>JAJHZJ010000047.1:7660493-8980590 GCA_023548195.1 Bettongia penicillata ogilbyi | reverse complement strand
TAAGTACTCCAGACACTCTCCTCCCACACCTCTTAACACCTGCAGACTGCCTCAGGTATGACTCTAAGGATTTCTCCTACCTTGATCACTTTTCCAAAACCGGACAACTAATAAAGAAAGGGCTGTGCTGGTAAATTTTTAACAATTGGCTCTCTGGGGGAAAAAACGGATCCACACCTTTAAGTTTCTTTCCTTTTTCACATTTCAGTCACTTTCTTAAGTCTAGACAATCAACAAAACAACAATAAGAAAAATCAAGGCCTGATCTGGAGAATCTGGGCATTTCTGAGGTGTAAACGCTTACGCTGAAAATTCAACTGTCAGCTCTCCAAGTCCCAGTGGAGCTGGCTCCGGCACACCCCTGAGGGTAGTTATGCAAGCATGTGCCTACCATGAGGAAAAGAAGAGGCATTTCAGCAGACAACAGAAAGGTGTTGCTCAGCAGCTGCTGCCGAGCTGATGGTGATATTCTCTGGTAGTCTTCCTCCTTTTAGATCAATTCAATTTTCAACTAATACTAGTTGCAATAGTAGACCAGGGCCCAGCGCCACACTAGCTGTTACAAGAGAACACCAAGAAACATGAGACATAGTCCCTGCTCCCAAGGAAAACACAGTCTTTTTAGGGGTATAAGCTTTAGACTTAATGTCTCCCAGAAACAAAAGTCTTTTTAATTCCAGTATTCTCCTGGTTCTGGATGACTATAAGACATGGAACATGTCTCTGAGGAACTATAAATGAGAATCACTCAGAGGACAATAGAAAAGTACCTGGTAAGAGCAAGCTGTAACATGTTGCAAACGAGGAATTACATTGGATAATTGGAGTTGCATGTGTCATCCAAAATTTCTTTTTGTTTGAAAAAGAAGATTGATTGGTTATGTGGCAAAACAGATGGCCAATGGATGGACACCCTGGGAGCTTGACTGGTATCTTTCTGATGTAGACGGAGTGAGGAAGGTCTACCAGATGTAGGGTGGAGCTCCTGTGGTGAATTTATGGAAAGATTCAGGCAGGAACCACACCGGATAAAAGATAAAATCCTCTGTTTGGCTTTTCAAGTCCATCCTTCTTGCCTTTCTGGCCTTCTTGCACCTCATTCACACCTGCTTACTTGGTGATCCAGTGAAGCTGGTCTCTTTGCTGTTCCTCCCAGGAGATAGTCTTACCTCCTGACCCTCTGATCATCCCTCCTTGCTGTTCCCCATGCATGGAATGCTTTCCTTCCTTGCCTTCTTTCAAGTCTCACCTGAAATTCCACCTGATACAAGAAGTCTTTCCTGTTCCCCCTTAATGCCAGCTAGTACTTTCCTTCTGAGATTATCACCAATTTATTGTCGGTATGTGGAATAAACTGCTTGAAGGCAAGATCTGTTTCTGTCTTTCTTTGTATTCCAAGTACTTAGAAATTGACAGATAATTATTAACTTGATTTAACAGGATGGTCAGGCCCAGGTGGGTTGAGATCTCTACCATTTGTTACTCATATCTGTGATATCACAGGTCCATTGGAGTAAAATCATAAATTGAGAACTGGAAGGGACCTCAAAGGTAATTTTCTCTAACCCTCTCATTTTATAGATGAGGAAATGAAGGTGTGCAGAGATGAAGGGAGTAATATAGGGCAGCTAGGTGGTGCAGTGGATAGAGTGCTGGGCCTAGAGTCAGGAAGACCTGAGTTCAAATCTGACCTTAGACATTTACTGGTCATGTGACAATAGGCAAGTCACTTAAGTCTGTTTGCCTCAATTTCCTCATCTATAAAATAAGCTGGAGAAACCACTCCAGTATCTTTGAAAAGAAAACCCCAAATGGGGTCAGGAAGAGTAGGACATGACTGAAATAATTGAACAATAAAACAGGTAGTAATTGGTGGAAGTGGAATTCAGACTGAGTTCTCCTAATTCCAAATCCAGATTTCTTTCCATTATAATAGGATGAGTCTTGGACATATGAAACTATTAGGCATGAAACAGTCAGTTTCACAATCCTCCCCCAACCCAAGTATGCAATAAAATGCCAAACTGAATATAATGGAGGACAAAAATCCTAGCACAGACTTCTGGGAAAACAGATAGCAAAGCATGGTATTTTTATTTCCAGAGGATAGAGGTCAGGAAAATCAGATTCATTCTGTCCCATACAAAATACCAATAATAATAAAAAAAAATCTTCTCTTTGCCCCCATCACTGGATTTCCATAAGGAAAATAATGCATGCCAGTATTTGAATTTGAACTGGCTGAAAATATGTAACAATGAAGGTAGATTGAAATAGGATACTAGAAGTAATGACGAGCTTTAGGGGTGCTGGGGACCGCAAAACACCAACAGTCCGGGTCCTGCTTGAATGAATTCGACTCAAGCCTTCTTAAAGTCAAAGAAAACAAAGTTTATTAAAGATTCCTAAAGATTCACCAAATTGTGTTGGCTCTTAAGGAGCCTAAACCTTTGTAACACTTGTATTGCAAAGCAGGCCAGATAGAATCTCAGCTAGACAGAGTCTGAGCTGGATTGCATCTGAGAGTCTTCATGGAGGTGAGATGGAACTAAATACAGAAAAGACTATAGGAGGGATCTGAGCGTCTGAACCCCATCAGTAAGACATTTGTTGCTGTTCATTTCAATCATGTCAGACCCTTTGTGACCCCTTTTGGAATTTTCTTGGCTAAGATACTGAAATGTTTGTCATTTCTTTCTCCAGCTCATTTTACAGATGAGGAAACTGAGGCAAACAGGGTTAAGTGTCCCTTCTCAGGCCCAACATGTGAGCAGCCTGTGAGTTGTCATTTTCAGGGGGGGGATGGGGGATTGGTGGTACAGAAATATACCCTATACTCTGTTCTGGATGTACAAGGGAGGAGCATATGTGGAGAGAAAAAGAACTTTCCTAGACTATGGGGAAAACAGCTCTTTTGACTAGAGTCCATCAATTACTCTCACTTGCCAATCATCTTGGAGTAAACCCAGTCATGGTGAACCATTCAGAGGGCTTCTCTATGTCCCCTCAGCAAGATGTTAGCACATGTGTCTATATCTACGGGAAGTACACTACAGACATAGCTAGTAAATGTCTGAGGCTGGATTTGAAGTGGTAAGACATGCAGGCAAGTAATTCAAGGTAATGATCACATTGGATACTTAGGAAGCCATAGGATTTAGAATTGTAAGAGATGTCAAAGATCATCTAGGCCAATCCCTTTATTTCACAGATTAAGCAAATGACCCCTGAAGAGGCAAGGCAAATTGTGCAAAGCCACACGGGTGAAAAGTCAGAACTAGCATGTGCATCCAAGAACTCAGACTCCGCATCGAGTTCTCTCCCCATTGGTCACTGGCAACCCTGCTTCAGTCCTGCTTGGAACAAGAAGATATGAGTTGGGGGTGTGTTGTAGCAATAATAATGTTGCCCTGTGGTCTAGGGCCCCTCTGAGGGCTGGATCTAATTCTGATATCTGTCCCAAAAGGGTCAGATTCTTTCTGACTTGTTGCTCCCAAAACAATCTCTAAATGTACTTATGACATAGCTTGTGTTCAGGTTTCCCCAAACATGGTAAATTGGGTCTACAGTACCCACACAGGCACTCAAAAACATAAAGGAGGGAGGAAGGGAACATGCATTTATTAACTTTCTAAAACTTGCCAGGCTCGGTGCTGAGCACTTCACAAATATCTGGGAGATTTGTGCTATTATTATCCTCATTTTACTTATGGGGAAACTGAGGCAGAGAGGTGTTTGTTTTTTTTTTTTTAATCAACTTTCTCAGGGTTACATAGCTAGTGTCTAAGGCTAGATTTGAACTCAAGTATTCCTGACTTCAGGCCCAACTTTCTATCCACTAAGACTCAAAGGATTCACAGGAACCCATGTACAAATCCAGAAATATTAAATACTCAGCCCATTAGATATCCTCTGCCATGGGCCTCATTCTTTGGGGAGGAAGTTGTTGAACAAATACTCCCCATTAACTTTATTTTTAAAAATTTTAGTATTTTATTTTTTACCTAATTACATGTAAAAACTATTTTTAATGTTTTTTCTAAAAATTTTTGAGTTCCAAATTCTCTCCCTCCCTCTCCTCTTCCTCTTTTCCCATTGAGGAGAGAAATTTGATGTAGGTGATACATGTTCAGTCATTCCCTTTAGCTTTACAACTATAGTGGTTGACCAAGTTATGGCAATAGCAGGAAAGGTCTAGATCTCCAAATCTATTGGTCTCCTATGATCTGGCTCAAGTTCGACAACTTCTGGGCAAAAGTGGGGGTCCACTTCCTTCTCTAAGGATCATGCTGTTAAGGAAATTCCCCTTTAGGAGGTCCAGTGATTGGCCACTGCAACTCAGGAATTCTTGATCTCCTGGGAACTCTCAAACTTTCATAGAAAAATCTATTTTTAGAAACTTAAAATTCTGGTTTCCTGACCTATGTTCCGAAGGAAAAATAGAAAAAGAATCTGGTTAGGAACCAGATGTCCTGGAATTTCCTTCTCAGGCCCAACATGTGAGCAGCCTGTGAGTTGTTATTTTCAGGGGGGGGCATGGGGGACTGGCGGTACAGAAATATACCCTATACTCTGTTCTGGATGTACAAGGGAGGAACATATGTGGAGAGAAAAGAACTTTCCTAGACTATGGGGAAAACAGCTCTTTTGACTAGAGTCCATCAATTACTCTTACTTACCAATCATCTTGGAGTAAACCCAGTCAATGGTGAACCATTCAGAGGGCTTCTCTATGTCCCCTCAGCAAGATGTTAGCACATGTGTCTATATCTATGGGAAGTACACTACAGACAAAGATTGGGAGGGGGAAAATGCAACAAATGGATCAGGAATTCTCCTTATCAGCTCCCTTAATAACTAGCATTTATACAGTACTTTAGGGTTTGTAAAGAATTTTCTATATTTTATCTCATTTAATCCTTACAACTATTTGAGGTAGGTACTATCATGATGCCCATTTTACAGATGAAGAAACTCCACCTGAGAGAAGTTTAGTGACTTGCCCACTGTCACATATCTAGTAATCCAGATGGTTCAAGTCTGGATTTGAACTGAAGTCTTCCAGATTCCAAGTCTAGCAGAGGAGGAGGAGGAAGACATGAACCACTTACTATAAACAAATTAGGGGAGCAATGAATAGTGTATTTGTCAGATTTATGGAGAATGGAGAAATTTATGACCAAACCAGAGATAGAGAACATTATGAAGTACAAAATGGATAATTTTGATTACATTAAATTGAAAAGTTTTTGCACAAACAAACCCAATGCAACCAAGATTAGGAGGAAAGCAGAAAACGGGGAAAGAATTTTTGCAGCTGGTGTTTATGAAAAAGGTCTCATTTCTAAAATATATAGGGAATTGAGTCAAGTGTACAAGAATATAAGTCATTCCCCAATTGATAAATGGTCAAAGGATATGAACAGGGATATTTCAGAGGAAGAAATTAAAGTTATCTATAATCATATGAAAAATACTCTAAATCACTATCGATTAGAGAGATGCAAATCAAAACAACTCTGAGGTACCACACCACACCTATCAGGTTGGCTAACATGACAAAACAGGAAGATGATAAAATGTTGGAGAAGATATGGGGGAGTTGGAACACCAATTCATTGTTAGTGGAGCTGTGAGCTGATCCAACCATTCTGGAGACCAATTTGAAACTATGCCCAAAGGGTGGCAAAAAATTGACCCAGCAATATTGCTTCTAGAACTATATTCCAAAAAGATCATAAAAATGGGAAAATGTCCCACATATACAAAAACATTTATAGCAGCTCTCTTTGTGGTGACCAAGAACTGGAAATAGAGGGGATGCCCATCAATTGGGGAATGGTTAAACAAGTTGTGGTATATGAAGGTAATGGAATACTATTGTGCTATGAGAAACGATGACAAGAAGACTTCAGAGAGGCCTGGAAGGATTTATGTGAACTGATGTTGAGCGAAAGGAGTCAAACCAAGAGAACATTGTACATGGTAACAACCACATTGTGTGAGGAATTTTTCTGGTAGACTTGGTCCTTCGCAGCAGTGCAAGCACCTAAAGCATTCCCAATGGACTCTTGAGGCCTCCTTCTACATCCAGAGAAAGAAATTGGATCCCAGAAAGAAGCAGAATATTTTCTCTTATGTTATGTTTTGTTTTGTTTTTTTTCTCACAGTTTCTCCCATTCATTTAATTTTTTCTATGCAACATGACTAATGTGAAAATGTGTTTAATAAGAATGTATGTGTAGAACCCATATATGATTGCATGCTATCTTGGTGAGGGAGGGAGAGAAAATCTAAGACTTATGGAAGTGATTGTAGAAAACTGAAAACAAATAAGTTAATAATAATAAAAACCAGAAGAAAAAAAGAATGATAAAGGAGGTAAACTCCTTAAAATTCACAAAATATTTATAAAGTATCAAATTTGGTCCTCACTAAAACCCTATGAGATAAATATTTACTTTCACACTTAAATATTAATAATCAGATAGCCCATTAGATATCCCCTGCCATGGGCCTCATACTTTAGGGAACAGAGAAGTTGGTAAACAAATACTCCCCATTAACTTTTTAAAAAAATTTAATATTTATTTTTTCCTCAATTACATGTAAAAGCTACTTTTAGCATTTGTTATTGTATTTTTTAGAAAGATTTTTTTTTTGAGTTCCAAATTCTCTTCCTCCCTCCCCTCTCCCCACTTTCTCATTGAGGTAAGTTTACTTAATAATAATACTTAAACACTTTAATACCTTAAAACTTAAATAGGTACTCCCTCTAATGGCTCAAGTTGTAACCTGTCCAGACTCTTTTCCATGTCCTCCTTTAACTTCTCCATAGAGGGATCCACCCACCATGGAGCCTTCTCCAATATCCCTTGACTTTCAGAGAATGCCAATGCAACACACAGATTGTCTATCACTTACTACCATCAAGAGGACCATCTCCTCTTTGGGTCTGACATCTCTAGAATAATTGTTCATTGGAAATACATTGTAGTCTATTCATGGCCAACATGGGCTGCTCCATTGTGCTCTGAGTGGCCTATAACTCTGATTTTTGGGAGATTGTCATGTTCCCTGACTCAGAGTCCTATGATGTTAAAAAGATTCAGAGAAGCTTGGGCCCATTAAAAGCCCTGTACATTTTCTCAAATGCAATCCAGTTTATTTTCTTCCCAATCAAACCTAGGCCTTGGCTATTACTCATGTACACCATCTTTCTAAGGTAAATGTACTGATGTAATGACTTGGTTCTAGGGAAGGGAGATATCCTGGGGAGGCCTCTCTAGAGGTCAGGGAGAGGAGGGCTTTTCTTTTAGCTAATTATTCTTGCTAAATAGGTGTTCATTAGTTTGTTGAAGTTGATGACCCTCTAAATGTCAGCACCTTGGGACAAAGGCCTAGTCATCCTACCCTAGTTACAACTCTGAGATTACTCAAAGTAGGTTTGTACAAAAGGCTAAGGAAGGTAGTAACCCTTAGTTCTATCAACTCTAGAGTTCTTCACAATGACCCTGTGAGGCTGATAGTCCGAATGGTAGCATCCCTATTTTGTAGGTGAGTCTTAGAGAGGATAAAGGACTTGCTCAAGGCACACATTAAATGAGGATTTAAGTTGAGCCTTCACCAGTCGGTCAACAAGCATCTCTCATTTTAATGTTGCTGTGTTATTTTCAGTTGTATCTGACTCTTCATGACCCTGTTTGTGTTTGTGTTCATGTTTGTTTTTGGCAAAGATACTGGAGTGGTATAAGATGACTGGAAAGGTGGAATGGGGTGAAAGCAGGTTTGGTCATGAAGGTCTTTGCACTCCAAACAGCATTTTATATTTAATCCTGGAGATAGTAGGAGGGCACTAGAGTTTACCGAGGTGGATGATGGGGAGGGACAGTCATGGGATCCTGGATGTAGAGTTGGAAGGGACCTAAAGGGACTATTTAATCTTACACTCTCATTTTACAGATCAGGAAATTTTGTCACAGAGATATCAAGTGACTTGCCTAGGGTCACTTAGCTATAAGTATACAAGAAAGGACTTGAAACCAGGTCTTCTGGAGTTCAATTCCAGTGCCCTATGGAATCTGCCTTGTTCCGTCCTGTGACTTCTACCATCCCATGCTTGGTGAGAATTGACAGTTAGAACCGTTGACCTGACCTGACCTGATGATCTCCAGGGAAGTTAATTTCCTCCCAAAATTAGTCTTTGGGTAAAAGAAACCAATTCCACTGAGCAAGAACTGATGTCTATCCTGGTAAGTCAGACATACAGAGGCATGGACAGATTCAGGCCACTTGGTTCAGTGGGAAGAGTGTTCGATTTGAAGTCCAAGCTGGATTCAAATCTCACTTCAGTCATATATAACATGTGTCACCTTTGTGAAGACACGGGACCTCAGTTTTCTCCTCCATAAAATGAGGCAATTGAATTAAAGGATCTCTGAATTTTGTAATCCTATGATGTTGAGATAAGCCCACAGGCTGACAGGTGGGGAGGAACTGGCACCAAGAGTAATCATGTCATGTGGATAGATATCTCCCACTGAGTAAAGGAAATTCAGAAACAATAGATAAATTGGGGAGTGATTTTTTGTATTCCCAAAGGACTCCTCCATTGGGATGTGAGCTCTTTGAGAGCAAGTACCACATTTTTGCCCTTTTTAGAGCAAATTCACTTAGCACGCTGCCTGGCACATACTGAGTTCTCAGATTGTACTTGTGGTTGGTAAGGTTCCATGTTACAATGTAATTTAATTCTTGTTTTATTTATTTATTTTTCAAAATAAATTTTTGCTAGTGAACAAATATTTATTTTTTCACTCTTCTACTTCTCCTGTCCTTAAAATAAAAAGAGAAGCATGTAACAAACATGCTTAGGTGAGCAAAACAAATTTCCACATTGATGATTCAGTTTTTAAAAATTTCAAGTTATGTATGTCTTTTCTAAGAAAATGCCAATTATATTAATTTATATACAGTTATATAAGTCATAGGTTGCCAACTAATGTAGGAAGGAAAATTATTATACTCCTTGTGAGCCAAATTCAGTAAAAACATGAGAAATAATGCTAATTCTAAAATGACATGTTGAATGTAGAGAATGATTTTTCCTTTGTGGAGCTCAGAGTTCCTGAGACTCAAGAAGTCGGATTTTTCTCTCCATTACCCACAAGCTCTTCTGCCTTTAGGGGATGGGTTAATATGACCATACACTGACATAGATTTTATGTCTACAGAGTGGGAAGAATTATTGGCCTCTCCTCTGTGAGAAAAGAAGTCATCTCATCTCCTGCACTACTTGTAGTCCAGAGGGCCCCATAAGAGTATGGTCAGGAGTTTCACACACACACACATACACACACACGAATGTATACCACATACCATACATGTATACACAAATGTATCCTATATACCACATGTAAAAATATATTACATCCCATAGATATATATGTGTGTGCATACATATGTACCACATACAACACATGCCTCATATAATATGTATATGTATGCACACATATATCATATGCCATATTATATCACATATGCATATGAGTACATACATGTGTATATGTATATAGTGAAGTAAGGAGATTGATTTTTTCCTTTTGTATGAGGGAACATACATACCTCAACAAATCAGAATCACTCACTCCTAGATGTGGGGAAGGATTTTAGATATCAAATAATGTAACCTTTTCATTTTTTAATTTTTGCTCCTTATTCCTCCTGAATTTTTAATTTTTAAAAACTTATAAGCATTTGTCTCTCCCTCTCAGCTTCTCTCCATTGGAAAAAAGAAAAAGACAGAGAGAGAGAGAGGGAGGGAGGAAGGAAGGAAGGAAGGAAGGAAGGAAGGAAGGAAGGAAGGAAGGAAGGAAGGAAGGAAGGAAGGAAGGAAGGAAGAAAAAGTCCTCGTAATAAATATGCAGTTAAAACAGATTCTTGCGTTGACCATGTCTAAAAATGTATGTCTCATTCTGCACGCTAAGTCCATCACCTTTCTATCAAGAAGAGGTGAACATGCCTCATTGCTGGTTCTCAGGAAATGTATTGTTTTTAGTTCCTGAGACTTTCAAAGTTTTTTATTGTGTTGTTTTACAGTGGATCACCGCTGTGTTGACAAGAGTTAAGTCTTTCAAACGTGTATATGTGTGTGTACAGACACACAAAAATGAAAAATTGCAAAAAAAATGGGTAGCAAGGGTTATATTTTGAATTTTGTAGCTGAAGCATAGAAAGGCAGGGTGGTTTGTGTACAGCAATTTAGTAACTGAGCTGAGACTAGTGCACAGGACTCTTGATTCCCATGTCTTTGCCACTGTTTATATAGATAGAAAGGAGCAACCTGACACTATAGAATTCAATTCAATTCAACATTTATTAAGCATTTGCTATCTGTGCTATGCATTTCGCTAGGACTGAGAAACCCCAAAACAGCACCTGCACTCAGGGTATGTATGTGTGTGTGTGTGTATGCGTGTGTGCGCGCGCGCATGTATGTGTACTCACATGTACATAGGGTATGCATATGTATTATAGATACGTGCATCGATACATCTATACAATATAATATGTATATGTGTATATGTTTATATTTGAAAACAACAAATGTATTCCTCCTAAACCTTCTGTTTAAATTTTGTATATTCAGCCTACGTATATTTAAATGATTACACCAAGCCCCAGAACAAAATAGAATCTACTGTATCAGATCCACAATTCCTCTGAATGTGTTTGTGGATCCACGGAGGAAAAAACAAGTGAATGAAGAATGCATAGTGCCTGGCCTATGATATATAGTTGGATGGATAGTCTCTTAAGTTAGTCCTTCGGTACCTATCTCTTAGCTAGACACTGCAGATGGACAATATGCTGGGTGTCTAAGTGAATAACAGAAGGAAGTGGACTATGTGTGGGAAGTTGCCCAGTGCTTCTGATGACACCAAACTGTTCCCGGTAGCAAAAGCCTTTTTAAGACAAATATTCCCCCCATGATGTTATGTGGCTGTGAATCATGGAACTGTAACACTATCTCAGAAAAATCAAAATGGTAGGCAAAATAATAATAATAGCTAACCTTTGTATAGTGCTTTAAGGTTTACAAAATATTTTACATACATTATCCCATTTTATTTTGACAACAACCCTGGGAGGTGGATGCTTTATTATCTCCATTTTACATATGAGGAAACTGAGGCAGATAGAAATTAAATTAATTTCTCACAGCTACACAGTAAGTACTCAGGTCTTCCTGACTCTAAGTTCAGTGGTCTGCCTACTGACTGTGCATGGGTACAAGGAGGTTGTAGTATCTTACTCATGATGCAGACTGACCTGTGCTCAAAAAGTGGCCTGGAAGACATCACTGAAGCCATGTAGGGTCAGAAAAGGAGCTGGGCCCATGATGTAATGAAAGGCTGCGAGCTCCTTGAAGTCAGGGACCATCTTTTTGTCTTCATATCCCTAGCACTTAGCATAGTACCCAACACATAGTAGGTGCTTAATAAGTGCATAATAACCTGAGTGCTGTACTATTGTCCAGAAAATATGAACAAGACCCAGAGGAAGGCTTTTAGCAACAGAGTAGATCCTCTATGGAAGGTTTATAAGGAGAGTCATAGACACAGGAAAAGAAGGCAAGAATGGACTGTGATCTGTCCCAAATTGGGGAACAGGAGCAGAGAAGAAAGGAACCAGTGCTGGTGAGATCACAGGTCTATTGAAGCATAGGTTTAATTTTTTTTAAAGCATAACTTCATAGAAACCTAGGATTTGAGAATTCCAAGTAACCTTAGGGGTTACCTAGTTCAACCCAAATCTGAAATGAATCTGTATTATAAAGTACCCAACAAGAGGACATCCCCTCTGTTTGAAGGCCTTCAAGGAGAGGCTGAACAAAATAAGGTTTGATTCCTCTTCCATAAGACAAATCTTCAAGTATTTGAAGGCTAAGATCATGTCTTTCCCTTCCCCCAACCTCCACCCCAGTCCCCTGCCCTGAAACTTCTCATGGAAGAGTCAGAGAAATTTGAGCAGAATTTGAACTCATAGGAAAGAGTGAGGAAGGATTAACCTCCCAACACAGATGGCCTAACTTTAATGATAGGTTGCCAATGAAGAGAATAGTTCTAGGACATTTTAACTGTATGTAAAATGAGTACTAAGCAGGCAGAAGAAGGGCTTGGAGGGTTAGGGATTGATTCAAAAATCCAAAGGCTATTCTTAAATGTCCTGTTGTGCTGAAGAAAGGCCCTGTAGGATTGTCAGTCCTGAATAATTCTATTTATTTATTTATTTAAATATAGATTTATTTATTTAATTTTTTACATTCATTTTCACAAAATTTTGGGTTCCAAATTTTCTCCCCATTTATCCCCTCCCCCACTCCAATACACCAAGCATTCTAATTTTCCCTATCACCAATCTGCCCTCTCTTCTATCAGCCCTCCCTTCTCTTGTCCCCATCTTCTCTTTTGTCCTGTAGGGCCAGATGACTTTCTCTTCCCCATTAACTGTATTTCATATTTCCTAGTAGCAACAACAATACTCAACAGTTGTTCCTAAAATTTTGAGTTCCAAATTCTCCCCATCCCTCCCTCCCCACCCATTCCCTTTGGGAAGGCAGGAAATTCAATATAGGCCCTATCTGTGTAGTTTTGCAAATCACTTCCATACTAGTCATGTTGTGTAAGACTAACTGTATTTCCCTCCATCCTATTCTGCCCCCCATTGTTTCTATTCTGTCTTTTGATCCTGTCTCTCCCCGAGTGTTGACTTCAAATTGCTCCCTTCTCCCATTGCCCTCCTTTCCATCATCCCTCCCTCCCTGCTTATCTCCTTCTCCCCCACTTTCCTGTACTGTAAGATAGGTTTTCATCCCAAAATGAGTGTGCATTTTATTCCTTCCTTTAGTTGAATGTGATGAGGGTAAACTTCATGTTTTTTTCTCAGCTCTCCTTTTTTTCCCTCCACTAAAAAGTCTCCTGCTTCCCTCTTGAATGAGAGATAATTTACCCCATTCCATTTCACCCTCTTTCCTCCCACTACATTTCTCTCTCACCATTTACCTTAATTTCTTTTAAGATATGATGGTCCCATCATATTCAGTTCACTCTGTGCTCTCTGTCTCTGTGTGTGCATGCATGTGTGTATGTGTGTGTGCGTGCACGCATGTACATGTGTGTGCGTGTGTGTGTGTGTATGTGTGTGTGTGTGTGTGTGGTCCCACCAACTACCCAGATACTGAAACGTTTTAAGAGTTACAAATATTGTCTTTCCATGTAGGAATGTAAACAGTTCACTTTTGGTTTGTCCCTTATGACTTCTCTTTGCTGTTTACTTTTTCATGCTTCTTCTCATTCTTGTGTTTGAAAGTCAAATTTTCTTTTCAGCTCTGGTCTTTTCATCAAGAATACTTGAAAGTCCTCTGTTTCATTGAAAGACCATATTTTCCCCTGAAGTATTATACTCAGTTTTGCTGGGTAGGTGATTCTTGGTTTGAGTCCTAGTTCCTTTGACTTCTGGAATATCCTATTCCATGCCCTTCGATCCCTTAATGTAGAAGTTGCTAGATCTTGTGTTATCCTGACTGTATTTCCACAGTACTGGAATTGTTTCTTTCTAGCTGCTTGCAAGATTTTCTCCTTGACCTGGGAGTTCTGGAATTTGGCCACAATGTTCCTAGGAGTTTCTCTTTTTGGATCTCTTTCAGGTGGCGATCGATGGATTCCTTCAATACTTATTTTGCCCTCTGGTTCTAGAATATCAGGGCAGTTTTCCTTGATAATTTCATGAAAGATGATGTCTAGGCTCCTTTTCTGATCATGGGTTTCAGGTAGTCCCATAATTTTTAAATTGTCTCTCCTGGATCTATTTTTCAGGTCAGTTGTTTTTCCAATGAGATATTTCACATTCTCTTCCATTTTTTCATTCTTTTGGTTTTGTTTTATGATTTCTTGGTTTCTCAGAAAGTCATTAGACTCCATCTGTTCCATTCTAATCTTGAGAGAACTATTCTCTTCAGTGAGCTTTTGAACCTCTTTTTCCATTTGGCTAATTCTGCTTTTGAAAGCATTCTTCTCCTCATTGGCTTTTTGAACCTCTTTTGCCAATTGAGTGAGCCTATTTTTCAAGGTGTTATTGTCTTCAGCATTTTTTGGGGTCTCCTTTACCAAGGTATTGACCTGTTTTTCACGCTTTTCTTGCATCTCTCTCATTTTTTTTCCCAGTTTTTCCTCCACCTGTCTAACTTGATTTTCAAAATCCTTTTTGAGCTCTTCCATGGTCTGAGTCCACCGGACATCCACCTGGGATGTCTGGGATAGAGAGGCCCCAACCTCCACATCTTTGCCTGATGGCAAGCATTGTACTTCCTCATCAAAAATGAAAGGAGGAAGGAACATCTCTTCTCCAAGAAAGTAGCTCTCTATGGTCTTATTTTTTTTCCTTTTTCTGGGCATTTTCCCAGCCAGTTACTTGACTTCTGAGATTCCTGTCCACCCCCGCCTAGATCCACCCAGCTAGTGCTTGGGGTCTGAGATTCAAATGCTGCTTCCCAGCCTCAGGGCTTTCTGCGGCGGGCATGGCTGCTATTCAATGTGAGCTTAAGTTCTGGTGCTCAGGTGGGGGCAGGGCCGCCTCCCAGGCTCAGTTCCCTCAGGGGGTTTATGCAGAGCTCCTGCCTGCTCTGGGAGTCCCAGGCCACCACTGCCTCTGCTGCTGCCTCTGCCTCCCGAGGGGGCCCAAGCCACGGAGACACCCCGCTCCCCTGTCGGCCAGCCCAGAAGTCTCTCTCACTGACCTGTAGCGCCTGTGGGCAGAGGGACCTTCGCGGCCCCCGGAGGTTCTGTCCCTGAAGCCTGCTCAGATCTCTTCCTCTGGGGCCGCATGGCCAGGGCCACGCAGGGGTGGGCTCTGTGTCTGGAGTGTGATGGACCCCTGGAGATGGCTTTCCAGGGCTCTCTGAAATGGAAATCTGTTCCACTGCATTGGTGCGCGGCTTGCAGTGCTCCAGAATTTGTGAGGAATTCTTTTTACAGGAAATTTATGGGCTGTGGATTTGGAGCTAGCATATGTGAGTCTTTCTACTCCACCATCTTGGCTCCTCCCCCTGAATAATTCTAAAGACAACTCTGCTACCTTTCTGATGACTCAGAATATGCTAGAGAATTATTTTGACTAAATATTAATTTTTCCAGCCCCATATTCACAGTGGGTAGGGCACAATCTTGCTCACAACTTGGTTGGCTGGAAGGAGTGACAAAGCCTGAAGGTGAAGAGAAATAACCAGCAGAAGGAAGCCAAGGAGTTAGGAAAAGGAGGAGGTTGAATGTGGGTGTCCCTAAGTGGTCACTCCGTTTATCCCAGAAGTTCCATAGGACTCAGGCAACTGCTGTCTTTAGGCAAATTACTCCCAGGTGTATCCATTCAGCCCTCATCTCTCTACCAAGACCCAGTCTTACATCACCAACCACCTGCTGGACATCTCCACCTGGGCATCCTACACAGATGGACGATATGCTGGACATGCTATTGCTCAAATTCAACATGTACAAAGCCAACCATTATCTTACCCCATTCCCACCCCTTACCTCGCTTCCTAACTTCTTTTTTGGTCAAGGACATCTCCATCCTTAGAGACCATTCAAGGTCATGACATTGGAGTCATCACAGTGCTGCCTCGCTTAAATCCAGTTCACGGACAACTCAAGACATCACCCACATGAAGTCATTGGTCGTCTTTGAGAATGCAGAATGAACAACATTATGAACTTTTCTCATCTCCCATATTCAATCTGTTGATGAGAAAATGCCCTCCTCTAATAAGTCAAACACCTGCTCTGCAGCTTATAATACTAGGCTTGCCTGCTACACTGAAGAGGCTTGCCCAGGGTCACCCAGGCAGTCAGTGATAGGACTCTAAGACAAATTCTGCATTCATTAAAGCTCAGCTACCTTTCTATTGAGGGCAATTCTCAATATAAATTATAAATTGTTATGTACCTGTGTAGTAATATTAATGTGTATGTGTAGTCTGTCTATCTGTGTTCGTCCTTTGTTTTCGAAGAAGACCATGACATCAGAGAAATGATGACATGACTTGAACTTCACTTTGCTTGAGTGAGGGAAGGCTTTGCAAGGTGACCAGCCTCACTTTCTCCTCCTGAGACATCTGGGTCCAGTAACTAAAGAGTGTGTGTAGTAATATGATTGCTGAATACAATATTCAGCATCTACATGAGATCCTTGATGTAGTTTCATGTCAAATGAGGAGCAGGTCTTGCCTCAGAAAAACAGATTCAATTGAAAGTAATCAGAGACACCAAGGTAACTTTTCCCTATTCTTCTCTGATGCCACTGTGAAAGAATCTGAAGCAGAACTGAGCCTGGTTGACCTATGATGGTTATCATTTTAAAAAGAAATAGCAGAGATTCCCCCTTGGCTTCCATTTTGTAGTTCCAATTCTTCAGGTACTGAATTCTCAGATTTTTGTCTGTTTTTCTGTTTGAGCCAAGGACAGATTTGATAAATTTCATAAAAGCCCTTTCTACCACATTTCTTTCCCCACAGGACCTTGACATTCCTTCCTAGTCACAATTTTCTTTTTCACCCTTCCCTCTCTTTAAGAAAGCTCTCCTCCCTTTTTTCTCTCCCCTTCTCCTCCTCCTTTTCTCCCCTTTCCCTTTCAATCCCTTTCTCCCCTCCTTCCCTTTTCATTTCCTCTCCCTTTTCATTCTTGGAGGCAACTAAATGTCACATAAGATTGACCTGGAATCAGGAAGTCTTGAGTTCAAATTCAGCTTCAGACACTTACTAACTGTGTGATCCTGGGCAAGTCATTTGACTTCTGTCTGCCTCAGTTTCCTCAACAGTAAAATGGGTATGATAATAGCACTTTTTTCCCAGAGTTGTTGTAAGCATTATATAGGATAACATTCTTTCTTTGCTATTTCCTGCAGAACTTAATTCTTCACCTTATTCTCTCTTTTAGCTACTTGTCCCCTCCCTTCCCTTCTCAACATTTATATGGAGCTTTAAAGTGTAAGAAAAGCAAATGATGAAACTGACAGAGAAGTTAACGGACTTGTCCATGGTCCTACAGTTTCTGTTTATGTGGTCACATGCTGCTAGGAAATGTCTCTGTATTTTGTAGTTTACATACTTTTCCCCACCACAGCCATCCTGTGCACTTTGAACTCCCTCAAGGTTGCTTTAGTGTCCTGTCCTTCTTCCCAAGGTTTCTATTCCAGTGGAAACTGTTGTCATTAGCACTCATATGTCAGTGAACCCACTTCTCAAAACAGGAAGTTACCAAACTTCAGGTTTGTGATCCAGCTGTGACCCAGGATGCTCTTACCCACCCCTCACCCATCTTATCCCTCCATGCCTTCACTCCTGGTTGTGCAACCCTGGAGTGTCCTGTTCCAGGAAAGGGGGGGCGGGGTAAGAGACAGAATAGTAAACATGGCTTCTCTCCATGGCCTTTTCCCTACTTAGCTCTGCTTACATACATACTTCTTCCCCTCTCTTTGGAAATCAGTTCCCTTCCCTCCATCTCTCCACCTTTGGGGCCCTTTGTCTTTGGCAGCGTGATTCTGCCTCTCCATGCCTACAGAAAACCAGATGTGCAACCTAGCTGCAGAGGAGTGCACAGATAACCCACTGTTCTCCATTGACTTCTCTCATTACCTGACCTATGTTAGACAGGGAATATTACTCCCTAATACAGACAACTGCTAAGTCAAACAAAGGAATCCTCAGGTAGAAAATAAAACCAATGGGAAAAACAGATGAAAAAAAAAATAAGCTCACAGGTCACAGATTTAGAATGGGAGGTAATCCAGGAGAGGGTCTTGTAGGTCACCTAGTCCATTTTATAGCTGGAGAGGCTGAGGCTCAGAGACAGAAAAGGAATTGTCCAAAGTTACGTGGGCAAGGTCAGACTTGAATTCAGGTTCTCTGAGACTGAATCCAGCTCTCTTTCCATTAGTTCCAGAGAACTACAAGACAAAGAAGAAATATGCAGCCTTAACATCTATGCTGGAAGAACAATAGTCAACTAATCCCTTGTCTGCCATTTTGGATAATGGGTTCCCCCACATTTGGCCAACACTTATAACCATGTAATGATATGCATTCTTTCCTAGCCTATCCAATTGATGAAGCAAGTAAACCTAGATGAGGACAATTCATTTACTAGGGCCTTACTTGGGTCTCAGTTTTCTCTTCTGTAAAATGAAGATATTAGATTAGATGATCACTAGTCCTCTTTAGAGCTAATTATCTATGACTTCTGTAAAATGAGAGACTGGATGAAATGGTTCTTTGTACGACAGGATGAATAAATAAGACATTTACTAAATGCTTAAGAGGCAGCTAAGTATAGGGGATAGGGGCTGTACTTTGACTTAAGAAGTTTTTGTCGTTAGTGGTCATTTTCAGTCATATCCAGCTCTTCATGACCCCATTTGGGTCATGCTGGAGTGTTTTGCCATTTACTTCTCCAGCTCTTTTTTTTTTAATAAAAATTTATTTATTTAACCTTTTACATTCATTTTCACAAAATTTTGGGTTCCAAATTTTCTCCCTTTTCTCCCCTCCCCCCACCCCAATACACCAAGCATTCTAATTTTCCCTATCACCAATCTGCCCTCTCTTCTATCATTCCTCCCTTCTCTTGTCCCCATCTTCTCTTTTGTCCTGTAGGGCCAGATGACTTTCTCTTCCCCATTAACTGTATTTCATATTTCCTAGTAGCAACAACAGTACTAAACAGTTGTTCCTAAAACTTTGAGTTCCAAATTCTCCCCATCCCTCCCTCCCCACCCATTCCCTTTGGGAAGGCAGGAAATTCAATATAGGCACTATCTGTGTAGTTTTACAAATGACTTCCATACTAGTCATGTTGTGTAAGACTAACTGTATTTCCCTCCATCCTATTCTGCCCCTCGTTGTTTCTATTCTGTCTTTTGATCCTGTCCCTCCCCAAGAGTGTTGACTTCAAATTGCTCCCTTCTCCCATTGCCCTCCCTTCCATCATCCCCCGCCCCCCTTGCTTATCTCCTTCTCCCCCACTTTCCTGTATTGTAAGATAGGTTTTCATCCCAAAATGAGTGTGCATGTTAATTCCTTCCTTTAGTCGAATGTGATGAGGGTAAACTTCATGTTTTTTTCTCAGCTCTCCTCTTTTTCCCTGCACTGAAAAGTCTCCTGCTTGCCTCTTGAATGAGAGATAATTTACCCCATTCCATTTCACCCTCTTTCCTCCCACTACATTTCTCTCTCACCATTTACCTTAATTTCTTTTAAGATATGGTCCCATCCTATTCAATTCACTCTGTGCTCTCTGTCTCTGTATGTGCGTGCATGTGTGTGCGTGTGTGTGTGTGTATGTGTGTGTGTGTGGTCCCACCAACTACCCAGATACTGAAAAATTTTAAGAGTTACAAATATTGTCTTTCCATGTAGGAATGTAAACAGTTCACTTTTGGTAAGTCCCTTATGACTTCTCTTTGCTGTTGACTTTTTCATGCTTCTTCTCATTCTTGTGTTTGAAAGTCAAATTTTCTTTTCAGCTCTGGTCTTTTCATCAAGAATACTTGAAAGTCCTCTGTTTCATTGAAAGACCATATTTTCCCCTGAAGTATTATACTCAGTTTTGCTGGGTAGGTGATTCTTGGTTTGAGTCTTAGTTCCTTTGACTTCTGGAATATCCTATTCCATGTCCTTCCATCCCTTAATGTAGAAGCTGCTAGATCTTGAGTTATCCTGATTTTATTTCCACAATACTGGAATTGTTTCTTTCTAGCTGCTTGCAATATTTTCTCCTTGACCTGGGAATTTTGGAATTTGACAACAATGTTCCTAGGAGTTTCTCTTTTTGGATCTCTTTCAGGCGGTGATCGATGGATTCCTTCAATACTTATTTTGCCCTCTGGTTCTAGAATATCAGGGCAGTTTTCCTTGATAATTTCATGGAAGATGATGTCTAGGCTCTTTTTCTGATCATGGCTTTCAGGTAGTCCCATAATTTTTAAATTGTCTCTCCTGGATCTATTTTCCAGGTCAGTTGTTTTTCCCATGAGATATTTCACATTCTCTTCCATTTTTTCATTCTTTTGGTTTTGTTTTATGATTTCTTGGTTTCTCAGAAAGTCATTAGACTCCATCTCTTCCATTCTAATTTTGAGAGAACTATTCTCTTCAGTGAGCTTTTGAACCTCTTTTTCCATTTGGCTAATTCTGCTTTTGAAAGCATTCTTCTCCTCATTGGCTTTTTGAACTTCTTTTGCCAATTGAGTGAGCCTATTTTTCAAGGTGTTATTTTCTTCAGCATTTTTTTGGGTCTCCTTTAGCAAGGTATTGACCTGTTTTTCATGCTTTTCTTGCATCTCTCTCATTTTTTTCCCCAGTTTTTCCTCCACCTGTCTAACTTGATTTTCAAAATCCTTTTTGAGCTCTTCCATGGCCTGAGCCCACCGGACATCCACCTGGGATGTCTGGATACAGAGGCCCTGACCTCCACGTCTTTCCCTGATGGTAAGAGTAGTTCCTCATCATCACAATTGAAAGGTGGGAACATCTGTACCCCATCAAAGTAGCTTTCTATAGTCTTATTTTTCTTCACTTTTCTGGGCATTTTCCCAGCCAGTTACTTGACTTCTGAGATTCCTGTCCACTCCCACCTAGATCTGCCCAGCTAGTGCTTGGGGTCTGAGATTCAAATGGGCTTTCTGCATCAGGCACGGCTGCTATTCAATGTGAGCTTAAGTTCTGGTGCTTGGGTGGGGGCAGGGCTGCCTCCCAGGCTCAGTTCCCTCAGGGGCTTTATGCAGAGACCTTTGGTAATGGAGCGGGTAGGGGCAGGGCCATCTCCCAGGCTCAGTTCGGGGAGTCCCGGAGGCCGCTGCCACTGCCTCTGCCGCTTCCTCCTGAGGGGGCGCGAGTCACGGAGACATCCCGCTCCCCTTTCGGCCAGCACAGATGTCTCTCTCACTGACCTGTAGCGTCTGTAGTTGGAGGGACCTTCCCAGCTGCTGGAAGTTCCTTCCCTGAAGCCTGCTCAGATCAGCTCCTCTGGGGCCGTGTGGCCAGGGCAGCACAGGGGTGGACTCCGCTTTCCAGGGTGCAACGGACCCCTGGGGACGGCTCTCCAGGGCTCTCTGGAATGGAAATCTTTTCCACTGTGTTTCTGCGGGCCTTGCAGTGCTCCAGAATTTGTGGGGAGTTCTTCTTGCAGGAAATATATGGGCTGTGGGTTCAGAGCTAGCATACGTGAGTCTTTCTATTCTGCCATCTTTCCAGCTCTTTTTATAGATAAAGTCACTGAGGCAAGCAGGCTTAAGTGACTTGCCCAGGATCACACAGCTAGTAAGTATCTTAGGCTGGATTTGAACTCAGGTCTTCCTGACTCTAGGCCCAGTACTCTATCCATTGTGCCACTTAGCTGCCCTAATTTAGGAAGACCTGAATTCAAATCCAGCCTCAGAGACTATTTGTCCCAAGCAAGTCACTTAACCTCTGTTTGCCTCAGTCTCCTCAGTTGTAAAATAGGGATAATGAAACCTCTCATAGTCTCACAGGATTCTTGTGAGGATAAAAATGAGATAATAATGCACAGGGCCTGGCACATTATACACTCATATACACTTAGCAAATTTTTTTCCTTCCCTTCCTTTCACAGTGTTGCCCTTAAAAACATTATAAAAATCTGAATTGTTCATCTCATTGTGTGACTATTTGATATTTAGTGATGCCTGCATTCATTCATACTTCCATGGTTGTGTTTGAAAGAGACAGCCCACCCCAAGAGATCATAAAAATGAGAAAGGGTCCCACATGTACGAAAATATTAATAGCAACTCTCTTTGTAGTGGTCAAAAACTGGAAATCAAGGGAATGCCCATCAATTGGGGAATGGCTGAACAAGCTGTGGTATATGAGTGTGATGGAGTACTATTGTGCTATAAGAAATGATGAACAGGAAGACTTCAGAGAGGCCTGGAAAGACTTGAATGATCTGATGCTGAGTGAAAGGAGCAGAACCAGGAGAACTGTGCACAGTAAGGACTACATTGTGCGAGGATTTTTTCTGGTAGACTTAGAACTTCATTGCAATGCAAGGACTTAAAAAATTCCTAATGGTCTTTCAAGGCAAAATGTCTTCCACATCCAGAGAAAGAACTATGAAATTAGATCACAGAATGTAGTACATCATTCTCTTTCGTATTACCTTTTGGTTTGTTATATGATTTCTCCCATTCATTTTAATTCTTCAATGCAACATGAGTATGGTGAAAATGTATTTAATAGGAATGCATGTGTAGAACCTATATAAAATTGTATGCTGTCTTAGGGAGCGAGGGAAGAAGGAGGGGAAAAGAGGGGGAGATAGGGGAAAGGAGGGGGAGGGGAAAAAATTTTAAGTTATATGGTGGTGATTATAGAACCCTGAAAATAAATAAAATTTAAAAAAAAGAGAGACAGCTCATCCTAACATAGTATATAGTGTTGGTCCTAGAGGCAGCAAGATATGGGTTCAAATCGTACCTCTTATACTTACTAGGTATGTGACTCTGGAGCAAGATACTTCCCCAGACTCAGTTTTCCCATTTGTTGATTGGGTATGAAGCAATAATAATAGTATCCCTGTCAAGTGGTTGTTGTAAAGATAAAATAAGATGATGTATGTAAAATGATAAAGGGGCTCATTCTAGCAGAATGTTTGCTCCTGTTAGGGAACGATTTTGTTTTGTTTCTGTCTTTCTAGCCCCGGGGCCTTCACTATTACCTGGTCCATAGTAGGCATCTAATATGAGCTTGTTGAATTGAATTGAATTGTGGTTTCCAAAATGTTCCAGGTTCTGATGTCCACTTCACTTTGTCATTGAATGATCAGGTTCCACAGAATCCCATAGGCTGAAAAGAAGGGCCAGAGAGGGGGACTGTACAGACCAGAGTGCTCTGGTTGGGATGAGTCAGAATCAAAAAAAAAAGCAAAGTGGACCCAGGACCCCCTCCTGAAAGACCATAACCAGAGGGTGAAGGACTACAAGAAGGTCTTTAGGAAAGGAGAGTGTGGGGTTGAAATTCTTTTTTCTTGTTTAAGGTGCCAATGTAGGAGAATGCTGCCTTTGATGGTGCGCACAGTCACAGAATTTGAGAGTTAGAAGGGATGTCAGCAGTCATCCAGTGCTTCATAAATTGTGGGTTACAATCTCATATGGGTTCACTAGTAGAAAAAGTTTAAGAAGTCCTGATAAGTTCAACCCATACCTGAAAGGAATCTTCACTGTAACATGCCCAGCAAATGGTCCATGCTGTATGTCTGCTTGAAGACCTCTAAGAAAGAAGAACTTCCATTCCTTCCTCAATTCCTCTTTGGGAAAGCTTTTTTTTTTCTGATCTCAAGTCTAAATTTATTTTTTTTCCACTTTAATCCATTGATTCTAGTTCTGAGCTCTGGGACCAAATTCAGATAGTCAGAGCAGAGTCATGATTTTCTTATTCTGATTTTTCTCTCCAATGATACCAATTTTAAGTTGCCATACCTGCCCATCCTTTGAGATTCTTATCCACATCTTCCCCTAAATTCACTCCAGGGGATCCACCCAACATTCTGGGGGCCTTCTTTGCTTTCTTCTCAAAGACTGAGGATGGATAACTATATACCTCCATATACCTGACCCCAGACCCCTTCTGGATAACAACTAATTTTTCTTCAAGGTTCCTCATTGGCCATGATACTGGTTTTGATTTCCTTCATATTTGGCCTTGGTTTGTCTATTTAAATGTTCTCTTCCTGACAGAGGATCTTCCTTCTTTTGGAAAATGTCAGGAAACTCAGTGCCAGTACTTGGCCCTATAAGACTAAAACAAGAGGTGAAATTCTGAAGGAGTTAAGTCAGAGGGGTAGGAATGGTCCCAGATCTGCCTGGGTGAGCTGAGCTCTGAATACTTCATGACATGAATAAACATGTGCAGTCTGGTGGGTCTGGCCATGATGGAGCTGAAGCTGTCATGGCAAATTGTTGACTCTACCTGTTACCTGGGAGTTGGGCTCCAGGTAGGTGTTCTCCCCAGGTACGTGCTGCTGTCAAAATAAACCCCAGGCAGCTAACAGCGGTATCATTCTAACCCCAGGCTTGCTTACAATTTAGAGGTTGTAGACATGTACAACCACCTCAGCTAGTGCTTTTATGTTCCTTATGGGAAACTCCCTTTCACTTAAAAAAAAAAAAGACTTAGTCTTGACTCAAGAAAAAATAACAGGAGTCTTAACTGTTTAACCATTTTATATGACATGACATGATATGAGGGCAGATTAGAAACAGATTACACTTAAGGTTCCTTCAGGGTATGATTTAATCACAAGTATGAGGGATTACTCTGTAGGCAGTAAAGGCCTAGGACATAATTATTTCCCCATATTTTCAGATAGAAATTTTAGTCACAAAAGAAATCTAACATTTCTTTGGTATGTGTTGATATTTTAGCTCATCATTTTGTCTTTCCAATTAGACTATAAGCCTTTCAAGGGCAGGGATAATATCCCATGGCTCTTTGCACTCCTACCACCTAACACATTGTCATTCATATAGTGTCAGCCTAGAAATGTTTGCTGATGATAGTGGTGGTAAAGCTTATGTTGATATACAGAGAATGATTTTTTTAAATTTTTCAAGAAGAGGAGAGGGAGCCCAAGGTCACCCAGATAGTTTATGACAGAGCTTGGACAAGAATCCAAGTCTCAAGGATCCTTATTTAGTGTTCTTTCTATCTCATTATCTCACTGCCTGAAGAGGTTAAAGATAGGTCCTTCAACCAGTTATGCCCCTATTTCTTGAATCTTTCCTTGTCTGCCTCTCTACCTTGTATATTCTTATATTTACAAATGCACAAAATATTTGGCATTCTTTTTTTAAAGCAAACTAGAAGTCTTAATCCAAGGAGAAAGATTTGACTTAATTGGTACCACTGAGACCCATTGAAGTAAAGCTCATGACTAGAATATAGCTCTGGATACAGAACAGATAAAAATGAGTTGGGGTGATGTGAGGTGGGGAGGAGTAGCATGGTTTATTAAGAAGATATACTCATCCAAGGAAATCCAGGACTTAGAGGATATAGGGAGCATTTGAGTGAGAATCAAGAGAGGCAGAGAAAGAAGTGATATTATCATAGAAGGATAATACAGACTTCCTGTTCAAAAGCAAAAAAGATGTAAGGCGGGGGGAAAAAAGAAACACATAAAGAGTTTAGGAAAGAGATCACAGAGCCGCCAAGGAGGTTTAGTACTGGTAGGGGATTTTAACTATTGGGACATTTGCTGTAACTCCCTCTTTGTCAGAAGCAGAGCAGCTGATAAATTCATAATGTGCCAACGATAATCTTCTTCCAAGGTAGAGAAAGCAATAAGCAGAGGTGTTGATTTGGAAGTAATTCTAGCCAACATGAGAAATTGGTTGCTGAAGTAGAAATGATAGAAGAGGAGGTGACCGTTCCAGGAAACCTAGGCATAGCCTGTCATTCACTCTAGATTTTGAGAGAGAAGATCTTAAGGAGTTCAGGGAAAGGGTGGGTAGTATTCCCTGGTCTAAAATTCTGCAGAGAGATGGAGCTATTTCAAGAACAAATTTCTAACACCTTCAAGAAAAGCTGTTTCAATAAGTTTTCTACATAAACCAATGTGGATATATTGAAAGTTTATCAGTCAACATATTGTTAAAAGACATGTATAGCATATAAGAGCAAAAGCAAGTAATTGATAATAAATACAAAAGAATAGTTCGGTCTTTTAGAAATAGGTCAGGTACACTAAATCTCAGAATTGATTGAGGCTGGTGATGAATGCTAAAGACAACAGGAAAGTCTTTTTAAAGTCATGTTGTGGACAAGAGGAAGATTAAAGATGTTATGGAAGGTAGATAGGATAATGATAGTTGCAGTGGTGAAGGTAGTGATGATATATCATACCACTTCTAGGGTTATTCTCTAATTTGCACTCCCATTGACAGGATCTGTCCCCAAGGGTACAACTACTACACTTAGATTTCTAGAGAATAACCTTGAGGGCTTAGATTTTTATTACTATTGTTCTCAAGCCTTCACTGATGTGCTTTCCACTAATAATCAGCCAGTAACCTTGATTAGATTGTAGCAAAGGTATTTACTATAATGTTATTATAAGACCAGTTGGTACAAAATATTTCCCTCAGAATCCTGGGGCACACTCTCTATAAATACATGTAGGTATATGGCAGGAGTGTGCTCAAAATTAGAGTACAAAGGTAATGAGACACATGTGTAGTACATACTTGTATATGGGGTGACTCATAGCTTCTGGAAATTTATGAACTCAAAGTTCTTCTCTGATACAGGGGTCATGTTCCTTGATATTACTTCCTTTCTTAGAATGCTATCTTTTCATATCTGCCTTGTCTCCAACTCCTGACTGGATGCCTTGTCTTTTATTGGCCCAGTGTCTCTGGTCCCAGAAGGAAACACAGTCTGTTACTTGTGGTCCAGTGTCTTTGATGATGTAAGTTGAGGGGTAGGGGGTAAAGAGAGAGAGGATAAGGGAGAGTTGGAAGAGGGGGGGAGAAAAGAGGAGAAGGAGGGAGAGAAAAAGAGAAAGACACAGGGAGAGAAAGAGAGAGAGAGAGAGAGAGAGAGAGAGAGAGAGAGAGAGAGAGAGAGAGAGAGAGAGAGAGAGAGAGAGAGAGATCCTTACATATAGAAAATTGAGAAGAGGCAAAATTACTGAATTCTTATTTTGCTTCTGTTTTCTATTTTTAATAGCAATATTTTTCTGATGATGTTCAGCGACTATGAGTTATAGAATGCTACTATTTCCAAAGAATTTCAGTTGAGGATTACCGAAGGGGCAAAGGGTAAGGGTATAGTAGACATGAGCAGATTGAGATATAACAAACAACAGATTACACAGAAGAAACAATTTATATAAGGGATGTTATTGAAGAAAATTATGAACAAAAAATGAACTCCTCATATGGTGAGAGTGAGAGATAACCAATGGACAATCAGGTGCTCCCTCAGTATTTTCACTATGGCAAGAGAGCACAAAGAAGGTGGTCAGTGTAACCCCCTTTGGCAAACCTATGGGAATCATGAACAAGAGTCCCATAAAATGGATCATCATAGATTAACTGCTGTCTCCATTGTGGGAGGGAGTACTCCCATGAGGGAGATTTCTCTGCCTGGGAAAATTATTTTCAGACTAGAAAGGATAGAATCAATAAGTATGTATTCTCTACTTAATCAATAATATATATATATATTTAATAAAAAGGCAAAAATAAAACAGTCTTTTCCCTCTATGAACTTATATTCTAGAACAAAAATGGTCATAAGGAAGTTTAAACCTAAGATAAGCAAAAATATGATAAGAGAATACTTGTTTTGCACAAGAAGTTTGAGTCACCAGGAAGGAATATTGAAATAAGTAGTTGATATGTTTGTGGAGTCAGTGCTGGTCATCTGTGGAAAGATCATGGACAATGAAATATGCAGCAAGTTTGGAGAAGGGCAAATGTTGTGAGTTTTTAAAAAGTAAGATAAATTGAACAAAGGAGTCTATAAATGTTAGGCTAGTGATCTTGGACTTTGGTCAGTTTTATCTCTTCTATGAAACCTTCCCTGACTACTCCAGCCTTCCTTGATGTCTTTTTTCTCTGAATTCTATAGTACTTAATGTCCATACCATACAATATTATTATTACTAATTTAAATTCATGTAGCATTTTAAAGTTTTCTTGTATTAGCTAAAGTGATTCGCTCATTTTATAGATGAGGAAACTGATGTTCAAGAAGCTAAGGGATTTACCCAAGGTCATACAGTTAGTAAAGGTCAAAATGTCAAAGGCAGAATTTGAACTTAGGTCTTCCTGAATTCTTAACTATCTTGTTCCCAGTTTAGAAAATTTTTTTTAAATTTTGAGTTCCAAATTGTCACCCTCCTTCCCCTCTCCCCTCATTGAGAAGGTAAGCAATTTGATAAAGGTTATACATGTGCATTAACTGACTGGATTAACCTCTTATCCCTCATCTGTAAGATGAAGGAGTTGGACTAGATGACCTAATGCTCCATCTATGATTCCATGATTGGGTCCTATCCAGACTATCATCTTCCCCTAGGATAGAGAGCCAATCCCTACAATCTCCTTCCTACACCTGCTACATATCAGATACAAGAGGGGCAGCTAGGTGGTACAGTGGATAAAGCACCAGTGCAGGAGTCAGGAGGACCTGAGTTCAAATGTCACCTCAGACACTTGACACTCACTAGCTGTGTGACCTTGGGCAAGTCACTTAACCCCAATTACCTCCTCCTGGGTCATCTCCAGTCATCCTGATGAATATCTGGTCACTGGATTCAGATGGCTCTGGAGGAGAAATGAGGCTGGTGGCCTGCACTCAAGAAAAAAAAACAAAGTCAAGTGCAAGTCATGTCATTATTTCTCTGATGGCATGGTCTTCTTTGGCAACAAAGGACAAACATACACATCAGATACAAGACCTGAAACATCTGGATCATGCATTCAGGAGGTGGTAAAGGGCAATTCACCAAGTTCTTCATGTTAGCTATTAAAATGCATCCTTCATCTTAGGCCAGGAACTTCTCCATATCTAGACAGAATTTCCCTTTCTTGGTATTCTGCACCCCAAGAAGATCTGAATCCAGCTGGGGAAAGGGTCTGGACAATGGGGGATCATGCCTAAGTTTGAAATCCTGGATATTATAAAAGTCTCAAAGAAATTCAAGAGATCTAGATTTCTGAGGGCAAGAGTGTAGAGGAGAAGGGAGGGCTTAAGATCCCTGTAGACCAGACCCTCTTCCAACACTCATAGATATTGCCAAACTGTTGAGCCTCAAGGGAAATTCCAGTGACTAAGTCTATGATGTGGGACTGCTTTGGAGACTGCATTTGACATGCTGGTTCCTCTATCCAATGGGGTGGGGCAGGGTACCTAATACCTTTGGGTATTGTCCCAAGGACATTAAGGGAGTTGCCTCAATGCATGTGGAGGAAGTTACATTTCCCTCCCTACTTTCCCAGGGACAGAGAGGAAGTGGTAGTAGCTGCTGATAGTCCTGGGAATTCTGTTACATCTTTTAGCATTTAGGGAATTTGCCAGACTTGTTCAGTGGTGGTCATCCAGCTCTGTATTGAACTTTCTGGTTTCTCTGGGACTGCTAACAATTCCATTTGCTTCAAATAGGGCTGAATCAAACTTGTACCTCCTATTTCAGGCAACGATGATCACCAGAGAGTCCCCATTTGCTTATTAAACAAGTATTGCTATCATTCTGTATTATTAGCTGCATTATCTTATGTACCTACAAGACTGGGAATTCTACGAAGACAGGACCATGCCTTCCTTCCTTAAACTCTGTATCTGCAAAGCTTTGAATTAATGATCTCAATCTAACACTTGGCCTCCTTGTAAACACCGTCACTTTGGCAAGAAACACTTTGCTTTCTAAAGGCCACTCTACCCCTCAGAGGTCCAAGACATACTTTCAGCAGATGTATTCAGATCCTGGGCTCTACCTGCATGAGCAATGGAGTTGGTGGAGCTGCTTGCCCATGTATTAGTAGCATTATACCCAGATATAGCCTAAGATCATATAGTGTTAGAGATGGAGTAATCTGGTAGATGTTCAGATTACCTAGAATGACCCCTGAACCTTGTAGTTTTGATAACTGAGACTCAAAGAAGCTGTCTTGGCTGTCTCCCTTAGGTTATCATAATATGGAAATGGAAAATTCATATATGCCTATATATGTTTTATTTATAATATATATTCAATAAAGTGTATGTCTATCAATTATAATTTCAATGCATCTTCCCCATAGCTAGAGTTATTCCTTTTAACCCCTGTTGGAATTTCTACTTATTCAACCCAATACTTTGTCCAATAAAAACACCCTTTTCTCTGCTTTCAGGCCCATTGTTCTGTTGAATATTGCATTCGAGCCCTTCCCTATATTGACAGGACTCGCAAGGTAGACCACTTAGGGATGAACAAGTGAGAGGATAGTGTTGAAAATGGCTTACTCAGTGCAGACTAGTTATTTTGGTATGACTGTTTATTGAGGACAAGTTGGCTTTCCAATCTGAGAAGGACTTGTAGTCCCGGATCATTCATTCAATTCATTCATTCAGTGAGAAACTATTAGGTACCTACTACATTTAGCACAGTGCTTGACACATTGTAGGTGCTTAATAAATGTTTATTGTATTGGATGGTATTATCAGGCAATGTGTTAGGTGTTAGGTTGTTGTCTGTTTTTTGAAGAGGACCAAAATGACATCACCATGCTAAAGTGAAGTTTCAGTATGTCTGACTGTGACTGAACAGGCCAGTATGAGCTCAGAATACTCTATCAGAGGTTGGGCACCAATAATTCATATGAATATTTGGGGTGGATCTCCAAATTTGTGCATCCTATGTTTACTTTGTGTTGTTTCAATTTTGCTTTGCTCAAAGAGCACAGCACCCTTTCTGATGTGGGCATACCATGCTTAGTAGTCTTGTGCCAGTGTCTCCCATGTTGTACAGTCAAATCCAAAGTTCTTGAGAGAGACTTTGAGAGTGTCCTTGTATTGCTTCTTCCGACCACCATATGATTGCCTGCCCCATGTGAGTTCTCCATAAAAATAGTCTTTTTGGCAAGTATACATTCTGCATTCAAACAACGTGGTCAGTCCATTGGAATTGTGCTCTCTGAAGCATAGTTTGAATGCCTGGCAGTTCAGCTCAAGCAAGGACTTCAGTGTCTGGTACCTTATCCTGCCAGGTGATACTCAGAATCTTCCTAAGACAGTTCAAGTGGAAGAGATTCAGTTTCCTAGCATGCCACTGGTAGACTGTCCATCTTTCACAGGCATACAACAATGAGGTCAGCACAATGGCTCTGTAGACCTTCAGTTTGGTAGTCAGTTTAATACCTCTTCTCTCCCAAACTTTTCTTCGGAGCCTCCCAAACACTAATCTAGCTCTGGCAATGTGTGTATCAAGCTCTTTGTCAATGTGTACATCCCTGGAAAGTACACTGCCAAGGTAAGTGAACTTATTCACAGCATTCAAAACTTCTCCATTTGTTGTAACTGATGGTTCCATGTATGGATAGTGTGGTGGTGGTTGATGGAGCACCTGTGTTTTCTTGGTGTTAGTTATTAGGCCAAAACTAGCACAGGCAGCAGAGGATTGATCCATACTTTGTTGCATCTCAGCTTCAGAGGCTGCATTGAGTGCACAATTCATCTGCAAACAGAAAATCATGCACCAACACTCCCTCCACTTTGGTCTTGGCTTGTAGCCTTTTCAAATTGAAGAACTTACCATCAGCATGGTAGTTGACCTTGATGCCTTGTTCATCCTCATTAAAAGTACTTGTCAACATGGCTGAAAACATCATGGTAAAAAGCATGGGAGCAAGTACACAGCCCTGTTTCACTGCATTGGTGACTAGGAAGGCACGAGAGCATTGTCCATTATCTAAAACCCAGACAAACATGCCATCATGAAATTGATGTAAAATATTGATGAAATTCTCTGGGCAGCCAAATTTTCACATAATTTTCCATAAACCGTCACGTCTAACAGTGTCAAAGGCCTTGGTGTGGTCTACAAACGTTCTGCACAGAGCTCTGTTCTACTCTTGGCATTTCTCCTTGAGTTGTCGGGCAGCAAACACCATATCAACTGTTCCTTGGCCCTTTCTGAAGCCACACTATCTCTCAGGTATATGACCTTCTTCCAGGTAAAGGAACAGCCTATTAAAGAGGACTCTAGCAAGAATTTTGCCAGCAAATGACTGAGAGAGAGACTCCCCTATGATTGTTGCAGGAGAATCTATTGCCTTTACCTTTATAGAGATGGACAATGGTGGCATCCTTGAATTTCTGGGGGATAACTTCCTCTTGCCATATAACCTGGAAAATTTCAGTTAACTTTTGTATGAGCAATGGTCCCCCTACCTTGTAAATCACAGCTGGAATAGAATCAATACCAGGTGCTTTGCCACATGAAAGGAGCCTCATGGTCCTCAAAACCTCTTCTTTGATTGCAAGTTCATCTAAGGCGGGATTGACTTCAACCTGAGGTAAATGGTCAGTGGCTTCAGCAATGATTGCTGATGGTCTGTTGAGAACACTATGGAAGTGTTCAGTCCATCTCTCTAGGATCATGTCCTTATCACTAATCAATGTGGCTCCATCAACACTGAATAGTTGTGATGCACCATAGGTTTTTGGTCCATAAAAAGCTTTCAGAGAATCAGATAGGACCAAAAAGTAGTTTCTGCCCTCCAGGAGATCACATTCTACTGGGAAGAAAACAATTTCAACACAAAACGTAGAAAGTTGAGTGAAAAAAAAAACCATGAATATAAAGTAATTCTTTTGGGAGGGGGGATGGGAATGAGGAAGGATCAGCTAAATCTAACTGTACCAGTTACAAGCTGGGACTGGTGAATTGATCTGATGGGTGGAATACTCCCTGCTGGGGCCAGGATTCAGGCAAATAGGCATGAGATATGATTTGTTCACTTCACAACTTTTCAGTCTCTAGTGACTCTCCTATAACTCTCCCTCCCTTATTCAACACTAAATGAATGTTTGCTAAGAACACTAACCCTCATCAGAATTTTAGAGGGTAGTGATAATTTAAGTTGCTGACCCACAGAGCAAATATGGGATGGCAAATAGACACAAACGTATTCACTTGATTATATTCAATTCAGAAATTTCTGAGATGGACTATGGCCTCTCCCTCAATCTCTCTATTCTAGAGACAGTGTGTTTTAGTGGAAAGAGTGTTGTACACAGTGCCAGGCACTTTTGGAGAGGTGGTAGGCTACAAGCGGAGCATGAGAGAGCCATTTTCAGACTTGACCACTGAGCTGAATTGTCTTGCTTGACCTTAATTACTTGTTAGCAGGGAGGGTTTTTAATTTTGGAATGGTAAGGCTGGGGCTCAGTTAGTGGATAGTGATAGAGATACAAAAAATAAAAATGTCTTAATAGATAAAATACCTCAGAGATTAAAAGAAAGCAAAAAAAAGTTCAGAAGTAGACATTCAAAAAAGCAATTTTATGGCTATTGGTGTTAAATTGAATATACAGTGTGTGTGTGTGTGGTGGGGTGTCTGTGATGTATGCCTGTAATCCCCACTATTGGATAGGCTGAGGCTGCTGTCCCCATTGAGTCCAGGAGCTTTGAGCTGCAGTAGGGTTAAAGCTGATCAAATGTCCTGACTAAGTCACCAAAATGAAGAAACCAAGAAAATGGGGGTCCACCATGCCGCCTAAGGAGGAGAAAACCGACTCAAGTGGGGAAAACTTAGCTGGTCAGTGAATAGTCCCTGCTCTTTCAGCTTTGATGAGATAGGAAGAATCAGTTTCAAAAACAAAATGAATAAGAAATTTTACATTAATATACACTCATAAAAGCCCCAACTTACATAAGTTCACCATTTCATATATAATACTCTCTTTTTGTCCTTTGTATATTGAAATTTGTTGATGATTGTTAAATTCATAATAAAAGAGAAAAAAATACAGAAAAACAGTCCTTTCTTGGTGAGTAGCTGCATGACTGTGAGAAAGTCTTTTAAACCTATAGAAGCCTGTTTCCTCATTTGTTAAATAGGGATAATATTTATACTATAGAACTTACAGGGTTGTTATGAGGGTCAAAAGAAAAATGTTAGCATTTGCTAGATTTTCTTTCTCTCTTTGCCTCTCCTCCTTTCACTTTTCCCTCCTTCTTACCTCCATTTCTGACTTCTTCCTTGCCTCCATCTCTCTCATTTCCTCTCATCCTTTCTTTTCTTTTTCTCCCTTTCTTCCTTTATTTCTTCCCCTCCTTCTTCTCTAGATTAAAGAAATAAGTAAAGAAAACACACACAGAGCCCAGGATGATTTTTATAAAATGTAAAAAGTTAGGGGAATAGCCAAGATAGTGGAGTAGAAGCAGAGACTTGCTAGAGTTCTCCCCCCAAGCCTAACCAAATACCTATAAAAAATGACTCTAAACAAATTCTGGAGATGCAGAACCCACAGAATGATGGAGTCAAGCAAATCTCCAGCACAAGACAGCCTGGAAGGTAGAAAAGAAGCTCTATCACACTAAGTGGGAGCAGAGCACAGTCCAATGTGGACTGCACAAGCACAGATAGGACCTGAGCAGGCCTCAGGGGGACTAAATTACTGATACTTATGGTGAATTCCAGACTTTACAACTCCAAAATGTGGAGGACAAATTGGAAGGTCAGAGGAAAAAAACTATCAGACCTGTGTGAGAGAGTAGAGTGGTCCAATCTCAGCCTCAGGGTTGCAGAGAGAGGAGCCTGTAGCACCAGCAGCAACAGGGGCAGCATCAGTGGCTGTTTCTGGAACTCTAGGTTCACAGATTGTGAGGGGATTGAGCTGCTGACAATATACCCCCTCACTCTCACTGGAAGCAGAGAACTACCTTGAAAAAGAGCTCAAAAATCAAATAAATGAATGAGAAAATGAGTAAAAACCAGAAAAAGAATCAAACCATAGAATCATACTTTGGTGACAAGGAAGATCAAAATATATGAACAGAAGAAGACTACAAAATCAAAGCTCCTCCAACAAATCTCCAAGAAAAATATGAATTGGTTTCAGGCTATGGAAGAGCTCAAAAAGGATTTTGAAAATCAAGCAAGAGAAGCAGAGCAAAAATTGGGAAGAGAAATGAAAATGATGCAAGAAAATCATGAAAAATAAGTCAACTGCTTCCTAAAAGGGATCCCCAAAATGCTGAGGAAAATAATACCTTAAAAATAGACTAACCCAAATGGCAAAAGAGATTCAAAAAGCCATTGAGGAGAAGAATGCTTTTAAAAGCAGAATTGATCAGATGGAAAAGGAGGTCCAAAAACTCACTGAAGAAAATAATTCCTTAAATACTAAAATGGAGCATATGGAAGCTAAAGACTTTATGAAAAATCAAGAAATTACAAAACAAAACCAAAGGAATGAAAAAAATAGAAGACAATGTGAAATATTTCATTGGAAAAACAACTGACCTGGAAAATAGATCCAGGAGAGACAATTAAAAAATTACTGGACTACCTGAAAGACACAATAAAAAAAAAGCCTAGACATCATTTTGAAGAAATTATTAATGAAAAATGCCCTGATATTCTAGAACCAGAGGGTAAAATAGATATTGAAAGAATCCACCCATCACCTCCTGAAAGAGATCCCAAAAGGGAAACTCCTAGGAATATTGTAGACAAATTCCAGAGCTCCCTGGTCAAGAAGGAAATACTGCAAACAGCCAGATAGAAACAATTTGAGTACTGTGAAAACACAATCAGGATAACATAAGATCTAGCAGCTTCTACATTAAGGAATCAAAGGGCTTGGAATATGATATTCCAGAGGTCAAAGGAGCAAGCATTAAAACCAAGGATCACTTACCCAGAAAAACTATGTACAGTACTTCAGGGGGAAGATGGTAATTCTATGAAATAGAGGACTTTCAAGCATTTTCGATGAAAAGACTAGAGCTGAATAGAAAATTTGACTTTCAAACACAAGAATCAAGAAAAGCATGGAAAGGTAAACAAGAAAGAAAAATCATAATGGACTTACTAATTTTGAACTGTTTACATTCCTACATGGAAAGGTCATATTTGCAACTCTTGAGAATTTTCTCAGTATTAGGGTAGTTGGAGGGATTATTTACATATAGACAGAGGGCACAGGGTAAGTTGAATAAAAAAAGGTGATATCTAAAATAAAATAAGATTAAGGGATGAGAGAGGAATATATTGGGAGAAGAAGAAAAGGAGAAATTGAATGGGGTAAATTATCTCTCCCATAAAAGAGGCAAGATAAAATCTTTTTCAATGGAGGGGAAGAGTGAACCTTACTCTCATCAGATTTGCCTTAAGGAGGGAATAATATGCACACTCAATTTGGTATGAAAATCTATCTTACGCTACAGGAACGTGGCGGGGGGAATAAACAGGGGGTAAGGGGGATGATGGTAAGAGAAGGCAAATGGGAGGAGGGGGTAATTAGGGGTCAAAGTCAAGTGCAAGTCATGTCATCATTTCTGATGGCATGGTCTTCTTTAGCAACAAGAGAAGAACACAACAATCTGTGAGTAGACGCAGCTACCTGAATGGAAACCCAGTTAGCTAGATAACTCAGCTCCTTCTCTCCTGTCTGTCTCCCCCTCCCCTTCCTTTTCCTATCCAAAGGAAGGTAAATTAGAATGCACAGAGGATACCCAGTTTACTGGCTAGATTTCTTCCCTTCCCTTTCCCCATAGAATGGACAACACTAGGCCCCTGCCCAAGCTCCACTTAAGGGCTGTTTTCTAGACCCTCCTGACTTAAGAGTGATTCTCAATAGTAACTGTTGCTGCTTCCCTCCCAACTTGATTTAGTTATTTTTTCTTAGGCTCATTAAAGGGGCCATCTCCTGACCACTTCTAAAACATGCCTATTCATTGAATGGATGTTACCTCATCCTAAGTGAATACCTGAATAGGCCTTGCCCTAAGGGGCCTAGGTCTTCCATTGCATCCTGGGTCATCTCCAGTCATCCTGATAAATATCTGCTCACTGGATCCAGATGGCTCACAAGGAGAAAGTGAGTCTAGTGACCCTGCACAGCCCTCCCTCACTCAGAGCAAAGTCAAGTGCAAGTCATGTCATCATTCTCTGCTGGCATCATCTTCTTCAACAATGAAGAATGAACACAACAATAATTTTTGAGGAGAGATGCAGTCAAGAGAGAGAGTAAAATAAATGAGGGGCAGGACAGGATGGAGGGAAATATAGTCTTTCACATCATGATAGTTATGGAGGTGTTTTGCATGACATGTGTAACCTATATTGAATTGCTTGCCTTCTCAGTGGGGATGGGGAGGGAGGGAGGAAGGAAGAGAAGTTGAAACTCAAGGTTTTAAAGATGAACGTTAAAAACTGTTTTTACATGCAACTGGCAAATAAGACATACAGGCAATGAGGTATAGAAATCCATCTTACTCTATGGGAAAAATGGAGGGCAGGGGAATGAGAGAAGGGAGCAGTGTTGGGGGAAGAGGTAATTGGAATGCATAACGTCTTGGGGTGGGTGGAAGAGAGAGATGGGGAGAAAATTTGGAATTCAAAATCTTATGGAAGTGAATGTTGAAAACTAAAACTAAATAAATAAATTTTTAAAAATTAAATGTAAAGAGTTAGAAAAAAGAATCTTGGAAGCCAACAAGACATCCAGGAGAGACCTTCAAATCACAGCTGGGAAAACAGAATCAGAGAATTCTCTTTGTCTCTCTCTCCTTTAGTTGACTGTAATATGGAAGTACAAAAATTTATAAGTCTATACATACATTTTATTTGTGATACTTATTCAATCAAATATGTCCATTGATCATGATTGTCCATCTGGGAGTGGCCACTGATGGTAGATTTATGAATGAGTCCAGATATGGTAATGCAGGAGAGCACATGTGAATGGTGTTCCATCTGCACTGCCCACATCAGTAAAATTACAAGCCCATTCCAGGGTCACAGTCATTCATTCAATCAATACTTATGGATACCTGCTCTGTCTGCCCTTGCGTGAATTGAATAGGTATTGCTCTAAAAATAATCTTTAAAATACTTTTAATTAAATGCCTTCTCTGTATTTGTACTCTTAGGTTTGTTATAGTTTTCTTATAGGTCAGTGATCTTTCAAGAATAAAAAGTTCCCCACACTTTTGCTGCTGGCACTAGAGTATTGAGCACCCCACCCTAAGCATGTTCCCCCCACTTAAATATGGGGTCTTTCTGATGAGACATACATCAGCATATCTACAATTTCCTCCAGAGACTAAGCAGCATCTGAGAGCCAGAGCTTGAAGCTATTGGTGAACTACCAGCTTCTTTCCCACTGGGATATTGGAACTGGGTCCCTATTGCATAAGAAAAATTAGTAGGGATAATGCCAATCATAAAGGATTGAAATAGAAAGAAGGCAGGAGATCTCAGCTCCTGATTTCAGACCTTGTCTTTTCCAAGTGACCTTGGGTAATTGTTTAAAGCCTTTGGATCTCTGTCTCTATGTCCCTTAACCAAGAGGGACCAGGTAAGAGCTGCTTCTCATGAAGGGGGTTTGTAAATTAGCCTCCCTGTCCCTGTCCCCACCCAAGGGGAAATCAGTCCACCAAGCAACCATAATTCTATTGATTAAGCAGTGGTGACTGAAGGAACTGCATTGCCTATTCCAAAAGTTGACTTTGCCAAAGTAGAATTGATGTCTGCTCTCCAGTGAATTTATTTGGCGACTTTGAACTTTCTTAAGAAGTATACTCCATGAATACGTCTATCTGCACCTGTACAAGTAGCTGTCATTTCTCCACTGAGATAATTTCAAGGAATGCTTCATGAGGCTAGGGGGTCTTGCTGCTTCCCTAGCAACAAGAACTTACTCTGTAAGACCTCCAGCTAACATTTCTGCAGCCTAGACTGCTTGTAATGTGACAGGTCAAAAGGGAAAAACATTGGCAACAGGAAAAATACCTGGGTATTCCTGTTCAAGGGCAAAATGGGTTCAGTGATGATCCCAGAGGCAGTAAGGTATAGTAGATAGAGTATATGACCTAGGTTCAGGAAGACTTGGGTCTGAATCTCACTGCAGATACTTACTAGCTGTGAGATTCTGGATGAGTCACTTTGGATCATTGCCTTTTCTGTAAAATAAGGGAACTGTTCTTGGTGATCCTTAACCTTAAATCTATGGGGGAATGGCTGAACAAGTTGTGGTATCTGATTGTGATGGAATACTATGAGAAATTATGAACTCAGGCATTTTAGAAAAAACATGAAAAGACTTGCATGAAATAATGAAAAGTGAAATGAATAGAACCAAGGAAACATTGTACACAGTAACAGCAATGTTGTTAGAAGAATGAGTTTGCACAAATAAGTTATTTTGTTACAAAAATCCATAACTCTAAAGGACATAGGAAAGAAAGATGTTATCTGCAGCCAGTAAAAAACTACAAATAGAAGTATGTATAGAATAATTTTACATACATGTGTATATATATATACATATATATACACACATGCACACACATATGTATGTATACATATACCTATCTGTATCTAATATCAGTCATCAGGGTGGGGAAGAGGGAAGGAAAAAAAGAATTTACCTGATAACTTTGATATATATGTAAAATGAATAACAAGTTGTACCTGATAGATTTGCAGTTTATGTGCAATCATCTATTTTTATTATGCTGCTATGTAGATGCTTGTTCCATAAATTAAACATAAAATAAGTAAATGTGAAAAAAAATCTCCGGGGGGGAAAGCTACTATGGTTCCTGGCTTTTAAGAGCTCCAAAGTTACCCTTTGATTATATAATCCCCCATGAAATGAACATTCATCTGATTTACCCCACTGGAAAAATATATGGGTGCATATATGATTCCGCATTTGGAATTAGAGGACTAGAGCTTGCCCTGATCAAATTATTTCCCCTCTGTGGTCCTCAGTCTCTTCATCTGTAAAATAAATGGGTTGAACTAGATGACTCATCTTCCTGTTCTGAATTCTATGATCTTATGATCTGTAACAGGTGATAGCCATGGGAAAAGACAACCATACAAATTCCCTGGAACAATGATTGTGAGTAGCATCCTGGATGTCTCAGTTTCTAAAACTGAAGTCCATCATTATGATGGAAAGGTTATTTCATCATTGGTCACCACTAAAAGGGAAACACAGTCTTCAGGTCTGGTTGTGTCAAGTGACCATAGGCTGCATAAACCCTCTGATATGTTATAGTGGGCTACCTCTTTATAATCATATAATTGACAGAAAGGAACAAGGAACACAAGGTCCCACTGTGTTTATTTGTTGACCATGAAAGAATATTTGAATCAGGAGAGCTAACACTACCTTAAAAGGTCTCCTCTACCAACATGTATCCCATGCATGCTTTAAAACTGAACAAAAGCTCTTGACAGATGCATCCATAGAGTCCTATTTGTGTGGCAAAATAAAATAAAACAAGGGGACATATTCTACCTAAAGGTCTTTGTTACTGTCATGGAAGATGTTCAGATCAGAATTCAAATGAAAGAGGGGCTCTTTATAGAGGATAAAGTCTTCCAGAGGCTTCTGTTTTCAGATGTCATTGTGCTCATTTCATCTCATTCCAGAATACCACAGACTTTTGTAAATGACATGCTCAGTTACTTTGAAGAATTCAGACTAACAATTCACATAGGAAAAACCAAGTGGATGAGAATGCCTGTTATCCAGAATATGATATGTAGGTAGCTTAACAATCACCTAGCTGCTTCATCAACCAATAAACAAGAATTTGCTAAGTATTTACTATGTGCTAGGGACTGGAGATACAAATAAAAGCAATCCTCAAGAATTCTAGTGAGGGGAGAAAAATACATATGTAATAATATATAGAATAAATATAAAAAGAATCAATACAAACAAATTCAAAGTAGTTAAATACAAGGTAGATAGGGAAGAAGGGTCCTAGTGTTTAGGATTATCAGGAAAGGCTTCATATAGAACATGACTTGAGCTAGATCTTGAAGAAAGAAAGGGCTTCAATGAAGCAGCGGGGAGGAAGGAATGCATTCCAATCAAAAGCATGGAGATGGGAGAATGAATGCCATATATGGGGAAGAAAAAGAAGGTTAGTTTGATCAGATCACAAGTTTAGGAGGATTGAGTAAATTCTAGTGTCCATATAAGTTATGGCCACATTGAGAAGAGCTTTAAAAGCTAAATAGAGGAGTTCATATTTTATTCTTGAAGTAACAGGGAGCAACAGTAGTTTATTGAGAAGGTAAGTGACATGGTCATATTTGCTCTTAAGGAAGGGTTTCTTAACCTGGGCTCTGTGCAACTTAAAAAAATTTTTTTTTCATAACTATATTTCAATATAACTAATTGCTTTCCTTTGTAGATCTATGTATTTTTATACATTTTAAAATCTTATTCTGAGGAGCCCATAGACTTCACCAGACTGCTAGAGGCACCTAGAACACAAAAAGGTAGTTTAAGGAAAATTGCTTTGGCAGCTTGTGTAAGATGGCCCGGAGTGGGGAGAGACTGGAGGCAGAGGCCAATTAAGAGACTGTTGCAGTAATCTAAGCAAAAGGTGATGAGGGCCTGAGTTAGAATGATTGCTATGTGGATAGAGAGGAGGGGTCAGAAGCAAAGCATGTTGTGAAGGTAGAAATAGCAATTATTTCCACAGTATGTGTTGGAACAATCCCTTAGATGTAAAATGAAATGGACTCAAAATTGAATAGGAGGAAGACAGAGGACTGCGTTGCATTTCTGAAACATGCTGAGCAGTCCTGTGCCAGTGTCTCCCATATTGCACAGTCAAATCCAAAGTTCTTGAGAGAGAACTTGAGAGTGTGCCTGAACAATTAATATTAATATGTATATCATGGGGCTGGGCCCTGTGAGAGATATTCCGGGGTCTGACCTTACCTTCCCCACTGAGTCAAGGTAGTTTCCTTTCCATTTTCTAATTTGGTTCACTTGGTTGGGGCCCTGATGGTACCAGGTATTAGTGACTGATTAAGAGATGAGGCAGCTGTCAAGTCTGAAAAAGTAGGAGGAGGGGTGATATAGATTCAATATCCCACATTGCAAAGACTAAATGAACAGCTGGTGAACCAGTCCAAAGGTCAAACACAGAAACGGAAGGTAACAGATCCAGGGTCCATGTAGGAGAATGCATGGGGTTTGAGGTGGGGAGCTTGAGACTTAAAACCGAGACTTGCAGCCAGGGCCCAATCAGAAGAGCAAAGAAGGAGAACCTGGGTCTATGACCAAAGCTAATTGGCTTCCCCAAAGCAGGAGTGAGAGCTAGTATGCTACCCACCAGGGCCCTTTCAGCAGGCCTGATCTCCAGGAGGTCTCCCAGTTGCTGCTCTGTGCATACACAGAGCTCTGACCTGCTCATGCCTTGAGATTGGACCCTGCCCCAGCAGAAAGCTTGTGAGGCTTCCTCTCTGGAGAAGTCCTTGCCTCCTTTTCAAGATTTCAAAGTCAGAGATTTAGAGCTAGAAGAAACCTCAGAGTTCACATGATCTCCTTTCCTTCTCTCTCTTATGTGATTTGGGGTTGCTGGGAAATGTAAAGCTACAGGGTGTCTGTCTGGAAAGAATTCAAGCACTCAAGTCTTCTTTCAGTTAAAATTTATTGTAAGGATAATAGAATGGGCTAGATTCCTAAAGAATCTGTAGCTAGATGAGGGTGAGATTGAAACTTATTTACAAAAAAGAAAGTGAGAAGACATGTTTGGGATTAAGGAGGGATAAATAGTCTGGGGTGGGCTAGGTGCAGACTATGAAAGGAATTAAGTGGTCTGGGCTAGGTCAGAGAACCACAGTGAAAGGACTATTGGGCATCTAGGTGGGTTGGGATAGGCCAGATACCTCCAGCGAGATACCAGGGACTGAGTTGTGTGGGAAAACTCAGGGTCCAGGTCCCATCACCCCATCATCCTCACTGCCCAGTTTTTTTAAAAAGGAGAGGACACCATGGTCACACTTTCCCACTGCAACGAGATGCCTCTCTTTGACCATAGTACTCTTCTGTCTCATTTCACATCCTCTTCCACGGGCCGTCTCCAGTCATCCTGATCTATATTTTGCCACTGGACCCAGATAGTTCTGGAGAAGAAAGTGAGGCTGGTGGCTTTGCACAGCCCTCCCTCACTTAAATCCAATTACTTACATGTCATTTCATTATCTTCCTGATGTCATGGCCCTCTTCAAGAATGAAGGATAAACAATACCTCTACCTGATCTTGCCTTAACTCACTGGAAACAACCTCAGGAGGCCATGTAGTCCAATTATTTCTCATTTTACAGTATGAAAACTAAATGAGGTTAGGCAACAACAAAAATAACAATAATGATAATAGCTAATATTTATATAGCACTTAACTACACACCAGGCATTGTGCTGAGCACTTTACAATTATCTAATTATTATACAAATTATTGACCTTGCAATAACCCTGGGAGGTAGGTTCTATTATTGTTGCTATCATCTCCACTTTACAGATGAGGAAATTGAGGAAAACAAGAGTTATTTGTGTAGGGTCACATAGTGAGTGTCAGAGGTTGGATCTGAACTCAGGTCTTCTTGATCCCAGACCCAGTGCTCTATCTACCAGTCACACAGGTAGTGTGCATTGAAGACAGAACTCGAATTCAGGTCAACTGATTTTGTGCCATTCTCCTTACCAAAACTGCTTGTCTAACTTCTTACCCCCAGGTTTGTCTCAACTGCCAACTTCTGGGGACACCCTGATTCCTGCTTGATCCTGTGACTGTGACTGCTTTTTATTTCCATCACCACCTTGGTTTTCTTGGTCCTCGCTCTCCACTCTTAACTCCACAGTTTAGCCCTGCCCCTGGTTCCACAGAGTTGGAATCCAGAGAAGTATGAGGTATAGTTCTTAATTTCTAGGAGCCAAGAGATATGTATATGAAACCATTAGAGTCCAGTGATTGAGTGCCAAAATTGTGGTACTCAGCTGGTGTTGTATAGCTTCCAGAAAGGACAGAGAGAGGATCATGGCAGGTGGCTGTCTTCAGGATAAGTTGTTTGTAAGATGTCAGAGGATAACAGACTTAGAGATGAAAAGAATCTTAGAGGTCACTGAGTCTAGCAACCTTGTTTTATTGATGAGAAAGCTGAGGCCCAGAGAGGCAAGAGTCAAACTCAGGTCTCTTGTGTGCCCAGCAAATGATTCAACTGTCTAATGTAAATGTTGGAAACTTATAAAGAAGCAGAAGACAAACCTTTGGCCTAAAGATGCATACAGTGAGATGATCTGTCTGCCTTAGAGATTCTGGGTTACAACTAGGTGGTATAGAATATTGGTCTTGGAGTCAGAAGACTGAGATTGAATCCTTCCCACACACAAATACTAACTGTGTGACTCCAGGAAAGTCATTTAAATTCTCTTAGCCTCAGTTTCCCTCATTTGTAAAATGAGGATAGTAATTTAACCTATTTCCCAGGGTGTTGTGACAGTGAAATGAGATAATATATATAAAGGATTTTGCAAATTTTAAAGCACTACATAATTATTAGTTATTCGTCTTTTTTCCCCTTGGTGGTAGGTACTAAGAAAGCTTTACTCTTAGGTTCTCATTCTCTTGCTTATAAGCCTTTGCCCATTTTCATAGAATTACCTCTCTTCCATTGTTTCCCATGCCATCTACCTTCTCCTCCTTTAAATCGTAACCCAAGGTCTGTCACTGTCAGAAACCCTTTCAGGAATAAGGTGAATCTCTAACTTGCAAACATAATCTCTGAATTGTCCTTCCCTTTCCACACACTTGTCTAAATCAAGACTAGTGTTCCTCTTGTCTACTCCATTTGGAAGCTCCTCTGATGCGGTTTGGGGTTGCTAGGAACCCAGAAATGTCAGGGTATAGGGTAGCATCTGCCTGGAAAGAATTCACAAACTCAAACCTTCTTCTAGTCAAATGACAAGGTTTATTGTAATGCCAACAGCAGTAGACAGGGTTCCTAGTGAATCTGCAACTTAATGGGGGTGAGCCAGAGGCTTATATACAAAAAGGAAAGTGAAAGGATCTGGATGGGAGTAAGGAGTAGTAAGTAGTCTAGGGTGGGCCAAGAGCTACAGTGAAAAGAATGTTAAGTAAGGTAATTAGGTGATCCAGGTGGGCTGGGGTGGGCCAGTTGCCTTGGGAGGAGACACCAATGATCTTAACAGCAAAATGTACAGGAAAATTCAGGGACTGGGTTGCTTTCAAGGACATGGGCTTTTCCTTTTAGGGCTCCAGGTTTCATCACCCCATCATCTTACAGAGACATTTGGGCCTTATCTTTCCTCTGTGTTACCCAAGCACTTGGGCCTAAGCATTTAATATGAGAGTATGTATCCTTTCAGTTTTAAATACTTACTGGCTAATTTTTCCCCTCTTCTCATGTCACAGAGATAAAAACTTCAAATAGAGTCTTCCTCCTTTCTGCCTGCTTAAGATAGGGCTGAGACAGTCTTGTCTGCCTGCCTGCTTGTTCCAAATGCACCATCATTTGGGGGGACAATATTTAGGGCCTAAATCCAAAATGATGTGCCTTTTGCCACCTCTTGGGCTGTAGTTTTGCATCTACAAAGAGTATTTTTTATGAGGACTCCAGGTACGGCCCATTCTAGTCTGGCCTTCCTTGACTCAGCAGTGGGAGTAAAGACTTAGAGGGAATTCTCCAAAATGAGAGGTATATTCCTCCCATTGTCTCCATACAAATGGCCTCTACCCTCCTTCAGGTCTTCAATTCAAGAACATTTATTAAGTGACAACTATGTGCCAGGCACCCTGCTAAGTGTTAGAGATGCAAAGAAAAGCAAATAGTCACTGCTTCCTTCACAGTCTAATGGGAGGAAAACAAGCAAAATCATGTTTTGTTGTTCAGTTGTTTTTCAGTTGTGTGCAACTCTTGGTGATCCCATTTGGAGTTTTCTTGGCAAAGATACTGGAGTGGTTTGCTATTTCCTTCTCCAGCTCATTTTACAGATGAGGAAATTGAGGCAAACAGGGTTACGTGACTTGTCCAAAGTCACAGTAAGTGTCTGAGGCCAGATTTGAACTCAGGAAGTTGAGTCTTCCTGACTCCAGGTTCAGCACTGTATTCACTGTGCCACCTAACTGCCTCCCTACTATTTGCTAGCCATTGTTCAAAGCCAGGACTGAGACTGTCTTTCCAGACTCCCTTTATATTATTGCCCTTTAATCTATTCCTATGTTGTAGCCCTCCTTACCAATTTGCTACTCCTTAAACTAACTTGCCATTTCATTATCCATAGCTGTTTTTGTCCCTATGTTGAGGTCAGGGAACTATAATGTTGAGATTTGGGGTGCTTGGGACCTCAAAGTACCATGCCACCACCACCCCCCAAGGTCCTGCCTGAATGAATTCAACCCAAGTCTTCTTGTAGACAAAGTAAAACAGTTTATTAAAGATTCGTCATAGTGGGTAGACTCTTAAGGAGCCAAAGCATTTGTGACGCTTGTAGGGACTAGCAGGCCAGACTGAATCTCACCTAGATTGAATCTGAGCTGGATTGAATGTGAATGTCTTGATGGAGGCAAGATGGAATTTATATACAGAAGGATTTGGAAGGGATCTGAGGTTGACCAAGTAGTCTGGGGTGATGGGAGGAGGGGTTTGGGGAGGATCTCAAGGAGGAGTCTAAGATGGGTCTTGATGGGACCATGATGACTAGAGGGCAGAACCAAGAGAGTGGGATTTTGACCCGACCAAGGGTGGGAAACAGTTGGAGACAATTGGGAGGTAAGGGACAATGGAGGGCTGAGGTTGGTTAAGGTTTTTTAATAGAATCAAGGATGGGAAGCAGCCAGAGGCAATCTGGAGGCAATGGACAATGGAGGGTCAGGCTAGGTTAAGGGTAACAGATTTGGATATGAAAAACCAGATTAAGTGGGAAGATTCAAGGAGAGCTGATACCCTATCACCATGACTAGAATGAATTCCTTCATACAATAGTTGTCAAATACTTGGCACAGTGCCAGGTACATAATAGGTGATTAATAAATGCTTGTTCCCTTCCTTTCTCACCATATCCCCTCTTGGGCCTCTTAGAATCCTCACCCTCCTTCAAAACTTAACTAAATGAAGTTTTTTCCTATCCTTCCCCTCCTTAGTGCTGACTTTCAGCTCCACCTACCTCAATATTTACTTATCTATGCACATGGTGTATCAACCCTGTAAAAGGCCCCCTCCTTGGGGACCAACAGTCTAGCTATTGTCTTTGTATTCCACCCCCACCCCTAGGACTGGAACCATACCACTAGTGTGGAAGCACACACACTAGTAGGTGCTTAATTGGTATTGGTTGGTATCTCTCCTCTCCTCTACCCGCCCCCCCCTTTCCACAAATTATCAGACATTCTCAATCTTCTGGAAATTTAAGCTCTCCTTGGCCAGTTACCTAGACCACCCCTGTCTGGGCCTCTTTCCTTTCCCTTTCGTGGATACAATCTGTCCTGCTTCCCACTTTCTCTGTCAGCTCTAGATCAGACTGTCCTGAGATCCAACCGCAGAATCCTCCATTAACATTCCTGTTAACATATTCACAAATAGACGGGTCAATCAGGGTGGGATTATGCTGGTGAGCAAGAGAGGGAAGAAAAACCTAGCTTTGCTCTTTTTCAGCCCATCCTAAGGCTGAGGGTAATACAGGGCCATATACCTATCCTGGGCCGAAAGCAGGAAACCAATGCCCTTTCCAAAACTCAAATTGATGGGGCCCAGGTATAGCAGCCTGGGTTTCTCATGATTCCCAAGTGGCACCTGAAAGTAAAGGGATTCTGTGTCCCCTTTCTGGGAACTCCAGCTATCTAAAGCTGGGTTTTAGGTTCCTTTTGGGCAGACAGCCAGCTGGCTGATAGATTTATTCCCAGTTCTTCTTGACCATCCAAGAAGAACTATGGCCTCTGAAATTTTTGCTAATGGAAGGTTTCCCTTCTAGAAACTTCACCAGAGGCATTGAATTAGAATTGGGTTCCCATGGCCAGAGATTCAGTGCAATCAATCAAGCAGCATTCATCTATTAAACTCTTACTATGTGCTTGACATTATGCCAGGCCCTGGGGATACAAACATAAAAAATAAACAGTTCTTGATCTTAAGAACTTTACCTTCTATCCACAAAGGCAGCATGCATGTCATCATATAAATATGTGCAATATATACAGAGTTAAATACCAGGCTATTTGGGGTGGGTGGGGATGGGAAGGTACTAGCAGCTGGGAGGATCAGGAAAGACCTCATGTAGGAGTTAGCAACTGAGCTGATCTTTTAAGGCAGCGAGGGATTTCTAATGGCAGAGGTGAGGAGAAATGCATTCCAGGCATGGAGAGGGGGTGGGGAACAGTCTGGGAAAGGAAATGGAATTCCATGTATGAAGAACAGTTAGAAGGCCTGTTTGACTAGATGTTGGAGTATCTAAAGGAGAATATCATGTAATAAATCCAAAAATACAGGTTGAAGCCAGGTTGTGAAGGACTTAAAATAAAAAACAGAGTTTGTAGTTGCTCCTAGCAGTAATAGGGAGTCATGGGAGATTCTGGAGCTGGGCAGTGACATAGTCACATTTCAGGACCATCATTTTGGAAGCAGTGTGGATAGATGGTCTGTAGAAGGGGGAAAACTTGAAAGCAGGAGTCCAATTATGAGATAATTGCAATAGTTTAAACAAAAGTGATATAGGTTTGGACCGAGGTGGTGGCCATGTTAATGAAGAGAAATTGATGGAGATGTTGGGGAGGTGTGATAAGAAGACTTGATAACTGACAGGACATGTCAGATGAGTGAGAAATCCAGGGTGACCAGAAATATAATACTCTCCATAGAAATAAGGAAGTTCAAAAGAGGCCTGGGTTTTGAGGGAAAGCTAATGAATTCTGTTTTGGACATGTTGAATTTGAGATGCTTATGGGATACCTAGTTCAAAGTGTCCAGTAGGGAATTGGTGGCATTGTAGTAGGGCTCAGGAGAAAGTTTTGTTAGATAAATAGATATGGAAATAATGTGCAGAGAGATGATCATTAAACCATGGCAGATGATAAGTATAGTATAGAAAGAATAGAGAACGGAGTATAGAAAGAAGAGAAGACGGCAGGGGGAGGAGCCAAGATGGCCGAGTAGAAAGACTCACATATGCTAGCTCTGAATCCACAGCCCATAAATTTCCTGTAAAAAGAACTCCCCACAAATTCTGGAGCAGAGCAAGCACACACCAATGCAGTGGAAGAGATTTCCGTTCCAGAGAGCCCTGGAGAGCCATCCCCAGGTGTCTGTTGCACCTCGGAAAGCGGAGTCCACCCCTGTGCTGCCCTGACCATGGCCCCAGAGGAGCAGATCCGGGCAGGCTTCAGGGACGGAATCTCCAACGGCCGGGAAGTTCCCTGTGCCCACAGACGCTAGAGGTCAGTGAGAGAGACGTCTGGGCTGGCTGAGACGGGAGCGGGGTGTCTCTGTGACTCGGGCCCCCTCGGGAGGAAGCAGCAGAGGGAGCGGCAGAGGCAGTGGCAGCAGCCCGGGACTCCACGAGCACGCAGGACCTCCATTACCGAAGGTCTCTGCATAAAGCCCCTGAGGGAACTGAGCCTGGGAGGCAGCCCTGCCCCAACCTGAGCACCATAACTTAAGCTCACATTGAATAGCAGCCGCGCCTGCCATGGAAAGCCCTGAGTCTGGGAAGCAGCGTTTGAATCTCAGACCCCAAGCACTGACTGGGCAGATCTAGGCGGGGGTGGAGAGGAATCTCAGAAGTCAAGTAATTGGCTGGGAAAATGCCCAGAAAAAGAAAGCAAAATAAGACCATAGAGAGCTACTTTATTGGGGAAGAGATGTTCCTTCCTCCCTTCATTTCTGATGAAGAAGTACAATGCTTGCCATCAGGGAAGGACGTGGAGGTCGGGGCCTCTCTATCCCAGACATCCGAGGTGGATGTCTGGTGGGCTCAGGCCATGGAAGAGCTCAAAAAGGATTTTGAAAATCAAGTTAGACAGGTGGAGGAAAACCTGGGAAGAGAAATGAGAGAGATACAAGAAAAGCATGAAAAACAGGTCAATACCTTGCTAAAGGAGACCCAAAAAAATGCTGAAGAAAATAACACCTTGAAAAATAGGCTCACTCAATTGGCAAAAGAGGTTCAAAAAGCCAATGAGGAGAAGAATGCTTTCAAAAGCAGAATGAGCCAAATGGAAAAAGAGGTTCAAAAGCTCACTGAAGAGAATAGTTCTCTCAAAATTAGAATGAAACAGATGGAGGCTAATGACTTTCTGAGAAACCAAGAAATCATAAAACAAAACCAAAAGAAAGAAAAAATGGAAGAGAATGTGAAATATCTCATGGGAAAAACAACTGACCTGGAAAATAGATCCAGGAGAGACAATTTAAAATTATGGGACTACCTGAAAGCCATGATCAGAAAAAGAGCCTAGACATCATCTTTCATGAAATTATCAAGGAAAACTGCCCTGAGATTCTAGAACCAGAGGGCAAAATAAGTGTTGAAGGAATCCATCGATCACCTCCTGAAAGAGATCCAAAAAGAGAAACTCCTAGGAACCTTGTGGCCAAATTCCAGAGTTCCCAGGTCAAGGAGAAAATATTGCAAGCAGCTAGAAAGAAACAATTCCAGTATTGTGGAAATACAATCAGGATAACACAAGATGTAGCAGCTTCTACATTAAGGGATGGAAGGGTATGGAATAGGATATTCCAGAAGTCAAAGGAACTAGGATTCAAGCCAAGAATCACCTACCCAGCAAAACTGAGTATACTACTTCAGGGGAAAATATGGTCTCTCAATGAAACAGAGGACGTTCAAGCATTCTTGATGAAAAGACCAGAGCTGAAAAGAAAACTTGACTTTCAAACACAAGAATGAGAAGAAGCATGAAAAAGTAAACAGCAAAGAGAAGTCTTAAGGGACTTACCAAAGGTGAACTGTTTACATTCCTACATGGAAAGACAATATTTGTAACTCTTAAAACGTTTCAGTATCTGGGTAGTTGGTGGGACCACACACAGACGTACATGTACATGCATGCACGCACACACACATACACACATGCATGCACACACAGAGACAGAGCATAGAGTGAATTGAATAGGATGGGACCATATCTTAAAAGAAATTAAGGTAAATGGTGAGAGAGAAATGTAGTGGGAGGAGAGAAGGTGAAGTGGAATGGGGTAAATTATCTCTCATTCAAGAGGCAAGCAGGAGACTTTTTTGTGGAGGGAAAAAGAGGAGAGCTGAGAAAAAAACATGAAGTTTACCCTCATCACATTCGACTAAAGGAAGGAGTAAAATGCACACTCATTTTGGTATGAAAACCTATCTTACAGTACAGGAAAGTGGGGGAGAAGGAGATAAGCAGGGAGGGAGGGATGATGGAAGGGAGGGCAATGGGAGAAGGGAGCAATTTGAAGTCAACACTCTTGGGGAGGGACAGGATCAAAAGACAGAATAGAAACAATGTGGGGCAGAATAGGATGGAGGGAAATACAGTTAGTCTTACACAACATGACTGTTATCGAAGTCATTTGCAAAACTACACAGATATGGCCTATATTGAATTGCCTGCCTTCCCAAAGGGAATGGGTGGGGAGGGAGGGATGGGGACAATTTGGAAATTAAAGTTTTAGGAACAACTGTTGAGTATTGTTGTTGCTACTAGGAAATATGAAATACAGTTAATGGGGAATAGAAAGTCATCTGGCCCTACAGGACAAAAGAGAAGATGGGGAGAAGAGAAGGGAGGGATGATAGAAAAGAGGGCAGATTGGTGACAGGGGAAATTAGAATGCTCGGTATATTGGGGTGGGGGGAGGGGATAAAGGGGGAGAAAATTTGGAACCCAAATTTTGTGAAAATGAATGTAAAAAGTTAAATAAATAAATTTATATTAAAAAAAAAAAAAAGAAGAGGGCCCAGGATAAGGCCTTGGCCAACACCCACAGGTACTGTTGACTCATAGATGAGTATTTAACAAAGATGGAGTAGATGGAGGGCCTGGCACATGGTAGGCACTTAATAAATGTTTATTTACTGACTGATAGAAGGAACAGCCAAGCAGGTAGGAAAAGAGCCAAGAGAGCAGTGTCATGAAAACTGAGGATCAGAGAGAGTATCCAGGAGGGGAGGTGTTCACAGTGTCAGCTACAAAGAAGTCCAGAAGGATAAAGTCTGAGAAAAGCCACTTGGTTTTAGCAATTGGGGTATCATTGATTACACATGTATGATCTATATCAAATTGCTTACAATCTCAGGGAGGAGGAAAGGAAGGGAGGAGGAAAGAAGAGGGGAGGGATAGAATTTGGAACTCAAAACTTTCTTTAAAAAAGTTTAAACATTGTTTTAACATAATTGGAGAGGGAGATAAAATACAGTTTTAAAAATCGACAAATAGGCTATCATTGGGAATTTTGGAGAGGGCCGTTGCAGTTTGAGTGATGAAGTTTGGAGGCAGAAGTTGTTCAGCTTTTTAAAAAAGATGAATCACCAAAAAATGGGACTTCCTCGCTTTTGGACAGATATTGCTTAGTTTTTGTTTTTTCAAGATATGGAGATAATTTCTTCATGGTAATTTCCTTTGGCTATTAAAGATTTTACCCAAGTGTTTCATTATAGACTGCAGGGAATGTTTTAATATTAGAGAAGAATCTGGTGTAATAATGATGATAATTGCTAGCATTTATTTCTTTAAGGCTTGCAGAGTGGTTTTCAAATCTCATTTGCTCCTCACAACAATTGTGGGGAAGGGGAGTAATGTGCTATTATTATCACGGTCATTTTACAGATGAGGAAACTGTGGCTGAGAGGTTAATTAGCTTACCCAGGGTCATAAAGTTAATATATGTCTGAGGCTTTTATTGGAACTCAGGTCTTCTGACTTCAGGCCCTGTGCTCCGTCCACTGGATCAGAAAGAGCTGAATTTGGACTCAAAAAAGATATAGATTTGAATATTGCCTCTGATATTTATTTCTGTAAGGACTTGGACCCCTGAGAACTCTGGTTCTGGAACCCCTTAGTATTTTTCCTAGGTCTAGTGCCATTGTTTTGAATAATCAATTATGTAAATCATTACCCAACCATTACCAGACCATAAGACTCACCAATCCAATAGCAAAATCATTTAATTAGGATATATAAGCAACGTGGAGAGCAAAAGGGAATCTTTCTGTGCCTTACTTCCTACGCAAATGGGTACAATCCCCTGGCAGACTCTAGGGAAAGTATAATCAAATACACTCCAATCCCTACTAATAACCCCAGGACAGCAGAAATTGCCCCTGCAGCTGGCTTCTGCTGTCAGAGCTCATGGCCCTTGAAATAAAGGCCCAGGGTTCAGTGACATGTCTTTCATGGAATTCTATGGGAGTCTCTTAGGGCAGGTTGGAGAACTGCCAGAGCCTCAGGGTGAGCTGGAGATCTATGAAGCTTTTATCTAGGGTTCTCAAGATCCTGTCTCTTGGATCAGGGACACCATTGCAGTAGTGCTCTATGGGGCCCCTCATCAGTCTGCCCTTCCCCCTTCCCCAGCCATAACCAGCTTAAACTTGGTACTCATTAGATACCCGCCCTTCAATCTGTCTGCCTAGTGATATCACCACTAGGCAGGCTGCCAGCTAATCTTCTGGGAAATGTAGTCTAAGGAGCTTCTCCCAATAACTGACATTCGGTCAACCCTAAGAATAATGGGAAATTAAGGCCGGGGGACTTCTCTCATTGATAGTGCCCACTATACTAAGCTCCATGAAGCTTTTTACTGCTTAAGCCTCAGTTTCTTTAACTATAAATGAAAGATTATGATACATGGAGGACCAGGGTTATGAGGCATCTAAGTGATATAGTAGATAGATCTCTAGTCTGGAGTCACAAAGAGTTGAGTTTAAATTCAGCCACAGATGCTAACCAACTGTGTGACCCTAGGCAAGTCACTTAACTTCTGTCTCAGTTTTCTTATCTGTAAAATGGGGCCTTTATATCATTACATCAAAATTACTCTTTCAAAAATTACCAAAGATCTCTTAGTTGCCCAATTGAATGACCTTTTCTCAATCCTCATTCTCCTTGACTTCTTGGCAGCCTTTAACACTATTGATCACCCTTTCCTCTTTGATATTCCCCTTTTTTTGGAGGGGGGAAGGCAAAACAATTGGGGTTAAGCAACTTGCCCAAGGTCACACAGTGTCAAGTGTCTGGGGCTGGATTTGAACTCAGGTCCTCCTGACTCCAGGGTCAGTGCTCTATTCACTGTGCCACCTCACTGCCCCTGATATTCCTTTCTGTCTAAATTTTCAGGACCCTAACTCTCTCCTTGTTCTCCTAATTATCTGACTGCTCCTTCCATGTCTCTTTTGCTGGATCCTCTTTCAGATCACACCCTCTAACTATAGGTATCCCCCAGGATTCTCTCCTTGACCCTGTTCTCTTCTCCAACCTTATACTTCACTTGGTGATCTCATCAGCTCTTGTGGATTTAATTATCATCTCTGTGCTGATGATTCTCAAATCTACCTTTCTTGTCCCTATCTCTCTGCTGATCTCTACTCTCACATCTTCAACTTCTCTTTCAGACAGCTCAAACTGGATGTCCATTAGACATCTTAAACTCAATATATCCAAAACAGAAGGCATCTTTTCCCCAACCCTCCACTCCTCCTACCTTCCTTATTACTGTAGAGGGTAACACCATCCTCCTACTTTCTCAGGCTTACAACCTCGGAGTCATGGATGCCTCACTATCTCCCGTAACCCAAATCCAAGCTGTTATGAAGGCCTATTGATTTAACATTTGCAACATCTCTCAGATGTGCCCTTTTCTCTCTTCTGACACTGCCACCCCCCATCATGAGTACAGGCCCTTATCACCTCACAGCTTGATTATTACAATAGCCTACTGGTAGGTCTTCCTGCCTCAAGTCTTTCCTCACTCCAATCCATCTTCCACTCAGCCACTGAAGTCATATTCCTAAAACTCAGGTCTCATCATGTTCCCCTCTCCTCTCAATAAACTCCAATGGCCTCTTGTTGCCTCCAGGAATGAATTCCAAATTCTCTCTTTGGCATTCAATGCCCTTCATAACCTAGCCCTCTCCCACCTTTCCAGTATTACCCCACCGTACTCCCACATGTACTCTTTCATCCAGTGACACTGGACTCCTGGCTGTTCCATGACAGACAGTCCAGCTCTTGAGTAGAGAGGCCATGCCCCTCATTGTACCCCATACCTTCATGTCCTGTCCTTCCTCCTCTCTCACTACTGACCTTTCTGGCTTCCTTTGAGTCTCAACTAAGATCATGCCTTCCCCAACCCTTTGCAATTTGGTGCCTTCCCTCTGCTCATTATTTCCTATGTAGCTTTTGATTGTTTCTTTCATTCTCAAAGAGGACCAAAATGACACTACTCTGTTAAAGTCAAATTATGATGTATCCGACTGTGACTGATCAGACCAATAGGAGCTCAGAATGCTCTACCTCAGGTTGTGCCCAAATAATCCATAGGAACCTTTGGGGTAGATTCTCTAAACTTGTGCATCTCTCATTTCTTTTCAACTACTTCAATTCTGATTTGCTCATAGAGTACAGATCTTCTCTGATGCAGGCATGCCTTGCTGAGTCGTCCTGTGCCAGTATCTCCCATGTCACACAATCAATTCCAAAGTTGTTAAGAGAGACCTTGAGAGTATCTTTGTGTCTCTTCTTTCGACCATCTTTGTGTGAGTTCTCCATGGGCAAGCAGAGGTTTGGCACTCAGAATAAACCTTTGCATTAAAGTTTGAATACTATACTATTAACATTGTATATGTTTGTCTGCATGTTGTCTCTGGGTTTGACTTCTTTGTGTATCCCCAGTGCTTAGCATAGTGCCTGGCATATAGGAAGCTCTATAAAAATGTTATGTGTTATTGTTGTAAGAATCAAGTGAGATAATGGATGTTTAGTATTATAGTGATATAAATGTAAATGGATATATACTATGATATATATTTTATATACAAATTTAAATAAAATCAATATACTTCCTAAGGACAATCTCTTTTTGAGAGTTACCAAGGTCGCACAGTGGATAGAGCAGACAGGTCTTGGAGTCAAGTTCTGCCCCACATGCTCACTAGCTCTAAGACCTTGAGCAAGTTACTAGACCTCTCCCAGACTGATTCCTCATTTGCAAAAGGAGGATAAGAACAACACCTTTCCTTCTGGGTTTTTGTGTGACCTTGGGCACTTAATCTCTTTATCCTAATTTTCTCATTTGCGAAATAGGATTAAGAATAGGCTCTACCTCACCGAGATAGGTAGCTAGGAGACTCAGTGGATAGAGCATGGGGCTTGAAATCAGAAAGACCTGAGTTCAAATCCAGCTGCAGACATTTAACTAGTTGTGCGACCCTGGACAAGTCACTTAACCCTGTTTGCCTCAATTTCCTCATCTGTAAAATGAGCTGGAGAAAGTAATGGAAAACCACTCCAGTAGCTTTGTCAGGAAAACCCCAAATGGGATCACAAAGAGCCAAATATGACTGAAAAAAATGACTGAACCACACCTCACAGTTACCTTGAGGTTCAAATGAGACATACAAAATGCTTTCTAAACTTTGAAGTACTCTATAAATATTAGCTATTATCATGGTAATGATTATTTCACAATTCCTTTCTTCCTGTGTCCTCAGAATTGTCCCCCAAGGGCTGGGTCATGAGTCATACCTCTCCTAACGGACCTTGAAGGGGATGATAAGGAATGACAAACTTAATTTTAGCTCACACACTTGAAGTTAGGACTCTGCATGAAGTTAACAATTTATGTTAATTGATTTACACATGAACACATAGTAATGTGCAAAAAATCCCCCCTGGGTTTGTTGAGGGGGAGGGGAGAACCAAGATATTTCAGCCCTAGTTAAGCTAAACTGAGGGTGGAAACAATGTCCTGAGGACAACAGAGGCAAATAACCCAGTGAACTACAGGGAAGTGATCATTCTCCAAGAAGTTGAAAAGGAACTAAACCCAGACCCTTTTCTGAGGCCTCTGTAATAATACAGAAGGTGCTTACTACTGCCCCCCACCCCACCCCCTCCACCCCAACCCCATCCCCAGGTCTTCAGTTTCCACTATCTGAAAAATAATAGCTTCCATGTGTCCAGCGCTTTCCCCATAATAAACCAATTCCTGTTTTAGAGAGGGTAAAACTGAGGGCTTAGAGAGTTCATTTCACGGAATCATATGTTTGGCGCATGCCCAGACCACGTAAAATGGTGTCACCTATGTGGGACATGCTTCAGACATGATTCTGGGAGACAGGGGAACTTTGGTACATGACTGGACATTCTTCGTTGGGCTACCATGGGGTTGAAAGCAGGCATTTTTCCATGGGTTGCATAGCCAGAACTGTCTGCATTTTAAAATCTAACTAAACACAGTTGCTCTCTCCCGCACTTCTGGGGGTGAAGAATTCACTTCATGTGGTCATGAAAGACCCCTCCTTCATGTACCAGGGGAGGACCTGAGGGCCACCTTCCCCTTTCCTTTGGCCATATGACTTGGACAATAGGGATTGGGATTTTGGTCTCCTTCCTTGGTCCTTTTCGGTTCTAGGTGCACAGAGTAGAGTGCTGATCAAGATTTTTGAGCCAGGAGGATATTAGAGCCCAGAACTGTAGATCAGACATTGCACCTAGCCCAGCAGGAAGATTCTGAGAAGTTAGGGTTCCAGGATACAAGCCTAGGGGGAGACTTGGACTTGAACTTGATGGGACTAATGCTATGCAGAAACCAAGTTAAACTCTGAGTCTAATCTCCATCCCTTCCCCAGAGATCAAGGTGATATAGAAGGGATTATACCCTACCGTGTGTGTGTGTGGGGGGGGGGGGTTTACAGGGAATTTTTAGGTTTATTCTTTGAAATAATCTTTTGCAAAAGCTAATCTGATATAAGTAGTTAATGGAATTAAGGTATTTGGATCCCTATAACTGGGAGAACATAGCTGATAGGGACTCTAGCCAATGTCCAAGAGGAGAGGCTCTCCTAAACCCCTAAGTATTGAGGTCAGGAAACCATATGTTATGGTTTGGGGTGCTTGGGACCCCAAAATACCAATACCCTGGGTCCTGCTCAAATGAATTCAAGTCTTCTATTAAACAAAGAAAAACAAAATTTATTTAAGATTCACCATATTGGGTTAACTCTTAAGAAGCCTCACCATTTGTGAGGCTTCTATTGATAAGTGGGCCAGGCTGAATCTGAGTTAGGTAGAATCTGAGCACCATGGAGACAAGAAGGATTTTCTATACAGAAAGACTATTGGAGGGATCTGGGGATGGTCTAGTAGTCTTGGGTGATGAGAGGAGGGGTTTAGGGAGAGTCTTGAGGAGGAATCTAAGGGGGATCTTGATGGGACTGGGATAACTAGAGATCAGAACCAAGAGAGTGGGATTTTGAGGTGAACAAGGGTGGGAAACAGCTGGACACAAGCAAGAGGTAACAGACAATGGAGGTCTAGGGTGGGTTAAGGGTACTTTATAGAATCAAGGATGGCAAGCAGTCAGAGACAACCGAACAAAGCAATAATGAAAAACTTATGGCCTCAGGTGAATGCCAGATCAAGTGGGAAGATTCATGAAAGAGTTCAGGGGAGTTCCCAGAGTCTGTACTCCATCATAAATGTACTGCAGAAAGAGTATATAGTCCATGCTGGTTAAAATGCTGAGTGCATGAAGGGGAATATGTGGAATAAGATAGGAAAGACTGGTAGAAAGCAGATTTTAGAAGGCCCACAGTAGAATAACAAACTACAACATTTGTACTTTATTGTAGAGGTAGTAGGAATCCCTTAAGCTTCAAGAACTGAGGACTTATATGGTTTTAGGAATATAGTTTGTCAGCTTGTATTACATCAGGATGCCAAATATAGAAAGGCAGGTTCCATATATGACAAAATATTCATGGTAGAACTTTTTGTGGAAGCAAAAAATTAGAAAGTAGATGCTCCATGCACAACCTATAACAGATTGCTTGCCATCTTGGGGAGGGGGTAGAGAAGAGAGGAAAGGAGAAAAATCTGGAACTCAAAACCTTTCAAAAAATGAATGCTGAAAATTGTCTTTACATGTAATTGGAAAAAATAAAATAGTATTTAAAATTTTTTTTGAAAAGAATGGATGCTCATTTATTGGGAGATGAATGAACAAAATACAATATGTAAACAAGATGAAATATTATTGTGATATAAGAAACCAGTATGAGGAATTCAAAGAAATATAGAAATACTTCTGTAACAAAAGTAAACAGTCCCATTAAGACTGTTTTCAAATTATTTTGAGAATCTATTCAATTTGTGTTCAATATGCTCAGTCTCTACCCATAAGAAATGCTTCTGTTTTAGACTGAGCTATTAAAAAAAATTCATTTTGACCTCAGAGAGATAGGACTGGACCTGTGCTGTCATTGATATAGGTAGCTCCTGGGAGTCATTTCCCCCTATCATTTCATTTGGCATTTATAGCCTTAGAAAGTTACCTTAGAGTACGAAGAGACTAAGTGACTTGTCCAGGATAACACAGCCAGAAAATTTTGATTTTCCTGATTTAGAACATTTTAGTTTAGACTAGGGAAAAATAGTCCTATCAAAAAGTACGCAAATACTGGCAGCATAAATTGTGTCAGATGCAATCACTTACCATGGTCAAGGTTCTCCCTACTTCCACTCTGGCGTTCAGGCAATAGGGTGGCTTACAGTCCAGACAACTGCCAGTTAGGCTATGTCTCGTAACACTTAGAACAATTCTCAGTCTCAGGAAAGTGTTAAGACAGGTTGTAGAGTTTGCCACCTATACTCCTCACAGACATGGCTTCTCATCTGGCTTGCTGATTCCTTTTCCCACGGAAGCCTGGGGTAGTCCCATAGCTGCTGTGATATGTGTGGATAGATAATATCTCAGATGCTGTTCATTGGTCTGGACTGAGGTGGAAAGCTGCTTCACCAGACTGTTCTGTCCATCATGGGCAGGGGAGAGATTACTGACTATTCCACCATCTTTGGGGAAGGAGCCACAGCTCTAGTATACCTGGTATCTGAAATACTTTTCCTCTCTCCCACAATGTCATTTTCCTTTTGCTCTCCTTGTGTCTTTCATTTCTTCCTCCATCATTAGCCTCTCTTGAAAAGGCCAAGGTCTCCTTCTGCATCCTGGGTCATCACCAGTTGTCCTAATTCATATCTGGCCACTGGACCCAGATGACTCGGGAGGAGAAAATGAGACTGTTGACTCTGCACAGCCCTCCCTCACTTAAATCCAATTCACTTGCATGTCAAGGCATCACCTTCATGATGTCATGGTCCTCTTTGAGAATGAAGGGCAAACAATAGCTAACCAATCTGATCCCTACCTCAAATATCAGACACCAAGCATCTGAAGAAGGGCAATCAGTGCTATGTTGAGAACTTCAAGCCTCCATAAAATGCTCCTCTATACACAGGTATGAACTATGATGCAGAGAAAATAGAACCAGGAGGGTAAAATATGCAAAGGTTAGAATAATATGAATGGATGAGAGGGGAACCTCACTAAACGATAGCTAATCTTGGATTAATGCAAAGGCAAGTCTTGGATCTAGAGATCAATTAATGAAACAGAGATCCATGTTAGTAGAAAGGGGCAATTTTAATATTGCATACTCTGACATTGCAGTTGCTGTGTTGTCAGTTTTGCTTATTATGATAAATAATATCTTCACCTAGGAAGAAGAAAATTACACAAGAGGTACTCTCTACATGTTAATATATACAGGTAAAAAAGGTAATAGGGGAGGTAACTGAAGGGAATTCCTCACCCTGTAATATCTTCACCCACTTAAAAGGTGGTATAGGGGTGGAAGTAAATATGAAAGAGTATTTAGTTTTAAAGCATGTCAAACCCATCTCCCCTTTCAAGAGGGAAAACAACCCCAGAGTAAGTGGGCTTAGGACAGCTAGATGGCACAGTGGATAGAGCGCCACTCACCTGCCTGAATTCAAATCTGGCCTCAGATACTTACTAGCTGTGTGACTCTGGGCAAGTCATTTACCCCTGCTTGCCTCAGTTTCTTCATCTGGAAAATGAGATGGAGAAGGAAATGACAAACTATCCCCATATCTCTGCCAAGAGAAGCCCACATGGGTTAACAAAAAGTTGGACATGATTGAAATGACTGAACAGCAAAAGTGAACTTAATATCGGTAATTTTCAGTTGATTTAAGGTCTATTGTCTGTTACATTTTATAATTAAGCCAGAAATTTTCCCCAAGAGTCACATACCCCTATTTTATTAAATAGAAATTGGTGAATCTCAGAGAAGTTACAGGAAAATCCCATTTAGACAAACAATATTATGGGTAAATGTGCCATTGTCCTATGGGCCAATCTTCACCATAATAATAATTAGCATTTATATAATACTTACTATATGCCAGTTATATGCTAAATACTTTGTGAATTTACTAATCTGATCTTGACAAAAATCCAGGGAGGTAGGTACTACTATTACCCACATTTTACAGTTGAGGAAACTGAAGCTAATAGCCTGTGGTTACACAGATAGTAAGTATCTGAGGCCAGGTATGAACTCAGGTCTTCTTGCTCCCAGGCCTGGTATTTATCGTCTGTGCTTTAACAGATTTTTTTTTCATATAACCAGAAGTGGAAAATGAACACAGAACCTTTGACTCCAGAGCTACATAGATCGATGCTGTCTCTTCCAGTGGCTGTAGCCTGAAACAGGTCCATTTGGTCTGCTTTGGTACCAAGGAGTAGTGCTCTGGGATAGCCTGAAGTTTTCTCAGGGATTGGGGCACAAACATCACTTTGTTAATTTTTTAAATTGGAATTTTTTTCAATGAACAAAAAATGATTTTTCCTTCTCTTCTACCTCCCTTCGTCACTGGTGGGGAAAAACCGCCCTTGTGACAAATATACATAATTGAGCAAAACTAATTCTTGATTTTGTCTATGTCCCAAAATATGTATCACTGTACTCTATGTCTATCTGACTTCTCTATCAGGAGCTGGGTAACATATTTAATTATAGATCTTCTGAAATCCTGGTTGGTCGTTACATTGATCAGAATTCTTAAGGTTGTCAAGGTTTCTTATTTTTACAGTATTAATCTATAAAATTGTCTCTTTGTTCTGGCTGTCCAACTCTCTGTGACCCCAATTTGGAGTCTTCTTGGCAAAGACACTGGAGGGGTTTGCTATTTCCTTCTCCAGCTCATTATATAGATAAGGAAACTGAGGCAAATAGGGTTAAATGACTTTTCCAGGATCACACAGCTAGTAAGTATCTGAGGCCAGATTTGAATGCATAAAGATGAGTCTTCCAGATTCCAAACCTAATGCTCTATTCACTGCACCACCTAGATGCCCCATTCTGCTTGCTTTACTCTGCATCAATTCATACATGGTTTCATTTAAACCATCTCCTTCCATCATTTCTTGTGACACTATAGTATTTCATTACATTTACATATTTATTCAACTATTCTTCCACTGATGGGTGACCCCTTTAATTTGGTCTTTGCCACCACAAAAAGAACTACTATTAACATTTTTGTGTGTATGGGTCCTTTTTTTCTTTCTCTGATTTCTTTAGTATATAGATCTAATAGTGAGTGGCACCACTGGGTCCAAGGGTACACGCACTTTTCCTACAACAATCCCTTTAAATGAGCTCTCCAGGCAAGGATTGACTCCCAACCAGCGAGCAGCCAAGGGGTAGCAGCCACACTGTTGCTTATAAGAGCAGATCCTTTCCAAAATAATTCTCATGTGGATTTCGAGGGAGGAAAATTTAAGCGAGAAGCCCCTGCCAAGGTATTCAATAGGAGTAGGGCACTAGAGGAAAGGGCACATTTTAGATGAATGGAATGCCCAGCTCTCTATGACAGAGGTACTACTGAGGGGTAATTAATCAAGCAAGCCCATGTGCCCAACTTGGCACACTCCCACAACTATCCCTTCCCACTCTGGCATCCTCCATCTGATTTGGCCATGGGTTTTCTTCCCCTCTGCTTTCACCCATGCCTAGGTCTGCCTTATGCTAAATAGAATCTTTTCTCTGCTGATTTCACTAGCTAACATTCTAGCTTTCTGCAGCCTTTCATTGCCAAGCTTCTAGAATATATATTCTGTGACTACTTAGTCAGCATTGCTTGCCTTTCCTAATTAAATCCTTGTAATCCGCTTTTGATTCCACTTCGTTGGCCTCCACTACCCCCATCCCACCCCCTACTCTTACTGAAAATGCATCATAGGATGTATTTTTAAATGTTTTTAAAAAATTAACATCAAAAATCAATACAACCACTTAACCTTACTTAGAAATGAGTTACATTAAAAATGAATTAATTTCATAATAGTTTTTTTTCCAGTCATTCCCTCTGAAACTTCATCAGGATTCTTTTTCCATTCATTCATACTCATTTTCCCTCTGGTACATGGTTGAAATTGGGATGGATTAGGCTCCTAAGATTTCAATCTGGAAGGTACTTATGAGATTATGTAGTCCAACACTTCTCATTTTACAGATAAAGAAACTGAGACCTGAAGGAGATGACTTAGATAGCAAAGAGCAGAGTTGGACCAGAAGTCTTACTTCCAAAGCACTGTTCTTTCTACTGTATGATGCTACTAGTGGTGATTTCTCTCCAGGGAACTCCAAAGGTCACTTCTAACCATAGCATTTATCAATATTCACTGCCTTCCACTTTTTAAAAATGATCACTTCCCTTGACACCCATGATCTCTTTTGACTGGTTCTCCTCTTAAATTTCTGTCCATTCTGCTTTATTCTTTGCTACAATTCCCTGGATTAGAACTGTGGAATTCTCTAAGGCTCTGTGTTTGGTTTACTGTCGTCTCCCTATATACTCATGCCCAATGAGAAAGAAATCGCTCGCTCTCTCTCTGGCAATTAGAATTAGGTGACATACCCATAGTCACACGGCTAGTAAGTGTCCAAGGCCAGATTTGAATTCAGATCCTCCCACTCTAGGGCCAGTGCTCTATCTCCTGCTCCATCTAGCTGAAAATTATTCATTCTCACAACTTAAGCTATCATCTTTATTTATGTAAATGACCTCCAAGTCTACTTAACCCTTGACCTCATACCTGTGTTCTAATTACCTTGGAGATACTTCTGTTTAGATGCCCCAGTTATCCTCTAGTTCAACAAATATTAAATTGAACTTATTATGGGACCAATGCTGGAAGAGATCTTAAATATCAGTTAGTTCAACTCTACCCCCAAACCCCTCCACTCCCTTTTTTAAGGTGTAGTCTCTGGTGTCTCCTCTGTGAACTCCATGGACTTGGACTCAAACTATTGGAACTTTCGATGGCAATTGGGTTAGTTTGTCCCCCATTCAGTCTCTATACTGGAAATTTCTTCAGTTAACACAGGCCTGGGTTTTTAGTTGCCCAATATCCTAACAGGCCTAGGCAAAGAACCCTGTAAGAATAAAGATTTAATCAGGATAGAAATTAATATCAAAGTAACAAAAAAAGTATCAGCCATATTCTCAAATGAAGACAGTATCTTTCTCACTCTTTTCCTTCTCCCACAATCAAATTTCAACTAAATTCAACATGCATTTATTTTTTTTAAGTCATTTATTTATTTTTAACATTCATTAAATTTTTTTTTGAAGTTTCACATTCTCTCCCTCCCTCCCACCCTTTCCCCACCCTTTGGAAAGGCAAGAAAATTTGATATTGATCATACAGTTGAAGTCATGCAATAAACATACATTTATTAAGCACTGGGCAAGAAGTTGGTTATCCAGAAATGAAAATAAAACAGTCCTATCTCTCAAAGAGCAAACATTTTAACTAGAGAAACTATTTGTATACAGGTAAGTAAATGGAAAATGAACTTTTGTTGTTCAGTTGTGTCCAACTCTCTGTGACTTGTCCGTAGCGTTTTCTTAGCAAAGATACTGGAATGGTGTGCCATTTCCTTCTCCAGTGTGCCCCTCTTTTACAAATGAGGAACTGAGGAAAATATTGGTTAAGTGACTTGCTCAGGGTCACCCAACTAGTAAGTGTTTGAAACCAGATTTGAACTCGGGTCTTCCTGACTTCAGGCACAGTGCTCTATCCCTCCTAGCTACTCAAATACATTCTAAGCAAATACAAAATATTTTGGCGAGTCAGTAACAACTAGAGGACCCAGAAAAGTCTCACCTGGGAGCAAAACCTCATGAAAGTAGCCAGTGATTCCAAGAGGCAAAGGGGAAGAGGAAGAAGAGGGAAAGGGTAAAGAAGGACCCTGGAGCATGAGATGGAACATCATATAGAGGAGGTATTGTAATAGCCTGGAGGAAAGAGAGGGCAAATAAGGCAAAATCATATAAAATCATGCTAGAAAGAATTCAAGCTAGATTGTGAAGGGCTTCAAATGTCCCGAAGAGGCATTTGTGTTTTATCCTTGAGGCACTAGGGGCACATTGACATTTCTTGAGCAGGAGAACGCCATGACCTTTAGGAATACTGACTCAGCAGGTGTTGGGATGGCAGATGAGAGTGGAGACAAATTAAGAGGCTATTCTAATAGTCCGGATGAGGTGATCCAGGCTTGAATCAAGCAGCGGTTGTATGGGTGGTAGAGGAAAGGACAAACATGAGATGTTACAAAGGTGGATTCACCAAGATTTGACAACTGATTGGGGTGGGGCGGTGGGCCTAATAGGGGAAGGAAAGAAAAGGATCAAGGATGAGTCTATGACTACAAACCTGGGGGACTGTAAGGATGGCGCTGTCGTTCCGTTACTTCAGTCATACCTGACTCTTCATGATCCCCTTTCTGAGGTTTACTTGGCAAAGATACTGGAGTGATTTGCATTCTTTCTCCAGCTCATTTTACAGATGAGGAAGTGAGGTAAACAGGGTTAAATGACTTGCCTAAGATCACACAGGTGGTGTTCGAGGATGGATTTAAACTCAGTTCTTCCTGACTTCAGGCCCAGTGCTCTATCTTCTGTGCCACCTAGCTGCCCCAAAAGCTGCCCATTTCTATGGAGGTAGTATCCTCCATAGAAATAGGGGAGTTAGGGAAAAGGGTGAAATTAGGAGAAATGTTAATGAGACTGGTCCTGAAGCTTCCTTAAACTCACAACTCTGGTAATAAAAGCACGGATTTGATCTTTCTCTAGCTGGAGGATACTCCTGGAAGGTCCAAGAGCCAAGGACTTCACTAAAGGGTTGAGCCTGTGTCCTGGATGGTTTTTTTCCTCTACTCTGCACAGCTGGTCTCTCACCATGTGGCTTTTTCTTTCAGCCTCTCCCTGGAGATTCTCATGCTTATTTTGCCATAGACACAGCTCAATGACAACCTGTCATTTCCATAATATCTTGGCCTTTTTTTCCCTCTTCTATTTCTCATATCTATTACTCTTCCCTCCTGTGGTGGGAAAAACTTTTCTTAACTGTGTACTTAAAGGGTGGGCAATGCAAACCTTCCCTAACCTTTTAGCAGGCAAAAACTTCTCTTTCTCATCATTTAGCCAGATGGAGGACCAGAGCAAGCTTCTTCAGTCCCTGGGGAAAATTTACTTTCCCCCATTCACAGGCAACAAGCCTCTCTCTTTTTAAGGAGGGAAGAGGGAGTCCTACACAGGTTGCTTTCTTTCCTCCATTCTGAAGAGCTGACCGCTACACATATAAGAGAACTGAGGCCTAAGTAAATAAAGCGACAACTCACTGGTTGGTAGCAGAACAGAGCCAAGATCCAACATCTTGAGAATACCAACTCAAATGGTCTTCTAGGAAGTACATCATAGAGATTCTTCACAAATTTCCTGTGTCTGTCAATTATTGAAATCTCTCATTCTCGAAAAGATGTTATTATCATGCCAGCATTTTAGAGGCATGATAGGGATAAACAGAGGTTAGGTCACTTGCCTAGGTGATCCTAGGTTAGATTTGAACCTCAGCTTTCTTGACTCCAGTTCTCCGAACTCTATCTACCTCAATGCCTTAGGCTAAGGATATCTTCATATGTGCTCTGATAGGCAAGATCAGGGAAGTCTCCTCCAGGAGATAGGGTAGTCTTGGGTTAGTGGAGACATTTGGCATGCAATGACTGTCTTAACAGAGGTTTACTCGTAGGCTGTTGGCAGAGGCAGAGATATGACCACACCTTTAATTGTAGACCACTATATAGCAGGGGAACTTAGCCAAGCCTGACACAAATTTGACTTTTCCCTCCCCTTCACCCCTTCCATCCAAGCTGTTATTAAATGCTATTATTAAATTCTTTCTACATCTGTCAGAGTCAGCCCTTTCTTACCACTTCCCCTGACACCACCCTGTACCAGGTCCTCTTCATCTCCTGTCTGGACTGTTATAACACAGAATCTCTGGGGTGTGGTTACATCTGGTCTCTGTGCCTCCTTTTAATCCATCCTGCATATTGTTAAAGGCTGAATTTCCCCCAAACATGCCCTGACTTTGATCATAGGAAACAAATCTTAAATCAGAAGACCTGGGTTTGAATCCTAGTTCTGATCATTACTTAGTCTGTGTGGTCCTGGAAAAGTCACTTTACTCCTATGGATTTTGGTTTCCTCATCTATAGGAATAATACTTCTATCTATCTCCTAGGGACAACACCAGGAAGAATCTATACAGTACTTTAAGGTTTGGAAAGTGGCTCACATGTTAGCTCACTGGATCCTCACAGCAATCCAGCAAGGTAAAATATTATCCCCATTTTTCAGATGAGAAAACTGTGGCTGAGAAATTCAATAACTTACCTAGAGTCACACAGCTTCAGTAAGTCTGCAGTCAAACTTGAACACAGGACTTCCTGACCCTAAGTCTGGCACTCTATCCACTATGCCACCTTCCTACCCAGCGAATTGTGAGGAAAGTGCTTTGTTAACCTTAAAACCTTATGCAAGTTGCTGTTCTTATGCCACATTCCCTACACTGGTTCTTCATTGCCTTCCTTTTCAGGTATGAATGCCCTTGTCTGGCTTTCAAGATCCTCTGTGTGTCTGGGTTCCCCCTTTCCTATATAGTTCCGTCCATTACTGCTCTCACAAACCTTTGGTTCCAGCCTCAATGGCCCACCATGTGCCTTTGGAATGGCTTCTTTTTTATCTTCTGTGCATCCAAATTACAGTTATCCCTCAAGATTAACGACCATGCCAATGAAGGATCCTTTGACTAATTTATCTCTTGTGAGCTCTTACTGCATCTGATCACCTACTGTTGCCTAATTACTTCATAAATACATATATATATATGTCTACACATGTCTACACATATATACATACGCACACATATATGTATATATACATTTGTGTATGTGTATGTATACACATGTATATATGTGTGTGTATATATATGCACACATGTATACATATGTGTGTATCTTGTTTCTCTAGTTAGATTGTAAATTCCCAGAGGCAAGGACTGTAACCTGTACCTGTTCATAAAGGAGATATACAACAGATTTTGACTGGATATATGGAACAAGAGACCAGAAAGGCACTTTGTCTCTGGGCCTTAATTTTTTCATCTAGACTAATCACTTCTAGACACACCTGCTAGATACAGAATCATGGAATTGAACTGGATTGTTTCAAACACCTCTTCAGACTTAGTAGGGAGAGTCACTGTGGGCCGCAGAGTCAGGATTAATTGAGTTCAAGCTCTGGGGCTTACTAGCCACATCACAACCTCTCTAAATTTCATTTTTTTCATGTACAAAATGAGGATATTAATACTTATCCTACCTCTCAGGGTTATGGTAGAGACGTAAGTCATTTTTCTTATTCTGTGATTCTTATATAAATCAGAAATGAAAGTTTTCAAGTTCGACAGTATAGACGGAGAGTTTAAAAAGATGTTAGAGGTTTTTTAGTCCAACTTTACACAGATGAGGAGAATTAGGCCAAAAGAGCTGAACTGTTTTACTCAAGGTCACATAGGTAGTAGGATCACAAATTTAGACTTGCAAGGGACCTTTGATATCACTAAGCCAAATTCCCTAGTTTTACAGATGAAGAAATTGAGGCACAGACAGATTGTTGACTTGTCCATGGTTACACAGCTGGTAAGTGACTGTGGTAGGATCAGGAACTTAAGTCTTCCTGACTCCAAGTCCAGGGCTTGACCCACAATAGGGATCTGAACCTAAGTCCTCTGTTCCTATTATGAACACATTTCCTATTGCACTATATCTCTAGGTAATGGTAATAAAGTCAGTGTCTTTATCTTTGTTAATTTCCCATTTTTTGGTATCAACAATTGATTTAAATTGGTCAGGTTGGAGTACTATAATTACACACAGTTTTTTTTCTCATCTTTATCCTGTCCTCCAGTTTGGCATTGATGTAGACCTAACCATTGGTGATCTGAACACACCCTGATAACTAATTTTGAAGTGGCCTTTACATCAATGACTATTCATTTACTATCAACATATAGTGAATTACACTCTCCGGTGTACTGTTGTTTTGTACTCCTGGCATCTAGCAATTTTTAATTTTCTTCTTGCATAAGTATTTAAGATGTACAAGCATGAAGCTTTTAAGTCATTTATAGCTTTTATCTCTTAAATTTTGTGATCCCATATTCTCTTTCCAACCTAGTTTCCACTGTCATCCCCATGCCCACCTTCAGAGTGAGATAATTGAGACATACAATGGCAAATTTATAGATAATTTTAAATAGTTAAATAATTTAATATTGTATAATTATTAATCATTTAAAATGGTAAAATTATGCTCTATAACCCCACAAAATGATAATAAACATGTTGATTATATAGGTGTCAGAAGTGTAGAGGGTATACATGCCTATAAAAATATGGCATGGGACTCTTAAAACATGACTAAGGAAGTTTGAACTGTTAGGTAAATTTCTTTTCTGTTAGGTAAATTTCCTGATAGCAAGGAGGGTCATTTCAAACCACCCTGTAACCCTCAGGACTCTGTTCAAAGAATTCTAGTACAGTAGGTGCTTAATATGTGTTTGTTGCTGATGATTCAAGTCATTTATTATGTGCTTCCTGCATGTAAAACAGTATGCCCCATGCTGAAGATACAAATGTATATAAGAAACAGAACCTTCTTACAAGGTATTTACAATCCAGTGAGGTGAAGGACAAATATATAAGTAACTGAATCTCTGAAAGGTGAGATAATTGCAAAGCAAAACTACTTACTATTCAAAATTTGTAAAGAAAAAGATCTCCTTTACCCTGGAAGGATTAGGGTTAGGGAGGCCAGTCAGGGAAGGTTTCACAGAGGGAGTGGCCCCTAAGTTGAGCTTTTGAAGAACAGGAGCAACTTTAGCAAATGGAGATGGGAGCCAGGAGCAGGGGCTGGACTGTAGAGAAGGAGTTCATTCCAGGTCCAAGGAATGGTGTGTGTGGGGTGTTCAAGGAGGATTCTGATGTGAGGGCTTGCCAAGCCCTTTCAGAATTGGTTATCCACCATTGTTGCTGGCCTTCAATCAATGCTCCCCTGTGGCTCCAAGAAGTTATAGCATGCACAACAGCCTCACTCAGGTAAACCATCTTGGCAGATGGATTAACCAGGTTGAGGATAATGGAAGGGCCAGAAACCTGTCAGCAAGTTAGAGCACTTAGAGCTTGCTCAGACTTAGAAGATGCCAAGGTCACCCACTGCATCCTAGGCTATTGCCAGTCATCTTGACTTCTGTCCTGCCAATGGATTCCCATGACTCTGGAAGAGAAAGTGAGGTTGACAACTTTGTGCAACACTGCCTCACTTAAATCCAGTTCATGCAGGATGCATGCAAGATATCACCCTGTGATTGGTCCTCTTCAGAAACAAAGGACAAGCAACAACGATGGGGTGAGCACAGGAGAGAACAGCGGATGAGAAAAAGTACATAAAGTAGTCCAGTTTGGTTAGATCATGAACTGTATGAAGGGAAATGATGAGTGCAGAAATGTAGGTTAGAACAAAGTTGTAGAAGACCTCGAGTACCACTATACTTTACTTAGCAGGCAGTGGGGGAGACACTGAAAGTTTTTAGTAGAGATGTACATAAAAGGTGCTTAATAAATGTTTAATTGATTGGTTATTGATAAAAGAGTAGCATGATCAAGGTGGTATATTAGGAAGGTTCAGGCAGTGCTGGGAAGGAAGGAAATCAAATAGACCTGAGGTAGGGAGTCATGTTAGGATGGTATGACTGTCTTGATGAAAAGAGATGAAGACATAAACTAGTGGAATGAGTGTAGGATTGAATAAGTGAGGATAGATGCGAGAAATAATGCACAGCTAGAATGGGCAGGAATTGACAACCTATCAGATATGTAGGGTAATGGGGAGAGGAGAGTCAAAGTTAAGTTTGGATGACTGAGAAGAAGGTAGTGCCATTGATGGAAATTGAAAAAATGAGTGAGAGGGGCAGGTTTTGAGAAAGACATAATGAACCTAGTTTTAGCTATGCTGAATTTTAAGTATAAGTAGGTTATCTAGGTGGAGACAGCTGGCCAATATTTGGTAATATAGTATGGTGCTCAGGGGATAGGTGGGGAATGAAAACAAAGATGAGGGAGTTATTTACATAGATATGATAATTAAAACAATGGGAGTAGATGAATTGTGGAAGGGAGAGAGAGCATAGAGAAGAGACTGAGGCATAACCTCGGGTGTTATCCTCATTTAAGGAGGACTTGGAGATTGAGGTGACAGCATAGGGCACTGAGAAAGAGGATAAAAAGAAAACCATATAAGTGAAGGTAATAGAAGAAAAGAGAGTTGGCTCTCTGTTCTTCTCCCAAGCTCCATGTCAGAATCTGATGCTGCAGGTGCATTCCTGAGACAAGATGGTGAAGGTCAGAATCAACAGATCTGGTCATATTGGGCTCATGGTGACCAGCTGCATTCAACTCAGTTGGAGTAGACATTGTGGCCATCAGTAACCTATCCACTGACCTCAACTACATGGTTTTTGTGTTCTAATATGATTCTGCTCATGGTGAGTTCAAGGGCACTCTCAAGGCTGAGAATGGAAAGGTAGAGATCAGTGGAAAAGCCATTACCATCTTCTGGGAGCAGGATCCCACCAATATTAAATGGGGAGATACTAGAACCAAGTATGTTGTAGAGTTCACTGGTGTCTTTACCACTATGGAAAAGGCTGGGGTTCAGTTGAAGGGTGGAGTCAAGCAAGTCATTATCTCTGCCCCTTCTGCTGATGCCCCTATGTTCATGAGGGGAGTGAACCACTAGAAATATGATTATTTCCTTAAGATTGTCAGTAATGCCTCCTGCACCACCAACTGTTTGGCTCCCTTGGATAAGGTCATTCATGACAACTTTGGCATTGTGAAAGGACTCATGACCATAATCCATGCCATTACTGTTCCCCAGTAGACAGTAGATGGCCCCTCTGGCAAGCTGTGACATGAGGAGTGTGATGCTGCACAAAACATGCTTCCATTGATGCTGCTATGGTTGGAGGCAAGGTCACACCTGAGAATAGGAAGCTTATAAGCATGGCTTTCTATATTCCTACTCTCAGTATATCTGTTGTGGGTCTCCCTGGAGAAATCTGCCAAATATGATGATATCAAGAAAGTAGTTAAATTTCTATCAGAAGGATGCTCAAAGGGTATCTTAGACTACACAGAGGACCAGGCTGTATTCTGTGACTTTAACAGTGACACTCATTCGTCTATTTTTGATGGTGGCACTGTTATTGCCCTTAGTGATCCTTTTGTCAATCTCATTTCCTGGGATGGTTAGAACAACCATGTAGTAGATCTCATAGTCTACATAGCCTCCTAGGAGGAAAGTGAAAAGCTGTGAGTCTTCATCCCCAACCAAAAAAGTTCCTCCACTGGGGAATCCATATCCCTAACCTATGTCCTTTTACTGGTGATCCCATGTCCCATTCATATTCTGTAAAAGAATGGAGAAACATAGAGTACTATGCTCTATACTATTGATAAAGTTGCCATATTCAGTGCAAAGGAGAGGGAGAGGGAGGGGGAGGAAGAGTGAGAGTTGAAGGTATCAAGATAGGTGACCTGAAGTATTGCAAAGGTCACACACAGATGAAGAGGCCAGAAAAATAAACCTTGAGATTGATCAACAAACCAGTGATCACACCTTTCGGTGAGTACCTTTTGAGAATGGTGAGGATGGAAGTTAGATAGCAAGATATTGGTGAATGAGTGGAGAGTGAAGTATAGGCAATAAATGGAGATTTCGAGCTAGAAGGGAGGGATATGAGAGGCCAGTTAGTTATTTTACAGATAAGGAGATTACGGCCAAGAGAGAAGAAATGATTTGCCTAATGTTGCATGGCTAATGAGTATTGAGGATTTGAACTCAGGTCTCTTTAACACCGGGACTAGTTTTGTATCCACTGTACCACCCAGTTGCTAAACCCTCATGAAGTAAGCAGATTATTGTTCTACAAGAAATGAGGAGGAAGATCCATTAGGCCCTTTTAGGAGAGAAGATATCCAACGCTTCTCCAAGGAAGAAGACATGACTCCTAGTGGTTGGCAGCTCCTTCGGAAGGTTTCTGGGGTGGCCACACATAAGCATGCTATGAACAATAAGGAAGTATGTCATCTTCCTAAGGCAGGTGTCCAGAATGTAATGGGCAACTTCTCCAAACTTGTCCAACCGGACAGCTAGGACTACCTTCTATTGATTTCTCTGAGAAGAAAAGTGCCACCAAACCGAGAAAGAGCTGTTAGAATTTTTTGTAAGGAAAATGTCATTTTTTACTATAAAAGATAGGAATTCCCAAAGAGAAATGATATAAAAAAGGACCAGCTAGTTAAGAAATGGTGTTGGAAAATAGAATTTGGAATTCTAAGCGAGGACTTCAGAATCAGTTGTGATGGCTGTCGGTCAGGAATGGAAGCTACTTAAAGAAGTCCGGTAAGAAGTGTATTCCATTAATTAATTCAATAATCATTTGTTAAATTTAGGCAAAGTGCTAGACCTTGGAAATACAAAACCTGAAACAAAACAATCCCTGCCCTTAAGGAAAAGACTTTCAGTGGAAAGGAACAGCATATAAATAGATAAAAAAGTAATGGACATGGTAGGTGGGAGTGGTAGAGGGATTTGGTCCTCACTCAGGCAATCGAGATAATCCTGAAAAGCTGGGGGGCAGATAAAAGAAGCCAGGAGGTATTAATATGTTAATGAATTGCAAAACTGTGTTAATGCCCTGTTATCCCTTTCTGAATCTTGAAGGCTCTCTCCTACTTAGAATTGTAAAGGAGCCTGGCTCCTGACTGACAGAAAAAAAGGTCACACCCTGGGTGGCCCTTCAAACTGTGACCCCCAGTTTTAGAGAATTTGAGACACAGATGTGACATACCCATCTGGGAAGCTATCCACTGTCTCTGGAGGGTAGGCAGTCAATAAATATTAAGTGCCTACTATTTGCTAGTCACTGGGTGAAGCACAGGGAGTATAAAAAGAGGCCCAAAAAACCAGTGCCCAATTTCAAGGAGGTCACAGTCTAATGGCAAACATGTAACTAAACAGTCCTAGAGAGAAATAGTATTCCAAGTAGAAAAGAATAAGCTGACAGCAGAGAAAAGATCTGAATATGACTTCAAGAATTGGGCTGCAGGGAGAAAATCCAGGAATCTCAGCTAAGTGACCTCCCCCCACATACACACACACCCATCCCCCCTCCCCCTACACACACACACACACACACACACACACACACACGCACACACACACACACTATGTCCAAGGGGAGAACCTTGAGAAAAAAGACATCAGGGCCCTGCAATCCAGCAGGAGGCTTCAGTTGCCTTGGCCACATTTGTTTCCCAAATATTTGCACTGTTATTCTTTGCGCCTATTCTTCTGAAGGATGCTGTCAGTATTTCTGGGAGGGCACACCTCAAGTTTTTTGGAGGGAAATGTTTTATTTCTACTGTGCTTTACTAGCTTAGTAGATGTCCTTGCTTTGAGTTAATTGTGTCTGTTTGGCTGATTATTTAAGGTAAACTCACCAGTGGGGGCTTGTGAACTACAGTTCACAAGATTGTGGACCCAAAGGGTACAGAAGCAGTTGCTGTTCTTGGGACGAATTTATGGACTTGCGGATGCCAAAATGGGGGGCGTGGGTGAGAGGGAGAGTAGCTCAAAGAAGTAGAGACTGAGCAAAACAGAAAGCAATTTCTCAAGTAGCAGGGAAGGGCAGCAAAAACTAGGAATATCCTTGTATAGAAGATGACATTTAACTTGACCCTCGACTGACTCTGTGGAGTCTAAAAGGCAACACACTGCAGACATCAAGGACAGTCTGTGCAAAGGCATGAAGATATGAAAACGTCACATATGAGGAACAGCCAGCAGTCAGTTTGATTGGAATGTAGAGTATGTGTGGAAGACTGATGTAAATAAGCCAGCAAATGTAGGGAGATTAAGAGCATTATGTACCAAACAGAGGGATTTATATTTTGCTCTAAAGTCAATAAGGAACTACTGGAGTTTAGTTAGCAATGAACTGACTGATCAGATGTCAGCTTTAGGAACATTAATTTGACTATCACGTAGATGATTAATTGAAAAGAGGAGGAGCTAGATACAGAGAGAACAAATAAGAGATAAGGTCAATGAGGGCTGCCATTTGAGTGGTGATAATGTGAATGGAGAGATAATTTGGGTTTTCATCCTGGGTCACTGGAAGGATGGCAGAATCCTTAAGAGAAAGAAAGAAGTTAGGAAGAGGAATGATTTTAGGGATGGGGGGAGAAGGATAATGAGTTCTGTTTTGGACATGTTGAATTTGAGTTACCTATGGTAATTCAGTTGGAAATAACCTCTAGCAGTTGGTGTGGTGATGTGTGCTAAAGCTCATGGGAGAAACAAAGATTAGTTACATACTTCTGAGGATAGTCTCAGTTTATTGAATCCTTGGAAATAGATGAGAGTACCAAGAGAGAGAAAAGAACAGTGTTGGGATCTAGTTATAGTTATGATTTGGAATATGGATGATGATTCAGCAAGAAAGACCCTTAAGAAGTGACTGGACAAGTAGAAGAACTGACAGTACTGTCACAAAAAATGAGAGAGGAAATAATATCCAGGAGAAGGTGGTCAACTATGGCAAATACAGCGGGGATGTGAAGAAGGAAGAGAACTGAGAAAGATCGCTGAATTTGGCCACTGAGATCATCGACAACCTTGGAGAGAGCGGTTTCAGTTTAATGAGATCAGAAGCCATATTGCAAAGGATTGAAGAATGAGAAGCAAGGATGAGAAAGACAGGGGGCTCTTTCTAGGAGCATCTTTGAATAACCTGAGAGCTTGAAAGAAAGGTGTTATCGAATGAAAACTTTTCAAAGACTTGGATACATTTGTAGGTAGCAGAGGGGAATTAAGTATATATAGAGAAGCTAAAAATTAGCATGGGGGAGGGATGATGATTACAGGAAGGCTGAGATGGAGGAAAATGAAGGAGAAGAAAGGATGAAATCAAAGGCACAAGTAGATGCTGCAGCAAGGAAAAGGGTCACCTCGTCAACAAATGAGCTGGAGAAGGAAATGGGAAAACCCCAAACAGGGTCATGAAGAGTGAGATCCTTTGGAAGTGACCTTACAACAACAGCTTATAAACTTAGTATACTGATTAGAAGGGAGGGAGGTCATCAGGGGGACCAGAATAAGAATACATTCTTCATATCTGTCTCTTGGATAGCCTAGCTTCTTTCAAGTCTCAACTAAAATCCTACCTTCTAGAGGAAAGTTTTCCTGATCCCCTTAATTCCAATGCCTTTCTTCTGTTGATTATGTTCAATTTATCTTGCATATGACTTGCTTACAAATAGTTATTTACACATTTTCTCCCCCATTGGTCTGTGAGCTCCATGAGAGCAGGGATTGCCTTTTCCCTTGTTTTTCATCTCTAGAATTTGGCACAAAGTAGATGTTTTATTAATATTTATTGCCTGATTTTGGATTGAAGACTAGGGATTAGAGACTGAACCTGAGAAGGCAGCATCAGTGAGAATAGCCTGGTTAAGAGGGAGAAGAAGTGAATAGTAGAAATGTGGAACACCATAGGGAGCAGTCCACCATAGGGCAGGCAGTGTGATGAGATTATCAGAAGATACTGGTCAATAGACCTACAATGTCAGAGGTTTGAGGTGGTGCTTGACATGTGTTCCATACAGGAATATCCCCCCATGTATGTTCTGGTCACATATGTTCACCGCATGTGATCCCTATGTTTCCATTCCCATTTAGGATGTGTGATATTTTTGCAGGGAAGCTATTCCTAGGTTTTTCTTTGGGGAATAAGGGGGACAACAGATCTACAGCTACATTTTGCCATGTCATTAGATGCCTTTGCTTAGAAATAATTTTATCATCTGACAGACTAATGAAAAAGAGAAGGGAGCCCTGATAGTTAGGTGACAGCTTATAAGCTATGATTGTGAGTGGACCTGGGCTAGCAGAGTATCCTAAATCTGGGGTAGCTTGTCTGAAGACCCAAGAGGGGGTAGCCATGATACTATATGTCCAAAACCAAGTTTATTATCATTCAGTCCCAAACTGTTTCTCCTTCCGATTGTGGTGTTTTGGGCAGAAAGGAGGAAATTGATAACATTGTCCTTAGCCCTATCTTTCAAACTAAATATATCCAAAACAGAACTCATTATCTTTCCCTCTACTCCTACCTTCCCTATTGGGGCAGCTAAGTGGTTCAGTGGATAGAGCACCAGTGCAGGAGTCAAGAGGACCTGAGTTCAAATCTCACTTCAGACACTTGACACTCACTAGCTATGTGACCTTGGGCAAGTCACTTAACCCCAATTGCCTCATCTTCAGTCATCTCTAGTCATCCTGATGAATATCTGGTCACTGGATTCAGATGGCTCTGGAGGAGAAGTGAGGCTGGGGACCTGCACAGCCCTCCCTCACTCAAAACAAAGTCAAGTGCAAGTCATGTCATCATTTCTCTGATGGCATAGTCTTCTTCATCAGCGAAGGACAAACACATACACCTTTCCTATTACTGTAGAGGCAACACCTTCCTCCAAGTTCCTTCCACAGGCTCGCTTAGGAGTGTTATTGAACTCCTCATTATCTCTTACCGCCCCCATATCCAAGCTGTTGCCAAGGTCTGTAGATTTTACCTCTGCAATCTCCCTTGTATTTGCCCCTTTCTCTCCTCTGATACTGTGACCTCATGCCTGGACTATTTAAATAGCCTGTTGCTGGGTCTGCCTGCCTCATGTCTCTCCCCACTCCAATCCAGCCACCATCCAGACACCAAAGTGATTTTCCTAATTCACAGGTCTGACCATATCATCTCCCTACTCAATAAACTCCAGCGGTTTCCTATTCCCTACAGAATCAAATATAAATTGCTCTGTTGGTGTTCAAAGCCCTTCATAATCTAGCACCCTCCTTCCTTTTCATTCTTCTCACGTCTTACTTTCCATCACCTACTCTTCAGTCCAGTGATGCTGGCCTCCTGGATGTTCCATGAACAAGACATGGGCATTTTATCTGGTCGTCCTCCATGCCAGGAATGCTCTCCATCCTCTGCTCACCTTATTAGCTTCCCTGTCTTCCTTTAGGTCCCAACAAAAGCCCCATGTTTTACAGGAAGCCTTTGCCAGCCCTTGTAATTCTAATGTCTTTCCTCTGTTGTTTATTTTCCATTTACTCTGTATATATAGCTTGCCTTGTGTTTTTTGACCTCCATATTGTCTCCCCTGTAATGGATTGGATTGGATTGTAATGCCCTTTAGGCAAAGACTGTCTTTTGCCTCTTTTTTTTTTTTTATCCCAAGAGCTTACTTAGAGAAGTACCTGCCATATAGTAGGTTCTTAATTAATGTTTATTGCTTGATTATTGATCGATTTCAAGTTAATAAACTTAGGGTACCCAGCCTTCACCTCTGAAAAACAATCAGCTATCACTGTTGTAGGTCTGCAGCTCCACTTCTGCAACTTCTCTCCTACATTTCCTTTCCCTTCAGTGTCCCATGCCACGGCCATTGTATAGGCCTTTATTCCTACATCCCTTATTCCAAGGTGGCACAGTGGAGACACCACTGGATCTGGAGTTAGGAAGCCCCGAGTTCAAATGTGACTTTACTAGTTGTGTGACTCTGGGGGAGTAATTTAATCTCTGCCTCAGTTTCCTTCGCTATAAAATGGGGATAATAATAGCACCTATCTCCCAGGGTTGTTATGAGAATTAAATAAGATAATATTTGTAAAGTGTTTAACACAGTTCTTGGAACATAGCAGGTACTTAATAAATACTTGCTCCCTTTCTTCTTCCCCCTCATCTTCCTTCATACTGCTGCCACGATAATTTTTTTTGCATTCCTACAGATGGTCTTGTCATTCATCTGCTCAAAAATCTTTGTTGGTTCCCTTTTGTTGACCACAAAATATCTAGTCTTATCTACCTAGCAATCAAAACTCTCCATGTTCTGGGGAGCTGCTGCTGGCGATGATGCCACAATGACAAAGACTCATGTCCCTGCCATAGACATAATCTCTTCCCTCGAGGAGTTTATAATTCAGAGAAAGAAATACTAGGTAGCATTTATATAACATTTTATGGTTTGCAAAGGGTATTACAAATATTATCTGATTTTATTCTCACAATAACTCTGAGAGGTAGGTACTGTTATTATCCCCATTTTACAGTTTAGAAAACTGAGGCAGACAGAGATTAAATGACTTGCCCAGGATCACATAGCTAGTAAGTTTCTGAGGCAAGATTAAAACTCAGGTCTGCTTGATTGCAAGTCTGGTACTCTATCCACTATGCCACCTAGTTGCCTCTAATAAAGTCTCAAGGAACAGAGACAATGTGGTATAGGACAATAGAGTCCTAGATATGGAGTCAGGAAGAACCGAGGTTTAATTCTTTCTCAGGCACTTACTAGCTATGTGACCCTGGGCAAGTCACTTAATCTTTCTCCGCCTCAATTTTCTCATCCATAAAATGGGGACAATAACGGCACCTTCCTCATAGGGCTACTGGGAGGGTCAAATGAGAAAACATATACAAAATGTTTTGCAAAGATTAAAATGCTATAAAAATATTTGTTATTATTACACGTAATACAAAAAGCACATGGTAGATAGTAATATCAGTAATAACATCATTATTAGCAACAATAATAGTAGAAGGTGCATAGTAGATAATATTTGCAATGCAAGTTATGGATGTGTAAAGTCTTTGCAAACCTTAAAGTGCTATATAAATGCGATTATTATTATTCAAATAATACTCTGGGAGTCAGAGGAAGGACAGATCCTTTTTGTCTGAGGGAAAAGGGAAGACTATGACAGGTATAGCATTTATTCTTGGTTTTGAAGACTAAGCAGGACTTTAAATGGTAGAGATGAAACTCCAGAATCCCTGCAAACCACTCATGCTCTCCACTAGAAAAGAATATTTGCATTCCTTACAAGTACAGTTATCTCTTCCACTTTGCAACTTTCTCCATTGTGGTTTTTTATATATTGTGGATCGGCATAAGAAATAAAATGGAAGTTTTGTGGAAGCCACAAATGACACTCTAAAGCCAACACATGGCACGTGGCCTATGACCCAGTACTTAACCCAAATTTTACAATAAGCCACTGTAAACACCCATAAAAGAAAGAAAAAATTCAGACTTCTTCTCTGGTACAGAGAGAGGGCCAAAAAAATTTTACATGGATTTTCCAGATCTCGAGTGGGTGCTGTGTCCCTAACCCCTGCATTGTGGGGTTAACTGTAATTCTTTTATAAACATACATACACACACACACACACACACACACATACACACACACACACACACAGAATTCCTGCACAGTTGAGATGGGTTATACTGCAACACCTGTGAAGTAGTTTTCAAAGACAAAAAGACTTTGTATTAAAAACCCTTCCTTCTGAAACTGTGGGGGTTGTCAGGGTCCTTGGAAGAGATCACCAGGTATAAGAGTACTGGAGCTGGAGAAAATTCTGAAGAGGCCCCAGGAACAGGAGAAATCAGGAGCGGGGAGAGGTACGAGCTGAGCTCAAGAAGCAGTTGTATTTTGTAGGCATTCATCCAGAAGTCCTCTAGAGCATTGCAGAGGGAAGTCAGGCTGAGTGGAGAGCACAGAGGGGCCCACACGAAGGGGAGCTTGTAGAGAAAGAAGGCCAGAAGGAAACCCCTTGCATGAAGGAGGGGAAGTGGGAACAGGCCCAAAGTTGGAGGAGGATGAGGTCATTGTAGCAGGAGCCAATCAAAACTCTCCCTGGGGCAGGCAAAGAAAGGCTTTCACTAGGTCAGAGACATCAGATGTTTCCTTGTTACTGCTAGGGAAAGACGAAGCCAGACAAGTCCTGGGCTCTGTGCCCATGCACCCAGGAGGCCCTGCATTGGCTACGAAAGATCCAAGGGCTGGTTGAAGGTCAGCCCAGAAGCCACTAGTCACTTAGAGCCAAAAGTTGCATTTTTTAGGAATTAGTTGTCATTGGGTACATTTCTGGTAGAGTCAGTTTGGGGGTTCCTGGGAAAGCCACTTAAATGACTCTATTTTTCTTATAAGAAACACCACTTTTCTATTTTTTAGAAACTCCACTTTTTAAAGCGCTGAGTGGCTGTAGATACTCCAGTGTTTTGTTTTGATCTCTGAGAGGATCATAACTTTAGGGTTGTAAGGGCCTTAAAGATCTATAAGACCAATAAGCCCATTTTACAAATCAGTTGGTCAATAAATACACTTATTAAGAGCCTGCTATGTATCTACACCATGCTAAGCACAAGAGTACGACGGAAAAGTCCAAAGAAGTCCAAAAGTAGCATAGTTGGTGGGAAATGGAGAGAAGATTGTGCTGAACCTCTTCTTTGAGTAGAGGCCCTAGAGCCCATGGACCTGCCATCCAGTCGAAGATTAGGAAACTGAGGTTCAGAGAGTTAAGCAGCTATATCACTCTGCCTCTTTTTTTTTTTTTTTTTTTTGAGGTAATCAGGGTTAAGTGACTTGCACAAACAAGGAGTAAATATCTGTGGTCACATTTGAACTCAGATCCTCCTGACTCCAGGGCTGGTGCTCTATCAACTCTACCACTTCACTGTCCCCACTCTTCCTCTTAAAGGAAGAAGTCAAGATTAGAATTCTTTTGACCCAAGTTTTAGATTTGTAGATTGATAGAGTAACAGTAGAGATCTTCTAGTCCAATCTCCATTACTTTATTTTTAAAATTTTTATAAATTTATTTATTTAACTTTTTACATTCATTTTCACAAAATTTTGGGTTCCAAATTTTCTCCCCTTTTATCCCCTCCCCCCACCCCAATACACCAAGCATTCTAATTTTCCCTATCACCAATCTGCCCTCTCTTCTATCAGCCCTCCCTTCTCTTGTCCCCATCTTCTCTTTTGTCCTGTAGGGCCAGATGACTTTCTATTCCCCATTAACTGTATTTCTTATTTCCTAGGAGCAACAACAATACTAAACAGTTGTTCCTAAAACTTTGAATTCCAAATTCTCCCCATCCCTCCCTCCCCACCCGTTCCCTTTGGGAAGGCAGGTAATTCAATATAGGCCATATCTGTGTAGTTTTGCAAATGACTTCGATAACAGTCATGTTGTGTAAGACTAACTGTATTTCCCTCCCTCCTATCCTGCTCCCCATTGTTTCTATTCTGTCTATTGATCCTGTCCCTCCCCAAGAGTGTTGACTTCAAATTGCTCCCTCCTCCCATTGCCCTCCCTTCCATCATCCCCCCCACCTTGCTTATCTCCTTCTCCCCCACTTTCCTGTATTGCAAGATAGGTTTTCATACCAAAATGAGTGTGCATTTTATTCCTTCCTTTAGTTGAATGTGATGAGGGTAAACTTCTTGTTTTTTTCTCAGCTCTCCTCTTTTTCCCTCCACTAAAAACTCTCCTGCTTGCCTCTTGAATGAGATATAATTTACCCCATTCCATGTCACCCTCTCTCCTCCCACTACATTTCTCTCTCACCGTTTGCCTTAATTTCTTTTACGATATGGTCCCATCCTATCCAATTCACTCTGTGCTCTCTGTCTCTGTGTGTGTGTGCATGTGTGTATGTGTGTGTGCATGCACATGTGTACGTGTGTGTATGTGTGTGTGTGGTCCCACCAATTACCCAGATACTGAAAAGTTTTAAGAGTTACAAATATTGTCTTTCCATGTAGAAATGTAAACAGTTCACCTTTGGTAAGTCCCTTATGACTCCTCTTTGCTGTTTACTTTTTCATGCTTCTTCTCATTCTTGTGTTTGAAAGTCAAGTTTTCTTTTCAGCTCTGGTCTTTTCATCAAGAATGATTGAAAGTCCTCTGTTTCATTGAAAGACCATATTTTCCCCTGAAGTATTATACTCAGTTTTGCTGGGTAGGTGATTCTTGGTTTGAGTCCTAGTTCCCTTGACTTCTGGAATATCCTATTCCACACCTTTCGATCCCTTAATATAGAAGCTGCTAGATCTTGAGTTATCCTGATTGTATTTCCACAATACTGGAATTGTTTCTTTCTAGCTGCTTGCAATATTTCCTCCTTGACCTGGGAACTCTGGAATTTGGCCACAATGTTCCTAGGAGTTTCTCTTTTTGGATCTCTTTCAGGCGGTGATCGATGGATTCCTTCAATACTTATTTTGCCCTCTGGTTGTAGAATATCAGGGCAGTTTTCCTTGATAATTTCATGGAAGATGATGTCTAAGCTCTTTTTTTGATCATGACTTTCAGGTAGTCCCATAATTTTTAAATTGTCTCTCCTGGATCTATTTTCCAGGTCAGTTGTTTTTCCAATGAGATATTTCACATTCTCTTCTATTTTTTCATTCTTTTGGTTTTGTTTTATGATTTCTTGGTTTCTCAGAAAGTCATTAGACTCCATCTCTTCCATTCTAATTTTGAGAGAACTATTTTCTTCAGTGACCTTTTGAACCTCTTTTTCCATTTGGCTAATTCTGCTTTTGAAAGCATTCTTCTCCTCATTGGCTTTTTGAACCTCTTTTGCCAATTGAGTGAGCCTATTTTTCAAGGTGTTATTTTCTTCAGCATTTTTTTAGGTCTCCTTTAGCAAGTTATTGACCCGTTTTTCATGCTTTTCTTGCATCTCTCTCATTTCTCTTCCCAGTTTTTCCTCCACCTGTCTAACTTGATTTTCAAAATCCTTTTTGAGGTCTTCCATGGATTGAGCCCACCGGACATCTACATTGGATGTCTGGGATAGAGAGGCCCCAACCTTCATGTTTTTCCCTGATGGTAAGAATTGTTCCTCATCATCAGAATTGAAAGGCAGGAACATCTGTACCCCATCAAAGTAGCTTTCTATAGTCTTATTTTTCTTCCCTTTTCTGGGCATTTTCCCAGCCAGTTACTTGACTTCTGAGATTCCTGTCCACTCCCACCTAGATTCCCCCAGCTAGTGCTTGGGGCCTGAGATTCAAATGCTGCTTCCCAGTCTCAGGGAGGGGCTGCTATTCAATGTGAGCTTAAGTTCTGGTGCTTGGGTGGGGGCAGAACCACCTCCCAGGCTCAGTTCCCTCAGGGGCTTTATGCAGAGACCTTCGGTAATGGAGCTCCTGCTTGTTCCGAGAGTCCCGGGCCGCCGCCACTGCCTCTGCTGCAGCCTCCTGAGGGGGCCCGAACCACAGAGACACCCCGCTCCCCTCTCAGCCAGCCCAGAAGTCTCTCTAACTGACCTGGAGCGTCTGTGGGTGGAGGGACCTTCCCGGCCGCCAGAGATTCCGTCCCTGAAGCCTACTTGGATCACCTCCATTACTTTATATATGAAGAAACTGTGTTGTCCTACCTGTCCGCACTAAAAAGTTTCCTAACAGAACAGCAAGGAGATGAAGGTCAAATCCAGGGATCATATGCACAGTACCTTTGTTTCCAGTTCCTTCCTTGTTAGTAGAAGCATAAAATCAATCATTAAGCACTTATTAAATCATACTAATTAATAAATTATAGATTTATTCAAAATTTATTACTAAATAAACATTTTTTAAATGTTTAACATCATATAATGAATCTTAAATCACATAAGGAGGGTATAAAGGGATGTAGGCATTAGAGTCCCGAGAGATTACTTCCTGTCTGGGGGTTTGTGATATTAGGGAATAATGTAAAGACCTAAATGCTCTAGGAGGAATTGAGTTGGGCCTTAAAGTATGGGTAGGACTTTGAAAGGGAGGGATGATAGAGGAAACAGCATGGGCAAATGTGCAGAAGTGGTAAACCATAATGTCATTTAGGAAAGGTCAAATAATTTCATTTGACTGGAATATAGCTCATGTCCAATCAGTTGCCAAGTCTTTTAGATTTTAATTTCAGAACATCTCCCACATTTGTTATCTCCTCTGTCTTCCCACCATAAGCATTCTAATTCTATCCCTTTCTACATCTCACCTGCAAGAGCTGCAAGAGCTTTTATCCAGTCTTTCTGTACTCAGCCTTTCCCTTCTGAATCCATTTTCCACACACTTAATTACTAAACTAATATTTCTAAAACACAGGCACTCTCTTTTTCTTTTCTTTTTTAAATTGTTATCAAGCATTTATTAATCATTTCTGTCTAAGGCAGTGTGCAAGATGGAGACACAAAGCCAAAGTTGAAACCATATCTACTGTCAAGTTTATGTTCTATTTAGGGTAGATGGGGCACATTATGTATATGAGGGAAATGTTTATTACACCCATTGTCTTTATATCCCTGGTGTCTGGCATAGTGCATGGCACAGAATAGAAAAAATAAGTACTGCTGAGTGATTGCTAAGTTCCCTTCTAACTTTGAAATTCTAATATTATGAAATCATATTTTACTCTCATTTTACTTTATTTAGAAAAATTTAGATTTCCCATAAACTTATCAAAACTGTATTTTACCTAGAATGTTTGCTTATCACAACTCTGTATCTTTACAGATATCAGTATTATCTTAGAGCTATTAGAGAGTTTACTGTTATTTATCTACATATTTATGTATATACATGCATATATATGTATAGGCACTCTTCTTTTCAAGAGTCTTCTGTGGCTCCCTATTGCCTCTGAGATAAAACAGGAGCTCTTCAGTCTGACAAGTAACTTCTTTCCAGGCTGATCACGTATTACTTCTTCTCCTACACTCTATGTTTTAGTCAAACTGACCTACTTGCTGTCCCCATATCTGACGTTCCCTCTCTTGCTTCCATGTCTTTCAACAAATTACTCCTCAGTGCTTGGAATTTTCTTCTCCCTCCACTTCTTATATTCCTTAGATCTTCTCAAAGCTTAGTTTAAATGTTACTTTCTATAAGAAGCCTTTCCAAAGAACCCCAAGAAGTGCTAGAAGACTAGCACTGTCTTCTCAAAAATTAACTTGAAATTTATTTTGTTCATATTTTTAATGTACTTGTCTGTGCACAAGTTGACTTCCCCACCCCTACCTCCTCCCTATGAAATATAAGTTCCTTGAGAGCAGGGGCTATTTTGTCATTGTCTTTGAATGGTAGTAGTGTGAGGATGGAGAAGGGCTATTCACTCCCTCCTCTGCTCCCATCTGTTCTATTCTTTTTTATTCTTTTGGAGTGGGGAAGGCCAGGGAGTTGGGGTTAAGTGACTTACCCAAGGTCACACAGCTAGTAAGTGTCATGTGTCTGAGGTCAAATTTGAACTCAGGTTCTCCTGACTTCAGTGCCCCTGCTCTAGTCACTATGCCACCTCGCTGCCCCAACCATTCAACTCTTTCCCCCAATCACTTTCTCAATTCCCCTTCTTCTCCAGAGATTCCCTCAGATTTACTCTTTACGTGTGACTCAGTGTTCCTTTCAAACCAGCCTGGGGGCAGGGAGAATAAACAAGGGAAAGAAGAAATTGTCCAAAGTACCACCTAGCATACTAGTCACAGCCTTCTGGTCCCCATCCCCCACCAAAGCTATTACACTGTTTTCCTGGGTCCACATTTTTCTTCCTGCTCTGGAAAGCTATTAAATATGAATCAATAACTCTATTTTGTCCAGCTCTGTCTCTCAGCCAGAAAATGTCCTAGTAGTTGTAAAAAAAAAAAAAATCTCTCTCCTTCTGGGTATTTCCCTCTACTGCTTCTCTCTATGCTGCTGCTTCAAGTTATGCAATACTTTTAGAGCAACAAGGCAATGGTTGGCCAGATTTATCTTAGAGAAACCAGCTTTACAACAGGAAGGAAAACAGAGGCAAACAAGGTCTTAAGAAATGGAGAGTGGGCTTCCAAGTCACATGACCAACAAGATCTAGGACTAGACATTTTGTACAGCCTTGAATAACTCTCCAAAATACCCCAATAGAAGAATTATGTACCAGAGGTAGGGCACTTACAGCTTTGACGTCACCTTGCTGACAAAGGTCTCTATAGTCAAAGCTGTGGTTTTTCCAGTAGCAGTGTATGGCTGTGAAAGTTGTACCACAAGGAGAGCTGAGCACTGCAGGGTTGATACTTTCCAATTGTGGTGCTGAGAAGACTTTTGAGAGTCCCTTGGATAGGAAGGAGATCAAATCAATCAATATGTAAAGAAATTAATTCAGGCTATTCATTGGAAGGTCAAGTACTGAAGCTGAAGTGTAAATACTTTGGCCATGTAAAGAGAAGACAGAACTCAATGGAAAAACTGCTGATGTTGGGAAAGATTGAAGGCAAAAGAAAAGGGAAATGGCAGAGGATGAGGTGGATAGATAATGTCATGGAAACAATGAACATGCATTTGGACAGAGATATTGAAGGGCCTGGAAGTGCTATGATCTACGGGGTAATGAAGAGTTGGACATAGTTGAACAACAACAAAAACCCTACAAGAAAGCAAGGAGTCTGACAAGGTAGCCTAAGGGAAACAGAGGCACTTTATGCCAGGAGAGTCAAATCATCGCTATCATCTCTTGGGGTATATAGAATGTTCCAGGAGGGGACACTCTGGTGTTGAGGGCTTGTCAAGTCCTTTCTATGGCTGCTTATCCACCTTTCTTTAACCCTTCACCTAACTCTCACCTGTGGCTCCAGGAAGCTGTAGCATGTTCAGCGGCCATACCCCAATAAAACCATCTCTTCAGATGGGTTAAACCAGATTGAAGGTAGCCAACAGGCCTCAAACCCATTGATGAGATAAAGAGATGTCTGGCCCAAGAATGTGAAGACTTCCCCTTACAGAATGGGTGGGTGAGAGCAATTTGTTCCAAAGACCACGAAGGCAGCTGAAGCATTACCATAGAACTTAGTGCTTGGTCAGACATTGAAGATGCCATGATCTTCCACTGAATCCCAGACCATCACCCGTTATCTTGACTTTTGTCCTGCCATGAACTTCAATGACTTTGGAAGACAGAGTGAGGTGGACAGTAGTGCCACTCTGCCTCCCTTAGGTCTAATTCAGGTACTAGTCAAGACATTACCCCCAATGTCACTGGTCCTCTTCAGAAAATAAGAACAAACAATGAGCTGTAGATGAATAACTTCACCTCCCTCCCAGGGTTGTTGCTGTGAAGTTCAAATGAGATAATATTGTAAAGTCTTAGCCCTACGCCTGGCACACAAAAGGCGAGTGTTTGTTCTCGTCCATTCTCCATGTGATTTTGTTAGTGGAAATGACACTAAAGAAGGTGCATTACCATCTGTTTGGTTACTGCATCCTAAGGACCCTGGGGCCTTTGTTGCTGAAACTTTCCTTATGTGTCATCTCCCTCCATTAGAAAGTGAGTTAGTTCCTTGAGAGCAGGGATTCTCTTACTCTTCTACTTGTAATATCCACAGAACGTAGTACAGTGCTTTGAACAGTCAGCACTGAATAAACGCATTCATTTATTCACTCATCAGTCTTGTGAATTGACAGTGGAGAATGCCTTTCAAGGTACTGTCTCATTTTCCCCTCTGCTTCCAGTCTCTATATTCTGGCAGGGTACACACACCAATCATCCTGTGCTTTGAGACCCACTTGGGGATTTCCCTGCTGTCACAGTCTCCTGATACACCTCACTGATGACCTTTCCCCATTATCCTGTTGCAAGGAAACAGCAGAAATTAACTACCCAACTATGGGGAGGATGAGGAGCAAAGGCATGTTTTCCTCTGCCTGGAGTGGCTCCTAGGTTAGAGAACCCCAAAGGTATCAGAAGCTGCCCAGAACACCCACTTGACCTTCCCTTAACCCTGAAGAGTCATAGATACTGATGTAGCCCAGTCAGAGAACTAAAGATGAAAAGAACAGGAGAAGGTCAGTTGGTGGCTACAATTAGCCTAAAGAAAAGGCTAGAATCTAGCTGAGGCCAGTCCTACCCATACAAAAGCTACTTGGGTCAGGGATTGAGAGTGGTCAACATGGGGGGAGGTTGAATAGGATTGTGGTCTAGCCCCGGGTGAAAAGATCAGGAAGTAAGCAACAGTGGAATGTAAGGACTGGGAGAATGATTAAAACTACCAAAGATTTCAAAAGGAAGAAAATTAAATTTAAAACCTAGAACACAAGCAGATAAGTCATCAGAGAAAATCGTGTAATTAAATCAAAATTGTATAATTGTAATCAAAAGATTACAAACCTGTAAAAATGTGTTTTTTCAAGACAATGGAAAATGAACCAACAAATGAATCCTGTGGATTCCTCCAAAATCATAGAACCACAGCAGAATGTTCCAGAGTGATTTAAAAGAGAAATAAGAATCTTGAGAGAAGAAATTAGAAAGAAATAAATGAAACAAATGTAATTTATGGCTTACACAACAGAAAAAAATTAGCAGAATAGAAAAACTTGATCCACCATGTTTGGTTTTTCTAAAAGATTTAAAGAGAGAACAATAGATTTGGAATCCTGTAGTAAAGGGCAAAGACAAGTGGAAGAAGAGAAGTAAAAAAAAAAGTGCATGAACTTTATATAAGCAAAAGACAATGATCTCAGAGATAGAATGTGTAGAAACATTTAAAGGTGAAGAGACACAATTAAAGGATCAAGGTCTCTCAGAAGAACATAAATGAAAAAAAAAACAAGCAAGCACCATAATGAAGGAAATAAATAAAAGAAAACTGCACAGAACTTCTGAATAAAGAAAATAAAACACTCATAGAGAAAAAAATCCAAATTGTCTCCCCTTAAAAAAGCTAAAATCAAAACAAAGCAAAAAGCCTGGGCTTCAAATGCCAATAAACATAATGTTTAAGTTTAACAGTGCTAGTGACCAGCAACAAATCCTGCAAACAGCCCAGAGAAAATCTTTCAAATATCAAGGAAAGGACCTTCAAAGAATACAGCACTATTCTATACCCACCAGAAACTGTATTAGGAAATGGAATAATATATTTAAAAAAGCAAAGGAGCTCAAGATACAACCCAAGAGGACATACCCAGCAAAACAGAGTCTATTCATCAGTGGGAAAAAAAAGATGTATATGCAATAAAAGAGAAGAATTTGAAATGAAAAGAACAAAGACCAATTTATTAAGCACCTGCTATGTGCTAGATACTGTGTTATGTGCTCATGTTTAACTTCAAACTGGTTTAAGAGGTGGATTAGATTTACATGATTGAACATGTATAACCTATATTAGATTGCTTATTATCTCAGGGAGTGGGGAGGGGAAGGTGGAGAGAAGGATAAAATTGGAAACTTATAACTTAAAAAAGAAGTTTAAAAATTGCTTTTACTTTATTTTTTGTTTGTGTTTTCTTTCACAGCATGACTTACATGGAAATGTATTTTGCATGACTATACATGTATAACCTATGTCAAATTGCTTGCTTTCTTAATGGGGCAGGGAGGGGAGAGAGGGAAGGAGAGAATTTGGAACTCAAAATTTGAAAAAAAAAGTGCTAAAATTATTTTTACATGTAATTAGGAGAAAAAATATTAAATTAAAAACAGACAAAATGATGAGTTTGATTAGGGCAGTGCTGAGTTTGAAGTGTTGGAGAGACATCTGATATCAGGCAGTTGTAAAATGCTTATCTGAAGGTCAAGAGAAGGGGTTGGAGACTTGGCTTTGAGATCTTCGGGGTTGTACCTCTGCCAGGAATAAGGTCTATCTCTTCCTGGGTCATTGAATGGGTGTTGCCTCAGTCAAACTGATACCTGTTAAAGTCCTTAGCTTAAAAAAGCCAAGGTCCCTCCACAGCATCCCGTGCCATCTCCAGTCCTTCTGATCTATATCTTGCCACTGGACCCAGAGGAGAAAGTGAGGCTGGTGACTTTGCACAGCCCTGCCTGACTTAAATGCAATTTACTTTGCATGTCATGGCATCACCTTCTGGATGTCACGGTCTTCTTCAAGAATAAAGGACAATCAACAACCTGGGTCCCCTTCCCCACTCCACAGCTGACTTGATTCCCTCTATCTGTACAGAAAGAAGTGAAGCAGGGGCTTAGGAAGGAAGGAGGCATTGTCCCTTGTCTCTTTTCCAGTGGCTGAGAGGGGGAAAACCAGTGAACCAACAGCCGCATAATTGTTGACTCTGTCAGAGTAGCTGACACAAGCAAAAAGCCAGGACTGACCGCTCCTTGACACCCTGCGTCACACGAATACCACATCAGCCTCCTTTTCCAGTAATACCTTACCTAGAAAAGCTCTCAGAAGTGACTACCCTCTCCACTCCGGTAAGGCCAAAGACCTGCTGCTGATGTGGCTGCTCCTGTTCCACTTATGCAGAAAGACATTTTGCCAACTTCATCAAAACATTCACAATCAAGGGCTACACAGGAAGGAAAAAAGCAAACACCATCCCTTTCCCAGGACTGTGATGAAAATGGTTGAAAAAAAGAGGGTTTTTTTCCCCTTTTTTGTAGATTGTTCAGCAGTGGGCTGCAGGCTATGAAAATAATTTGTTTTCAATTTGTAAGATTCATATTTATACACACATGTGTATATATCTATATCTAGATAGATAGATATTCTGATTTCCTGATCCCTAAGTCAGTTCTATATAAGGGAAACTGTCTATACCACACACACACACACACACACACGTATACACATCTTGTTGTGACCCTCAGCAAATAGCTTAACTTCTGGGGTGTCTATCTATCTCTCTCTCTCTCATCTTTCTATAGGTATATCTGCATGTGTGTATATATATATATGTGTGTGTGTGTGTGTGTGTGTGTATGTGTGTATATGTGTAGGTATATACACATAGGTACACATGCATACACACATACAGACACATTATATTTTCTGGTTCCAGTTACTTGACTTGGCATCAGTTAATATAAATCATGCTTCTCCAAATTCATATTACCATAGATATAGAGTTGGAAAGGACCTCAGATGTTACATTTTTTATTCTTCATACAAACTCTTCATATTAATTTTTTATGGCATAGTAGTTATTTCATTATATTCATGGTTTGGTTTACCATTCTTCAGTTCATAGAATGTTAATGCTATAAGGGCACATAAAGATCCTTACCTCTCATTTTACAGATCAGGAAACTGAGGTCCAGGAAAGTAATTTGTTGGAGATCACACAGGGAGTTAGTGACAAAACTGCGTCTAGAACCTGACTTCTGGTCCGGTATTTTATCTATTATTGCATGTACCACTGATCTCAGTCAGGAGGAACAACCTACAGTCATATAAGTCATTTCAGTTTAGATCGTCCATTAAAGAACTATAATTAGGCTTGATGATTGTGGCTTTGTCCCAAGGTGTTTAAATGTCATGGGTGCTGGTGGTAGTCATTTTTTCAATGTTTTTTGCAGCAGGCAAATAATGAGCTTAACATCTAGTTATAGCAAGACTGATTAGCTAAAATAGAAAGCTGCCAGATGGCTACTTCCTCTCTGCCTAGGTTAGCTCTTCTTGGTTCAAACTGACTTTGATCTCACATCATACAACAGTAGCATTCTCAAGGTGTCCTTGGTTCTCTCCCAGCACTAGATTCAGCTGAATTGGGGATAGGTTTCATGTAGCTTCCTACTAACCTCTCTGGCTTACAGATTTCTTTGTTTGAAGTTCATGCTTTCTTTGGTTTTCTTTAAGTATACGTCTAAGTATGTCACTCCCCTACTCAATAAACAGCAGGGTCTCCTTCATGCTTCCAGAATAATATGAAAATCTACTTGGCTAGCCTCTCACAGTCTGGACCTAACGTACCTTTCTTTTTTTTTTTTAACACCTTAATTTATTTTTCAACAAGTATTTTTAAAGCAATCTATCCTTCCCACTACCCTTCCCACTTCCTCATTGAGCAAATTAAAACAAAAAACAAAAACAAAAACACTGAAAAACAAATTCCTCAATACATAATCTGCCAAAATAAATTCCCACATTGGCCACATACAAAATGTATGTTTTTAAGTTTATTTACTCTCTTTTTCTCACCTCAGGAGAAGAGTGTTGTGTACCACTTTCATTCTTTTAGATTAATAATTTATCATTATGTTGATCAGAGTTCTAAAGTCTTTTGAAGTTGTTTTTTCTTTATAAAGTTATCATTGTAAATTGCTCTCTTAGTTCTTCTCGCTTTGCTCTGCATAAAAGGTCTTCCTCTGAAATTGAACATTTCATCATTTCCGATGGCACAATAACATTCCATTACATTCATATATCACAATTTGTTTGGTCATTCTCCAATAAAAGGACACTGCCTTAGCATCCAATTTTTGGTTACCATGGAAAGAATTGCTCCAAAATTTTTTGTAAATATAGTCTTCTCTTCTTTATTTTTTTTGAGGGTATAGCCCTAAGTCATGATATACTTAAGTCAAACTGTATGAAGAGTTTGCTGTCTTTCTGGGTTTTTCTTTGTAGAATGGCTGAACCAAGTGCCAGCTCCACCAAGTCCCAGCTCCACCAACAATTCACTATGGTACCTGCTTTCCCATAGCCCCTCCCATATTTCACATTTTCCTCTTTTATTATCTTTGCCAGTCTGACAGGTGTGATGTGGTATTTCAAAACTGGTTTAATTTGCATTTCTATAATTATTACGATTTAATTTTTCATGATTGCTGATCATTTGGATCTCTTTCTATGAAAACTGTCAATCGTATCCTTTGGCCCCAACTTGATTTTCTAGCTTCATTACACATTACTTCTCTTCCTACATTCTACAATCCATTTAAAATGGCTTTCTTGCTGTTACTTGTGTTCATAGCTTCCCATCTCCCATCCTTCATCTCCATACTTAGGCATTTGCTTTTTCCCATGTTTAGGATGCTTTCCTTCCTCATCTCTTCTGTCTCATAGAATTCCTTACTTCTTTCAAGACCCCAGTTTCCCTGACCTTCCCTGCCCCAACTGTTAGTGCCCTTCTGCCCTAAATTACTTGATTTTTATTCTGTGTACATCTGTGAACATCTATAGTTATTGATGTTCGTGCTGTCTCCCCTAAAAGTTGAGCTCCTTGAGACCAGGGATTGATTTATTTTTATCTTTGCACCCCTCACACAAGGCATGTTGTCTGGACGGTCAGTTGTTTAAAAAGCAGCACAGTGGTACAGGGGATGAGCACTGGACCTGCAGTCAGGAAAGCCCAAGTTCAAATCCAACTCAGATACTCTTGGGCTCTGGGCTCAGTCATTTACCCTCTATATCTCAGTTTCCTCATATATAAAATGGGGATAATAATAGCACTTATTTCCCAGAATGGTTAAGGATAGAAAGAGATGATATTTGTAAGGTGCTCTGTGTAAATACCAGCTATTATTATGATGGTTATTGATTTAAGCAATAGTAATCAGATTCCACAGTGAAAAGTGGATAAATTAATCACAGAAAAGAGGCAGAGAGTTGATATTTGGATGGATCTGTGATTTCATCAGTATGGGTATTTAATTAATGCCAATTACAACCATTCCATGTCTTCCTGTGCTGTGCTATTCTTTTCTGTATCTGTCTATAAATCCTCCACAGACCTGTTATTCTGCCCACTGAACACTACCCAATGCTAATTTGTGGGTAACAATGAAACACTTAGGCTACCATCTGTTGTTTCTCATGGTTGCTACATGATCAGCCCACCTCCTTTTCCGATCATAAATATCTTCATTAATGTCTTTTATGTAACATCTTGTGCACACGGTGTAGTTGGTAGCATACTACTGTCAAAGGAAAAGTCTTGATACTAATACTGGACTCTGTGATTTCGGCCCAAGTCTACTAGAAACAATTTTATTTCATTTGACGTTAATCTATATCCAAGTCATTATTGACTGGGAAAGGGAGATATCCACACTGGCATAGCCTCCCTTCTCTCCACCTGCTACCAATACTCTCTGATGTGACTTGGGCCCCCAAGAAGACTTCAGGTAGCATAAGATTCAGGGAACCTTGAACTGGGAGAAGATATTTTAAAATATAGTTCAAGCCAACATTTCCAAATTGTTGAGTAACTAAATTGCCCTCCCATTCTTCCTGGACCAATCCTCTTGAGGAATCAATGGAGTCCCTCCCAAAGATCTATATCAGAATCTAAAATAAAAGGCAATGAAAATTTCCTCCTATTGAACAGAATAAGGCAATTCCTATGGGGTAGAACCTAGTGGAATCCCTTCAGGGGATAAAGAGAAGGCTTTGTGTGTGTGTATGTGCCCTAGGACTACAGTCTATGGACTTCTATTTATCGGGGTCTGTAGTGGAATCAGGACACCATGGGTACAGCTATGAAGCAGTAGGGCCTACAATATTCCAGACCCTGTGTTAGATGCCAGAGACTGGAAGATAAGAATATACAATCCTTGTCCTTAAGTAGATGAGATAAGAAACAAAAATAAAAATACCTACAGTACATAGTAGAATATGTATAGGGGAGATATAAAGCAAGTAGAAAGAGAAGGAAGAGCCACTTCTGGTTGAAAGCAGAAAGTGGAGATCTTAGAAAGCTTTATGAGGTAGATAGTACCTGATTTGAGCCTGAAGGGTGGGAAAGATTAATAAAGATTGGGCAAAACCAATTTTATGTGGTGTGAGTAAAGGCCTACAGTCAAGAGAGGGACAGGATTAATTTGGGAAATGTAGAGTTGTCCAGTTTGGCTGGAATATGGAGTACATAGAGGCGAGTAATTAGAGACGAGACTGGAAAGATAAATTGAACCCAGGTTAAAAGCAGACTTTGAATGCCAGCCACATTGCTAGGATACAAAGCAAAAAAATGAAACAGTTTTTTCTCTTAAGTGTCTTTCATTCTAACAGTGAGACAAGTACTCATAGAACTAATTAAGGATAAAGGGAAATAAATATAGCTATATAAATACAAGCTAGTGAGGGAGGGTAGACTCTAGTGGTCAGGGGGACCAGGAATAGCTTTTGGTAGAATACTGAGTTTTAGCTGTTTCATAAAGGAAAAAGGAGGCAGAAGTGAGGTGGGATTAAGTCCCGATGTAAAGGACAGCCAGAACAAAGACGCTGATTTTAGAGATGAAATACCCTGTTTAAATAACAAAGAGAAGGCTGGATTTCAGAATATGGAAAGAGGTAGAAAGGGATAATGTATAATGATAAACTGGGAAGTTAAGAAGAGGTCTGGCATTGAAAAGCTTTAAAAGCTAAACTGCAGTTTTTAGTTTGTTCTAGAGGCAATAGTGAGCCACTGGAATGCACTGATTGAATAGAGGAGTAACATGATCAGATCTGAGTTTGAGGAAAATCACTTTGGCAGCTATATGGAAGATGGAGTAGAAGGTAGAGTGACTGAGTCATTGTAATAATCTAGGTGAAAGATGATTAAGGCTTGAACAAAGACTGTGGCTATATGAAAAGAGAAAAGACTTGTTCTTTGTCCTTTCAGCAAGGTGGAACTAGTAAAGATTTTTCCTATGGAAATGATAGGATTAGAGTTTTACAACAAAATTACTCTGGCTATGTTTTTATGACTATATGGTATTTAGGAAGGAATATAGTGGGAGAGATAAGAGTCAAAGATACTATTTAATTCTGGGAAAAAGCAATGAGGGCAAGGACTAGCTTGGTGGCAAGGGGAATGAAAAGTATGACTGAATGAAAGATATTGCAAAATCAGAATTTTTAAAAATTAATTATTTGTTTTCAGTTTTCTACAGTCACTTCCACATATTTTAGATTTTTTCCCCCCTCCCTCTCTTACCTTCCACCCTCTCTCCCTGGGATGATTGTAATCTTATATAGGTTCTACACATATATTCTTATCAAATACATTTTCAGCTTAGTCATGTTGCATAAAAGAATTAAAACGAATGGGAGAAACCATGAAAACAAAATAAAACATAACACAAGAGAAAATGGTCTGCTTCATTCTGCGATCCAATTCCATAGTTCTTTCTCTGGATATGGAAGGCATTTTTGCCTCAAGAGTCCATTGGGAATTCTTTTGGTCCTTGCATTGCTGTGAAGGACCAAGTCTACCAGAAAAATTCCTCACATAGTGGTTGTTGCTGTGTACAAAGTTCTCCTGGTTTTGCTCCTTTCACTCAGCATAAGTCCTTCCAGGTCTCTCTGAAGTCTTCCTGTTCATCATTTCTTATGGCACAACAGTATTCCATTATATTCATATATCACAACTTGTTCAGCCATTCCCCAATTGATGGGCATCCCCTCTATTTTCAGTTCTTGGCCATCACAAAGAGAGCTGCTATAAATATTTTTGTACAGATAAGACCCTTTCTCATTTTTGTGATCTTTTTGGGATACAGTCCTAGAAGCAATATTTCTGGGTCAAAGGGAATGCACATTTTTGTAGTCTTTTGGGCATAGTTCCAAATTGCTCTCTAGAATGGTTAGATCAGCTCACAGCTCTACCAACAGTGAATTAGTGTTCCAACCCTCCCACATCTTCTCCAACATTTATTATCTTCCTGATTTGTCATGTTAGCCATTCTGATAGGTGTGATGTGGTACCTCAGAGTTGTTTTCATTAGAATCTCTCTAATCCATATTGATGTAGAGAATTTTTTCATATAACTAAAAAGATAGCTTTAATTTCTTCCTCTGAAAACTCCCTGTTCATAATCTTTGACCATTTATCAATTGGGGAATGACTTGTATTCTTGTACATTTGATTCAGTTCTCTATATATTTTAGAAATGAGGCTTTTATCACAGACACTAGTTGCAAAACTTCTTTCCCTGTTTTCTGCTTCCCTCCTAATTTTGGTTGCATTGGGCTTGTTTGTGCAAAAGCTTTTCAATTTAATGTAATCAAATTATCCATTTTGCACTTCATAATGTTCTCTATCTCTTGTTTAGTCAAAAATTTCTCCCTTCATAAATCTGACAAATACACTATTTCTTGCTCTCCTAATTTCTTTATACTATCAGTATTTATACCTATATCATGTATCCATTTGGATTTTATTCTTGTGTATAGTGTCAGGCATTGGTCTATGCCTAGTTTCTGCCATACTGTTTTCCACTTTTCCCATCAATTTTTGTCAAATAGTAAGTTCTTATGCCAGAAACTGGGGTCTTTGAGTTTATCAAACAGTAGTTTGCTGTATTCATTGGTGTCTTGAGTACCTAACCTATTCCACTGGTCTATCCCCTCTGTTTCTTAGCCAGTACCAAGTGGTTTTGATGACTGCTGCTTTATAATACAATTTGAGATCTGGCAGGGCTAGGCCACCTTCCCTACCAGAAGCAGAATTTTTCTAAAGATTGTCAACTGGTTGGAAGTAAGAGATGAGAGATAAGGAGGGATTAAAAATGAGTCTGAGCCTGAAAGACTGAGAATGGTTGACACCATTGACAAAAATAAGAAAGTTCAAGGTATCCAAGCCCTCCAGTATCTTCTCAAGGGAGTGGAGGGAAAGTTGATGAATTCAGTTTTGAATATATGGAAGGGTCATTCATGTAGAAATGTCCTTCAGATTACATGGAAAAGTGAGACTAAAGCTCAGAAGAGAATTTGGGATTGGAGATGCATCCATGCATTGTTTATTATTGAACGTATATTGAAGCCATGGAAGCAGAAGCGATTGTAGAAGGAGAATAAACAGAGAGATGAGAGGAGAGCCCAGCACAGGGGACTTGAGGGATCATTCCTAGAGACTTCTAATTGGTCTCCTGCTTCAAGTCTCACCTCATTCCAATCTATCCTCCACACAGCTGCCAACAGATCTTCCTAAAATACAGGTCTGATCATGTCACTCCTCTGCTCAATAAATTTTAATAGCTTACTATTGACTCTAAGCTCAAATATAATTTCATCTTTCTCTCATCCATTTTTAATTTCTGCTTTCATGTCAATGTAATAATGTGCATCATTTAGTTAAAATAATTAGGGGTTAAAACACTTGAAGAGAGGCTTGAAGTTTCTGTATAATCTACAAGTCATTGGTCTTTCTCATTTCTGTCCCTTGAGACATACTTCCTCCATTCTCATCTTTTCCCAGCTTTACCTCAGTCACCAGCTATCATAGTGTATGGGACAGTTAAGTGGTGCACTGGCTAGGCTCATCTCCCTGAGTTCAAATCCAGTCTCAAATACTTACTAGCTGTGTGACCTAGGTAAGTCACTTAACTCTATTTACTTCAGTTTCTTCATCTATAAAATGAACTGGAGAAGGAAATAACAAGCTACTCCAATGTCTTTGCCAAGAAAATCCCAAATAGGGTCAAGAAAAGTAAGGCACATGACTGAAAACTACTGAACAACATCACAGTGTATGCTGATTTGGTCTTAAGTTTTCAAAAATTTCTCTACCCTGATATTCTCAGCAACTGAACTTAAGTGTGAAGTATAATTATTTGCATGGTTTTTGTTTGCAAATACTTATTAATATCATACTACATGATAACCAAATATTCCATGAAATGTTTCTTCTAGCCTCCAGGCATCTAATAAAACCCACTTTGCCAGTTCCCTTCTTTGTCTCTCCAAGGGGTTACGATGAGTCAGTCTTTCTTTTAGCAGCAATTTTCTGTTCCGATTTGCTTTGTAATTAACTAAACAGTCACGAGTGATGTGATTTAGCTACACTAGCAATATGAGCACTTGTTGATCACTGAACAGAGAGAGAGCTCACGGTTAGAGTTCCAGTAATCATTTACTGATGGTCTCCCAAATGCATGATTTACCCTGCCTTTCCTGTCATTTTGACACCATTAAAGATTGAAGATAATTTTTTAAATTTTCTTTTTTTCTGAGTTGTTAAGGACAAAAAAAATTATCACCAGGTGGTCAGCAGAATGGTGTTATAGTGATGAATCAGTGATTAATTCATAATTAACCAGCTTGGACCTTGGAAACAGATTGCTTTGATTTTTAAAATAAAATTAGGCAATGGACTACAGAAGAAATATCTACATTGATGTTATTTAATAATTTCATACAGAAAGTTAACTAACGTAAATTGCTATGATGGAGACCAAAAGAACCCGGCAAGTACCTTAGTTAGCAAATATCTTACTTGACAAATAGAGAGATGGACAACAAAGGAAAAATGGGTTATATTATAAAATCATCTGTAAAATCTTATGTAAAAAAGATGATGGATGAATATGAGCAGTATTTCCTCATAAGGCAGAGAGAAGCAGTGGAGGATAAAGCCAGTGTAACAAGAGTGAGTGGTAAGATGATCAACCAAGCTGATCATCCCAAGGACACTCGAGGATTAAGATGGAAAGAGGACAAGAAACCAAAAGAAAAAACGGAAAAGATTTGCAAAAACCATTTTAGCAAGCTCTTATCTCAAAGACAGCACAACCACCATACGTAGTCTCTTATATGAGGGTACCCAAGGTGCACATAGAGGAGGTAGAAATATCACTAAAAAGACAAAGATAGGAAAAACAGGCCTACTGGACTAAGTATGTGTAGAGGAGATCTCTGTTGGTAATTATCATCAAGGGTTGATATGCAAGGTGTCAAAAAGAGGGAAAAATACTAAAGACTTGGGAAAAAAATTTCAGACTTTATTAATAACAAAAAACAACAAAAAAAGGGTAAGAGAATATTAATTCATAACTGTTGACCTAAGTCTACTCTCCCTTCTGTACAAAATATTTATGAGAATAATCTATAAATGATTAGGGTATTCTTCCTCAGCAAATGTATTTTCTCTATATAACATTTATTAAGCACCAACTATGTGCCGGGCACTGTGCTAAACACTGAGGATACAAAGAAGGGTTAAAGACAGTTCCTGCTTTTAAAGCACAGTCCAATGGGGGATGGGGAGGGAGGGAACAACATGCAAACAACTATGTACAAACAAGTTTTATACAGAATAAACAACTAAGTACAAACTAGATATATACAAGATAAATACGAAATAATCAACAGAGGTAAGATACTAGAATTAAGAGGAATCTGAAATAAGCAGCCTTTCACAATGGACATTCATTCAACAATAGACCACACCTTCACTATTTCACAATCACTTGAAAGAGGTAGAGAACATAAAATCCCATCATGTCCCTTGCATGGTGGTTATAAAAAAGCATTTGATTTAATAGAACAAAATCTCCTGATTGACTTTTTTCAGCAAAAATATATACAATACTTATGATCATTCAGGAGCCCTTGGATGATACCACAACTGAAATAGCCCTGTTCAATGATGTTGTGACCCCAAATAGCAAATGAAGCATAAACCAGGAAGGTGTATGCTTGACAAAGATATTTGCCACTATGACAGAGGAGATTCATTTAGTGTTAAGTTTGAGGAGGGATTCCCTATGGATGGTGAGGCCCTTCAGATGTTCCTGTTTGCAGATGACATTAGGCTAATTGAATCAAGCCCCTAGACACTGCAGAGCCTCCTGGAAAGGATATGCAATCATTCAAAAAGTTTGGCATGCCCTGCTCAGATGTCAGCCTGCATTTGGATGGATACATATAGAGCTTGTCCTGTAGTGTACTTGGGAAAGCCAGTATAGATGTCATAATAATAATAATAGCTAGCATTCATATAGTGCTTTATGGTTTGCAAAGTATTTTACAAATATTATATCATTTTTTGCTTGCAACATCCCTGGGATATAACTGCTATTATTAACCACCTTTTACAGATAAGGAAACTGAGGTAAACAGAGGTTAAATGGCTTGTCCAAAGTTATATAAGTGGTAAGTGTCTAAGGCAGGATTTCAATTCAGGACTTTTTAATCCCAGGCACTCTATCCACTATTCCAACTAGTTGAACCCAGGGCTGAACTAGAGGAGGAGAATGGGTTGGATTCATATTAGAAAACTATAAAGTTCTTTTGTTGACCCAAGCTTTCCATGAAAGTAAAGGTGCACCTTTTCTGATACTAACATTTTACCAGAAGATGTGTCTTTAATTAAGCTAAAGATAAATGTCACTCAAAAGGCACAAGATAGACAAGTGGGAGTAGGCTGCAGCTTGTCACCAAGGAAGATCTCCAACGAATGAAAGGAGCAAAAGATATAATCAAGGAATTGTGTAATAGGAAGAGCAGCAGATGGGTTGGTCACTTGGATGATGGATGGATGGACAGCCAGAGTGACCTACAGTGACCCCTTGATGAAAGGGTGAGATTGTAGCATGCTAGGACCCATGCAAACACTTGGGAAGGCATGGGCAAGAGTTACACAGACTGTCTAGGTAAAGGTGATTTGTGATCTACGTTGTTGGCAGGAACTTAGGAATGGAGGAGATCCAGATCTATTTGAGGATTTGACTCTACTTATTCCATTTATGGGACAGGCAGAATGAGTGGTTCAAGGGATTGCCAGGAAGACCTGGGATCAAGTTTTGTCTCTGACACATATTGGCTGCATGACCTTGGACAAGTCACTTAGGCTCTCAGTGCTTTAGGTAGTGCTTCTTAAACTGTGGGTCATGACTCCATATGGGGTCATGAAAAATCTGGCTACAGTAAAAGGTTTTTGAATTCATAATGACCAAAAATTAATTAAAAATCAAACACATAATGAATCCAAGCTGTTTCTGGAAGTACTTGCCCATGTTACACTGTGCAACTTCACTGTGGTTCTGAACACAAAGCATGCACGCAACATGAGATGCCAAGGAATGCTGCCGAAACGTGAAAAGGGGTCGCCAGTGGAAAAAAGGTTAAGAAGGCCTGCTCTAGGTAACTTTAGACAACTAAAAATTGCAGAGAATGTTGGAAGGAAGAAAGGAAGGAAGGAAGGAAGGAAGGAAGGAAGGAAGGAAGGAAGGAAGGAAGGAAGGAAGGAAGGAAGGAAGGAAGGAAGGAAGGAAGGAAGGAAGGAAGGAAGGAAGGAAGGAAGGAAGGAAGAAAATAAATGAGCATTTATTAAGTGTTTGCCATGTGTCAGGCACTATGCTAAGCACTTAACTACCTCTTTTGATCCTCACAACAACCCTGGGAGGTTGTTTTTTTAAGTAACTTGCCCAAGGACACAGTCTGAGACTGGAGGAAGTTCCTTGTTAGGAATTCCTTATAGTTATGAAATCATAAGTCCAGTTGCTATCCCTTATATTCATATTCATATATATGAATTTATATATTTGTATCTATATATACATGTACACACATTCATTAGCATGCCTAATTGAATAATTTCTTTGAGAATAAAGATTATTTCATATTTTTATATTTGTGTATTCAGCACCTAGCACAACATACGTAGTAAATGCTTAATAAATGTTTGTTGTTTGGGATTTTAGGGTCAGAGCAAAGATGGAAGAATAGAGGAAGCACCAAGTCAAGTTCTCCCAACATTCCTCTCCAAACAACTTTAGAATAACACCTCAAATCGAATTCTAGAGTTGCAGAGCCAACAAAAAGTCAGGGTGAGACATAATTGGCAGGAGATGATAAGTTGAGCTTTGAAGGAAGTAAAAGGTTCAGTGAGGTAGAAGCAGAGAAACCACCCATTCTGAGCAAAAGAGACTATTTGTGCTAGAGCTGGGAGATGTTACCTGGGGTATGGGGAGCAGCTAATATGGCTGGTATGTTGATTATGTGCAATAATCCTATGTAGAGCCAGATTGTGAGACAAACAGAATGATTTATATTTTATCTTCGATACAAATGAGAGTCATTGGAGTTTCTTGCATATGGTAATAAGTTAAACAGACCCATGTTTAGGAATATAAAGGTGAACATTATGCATAGAGATAGAGCTCTAATAAGATTTGAGGTACCTTATCCCAACTTCCATTTTCACTAACAAGTCAAATCTCCCAAAACAAGTTACATCTCCCTCTTGAGGTCATTAATGGTTCAATTTCAAATTTTATGATTTCTAGGGTACGCCCAAAATGTCTCTGCTTGATCCTGTGCTACTGAACATTTCTGAGTGATGACATCCTTATCAAATTTATAGGTAACACAAAGCTGGGAAGGATAGTCAATACTGTAGAACAGAACAAGGGCTAAAAAGATCTGGATAGAATATGGTTAAATCTAATGAAATGAATTCTATGAGGTTAGATGTCAAGGTCATCTACCTGGGTTCAAGAAATTCATCTCACACCCAATGTAACCAAGATTAGGAGGGAGGCAGAAAACTGGGAAAGAATTTTTGCAACCAGTGTCTGTGATAAAGGCCTCATTTCTAAAATATATAGAGAACTGAGTCAAATGTACAAGAATACAAGTCATTCCCCAATTGATAAAGGGTCAAAGGTTATGAACAGGGAGTTTTCAGAGGAAGAAATTAAAGTTATCTATAGTCATATGAAAAAATGCTCTAAATCATTGATTAGAGAGATGCAAATCAAAACAACTCTGAGGTACCACATCCCACCTATCAGATTGGCTAACATGAGAAAACAGGAAGATAATAAATGTTGGAGAAGATGTGGGAGGGTTGGAACACTAATTCATTGTTGGTGGAGCTGTGAACTGATCCAACAATTCTGGAGAGCAATTTGGAACTATGTCCAAAGGGCTACAAAAATGTGCATACCCTTTGACCCAGAAATATTGCTTCTAGTACTGTATTTTCAAAAGATCATAAAAATGGGAAAGGGTCCCACATGTACAAAAATATTTATAGCAACTCTCTTTGTGGTGGCCAAGAACTGGAAATAGAGGGGATGCCCATCAATTGGGGAATGGCTGAACAAGTTGTGGTATGTGAATATAATGGAATACTACTGTGCTATAAGAAATGATGAACAGAAAGACTTCAGAGAGACCTGCAAGGATCTATATGAACTGATGCTGAGTGAAAGGAACAGAGCCAGGAGAACTTTGTACACAATAACAACAACAGTGTGTGAGGAATTTTTCTGATAGACTTAGCCCTTCACAGCAATGCAAGGACCTAAAGAATTCCCAAAGGACTCTTGAGGCAAATGCCTTCCACATGCAGGGAAAGAACTATGGAATTGGATCGCAGAATGAAGCAGACCATTTTCTCTTGTGTTATGTTTTGTTTTGTTTTCATGGTTTCTCCCATTCATTTTAATTCTTTTATGCAACATGACTAAGGTGAAGATGTAAAAAAAAATAAATAAATAAAAGAAATTCATCTCACAACCAGTTGCAAGATACAAGATTAGACAGCAGGGTGTCCTGGGAGTTTCAGTGGCTTGAAGGATTAGCATCAGTCAGGAGTATGCTATGGTATCACAAAAAGTGTAATATGATCTTGAGTTGCATAAACAACTCATTTGCCCTCAGGAAAAAACATTCTAAATGACAGAGCACAATGGTATTGGGAGACGGTGAGTTTTCCCTCATTTGTCGTTCGATGACCACTTGTCCAGTGTTTTAATGAGGATTTTCACCCCCAGAGGCCTAAGTCAGATTAGATGGCTATCGAAGTCCATTTCAACTCCAAAATTCTTTGATTTTGGTGAAACTGGAGAAAAAAATAGGTTAAAGTCATTCCCTGTAAGAGCTACAGGGGCTCTGAAGCTTTGAACCAATGCGATCCACTGCATGACCTTCCTCCCCTCCCCCATTTGTCAATCAATTCTGATGATTACATTTCATGTTGTTTGTTTCCTGAGGATATCCATAAGATCAGGTTATCTTTCAATCATACTTTAGGGTGGGTAGCTTTGGAAAGGTTTCCTTTAGATAATTAGACAATCCCATCCAAAGTAGGAAATTCCTGTTACTTTTTGTCTTAGCAGTTGACTCTTCTGGACCCTCTTCCTAGATATTTGAGCTCCATCTAGAACAGGATCATAATCACACACACACACACACACACGCGCGCACATGTTCATATGCATATATATACACACACACTGAAAATTGTATTTCAACATGATTGATTTACTTTGTAATTCTATGCATTTTATTTTATGTATCAACAAAGCCTTCAGCAGAATATAAAAAGGATCAATGACACAAAAAAAGGTTAAGAGACCCTGTGCTAGAGGGTCTCCAGTCCTTTTAATCATTGAGCACCTTGATTTGAAAATTTCTAAGGGAGAGACTAGTTGGAGAATTTAATTTTTTTTCTGTCGAAAATTTAATTGCATTATACTGTTGTTCTCAAATCTGATCATAAAGGAAAGTAGAGTGCTCCTATATCTGCAATGTTCTGTCTTGTCCCACCCTGAGGAAGGGGTGAAGTGATATGATTTGAACCCTCTACTGGTGAAGCTAGGTGTCAGCAAGATGGGAGCCATGCTATCTCAGTAAAGAACCAGAAATAAGAGGCCAGTCATTAAATGGGACAGGAATGATGATGATGAGTGTAACAGTAAGCACCCCAATATATACAGGGGTCCTGCTATCCCAGGTTCTTTGATCTGCTTTTCTAAAGGGAAAGGCAACTTTTGAGGCGTTAACTATTACTTTAATCAAACACATGTATCATTAGTTCAGGGGAAAAAATCAGCATCCTGAACATCAGAGAAAATACAGAATAATCTAAATCAGCAGAGTGTGCTTCCAAACTGTCTAACAGTAAGCAATACATACATCACAATTCAACAGATGCAACTGCTTGACCATACATACATAGTTACCAGCAATGGAAGCACCAACATCTGGGTTTTCAAAGCCAGAGGGCTGCTTAGCAGCTTCCCAGAGTCTCATTTGGTGCACAAATCTTCTCCCAAAAACTAAGTCCCAAAGTAAAACCACACCTCAAAGTGTTTGCCCACTTTTTAGAGCCAGAAGGCATCACACCTCTTGAGAATCAGTGCCTCATTAACAAAAAGTGTGGGTCTTCCTACAAATCATCCCAGGCCCAACAATGAGTAGGAAAGATCCTCCTTAATCACATTATTCTGAGGCATTATACTTCTTAGTATAAACAAAAACAGCAAAAAACCTACTTTGTTTGCCCTCACAATGAGGAGGAGGAGGAGGAAGAGGAGAAGGATGATAGCAATATTTATATAATGTTTTGAAGTTTGTCAAATATTTCTTACAAATTATCACATCTGATCCTCAAAACAACCCTGTGGGTAGATACTATTGTTAGCCTCATTTTATAGCTGGGGAAACTAGGACTACAAGAGGATAAGTGATTTGCCCAGAGTCAAACAGCGTCTGAGGCAGACTTGAACTCAGATTTTCCTGATTTCACCTATGCCACCAACCTGACCCAAAATGGTCAGTTATCAGTTGATGTCAAAATTTAAACCAAAAAAAAATATTAATCATAATAATTGCTTACTTTCAGTGCCAAGATGGCAGAATAAGGCAGGAACTCTCCTGAGCTCCCTCAAATTCGCCTTTGAACAACCTTACAATAATGCATGAGAACCAATGTAGAAGTGGTGAAGCAACTTATCAGCAAGAAAAGTTTTTCTCACTGGGGTGGGAGAGGAGTGAAGTCAGGGAGCATCAGTGGTAGGCTGCAACCCAGGGGGCCTGCAGGGAGGTGAAATGACACCAGTGAGGCCCCACCCACATGTAAACCAACAGTTCCAAGGCAAGCCACCAGTCCATATAGACCAGAAGCACAGCAAGACTCCATCTTGAATGTAAGCCACCAGTGAGGCCCTGCCCCATTGCAGGCCAGCAGTAAGACCACACTCCTAAAGCAGGAAAGCAGGGAGGCCTTCCCTCCAGTAGCTAACCCTTGATACCCAGCATGAGAAGCATGGGCTAGTTCAAAAATAGAGCCCAACTCTTACATAAAAGAACAAAGTCACAAAATAGGCAAAAAAAAAAAATTAGCAAAAACAAAGACAAAAAAGAACTTGACCATAGAAAATTACTATGGTGACAGGGAGGATCCAGGCACAAACTGAGAGGAGGACAACAGTAACAAAATGATTATATGTGACTCCTCAAAGTAAAATATAAATTGGTCTCAGGCCCAAAAAGAACTCCTAGAAGAACTGAAAAAAGATTTTAAAAAGCAAATAAGAGATGTAGAAAAATATTGGGAAAAGACATGAGAATAATGCAAGAGAATCATGTAAAAAGAATATCTCAATAAAAGAAGCACAAAAAATAGAAAAAGATATTTAAAATTTCACTGAAGAAAACAACTCCTTAAAAAAATGAAATTCACCACATGGAAAAGGAGGCACAAAATTCAACAAAGGCAACAATTCCTTAAAAAGTAGAGCTAGCCTAATGGAGAAGGAGGAACAAAAGCTCACTGAAGAAAATAATTCCTTAAAAATCAAAATTGGATGAGTGGAAATGAGATGACTCTATGAGACATCATGGAACAATCAAACAAAATCAAAAGAACAAAAAAATAGAGAAAATGTGAAATTTCTCACTGGAAAAATAATTGACTTGGAAAGTAAATCCAAGAAAGATGATTTAAGAATTATTTAGCTATCTGAAAGCCATGATCAGAAAAAGAGACTGGCCATCATATAGTAAGAAATTATCAAAGAAAACTGTCTTGATATCCTAGAACGTGAGGGCAAAATAGACATTGAAAAAATGCACTTATCAACAACCTGAAAGAGATCCCAAAATAAGAACTCCCAAGAAAACTTGTAGCCAAGTTCCAGAGCCCCAGGCTAAGGAAAAAATATAGCAAGCAGCTAGAAAGAAACAATTCAGATATTGTGAAGTTGCAGTCAGGATTACACAGGATTTAGCAGCTTCTACATTAAAGAATCAGAGAACTTGGAATATGATATTCTAGAAAGCAAAGAGCTAGGATTACAACTAATAATTACCTATCCAGAAAAACAATATAATCCTTCAGGGGAAAAAATGGGTATTTATGAAATAGAGGACTTTTGAGCATTCTTAATTAAAAGACCAGAGCTGAATAAAAAAATTGATCTTCAAATATAAGACTCAAGAGAAGCATAAAAAGGTAAACAGGAAAGAGAAAACTAAGATATTCAATAATCTTACACCATTTATATTTCTTCATGGCAAGATTATTTTTTGTTACTCTTAAGAACTTTATCACTTTAAGGGCAATTAGAAGGAGTATACATAGCAAAGGCATGAGTGTGAGTTAACTATGATGGAATGATATCCAAAAAAACAAAATTAAGAAAGAAGATTGCACTGGGAGAAGGAAAACAGAATGGGGTAAATTATCTCACATAAAAGAGGCCTGAAGGAACTATTAGAGTGGAGGGGAAAATAGGGGTGGAAGGGGGAGGTGGGCAATGCTTGAACCTTACTATCATCAGAATTGGTTCAAAGAGGGAATAACATATACACTCAGCTTGATATAGAAATCTACCTTATTATATAGGGAAGTAAAAAAAAGGAGCAGAGATAAGAGAAGGAAGAGTGACTGACAGATGAAAGGCATGTTAGGGAAGTGGTGGTTAGAAGTAAAACACATGTGAAGAGGGCAGGGTGAAATGTTAGGGAGAGAGGATAAATAATGGGAAAACAAAAAAAAAGGAAATACACAGGTATAAATGTGAATGGGATGAACTCACCAAAAAAACAGAAGTAGATAGGACTAAAAACCAGAATCCTACAATATGTTGTTTATAAGAAACACATTTGAAGCACAGAGACACATACAGAGTAAAGATAAAGGACTGGAGCAGAATCTATTATGCTTCAGCTAAAGTAAAAAGGGCAACCATGATCTCAGACAAAGCAAAAATAACTCTAATTAAAAGAAAAAACTGTATCTTGCTTAAAGATACCATACACAAGAAAGTAAGATCAACCCTAAACATATATGCACCAAATGCTATGGCATCTGAGCTTTCAAAGGAAAAGTTAAATGAGTTACAGGAGGAAACAGACAATAAAACTCCACTTGTGTGGGGATCTCAACCTTTCCCTCCCAGAACCAGGTAAATCCAACCAAAAAATAAACAAGAAGTTAAAAAATGGAATAGAATTTTAGAGAAGGTAGATATGATAAATCTCTGGAGAAATGTGAATAGAAATAGAAAGGAATATACCTTTTACTCAGTGGTACATGGCACCTACACAAAAATTGACCATATATCAGGGCATAAAAACCTCACAACTAGATGCAGAAAAGCAAAAATATTAAAGGTATCCTTTTCATATCATAATACAATAAATATTACATTTAATAAAAGGCAGTAGAAAGACAGGTTGAAAATTAAATGGAAACTCAATAATATAATCCTAAAGAATAAGTGGGTCAAAGAACAAATCATAGAAATAAAATCAATAACTTCATTAAAGAGAATGACAACAATAAAACAACATAATGAAATTTATGAGATGTAGCCAAAGAAGTACTTAGGGGGAAAGGTCTTACATCAATAAAACAGAAAAAATAGATCAATGAATTGGGCATGCAACTAAGAAAAAACAAACTAGAAAAAGAAAAAATTAAAAATTTCCAATTAAACTCCAAATAAGAAGTCCTAAAAAACAAACAAACAAAAAAAAACAAAGGAGAGATTAATAAATTGAAAGTAAGAAAACCATTAAACTGATAAAACTAGCAGCTGCTTTTAGGAAAACCTCCAATAAAATAGATAGACCACTGGTTAATTTAATTTTTAAAAGGAAAGAAGAAAACCAAATTGCCATGAAAGAGATGGATTCACCAAATGAAGAGGAAATTAAAACAATTATTTGAAGCTATTTTACCTAATTGTATGCTAGTAAGTCTGACAATCTAAGTGAAAATGGACAAATATTTACAAAAATATAAAGTTCCCAGATTAACAGAAGAGGAAATCAAATACTTAACCCAATCTTAGAAAAATAAATTGAACAAGCCATCAGTGAACTTCCTAATAAAAAATCCCTAGGGCTAGATGGATTCACAAGTAAATTCTACCAAATTTTTAATCAAGTTTCTAATACTATATAAACTGTTCGGGAAAATAAGTGAAAAAGGAGTCCTACCAAATTTCTTTTATGACAAAAATGCTACTGATACCTAAGTCAGGAAAAGTCAAAACAGAGAAAGAAAACTATAAACTAATTTTCCTAGTGAATATTGATGCAAAATTTTTAAATAAATACTAGCAAGAAGATTATAGCAAAATATCACAAGGATCAAATAGTATAACCAGGTGGGATTTATACTAAGAATGAAGAACTGGTTTAATATTAGGAAAACTATCAGTATAATTGATGAAATCAATAACAAAACCAACAAAAATCATGATTTTCTCAATGGATGCAGAAAGACCTTTGCCAAAATACAATACCTATTCTTATTAAAGACATTAGAGAGCATAGGAATAAATGGAGTTTTCTTTCCTTAAAATGATATGTAATATCTATTTAAAACTATCAGCAAACATCTGTAATGGGAATAACTAGAAGCCTTCTTGATAAAATCAAGGGTGAAGAAAGGATACTTATTATGACCTCCATCATTCAATACTGTACCAGAAATACTAGCTATAGCAATGAGGGAAGAAAAAAGATATTCAAAGAAATAGAATAGGCAATGAGGAAACAGAACTATGACTTTTTGCATGGTGATTAGAAAATCCTAGAGAATCAAAACTAATTGAAATAATTAACAACTTAGCAAAGTTGCAGGGTATAAAATAAACCCACATAAATCATCAGCATTTCTATATATTACCAACAAATCCAACAGCAAGAAATAGAAAGAGAAATTATATTTAAAATAATTATAGAGATCATAATTTACTTGGGAGTCTACCTGCCAAGACAAACTCAGGAACTAGATGAACACAATTACAAAACACTTTTCACACAAATAAAGTCAGATCTAAACAACTGAAGAAATATTAATTGCTCATGAGTAGGCCAAGCCAATATAATATAAATAACAATTCTACCTAAATTAATTAATTTATTCTGTGCCATGCCAAATCCCCAAAAAGTTATTTTGTAGAGCTAGAAAAAATAACAAAATTTATCTAGAGGAACAAATATATAAAGGGAATCAATGAAAAAATGTGAAGAGAAGTGGCCTAGCTGTACCAGATCTCAAATTATATTATAAAGCAATAATCATCAAAACAATCTACTGCTGGCTAAGAAATAGAGTGGTGGATCAGTGGAATAGATTAGGTATATAATATATTATAGCAAATGACCACAGTAATTTAGTGTTTGATAAACCCAAAGATCCAATCTTTTGGGACAACAACTGATTATTTTACAAAAACTGCTGGGAAAACTGGAAAACAAAATGGCAGAAACTAGGTATAGATAAACATCTCATGCCATATACTAAGATAAGGTCAAAATGGATATATGATTTAGACATAGAGAGTGATATAAAGAGCGATGCCATAAGCAAATTAAGAGAGCATAAAAGTTTACCTGTCAGATCTGTGGATAAGGGAGGATCTAGGATCAAACAAAATATAGAAAGCATTATAAAATGTAAAATGGATAATTTTGATTATATAAAATTTAAAAGTTTCTGCACAAACAAAAGCAAATCAATCAAAACTAGAAGAAAAACAGAAAACTGGGGAAATTTTCTTTTACACCAAATATCTCTGATAAAGGCCTTATTTCCCTAATATAGAGAACTGAGTCAAATTTATAAGAATAGAAGTCATTCCCCAGTTGATAAATGGTCAAAAGACATGAACAGTTTTCATACAAAGAAATAAAAGCTATTTATAGTCATATAAAAAATATCTAAATTACTATTGATTAGAGAAATGCAAATTAAAACAACTCTGAGGTACCATCTCACACCTATCAGATTGACTAATATAACAGAAAAGGAAAATGATAAATGTTAGAGGGATTGTGGTAAAACTGGAACACTAAAATACTGTTGGTGGAGTGCTGAACTGATCCAACCATTCTGGAGAGCAATTTGGAACTGTGCCCAGAGGTCTACAAAACTGTGCATACCCTTTGATCCTGCAATACCACTACTAGGTTTGTATTCCAAAAAGATTTAAAAAAAAATAGAAAATGATATCACATGTATAACTTGTATCTCAGAGAGAGGGGAGGGGAGGGAGGGTGGGCTAGAATTTGGAACTCAGTACTATAAAAAAATAATAAATTGTTTTTACATGTAATTGGGAAAATTTTTATTAAAAAAATTTCTCACATTTACATGGAATCATAAGGTATACAAGGAGCTCTACAACCCAGTGAGATAAGTAACATTATATCCCCCTCTTTAGAAATGATGCAACCAAAAGTGTTAAGTGATATACCGTCACACAGTTAAATGTCTATGGTGGGATTAAACTTAGATCTTTCCCTGAGTGAGATGGAAGTACAGCACCATACTTAAAAAATAAGGAAGTTGAAAAGTAGAAGCAGAAAAGGTATTCAATATTCAGAGATATATGTCAACAATTTGGAGCCAAACAAGAAAACATTGGTCAAGAACTCAAGATACTAGTTGTCCAAGCAGATTTCAGTTTATGCCAAGGGAAAAGTTACAATCTGATTTTTGTCAAGATAGTGATTTATAGAATCTAAATGCTGGTATCCTTTTAGGCAGGTCTCTTTGGGACTAAATCCTATGCCCATCACTCCTGCCTGACTTCTAATAATATGCTAACGTTTACATAACACCTGCTATATGTCAGGCATAGTGCTAAAGGTTTTATAAATTACCCTCATTTTATATTTGAAGAAACTAAAGCAAACAGAGGTTTGTTTTGCTCAGGGTCACACAGCTAGTGTTTAAGGCTGAATTTCAATGCGTCTTGCCAATTCTAGGGTAGTTGAGGGGCACAGGGGATAATGCACTATACCTGGAGTCAGAAAGACTGATCTCCCTGAGTAAATCTGGTCTTAGACACTTACTATACTACTGTGTGATCCTGGGCAAATCACTTAACCCTGTTTGCCTCAGTTTCCTCATCTGTAATATAACTTGAAGAAGAAAATGGCAAACCACTCCAGTATCTTTGCCAAGAAAACCCCAAATAGGTGATGAAGCCCAACACTCTAACTTCTGTATCACCTAACTGCCTAAGACTGATACCTAGCACAAACATTACACTTGGTGTTAAGGAAACATGGATTCAAATCCCATCTCGAAATTTTTTAGCTGTGTAAATAGGACCAAGTCTCTGAGTCTCTCTATTTTATTCCTCTGTTAAATAGGGACCAGAGATTTGCAAGTCAATCCATAGAGGTCATCATGCATAGGTTCTCGAAGTGGGCAATACCATATCCTGAGGTGCACTGGAATGATGGGGTGGGGGGGCACAGCAGCAGTTGAACTAGCCTTGAGTGCAATTAGGGGGCATTGAATAAAAATAAAAATAAGGGGGCAGTGGAAGCATAAGGAAAGATGAGAAGAAAATTTTGAAAAATTGTTCATACATGTTTCATCTATTGCATAACAGTTACATTCACAGTGATTACATTATTTTTCAAATAAACACACAAAATGCATTATAACCAATCAGTGGTCAAGTCCACCAATAGGTCTTAATAAACAAATATTGGCAGGTGAGTTTGTCACATACTGTGAGAAGTCCAGTATGCATCAGCAGGAATATGTGCATGTAATAACTTGTTTACAGTATTACACTATACAGTTACATTGTATCATCAAAATTTAAACACAGAAAAAAACACAGTTACAATAAACTATATTTAAGATGCATCATTTTAAGAAAAATTAATATTTTTTGAAATGATGCAAATTTAAAAAAAATATTAAAGGACTTGCTCAATGTGGTAAACAGCAGAGTTGGGATTTGAATCTAGGCTTTCTGACTCTGAATCCAGTACTTTCAACCCAGTGTACCAGGTTGCCTCTTGAGAATGCTGAAGAGAGGTATAGCAAATATATATTGGGACTGTAACCCACTAATTGGTTACAGGAGAAACTGAAGGCCACTGAGATTAATTGACTCACGCAAGGTCATAAATTCCCACTAGGTCAGAGACTGAATTTGGACTCAGGTTTTCTGACATCAAAGTCAGTACTCTTTCCTCCAAAATTCCACATATTAAGATTTTTTTAAATATCTAAAATGTTTCCTTTAAATAAAAAATGTTCCTGGGTAAGGTAGAGTGAAAGGAATATGTTTTAAAATGAATATGTTGCTACTAGGTCTTTATCCCAAAGACATCAGAAAAGGGGGAAAGGATCTAAGAGACCTATTTGTACAAAAATATTTATAGCAGCTCTTTTCATGGTGGCTAATAATTGGAAATCGGGGGGGATGTTATTGATTGGGGAGTGGCTAAAGAAGCTTTGGTAAATGATTGTGATGGAACATTATTCTGTTGACAAGTAGGATGATTTCAGAAAAACCTGAAAAAACTTATATGAACTGCTGCAAAGTGAAGCGAACAGAACCAGGAGAACATTAAACACAGTAATAGTGATGTTGTTCAATCAAGAGTAAGTGGTTAATCCCAGCTATACAATGATCTAAGACAATCCCAAAGGACAAATGATGAGCACTCTATCTACCTCCAGAGAAAGAACTGATATTGTTTGAATATAGACTGAGATATGCTATTTTTCCCTTTCTTTAATTCTTTTTTTCAATTGAGTCTTCTTGTACAAAATCACTAATATGGAAATATTTTACATGATTGCACATGTGTAACCTATATCTGATTGCTTCCTGGGAGGGAAGGATAGAATTTAGGACTCAAAACTTGTTTTTTAAATGCTAAAAAATTGTTTTAAAATGTAATGGGGAGGGGAAATAAAATATATATTAAAAAAAATAAATGCATGTGTTGAGGTAGGTGACATAGTAAATAGAGCATCAGGCCTGAAGTCAGGAGGGCATAAGTTCAAAACTATCCTCAGATACTTCCTAGGTGTATGACCACGGACAAGTCATTTAACTCCAATTGCCTTAAAAAAATGTATTGTAAAAAAAAAGACAATGTTGAAAATAAATTAAGTGAAAAATTTAAAAATAATAGTAATTCCTACCTCACAAGGTTGTTGTAAAGCTCAAATGATATGACGCATAAAAATTTAAATGTCAAATTTAAAAGTCTTAAAGTGCTATGTCAAAGCCAGTTATTATTATAATTAAATAGGCTTTTTGGTTGGGTTGCGTTTCCCACTGTTCCTCCCCCTCACCTTTTGTGTCATCTTCCCTCACTATCCTGGGAGCTCAAAGGCAGAGAATGACTTTCTTTTTGATCTGCTCTTTGTATGCCCAGCACTTTCCATAGTCCCTGGTTTGTTTGTTTTTTTTTGGTTTGTTTTTTAAATATTTATTTATTTATTTAATTTTTTACATTCATTTTCACAAAATTTTGGGTTCCAAATTTTCTCCCCTTTTCTCCCCTCCCCCCAGCCCAATACCCCAAGCAATCTAATTATCCCTATTTCCAATCTACCCTCTCTTCTGTCATCCCTCCCTTCTCTTCTCTCCATCTTCTCTTTCTCCTGTAGGGCCAGATGACTTTGTATTCCTCATTAACTGTATATCTTCTTTCCTAGTAGCAACAACAATACTAAACAGTTGTTTCTAAAACTTTGAGTTCCAAATTCTCCCCATCCCTCCCTCCCCACCCATTCCCTTTGGGAAGGCAGGCAATTTAATATAGGCCATATCTGTGTAGTTTTGCAAATGACTTCCCTGATAGTCGTGTTGTGTAAGACTAACTGAATTACCCTCCATCCTAACCTGCCCCTCATTGTTTCTATTCTGTCTTTTGATCCTGTCCCTCCCCAAGTGTTGACTTCAAATTGCTCCCTCCTCCCTTTGCCCTCCCTTCCATCATCCCCCCCTTGCTTATCTCCTTCTCCCCCACTTTCCTATACTGTAAGATAGGTTTTCATACCAAAATGAGTGTGCATTTTATTCCTTCCTTTAGTCGAATGTGATTAGGGTAAACTTCTTGTTTTTTTTTCTTTTTCTCAGCTCTCCTCTTTATCCCTCTACTAAAAAGTCTCCTACTTGCCTCTTAAATGACATATAATTACCCCATTCCATTTCACCCTCTTTCCTCCCACTACATTTCTCTCTCACCATTTACCTTAATTTCTTTTAAGATATGGTCCCATCCTATTCAATTCAATCTGTGCTCTCTGTCTCTGTATGTGTGTGCATGTGTGTATGTGTGTGTGCGTGCATGCGTGTACATATGTGTGTGTGATCCCACCAACTACCCAGATACTGAAAAGTTTTAAGAGTTACAAATATTGTCTTTCCATGTGGGAATGTAAACAGTTCACTTCTGGTAAGTCCCTTAAGACTTCTCTTTGCTGTTTACTTTTTCATGCTTCTTCTCATTCCTGTGTTTGAAAGTCAAATTTTCTTTTCAGCTCTGGTCTTTTCATCAAGAATGCTTGAAAGTCCTCTATTTCATTGAAAGACCATCTTTTCCCCTGAAGTATTATACTCAGTTTAGCTGGGTAGGTGATTCTTGGTTTGAGTCCTAGTTCCTTTGACTTCTGGAATATCCTATTCCAGGCCCTTCGATCCCTTAATGTAGAAGCTGCTAGATCTTGAGTTATCCTGATTGTATTTCCACAGTACTGGAATTGTTTCTTTCTAGCTGCTTGCAAGATTTTCTCCTTGACCTGGGAGTTCTGGAATTTGGCCACAATGTTCCTAGGAGTTTCTCTTTTTGGATCTCTTTCAGGTGGTGATCGATGGATTCTTTCAATACTTATTTTGCCCTCTGGTTGTAGAATGTCAGGGCAGTTTTCCTTGATAATTTCATGGAAGATGATATCTAGGCTCTTTTTTTGATCATGACTTTCAGGTAGTCCCATAATTTTTAAATTGTCTCTCCTGGATCTATTTTCCAGGTCAGTTGTTTTTCCCATGAGATATTTCACATTCTCTTCCATGTTTTCATTCTTTTGGTTTTGTTTGGTGATTTCTTGGTTTCTCGTAAAGTCATTAGACTCCATCTGTTCCATTCTAATTTTGAGAGAACTATTATCTTCAGTGAGCTTTTGAACCTCTTTTTCCATTTGGCTAATTTTGCTTTTGAAAGCATTCTTCTCCTCATTGGCTTTTTGAACCTCTTTTTCCAACTGAGTGATCCTATTTTTCAAGGTGATATTTTCTTCAGCATTTTTTTGGGTCTCCTTTAGCAAGGTATTGACCCGTTTTTCATACTTTTCTTGCATCTCTCTCATTTCTCTTCCCAGTTTTTCCTCCACTTGTCTAACTTGCTTTTCAAAATCCTTTTTGAGCTCTTCCAAGGCCTGAGCCCACCGGACATCCCCCTGGGATGTCTGGGTACCAAGGCCCCGCCCTCCACGTCTTTCCCTGATGGCAAGAATATGTCCTCGTCATCAGATCCAAATGTCGGGATCATTTGCATCTGTTCGAAAAAACTCTCTATAGTCTTATTTTTCTTCCCTTTTCTAGGCATTTTCCCAGCCAGTTACTTGACTTCTGAGATTCCTGTCCACCCCCGCCAGATCCGCCCAGCTAGTGCTTGGGGTCTCAGATTCAAATGGGCTTTCCGCAGCAAGCGGCTGCTAATCAATGTGAGCTTTAGTTCTGGTGCTGGGGTGGGGGCAGGGCCACCTCCCAGGCTCAGCTCCCTCAGGGGCTTTATGCAGAGACCTTCAGAAATGGAGCGGGTGGGGCAGGGCCGTCTCCCAGGCTCAGCTCCTTCAGGGGGTTTATGCAGACACTTTCAGTAATGAAGATCCTGCCTGCTTCTGGGGGAGCCCCGGGCCGCTGCAGCTGCTGCCTCCGCCGCCGCCCCCGCCTCTGCCTCCGCTGCTTCCTGCCCCGCCGCTTCCTCCCGATGGGGCCCGAGTCACGGAGACACCCCGCTCCCCTCTTCCAGCCCAGCTGTCTCTCTCACTGACCTGTAGATTCTGTGGGCGGAGGGACTTTCCCGGCTGCCGGAGCTTCTGTCCCTGAAGCCTGCTTGGATCAGCTTCTCTGGGGCCGCGGCCAGGGCAGCACTGGGGTGGGGTCCGCTTTCCGGGGTGCAACGGACCCTGTGGACGGCTCTCCAGGGCTCTCTGGAATGGAAATCTCTTCCACTCTGTTTCTGCACACCTTACAGTGATCCAGAACTTATGGATATCTCTTTTTACATTAATCCTATGGGCTGTGGGTTCGGAGCTCGTAAACGTGCGTCTTTCTACTCTGCCATCTTGACTCCGCCCCTCTGCTTTTTAATAAGCACTTAATAAATGCTTGTTGGCTTGACTTGCAGACTGGGGTGCTGGGGAGGGGGGAGGGTTGGTGTATGGGCTTACATCCTCCTGCATCTGTGAGCCCACAAAAGAGAAGTAAAAATAAAACCACCACCCAGGGAAATTCTGAGGCACTGACCATGTTCTAAGGAGTGCCAATTCATTCATTTCCTTAATATTTGGCCAAGACAGTGGAAGATTTACTGTTTATAATCATTTTACTTCTGCAGAAAAAGGTCCATGAACTGAGTGATTCAAGGTGATAGTATCATAGAATATAGATCTTAGGGACAGAAGGGATCTTTAAAGGCTCCAGCCTCACCATTTTACACTTGGGAAAACTGAGGACCAGTGAGATTAAATGTCTTACCCAAGGTCACACAGGTGGTAAGTGTCAGAGGTAGGATTTGACCCAGATTCCTTTGATTCCAAGGTTCCATTAGATGAAGGTAAAGTTCATAAATGTTTCACAAGTTTCCCACAGAAAGTCACCAATGGGATATAAAAAAATATTCATTGAAATATCTGTGGTAACCACAACCAGGATACAAAATGGATGAGCATCACCTGGGAGAATTGCTGAACTCATTGTGATATAAGAGCAAAATGGGATGTTATTGTTACCTAAGAAGCAAGGAAGATGAAGTGTTCAGAGAAACGGGGAGGGAGAAGGAAAAAGCATTCATTAAATGCCTACTATGTGCAAGGCACTGTTGTAACACCTCTTTTGATCCTCATAACAACTTTAGGAAGTAGATGTTGTTATTATACCCATTTTAAACTTCAGGAAACTGAGAAAGAAAAAGGTTAAATGACTTGCCTACTGTTAGTGTCTAAAGCTAGGATTTGTATTCAGATCTTCCTGACTCCAGTCCCAGCACTCTATCCACTGAGCTACATACTCTGCTTTCCCACTAAGCATAGAAAGACTTGTCTGATGTAGATAATTTTCTTTGCCTCATTAAAGGGGCCATCCCCTGACTACTTCTTAAACAGGTCTATTCACTGAATGGGTGTTGCCTCTCCCTAAGTGAGTGCCTGCAAAGACCTTGCCCTAAAGGGCCCAAGGTCTCCCAGTGCATCCTGGGTCATCTCCAGTCATCCTGATGACTATCTGGTCCCTGGATTCAGATGGCTCTGGAGGAGAAGTGAGCCTGCACAGCCCTCCCTCACTCAAAACAAAGTCAAGTGCAAGTCATGTCATTATTTCTCTGATGGCATGATGGTCTTCTTCAGCAATGAAGGACGGACACAATACAACAAAAAGCAAAACTTGTGTGACCTGATAAAAAGTGAAGAAATCAGAACCAAAAAGAATAATATATATAGTGACTATAATAAGATAAATAAAAATAATAAGGTAAGTGGTCCGACTCTGGTGAAATGTAATGAATAATTTCAATCCTAGAGAAGGACATTAAGAAAGAAACACATCTTCCTCTGAGCAGAGAAGTGAGGACTATAGCTGTCAGACCTAATTCTGTGTCAGAATAGATTTGCTTAAATGTTTTTTCTTGTCTAACTAGGAAGGGTTCAATGGTGGGTTGGTGTAAATGCAGAAGGAAAAAACTTTAAACATTAAAAAAAATAACCATTAACATATCAAAAAAAGAGCTAATGATGGGATTGACTAGGATTAGAGGTCAGTTCCCTCAAACAGATTATTGTAGTTAGAGGTGAAAATTACCATATCTCACCCAACTCTTCTCATTTTACCTCTGAGGGAACTAAGGTCCATAGTCACAAGCCTTTCCATTAGCCCTTTTCTTTAACTGATATCAGCTAAGGAATAAAGTGAAAATCCGTGATGCAGACATCAATATTCTCTTCACTAAAGGGATTTTTCTTTGTTTTATGTAGGAATTTAGAGCTTTGGGGACACTGTTAAAAAACATGGAAGGAGATGGAGAAAAAGAGAGAAAAAACTAAAAAGAAGAGGAAGAGAAAGAAGAAGGAAAGTATTTAGAATGGGGTTTGGAGGGGAGGGTGAGTAGTAGAGAACAAGATACCAATCAAATATTTTGTTGTTTAGTATTTTCAGTAGATTATATAATAATAATAATTGTAATGCACATGTTGTTAATCAGTCGTTTCAGTTGCGTCCAACTCTTTGTGATCCCATTTGGGGTTTTCTTGGCAAAGATACTGGAGTGGTTTGCCATTTCCTTCTCCAGCTCATTTGACAGAAAAGGAAACTGAGGCATACAGGGTTAAGTGACTTGCCCAAGGTAATAAATAATAAATACTTGAGGCCAGATTTGAATTTAGGAAAATGAGTCTTCCTGATTCCAGGCTAGGAAATCTATCCACTGCACCACCTAGTTGACTAAATTATAAACTCCTCCAGGGAAGAGGCCAAGTCTTACTTAAACTTTATATGTTCCTCTCCCCCTTTTCTGGAAACAGTAGTGATGTTGCATTGAGTTCAAATCAGTCAGCAAATATTTATGCATTCTTTGTGTGCCAGGCATAGAGTTACCCAGACAAGAACAAAATAATCCCTGCCCTCAAAGAACTTACATAAGGCAGGAAGAGGAGAGAATAAAATGTATCCATACAAATACGTAAAAAAAATACATGCAAGGCAATGTGAGAGTGGGAAGATCCTAACAGTAGAAATTTTTAAGGACAAAACAAAGACTCCCCCAAAGATCACCAACTAACAAAAATCAGAAAGACAAAATTAACAGAAACTGAGACTAGTTACCTGCAAAAGTCATTTAGTGCATCTCGGGCTGGCAGAGAACTTTCTTGACAACAGTCCAGTGAGGTGGGCAGTTTAAAAGTTATTATTCCTGACCATTGTGCTGTAAGAAATATCCAGGGGAATGGTTTCAGAAAAACCTTGAAAGAGTTAAATGAACTGATGCAAAGTGAAGGGAGCAGAACCAGGAGAACATTAGACACAGTAACAGCACTATTGTGACAACAACCAGCTGTAAAAGACTTTGTTATTCTGATTAATACAATGATCCATGACAATTCTAGAGGACTCATGAAAGATGCTATCCTTCTTGAGAGAGAGAGAACTGAAAAACTCTCAGTATAAATTGAAGCATATTTTTCTTCTTGCTTTCCCCCATGACATGGCTAATGCAGAAATATGCTTTACATTCCTACTTCATAAAAAATGCACAAGTATTTCATATTTATAATGGGTATTGTATATATTTTTTTTGCCTTCTCAATGGGTGGAGGAGAGGTAGAGGGAAAGAGAGAATTTAGGATTGAAAAGATTTTTAAAAAATTATTATTCTTATTTTACACCTACAAAAACAAAATTTCTAACAGACTGAATATTTGTGCATGACCACATAACTAGTGTGTCTGAATCCATGTCTCCTAGCATCAAGCCTATAACTCTGTCCAACACTTAGCCACTTTTTTATAAACATCCTCAACATCATTACAGATAGCACATACTTTGTACTCCTTACCCTAGACTGGTCCATCAGAAAGTCCCATTCAAAGGTAAAGAAGCCTGTAAGGTACTCTGGTCCCAAGGAAACTCTTGGTGGGAGTGAGGGGAGAGAAGTCTATTGGTGATGCAAATGTGAATTTACTTGTACAGGCACAACAAAGCAACTCCTTTAGAAACCACTTTAGTAATGTTAAGGATTTCTGAATTTGATTTAGAAGAATTTGAAAAGTAGCGGAAGACTATTTAATTGGATTTGAGCTGGAGTTTGTTTATTTCCTACTCTGAATAGTTTTCAATGGTCCTGTTAGCCATTGTTCAAAGTTAATTGGCTCACTTGTGGTTTTAAGAGCTATCTATGGCCTCTACATCTGAGTCAACCAGCTTTTATTTGGGGGCCACTTGGTGCCAGATGCTGTGCTAGGTTTACTCCATCTCTTTCATTCATTCAGTCAACAAAAATAATTCATGATCCTCCATATTGTGTTAAGCAAATATCAGGAACCCTCCAGGATAGTTAGATGACCTTGTAGCTAAGACCAGAAAGTGAAGGACCTTCACAAGTTTGAACAAAAAAGAGGGCAGACCCAAAGGATGAGTACCCTGGGGCAGTCAGCTGGGAAGGAAATACACAGGGACAAACGTCAATATTATTTTTTTTATAAATGCACATATTTTTCATGGCAAAAACATTCATCTTTCCAGGGCTCACAAATATTCTGGAGTAAGTTCAAACCACCTGGGGTGAGAGGTAGGAAAAGGGGTTTGATTTTTCAGCCCTTTGATGTGCAAGCCTTGCCTGAGGGATACAGATGCAAGATACAGGGTCTAGATCAAAGTGTTAGAGGAATTTAGAAGAGAGAACACTTCCAACTAGGTAAAAAAATTAAAGCTTCTTGGAGGAGGTGGCATTTGAGATGGCAATATTTTGACATTCAAAGATTGGTTGGGCAGGTATAGTAGGGAGAGGAGGTGAGAATCCAGACATCGTGTAAATTAGATGAAATGAAGTTATGTGAATGGGATTAAAAGCCTAAGATAAAGTTGTAAAAGATAGTTGGGACCACATTGTAGAGGGTATTGAATGCCATGCTTAATTATATTGTACGATGGGGAGTCACTGAAGGCTTTAGAGCAGGAGGATGACAGTTTAGCAAAATAACTCTGGAAACAGAGTGCCACCTGAGTTGAAAGTCCAGACAAGAAAATGAAGGTCAGAATTTAGTGTGGTGACTCTTGACTTAGAAATTCAATTTAATTCAACCTACATTTATAAAATGCTACAAGAGTGTTCAGTGCTACAGATGCAAATATGAATGAATAAATGAACAATTACTTATTAAATGCCACTTACTCTGTATCAAGCACTAAGCTGAGTGCAGCAGATACAAATAGAAAAAGAAGACAGCTCTTCTAAATGGACAATTCTTGTTCTCAAAATACAGTGTGTTCAAAGTAGAATATGATAGGGCCAAAGTACTTTGAAATATTTAAGGAAAGAGCTCATCGCTTTTTTTTTTTTGGTAATTAGTATTTTAGTTTTTCCAATTACATGTAAAGATAGTTTTCAACATTCATTTTTATAAGATTTTGAGTTCCATGGTTTTCCCCCTTCCTCCATTCCTCCCCTCTCCCCAAGATGTCAAGAAATCTGATATCAGTTTTACATGAGCAATCATGGAAACATAGTTCCACATTAGTTATGTTGTGAAAGAAAAAAACAGAATAAAAGGGAAAAGCTACAAAAAACAAACAAAAAATAAAATAATATGCTTCGATCTGCACTCAAACTTCACAGTTCCTTCTCTGCATATGGATAGCATTTTCCATCATGAGTCTTTTGGAACTGTCTTAGATTATTATTGTGCTGAGAAGAGCTAAGTCTATTGTAGTCAATCATTGCACAGTGTTACTGTGTACAATGTTCTGGTTCTGTTTACTTAGCGTCAGTTCATGTACTTTTCAAGTTTCAAGCTACTATTGTAGCTCAGTAGTATTCTATTACATTCATGTACCACAACTTGTTCAGTCATTCTCCAATTGATGGACATCCCCTCAATTTCCAATTCTTCGCCACTACAAAGAGAGCTGCTATAAATATTTTTGTCCGTATAGGTCCTTTTCCCTTCCTCGTGATCTCTTTGGGATATAGATTTAGTAGAAAATCCAGGTATTGCTGGGTCAAAGGGAATGCATAATTTGATTGCCCTTTGAGCATAGTTCCTAATTGCTCTCCAGAATTGTTGGATAGGCTCACAGCTCCACCAACAATGCATTAGTGTTTCAAGTTTCCCACATCTCCAATGGTTATCATTTTCCTTTTCTGTTATATTAGACAATTTGATAGGTTTGAGGTGGTACCTCAGAGCTGTTTTAATTTGCATTTCTCTAATCAATAGTGATTTAGAGCATTTTTTTCATATGATTACTATGAATATGATAGCTTTAATTTCTTCATCTGAAAACTGCTTATTCATATCCTTTGACCACTTCCAATTGGGGAATGACTTGTAGTCTTATAAATTTGACTCAGTTTTCTATATATTTGAGAAATGAGACCTTTATCAGAAACACTTAAGAGCCTATCACTTTCAAGGGGAAGGGACAATCAGAAGACTTCATAGAGGGGATAGACTACTAATTTGACTTAGAAGGAAGGAAGATACTTCAACAGATAAATATAGGGGATGAGGGTGAACAAAGGCATGGAAATGTGAACTAGTATAAAGCCCAGGAAAGAACAGTCCAGTGAGTATGAAATGTTGTTCATCTTTCAGTTTCAAAGAGGACCTATGACATCATTGTCTTGATTTTCACCTGAACTGGATTTAAGTTAGGCAAAGCTGCACAAAATCATCAGCCTCACTGTTTCTTTCAGAGTCTTAGAGTCCAATAGCAAGACAAAAACCCAAGACAGCTGGTCATGGCCCAGGATGCCCAGGGTGACGTTGGCACCTTCAATGCCTGACCAAGCTCTCAATGCTCCACAGTTCCTGGTTCAGTTGCTTAATGGCCACTGGAACAAACTGTTCTCATCTGCCCATTTCACCCAGGAAGTCTTCACATGCTTGGGGGTAGTAAAGATCCCCCTAACTCATGGATGGGTATGAGTCCTGTTGGCTACTCTTAGTCTGGATTAGCTCATCTGCCTAAATGGTTTACCAGAGTGCGGCCATTGTGCCTGCAACAGCTTCTTAGAACCAAGTGAGAGCATTGCGAGATAGATTCTCTTGGTTGCTGGGAGACCGTAAAGGATCTTAAATGCCAGCCAGGAGTTTAAACACTATTACATCAACAATATAGCCACTGAATTCTTTCTTCTTTGAAAAAAAATTATTTTGAACCTGATACACACCAAACATGAACATTTCTTTATACAAAGAAAATGAGGGAAAAAGATTGTATATGATACTGTGAAACTATTACATACAAGTAGTTTTTTTAAAAATACATATCAAGTTTACAAGGTGGTTCCAATGCTGCCCTGCTTGTCTGTGTCTCCTGAATTTCTTTCTACTTCTATGTTGGATATCCATTTTTAATATGAATCCATTTTATTTTTAATATATCAATAATATTCTTCTTTCTTTTGGGGGAGAGGAAAAGGGGCATCAATGTCACTTTCCCTAATAAAATAAAAGCTCTCTTTACAATACATAAGTATAGGCTAGCAAAATAAAATTCATGTATTAGTTATGCCTGAAAAATGACTTTCTCATTCTCTGTCTCTAGGCCATTACCTTTGTCATGGAGTGGGAAGCATGCTTCATCAGTTTTTAGGAGTGGGAATTGGTCATGGCACTGATCAGGGTTCTTAAATATTTCACAGTTTCAGGCCTCAGTTTAATGAACCACCTACTTTGCTTTCAATAATTTTCTATAATAAAAACGTTGCTATAAATATTTTCATACATAAAGGTCATTTACCTCTTTTTTTTTAATCTCTGTGGAATATACATCTAGCGGTTATCAATGGGTCAAGAGTATATACAGTTTAGTGACATTTTGGGTATAGTTCCAATTTCTTTTCCAGAATGGTTGGGACAGTTCCCAATTCCAAAACTGGCACTAAATTACCTGTCTCCCCAGTCCTTCCAACAATTGTCTCTTATCCTTTTTTTGTCATAGTAGAAACTTAGAGTTGTTTTAATTTTCATTCCTTTAATTATTGGTGATCTGGAGTGATTTTTCATATATCTGTTGATAGCTTGCCTTCCTTGTTTTTGAGAACTGCCTGTTCATATCCTTCTATCTATTTGAGGAATGGCTCATGTTCATATATATTTGTATCAATTCCTTATCCATCTTGAATAACAGACCTTTATCAGAGAAATTTGCTACAAAAGAATTTTTTCTCCCAGTTAATGTTTATAATTATAATTCTAACATAATTCCAACTGCATTGATTTGACTTGTGAAAAAATTTTAATTTTAAATAATCAAAGTTACATAAATTTATGTATATTTTATTTTTGATACAATCCATTTCTTATTTGAAAAAGAACTCCTTCCTCAGTCAAAGTTGTACAAAATTATCTCCTTCCTTGCTCATCTAATTTTCTTATGAGATAACCTTTCATATCTAGGTCACATATCCATTTGGAGTTTATTGTGCTGTATTGTGTGAGATGTTGACCTAAATCTAATTTCTGCAGGGCTTCAAGTTTTCCTAGCAGGTTTTGTTGAACAGTTAAACCTTACCCCAATACTTAGAGACTTTGGGATTATCTAACATGATGTCACTATATTAAATTACTTGTATTTTACATAATAAATCTGTGTCACTGATCAACTTTTCTATTTAAAAACAACTTTTCTATTTAAAAACAGAACCAAATAGGTTTTATTATTACTGCTGTGTAGTATAGCTTGGAATATGGCACTGCTAGGACCCCTTCCCACCTTTTTCTTCATTATTTCCTTTGAGACAACTTTTGGATCCTACAGATGAATTTTGTTATTTTTCTTAGTTCCATAAAGTAACTCTTTAGCACTTTGACTAGTAAGGTACTGAATCTATAAATTCTGGTAGTATTCTTCTTTTTATTATATTAGTAGAGTACAACAATGAAAATTAATGTATTTTTTCAACTCCTTGTTTGTATTTCTGTGAAGTATTTTGTCATTTTATTTATATGATTCTTATATCTTCATAGCTGAACTCGTAGATATTTTCTATGGCTGTATTTTAAAAATAATTTTTCCCATCATTTCCTGCTCAGGGGATTTCTCAGTCTCTTGACTCTTCTTCTTTGTTTATATATTCTTTTTCTCATGCCCTCCAACTATGTATTGCTTTCTTCTTTAATATATTCCTTTTCACTCCTTTTTTTTCCTATCTTAAAACCAACCAATCTTAAGCCCTTTGTTTGTCTACTTACTACCCTCTGTGACCCTTGGAAACATTAGGATTCTGAATCAGCACTTTTTTTTCTTCTTTCTCTAATTGAATATAAACTCTTCACCAACACTTAGCTCATTTCAGTGACTCAAATAAATCTACCTTTCTAGATTTCTCTTGACTCCTGTGCTAGCCTTTCCATCAAGAACACTTGCAAATCATTTATTCTATTAAGGATACATTTTTTCCCTTGTAGATTATACCCAGTTTTGCAGGGTTAAGTCATTCTTCTTTGTAAGTCTTTATCTTTTGCTTTTTGAAATATCATAGTTGAAGTTTTTTTTCCATCTTAATAATATTAATAGTGCAGTCCTGTGAAATCGTGATTATTGTCTCTTAATAACTTGAACTCTTTCTCTGCTTGCAGTATTTTTTCCCTTAACTTGGATGTTCTTTATTCTGGTTATAACATTCCTGGATGTTTCAGGTTTGGGGTTTCTTTCAGGAGGTGATCAGTGGATTCTTTCTATTTTACTCTGCCCTCTAGGTCTCCTAGATTTAGGCAGCTGTCTTTTAAATTTTTTTGAAATATGGTATTAAAGTTTTTTGTTTGGTCATGATTTTCAGAAATTCCAACACTTCTTAAACTTTTTTCTCCTTGATCTGTTTTCCAGGTTAATTTTTTTTTATGATAGATGTATTTTATTTCATTTTTTTCAGGGTTGGCTTTGTTCTAATGTTTCTTGCTACCTCCTGAAGTCTTTGAGTTCTGATCACTCCATTTTATTTTTCAGGGTATTCTCTAGTTAAGTAATATTTTTCACTTTTTCTTCTAAACTATTTTTCTTTCAGTTCCCCATCCCATCTGTGTCCCAGAGCTCTTATTCCAATTGTAATTTCATTTTTAATCTATTGCTTTATTTCTTCCAGTCAATCTTGCAGTTCTTGTGGTCATCATTTTTTTCCCCTCTGAATCTTTGCTTATAGTTTTTGTGAGGTTACTCTCTCTTCTTCTGGGTTTACCTGTTAGGTTTCTCTTAACTCCATAGTATTTCTTCACTGTATTGAGTGTTTTCTTTTTATTTATTCAAATTTCCAGCTTCAGTTCTTGGATGGGAGGTAAGTACCATGCCAGACTCTGAACCCTCTGGCATTCTTGGATGGGCTAAGTAGGCCCTTTTAGGTCCTGTCTCTTCTGTTAATCTGAAGGTGCTGCCACTGTCATTCTGTATGAGGTGACTGGTATAAAGCCTTACCCTCTGCCACCATCCTTGGCAGTCTCCTGGTGGTCCATTGTGAGTACTGGACTCATTCCATTTTGGTCTGCTTCTCCTTATACAATCTTCCATCAGAAGTGATTTTGCCCCTGTTGTGACTTTGGTAATCTGCTATTAAATTTTTTTTTAGAATTTATTTAGTATTTTATTTTTTCCTCAGTTACATGTAAAATAATTTTTAACATTCATTTTTAAAACTTTGAGTTCCAAATTCTCTCCCTTCCACCCCTTTCCCCCCTCTCCCCCATTGAGAAGGAAAGCAATTCCATACAGGTTATATATGTGTCATCATGCAAAACATTTCCATATTAGTCAAGTTGTAAAAGAAAACATAAAAAAAAAAAACTAAGAAAAATAAAGAAAGTAAAAAGTATGCTTCAATCTGTATTTAGACACCATCAGTTCTTTCCCTGGGGATGGATAGCAGTTTTCATCCCAAGTCCTTCAGAGTTGTCTTGAATCATTGTATTGCTGAGAACAGCTAAGTCATTCACAGCTGATCATCTTACAATATTGCTGTTACTTTGTACACACGGTGCCGTCTCCAGTCACCAATTTATATCTTGCCACTGGACCCAGATGGTATCAGAGGAGAAAGTGAGGTTGGTGACTTTGCACAGTCCTCCCTCACTTAAATCCAATTCATTTGCTCTTCATGACATCATCTTCTTGATGTCACAGGTCCTCTTCCAGAATGAAGCACAAGCAACAACAACTTTGTCCATAGTATGTTTCATTTTGTATCAGCTCATATAAGTCTTCCCAGGATTTTTATGAGAGCTGTTACTAAATTTTGCAGAGGATTATGGTCTCAGACTTCCTGCAATGCCTCCTGTTTCAGACACCAAGGTAATAAGTTGTCACGGTCTCATTCTGTAGCTTCTAATTCTCTGAGTAGTGCCCAGGTGGGCTCTGTCTCTGGACATTGTCAGTCCAGCAATGAGCCCTAGAGACTAGATCTATCCCCTGCTTGACCAGAACCCAGATCTGGTTTCAAGTCTCAAGCACCAGAATTTGTGCTGACTTGCAACGTTCCTGGAACATTGTTGTTGAAAGGCTAGTTGGCTTCAGGTCCATTTACTGGGGTTTGAACTCACAGTCCTGATATAGACCTTCACCCTAATGCTCAAATACTTCAAACTACTTTATTATATCTTGCCTTGGCTCCACAGGTTTATAATGCATGTCCTATCCTCTGATGACTTTTTGTCACATTTTTTTGAGGGGTTTCTACACAGACATTCTTATTAAACACATTTTCACATTAGTCATGTTGAAGAGAAGAATTAAAATGAATGGGAGAAACCAGGAGAAAAAACAAAACAAAACATAACATAAGAGAAAATAGACTGCTTCATTCTAAATTTCAATTCCATAGTTCTTTCTCTGGATGTGGATGGCATTTTGCCTCGAGAGTCCTTTGGGAATATTTTAGTTTCTTGCATTGCTGTGTAGGGCTAAGTCTATCAGAAACAGTCCTTGTACATTGTGGCTGTTACTATATATAGTGTTCTCCTGATTCTGCTCATTTCATTCAGCATCAGTTCATATAAGTCTTTTCAGGCTTTTCTGAAGTCCTCCTCTTTGTCATTTCTTATAGCACAATAGTATTCCATTACATTCATATACCATAACTTGTTCAAGTCATTCTCTAGTTGATAGGCATTCCCTCAATTTCCAGTTCTTGGCCACTACAAAGAGTGCTGCTATAAATATTTTTGTACATGTGGGACCCTTTCCCATTTTTATGATCTTTTGGGGATACAGTCCTAGAAGTAATATTGCTGTGTCAAAGCATATACACACTTTTGTATCCCTTTAGGCATAGTCCCAAATTGATCTCCAGAATGGCTGGATCAGCTCACAGCTCCACCAACAATAAACTAGTACTCCAATTCTCCCACATCTTCTCCAACATTTAGCATCTTCCTGTTTTGTCATGTTAGCCAATCTGAGAGGTATGATGTGGTACCTCAGAGTTGTTTTGATTAGAATCTCTCTAATCAATAGTGATTTAGATTTTTCATATAACTATACATAGCTTTAATTTCTTCCTCTGAAAACTCCCTGTTCATATCCTTTGATCATTCATCAATTGAGGAATGACTTGTATTCGTGTACGTTTGATTCAGTTCTCTATGAATTTTAGAAATGAGTTCTTTATCACAGTTACTAGTTGCAAAACTTCTTTCCCTGTTTTCTGCTTCCCTCCTAATCTTGGTTGCATTGGATTTGTTTGTGCAAAAGCTTTTCAATTTAATGTAATCAAAATTATGCATTTTGCACTTCATAATGTTCTCTATCTCTTGTTAGTCAAAAATTTCTCCATTCTTCCTAAATCGGACAGATACACTATTCCTTGCTCCCCTAATTTGTTTATAGTATCAGCCTTTATACCTAGATCATGTACCTATTTTGATTTAATCTTGTGTATGGTGTCAGGCATTGGTCTATGCCCAATTTCTGCCACACTATTATCCAGTTTTCCCAGCAGTTTTTGTCAAACAGTGAGTTCTTATCCCATAAGTTGGGGTCCTTGAAGTTATCAAACAATAGACTGCTGTATTCACTGTTTTTGTCACATTTTTTGTATGAGTCTAGAGTAGATGGGACTTGGGTTTTTTTCAGCCTTCTTTATCATTGATTATATAGGTCCTCTTCTTTCAGATGAGATAGGGCTTCTCTATAATAGTTATTGCCATTTATATAGTACTTTAATATTTTCAAAGCACTTTATCAATATTAACTTATTTGATGCTCACAATAACTCTGAAAGGTAGATGCTATTATTATCCCCATTTTAGAGATTAGGAAATTGAAGCAAACAGAGGTTAAGTGACCTGTGCAGGACAGATAGTGTCTGAGATTGGATTTGAACTCAGGTCTTCCTTAACTCCAAGTCCAGTACTCTATCCACTGCACCACCTAACTGCCCTGGGGAAGCTGCTCTAGCAGTTGAGAGAAATCAGAAAAGGCATCATGCAGGAAGTGACAACCTGAAGTTTGATAGAAACTAGGGATTCCAAGAGGTCTCAGTGAGGAGGGAGTGCATCATAGGCAAGGGGTACAGTTTACACAAAGGGATAGAAATGGGAAATCAAATGTTATGTGTCAACAAAAGCAAGAAAGCAATTTGACTAGACTGTGGAGAGAGAGCAATATATATAATAAAGCAGGAAATGTAGGTCGTGGGGGTCAGGCTGTGAAGGACTTTAGATGCTAAACAGAAGTGTTTATTTTTGTTGCTAGAGATAATAGGGACTCACTCAATTGCTTGAGCAGAGGGATCACATGGTCAGATTATCACATGGCAGGGGAAGGGAATATGCATTTATATAACACCAACTATGTGCCAAGAACTGCACTAAGCATCTTTTTTTTTTTTTAACAAATATCTCATTTGATCTTCATTACAATCCTAAGAGGTAGGTGTTATCATTATCCTCATTTTACAGTTGAAGAAACTGAGGCAAGCAGAGGTTAACTGATTTATCCAGGTTTGAACCACCAGTGTCTAAGGCCAAATTTGAATTTAGGTCTTCTTGACTTCAGGCCCATCACTCTATCCACTGTTTCACCAAGTTGCCATGAAAGCTCAACTGGACACAGAGACTGGAGGTGAAATTTTGAACTAGAGTGGTGACTATGTGCGTGGAGAGACTAGAAGTGATGAAAGCTATTGGTGTCACAGGAAGACTTCAGAGAGACCTGAAGGACTTATATGAACTGATGCTGAGTGAAAGGAACAGAACCAGGAGAACTTTGTATACAACAACAACTACAGTGTGTGAGGAATTTTTCTGGTAGACTTAGTCCTTCATAGCAATGCAACGACCTAAAAATTTCCCAATGGACTCGAGGCAAAATGCCTTCCAAATCCAGAGAGAGAACTATGAAATTTGATTGCAGAATGAAGCAGAACATTTTCTCTTGTGTTTTGTTTTGTTTTATGGTTTCTCCCATTCATTTTGATTCTTCTATGCAACATGACTAAGGTGAAAATGTACTTAATAGGGATGTATATGTAGAACCTATGTAAGATTGCACACCATCCTGGGGAGGGAATGAGGAGGGAGAAGGGATGGAGGGAGAGGGAGAAGGAAAATCTAAGATATATGGAAATGATTGTAGAAAAATGAAAATAAAATAATTTTTTTTAAAAAGAAGGATATTGATGAAGTAGCACTGGCAAATCTTAGCATAGACTGAAAGAGAAGAGACAAAGATGAGGCTCAGGTTGGGAAATGCGTGACTAGATAGATGGTGATTCCAACTACAGAAGCAGAGAAGCTCTGAAAAGAAAAGAGTTTGGTAAGAAAGATAATGAATTATGAATCAGGCATAATGAGGTGGAAATGTCTACAGTACATCCAGTGTGAAATGTCTAATAGTTACAATTATGATAAAGGGAAAAACTGCATGTAAGAGATATAGATGTGATAGAAATAACAGGAAAAAAGGAGCTGGATGCCAATGGTAAATTGGAGATTACAAAATAGTCACCAAAACTTGGCAACCAATTTGTTGGTGAAAGATGAGGGAGAGTTGGAAATTTTCACAATCATCCTAGTGTCTAGGCCAGTCATTGTTTCCATCATCCTACCAGCTAATCAGACTTGAAAAGTTGTGTTTTGGGGTCAAAGGCTCATGTTGTAATGGTAGTCAGAGGTACTCAGTATAAAAGCACATGGAAAGGTTAGACTAAAAAGGCATGTCAGGTCTGAACCACAGTCAACTTATCTATAGCAGTGTGTTAATGGAACTTGGAAAGAAGGGCTGAGCAAAGGACAACCTGGTCTGTCATCCACTAAGCAAGCCATGAATGCCTGTGGAGCTAGAGTAGAAATGGTCACTCATGGAGAACTATGCGCAGCACAATTTTCTCCACTTAATGGTAATGGTCTACCCATGATTGCTGGCTGACAAGAATCCTAGATAACTGAGGTTTTGAATCTGGGTGACTAAGAGAATGGTAGAGCCATGAACACAGAGAGGTTGGAGGGTAAGCCATCTTGATTTCCTGTGTTTTCTGGACTTCGTAGATGAACATTTCAGCCTGTCACACTAACACCCTTGGTCCCTTGGCCTTCCCTCCCTGCCAACTATTAGCCTTGGCTTTATCAGTCAATAAACAATTACTATGTGTCACACACTATGCTAAGCACCAGGGATACTGAGGTAAAAATAAGTTGATGTCCTCAAGGAGCTCTCATTTTAATGGGAGAGACAACTTTCATACAAGTTAATACTACACTATCTGTGCTACATTCTTGGGCTCAAAATTCACTGGATGGTGACTACAGCCATGAAACTAAATGATGCTTGCTCCTTGGAAGGAGAGCTATAGCAAATCTGAACAGCATACTAAAAAGCAGAGACATCACCTTGACAGCAAAGGTCCATATAGTCAAAGTTATGGTTTTTCTGGTAGCAGTGTATGACTGTGAGAGTTTGACTATAAGAAAAGCTGAGCGCTTCAAAATCAATGCTTTCAAATTGTAGTGCTGGAGATTTTTGAGTGTCCCTTGGACAGAAAGGAAACCAAATCAATCAGTTCTTAAAGAAATTAATTCAAGCTATTCACTGTAAGGTCAAATACTGAAGAGGAAGCTTAAATACTTTGGCTACATAATGAGAAGATGCAAGTCATCGGAAAAGCCCCTGATGTTGGGAAAGATTGAAGGTAGAGGCAAAATGGGATGACAGAGGATGAACTGGAGAGATGGTGTCATGGCAACAATAAACACAAATGTGGACTGATCACAAGAGATAGTGAAGGAAAGAAGGGTCTAGTGTCTTATGGTCCATGGGGTCACAAAGAGTAGGACATAAGTAAACAATATAGAAACAAGATTTGTAAAATACATAGGGTGTCAATTATAGGAAATCTCAAAGGGAAGGGGACCTAGGACAGATCTTTAGCAAAAGATGGTATTTGAGCTGTCTTAAAGGAAGCCAGAAGGTGAAAGTGAAGAGGGAACAGCAGACACAGATTGTGAAAATGCACAGTCTGTAGATAGAGTGTCTTGTTCAAGGAATGGTAAGGAGGCTGGTGTCACTGCAGAGAGTGCAGTGAATAGTAAAGTGTAAGAAGAATGAAGAGATAGGAAGGGGCCAGGCTGTAAAGGGCTTTAAAAGTTGAGTAGAGGATTTAATATTTGATCCTGGAGGTTTCAGGGAGCCACTGGAGTTTATTGAAGAGGAAGTGAGGGATTAACGTGACCAGACATCCACTTCAGAAAGATCATTTTGATAGTAGAGTGGTGAGTGGACTGAAGTGGTCAGAGACTAGTGGCAGGCAGACTCACCAGCAGGCTATTGCAATAGTTCAGGCATAAGGTGACGAGGGCTGGTGCCAGACTGGTGGCATCAACAGAGGAGAGAAAGAGCATTTAAAAGAGATGTTGTTACTCCTACACTAGATTTTCTCTGCTCTTGGGCCTCTGAGTGCTGTTGGAGGAAACCACAAAAGCATACTGATGGATCAACTATAACTTCATGCTATTTAACTTCAACTGAGCCCTCACTGCTCCCCATAATTCTTTCATTCACTTCCCATTGAGTTTAAAAAAAAAAATTCTGTCACTCATCATCCCAATCACTCAGGTTTAAAACCTTCAAATCATCCTTAACACCTTTTTCCCATACTCCCTTTCCTTTTACATCTATTTCCTCCCCTGCTTTCATAATGTTTCTCATTGTTAAATTTGGATCATCTAGCCAGACAGTGTTTACCAGCTGGAGGTTACATAATCTCAAGGTCACAGGTCTGGTTCACAAGGGTTTAACTCTTTTGACAAGGTAATAGTGCCATCAGGCAAGCATGTGAAACCAGGTCAATGGTCAATGGGGAAGAGGCTTATCTTAGTTACTATACAGTAAGGGACTAGGCTAAAAGAGCTCCCTAGAGTTTGCTGTTATTGTGGCCTGGGGATGAGAATGTGGTAGTTACTCCAACAGCTACCTAAGGGGCTCTATTGCCCCTGGAATTGATGTGACTCAGACCTTCCTACTCAGTCCAGTGGTCTTGCATTGTGCCTTGCCTGGGTCAATTTCTTTGGATTTAGAGGGACCTCACTGATTTCCACTAGGGTCCTTCACTATTAATATCCTATAGAAAAAGCAACTTTGTAGGAGGATGAGGGGAGCCTGGAAGAAGGAATGGAATTCCTAGAGGGTCAGGATTTCTGACTTCTCTCTATTATTATTACCATTTTCTGGGAGTTACATAAAGAACCTCAGTCACAAAGAACTTAATGTTCACCATTGTTCTTTTCCTTTCTCACTGGGCTAGGTCCTCATAACTTCATTGGACTTTTCCGAAAATATTAATTCACACCTATCACCCTCTTGCTTAAAAAATCTGCAATTGCTCTTTATTGCATATAGAATAATGTTCTTCACTTGGTATTGAAGGCCAGTCACTCTCTGATCTGGTCTGGCCCTTGCCTATGCTTCCTATCTTTTATTTTGTAAACTCTCCAAGATCTGGGAATACACTTTACACATTGTTTCCCTGGATATGTCATGGTTATCCCACCTCTTTGCCTGTGTACATAGTACTTTGGCTTGAGATCCCTTCTTCCTTCTTTCTACTTCTCTAAGCCCTGACGTACCTTCTATACTCAAGTATACTAAGTATACTTAGGTATGCAGTTAAGTACATACACTTAAATACATACTTAAGTATGCTAAAGTCCTATGCTTAAGCTCCATACTCAAGTATACTTAAATCCTAATGGATTTAGCTATCTATAATAGCAGCTGGATGGCACAGTGGATAGAGTACCAGACCTGAGTTCAAATCCAGCCTCAGATACTTACTAACTATATGACCCTGGGAGAGTCACCCTGTTTCCCTCAGTTTCCTCATCTGTAAAGTGAACTGGAGAAAGGAATGGCAAACCACTCTAGTATCTTTGCCAAGAAAACTCCAAATGGGATCACAAAGACTTGGATAGGACTTTAAAAACTGAACAATAACAACAGTAGTTGGTACTCATTAGTTCTACATGAGAGAATAAGGCCTTAAAGGCAAATAGCTCCCAGCAGTCTTTGAGCAAACTAAGCATCTTTTTCTTACATCTGCATGTTCTGTAGTGGTCTTTAATTTCTTTTTACATGATTCCTTTTCAATGTCTTTTTTTCCCCTTTTTTCTTTCTTTCTTTTTCTGGAGGCAATTGGTATTAAGTGACTTGCCTAGGGTCACACAGCTAGTAAGTGTCTGAGGCCAGGTTTGAACTCACGTCCTCCTGACTTCAGGACCTGTGCTCTATCCACTGTGCTGCCTAGCTGCCCCTAATTCTTCTTCATTGTAAAAAAGTTTTCATGGACCCCCATGTGATGACAATAGTTACACTATTGGCATGTATTGATTAAGAAAATATATAACAACACAAAGCTACTATGAATTCAATGATGACTTGAAAAGCATTTGAAAAATATAAGTGTTGTTGTGTTTGTCCTTTGTTCTCAAAGAGGACCTTGACATCAAGATGATGACATGACTTGCAGTTGACTTTGATTTGAGTGAGGCAGGTCACCAGTCTCACTTTCTCCTCCAGAGATATCTGGGTTCAGTAGCCAGATATTCATCAGGATGACTAGAGATGGTCCAGGATGCAAAGGGAGACACTTGACATTTTAGGCTGTCTTAATCAGATTTTCACTTGGAGTGCGATACACCCATTCGATGAATAGCCTTCTTTAAGTGGTTACTCTAGGGAAGGCCCCTTTAACAACAACAACAAAAAAATCAAACTGGGAGAGGAAGACCCTCAGGCTTCCTGAGTAAAAGAAAAACAGTTCCCATTTAGTATTTAGTTTACGTGTAATAGATACCCCACCCACTTCTGGAATGATACCACTGTTTAGGTTCAATGAGAGAGCAAATTTTTGGCCAGTGCCATGCCCCTCTTCTCTCCTCTCTACTCAGTGTACTCTTTACCAACAAAACAGGATGATATCAGGCTGCTCTGGGTTGGCTCCCAGCCCTTGGCAGCTTTGGATTCTTCTCTTTGCTCTGTGGAATACACCCTACCCTTTGGAAGTTCAGGAATGTGCCAAGACTGCCGAGCTTCTGGGTGCAGACTTTGCAGACTCACCCACTTGGCTCCCGTTTCAAGGTAAGGAAAGGTTTCAGACTCAGGGGAGTCTGCCTTGCCCCTAGCTAGAAAGCTCCTTCTGCCTGAGTTTACACACCTGTCTTCTTGAGTTCTGTGGCATGGTCCTGGAAGCCCACAACAGTATGCTGTCATCTGCTGAAGTTCTGTTCTATTTTCATTTCTGCTGGCTCTCAGACTCAACCTCCCAAATCCTTCTGTTAGTACAGGCGTAGGTTTGTTGTTCCCCTCCATAGTCTCTATGTAGCATAACCAGCCTTTTAGGGTGACAATGCCCAAGGTACCTCTTTCAGGTATACATTCACCTCTATTTTCAGTCAATAAGCATTTACTAAGCACCTACTATGTTCCCAGCATTGTGCCGAGCACTAGGGGAAGGAGGAGGGAGGGAGAGAGGCAGAGAGAGATGAGGACCTCTACCTTTAAGAAACTTGCAGTCTGATAGGGGAAGACAAAACAAGGAACCTGAAAAATTGGGAGAGGAGACAAGGAACCCAACATGGGGGCATGGTGGAGAAGTCATTCAGAGGTCTCAAAATAGTGCAGCCAGGTGAAAAATGAGATGTTTGAGTTTAGCTTCTCCTTAAATGGAAGTTGGAGTTCATGGCCCCACCCTCCAATCTGAGAGGCAGAAGGTTGTAATGACATGGAGGATCAAGACTGATGAGATCTGACAGGATGATGAGATTATCTCAAAAATAATTTTGTTATTGCATTCCCTACTCTTCTCACGGGACAGTCCAGCTCCCATCATGGTGAGACTATACCATAGCTGTACCCTATACAATGCACTCTGACCATCTTCCACCCTTGTTACTGTCATCACAATGATCACATGTAGTTTTTCCCCTACTCCTCCTTTCCCTACCTTGGTTTCCCACAGAATATTGCTCCATTTACCATACCTCTGATGATTAAGGCCAAAACATCCCATTCATGGCAACCACTCCTTTATATGTTGCCTTCTTCTATTAGAACTAAAGTTCCTGGAGGGAACGGATTGTGATATTTATTATGGTTGTAAATACCTGATAAGTCCTTTGTCATTCATTCACTCATTATTGTTAAAGAGTTTCACTGCCTTCATCTTGCAGGCCCATAAACAACCTTGCATCTTAAGCCATTCTGTGAAATGCCTCATTTTCTCCCCAAAAGTTTGTAGCATTCTTGGTGGGATTAGGGTGAGTTCAATCCTTTAACCTTTGCCCCAGCTTGAAGTACAGGGTGTAGGCCGGAAGCTTCCACGCTGATGGTCGATGCTTCCTACTCAGTATTTCTGAGGTGTATGATAAACACACATACCGTTTTTCATTTGTCCTTTACAGTCCTATCAGCTTCTGTCTTCCCTTATTCTCTCTCCCACCCTGGCCATTACGGATCTCGACATTCAAGGAAAGCTCCAAAAATCTTCTAGGAGACACCAGAAACTATGCAGGAGGAAAATGAAACATTGGCAATCCTTTGCCAGTATTCCTGCTGCCATGTCAATGGCCCTTGTCTGTTTTACACATATACATTGAGACATATCCTTTATGCAGTCTACAGATGGCATGTTTCCTTATTTATTCACAGATGGATTAATGGAGCCCTTGCAGTTACTTCTTAGGTCTCCCATTTGTCTATGGAAAGCACTACTCTATAGAATTCCTTTTGGCTCTGTTGAACTTCTCATGCTTCCTGGAGCCTGTTTGACAAATTGTTGATGCTCCTGGTCTGATTTCCTCAGAATTTCACATCTGGGCTCCTCTTCCTAAGCTTAATAAATGGATTTCTACAAGAAATAGCAAGGCTTGTATTCTCAGGCCACATATTTATCCAAGGCCTTTCCCCTTACAAAATTGTCCCTTCTCCCTTCTGCATCTTCTCCAGTTCTGGAGTAGAAAGAAAAAAGCTAGAGGTTTCAGAAAAGCCTCTGGCTTCTCACCAGGGATTCAACTTAGATCTGAATCTCTGTTCTGATGTTTTATTACCTCGGTGACCTTGAAAATGTTGCCAAACTTCTCTGGGCCCCTGTTTCCTTATCTGTAAAATGAGAGGATCAGACCACATGATTCAATACGCATTTACTTATTCCAACAAGGAAAGGCCACAGCTAAGTCTTGCTGCATATCCTGTTCTGTTTCTTACTATTTGTGACAGTACCCTCCCAGTTCTTTGGCTGGATTGTCCCTGCCAATCAATTCAAGTTGTCATCATACCGCCTCCAAGCCCTTGGTTAGGCCATGCCATCAGTCTACAGGGATCCTTACTCTCTTACTGTCTGTGCTTCTCATTGACGCAGCACATGTGATCTTGTGTAGTAATTTATAATCTTGTGTCCCCAACTAGACTGTGAGATATGTGAAGGCAAGGACCAGTCTGATACCTACAAGCTGAATGTTCTAAACATAACTGTTATTGTTCAGTCACGTCTGACTCTTTATGACCCTTTTAGGGTGTTCCTGGCCAGGAACATGTATTCCTTCCAGCTCACTTTCTAGATGAGGAAATTGAGACAAACAGGGTTAAGTGACTTGTCTAGGGTCCCACAGCTAGTATCTGAGGCTGGATTTGAACTCAGAAAGATGAGTCAGGTGCTCTATCTACTCTGCCACCTAATTTGTTCATCTGCATATAATTAACACTTACTAAATGTGTCTGATCTGGTGATGACCATTAAGACCCAAACCCAAGGAAACCAAGGTAATTTTGAGAAAGTCCTAGAGTTTCCTTTTGTAAGTAACCACTCAAGTAAGTGCAGCCTCTATGATCATCAGCTAAAGGGACAGATATGAAGTTTTTTTTTTCCCTCAAATTTATTAATTCATTTGTTTTCAGTTTTCAACAATCACTTCCATAAGTTCTGAATTTTCCCCCACTCCCTCCCTTTTCCTTTCCCAAGACACCATCCAATCTTATTTAGGCTCTACACATACAATTGATAGATTTAAAGTTTGCAACAGTCAGTCCTATGGACCATTCAGCTCCAGATTTTGTCTTTCACTAACACCAAGGAACAGAGTGTGTGTGTGTGTGTGTGTGTGTGTGTGTGTGTGTGTGTGTGTGTGTGTGTGTGTGTGTGTGTGTGTGTGTGTTGCAAACCTCCCTGGGTCTCAGTTTCCTTGTCTATAAAATGAGAGGATTGAGCTGGGTGATTTCTAAAGTCAACAATTCACAGACAAGAATTTCTTACTGTTTGCCAGGCACCATACAAGCCACTCAAGAGACAAAGATAAAAATGAAATAGTCTTTAAAATTCAGTTTTGTTTATTTTTCAGTTGCAAATTCTTTCCCTCCTCTATTCCCTCCACCACCCATTGAGAAGATAAGAAAAACAAAGGCCATTGCAAATATGTCCAGTCATATAAAACAAATTTCTGCATTAGCCAAGGAAAGGAAAACAGGAAAGGAGAGGAGAGGAGAAGATAGGAGGGGAGGGGAGGGGAAGGGGAGGGGAAAGGAGCTCGTTGATCTCTCTCATTTCTGTCACCTGAAACACATTTTCTCCATTCATATCTTTTCCCAACTTTGCGTTGGTCACTAGCTATCATTGTACATGGGCCAGCTAGGTGGTACAGTGGATAGAATGCCAGGCCTGAAGTCATCTCCCTGAGTAAATCTGGCTTCACACATTTACTAGCTATGTGACCCAGGGCAAGTCACTTAACCCTGTTTGCCTCAGTTTCCTCATCTATAAAAATGACCTGGAGAAATGGCAAACCACTCCAGTATCTTTGTCAAGAAAAACTCAGATGAGGTCTCATAGAATCAGACTTGACTGAAAATGACTGAACAGCAACAAATATAAAATATATACTAAATAATGTAAAGGGAACTTCCTTTGGGAGATCAAGACAGCCTTTCTGTAGAAGTGACATGTGCTGAATTTTGTAAAAGCAACAACAACATCTTAGGGGTTCTAGAAGGCCGAGGTGAGGAGGGAATGCACTATAAGCATAGGAGAGAGTTTATGCAAAGGTGTGGATGCTGGACATGAAATGCTGTGCATGAGTAATGGAGAACTGGCTAGTTTAGCTGGAATATGGCATACATGAAGAGTAATATGAAATAAGCCTGGAAAGGTAGACTGGACCCAGACTGTGAAAGTCTTTAAATGACAACTGGAAGAATTTATAATTTATTCTACAAGCAAAAGGGAGCCACTGGAGTTCCTTGAGCAGGGCAGTGATGTGGTCAGGCTTGTGCTTTAGGAATTTCAATTTGGTAGCTGTATGTAAGATGAATTAAAGATGGGAAAGCCTGAGGACAAGGAAATCAATTAGTGGGTTATTCTAATAGTTCAGGCAAGAAGTGATGAAGTCTTCCCTTAATTAGCATGGTAGACTGTGTGTGAAGAGATGGGAGTGGAAGAGAGAAAGGATGAAAAAGTAAAATCAGTCAGACTTGTCAACTAATTAGATATAGGGGGTGAGGGAAAGGCAGAGTCGCAGGTTGGGAGCCTGGGTGACTAGAAGTATATTATTCCTTTGATAGAAATAAAGAAGTTAGGAAAAGGGAAGTGTTTGAGGGGAAAGATAATGAGTTCTGTTTTAGACATGTTGAGTTTGAGAAGTCTGTGGAACATTGAGTTGGAGATGTCCATAAGACTGGTAATGTGGGACTAGAAATCAGGTAAGAGTTTAAAGCAAGATGCTAATTGAATTGTATGGAGGCTGATGAGATTACCAAGAGAGACTGTAGAGTGTGGGAATGAAAGAGTCTGAGGGGATATTCATGTATAGGGGATGAGACATGGATGATAATCAAGCAGAAGAGACTGAGGAGGAGCCATGTAGGTAGAAGAAGCATGGAAAAGAAATGCCATAAAAACCCAGGGAGGAAAGTGTATGGAGGGAGGGGCAGAGTGGTCAATAGAGTCAAATGATTGAAAAGAGAAGGATAAGGACTGAGAACAGGCTTTCAGTTTGACAGGCAGCAGCACATTGGTAACCTTGGAGAAAAATGTTATCACTTAAGTGATGAAATCAGAAGCCATATTGCAAGGGGTTGAGAGTTGAGTGCAAAGTGAGAAAATGAAGGGGATGAGTGTGACTGGAGTTTTCTAGGAATCTGTCTGTGAAAAGGAGAAGAGATACAGCTTGAGAGTGTGGGACAATGAAGGGAATTTTTTCTTTCCTAAGGAAAAGGGGAATCTGAGTATGGTAGAAGGTAATGAGTCTGTGGGTAAGGAGAGACTGAAAATTAGGTAGAGAGGGGGGATAATGAAAGAGCAAACTCCCAGAAGAGATGGGAGGATGAGATCCAGGACATGGTCAAGGGTTACCCCCTCCTTTAAAGACAGAGTGCAGAGAGGTTCTTCTCTTCTCTCTTCTATCCCATCCCCCTCCCTTGAATCTGGTGGGCCATGATGGAATTTTAATAGACAGTTTCTGGTCATGTATGATCATCCTCTGAGAGTTCTCTGACTGACTTTTGAGTTGGAACAGCTGAGGACACAAGGAACTTTGAAAAGAGGAGACAATTTCTGACTGGCCTTTACCATGGCTCTTGAGGTAAAATGATATAACATCCACTGAGGGCAGGGGTCTTTTCTCCACCCATGTTCATCCCACCAACACGGCAGCTTAGACTGGGGGCTTAGACTTGGTAAGCTTGTGCCAGGGCCCCTGACTGTTTGACCTGTCTTTATCCATTTCCTTTCCTTTAGGTCTCCAGCAGTAACAGAATCTATCAGAGCAGCTGAGGTTTTGGTATTGGCAAGAGCAAGGGTTAGCCCCAGTAGGGAAAGAGAATCAGAGAAAGAAATCACTCAATAGAGCATCAAACTTAACCATGTGATCTGCCAGTGCTGGGTGTAGAAAAGAAATGCGAAATGCTTATTGCATTGCTTACACTGTATTGTAGCCTTGTAAAAGCTGCTTTGTGTTCAAAGGAAGTTCAACAATCAGCCTTCCGGACCATGGCATCTGTAGCAATAAGTTGATATTGTATCTCATTTAAACCATTCTGCCAATGTACACTGTGATTATTAGCATTGGTTCCTTTGTTGGAATAAACAGTCAGCTCTTTACATAATTCACATTGAGCAGAGTTCCCCAAATGAGGTAGAATGATACTCAATATGAATCTGGATGGGGAGAGAAGTTCAGAGGTTTAGGAGTGGATCCCAGAGATCCAGGAAGGAATGAGCATGACTAGCCTGGGTACTTTCCTTAAACTGGAGCTTCTAGGAGGAACTGACGGAGCAGAGGAAGGGGCCTAAGGGATGGAATCTTCTTCTAGGGTGAGGGCTTCAGTGGCCTGGTGGAGAAAGAAGACCAAAGATTCAAGAGCGAAGTCTGGAGAGGAATGAGAATGAAGAAGTAATGTTCTTTGACCCCATTTAGGAGAAAGAATTGTTGTGTCATTTCGCTTCCACTATCCCTGGCCCAACTGAAAAATCAATTTCAACCACAAGAGCCTTAATTGACAGGGGAAATACGAAAAAACAGCAATTGTGACTCTCTCGGTTCCTGCAGAAGCTGTTTTCTTCAGGAAAAGCATCTGTGGGTGCTGGAGATGGTTGCTGGTGTTTATTTCACTTTTCTCAAATTGAATCCAGAAACTCAGGAAACATAACAGAAGTAAAGTCAATTGGAAAACAGATAAATTCAAATAATTACCAGGAAAAGAAGGCTTTCTAAAACTAGGAATAAGACATAAATTTGGCAGCCTGGTTTTGGGGTCTATGTCATAACTATCCTCTCCATCTTTCTCCACTTGTCCTATGATGCCAGGAAGGACCTCTGTAGACAGAGGGCCTGCACAGTCCAATCCTCTGAGTTTACTTTATGCACCATGGGCAATATCTATGGCAAATTTTTTAATCCCAGGCTCTCTTCCTCCTGATACCCAATTTGCTTTTAGAACAGCTTCCTCTGCCATAAATTGGACTATGCCCAAGGAAAACCAATTTCAATATTAATCTAAGGGGAACATAATTAGGAAGACTTGTCTGTTGCTCAAAATATTATGTAATTTTTACAAAGCTAAATGCCATGGTGCAGGTTTGGATTGCCTGCTTTCATGAAATATTCAGTTTACTAAGGGAGGCAGTGTGACATTACGGTTGGAACTCTGGATGTAAAACCAGAATCATAGGATCATAGACTTAGAGCTGGATAGAACCTCAGAGGCAATTGACTGCAATCCCCTCATGTTACAGATGAGAAAACTGAGTCCCAGAGAGGTTAAGTGATTTCACCACAGTCACAGAGCTAGCAAGTTCAAATGCAGATTCACCTGTATTCTTGACATTAAGTGCAGTGCTCTATCTACTAGACTAAACTTTCTCTGTAGACCTGGGTTTAAATCCCACCAAAGATACTTACTAAACTGTTTGACCTTGGGTAAATCACTTCACTTTTCTGAGTATCATTTTTTTCCATATGTTGAATAGAGATACTACTAATAACACCTACCTCACAGGATTGCATTGAGTATTAAGTGAGATCAAGGTTTTTAAAACTTAAAGCACTATAAAGATGTCAGCTGCTATTTTTAAAAAATATTTTATAGTACCCACAAAAATAAATGATGTAGTAGAAAAGGCATTGGGTTGGAATCAGAGGACTGAGGGTTCAAATCTCAGTCTTCCAAATATTACCTGTGTGACCTTGGACAAGTCCTTCAGTCTCTCAAAGTCTCAGTTAAAAGTAAATGAGGGAGCTATCTGCTTAGAGTAGATCGTCTCCTTCCCCCCTCCAAAAAAAAAAGATAGTACCTGCTTTCAAGGAGCTAATAATAATCTAATTAGAGAGATAAACACATCTTAAAAAGGGGTAAGGGGAAGAGTTATGTGGAAGGGATTGAAGCCATAAAGCTGGTGGGAAATGAAGAGGTCTTGTGGGTCCTCTCTAAATAGTAGGTGGAGGATCTGAGAAGAGTTCTCCAATGTCCATCCTCCAAGTTCCCAATGAGAGAGAGGAGGGGTGGGGATGAGGAAAAGATGTGAATTTTTATGTTGATTTCTGAGTAATGGGAGTGGGAGGAGGGAGATGGGAAGGGAAGAAGAGAATGATAGATTTAGGGAATGGAATGAGTAGTCCTGTAGGTAGGGGAGGACACGGTATGTAGACGGGTTCTAAAAGTGCTTCATTCTATCTGGAAAGTAGAGTTCTTCCTAATTCTAGATCCAATGCTATAACCACAGCAACACTGAGATACTGTAGTTGGCAGTTCCATGGTCAGGGCATGTCCATAAAGTATGTTATATTTAGGAGCCAGTGTTTTTGTAAATTCAATTTCACCCAAATCTGGGATTTTCCAAGAGCTCTGTGAATCTGTATGCAGAAGGAGATGTGACTCTGGATTGCCTGAGAGAAAACTGAGTATAATGCTACATACTTTTTGTTAGACAGATCCATGAGAAAGAGAACCTCGTAAGAGACAGGCCAAAGGAGTCTGGGTGTGAACTTTTAAATGGCTCCTGGGAGCCCTTGGGACAGAGGACGCATAGTAAAATCTGGCCATCCAACATGCTCTTTGACTTCTCTTGCAACTCTACAGAATGCTAGTAGAAACCATTTCCTCTTAGTGAGATCATTCTTTTTCTCCTGGTTTTTATTGAGGTATTTTTTCTTTTTTCCTGTGGAATAATTTCTTCATGATTATGTTTGTTTTGGTTTATTTCAACCTATATAACTTCCCCATATTCTAAATGCCTATCTGCCTGTTTGACTTCCCAACTTCAGTTTTGCCTGGATAAGTGGATTTACTCCATATTCACTACTGGTAATAATCTTTTGTGGAACCAACATTTGGTGGGAGGGAATAAAATTGGTGAGAAGATGAGGGCTGCCATGTCCTTTTCAGAGTGATGAGGGAAGTATTTTTCCTTAGAATGATATCCCTAGATTAGAAATATTTGAGGAGAGGTAGATAGATATGTCTAGCCCAATACTCCTTTTAGAGACAGGAAATATCTCCTATATTCAGCAGTTTAATATTTTGCCTGTCTTTTTCCCCAGTTAGGTGGGTGGTGCTGCTGCTGCTCCCTGAAAAGGTGAGCCAGAAATCAGCTTGTATTTATAAATGCCATCGGTGAGTTGCATCTTTATATTTAGACAATCCTCTCCACCCCTTCCACATATATGTTAATACCTTTCAAAAAAGATGTCTTGTCCCTGGCACATCTACTGAACTAAACATGGGTACATTTCTGATTGGGTGCATCCTGTTTAATAACAATGTCCACTGAGCAATAAAGGATGGTTCTACATAATAAGAAATACCCTTATTGGCAGTATCCTGAAAATGTCAACAGAGAGGGCTATGTGACAACTGAGAAGCACATGTCTGACTCTTGGGGACAAAGGTCACCATGGTAGGTAACATCACAAAAGTACACTGGTCTAGGATTCTGGATTCCTGGCTTCCAGTCCTACCTCTGACAGGTGAGCTGGGCCAAATTACTTAATCTCCTTCCTTGCCCTCAAGGAGTTCATATTCTGTTGGGGGTGGTAAGGAGAGAATAATATTTACACAGCTAAGTAAATATAAAATATATAAAAAGTAATTAGGGGATATAAAGAGGGTGAGGTACCAGCAAAGGTCTAGGAAAACCTGCATATAGAAGGTGAGGCTTGAAATGAATCTCTAAGGACGTTAGGCATTCAAAAAGGAGGGAGTGAGGAGGAAGTATATCAAATAGTTTCTTCCCTTACAAAGTTAGGAGTTGACAACCATTGCATGAACTCTAAGGTTCCTTCCAATGCTAACATTTTATGATTCTAATGATTCTAGTTGATCTTATGTCAAGTCACATTACTTCCCTGGGCCTCAGATTTCCCTTCTGTAAAATGAGGTGGGAGGACTAGGTCCTATGATCCTAATTAACTAGAGTTCTTAAGAGAAAAGTCAAATTAAGATTCACCGTGTATTTGTCACTGTGATTATAAAATTAGCCCTTCTACCAAATACAGAGTGTTTCATCTTTGTACAGCAACAAATTCTCAGGAAATAAGTATAATGCTGATGACATATTTCACATTGAGAGGACTCCTCTACCATTTCCAAGAAATATTATGTTACCAATTAATGCCAAGAGCATTGGACAGATTCTGAAGCCAGAGCTTCTAATCCTGCCTTGGACACTTAGTAGCTGTGGCATCCTTGGTGAGTTACTTAGCTCTGAGCCCCAGGTCTCTCATTTTAAAAATAGAATAAATTTTGCACCAACTTCCTCACAGAACTTTTCAATCAATCAGCAAGCATTTAAGTACTTATTATGTGCCAGAAATAGTATGAAGTATGGGAGACATCAAGATAAAAAGAAAACTGTTCCTACCCAAGAGAAGGTCACTTGGGAAAGCAGCAGTTGCATATATAACATATGTACAAAATGAGGAAAAGTCTTTGGAAATGGTAAAGAATTGCGATAAGCTATTACTATTTGTGGCTGACAGAATACTTTCATTTTAAAATCACATTTCTCAGTGTGGGATTGAGTTTTTCATTAGAAGAAAGATTAAAAGAGCAGAAAATTAGGCAAAGGAGAGCCAGGGGCAAAGCCACTGAGACATATTGAAACCTGTCACATGAAGAGATTGGATTTCAACTACTGATTTGGGATGAGCTACCCAGTGAATGTGCTCTGGTCCCCACAAAATTCCTAATTCCTAAATCACTTCAATTAGCCTGATCTAAGAATGTGCCCCCATGGGCTTCATTTTCTTCTTTCTGAAAGGTCAATATGAGCAAATAATAAGTAGCAAGGGAAAGCAAACAGCAAGCTCTTAGCCTAAAAATCAGGAAATTACCCCAGAAATGTAGAAGAAAGAAGTAAACCAGATAACAAAAAGTGGGGAAAAAGAATAAATGCATAAAAGGAAAAAGTACCATGTCACATATTAATCCAAAATCTCTCTGATGTGATTTTGATACAATGGAGATGGGCTACATCTGGAGTAGATGAAAGAGATTTGGAGTAGAATAGGAATACCAGCCAAAGTAATCTTCAACATGTGTCCATTGGGTCACTCCTTTGCTCAAAAATCTCCAGTGGCTCCCTGTTGCCGACTGATTGAGATTCAAGCTCCTTTTTTGACAGGAAAAATAATCTGCCCCATTCCTCACTACAACTTTTCTCTCTATCTGTGACCCCACTCTCCTGCTTTCTTTAGGACCATGCTCCAGCAGTTATTGCCTCTCTTATGAATTCTCACTCTCTTCTTTTCCATAGACTCCTTCTCATTCGTTTACAAAAATTTTCAGATTTCCCATCCTTAAAAAAGCCTTCTTTTGACCATTCTGCTTCATCTAAGATCTCATTTCTTCCACTCAGAGTCAAATTTCTTGAAAAAAGTTGTTTATACCAGAGGCTTTCACTTCCTCACCACCCACTCTGTCCTTAACCCCTTGTAATGTGGTTTCTGTCTCCACCACTCTATGGAAATAACTCTCTCAAAGGTCACAGTTACCTGCTCATTCCTGAGATGATGCCTTGCCTTCTCTTCATTTCTCTGCACCATTTGACACAGTTGACTATTTCTTTCTCTTGGATCCTTTCTTGGTTTCAGAGACACAAGAGTCTCTTAAGTTCTCCTCCTGTGTTTGTAACATCTCTCTTTCTTTATGGTGGTCCCTCATTCGCTTATCAATTGGTTAAGGTGGACTTTCTCCAAGGTTCTATCCTGTCTCTCTTTCTCTCTCTCTTTCTGTCTGTCTCTCTCTCTTTGTCTGTCTCTCCCCCACCCCCCAAACACACACATACACACACACACATCCAATTTGTTGCTAAGTCCTGCTATATTGCCTTCTCAACATCTCATATAAGTCCCCTTCTCTCTTCTGACACTGTTACCACTCTGGTGAAAGCCTTCATTACCTCACTCCTGGACCATTGCAAAATCCCACTGGTTGATTTCCCTGCCTCAAGTCTCTCCCCATTCCATTCCATACTCAGCTACCAAAAATGATCTTCCCAAAATTCAGGTCACACACCAGCACACTCCCCCTCTTCCTCATTCAATGCACTTCAGTGTCTCCCTGCTTTTCTTCAGGATCAAATACAAAATCCTCCATTTTTCAATTAAAGTCCTTCACAACCTGACTCCTTCTTACCTTTCTAGTCATTTTACATCTTATTCTCCTCCCCGCGCCCCACATGTTCTGTGACTCAGTGTCACTGACCTCCTTGCTATTCCTTGAGCATTTTCACAGGCTGTTGCCATGCCTGGAATTTGCTCCTTTCTTATCTCTACCTCTTGGCTTCCTGGGCTCTTTCAAACCACAACTAAAATCCTATCTTCTGTAATAGACCTTTTCTGATCCTCCTTGATGCTAAATGCTTTCCCTCTTTTGATTATCTCCAATTTATCCTGTGTAGATCTTGCCTATATATAGTTGTTCACCTGTAGTCTTCCTCATTACATTGTGAGCTCCTGGAGGGAAAGATCTCTTTTTGCTTTTTTTACTCCCAGCATTGATTGAGTACAGTGCCTGTCACAGAGTAGACACTTTACAAATGAGTGTTGACTTGTTCACCCCTCACTCTTTCTGGTAATAATTTTACTTATACCCGTAACTTCAATAATCAGCTCCATGCAGATGATTCCCAAATCTACATTTCCAGCCCTGCCCTCCCTTCTGTGTTCCAGAGCCTCATCTCTTGCTGCATAGAGACATCTCCACCTGAATGTTCCACTGGCATCTCAAACTTCACATGTCCAAAATTAAACCACTCTTTCTTCTATAACTATTCTTTCTTTGAAGAGCCATAGCTAGGAATTTTGCACTTGAGGTAATCACCAAAACACATTTCCCACCCTACCACAAGGCAGGAAAGGCCCTTCAAATAGAATGCTAGTAGAAACAGACACCATAGATCAGGAGAGACCCTGAGACCCTGATGCCAAAAGTCTTCTGCTTCAGTGGATTTTTCTCTCTTCTCAGGGGAGAGGAAACAATCTGTTAGTTTCCTATTTTGCCTGATATATTTTATTACTAGGTGATAAAGACAGTTGTTTCTTCACCATCAGCTATCTGAGAAATCTAATATTGGGGAGTGGGAAGGTGAGAGAAGGGATGAAATGGTATCCATTACAGGAAAGAGATGGATATTTCTGGGGAGACATATGAAAGAGAGTTTAAAGCCAATCCCTCCTCTCTCTCCAGAAAATTCCAAGTATCCTAACAGAATGTTAGCCCTCTAAGAGAATTTAGGGATGGTCTAGTCCTCCACCTTCATTTTACATAAGAGGAAACTGAGGTCCCAGAGAGAGTTATTAACTTGCCCCCAAGTTCACAGAGGAGGACATATTCTTGACTTGCTAAATTTGGAGGTGAGCTGAGATGGTGTCATATAGAGGCCAAATTTCATAGGTTCAGAGTTGATAGAAGCTGGAAGGGACTTTAGAGAATACCTTATCCAACCCCCTCATTTTACAAAGGAAGAAACTCATATCCAGAGTTAGTTTCAGAGAAGAAATAAGAGTCTAGGTTTTTTTATTCACAGTCCAGAACTCTTTCAAGTCAGGTTTCTGAGAAAAGGGGGCACTGACCTTTCCCTGGTCTCCTGACACAGAATGAGTAAGTAAGCAGTGAAAAGAGAACAGTTCATGCTTCCTGGGTGTACTCGGTCCTCAGCTCACCCTCAGCAAGAAAGACATCCCAGGAGGCTCCTCTGGGGAAGCAGGGGCTAGGGCCACAGGGGCATGAGACCATAGGGGACAAAATGAATGTTGGCCTCCTTCTGTATGTCTAAACCTGGCTAAGGTTCAGAGCTGTTAGCCCCTGGCTTCTCCCTGTCCCCTCTTCATCCTTGACCAAGAGGGAAGCTAGAGTTTTTATAGACATGGTCCTCCCTAGGGAATAACTCCTGGGGATTCTTCCCTTCCTGTCATTAAGTCCACTTTCCTCCCCTCCTCTGCTCCTTTGCCTCTACCTTTTTCCATAGAGGAACACAAGTGCTGTCAGAATCCTCTTTATTTTCCACCCTGGGACAAACTTCCCAGCTTGGGACAAAGTTTCAGCCTAAAGCCTCTAAAGCATCTATTTATCAGTCCCAGAAGTGAAATGAGCTGCTTCACTAAGAAGTAATGGGTTCCCCTCCTTGGAAGTTTTAGAAAATGGTAGTCAGGTATAGTTTGTATTATTTTGTGCACAGATTAGATTAGGTGAAGTCCCTTCCAATTCTCAAATTCTGGGGTTCTGACTTCATTATTTTTATTAGCAGCACTGTACTTTGTCCAGTCTCCTATACTTGAAACAGTGGGATTACCTTGGACTCTCCCTTCTTTCTCACCCATATCTAATCAGCAGTGAAGTCCATTCACTTCCAAAACTGCAAACCTCAAATTCATTGCCTTCTCTCTATTTCTAACTCAACAGCCCTAGTAGGGGCTCTCATCCCCATCCACCTGGACTATTGTAATAGTATCTGTGCCATCCTCCCCGATTCCCACTCCCTATCTATCTTTCTTGCCTGGGTCAAAATAATTTTCCTTAAGGTAAAGATTTGGTCAAGTCGTTCTTCTGCTAAAAAATCTTCAGTGGCTCCCTATTACAGGCTAACTATTGAATATAGAGTTAGAAGGGACCTTGGAAACCATTTAACCAAACCCATGCCTTATCTTCCCAACTCTCCCTTCTATTACTATTATGTACTCCATGCCCCAATCAAACGAGATTACTCTTTGTTTACTGAACATAGTTTATGGTTTTCCAGCTTCCTGTCTTTCCTCACACTACTCTCTATGGCAGGGCCCGTCTCCCATGGGTGAGTTCTTTCTGGCGGCCTCCATTTTTGAGATGGGAACAGGTCCAGACCAGTAATGCCTCATTTCCTTTCCAACTTTGCCTTCAACTCCCAGGACATCACTATCATGCCTCAGCTGCCTTCTTACCGTGGAACATCTTTCTGCCATACCAAGTCCTTTCTCCCATTAGTAAATTCCTTTCAGGGCCTCCATTTTAGAGATGGGCTCAGGTTGACATGTTCATTCTTGTCCTATTTTGGACTCTATAGAGTTTTGCTACCATCCCCACCTTGAATACCTCTCTACACTTCAGCCGCTTTCAATGTGTTTCCTTCCCTCATTAGAATGTAACTTCCTTGAGGGCAGGGGCTGCCTTTCTTTTTACTTGTATTGGTCTCTCCAGCACTTACAACAGTGCTTGCTATATAGTAAGCACTTAATGAATGTGCCAGTTACACAAAAACCACACGCTGTTCAATCATCTGACGCTTCAAGACCCTGTAGACCATACTGTTCACAGGGTTTTCTTGGCAAAGATACTACAGTGGTTTGCTATTTCCTTCTCCAGTGGATTAAGGCAAACAGAGGATAAGAAACTTGCCCAGGGTCACCCAACTAGTAAGTATCTGAGGCTGAATTTGAACTCAGATCTTCCTGACTTCAGACCCAGCACTCTACCCACTAAGCCATCTAGTTGCCCCAAATTTCTGATGTGGTAAGTTGGGGACCGAGATATAATCAAGGCATCAGCTCTTCTATATGTTAGCTTCTTCTCAGATTCTTCCTCAGAAAGAGAATCTGGAAACTTGTGTCTTCTCTCTTGAAGCTGCAAGACAGAAGATTAAAATCTCTCCTTTCCCAACCTCAACAACTGTGCCCTTCCTATAAGCTTAGAGCATTGAATGATCAATCTCTATCAATGAGGAGAGTCTTATGCAAATGACATTTGAGCACCTGGTTAATAAATTTTTATTGCCTGCTTGGGATGTCCTTCTTCCCCCTTTTAACTAATTGGTTAATTAGTGGGTAATTCCTACCCATCCTTTGAAATCCAAATCAAAACCTACCTCTTTCAAGAAGGTTTCCCTGAATCTTTTCTTCAGGAGTGACCTTTCTGTTCTAGACATCGTATAACACTTTGTTCTCTACCTTCAGTGCACAGTATTATTGTTTGCAGCTACAGTTATCTGTGCATTTGTTTTCTCCTATTAATAAGCTCCATGAGGATAGAGACAATATAGCCTCTAAATATCATATCTCCCCAAATGCCAACCTCGGTTCTCTTTACACAGATGTTCAGTCAAAATGCCCCTTCCTTTGTCAACAGATGAAGCTGGCCAGAGTGTTCTTCTGTTAATTACTACCAAGGACAAGGTACCTTGACCAGACCTTGAATAATGGGAATTTTCTTATCTTAATATTTTATGGACATATACTATGTTATGTCATGTAAATAGTAAAGGAAACACAGATACCCTGGGTTGTAATTTCAATTGACACTCTGTCAATTCTCTTCTCTTGTTGTACTTTTAATCTATTCAATTAAGAAAACTCCTTTCTCATGTTATGGTTAAATACATATGGAGATTGTAAATTTGAGTGACATTGACATCCTGTGCTGGGATTGTTCTAAAATGTATATGACTTCTCATCTTTTTATCACTCACTCAGAATTAAAACTCTGGTTCCATGTATACATGTATTGGTTAGCTTTAAGGGAATAAACAATACAAATTCAGATCCCCCTAGACTATTTACTTCTTTGAACTAAACTTTCAGGCCGACATCAGTTATGGGTGCCACATTTTAGAAGGGATTAACTAGCGTCCAGAGGAAGGCAATCAAGACAGTGAGGACCGTAAAGGTCATGCCCATATGAAGACAGTTTAAATAAAATGGGCAAATTTAGTTTGGAGAAATGAAGGCTCTTCGGGGAACATGTTCACCATATTCAAGAATTTGAAGGGCTGCAATACTGTAAGGGTAATCAACTGTGCAAGACTTAGCCACTCTGATTGAGACTATAATATAAGACAGTTCCAAAGCACCATGATGAAAAATTTTATCTACTTCCAGAGACAAAACTGAGGAACTTTGAGAGCAAATTGAAGCACATTTTTTTAAGTGTTAATTTTCTTGCTTTTTAAAAAAATATGCTCTGCATGATTTCACATATTTAATTGATAATACATTACATATCTTCTCAAGGAGTGGGGGAGGGGCAGGAAGGAGGAAGAGAATTTGGAATTCATAATTTTGAAAACTAAATGTTAAGAAATTTACACATATCTAGGAAATATTTGATGAAATAAATAATAATATTCTTTTTATTATATAAATTTATTTATTTGACTTTTTACATTCATTTTCACAAAATTTTGGGTTCCAAGGTTTCTCCCCTTTTATCCCCTCCCCCCACCCCAATACACCAAGCATTCTAATTTTCCCTATCACCAATCTGCCCTCTCTTCTATCATCCCTCCCTTCTCTTGTCCCCATCTTCTCTTTTGTCCTGTAGGGCCTGATGACTTTCTATTCCCCATTAACTGTATTTCTTATTTCCTAGTAGCAAGAACAGTACTAAATAGTTGTTCCTAAAACTTTGAGAAGGCAGGAAATTCAATATAGGTCATATCTGTGTAGTTTTGCAAATGACTTCGATAACAGTCATGTTGTGTAAGACTAACTGTATTTCCCTCCCTCCTATCCTGCCCCCCATTGTTTCTATTCTGTCCTTTGATCCTGTCCCTCCCCAAGAGTGTTGACTTCAAATTGCTCCCTCCTCCCATTGCCCTCCCTTCCATCATCCCCCCCACCCTGCTTATCTCCTTCTCCCCCACTTTCCTGTATTGTAAGATAGGTTTTCATACCAAAATGAGTGTGCATTTTATTCCTTCCTTTAGTTGAATGTGATGAGGGTAAACTTCATGGTTTTTTCTCAGCTCTCCTTTTTCCCTCCACTAAAAAGTCTGCTTGCCTCTTGAATGAGATATAATTTACCCCATTCCATTTCACCCTCTCTTCTCCCACTACGTTTCTCTCTCACTATTTACCTTAATTTCTTTTAAAATATGGTCCCATCCTATTCAATTCACTCTGTCTCTGTATGTGCGTGCACGCGTGCATGTGTAGATGTGTGTGTGCATGTGTGTGTGTATGTGTATGTGTGTGTGTGGTCCTACCAACTACCCAGATACTGAAAAGTTTTAAGAGTTACAAATATTGTCTTTCCATGTAGGAATGTAAATAGTTCACCTTTGGTAAGTCCTTTATGACATCTCTTTGCTGTTCACTTTTTCATGCTTCTTCTCATTCTTGTGTTTGAAAGTCAAATTTTCTTTTCAGCTCTGGTCTTTTCATCAAGAATGCTTGAAAGTCCTCTGTTTCATTGAAAGACCATATTTTCCCCTGAAGTATTATACTCAGTTTTGCTGGGTAGGTGATTCTTGGTTTGAGTCCTAGTTCCTTTGACTTCTGGAATATCCTATTCCATGCCCTTCGATCCCTTAATGTAGAAGCTGCTAGATCTTGTGTTATCCTGATTTTATTTCCACAATACTGGAATTGTTTCTTTTTAGCTGCTTGCAATATTTTCTCCTTGACCGGGGAATTCTGGAATTTGGCCACAATGTTCCTAGGAGTTTCTCTTTTTGGATCTCTTTCAGGCGGTGATCGATGGATTTCTTCAATACTTATTTTGCCCTCTGGTTCTAGAATATCAGGGCAGTTTTCCTTGATAATTTCATGAAAGATGATGTCTAGGCTCTTTTTCTGATCATGGCTTTCAGGTAGTCCCATAATTTTTAAATTGTCTCTCCTGGATCTATTTTCCAGGTCAGTTCTTTTTCCAATGAGATATTTCACATTCTCTTCCATTTTTTCATTCTTTTGGTTTTGTATGGTGATTTCTTGGTTTCTCAGAAAGTCATTAGACTCCATCTGTTCCATTCTAATTTTGAGAGAACTATTTTCTTCATTGAGCTTTTGAACCTCTTTTTCCATTTAGCTAATTTTGCTTTTGAAAGCATTCTTCTCCTTATTGGCTTTTTGAACCTCTTTTGCCAATTGAGTGAGCCTATTTTTCAAGGTGTTATTTTCTTCAGCATTTTTTTGGGTCTCCTTTAGCAGGGTATTGACCTGTTTTTCATGCTTTTCTTGCATCTCTCTCATTTCTCTTCCCAGGCTTTCCTCCACCTGTCTAACTTGATTTTCAAAATCCTTTTTGAGCTCTTCCATGGCCTGAGCCATTGGATATCTATTTTGGATGTTTGGGATATAGAGGCCTTGGCTTCTATGTCTTTCCCTGATGGTAAGCATTGTCCTTCCTCATCAGAAATGAGAGGAGGAAACATCACCTGTTCCCCAAGAAAGTAGCCTTCTATGGTCTTATTTTTCTTCCCTTTTCTGGGCATTTTCCCAGCCAGTTACTTGACTTCTGAGATTCCTCTCCACCCCCACCTAGATCCACCCAGCTAGTGCTTGGGGTCTGAGATTCAAATGCTGCTCCCCAGCCTCAGGGCTTTCTGCAGTGGGAGCGGCTGCTATTCAATGTGAGCTTAAGTTCTGGTGCTTGGGTGGGGGCAGGGCCACCTCCCAGGCTCAGTTCCCTCAGGGGGTTTATGCTGAGATCTTCAGTAATGGAGCAGAGGTCCTGCCTGCTCTGTGAGTCCCAGGCCGCCACTTCCTCTGCTGCTCCCTCTGCAGCTACCTCCCGAGGGGGCCTGAGTTATGGAGACACCCCGCTCCCCTCTCAGCCAGCCCAGAAATCTCTCTCACTGACCTGTAGCGCCTGTGGGTGGAGGGACCATCGCGGCCGCTGGAAGTTCCTTCCCTGAAGCCTGCTCGGATCTGCTGCTCTGGGGCCACGTGGCCAGGGCAGGGCAGGGCTGGGCTCTGCTGTCCGGTGCACGATGGACCTTTGGTGCCGGTTTTTCAGGGCTCTCTGGAATGGAAATCTCCTCCACTGCGTTGCTGCGCAGGTTCCACTGCTCCAGAATTTGTGGGGAGTTCTTTTTACAAGAAATTTATGGGCTGTGGGTTTGGAGCTAGCATAAGTGAGTTTTTCTACTCCACCATCTTGGCTCCTCCCCCAGTAATAATATTCTTAATAATAAAATAAATTTTTATGACAAAAGAATTTGAAAGGCTGTCACCTAGGAGAAGAATTAGGCAACATGACTTAGCTGATGGAGTGATAGGATTAAAGTAAGGAGGAATTAGTATCAAATTGCATTTCTAACTCCAACTAGCTGGATAACCACAGACTAATAACTTAATCTAAGTTATCAGTTTCCTCATCTGCAACATGAGGCTGTTGAACCTCAGGCATTGTAATAAGATTCAATTGATATTACATAAATGGCTTTGCAAACTTTAAAGCACTATGTAAATATTAATTATTATTAAATTATTAAATCAATTAATTATTTGTATTTATTTACTGCTTATTAGGTGTCAGGCACTAAGTGAAGTGCCAGAGATGGAAATAAAAAACAAAAACAGCACCTGCCTTCAAGAAGCCTGTATTCTATTGGGGCTGATAACAGGTCCATATAGGTACCTACAAGACACATACCCCGAAGGTTGATACAAGGTAACCAGAGAGCCATGTGTGGGAAGTATGAAAAGTAAATTTAGGCTCCATATGGGGGAAAGTTTTTTCTAACAATTGGAACCATCTAATGGTGGAATATGCTGCTCCTCACAGGAAGTCTTCATGTAGAGACTGGATGACCATTTGTTATAAAGATGTTTTGGAGAGGAAACTTTTTATTTTTATATATTTTTTCTTTTTTTATTAATTTATTTGTTTTCAGTTTTCTACAATCACTTCCATAAGTCCTAGATTATGGACTAGGGGGGTGGAGCCAAGATGGCGAAGTAACAACATGGACTTTGTAGAGTGCTCCCACCAAGTCCAGCCAAATACCTGTAGAAAATGACTCTAAACATATTCTGGAGCTGCAGAACCTATAGAATGATGGAGTGAAGCAAATATCCAGCCCAAGGTAACCTGGAAGGTCACCAGGAAGTGTCTATCCCACCACACTGGGAGCAGAGCTCAGTCCAGTATGGGCTGCAAGTGCACAGAGGGACCTGAGCAGGCCTTGGGGAGACTGAATCTCTCATATCTGTGGTGGTTTACAGACTTCATGACCCCAAAACACTAAGGATAAATTGAAAGGTCAGTGGGAAAGGCCTGTGGGACCAGTGCAGGAGAGTGAAGTGGCCCCAATCCCAGGACAGCAGAGGGAGGAAGGGGCAGAAAAACCTGAGGCAGCCACAGCAGCAGCAGGGGCAGCTGCTCTTCCTGGAGCTCTAGGTCCATAGATTATGGGGGATCCAGCGGCTGACAGTACACCCCCTCACCTCCACTGGAAGCAGAGAACTACCTTGAAAAAGAGCTCAAAAATCAAGTAAATGGTTGAGGAAATAAGCAAAAACTAAAAAAAGAGTGAGACTATTACAATCTTATTTTAGTGATAAGGAAGGCCAAAGCATGCAAACAGAAGAAAACCAAAGTCAAAGTTCTTCCATCCAAAGCCTCCAAGAAAAATATGAATTGGTCTCAGGCCATGGAAGAAGTCAAAAAGGATTTTGAAAATCAAGTAAAAGAAGTAGAGCAAAAATTGGGAAGAGAAATGAGAGTGATGCAAGAAAATCATGAAAAATGAGTTAACTGCTTGCCAAAGGAGGGTCAAAAAAGTAAAGAAAATAACACTTTAAAAAATACACTGACCCAAATGGCAAAAGAGATCCAAAAAGCCAATGAGGAAGAGAATGCCCTAAAAAGCAGAATTGGTCAGATGGAAAAGGAGATCCAAAAGCTCACTGAAGAAAGTAATTCCTTAAAGATCAGAATGGAGCAGATGAAAGCTAATGACTTTATGAAAACTCAAGAAATTATAAAATAAAACCAAAGTAATTTTAAAAATAGCAGACAATGTAAAATATCTCACTGGAAAAACAACTGACCTGGAAAATAGATCCAGGAGAAACAATTGAAAAATTATGGGATTACCTGAAAGTCATGATCAAAAAAAAGAGCCTAGGGCACAGAGTGAATTGAATAGGAAGGGATGATATTTAAAAAAATAAAATTAAGGGGTGAGAGAGGACTATATTTGGAGGAAAAGGGAAAAATGAAATGGGGCAAATTATCTCTCATAAAAGAGGCAAGAAAAAGCTTTTTCAGTGGAGAGGAAAAGGCGGGAAGTGAGAGGGGAAAAAGTCAAGCTTACTCTCATCACATTTGGCTTAACGAGTGAATAACACGCATTCTGAATTTGGTATGAAAATCTATCTTACGCTACAGGAAACTAGGGGAGAAGGGGATAAGTGGGGTGTGGGGGAAGATGATAGAAGGGAGGGCAAATGTAATTATGAGTAAATACTTTTGGGGAGGGACAAGACCAAAAGAGAGAATAGAATAAATGGGGGGCAGGATAGGATGGAGGGAAAATAGTGTTTCACAACATGACTTTTATGAAAGTCTTTTGCATAACTATACATATATAACCTATACTGAATTGCTTGCCTTTCCAGTGGGGATGGGTAGGGAAGGAGGAAGGGAGATACGTTGGAACTCAAAGTTTTAAAAATAAATGTTAAAAGTTGTTTTTACTTGCAACTGGGAAATAAGAAATACAGATAATGGAGTATAGAAATCTATCTTGCCCTACAAGAAAATAGATGAGATGGGGATAAGGGAAGGGAGTGGTGTGATACAAGGGAGAGCAGATAGGAGGAAGGGGTAATCAGAATGCATGGTGTTAGTGGGGTGGGGGGAGGGGAGATAAAATTTGGAATTCAAAATCTTGTGGAAGTAAATGTTGAAAACTAAAAATAAACAAATTTAAAAAAAAAAGAAATACAGAAACAACAACAAAAAATTTTTTTCTCCCACTCCCTCCCCCAGATAGCATGCAATCTTACATGGGCTCTACACATACATGCTTATTAATCACATTTTCACATTAATCATGTTGAACAGAAGAATTAAAAAATGAATGGGAGAAACCAGGAGAAAAACCCAAACAAAATGAAACATAACACAAGAGAAAACATTTTGCTTCACTCCGGGACCCAAGTCCATAGTTCTTTCTCTAGATGTGGGAGGCATTTTGCCTCAAGAGTCCTTTGGGAATGTTTTAGGTCCTTGCATTGCTGTCAAGGGGTAAGTCAATCAGAAACAGTCCTTGCACATTGTGGCTGTTACTGTGTATAGTATTCTCCTGGTTCTGCTCCTTTCACTCAGCATCAGTTCATATAAGTCCTTCCAGGCCTCTCTGAAGTCTTCCTGTTCATCATTTCTTATACCACAATAGTATTCCATTATATTAATATGTCACAACTTGTTCAGCCATTCCCCAATTGATGGACATCCCCTTGATTTCCAGTTTTTGGCCACCACAAAGAGAGTTGCTATAAATATTTTTGTACATGTGGGGCCCTTTCCCATTTTTATGATTTCTTTGGGATATAGTCCTAGAAGCAATATTGCTGGGTCAAAGGGAATGCACATTTTTGTAACCCTTTGGGCATAGTTCCACATTGCTCTCAAGAATGGTTGAATCAGTTCATAGCTCTACCAACAATGACTTAGTGTTCCAACCCTCTCACATCTTCTCCAGCATTTATCATCTTCCTGTTTTGTCATATTGGCCAATCTGATAGGTGGGATGTGGTACCTCAGAGTTGTTTTGATTTGCATCTCTAATCAATAGTGACTTAGAACATTTTTTTATATGATTTTAGGTATTTAATTTCTTCCTCTGCAAACTTCCTGTTCATAACCTTTGACCATTTATCAACTGGGGAATGATTTGCATTCTTGTACATTTGATTCAGTTTTGTATATATTTTAGAAATTTGGCCTTTTTCAGACACTAATTGCAAAACGTCTTTCCCAGTTTTTGGCTTCCCTCCTAATCCTGGTTGCTTTGGGTTTGTTTGTGTAAAAACTTTTCAATTTAACATAATCAAAATTACCCATTTTGCAATTCATAATATTCTCTATCTCTTGTTTGGTCATAAATTTCTCCATTCTGACAAATACACTATTCCTTAATCCCCTAATTTGTTTACAGTAGCAGTCTTTATACCTAGATCATGTATCCATTTGGACTTTATTCTTGTGTATGGTGTCAGGCATTGGTCTATGCCCAGTTTCTTCCACACTGTTATCTAGTTTTTCCAGCAGTTTTTTATCCCAGAAGCTGGGGTCTTTGGGTTCATCAGACTGTAGATTGCTGTATTAATAGACTAGTGTCTTGAGTACCTAATCTGTTCCACCGGTCTACCTCTCTATTGCTTAGCCAGTACCAAGTGGTTTTGATGATTGCTGCTTTATAATACAATTTGAGCTCTGGTAAGGCTAGACCACCTTCTAGCATTTCTTTTCATTAATTCCCTTGATATTCTGGACCTCTTGTTCTTCCAGATGAATTTTGATATTATTTTTTCTAGCTCTAGAAAATAATTATCTGGTAGTTTGATTGATATGGCACTGAATAAGTAAATTAACTTAGGCAGAATTGTCTTCCTTATTATATTAGCTCGACCTACCCAAGAGCAACTGATGTTTTTCCATTTACTTAGATCTGACTTTATTTGTGCAAAAAGTGTTTTGTAATTGTGTCCATATAGAGAGGGAACTTTTTTTAAAAAAGTATATGCTGAACTATATGGCCTTCCTAAATCTCTTCTAACTTAGAGTCTGTGAACCACTATTGAAATGTATTTTGCAGTATTGTTTTGATTACTACTGCAATCAATCCAAGAATAATTCCTATTGTCCTGTGTAGTCCTATGGTAGAGTGCTCTGGTTTTCCTATTCGTTGTAGTAGTCACAAGCCTCCGGAAACTTGGGGAACTCTAGGGAATGCCTGCCTGATAGTATCCCCACTCCATCAAGTTGCTACGGCAACTTCCCATTGTAGGGATTACAGTCCCCTTTCCTTTACCCACTCTTTCTTACTCTCTTTCTTCCTTCTATCCTTGCTCTTTGTCACACCCTCCATCCTCAACTGACAATAATAGTGAATTTATATACTACATGTTGTACTTCTTTGGGGAAAAAAGTTTTCTGTTTCTTCTTCTTATGTTTCAAAAAAGGTAAGATAAACATTTTACATTTCTCTATTGGCTGTGGACCTTAGAAAATAAAGAAGTTCTTCATCCCTGAGTCACATGGAAAAAGAGTTAAATTTAGAGTCAGAGGAGCTGGGTTCAAATCCTAATTCTGTCATGTATTTACTCTTACTTAGGGTGAGTCATTTCATCTTTCTGGGCCTCATTTTTCTTATGAAAAGGTTAAGGGAATTGGATTAGTTGACTTTGAAGGTTTGTCCCACTTGTGAATCTTTGATCCTGTGGCTTTGGTTTCTACCAGGTCCTCTCCACTCTCTGCAACTGTTGTTTACAAATGTAATCTTCTGAGTGCTTTTTGAGAGAACTCCTTCCTAGTTATACAGCTTTGGATAATTCGCTATACCTCAATGGACCTCAATTTCTCCCTCTGCAAAATGAACTAATTTGCCTTTGAGGACCCTTCCCAGCTCTAGACCTGTGGGTGGGTTTCTATAAAGAAACATTAAGACTTGAACCCTGGTCTGGGTTTCTTCAGCACTTAGTGTAATTAGTAGGAGGCTACTTTGGCAGATCAGCTCTTCTCTCAAGGGCACACCTAGGAAACGATTCACATGCTCTAAGATTCAGTATCCAAGAGGCGAAAGCTATTGTTTATAACCAAATTCTCCCTTTCTCATGACCCCAGCTTTGGGCCAGGAAAAAAAAAAAAGCCTAGAATGACACTAAGACCCCACTGCCTCTGATATCATCTAGATGGCATTGCTCAAAATTAAAAGGAGGACGTCTCTAACTTCAAAGTAAGGAGGAAGCTTCCCACAGCCCTGTGCCATTCATTCCCAACAGATGACTTGACCTCAAAATTTACTTCTCCATCAATCATCTCTGCCTTACCCTTTCTCTTGTATCTTCCATTTCTACCCCTCCATTTGGCTTTTTCCTCACACTCCACAAATATGCTCATGTCTCTCAAATCCTTAAAACAAGTCCATGGACCCTGCTATGCCCAGATACTTAATGCCCTCTCTGCTTCCTTTTATCACCAGTGTTTTCTATATAAAAGTATATAGTCGCTGCCTCCACATCTTCACCACCCAATCACTGCTCAGTCCCTTACAGTCTGGCTTTCATCCACATTACTCTATCAAAAGTAACCAATTATCAGATGTAGGGATATTATCCTTCTTGATCTCTGTTGCATTTGACACTTGAATACCCCTTGGATTTCTGAAACTCTCTTCTCCGGCTTTCCTTGACACTGTACTCTCCCAGGTCTCCTCTTTTTCTCTTGTGTTGGCACCAACCCTTTCTCCTATAGGAAGCAAGTCTCAAGTACCGCTCTTAGGTCTCCTTGATGAGGTGTGAATTCCCTAGACCAAGTGTCATTCCCCTTGTGTGCACTGCTCCGCCTTTGAGACCTCTGTTCTGGCTTTGATTCAAGTTCATGGATAGTTCATGTACCTGAACTTTTCCCTGTAGGTTTGCCTTGAAAAAAGGAGGTCAGAATTTCTAGAATGTTTACAGCAGCTGTCTTTGTAGTGGCAAAGAACTGGAAATTGTAGGAATACTCATTCATTGGGGAATGACTAAACAAGTTGTGGTATATGATTGTGATGGAATATTACTATGCTACAAGAAATGATGAGCTCAATGATTTTAGAAAAATATGGAAAGACTTGCATGAAATAATGAAGAGCAAAATGAGCACAACCAAGGGAACACTGTACACAGTAATAGAAATATTGTTCTAAAAACTTTAGGCAAGTAAGTTATTTTGTCCATTATAAATAGAACATGTGAAGAAAGACACTATCTGCATCCAGAAAAAGAACTGATAAATAGAAGTATGTATGGAATAATTTACATATGTATATATGTGTGTACATATGCATTTATACACACCTGTTTGTGTCTAATGGCAGCCATCTCTAGGGCAGGAGTGAGAGGAAAGAAGAAAAAAACTTACATGATAATTTTTTGTATATTTAAAGGAATAGCAAGTTATATATAGTAAATTTGCAGTTTCATGCACTATCATCTTTTTTACTGTACTATGTTATAAAAATGCTTGTTTTATTACATATATTAAAAAAAAATTTTTTTAAAGAGAAAAGAGAGGTCAGACCCAGGACTGAGAGATATAGAAAGTGGAGATTGGGTGTAGATTATACTTGGGATCCTTGGGAGAGACTTGTTCATTCAAGGACAAACCCCTCCAGAGAACTATGTGCATTCAGTAACTAGAGCCCACTGGAGACAATGACCAAAGAGGAGTTGAAGACTGGACTTATGGAGAGTCAGAGACATTCACAATAGAATCTGAAGGGAGACTTGGGAAATGGAAGAGAGAAGGAATCTTCCCCAGATGGTCATTCAATGAGATAGAGCCTGGGAAAGAGAAGAATGGAGATAACCAGCCTTATTCAGCCCCCAGACCTGTGGACCATACTATCTGTACAATACCAAAGTAGATGAATTGCCTTAGCAAGGGGTCAGGAAATAGAAGAATAACCTAGATCCATCCATTTGAAGGCACCATGAGTCACATGGATTATATAGATCCTAAGCAAAAGTAGGACCAGAGAGTTGCTTGATTCCAAGCAACCCTGAATTCTTTCCCATATGGTAATAGCAAGAGGCCTCAAAACCAGAGTGGAACTGTAACTTGGAGAACTTATATTAGTCCTTGGAGAGAGGTGGAGTCCACCAAAGCAGAAAATTTTTCATATTATGGATGGATATGAGTGGCTGAGAGGCAACAAGTTATGGGGCATTGAATGCCAATGACTCAGAAAGACTGAGGTTTAAATTCTGACTGCCACTTATTAGCTGTGACCAATGGGCAAGTGACATGATCTCTCTGTAAAATGAAAGGGTCAGATTCAATGACTGTGGTCCTATGACTTGGGTCCAAGTTTTTGCATTTTAGTTGGATTAAATAAAACTTTTCTGTATCTTATGTCTGCTTGGCCAAGATGCTTACATAGGAGTTAAGGATCCTCAAGGAGACACAAGGCAAATTCTGATGTTCCCAGGGTAACCTTCCATAGGAGCAAGAGTCAAAGATTTACCAGAGATGCTCAAGGTAAATCCAGTAAATTATGTCAGATGCCATGAGACCTGTATACTCATTATACATTCCTATAGCCTAAATTCTAGAATTCTACAGGGTTCTGTCCTGAATTATTTTTCTTTCTTCTTTTTCTCTATATTCAGTCCCTTAGTCTCCAGGACTCCAGAGGCTGAACCATTTATTCCTAAACCTTTATTTCCAGTCCTTTCATCTTAAATAAGATCTATAGTCTCTCAAAAGATTACGTCCAGACTCTAACTATTGTTGTTTGTTCTCTAAGAGGACCAAGATACAGGAAGGTGATGCCATGCATACAAGTGAATCAGATTTAAGTGAGGAAGGGCTGTGCAAAGTCACCAGCCTCACTTTGTCTTCCAGAGTCATCTGGGTCCAGTAGCAAGATATAGATCAGGATGATGGCCTTGGATGTAATGACAGATCTTGGCCTTTTTAAAGTAAGATCTTGGATTTCTGGTCAAAACAGAAACAATTGCTATTTCATTCACTCTGAGCTAATCAGGGCCCAAACAATGACCAACTAGGGGTTGGCCTGGGACCTATTGTTGCCAATCAGTGATCTAACTCTAACACAAGAAGAATGACTGATTATCCAGACTGATTTGTAATAAGATGGACAACCTATAGAGTTCATCTATCATGTATGTATTTGTATGTATTTGTATGTGTATCTTGGGTAAATAATGGATATGTGTGTGTGTGTATATCTATGTGTATATGTATATGTATGGGGCAGCTAGATGACTCAATGGAAAAAGTGCTAGACCTGGAGTCAGGAAAACCTGAGTTCAAATCTGTCTTCAGACACTTACTAGCTGTGTGATCCTGGTCAAGTCATTTATCCTCTGCCTTAATCCCCTGGAGAAGGAAATGGCAAACCACTCCAATACCTTTGCCAAGAAAACCCCATGAGCAATATGATCTACAGGGTCACAAAGAATCAGACACAACTGAACAACAACAGATATATTTGTGTGTCTCTCTCTCTCTCTCTCTCTCTCTCCCTATATATATATATGTACACACATACATATATATAAAGAACATAATGTATCATAAAATAGTACATTAAAAATATTTGGTACAAAGAATGCATATTATATGTAATATATTAACATGTAACACAAAATAGAAGTATATGTATGTATATATTTAAGTATATTGCATAAATATCTAAATATATATTATGTGTAAATATATTATAGAAACACAATATATAAATATAGGTAACATCACATAATGGGTACTGTAAAGTGGTACATTAGGAACAGTTGGTAGGCACACATGCATCTAGAATCAAATTGAAAATCCTCTGGTTATTAAAGCCCTCATAGGATGGCTATTTTCTATTCTTCCAGTCTCCTTATACTTTATTACCTTCCACGTTCTCTCTAATCCAATACTTGTTTCCTTACAGTTCCTTTCAAATGAGTTTCTGTCTTGTGCATCCAAGCATTGACACTGACAGTCCCTTCATGATTAAAATCCTCTACGTCCTCAATCCTTCCCAATGTCTTTCTTGGCTTCCTTCAAGTCCCAGCTAATATCTACCTTCTGCAAGAATCCTTTCCTAGTCCTCCTTGATCTTAGCACTTTCTCCCTGAACACAGTCCTGATTTATCCTCTTTATATCTTGTTTGTGCACGGTTGTTTGCATGTTGTCTCCCTCATTAGACTGCAAGATTCTTGAGGACAGGGACTATCGTTTGACTTCCCCAGTGCCTAGCAAATTGTAGGTACTTCATAAACCTTGTTGACTGCTGACTTATTATAGTGGTTGATAGATAATAAGCAGTTAATAAACATTTATTGAATTGAATTAGATCAAAAGAGATTAAAATTGAAAGCAAAAAAAATGCTTATTGAACTAATAAAATTTGGGGTATGTTTTTCAGTTGAATTAGAAGGTATTTTTAGAATTCTTTAGTCTGCCTGATGGATGAATGCCACCTACAACTTCCCTATAAAGCAGTTATCCAGCCTTTGCTTAAATATTGCCATTGATGGAATTGATGGAGAAATCACTGCCTCATAAGGAAATACAATGAAATAGAAAGATGTTGGACCAAGCTTCATTAGACCCAAGTTCTAGTTTCTTCTCCTCAACTATCTTTGGAATCTTGAGTATGTCTCTCTTTGAATCTATTTCTTCAACTAAGAAATGAGGTGATGAGACTAGATAATCTCCAAGAATACTTAAATCTTAAGATTTTTCTGATCTCTTTTTGGACAATTCTTAATTCTTTATTTTGAGTAGAAATCTACCTCCCTTTAATTTCCTAGTTTTGCCCTCAGAAGACATGAAGAATGTCAAATTTCTCTTCCTTTCAAATATTTGAAGACAGAAATATTCCCCTACATCTTCTCTTTAGTTCCTTCCACTGGCTCCTTGTAGGATACGATTTGGAGTTCTTTCAACCATCTTGGTCACTCTCCTCTGAATCTGCTCCAAATTGTCACTATTCTCCATTCTCCTTCCAAAATTCAGTACCTAGAATTGAACCCAATATTTCAAATATGGTTTGACCAGAGCAGAATACAGCAGGGTTATCACTTCTCTTATTCTGTATAATTGCAAAGGAGGAACAAGGGAGTTAATAGGCAATTTGATGAGTTTCCTAATTAAGGTGATAAGATTATAGGGCATGACCCTTTGTTTGGATTCGGCTAAGAGGCAACTTCCCTTGGAATATGAATATGCCCACTGGCATATTCATGGGGAAACAGAGCTCAAAGTAAGTGGAATGCTGGAGACTTAGGGTAGCAGTCTCTAATTAGAGGAGCTATTTTTCTCTATGATATATAAAAGCAATCTATGAGCTCTCCCCCAAATCCAAAGCCCATGTGAATCTTTATTTGAACACCTTCTCCCATTGAGTTTGGTCCCTAGAGTTTAGCTGACTATATTTCCCCTTCAGGGTTCTAAGTGTACACTGAGAAACTGAGTAATTCTATAATGCTGTCAGCTCAAGCCCCTACTGCTATGCCCCCCACCAAGATTATCATTGGAGAATCAGTTTAGTCCATTAGATATTTAGGTTTGAAAAGAAAGTACTTACTAAAGTGGTACATTAAGAACATGGAGTACAAAGCATCTTCTCAAAAGTCTGTGAGACATACTCTCCCTCTAATACATAGAGAGTACAGGAGAAAGATAGCTCAAGCATAGAGAGTACATATAGCAAAAGGGTAATTCCCAGTTTCTGGTTCCCAGAAGTCCTTTTCTCCCATTCGTGGAGTACTTCAGAAGTTTCCCATTTCTTTGCTCCTAACACAAACACAACCATCAGCTGATCTGAGGCTTCCATTTCACATCCCACTTAGGAGAATGGGAAGTCCAACATTCTTTGGACCCTTGGAAGCTTGCAAAGTCCTCCTATAGCCAAAGAGAGGAGCAATAGAAAAAGACATGACCTAGTATGGAGGAGAAATATCTCCTCCCTGAGCAGTCCTCCTCAGGGCTGTTCTGGAAAGCTGCACTTTCTCCAATTTCTGGGAAAGTTTTCTATTCCAACTAACTGGATGCTTTTGTATGGAACCCAGAGGCATAAAGAAATACTCCATGATTCCAGAGGACAGATGAAGAATGCTATCTCACCTCATGACAGAGAGATGATGGAATAATAAGCAAGAGAAACATAATTTTTTTATGTCACCAATGTAGGGGTATGTTCTACTTTTACTATGTTTATATGATACAAAACTTCTGTTTTTCTTTCTTTCTTTTTTCCCCAGTGGGTAGGAGGGAGAATAAATAGATGCCTGATAATTTCTTTAAAAATATTAAGAATGGATGATATCTAAAAAACAAAATTAAGGATTGAGAGAGGAATGTATTGGAAGGAAAAAGTGGGGAGATAGAATGGGGTTAAATTATCTCATATAAAAGAGGCAAGAAAAAGGTTTTACAATGGAAGGAGAGGGAATGTGAGAGGGAATGAATGAACCTTACTTTCATCAGATTTGGCTTGATGAGGGAATAACATACACACTCAGTTGGGCATTTTACTTTATAGCAAAGTAAAGGGGAAAGGGATAAGGATAGGGGATGATAGAAGGGAGAGCAGATTGGGGAAGGGGGTAGTCAGAAGTAAACATTTTTGAAAAGGGACAGGGTCAAAGTTGAAAATAGAATTAGTGCGGGGTGGGATAGGATGGAGGGAGGGAGATATAGTTAGTCTTTCACAACATGACTATTATGGAGTGTTTTGCATAGCTATACATGTATAACCTATATCGAATTGTTTGCCTTCTCAATGAGGGTGAGTGGGGAGGGAAGAAGGAAGAGAATTTAGAACTCAAAGTTTTAAAAATAAATGTTAAAAATTGTTTTTACATCAACTGGGAAATAAGAAATACAGGCCATAGGGTATAGGAATCTATCTTGTTCTACAAGAAAGGAAGGGAGAAGGGAGGGAGGTAAAAGGAGAGCAGACTGGGGAAAGGGGGTAATCAGAATGCAAGCCATATCAGGGTTGGGGAGGAGAGAGATGGGGAGAAAATTTAGAACTCAAAATTTTGTGTAAATGAATGTTTAAAACTAAAAATAAATAAATTAGTTTAAAATATTATTATTATAGCTGGGTGGCAAAGTGGACAGGGCACTCAGTGAAGTCAGGAGGACCTGAAACCAAATCCAGTCCCAGATACTTACTAGATATGTGACCTTGGTCAAGTACCTTAACCTCTGTTTGCCTCAGTTTCCTCAATTGTAAAATGGGGATAATAAGGGTGTCTATCTCCAAGAGTTTTTGTGAAGATTAAGAGGTATTTTTAAAGCACTTAGCACAGTACCTGATATACATAGTAGGCAATCTATAAATGAAAGCTATTTCATGTATATATACATATATGTATATATGTAACATAAATACACGTGTTTGTGTGTATATATTATTATATGTATTAATATATATGTATATGTGTATGCATATGTATGTATATATACATGTGCATATGTATTGTGTATGTGGTCTAAGAAGGTAAGGAGTTCCTAATCTGGGTCTGTCAACTTGCTGTTGTTTTTTTAAGTACTTTGATAGCTGCATTTTGATGTATTTGGTTTCCTTTGTAATCCTTTATATTTCTAATGCTGGATTTGAACTCAGATCATCCCGACCCCAGACCCAGAGCTCTATTCACTGTATCATCTAACTGTAATAATAATAATTTTTTTCAATTATCAAGCATCAATTTATTTTTCCTCCCATCTCTTCATGTCTACTGGGGAAAAGAAAGGAAATACAGAAGCTTTATATCATATAAACAGTGAAGCAAAAGAAATCCCCACATTAGCAACATATAAACTATGTTTCTCCTTTCATCATCTCTCTGTCATGAAGCAGTCTTCATCATCAGTCCCCTGGAAACATGCCATACCAAAGGGATCCCTGATGCACACACACCTTAAGATGCACACATTAAGAACTGCTCGAGGGAGACCTTATCTAGTGAAGGTGTCAGGTAAAAAGAGCGGTGAGCTTGTTTAGACAAGAAGGGTCAAACAAGGTATGAGCAGCCCCACAATCTGCCCATAACTCTTCCCAACACAGTTAAAACAGATTAAAATGCAATTGAGAAATATTTAACAAAATCGATAAAAATATAGTAAAGTGTAGATATCATTACATTTAAAAAGTAGATCAGTATGTGAGACGCTGATCCTTCTGTGCAGATTAGTGGTCAAAGTTTCTGGTCGAGTTTACTATTGCTTTAGACCCTGCTCTTCTGTCTCGTTGGCCATTTACCCTCTCTGTAGCTGAGAAGACAGTGCAGTGAGCAGAAGAGAACTTTGAGCATAGATTCCCTTTACTCTTGGAAGCCAAATCATGTTTCTTCCTCTGGCTACCTCCATTCTCACTTCCCAGAGGAGAGCCTCCACAGCTCTGAGGCGGGGGATGGACAAGTGTACTGAGAGGGACACTATCCCTAATATGACAGTGAATGGCGCATTTAAAAGCACACATCAATCTGGGGGAAAATGTAATAGTTAAGACAATATCCAGATGGGAAAGATATTTGCTAGCTGTCTGCATTTGGGGGCAGGGGGATTCTAAAGTAAAGTTAGAATGAAATGAGAGAAGCATGATGAATTTCTAAGGACACAAGGAACCACTGATGTAGTAAGTAGGGTTCAGTTGGTCTTTTAGGAAAGCCTGCAGGGGCCGAATGCATTCCACTAATAAGATAAACCTTGTTCTTGGCTATTGGTTTCCTAATTTCTGCCCAGGCTTGTTTCCCTAGCTGTTAGGATACATAGATTCTCTTATGCAATTGTAAGTTCCTTGAGAGAAGGAATCTGTTCTTAAATCTCCATTATAAATGTTTTCTGCCTGTTTGCCTGATTAATTGGATAGCCAGATGATGCAGTAGAGACCAGACCTAGAGTCAGGAAGACCTAAGTTCAGATGGGACCTCAGACACTTACTCACTGTGCAACCCTGGACAAATCACTAAAGTAATTTTCCTAAAGCACAGGCTGATCATGTTACCCCTCCCCATACTCAACAAACTCTCATGACTACTTTTGACTTGCAGGATCAAATACAAAATGTTTTGTTTCTCATTCAAAGCCTTTCATAAGCTACCACCCTCCTACTTTTGAAGTTTTCCTATACCTTTCTCTGTATAATCTTTAATACAGTGACACTGGCTTCCTGGACGTTCCACCAATAAGACTCTCCATTTCTCATCCCTGGGCATTGTCTCTGGCTCTCTTAAACACTCTCTCTCCTCCACTCTTCCCTTTAAATTACTTGTGTTCGTTGTCTGATTGTTAAAGATGAACGAATTCTACCTACTGGCCTCCCAGGCTTCCTTTAACTCCCAACCAAAATCTCACCTTCTACTGGAAGCCTTTTCTAACTTCTCTTAATTCCAGTTCCTTCCCTCTTTTTAATTATCTAGTATTTATCCTGTAGATAACTTGTTTCATATATATGTATTTATATGCCTCTTCCATTAGGTTTTAAACTCCTGGAGGATAGGGCCTGTCTTTTGCCTCTTTTTTGCATTCCCAGTGAAGTACAAACAACATCAACAACTTTGCACAATGCCTGACATACAGCAGATGCTTAATTGGCTGGGTAGTTGTCCTTCGTCTTCAAAGAGGACCAAAATGACATCACCATGATAAAGTGAAATTCCAGTGTGTCTGACTGTGCCTAACCAGAACAATACGAGCTCAGAATGCTCTACCATAGGTTGGGCACAGATAGTCTGTAGGAATTTTGGGGGTGGATATCCCAAATTTGTAGATCCTGTGTTTACTCTGTGCTGTCTCAGTTCTGCTTTGCTCAAAGAGCACAGCACCCCTTCTGATGTGGGCACGCCATGCTGAGCGGTCCTGTGCCAGTGTCTCCCATGTTGCACAGTCAAATCCAAAGTTCTTGAGAGAAACCTTCAGAGTGTCCTTGTATTGCTTCTTCTGGACACCATGTGAGTTCTGCCCCATGCCTGTTTTCCATAACACAGTCTTTTTGGCAAGTGTACATTTTACATTCAAACAATGTGGTCAGCCCATCAGAGCTGCGCTCTCTGAAGCATAGTATGAATACTTGGCAGTTCAGCTCGAGCAAGGACTTCAGTGTCTGGTACCTTATCCTGCCAGGTGATCTCAAAATCTTCCTAAGATAGTTCAAGTGGAAGCTATTCAGTTTCCTGGCATGGCACTGGTAGATTGTCCATGTTTCACAGGCATACAACAATGAGGTCAGCACAATGGCTCTGTAGACCTTCAGTTTGGTAGTCAGTCTAATACCTCTTCTCTCCTAAACTTTTCTTCAGAGTCTCCCAAATACTGATCTAACTCTGGCAATGTGTGTATCAACTTCATTGTCAATGTGTACATCCCTGGAAAGTACACTGCCAAGGTAAGTGAACTTATCCACAGCATTCAAAACTCCTCCATTTGTTGTAACTGATGGTTCCATGTATGGATAGTGTGGTGGTGGTTGATGGAGCACCTGTGTTTTCTTGGTGTTAATTATTAGGCCAAATTTAGCACAGGCAGCAGAGAATTGATCCATACTTTGTTGCATCTCAGCTTCAGAGGCTGCATTGAGTGCACAATCATCTGCAAACAGAAAATCATGTACCAACACTCCCTCCACTTTGGTCTTGGCTTGTAGCCTTTTCAAATTGAAGAACTTACCATCAGCATGGTAGTTGACCTTGATGCCTTGTTCATCCTCATTAAAAGTACTTGTCAACATGGCTGAAAACATCATGCTAAAAAGCATGGGAGCAAGCACACAGCCCTGTTTCACTCCATTGGTGACTAGGAAGGCACGAGAGCATTGTCCATTATCTATTATCTAAAACCCGGACAAACATGCCATCATGAAATTGATGTACAATATTGATGAACTTCTCCAGGAAACCAAATTTTGACATAATTTTCCATAAACCTTCACGTCTAACAGTGTCAAAGGCCTTGGTGTGGTCTACAAACGTTCTGCACAGAGCTCTGTTCTACTCTTGGCATTTCTCCTTGAGTTGTCGGGCAGCAAACACCATATCGACTGTTCCTCAGTCCTTTCTGAAGCCACACTGGCTCTCAGGTATATGACCATCTTCCAGTCTGTTAAGGAGGACTCTAGCAAGAATTTTGCCAGCAATGACTAAACGAGAGACCCCCCTGCTGTGATTGTTGCAGGACAATCTATTCCCTTTACCTTTATAGGGATGGACAGAGGAGGCATCCTTGAACCCCTGAGGGACAACCTCCTCTTGCCATATAAAGATGCTAAATAAATGTTTGTTGATTGATTTAATCTCTGCCTGCTTTGGTTTCCTCAGTTGTAAAATGGGGATAATAACAATACCTACCTGCTAAAGTTCTTGTGAACATCAAATGAGATAAATGAAATAATATTTGTACAGTTTTTAGCACACACTGTCTGGTACACGTAGGTGTTAAATAAATGCTTGTTCCCTTCCCCTTCTACTTCATGGAACTGAAGAGAGGCTTAGTGACCACAACTAACTACTCAGGCAGCCAGTCACATTTTTCCAGGCAGCTGTATGAAAAAATTATATAAACCTAAGTTAGAGGTTAGCTGATTTGCCATCTGAGAGAGTAATACTTTGGTAAACAATTCCATTTTCCAGGACTCTTTAGGTCAGGCTGTGGGTGCTAATGGCACTTTGCCTAGTCCTCAGTCCTATCCCAATATGTTTACCTTCCCCTACTGGCCTCAGAGCATGAGTTATGGTTGCGACAGAATGTAATCATAGGCACTGAGTCTTGCAGGGTAGTGTCTGACACCCACAATTCACAACATGAAAAAAGACAAGCTCCTTCTAGGGTAGAGACTCATAACCAGAGGTCTTTGAAGTTTAAAAATACAAATATTTTAATATCTGTACTGCAGTATAATTGGTTTCCTTTGTAATCCTGTGCATTTTATTTCATTCATTTAAAAACATTATTCTAACAAGGTGTCCATAGATTTAACCAGATATCCAATACAATATCTGCAATACAACATAGCACTCTCTTTTAAAAGAGCAAGCTAGTCAGCTCACGAAGGGTGTCCTAAAGACAATTATTATTGTCGGTTCCTCATATGGAGGAAGAACCTAGCTCTTTCGAGGAAATCACTCTTTATTTTTCCCCTTGTATATATGCTAGATTATAGGAGGGAATTTCTTTCTCTTCTCTAACCTCCCTCAGCAATGGCATCTTTCAGTAAAACAGGCCCTGTTGAGTTGAATGGAATAAATTAAGCTTCAAAGACAAGCATGTCCAGGGAGCCCAACAAAGCCATCTACTCAAGAAAGAAGCTATGTCTATGAAGAGGGACAGGAGGACAACATGAGAAGAAAAGAGGTTTTGGGATTGCTCAGAGTCAGAGATTTGACTTGCCTTGGTTATATGTGTTCCCCATATATGTACCTCTTGCCTTTGAACTAACTGTGTCAACCACCTGATTGTTAAAGGTAAATGAACTGGTTGGGGCTCATGAGTTTTAGAAGGTCAGACTCACAGAGTACTTTGAATAGTTATCACCCAGGAGACCCAACCTGTGATTGTAAGTTGAGGGTAGGGGATATGCCAGGAGAGGCTAGTTACACACTACATGAGCATGATTATGAGTAAGTTATTTAACCTCTCTAAGTCTCAGTTTCCCTATGGAAGAAGGGATGATAATGATATTGTTTTATAGGATTTTATGAATAAATACAGAGTTTTTATACTAAATATAGAATTTTACGAGGATCGAATGAGATAAAAGTATAAAGTAATTTATAAACCTTAAAATTATATAAATGCTAACTATTAGCTTTGGATAATATCTATTATTTCAAATAATAATTGTATTTTAAATGCTAAACAACTGTTTACATTTATGATAAGTTGCACAGTAGATAGAGCACTGGGCCTGAAGTTAGGAGGACCTGAGTTCAAATGTAGCCTCAGACACCTACTAGCTATGTGACCCTGGACAACTTCTGTTTGCCTCAGTTTCCTCAACTGTTAGACTGGGATAATAACAATACCTACCTCACAGGGTTGTTGTAAGGATCAAATGAGATAATATTTGTAAACCACTTAGCCACAATGCCTAGTACATAGTAGGCATTTAATAAATGCTATTATCTTCCCTTTCCGATCATTCTCAGTACACCGAGCCTTTCTGTGACATCTAACAGCTCAGTTATTTGCTACAAGATGAATATAACTTGCAAGTCAAAAGTTCTCCAGCTCTATATTCCAGGATCTTCAAAGGATGATCCAATCCATCCTAGGTCAGAGTGATCTGCATCTCCCCTGCCAGAAAGCCAGGATGAGGAAAAATTATTCCAGCCTGCTTAACATCAAGTTGAGGGATCATTATGGAGGTAGGATTATGCATGGGGGAAATAGGTTCCCCACCCTGTACCATTAGGCGTTGGAAACTGGCTAAAAAGCAAACAAGGGAATGTTTATATGCCACCTTTCTTTCAGGGGGCTCTCAGCTTTTTAAGTCACCAGAGGCAGTAGATAGAATACTGAATACAGAATCGGCAAAATAGGCAGTCCCACTTCCGATACATACTAATCATGTGACTATGACCAAGCCACATCATCTCTCTCAGCCTCACTTTCCTTATCTGCAAGATAAAAGAGTTGAACTAATTAGCTGGTCTTTCAGTTTTCTTCTAGCCTAACTCTGTAATACTATGGTCAGTTCACTGATGGAAACAACTTCCATAAAATAGACAATGTGTAATATAGATTTATGCCTAGAGGAGGCTTCAGAGATCCATCGAGTAATTAGTCTATTTCTCTACCATCATGGCCTATTCAGCATTCAATATAATTGAACAAAGCCTCAAGTTCCTATTTTGTTTATGGCTTCCTACAAAGTCCCATCTACCACCTCATTATTGGGGAAAGGTGACATTGAGTCCTCAAAAATTATGCTATTCCAGCAGAGCACATCTTTCCAGCAGGTTTTCCCATGCTGTCAAGGCTTCAAGGGTGGTCCCAGCAAAAGACTTAGTCTACTTTGCAAGACCAGCCCAGCTAAATACAGGGTCGTCACCATCAGTGGGATGGCCAGGTGGTGAAGAATTCTTTGGTCATGGCTGTCATGAAACAAAGCATAAAATGCTCCTCAGTTCTGGACATCCTTTCCTTCTTCCCTTCTCCAGTGATAATGGAAGAGTGATGGAAAAAGAGAAGGAGGATCTTAAGAATCACAGGATTTTTAGACCCTCTTTACATTCGAATTGAGTGTTTATGGTACTATATATGACATTGAACTTGACTTAGCAAAATCCACATTATCTTAATTTGTTACTATTGATTTGATGTAAGACTCCCAAGAATTATTGTCACCTCCATCTTTAGAAAGCATTCTTTAAGTGCCCATATTTTTCAGTCTGAAATGATTAGGGTACAATAGCAATAACTGATATTTACATAGTATTTTAGATTTTACAAAAGGTTTCCTCAAAACAGCCTTAGAGTCGGGTGAAGCAAGTATTAGCTCTATTTTACAAGTGAGGAAACTGAAGAGAGGTCAAAGGATTTACCAGGTTACTTTTAGATAAAGTACACAGTATTTAGATTGAATTCGTTGAATGCTTTCATGTCCCAGGGACACTTAAAGATAACCTACAACCAAATATTTTATTGGTCAGCAGGGAATTATTATGTCTCCTCTGTACTGTAGTTTTTAATGACAAGGATAGGGCTAGAATTCTAGGGTAGGGAGTCTGATTATGTGAAATTCCATAATCTTGGTAAATTCTATTCTGGCTGAGCTGAAAACTCACCTAGTCCCTTCCCTTTTAGCAGAGCTATATAGATAATGTGAGCATTAACATATCTGTCTCCCTGCTAGGGTCATGTCTGTGATCACATAGGGTTTGCCCAACCTTTATCTTGCCTCTGGTCTGATCACCATATTTGGACACACACTTAAAGGGGTTGCAAGATGTTAGGGAAAGCCTTGGCTCTAAGATTGGAGGAGCCTGAAGTCTGTTTTTAGAACTACCCTTTAACCATCTAAGTGACCTTGGGCCTTTCCCTTTATCTGCTCTGAGTCACAATTTCCTCATCTGTAAAATGGGGATCATATACTGCTACCAACTACACCCTTCTAGGAGATATCAGGAAAGCACCATACAAATATAAATTAATTTATGCTGCTTTGAGTGAGAAAACAGCTTTTTTGGAGGATGATGTCTTTTTGTATTGGTTCTCATAAAATCAGATGTTAAGTCTCCATTTCTAATATCCTTGTCCTTTTCCTCCTCCTTCTACCAACAGTTTTAGGTGGACTTCAGTAATCCCTCATGACTCCAAACAAAACTGTGGACGACAGAGATAAAAACCACTTTATTAGGTAACCCAGCCTAGACCTGCTGCTGGTTCAGAAACAGTGTTATCTAGAAATCAACCCCCATGACAGTTATTGAGTAACTAAGTACTGAGTAACTTCAAAACTGAAAATACTCCAATGGAGACTGAGACTGGGCAGGGCGGAACAGAAAGGTAGAGACCCAGTTGAGCCAGCAGAACGAGGACTGACTCCCTATGGGGTTGTAGCCTTCCCACTATACCTAAACCTTTCAGACCCACTGTGAACTTTTCAGGTGCCACAGGGGAGAAGCAACTGAGGAAAAGAGCTGGAATAAGCCTCACTGCAGGGGAGCAAAGCCTACGAAGACTGGCCAGTTGGGAACTAGTTTATTCTGCTCTCGTGGCCTCCTTCTCTTCCCTCTTCCACTCCTTGCTATTGGCAGGGTAGGATCTGGGTCACACCATGGAATGAGTGAGGCCTTTTCCTCCAGACACAAGTGTGCATTAACTGGAACCTCTCTTATTTGGCCCAGTACCCACGGTTGCCTCCTGCCCTGCTCCCCAGTCTTACTTCTTTCAAGTTCTTTAACCACAGCCACCTTCCTGCCAATGTGTCCCAGCTGACAAATACCTAATATAGGAGGTAAACAGTAGGGCACAAAAACATTAGCCTTGATGCTAAGGCCTTAGAATCAAAACCAAGCTCTGCTTCTTACTGTGTGACTAAGCCAAGTTATTTCACTTGTTTTCACCTCTATAAAATAAAGAGGTTGGCTAAGGTCCCTTCCAAATCAAGATGCTTTGATACTTTGAATGCAAGAAGTCAGGAAATCAGGAAAGTTTCAGAAAGACTTGAGTTCAAAACTTACCTTACATACTCTTTAGCATGATCTTGGGCAAGTCATTGAACCTCTCCTGGTCTCAGTTTCTTCATCTGTACAATGGGACAGCTAGGAGCTCAGTGAATAGAGAGCTGGACCTAGAGTCATGAAGACCTGAGTTCAAATCCAGCCTCAGACACTTACTAGCTGTGTAATCCTGGGCAAGTCATTTGACTCTGTTTGCCCTTGGAATCCTTGGGAGAAGAAAGGCAAACCACTCCAGTATCTTTGCCAGGAAAACACCATGAACAATATGGTCCACAGGGTTACAAAGCGTTTGGACACAACTCAACCACAACAAAAAACAGGGATAATAATAGCACCTACCTCACAGGATTGCTGTGAGGATCAAAGGAGTTAACATATGTCTAGTATTTTACAAAGCTGAGCTATACAAATACTACCTATTATTATAACATTATTGTGATCTATAGTTTACAAAGTATTTTTCCTCATTAACAACGAGGTAGGCCAAGTTAATATTATTATCTGCAGTTCACTCAGATTCTCTAGTGGGCCTGTGATTGATTGTTCCCTCCATTGATATGGACCAAAAATCCATCCATTTCTACACAATTTTGATTCATGTTCTCCCTAAGTTCATCATAGCAGATCCATTCACTGAAGATCCTCTGAGTTCTTCTTGCTTTTTTTCTTCTTGAGGGTACCAGTGGGATACCATCACTGTCCACTTGTCATCCTTGGCCACATGGCCAGCCCATCTTGTTTGATGACACCTTTCTAATATTCAAAGTTCTTCATTGGATATACATTGCAGCCTGCTCACACCCACAAGATGCCTATCCATTAACTTCTGGGTGTATTAATTTTTAATTCTATGACAAGACATTCTCATTTTGCAGAAGTGGAAACTGAGTCATAGCTACTAAGCCTGGATTCAAACCCACCTCTGACTTCAGATACAATTTTTTACTGTGATACCTCTCTGCCTCTCAATTGGCTAGTGTGTTAATGGGATAGGAATGTCCTACCCTTCCTCATACTGTCGATCCTTTCCAACTTTTCATCCCATAGGGCTTTTATAGACCATATGCCTGAAAGAAATGGCTCATGGAGAAAGTGGAGAAAGAGGAAGAGGAGGAGGAGGAGGGGTAAGCAGATTGCAATAGAGCGAGAAGCTAGGGAAATTTAGAGGAATCCCAGCAGTCCTTGGGACTGCTAGGTGGTACAGTGGATAGAGCACTGGGCTGGGAGTTAGGAAGACTCATCTTCCTAAATTTAAATCTGGCCTCAGACATATAGATAGATAGATAGATAGATAGATAGATAGATAGATAGATAGATAGATAGATAGATAGATAGATAGAAAGAAAGATAGAGATATATACACATACACACACATGTATATATGTATATACTAGCTGTATGACCTTGGGCAAGTTACTTAACCCTGGTTACCTCAGTTTCTTCATCTGTAAAATGAACTAGAGAAGGAAAAGGCAATCCACTCCAGTATATTTGCCTAAAAAACCCCATATGGGGTCAGAAAAAGACACAATTGAACAACAATAGCAGTTCTTGTGTTTTCCTCTTCCTACTGCCAATTCCTTCCCTTCCTTCCAAGCCTACTTGTCTTCATAATTCACAAAAGTTTCCTATAGAAGGAACATATCTAGATCAATCAATCAATCAATTTATTAAATGTCTACTATGTGCTACTTTGGACTAGCACCTCTGATGTGAAGGCTTGTTGAGCTCTTTTCAGGGCTGCTCATCTGCCTTTTGGTGTCCACCTCTCACCCAACTCTCTGCTATGATTCCCAGAGCTGTAGAATGCACAATGGCCACACCCCATCTTGTCAGATGGGCTAAACCAGGTTGAGGGTAACCAATAAACCTCAAACTCATCAGTGAGTTAGGAGATGTGTACCCCAACCATGTGAAGACTTACCCTGGCAGAATTGATAGGTGAGATCAATTTGTTCTACTGGCCATGAAGGCAGGTGAAGCAGGTGCTGGGGAGCACTTAGAGCTTGGTCAGACACTGAAGATGCCAAGGTCATCCACTACATCTCTGGAAATTGCCTTGTCTTTTAACAGGACTTTGATGACACTGGAAGAGAGAGTAAGGTTTCAGACTTGGTGCAACTCTGCCTCATTTAAATCCAATTCAGGTACAACTCAAGACATCACCTGATGATGTCTTTGGTCCTCTTCAATGTGCTAGGCACTGTGCTAAGTTCTGAGGATACAAAAAGAGGCAAAAAATAGTCCTTGCCTTTAAGCAGCTTACAATCTACCAAAGGAGGCAATGCCAAAGAAATATTTCCAAAAAAACTATATACATAGTGATTCATTGGTTTCACATTTTCTATTTGGTTTGTGATTTTGCTTGTTCATTTAAGTTCAATGTTCTTGTGGCTACTGATTTGTAATTAGATTTCCTCTATCGTATTTGTTCTCATTCTTGGTTAAAGATTTCTTTAAAAAGGAAAATTCTGATTTCTCAGATAGTCACGAAGATAGTCATTTTATAGATTCAAATGTCAACTGTTCCTGTCATCCTGTCAGGAGTTACAGCTTTTGGAGCACTCTGTGGTGTTGAATGGATAGGTGGATGAAAAATCATTTATTAAGTGTTTACTAGGCTAGGCATATTGATGAGCCCTGGAAGTACAAATGCAAAAAACAACCCTCAAGGAGTTTGCTGTTTAATAAGGCGAAATTGGTCCCTAGAGAGGAGAGGAAACACCATTGATCTTTACTTCACTCAAGTGACCTGCATTGGACTTACTTTGCTAGTTACTTAGACTTAGACACTTACTTTGCTAATTTCCAATGGGCTGGAACCCATGACCATACTTCACATAATTCTCTTCGAAAAATATAAATTGGAATACACAACCACTTCATGGGATTCCTTATTGAAGCTAATAGACCTAAGTGTAATCTACTGCACAGTGGGGTAGTTGTTCCCTATACTACTTTCTGTTTTCACTGCACATGTTTTCCCATCTCCTATATCCATGTCTTTGCACTGGCTTTCCCTCATCCCTGGAATGCTCTCCTTCCTCCTCTTTGCCTTTTGGAATTCCCTAATTCTTTTCAAGGCTCAATTCAAGGGCAAATTCCTTCCTGGATTCTCCAGTTGGTAATACCTCCTCCCAATCAATTTACATTTTTTGTGTAGTTGTAAAGAGATTAGTGGTCAAGAAGGTCTATTGTTGCTCTATTCATTGTTTCAAAGACAATCACTGCCTCCTGGGAATTTTATGTTTGAGGACCAATAACTTCAGTTCCCTTTGGAAAAACTACCTCTCTCTCCCTTACAATATGTAAAAGTAAGTTGAGATACTATTTAATGCTCTCTCCTGCTGGAATTCTCTTTCTGAGTGCAGAAGAATGAATCTACATTGGCATTCTGGGTGACTTGAGGTAGAAATCCAGTACCCACAGTTTCCATTCCTCACAATCCCAGGAGTAGATTTCATTGAGATCGGCTAGAGAAACACTTGAAGAATTGACTGTTTGCCTAGTTAGACTGATAATGGAGCTCATTCAACTCAAGTTCATGGATCCTTTCTACCTATTTCCTTTCTCATAATATGATTAATCATATATGGGGATCATAAATTTGAGTGATACAGACATGCTGAGTTGGAATTTGTTCTAAAACATATTTAAGCCTGCTCATTCTTGTATCAGACAGTCAGAACTTATGTTTTGGCTCCTTGTATATATTAAGCTCTGTAGTTCAGACTAGATTTAAGGGAATAAACAATATGAATTTACATATCACCTAGCCTGTTTACCTCTTTAACCAAACTTTCAGGTTGACATTAGAAAAAGAAAAGGACTGCCAGTGGGATCCCATCTTGCTAGAAATCTGTAGCCACATCAGGTCCAGGGCAGATCAGGATCCTGACAATCTCAATTGCTATTGACATGACTTGCTTAGACAGTGAAGGCCCAATGAGTCGGGGAATGTTTATTCAGAACCTCTCACACAAGATGTTTCCTTCTAGAGGGAATCTAATGGACTATTTGAATGCTTTAGATTTCTCTTGCTTCTTCCAGAGTTAAATTCAAGTACCACATTTTGTAGGGAGTTCATCCTAATCTCCCTAGACACATGCCCAGGAAGTGCTCAGGCACAGACTAGTATCAAATCAAATTGGTATTTTATGTCTTATTTTTTAAGTTTGTATTTTTAAAGTTTATTGTTATTTTTTAAAAAATTGTTTTGGTAAGTTTTAGTTTCCTTAATATGAATAAAAACAATGTTCTTTATGATTGAGCATCCATAAAAAGATAAAAAATAAAATCGCCTATGTGCATACCCTAAAGAAATGTGCTGTGCACACTTATATCCTGATCCCATCCCCAATTGCTGGTCCCTACTCCCAGACACTACTTGATATATATTTTGTATCAAATTTTCTATTTATATGTTGTTTTCTCCCAATAGAATATAAATTCCTTGAGGTTGGGAACTACTTCATTTTTGTCTTTGTATCCACAGTACCCAGCTCATGGTAAGTACTTTAAAAATGCTTATTAAAGCAAAATGTCTGTTCATGGGATCCTGTGAATCCCTAGCATCCTTTGTATTTTTTCGGGGTAAAATAAAGGTTGCACTCTATCCAATATTCATTTTACTTTGAGTGACCATGTAGGGATCCTCTTATTCCATTTGGGGAAACCTAGATACAAGTCTAGAAAATCTAGAGATTTTTTGGAGAACTCTATGTGGTGGAAAAAAGTCAAAGAAAAAGAAACTCATGGATCCTTCTGGGTCATGCCTCCAAGACAAGGATTTGGCTTGGTCTGTGTGATTCCAGAGTCCTTGAAGGCCACAGGTCATGACTCATACATATGTACCCCTACATTAAGGATATATATATATATATATGTATGTATGTATACACACACATATACATTAAGGATATGTATACTACATATATAAACCATACATATGTATCCCCATATTAAGGACATTAAAAATAATGTCCTTTATGATTGAGCATCCATAAAACAAGTAAAAAATAAAATTGTCTACGTGAGTACCCTAATGAAATGTGCTATACACACCTATGTCCTAATCCTACCCCCAATCGCTGTTACCTTATACATATATGGTTCATGGCCCATACATATATACCCCTACATTAAGGATATATATATACACACATACACATATGTACTATATACATATCCTATATTTTCTGTGAACATGTTGCATTTCCCCTCCCTCCCTCAGTCAAATGTAAGCTCTCTGATGATAGAAACTGTCTGCTCTTTTTATCTGTATCCCCAATGTCTGGCATGATGTGTCAGACAAGAAAATCTTTGCTAATTGACTGAATCATTGGGGAGGATCGAATGAGTTAGTATGTTAAAGAGTGTCATAAAACATAGGCTGTGATATAAATGTAATTTGCATTTATTACTTCACTATCAGCCTGCATTAACTAATGATAAGAGTTCACATTTCTACAGCACTTTAATATTTGAAAAATGTTTGAAGTAAAGTTTCTCATTTGACCCTCGCTATAACTCTGTGAGGTAGGTGCTAGTATTACCAGCTTTATCTTGGAGATGAAGAAACAGCTCATACAAGTTAAATGACTTGGCCAGGGTCACCCAGCTAACACCTCTATGAAGCAGGAGTTGAATCCAGGTGATCCTTATTCAAAGTTCAATACTGTGTCCATTAAGCTGCTGCTGGGAAGCCTAGGTCCTACCAGTCAGAAAAAGTCAAAAAAGGGCTAATTTTGGGGAATGGGAGCGTTTACTACCCCTTGGTTTAGCTTTGGTGTCCGCATGAGTAAGCAAGGTATCCCATTATTGCAGCCATTACAACCAGGATTTGCCCTATGGAGATGGAGATACCAGGTTTCTACTAGGTCCCCAGGGTTAGCTGTGGGTATTGCTCTTCGAATGTACATACCAAAGAAAGGTTTCCTGGTCAACTGACCAGAGCATGCATAATGGGAGATGAAAGAAGAATTTCTATTCTAGCTTGTTGATCTATATTTAAGTATTCAGAATACTCTCAATGACACTCAACCTATTTGCCTCCAGGTCTAAAATGAGTCTAAATTTCAAAATCCAACATTCCATTTTGGGGGTGGGAGTAATCCAAGTCTTTGCTCCTGATTTTGAGCAACTACAGGTTTATAGGGGGAAAAGCATAAGGCCTTACTGTTTAAAGAAAAATGAAAATGGGGAAGTTGCTGATCCTCTTGAGTATAAAGACCTTGATCTGTGGCAACATCGACTCTTTACAAGTAAATAAGTAGTTGGTGCTATAAGTGAAAGCTGACAGCTCTTTATTCATTTCTGGGGGAAAAGCCTCAAAATTGTCATTTAAGGACATGGGAAGGTGCCTGCTGTTTAGAGGAGAAAGAGGCATAATCTAGGCATGGACCAAAGGAAACGAGTCAAAAAGATGCAAGATAAGTTTAGATCATATAAATTTAGACAGTCAATGTTGGAGGGGCATTCAGAGGTGATCCAGCCCAATCATAGTTGAACAGGCATCCCCTCCACAATATACCAGACAAGTGGTCCTCCAGCTTTCCTCTATAATCTTCTAGTGATTGGAAACGCACTGCCTCTAGAAGTAATCCATTCTACTTTAGGACAGTTAATGCATTTTTCCCTTTATATACTGCTTAAAACTAAAACTTAAAACTCTTTGTAATTTCTACCCACTGCTTCTCTTTCTGCCCTTTGGTGGCACACAAAACAGGTCTAATTCCCCTTCCTCAGGACAGTTCTTCAAACATGTGAGGCTAGCTCTCATAGCTTTACCATAGCCTTCCTTTCTCTAGTCTAAATAAAATAACAATAGCTAATGTTATTTGCTAATAGCTAATAGCTAATCTCGTGCGTAAGGCTTGCAAAGTGGCTTTTCCACATATAACTTATTTTCTTCAGCTAACTCCCCTACAACATGGTTTTTTTTCCTCTCACCATCCTGATTGTCTTTCTCTGGTTATTCTGTCAATGGCCTTCCTGAAATGAACACAATAATTAGATGAGGCCTAATCAGAACAGAGAACAGCAGATTTGGAGCCTCTTTCATTCTGGGTTCATATCTTCTGTTAACATAATACAAAACTGCATCCACTTATTTTGGCTGCCATGTCACACAAGAGAAGCTGTGGGTAGAAATTACGAAGAGACAATTTTAAGCAGTATATATATATATAAGGGGAAAAATTTCTACCAATCTTAACTGTCCTTAAATAGAATGAATTACTTCTAGAGGCAGTGAGCTCCAGTCACAAGAAGATTAGTTCAAGATGAACTTGCTTTCAGTTCACTAAAACCTCCTCATCTTTTCTGCATAAATTGCTACCAGCTCTTACCTAACACATTTTTGTGAAACTGATTTTTTGAACCTAGATGTAGTACTTTACATTTATCTGTTTTCATTTGAATCCATCAGGGCATATTTTAATTTAGTGCAATGTAGTAGTAATTTTTAGCATGCAGACACAATATGATGGCTGAAATAATTGTGATTGGGACCAGGTACCTGGGGCTCTTGACAAAACTCACTTCCCATGTCCTTGATAAATTAAGGGAGAAGATTGTACTTCAGTCTACAAATTCAGTGTTCTTCAGATTCTGGCCACCACCATATCAAATAATTGCTTACACCTGGAGATAAGAAACCTTCACACCTTCACACAGCCAGAGTTCTCTCATAAACCTAGGTGTGGTTTGGATACAATAAGGAAGCTCCTGGCAGCTGTACCCAACATCTCATGAATTGGGAAAGCTGTGTGCCACCCAGGAAAACCAGGAAACAAACTGTATCTATTGATACTGTAATCAGAATTGATTTATCTTCTTCAGATGATTATCATGAAGGAGCATTGATTTCACAAAGGTATGTGTGTAGGCATTCTGTGAAACAAGTTAAAAGTTTAACTGGTGCCTAGCTGTAGGTGGCCAAGTGTAAAGACCTTCAGAGCTTCCTACCCGACCTTCCCTTTGACTTTCCATTAGGATCTAAAGCACACAAGAAAATGCATAAAGTTATATAGCAACAGTTCTCCTAAAGTGTGGTGCTGGGACCCCTTCAGGGGGTTTCTGAGATACAAGTTCTTTTCCTAATAATAATACTAAGATGTTTACATTTTTAATACAGTAAACATCAACAGATACAACCCATATAAACAAAAGCTCTTTAGAGTGTTCTCAATAATTTTTGAGTTTTGTTGTTTGGTTTTTTTTTTTTTACAAAAATCTCCAATGGGTTTGCCTTTTCCCCTCTTTGTCCAACTCCTTCCCCTCTAGTCAATGCAGAGATGATTTTTAAGCTAGGCAGGGCATTGGATTTTTGTACTCAATAATTTTTAAGCATATAAAGACCACAAAATTTAAGAAATGCTGATCTATAGGATTTGAAACTGAGAGAGACCTCAGAGGTCACTTAGTATGTATAGCCTCTCATTTTACAGATGAGGAAACTCAAGTCCAGAGAGGGGAATTCATTAATTAGGAAAACCACTGATTCAGGGCATCCCTTTGGCAATTTGGTGGAATCTATGGTCAGGAAATTTTTTTTAAATAACTGAAGGAAATAGTAAATTATACTTAGAGATTAATGATAATAAAGAAGTATTTTTTCCCAAACAAGTTCAGAGACCTCCTGAAATCTATCCATTTTCACGGACCCCAGGTTAAGAACTCTTACTCTAATAGGCACTAGAGTTACTACAATACTCTTTCTACTCTTGGACACAGTAGACACACCGGTGTTGTTATCACCTCTAACCTTCACCCCAAAGTTCAAGTTGCTCTGCACACCATGAAGCAAATGTTTATTTGGTACCCTTTAGGAAAGTTTGAAAATGCTGGTCACTCATCTACCCTCACTGAAGCTTCCTCCTCATATTCCCTAGGCAGTGGAAACTTCAAAAACATCTAAAATCACTATCAAAGACAACCTTAAGTTTCTATAGGAAGCAGGGCAGGGAACTGGAGAAACCTCCAGGGAGGCTGGAGCAGGGCCAAGAGGTGGCCCAGCAAGCCAAAAGGCAGGGCTGGGATTAAATCTCTTTCTGACAGTATCTCACCCAGTCAGAACCAAGACAAGAACGATGCTGGCACTTTTCTCATCTTGCCAATTTGTCTTCTTACACTAAAAAGAGTTATACATGAAACAGAAATTCCCAATAGGTTTACCTTTTCTCCTCTTTGTCTGACTTTTTCCTCTCTAGTCAGTCCATAGGCAGGATGCTGGATAGAATTTGAGGGGAGATGGGAGAGAAAAGGCAAGAAAGACTTTAAAAATAGACGATACAGTCCCTGCCTTAGAAGAATTTCTAGTCTAGCTGGGGAAACCAAGCCAGTGTAAGGTCATGTGCAAGCCAGGCCGAGTTAGCACAGGCCTGTTCTGGAGATGTATAGCACAGGACTGAGCACTAATAAACAGAAGTCTCTTTTTCTTTCCTTCCCTTTTAACAGCACACCTCTGCTTACTCATCTGACTTCAGACTGTATCCTTCCTCTAAGTACAGACTTTAAGCTTGGATCATTGCTTGGCTGAAAGCCACACTTGGGAATTAGGACCAGTTTCTCACAATCCCAACTCAAGCCAGAATTTTATCCAAGGACTGGACACCCCTGAAGCAGAAGCAGTCACAGTGGGCATAGCTAGAAGCCAAGGTAGCTTTGAGTCCAAAGGGCAGCCGATGTCTAGCACATAAATGTTGAGTTTAAATGTTGGACTATCTGTTATCTGAGTGAGAGTCAGCCTGCCCTTTTAAAATTATTTTACTTTCTTTTTCAATTAGTAAGCATTTATTTTCTCTCCTCATTGAAAAAAAGAAAACCTGTATAATAAATATGCACTGTCAAGCCAAACAAAGGCCTGCATTATTCATCTCCACAAGTATACCTCATTCTGTATTTTGATTCCATCACCTCAGGAGGTAGAAAGCACTCTTTATCAGAAGTCCTCTGCAATCATGGTTGGTCATTACATTAATTATAGCTTTTAAGTCTTTCGTAGTTAACTGTCTTTATGATATTACTGTAAAAAGTATTCTCCTGGTTTTGCTCACTTCACTCTGTATAAGTGTATGTGGTCTTCCTAGGATTCTCTGAAACCATCCCTTTCACCACTTCTCCTGCTTTCTGCCCCTTTCTTCTCCCTCAGTCATAGCTTCAGTCCTGTCCTTTTGTAACTCCTTTTGTAACATATCCAATTCATTTCCTGATATTGGTATTATATATTGCCATCATTGGCAACTGCTTCAGGGGATTTTGTTATTTTCTCGCCCTCTGCTTCCTGGGAAATATATAGGACCTCCCAAGATGAAAAGTGACTAAGGAATCACTTTATAGCTTCAAGGAAAGCAAAAAGACAAATGACAAAAGGGGGACACTCTAGCAGGTCTCCCTAATCTCAGCACTCAGAAAGAGCTCTTTCTTTCATGTTGAAAAAAAAGTGTATGGGGAGATTAATTGTCTCATCACAATTGGTAGCTTACATTTATATGGTGTTGCAAGGTTTGCAAAGTGCCTTTCTAACAGTATTATCTCCATTTTACTGATGAGGAAACTGAGTCCCTGAGAGGTTAAGGGGAGTCACCCCAATACCATGGAAAGGATGCAGGATTTGGGATCAGAAGACCTAAATTCAAGCCTTATTTTACCATTGACTACTTGTGAGATCTTAGGCAAACCATTTGATAGATCTAAGCCTCAGTTCCTTTATCTGTAAAATAAAAAAAGAAATCAAATTAAATAGACTCTAAGGTCCCTTCCAGCTCAAAATCTATGATCCAGGATCTTGCCCAGGATACATAGCTAGTTGGTGTCAGAGGGCCAGGTCTCCTGACTTAAATATCAACACTATCCTGTATTTTTGTAAGTGGGGGACTGACCAATAAAGGCCCAATCCTGAGAGTCCTTACCACATGTGTAAACCTGCTTCTAGAAGTTTATGACCAAGTAGGATGAGGAGATGCCTTCATTCACGGTCATCACCAACTTCTAGAAACAGGATCACCACTTACACATACTCCGAAGACTGAACCATCAATGGTCAGTTCCATCCCCACCATCTTACTCTTTGGCACAAGGCAAAGGTCATGAATGAAAAGATGATTCAATAATAGCAACAAAAAGAGGGAAAAGGAAAATTTGAATTTACAAATTCAGAATTAGGCTTTATTTGGCCAATTCTGATCAAACTTGCCCAAAAAATCCAAATAAACAAGTTAATGAGGTCAGCTCTTAAACTTTCTTAATCTTGTGAGTGTCTATGTACCTGAACTAATAACTATTGAAACAAATGACTTTCCTTTCTAGAGGGCAAAGGCACTTTAAGGTGAAACTAAAGTGGTTCAAAAAACACTTAGGTCATCATCACTAACTGACACTCATAATAAGGGGTAAGGAAGAAAAAAAGGAAAAAAAAAGAAAAAGAAATTTACATGATAACTTTATTTTGGTTGGTTGTTGTCCTTTGTTTTCAAAGAGGACCAAAATGACATCGCCATGATAAAGTGAAGTTTCAATGTGTCTGACTATGGCTGATCAGACCAATACGAGCTTGGAATGCTCTACCACAGGTTGGGCACAGAGAGTCTGTATGAATTTTTGGGGTGGATACTCCAAATTTTTGCATCCTATGTTTACTTTGTGTTGTCTCAGTTCTGCTTTGTTCATAGAGTACAACATCCTTTCTGATGTGGGCACGCCATGCTGAGTAGTCTTGTGCCAGTATCTCCCATGTTGCACAGTCAAATCCAAAGTTCTTGAGAGAGACCTTCAGAGTGTCCTTGTATCGCTTCTTCTGGCCACCATGTGAGTTCTGCCCCATGCCTGTTTTCCATAACATAGTCTTTTTGGCAAGTGTACATTTTACATTCAAACAATGTGGTCAGCCCATCAGAGCTGCACTTGCTGAAGCATAGTATGAATACTTGGCAGTTCAGCTCAAGCAAGGACTTCAGTGTCTGGTACCTTATCCTGCTAGGTGATCCTCAAAATCTTCCTAAGATAGTTCAAGTGGAAGCAATTCAGTTTCCTGGCATGACTCTGGTAGACTGTCCATGTTTCACAGACATACAACAATGAGGTCAGCACAATGGCTCTGTAGACCTTCAGTTTGGTAGTCAGTTTAATACCTCTTCTCTCCCAAACTTTTCTTCAGAGTCTCCCAAATACTGATATAGCTCTGGCAATGTATGTGTCAACCTCACTGTCAATGTGTACATCCCTGCAAAGTACACTACCAAGGTTAGTGAATTTATCCACAGCATTCAAAACTTCTCCATTTTCGATGGCTCTACATATGGATGGTGTGGTGGTGGCTGATGGAGCACCTGTGTTTATATTTAAAAGGAATAGCATGTTGTACATAATAGATTTGCAGTTTCATGTGCAATAATCTTTTCTATTTTACTATATTATGAAAATGCTTGTTTTATCCCATAAATTAAAAATAAAATAAAGAAATAAGGAAAATAAAAATAAAAGAAACTAGAAAAAAATAAGTCAGCTTTTTAAATTAATGCACTGTTGGTGGAGTTGTGAACAGATCCAACCATTCTGGAGAACAGTTTGGAACTATGCACAAAAGGTAATCAAACTGTACGTACCCTTTGATCCAGCAATACCATTGCTAGTTCTATATACCAAAAAGATTTTTTAGAAGGGGGTGGGAAGGAGAAGAATCTATTTGTACAAAAATAATTATAGTAGCTCTTCTTGTAATGGCAAAGAATTGGAAATTGAAGGGATGCCCATCAATTGGGGAATGGTCAAACAAGCTATAGTATATGAATATAATGGAATAATATCATGCTATAAGAAATGACAAGCAGACAGATTTTAAAAAAGCCTTGAAAGTCTTATATGAACTAATGCAAAGTGAAGTGAGCAGAATCAGGAGATCATTATATACAACAGCAACAATATTCTACAATGATCAACTATAAATGACTTAGCTATTCTCAGAAACACAATGATCCAAGACAATTCCAAAGGACTCATGATGAAAAATACTATTCACATCCAGAGAAAGAACTGATGGAGTCTGAATGTAGATAGAGCATAATATTTTTCACCTTATTTTTTTCATGTTTTTCTTTTGATATGTTTCTTCTTACACAATATGACAAATATTAAAATATGTTTTACATGCTTGTATATATATATATAAAACCTATGTCTAATTAATTACTGCCTTAGGAAATGGGGAAGTGAGAGAGGGAGGGAGAAAATTTGGAACTCAAAAAAATTTTTTAATGAATGTTAAAAATTTTCTTTGCACATAATTGGGGGAAATCAAATATTATTTTTTAAAAGTCACTTTATATAAAGTTTTCTTTAAAGCTGACCAAATACTTTCCTCAAAATAATTCATTAAGTGGTGCTACAAACTACCTGCATTACAGATGAGAAAAATGAGGCCCAGAGAGGCAGGCCTAGGACCAAAGGGTTGAAATTGCAGGGAGTTAGACTCTGACTCAATATAAGGAAGTAGTTTTTTTCCTAAAAATCAGATTTTTCTAATTCCACAAACATTGGGGTTCTTGCCATGTATAAGGTACTGAAGCTACAAAGTAAAAAAAGGAGTTGCTACACTTAAGGAGTTTTCATTCTACAAAAAATGGAATGTACTGACTTGGGAGATAGGTAGGCTCCCTGTCATTGAAGGTGGTCTAGGAAAGACTGAATGGCCATTTTTCAGGGATTATCATATAACTGTGCAGGATCAAAGGTCCAAGGGGCTACTTATCTTCTTCCTCAAAAGGGGCTCTGAGCCAACATTCATGGAATCGAATGAGTCCTGGGAGAGTCTGGCTCCTCTGGCTCCTAGAAATAATGGCCAAGTTCTTTCTTGGGCACTCTGACTTTTTTTACATCCCTGTCTTGGAGACAAGAAGAGAGTCTTAAAGGGAGAACAGATTCAAGAGGTGAGAACAGTAGGAATCAATTTAACTGAGCTTTTCTCCACAAAATTCTAACAGATCTAGAAAATGCAGCAGACTGAATCTTGATGGGAAAATACAGGAAAAGTGACAGTGAGTCCTTTGTTCAGTCCAACCTGGCACAGAGAGATAGACGACGAAGTCTTCAGACACTAGGAGCTGGGTCAGGTGAGAAACATGGGGTGCATGAAACACTCTAGAGCTTAGGGAGGGGCTGTACACCAGAGCATGAAGTCTCAGGTCCATACTGGGGGCACACCAGAGCAATTTGATGGTGTCATGTGCCAACTGGCAGCGTTGTTGCCCATTATGAAGTTTGGGGTCATAGGTCTAGAGTGGACTGAGGTCCCCTATGCCAAGCAGTGGTATTCCTGGTTAGTATACAGAGAAAAGAGGAAACTTAGAAGCCACAGGGATGTGGCTCAGATCTCAAGTACAAAGCAGGGTCTCACTTCCAACTTCTAGCACTACCTACAGAGTCATAACCTGGGCAAGAAGCCTGAACCAAAGGGAGCCCACAATTCTGCTGTTATGAGCCAACAGAGCTTTCCAGTTGGCCAATACGGGCAAAGTCCTGCAGCGTCTTCTATTACTCAGACCTAAGCCCAAGTCAGGGAATTTGTAGAGCTTAGACCACTGGGACAGCAATTATATTTTGCCTTGGATCAGATCACTTTGGGAGTACTGAAAACTTGCAGGTCCCAGCCTGTCCCAGAAAGTCTCAAAAAACTCAACACACAGGACTTCAAGAGAGCAGTAACAAAACCAATCCAGACCTTCTTCCAGAAGCGCCACAGAGCCTAGCCCTGACATCAAGTCCAAAGTCAAGAAGTAGACAGAAAGAATGGGCAAGCAAAAAAAAAAAAAAAAAAAAAAGAACCGCACAATAATGATCTATTTATGGTGGCAAAAATGCAAAAAGGAGTGATTCCAAAATACCTACAAGCAATGGCTCAGAGGAAAAAAACAGCTTAGGCACAGACCAAATGGGGATTCCTGGAGGAAATGAAGCAAGACAGAAAGAGACAGAGACTGGGGGAGGGAGGGAGAGGAGAGAGAGAGAGACAGAGAGAGAGAGAACCTTTTTAAAGTGTAGGTTTGACTCCCATGTTGGGTTTCCCTAAAACAGAACAGAAAAGTACCTACACAATGTACAATGTACTCAGGTACGGAAGAAATATTTCTTTCTTCCACATAAAAGAAATACTTAAAACACAATGAATCATAGGCATGTATTTATGAAAACTTGAACATGAACATACAACTTCTATTGTACTGTCTTGAGTTGTTGAAACTCAAAATATTATTAAAATAGATAAACAAGGGTGGTCTGCAGATGAACAGGCACTTTTCCCCGCTCAGTTCTTTGCTCTCAGAATAACCCTGAAGTTCTATGTGTTCTGGTATTCCAAGTTATGGTTTGGGCTCATTCTTCTGCCTACCTATGAGCACCTTCTTAGAGAAAAAGCATCATTACAGAACCAGCTGAGGGGCTCAAGAGCTCTTCACCTCTCAAACCAACAAAGCCACTTCCAAAGCTAAAAACAGGTATCTTCGAACCATTGATTTGGTCTCCTGGGCTCAGGGAAAGAAATACAAAGCAAGAAAAAGGAAGCTGAATACAATTTCTTGGCTCGAAGTTTGGATTTAGTCAAAGGGATGCACTTGATGACCTTGTCACCTCTAGCCTGGATTATTGCACTACCTTCTCATTGGTCTCCTTGCCCAAGAAACTCTAGTGTCTCCCTTGTACCTCCAAGATCAAATTCAAAGCCCTCTGACACTGAATGCTCTTCACAACCTGACCTCTTCCTATATTTTTGACCTAACTTTTCTCTCATATATACTATATGATCTAGTGATACACTGCTCACTATTCCTCACATATATCAAATTTCCTATCTCCATGCAAAGGCATTATTTTGTGATAAAATTATGGTATGTGAAATTTTACATGTAGATATGACATCATTATGATGCTCAAATTAAATAATTTATACAAAGCCAGAGTGATGTATAATTATTGCCTCCTATTACAATTATCATTGGGAATCAGCATGATTCAATGGAAAGAACATTCACTTTAGTGTCAGAGGATCTGGGCTCAATTTTTACTTCTGTCATTTAGGATCAGTGTGACCTTGGAAAACTCGCATATCCTCTTTGGGACTCAGTTTCGTCATCTATAAAACTGTTAGATTGAGAGCAAGGACAATCTTTTATCTTTCTTTGTACCCCCTGCCTTTAGCATAGTGCCTGGCATGTGGTAGGTGCTATTGACTGACTCTAAGATGAGGAAGTGGGACTGAGTGGCTTCTGAGCTTTCCTCCAGCTCTGAATCTATGGTGCTATGATTATCATGCCCCAAAGCCAAATTTCTCTGACAATTAATTTTACTGGGTCCTTTAGTGAGAGTAAATCTTATACCCATCAACTTTTACTATAACTGCAAAGCCCAAGAGAGAAAAAGGGAAAGCAACTCTGCCCAGTTCTTCTCCTTTTAACTCACTTCTGACCAATGACCAGAGGACATAAATGTTTACTATTTACCAGAAAGATTCAGGGCAAAAGTGTCACCAGAAGGGTGACACCACGCTGGTATCTTTGCCAAGAAAACCCCAAATGGGGTTCCAAATAGATCATGTCTAACACTTGAAATTTTCCAGCCTCAGATATATACCACAGTGTCCTCTAGCCACAGCTGATCAGTGGGGCTAAGAAGGGAGTCCTGGATTACATCCATTATAGTAGAATCAAAGAAATTGGAAGAAAGTGAAGTTATAGGTTATCTAGGCCAGAAAATTCATTTTTATAGATATAGTCTCCACAAAGTCATGTGACTTGCCTAAGAATACACGGTTCCTATAAAGCAGAACCAGGACTTGAATTTCATTCTCTTGAAGATGTTGTAAAAGGAATGCTTGGGGCACGCAGGCAGGTGGCCTAAATCAACCAACTTTTATTAAGCACCTACTATGTGCTGGGCACTGGGCTAATGGGTAGGGCTACAAAAAAGAGGCAAAAGATAGTTCTTGTCCTTAAGGAACTCATAGTCTATTGGGGGAGACAAAAAAAAAGGCAATAAAAAGCTCAATATAAATCCAGTCAGGGTACTAGGAATCTAGGCTCTCAAATTGGCACCAGCTACCCAGGGCCATCTTGAACCTGAAGGGACTCAGTCATGGATAGAAGATCTGGATTTAGTGAGTTTCTCAGACAGTACAAATCCTAGACAAGAGGTGGGGATCCTGCGGCCTCAAGGCCCCATGGGGCCCTCTAGAGCCTCAGGTGCAGCCCTTTGACTGAAACCAGTCTTCACAGAACACATCCCTTTAATAAAAGGATTTGCTCTGAAAAACTTGGACTCAGTCAAAAGGCCACACCCAAGGACCTAGAAGGCCACACATGGCCTTAAAATGCCACGTTCCCCACCTGTCCTAGATAATGTGAAATATCTGCTCAGCAATCTTACATATTTGTCTTTACCTCCCAGGAGAATGCAATAGGAATGACTGTGTTATCAGTTTATGTGTCAAATATTTAATACACATATACTTCTGTTTGTTATAACTATTTGTTAACACACATTACATATGTGTACTTCTATCCTTAAGCAGTCTTATATCTGTTTTAGATACTGAGTACCTATTCAAGATGGGACCCTATTAGTCATTTTTAGAGAAGACTCTAGACATAAGTCACATGTCTAAATCTTAAGAAAACTCCAGGGTGGGAATATAACAGAGCCAAAGAATGTAACAGAAAGCTGACTTCCTCCCTTTAGGCCAGGATCTACTAAAGATGAACTACTCAGGGTCTCCCTAGGCCACAGGTTTCACATATACAAATATATATCACACATATGAATAAATGTATATATTTTTATATATGTTCATATATATGTATGTGTGTAAAGATGTGTATATGTATATGTGGGCAGGTAGGTGTTATAGTGGATTGAATGCCAGGCCTGGAGTCTGGAAGACTCATCTTCCTGGGTTCAAATCTGGCCTCAGACACTTACTAGCTGTGTGACCCTGGGCAAATCTCTTAACAGTATTTTCCTCATTTGCCTCAAATATAAAAATGATCTAGAGAAGAAAATGGCAAACCACACAGGTATCTTTGCCAAGAAAACCCCAAATGGGGTCATAGAATCAGACACAACTAAGAACAACTGAACAACATAAGTATGTATATCTATATGAGGGTGGGTATATGCATCAGCATATATACAAACATACGCATACACACACTTATAAAATTTTCCCCCTCTCATTTTGTAGAAGAGGAAACTGTAGCTCAGACAATCTAAGTGACTAGCTATGATCATACAACTAGTGGCAGAACCAGACGGTGAACCCTGACCTTCCTCATTCCAAACCCAACACAAACCAGTCTACCACACTTTGCTACCTCTCAGGATGCGACTAAAGCAAAGCCTCTTTCCAATCATGCTCTGGCTTCTACTCCTAAGGAAGACAAGCAAATGAAGCTCTTCCTTAAATACTTAGAAGAAAATGAAAAACCTATGTAAAAATTCGTATGCTATCCTAAACATGCCATGAAATTAGTTTCATGACAGGATTTTGGATAAAGGACAATGTTCTTGTGAATTCCCAGTTACCAATGGAGGAGAGCAAGACTGTGTGCTTCTCTCATGCTTTTTAGCATGATGCTTTCAGCAATGTTGTCAGACACTTTCAAGAAGGACAAAAAGGGCATCAAGGTTAACTACTGGACAAAATTATTTAACTTGCTATTATTCAAATTAGTTGACTTGAAAAGACTACAAGTCAAGACCAGAGTGGAGGGAAAATTGGTGCATGATTTTTTTTTGTTTGTTTGCAGATGATTGTGCACTCAATACAGTCTCTGAGGCTGAGATGCAACAGAGTATGGATCAATTCTCTGCCAGTTGTGGTAATTTTGGCCTGACAATTAACACCAAGAAAACAGAAGATTTCCCCCACCCAGTACTGCACTATCCACATGTGGAATCATCAGTTACAGCCAATGGAGAAAATTTGAATGTTGTGGATAAGTTCACTTACCTTGGCAGTATATTTTCCAGGAATGTCCCCATAGATGATGAAGTTGACTCATGCATTGCCAAAGCTAGCTCAGTGTTTGGGAGGCTCCAAAGGAAAGCATGGGAGAAAAGGTATTAGACTGACTATGAAACTGAAGGTCTATAGAGCCATTGTGCTGACCTCGTTGTTGTATGCCTGTGAAACATGGACAGTCTACCAGTGCCATGCCAGGAAACTGAATCACTTCCATTTGAATTGTCTTAGGAAGATTCTAAAGATCACAGGGCAAGATAAAATATTGGATATGTGGTCTTTTTCTTGAGCTAAACTGCCAAGCCTGCAAAGTTAATTTCAGAGTGTGATTCCAATGGATTGGCCATGTTGTCCAAATACCAGACACTTGCCTAAAAATCTACTTTACAGAGAACTCACATAAGGCAAGTACTCATACGGAGGGCAGGAGAAGCAGTACAAAGACACTCTCAAAGTCTTACTGAATAACTTTGAAATTAATTGTATGACATGGGAGACACAGGCATAGAACCACCCTGCATGGCATGCCTGCATCAAACAAGGCACTGTGCTCTCTGAGCAAGGCAGAATTGCAGTAGCTCAAAAGAAATGTGAGACGTGCAAATTTAGAGACATCTCCACTCCAGATGTTCATGTGGATTGTTTGTGCCCAAACTGGGGTAGAGTCTTCCAAGTTCATATTGGTCTGATCAGCCACAGCAAGGACACACTGGACCTTGCCTCCTACATGGTGATGTCACTTTGGTCCTCTTCAAGAACGAAGGACAACCAACCAATCAACCATGAAATTAATAATAGCTAGCATTTATATAGTGCCTGCTGTGTGCCAGGCACTAGGCTAAGCACTTTACAAGTATTATTTCATTTGACCTCATACCAACCTTGGGAGGTAGGTGCCATTGTTATTCCCATTTTTACAGATGAGGAAAATAAGGCAAATAGAATTAAAGCAACTTGCTAGGATCACACAGCTAGTAAGTCTGATTCAGGGAGAGCAGATTTTGAGATCTTAGTACCTCAGAAACCATCTAGTATAACTCACATTACATGCAGGGAGATTGAAAAGACTTACCCAAGATCACATACGTGTTTTTTGTCAGAGGTTAGATTCGAACCTAGATACTCCCAGCTCCTAGGTACTCTTAACTTCTTGGTACTCTTTTCAGGGGGCACAAGTCGATATCCTAGCACACAAATTTGCTAAGTGTGGGGAATTTCTTGTCTATTCCTTTACATAAGCAAAATATAATAAAAAGTTCAAATCTTATTTTAAAAGTCACCCACAGCTTGAATAAATAAATTCCTAGAACTGTAACATTTTAGAACTGGAAGGAATCTAATTCCAGTAACTGGCAATAGTCTAACATGTTACCTGTCCTTGGAATATCCAAATTTGACATTGTACTTTTAACCTGAAGATAAAAGTCACTAAGTTCTGATTAGGGAGGTTGAGGCAGCAACCCAGGTGTGGAAGAAGGTGATCTGGGGTCTGGAGGAGGAGCATGATGCCTTCTCTATCTCTTGAAACTTTAGGACAGTTGAATTTTAGGTAGCCTGAACATATGGGCAAGAAGTTATTTTCAAAATGGAATTCATTAGAGTATTAATGCCATTCTAGCAGCTGCTGTACCACTATTTGAAGGCATTCTGCATATACTTTGGTCTCCATTCTCCATGTTGGTTGCTGCCCCTTCTCATGCTCTTCCCCTTCATTGAAGCTAAGGCTTTGAATTCTGATCACTCTGAAGTCTAGGGTTCAGTGCTCAGCCCATAGCTCCAGTACTAATTGGACAATGGAATAATGATATCACCAGTCCAATTGGACCAATGAATTAGCAATCTGCTTTAAGCTTAGTCAAGTATTTCACAAATACATGACTGGTATAATATGGGAAAATGAGGGCATGACGGATTCTGGAACTCAAAAGATAAAAACCTCCCTGATGGGGGAAGAAAGAGCAATAATCGGGAACAAGTCCACTCCAATCCTCTCTTGACCCACTTCTGCTTGGCTTCTAACCAGGAACTGGCCCAAGGACAGCATCCGGGTTGATGCTGAATGGTTTCCGAATGAGATTAAAGGTAATGTCGCTAACCCAAAACACACCCTGGATGTTTTAATATTTCATAGTACATTTTATAAACAGGTTTCTTCAAAGAAGAGGCTATGGACTGACCAAAGGTGGTAGGTGATCAACTGATTAGAGTCAGATAGTAGGCCAGCAAGCATTTATTAAACATCTACTGTGTGCTGGACACTGTGCTAAGCACTGGAGATACAAAGGCAAAAGATAGTTCCTAGTCTCAGGGAGTTTATAGTCTAATGGAGGAGATAACATGCAAACAACTACATATAAACATGACATATACAAGGTAAACTGGACAGAATCAATAGAGGGAAGGCATGATAGCGTTAAGGGGGCTCAGGAAAGGTTTCTTGCAGAAGGTAGGATTTTAACTGAGACTTGAAGGAAGCTAGGAAAGATAGGACACAGGGATAAGACAATAGAGTTCCAAGAAGAGGGTAGCAAGATAGATTGCATACAACACTCTTCATGAAAATTCTACCATCCAATTGAGGGGGTTTTCTCCAACATAACCATATCTACTGTTATTCCCTAACACTATACCATTCTTTCTCCTCCTTCTCTTTAAACTCTACCTTTCCCATTTCAATATAGGTGTTGGTCTCTCAAGATTATTATAACCTAATCTTTACCTGGGCACCCACAGAAGTAGCTACATAGATTGTTGTTTGGTAATTTGCAGGCATGTCTGACTCTTCTTGACTCCATTTGGAGTTTTCTTGGCAAAGATACTGGAGTGGTTTGCCATTTCCTTCTCCAGCTAATTTTATAGACGAAGAGACTGAAGCAAATAGGGTTAAGTGATTTGCTTGGGGTCACACTGCTAGTTAAGTGTATGAGGCCTGATTTGAACTCCGGTCTTTTCTGACTCTAGGCCTGGCACTCTACATCTTATGCCACCTAGCTACATAGCAACCTAGTACTTAGCTACATAGATACCCATGGGGCAATTCATTCTCCCCATTTCTTCCCCCCATCCTCCCCAGAACACCTACCTCTTCTCATCCAGATAGCCTCACATCTGCATCAGGAACCTCTCCATACATAGGTTCCAAGATAATAATCAATGAGTAAGAACTCCACCCACCCTCTCCTATTTTTTCATTTTGATTAGAAGAGAATGAATTATACAAGGTGAAGAAACATGTATAAGTTTTGGTCTTCCTCAAAGATCTCATCACATTATCTTTCCCCTAAAATCCATCCATCTACTGAACCTCCCTATTTCTATCCAGGGCACCACCACCCTTACAGTTCCCTAGATTCACAATTTTAGTGTCATCTCTGACCACTCATTCTCTCTAAACCTACAATTTGCCAGATACTGGCACTTCTGCCTTCACAGTATCTCTCATCTGTCTCCTCTCTATATTCATGAGATTATCACCCTAGTTCAGGTCTTCATCACCTCTTACCTGATCTATTTCAATCACCTCTTAATTAGTCTTCTTATCTCAAATCTCCCCTTCAGCAGCTCAAATTTCCCATAGCTACCAAAGTGATTTTCCTAAAGTGCAGGTTGAATCAAGTAACTCTCTTATCCAATGAACTCTAGTGGTTCTCTATTACCTCTAGGATTAAATATTACTTCTTCATCTTCAGCATTAAAGGGTTTGGTACTTTGTTAAGATTCAACAAGCCCTTTCTCCCTTTTCTGCTTTCCCTGCACATTTTGGCCTGTTACCTATAGCTTAGGTTTGGTTCATGTCTAGGGTATCCTCAAACTGGACAGTAGAAAAGTACTCAGTGTATAATATGAATTAGATATGGGACAGCTATTTATTGCCTACACAAAAAGAAAATGCTTTACATGAAAAATACATGTATGTATTAACAAAAAGACAAAGCAGTATACAGTATCTTATAACTAATTATACTCTCCTAGGAGTCTGAATTAAACCATGAAAAGAAGGAACTTAAAGATAAAAATTAAAAATTGGGGGCTAGTAGGTGGCACAGTGGCTAAAACACTAGATTTGGAGTCAAGAGGACCTGAGTTCAAATCCAGTTTCAGACACTTACTAACTGTGTGACCCCAAATAAGTCACTTAACCCTGACTACCTCCTTAAAAAATAATAATGATGATAATGATAAGGCACTTTGCAGGATAGCTAAATAGGTATTTTTATGTTTCACTTCATCTCTGCACTCTTTAAACAGTTCCAGCCAAGTCTGAGAAGCCAAACCAGGGGCTGAGCACTTCCCCGTATCCTCTTTGATGCAAGAACTCTCCCTGCTTCAGTCAACGGACCCAGGATCTCTGGAGCTAACAAGATTACCTCCAACCCTAGACAAACTAACATTGAGATCTGCATTCAAGCACCAGGGAAGGAACACAAAGTAGAAGGGGCAGCCAGAGGCCCAGGCTCAAGCTCACCTATTTGAACCTCCTCATTATGGCTAAAGGTGACTAGGTGGTGCAGTGATGCTTGGAATCAAGAAGACATATTCCTGAGTTCAAATCTGGCCTCAGATACTTACTAGCTGTGTGACCCCGAGTAAATCACTCATCCCTGTCAACCTCAGTTTCCTCTTCTGTAAAATGGGCTGGAGAAGGAAATGGCAAACCATTCTAGTATCTTTGCCAAGAAAATCTCAGTGGGGTCATGAAGAGCCAGACATGACTCAGTTGAGTCAAGAGCAACATTATAGTTGCCTTTGGAAACAATTGCCATGTTTTCAGGGTTGGGGGAAGGGCTACCCTCATAGGAGAATTTTGTACCACCCTTCCTGGAGAATCAAAGGAGAATTGGGGAGAAAGAAAGAGCAGGAAGCTGTCTTTTTTTTTTTAATTGACACAGCATCCCCACCCCTGCTGCTCTCACAAGGCAGGAGGAGGATCAAGGGATTGCCCCGGGTTTGCTTCCTCATACCAAAGCACCAAGTTCTTTCAGTACTGAGCCACTAGTGGTCAGCCTGAAGCAAGCACGGTTGCTTTGTATATGTTCCATCCCTGTTACATAATTATTAGTACCTATATAATTTAGAAATAAACAAATATGTGTTCATTGGAAATGGACCCTAATTTTTTTTTTTTTTTACGGATAGGGGTATATGATCAAAAAGTTTGAAGATCACTATTCTAAAAGCTGACTACTGGAGAACAACTAATTAGCACTGGACTTCCTCCATAAAGCAGGTCAGGCAAATTCCCATGATACTAGGTCAGTAGGCAGAATTTCCAAGGTAAGTAGGTAGGCCACTGCTGTTTCCTTCCCACATGTCGAAAATAAGCATACGACAGGCAGGTTGATTCCATGAGCAGGTAGGTTGATTTCTGATTGCCTTCAGAGGTAATCTGACCCTGCTACCTATATGACAGCCATACCTGATTACACAGAATGTAGCTTCAATTTTCCTGAAAGATGATGCATTACAGTGGTGAGTACCTGCTGTTTCCCTGTAAGGGCTGCAGTGTCCCACAAGATTCAACTCTACATTTATCCCACATCCCTGAGAGCTATGAAAATCAAAGCATCCATTGCATCAAATATAGCCAGTTTTATTTTTTTCCTTTCAATTCAATTATGCCTGGACTATTCCATAGTACTTAGAACAAAAAGAAAATAGGAATGATGGCAGACACAGAAAGTGGAATATTTTAGATGACCCAATATAGTAATATTTAGGAACATGCCTATGGGCAATGGTAATAATGAAATAATAACTCTGATGGCACATTTTTACTACAGCTATATCTCCTACCACTATAGGGCAGCTAGGTGATGCAGAGAGGATAGAGTGCTGAGCCTGGAGTCAGGAAGACTTGAGTTCAAATGAGAACTCTGGCACTTACTAGCTGTGTGACCCTGAGCAAGTCATTTAACCCTGTCTACCTCCATTCTTCATTGGTAAAATGAGCTAGAGAAGGAAATGGCGAGTGACTCTAGGATCTTCACCAAGAAAACCCCAAATGGAGTTATAAAGAGTCAGGCACAACTGAAACAGCCAACAACAGTGAAAATGGCCCATGCGGTAGAAAGAGCACTAGATGTGGTGGCCAGTGACCAGGACTCTGCTACTAACCAGCTGTATGACCATAGGCAAATCTTTCACCTTCCTAAGCCTAGGTCTCTTCATTTTTCTTTTTTGTAATAGGTAAGTTTTACCATTTTCCATATGGGTCACAGAGCAAATGCACTCTTTGAAAAAAAAGCTTTTATTGATATTTTATGTTTCTTACATCACTATAATTATCCCATGTATCCCCTCCTCCTTCCTCCCCCAGAATACCATTCTATAGGACAAGGTTTGGGGGTTTTTTGAGAGAAAAAAAAGTAGCGCAACTGATTGATAGTTTGAAAATATCAGGGGGCAGCTAGGTGGCACACCAGCCCTGGAGTCAGAAGGACCCTGAGTTCAAATCCAGCCTCAGACACTTGACACTTACTAGCTGTGTGACCTTGGGCAAGTCACTTAACCCCAATTGCCTCACGTCCCCCTTCCAAAAAAAAAATCAGAAAATGTGTAATGCGTAACACCTGTGAACTTTCTATCTCCATAAGTGGTAGGTTGGAGGCTAGCACACTCTTGAAGAGCTTAGATATAATTATAATACTAAAATTCCTAATACTAATTAGAGTTGCAGTATCGCAGCTCAATCCTCACTGCGCTCCTCAGAGGCAGGCAGTAGTAAAGTGATCTTGCATTGAATGCTATTAGCAGTAGTTCACTTAATCTAGAAAACTGCTGATACCAGTACAATATTTCCTCTACATAGCTATGTGTTGCAGAAGAGGAGGGAACTAAAGTCACCATGTTGTCCTCATTATAAACCAAGTAAAACATTTCTCACTTAATTTTCATTACTAAATACAGAAGCTTTTTTCAGCTCACAGAAGGAAATGAAATTTTCTGTAGGATCCATCAAATCTGATTTTGTGTATCTACCACCAAAACAAGTCAAAGCTTTCCTCTTTAAAAAGTAAGCTTCTTGAGGGAAACAATAGTTTTTTCTTTGTCTTTCAATTTCCTCCGTTTATCACAGGCTTCCTCAGGGCCAACTTCAGTCATCCTGATCCATATCTGGCCATTGGACCCAGATGGTTCTGGAGGAAGAAAGTGAGGCTGGTGACCCTGCACAGCCCTGCCTCACTTAAATCCAATTCCCTTTCAAGTTATGGTATCACCTTGATGTCATGGTTCTCCTTGAGAACAGAGGACAAACAACAACACTCTGGGCATAATAGATATGTATGTAATAAATGTTTTTTTTTTTTAATTTAACTGAATTGTAACTAGATTCTTTCAGCCAGTACATGAAATGCTTCATCTCAAGGAAAAGCCACAATGTTCCAACTAAATTTTGATCCCAAAGAATCAATTGAATCAAATCCACATTTTTTTCTGTGAACATGAGAACAAGAACCTCTATTTCAGTTATGCTTTTTAAGGTGACATAAGGCTTTTAAGGAAGGAAGTAAAGAAACAAGCATTTATTAAGCACCTACTGCGTGATACTAGGACATACTGTGGGGTGTATAGGGTGTTCAGGGAGGACTGGCACCTCTGGTGTGAGGGCCGCTGAGCCCTTTTCAGGGCTGCTCATCTGCTTTTGGGGTCCACCTGGCATTCAGCTGTCACCTGTGGCTCCAAGAAGCTATGGCATGCACAATGGCCACACCTGGATAAACCAGCTTGGAAGATGGGCTAAACAGGTTGAGGGTAACCAACAGGCCTCCACTGGTGAGTTAACAGAGTGTCTACCCCAAGCATGTGAAGACTCCCCATGCCCACCCCCACCTCCCACCCTGCAATCCCCCAACCCTGACCCGTGGAATGGGTAACTGATAACAACTTGTTCCAATGGCCATGAAGGTGGTTGAAGCAGGCACTGTGGAGGGCTTAGAGCTTGGTCAGATGTTGAAGATGCCAAGGTCATCCACCAGGCCATCTCCAGTCATCCTAACTTTTGTCTTGGCACTGGACTTCACTGACTCTGGAAGAGAGAGTGAGGCTGACAACTGTGCAACTCTGCCTCACTTAAATCCAATTTATGCACAAGTCAAGACATCACCCTGTGACGTCACTGGTCCTCTTCAAAAACAAAGGACTGACAACAACAGTAATTTAAAAAACTATGGACTAGGCACTTTGCTAAGTGCTTTACCAATATGGTCTCATTTAATCATCAAACCAACCCAGGGAAGCAGGGGGTACTATTATCCTCATTTTACAGTAAAGGAAACTGAGGCAGACAGAAGTTAAGTGACTTGTCCAGGGTCACAGAGTTAATAAGTGTCTGAGGCTACATTTACCCAAACTATCAATAAAAGTGCCCAGGAACTCACTCACAGCAGAGGCTGAAGTGATTTCTAAATGTAACAGGTTTAAGGATAGCAACTTCCATGTGCAGCCTAGGTGAGGGTCAGCTATCCTGTACAATAATTGACACCTTTTCATATCCGTTCTCATCTCAAGGGATGTGTCCTGATATTTCCTTATAAATTAAGAGAAATATGCAACCTCCTGATTTAAATTAGCCCTGAGTTTCCACTCCCATCTACAAATAAGAAACCTCTTTTCATATAAGCTTTGTTCCCCAATCTCTTTTGATTTCAAACCCCCTAATCTCAGAGGTTTCAACAAGATCAATTTTTACTGACTACAGTTTATAATAAATTATAAATAAATATAAATTTATTTATATATTTATGAATATGTATATAAAATTTATATATAAATGTGTATTTATTAGATTTATATTATACTATATATATAAATTTATATATATGTTTACATATAATATATTAATGAATATAATTTATTAATAATGTAATCATTCAAAAACTTTAAAATATTTTAAAATATTTCAATAATGTACATCCTCTGTGAGAAAGATTATGGCTATAACCTAGAATTGTTGACTTTTCCAGATCCTGGAACCAAAACCCCATTATTCAATTCTCTTAGATCACAGTCAAAAGTTTCCCAAGAATTCTCACCTGGAAGCCTTCTTAATAGTTTTTCTTCTCTATAGGATAAAAGGTAAATGTAGTACTCTCAAAATTTCTCCAGTCTTTTTCAACATCCCCTTAACTCATTCAGTCTCTCAAGAAAGACATTTTCTTAGTGTTCACAGAGACTAGCTTAGCCATGCTAATTAAGGTGACAGTTAAAACTCTAATTCCCCCAAGGTTGTGTTCCCTCTTGAGGATCCAGTAACTGGGTCCACGGTCTCTGTGAGCAGGACTACTGAAATTCAGATTATATAAATAATCTAGAGAGAACACATATACATATGGCCACTCGTTGAAGAGACATAGTAAAGAGGGTTATGGGAAAGTTTCCAAAATGTAAAGGCTTATTTTACACTCTGTTTTAAGGCAGAAATCAAAGCTTGAGTCCATGTCAGACTGAAGGATAGCTGTTTCCCATTTCCAGCAAGGTAAAAGAGGAGGGGGAAATTACTCAGGAAATAACCCTGGTTACTATCTAAGCCTGATTAATGGACCCCATGCCTCTTCTTTTCCTGATGATTAATGGGAGGAGAGGGTGGTAACTGGATGTCATCCTTGTTTCCTGAAATGATATGGTAATTAGCAAGTGACCAGGCCCTTTTAAGGCTCTTATAACTAAGTAACTAGGTGTGAGATTTTATATTAAAGCTCAGTTGAAGGTTCAGGAATAAAAAGACACCTTGCATCACCAAGAACATTTCAAACTCCTCCCACCTTCCTTCCTTCCTTCGCCATATATTAAATCCGAGATAAATTCTAAATTTGCCTATAAATATCTACAGAATGTCCAGTAGTCTACAAAATCTCTCTGGTTTGAGAGGGATGAAGGTAGGGGGAAGGTAGCATTCTTACAATAGATTATCTGTTTACTAGATTATCTGCAGCTAAGCAAGACAGTTTATAGAGTACTGGATTTGTAGTCAGGAAGACCTGAGTTCAAAACCTGCCTCAGACACTTACTAGCTCTGTGACACTGGGCAAGTCACTTAGCTGCTGTTTGTCTGTTTTCCTCATCTCAAAATGGAATGATAATAGTCCCTACTTTTCAGGCTTACTATGAGTATGAAATGATCTAATATTATAAAGCACTTACACAATACCTGGAATACAGCAGACCCTTCCTTCTTTCTTTCCTTCCTTGACATGCTCTTTGATGATACCTGGAGAATAAGTCTTAACTGATTACAGATTAATTGGTTCCCTTGGCTTCCTGTGGGATGGACTGCTGTGAGAGAAGACACTCCCTTGTGTTAGCCTTTCGATGTCCTAAAGATTTTGCCCTTTTTCCTTCAAACCCCCAACCCCTTTTTTGGAGGACAGACTGGTTCATAACAGAATGATTGTCCTCCCACCCCCTGCCTTCAGGAGTAATAAAATCCATCATGGGGCAAATGAACATGAAGGTTTTATGTGCTTCCCCTCAGCTTGAGGGGAAAGGTTTGGACTCCCAGGCCCTGACTTCACCTTTGGAGATGCAATGGCATAACCTCTCAGCCTTAGAGATGGCAGTCATAGAGAGAGGGGCCACACAGCTAAGAGGTAAGAGTTCTGAATCCCAGCCTCTTGAATGGAGGAAGATTTTCTGACAACGTCAGGTTTCTGAACCCCAGATTCCTGGAGAGAGTAGGAGAGAGTTCTTGGATAGTGTAATTCTAGAGTCTAAACTTTTAGTGGTGTGATAAGTGAGATTTTCTTGGCAGCATGAGTCTCAGTATTACAACTCTTAATAACCCCAAGTTCAAAAGTCCCAGAATATAGCCTTCTAGTGAGAGCAGGGGATTTTCCCACTCAGCAAAAGACTCAGGTAGAAGTAGATTGTGTATGAATTCCCCAAAAGTGAAGTATTGGCAAGAGACTAAAGCCACCAGATGGTAGACCAAGAGAACTAGACTTTGCTGTCCATTATTAACATTAGTCATTAGGATAGCATAGGTACAATGGGAAAAGGCTTGCCTCCCTAGCAAGTTCTAAGCATGGAAAGTCCAATTCCCTTCTGGTTGTACTATAAAGCTAGATGCCTATATGAATTGCTGGAAGTGAAAATGACCTTTGTTGAAGTTTTTGTGTATATGTGGGTGAGTGAGGGAAGGTAGGATGTTGACTGCCTGTGTATCAATCCCAAGTTTGTTTCCTTTCCAGGGGAAGTCCAAACCACATGGTAGTATCATAAATCTGGATGCCTGTATGTGACTCAGGGTTGAAATATGATCTCAGTCAATCATTCCATCAACAGACATTCATTTAAAAATAAATGCTCTATGTCAGGCATTTTGTGCTAGGTACTGAAGATAAAAATAAATGAAATAAAATAATCTCTACCACCAAGGGATGTATATTCTATATGGAGAAGCAAGCACACATATATACAAAATAGAGAATAAATACAAAGAAATTCAAGGTAGTTAGGAAGAATAAAGCAGTTTGAAGTATGAAGGGGTGAGAAGTCATCTCCTTAGAAAACCCAAGTACTTCTTCAGGAGAGAGTCCAAAACACAAAGTGACCCTAGGAATCTGGAAAATTTTAAGACCATGAGGCAAAGTGAGACTCATTAGAGAGAAGAGCTGTATTAACTATTCATGGTCTTTTACGAGTCCTTAAAGTGTTTTTTGTACTTTCTGTGGGTAGATTTAAAGGCTATCCCGTATTTGATACATGCATTATTACCTTAAGTTTTTATAAAAGACCTGGGGACTCTTTTTTTTTTAAAGGTTTATGCTCCTTGAGGGTAGAGTCTGTTTTATTTTCATTTTTGAATTCCCCAGTACCTAGCACAGTGCCTGTCACATAGTAAGGGCTTGAATAAATGCTTGTTAATGGATCTGTGGAAACCTAGAAATAAGCTATATCTTAGCTATATTCTGCAATTTCTTAGAGGCAACTTTGGATTGCCTCTGACACAAAGACAAAATATTTGGGGAAGGGTACTGAACCCCAGGTTAGACCAGATCCACATAAACTCATAGCTTGGGATGCAAGGTCATAGTTTATATTTCTATCCGCCACATAGCCCTGGTCTTCGGTTGTTCACAACACTGCAACAAACAATGTGGAAGAATGGGCAGAACAGTTAGCAGAAAATGATTGACTGTCATCAACCATTAATAAAGGGATTAGCCTTAGTAGTCACTTGGCATTTTCATTTCTTCTGCATCTTAAAGTAAAGCAAATTCAGATAATATCTATCATAAACCTTTCTTATTACCTTTGTAGGGAGAATTAGAAAGAAAGCCTATTGGCTAATGGATTTTCAATCCACAAAAAATAAAGGAGATGAATCACATGTTCTCTCAAGTACCTCCCAGCTGTAAATTCTATTGATATTGGCTATGCATCCTACCAGCAAAGAAAGGGTTAAAAGTCACACAAAATTCTACTGTGTTATAATGTATACCTTCCACACACCTTGGTCTCTGCTGTTTTCCTTTTTTTTTTTTATTTGTCAAGGCGAAGACAACTTGTTAATCAATCCTAGGATCATGACTTTACAACTAAAAGAAACCTTTGAGATCATCTATAACCATATTTACATAGAAAGAAAAGAGTGAAAAGTGATTTGCAGAGTCTAAATTTGAATCCAGACCTTCTGAAGGCATATCCAGCACTCTTTCCATTATATTGAGTTGCTTTCCAGTCTCCCAATAATGATGAATATGCCAACATTCCTGCCTTCAAAAACCTTATGTTCAGGTAGACACGGCATGAATAACTTAAGAGAAACATATAGAATCAAAGAGTGTGAGAAAGAGAGAGCAGTGTAGCAAAATGAATTGACATCACTGAGTCTGACAGGACTTATCATAGTCCATAACCAATGCCACACCCCCCAAAAGCACGAAGTCCACTTTTTTCTCTCTTCTTTAGGGCCAAATTTGATGAATTTGATTAAATAACCGTATTGCTGTGCTGCCCATGAACAATGTTGCAATCACTATGTATAGTTTTCTTGGTTCAACTAATTTCATTTTTTATCAATTCATAGAAGACTTTTCATGCTTCTCTGTGTATTTTTTTTGCATAGAGCTGAAAATCTGTATTATAAGCAACTCATTTTTATACATAAACTATAATTCAATATGTTACTTGAAAATAATTTGAAAAATTTGAAAATAAGCTGTCCTGCTTATCTTTTGTAATAACTTTTATTCTTTTCTCTTCTAGGGATTTTAAAAGATTCTCCAATGAACTTTTTGATTCACCCAATATTCAATTTTGATTCCAGAGGATCTCCTTACAGAGAAGTGATGGACTCAATATGCAGAATGAGGCTTTTGGAGATAATCAAAAGGAAATGTAGGAATTTCCCAATATGGGAAGTTGTTTTTCTTGACTGATGAATACATATTACAAAGGTTTTATTGTTCTTTTTTTCAGTGCATCGGAAGGTGAGAAAGAAACTAAATCCTTTTAGTTGAAAAAAATGTTTAATTAAAAATGCTTCAATGACTTTCTATCTTTACTTTTTTTTCTTTTTTGATTCATATTAGTAACCTCATCACTAACCTTCCCTTCTCATCCCTCCAATTAAAAGAAAGAAAAAGAAAGAAATTTGATATGCATGGTCAGGTAAAACAAATCCCCACATTGATCATGTCTGAAAATACATACCATATTCTTCAGCTTGAGCTCATCACTTCTCAGTGAAGAAGATTAATATTTGTTAAAAGAGGAAGAAGAGAAGAGAATGAGCATTTAGTGAGTACCTATTATGTCCAGGCACTGTGCTAAGTGCTTTAACCTCATCTGATTCTCCCAACAACCCTGGGCAATAAGCGCTGTTACTATCCCCATTTTACAGTTGAGGAAACTGAGGTAGACAGAGGTTAAATGACTTATTCAGGGTCCCACAGCTAGTATTTGAGGTCAGATTTTAATTCAGTTCTTTGTGACTACAGGCCCAACACTCTTATCCACAGAACCTAGCTGCCTCAAGAGAGCAAAATGCCACTTTAAAGGCTGTCTTTCAACAAAGCGTCTCCTATGCACAAGTCAAAACCAAATACAGTTCCTTGAAAGATGGATAACAGAGGCTTTGTTCAATAACTTTCTACTTATTAATATCAAACAAGGCATAAAACAGGGAGATATATGCCAGCCAAAGGTATTTGCCATTCTCATGAAATACTTCCATGTCGAAACAGAACAGATGACAGCTACCCACTTAGGGTGATTTACATGGACACTAAGGACACTTCCAGAAGAAATAAAAAAGTATTATCAACAATGATAAAGGTTTGGGCAGAAACTGAAGACTTGCTGGGGTGGAGAGGAAGAAAAGAAGTTGTATTTTTTTTCACTGTTTTCCATTAAAGGGATTCAGAAGAGGGGGATAAATGAATTTCAGAAGTGAACAGCTAGATAAGAAGGTGATATCTGAGAATGGAATTTGAAGTTTTGAACTATAGCTTAAAATACAGGGATGATAAATTTCCTGGTAAGAGATGAAATTGACCTAACAAAGTCTGGTAAGAATATATTTGCCACATGAGTTGCAAACCTATCAAAAGTGTTTTAAACTAAAAAGAATGAGGAAAAGGGCAGCTAGGTGTTACAGTAGATAGAGCACTGACCCTGGAGTCAGGAGGACCCGAGTTTAAATTCAACCTCAGATACTTACTAGCTGTGTGACCCTGGGCAAGTCACTTAACCCCGTTTGCCTCAAAAAAAAAAAAAATGGAAAGGGAAGAGAGAAGACAACTTATGTCGTATCTTGTAGATACTATGGAGAGTAGACACAAAGAAATTAATAGTAGTCGAGATACCCAGAAATTCACAGGAGGGGAAAAAATCCCAAGAAAAGAGTAGTAAAGTCAATGGCCTAAAAAAGTCTATATAAAAATATTTAAAATTTAGGCAACAAACAAAGGAAATTTGAGGGCCTACTCCAAGAAGAAAAAATTGACTTTATAGATATTACTTGGAGAGATGAAACCTACCTGAGCTGGGCAGAGAAACCTCATCTCCCCCTTCTCCCCCAAATATAGGTACACATTTGTCTTGAATTCCAACAGGCATTTATTTAGCATTTGCAAAACACAGAGAACAAGGATTAACCTTAGTATAGCTACAAAGATGACATCACTCAGTCAACAAGCTTTTATTCCATATTCCACACAGCTGCCCAAACTGATTTTCCAAAACCCAGCTCTAATCATGTCATACCCTGACTCAATAAATTCTGGTGTCTCCCTTTAACTCCAGAAGCAAATACAAACTACTTTGCTGTTTAAAGCCCTTCAAAACCTGGCCCCAACATACCTTTCCAACCTTATTACTCACTCCTTTATGCTTTCTACCATTCAAGTAATTTAGCCTTTTTCCTCTTCCTTAGTTGTGGCATTCCATTTCTCATCTCTGTAGTCAATTAGCATTTATTAAGCACCTACTATGTGCCAATCACTCTTCTAAGCACTAACAAGGGAAATGATCCAAGTCTGGTCCCAAGCGCCAGGAGTAACTAGACTGTGCAATGTCTATGTGAAATGTAAAGTACCTGATGACCAGTCTTGAAAAATGGATTTATGTTCTCATAAGGCTTAAATTTTATCCTCCTAGCAAACAGTTTTAAGTTAAATATTGACACCTGTTAATTCTACTGGTGTGCTGTGATTCTTCCATGTTTAGTATTTCTATGTAAGAATAAACCATCAGTCCAATACCCAATTTGTTTTTATAAAATGAGTACCTTTCTACTACCTTTTTTTTTATAGGAAAACCCTTGACTCATAGGCCATAGCTTTTACTAAATTAGCATGGTTCCACTTGGGATGCCAGACTTGGGATGTGCTATCAACCTTATCAGTTTAAGAAATGGAGCCTCCTTCACAGTACAAGCAGCTTCTACCTTCCCCCAATCCACAAACCACAAGGTCTGCATACAAGAAAGGAAGGGGTAAGTGTTCTAGATCCTGTGAGCTCAGTCACAGTTATCTGGCTCTCCAGATAAGCAGATACAAAATTAATTCAAGGAAATTTGGGGGTAGGATGGAAAAGTTAGTAGCTATGGGGGAATCACTAATAAAACAGTGTGGAACAGAATAGAAGAGACTATGCATTCATGTAAGGCTAAGTCCAAAGGCTGAATGGATCCTTGCTGCCCCAGTGAGGAGGCTTTTGTTTCCTTTGACAATTTGCAAAATTCCAGGAAAAGGTTAACCCTTATATAAGATAATTATACATATTTCTTTCCTTCTCCTACGTTACTTTAATAACATAATGATGATGGTTGACTCAATTCAAGTCTATTCAACAGACATCTTTTAAACAGCTACTAATTTCAGTTATATTCAAAAAACTGTAAGAAGGCACCTGAGTTATACTTTAAAGAAAGATAAGGTAGGAATTCTAAGAGATGGAGATTAAAAGGGAGTTGAATTCAGATATGGGGAACTAATTTTGAAAGCATGGAGGAGATAGATGGAAATGTCGTGTTTGGTGACTAACAGTCCTATTTGATTAGCATGGAAAATGCATGAAGGGGAATAATATGAAATAGGAATAGAAAGTTAAATATGTCATAATACCAGGGTGAAAATTTTGTATTTTATCCTATAGGTATAATGATTCTAATGAAGAGTTTTGAGTACAGGAATGTCAAAGTTGGAGCTGTATTTTGGAGATATTAATTTGGCAGATGCATAGAGAATCATCTGAGAGGAAGTCATATGTGAAAGCTGTAGAAAGACAGATTTCCATCAGTGGATAAAGAGCAGGACTTAGAGTCAGGAAGATCTGAGTTCAAATCTTGCCTCAGAAATCCCACAGACAAGTTACTTAATCTCTCAGTCTCAGTTTCCTTATCTATAAAATAGGGATGATAGTGCCTACCTTTTGGATCATTGTGAGAATCACTGAATTAACATACAGAAAATGCTCCATATACCCTCAAGTACTGTGAGCTAGTTATTATCAATACACTTGTTAATGTTGTGGTGTCATTTCAGTCATGCCTGACTCTTCATGACCCCATTTGGGGTTTTCTTGGCAAAGATATTAGGATGGTTTGCCATTTCCTTTGTCAGCTCATTTTATGGATGAGGCACAGAGACAGAGTTAAGTGACTTGCACAGGATGACACGCCAGTGTTGGAGGTCGGGTTTGAATTGAGGACGAAGAATTCTAGGACTCCAGGTCCAGTGCTCTATGCACTATGTCACCTACATTTACTCGCTGTTTGACCCTGGGCAAGTCGCTTAACACTGTTTGCCTCAGTTTCCTCATCTCTAAAATAAGCTGGAGAAGGAAATGGCAAATCATTCCAGTATCTTTGCCAAGAAAACCCTAAATGGGGTCATGAAGTTAAATATGACTGAAAAGACTCAACAACAGCAACTAAAAGTAGAATTAGAGGTAACTGAAGTTATTACTCATGGCAGATCTTCCTTCAGAAGATACAGGGGGTCACTTGTAGGAGATATTGAAGAAGTTATTTCTGTTAAGGCTGACATGACCTCTGGAATCCCTTCCAAACCTAAGATTCTGAAATTTTATGATCGAGAGAATCTCGTATATTATGGTAGAAAGAAGCTGATTTAGAAGCTAGGAGATCTGACTTTATGACCTAGCTGTATGACCATGGGCAAGTTAACTTACCTCTTAAGGTCTCTGTTTATTCTCTCTAAAATGAAAGGGTTGGGACTCAGATTATTTGTGTTAATAGAATAAAACTTTACTTCCAGGCAGGCCTGGAGTGGGTTTTCTGTGGGACAGCCAAAGAAAGGTGGAGCTTCCTATGAAAAAGATGTGACTTCTGAATAACTAAGAAAATGAATGCTCAGCCTCTACACTGCATATCTCCATGAGGGGAGAAGAGACTTCAGAGAACACTTCAAGGACTTGAGAACTACAGTGTGGAGAGTAAAGTACAGTTTTTTCATTTTTTTCCAGATTCCATCACAGTTTATTTTAACATAAATCAGGCCCTCAGGCCCTGGACAGTTACAAATCACATTCCTTCCACTCAAAATCCCAGGGAAAGAAGGGATCCAGTCCCAGACTTTGGGTGGGGATGAAAATGGAAAGAAGGAGCAGCTCAGATCTTGCCAGGGAAAGTATCTTGTGGTTTGCCATCCTATTAAGCAGTCACCCAGGGGAGGGGACAGAGGGACTTGTAGACAGGTTTGTACCAAAGGCAGTCAGACCATCTCTACCTTTCTCAGTCATAAGGTCCTTGCAATGTTGAAAGTCTAGGTAGTTCTGCCAGCAGGTTTGGGTCTGGTTCTAATTGGGGAAGCAGTGGTTGAAGGGTACAATTCAGGAGTCCTGGATCTTGACTTGGACATCTTCAAATATGGTGGCTCCTAGACCGAGGCCACTCCTGCTGTTGATGCTCCTACTCCTTCGTCCCCCACCCTCTACAGAGTCAAGGTGACCCTTCCAAAGCACAGCTTCTGAATGACTTCTGGGAACCTTCAGAGCAGCACTGACCGAGCAGAAGTCAGCCCTACCCTTGACAAAATTTGTCACCCTGGAGACTGCTGAAAGCAAACTTCCCCTCAGTGCTATCATTCTTTCTTCGCGTTTGAGACGAAGAGCACGTTTACTCTTTCATATTCTTTCGTCTATTCTAGCCTGTATAACTTTCCCTGGATTTCTCTTTATTGTTTTACTAGCATAAATGAGTCAACTCCCCATTCTGATTTTTTTTTTTTAAGCCAGTTTTGGTGGGAGGGAGCTAAACTGGTGATAGGAAGCTAAAGTATTGTCCCTTTTGTGAGTGGATTAGGGAAAGTGACTTTTAATTCTGAACTCACTACAATTGTAAACTTTAAAATTTTGAGTACTACCTGGAATTAAGAAAGGGTCTTATAGGAGGGAGCACTTGATAAATAAGTATAATTCTATCCACTCAGAGATAGGCTTGGATAGAAAGGAGCTGGGATCTTCTCCTGTTCCTTTCTATGGAATAATATCACTGTTTCTCTTGGAGAAAGGGTGGGCCACATCCTAGAACAGATCCATGCCAGGATACTCAGGCATATATCCTAAATAACTTTGGTCTCAGAGAAACACTTGCCTCCTCCTAGTAGTGATGGTGCAGAATGTTGTTGCACATGCTGTTAGATATGTTTGTTCTGCAGCTCAGTTTTGTGCAACTGTTTTTCATACAAGCAAGGATTTAATGGGAGGAATTATTGAGAAATAACTATTAAAAGAAGGTGGCCTAGAATGCTGGGCTTGGATTTGGGAAGATTTATCTCTCAGAGTTCAAATCTGTCCTGACATTTACTTGTGGTGTGACCCTGGACAAGTCATTTAACCCTGTTTGCCTCAGTTTCCTCATCTATAAAATGAGCTGGAGAAGGAAATGGCTAATCACTCCAATATCTTTGCCAAGAGAACATCAAATGTTGGGGAGTTGGACAAAATTAATAATGACTCAAGAAAGTGATTTTAAAAAAGAATCAATAAGACATTAAAAAACTCTGGATTCAGGAAAAAAATAAAACATAATAAATTGAAATGGAAGGATTGTATCATAATAGAATTTCAGTGTTTGATGGGCATTCTGTGGCCATTTAGTACATTTCACATTGATAAAAGAATCCCATCTTCAACTTACCTAAACAAGTGTTTATCCAACTGTTGCTTTTGAAGATTTCTAACAAAGGAGGAATCTATTAAGTTATTCCTTCCACATCTCAAATTTCCCCATTGTGGTTTCAATATATCTTGGGTTGTCATAAGACAATAAATGGGAATTTGGGGGGAGTTTTGGAAGCAGTGCAGACAACACACAGAGGCTGGCAGAAAAAGTTTAGAAACATAGAAATGCATGAAATATATGGATAGTATAATATTAACCCAAATTTTATAATAAGGTACTGTAAACACCCCATAAAAGAAAAAGGGGAAATTTAGACTTGTTCTTCAGCACAAAGGGAGGGCCAAAAAATCTTAGGCAGATTTTCCAGAGGGGGAAGGGGGAGCAATATCCTTAGCCCCATCGAAATGGAAGGGATAACTATCCTTCCTAGGGGTAGCCTGTTTCACTTCTGGATAGAGTGATATTTAAGATCTCTTTTAGGCCTATAAAGTCCTTGGCTGGTCACATGCCCAACGTTTCCTTACTCCCATTACCACATATGGGTTTTGGAGGCTAGTTGTTGGATGTAGGGGTATGACACTAGGAGATCTCTGTATTCTTTGATCCTCAAGCCCTAGAAGACTTCCCATTCCACCCAAGGGCCCAGAGGTCCTAATCAAAGACCATCTCATGTGTGAACCACTGTATCAAGCTGGGTCCTCCAGTCATGCTTCACTGTACTCTCCTGCTATCTTCTTGAAGTCAACTAGCTACTGCTTCCTTCAACTCTCCATAAATGCTTCCTCTCCCCCTTCCTATCTGAACCTTAAATCAAATCAATACTTCTACAGTTACTGGAAAGTGTGTATCAATGGCAGCTATTTCAAACCAAAATAGCCTTCCCTGACCACCCCTCTCCTAATACAGTGTTTTCCCAATTCTAGCGGATGCTCATTGAGGGCAGGAACTGACTGATTTTGTTTGTGATCCCTAGTGCTTATTACTAGCACTTAGTAAACACTTAAATGATTTTTCATATATTCAGTCATTGAATGTTACATTTAATATTGATCAAATGCTAGCTATTATTAACAGTGAGTTAATAGTTATATATTACTCAGTGAGGCTAACTTGTCTAAAGTAAATTCAAACACTTTAAAAAAGAAACCTGAGGAATGAATGAATTTACAAGTCAGGCATCTCTAAAGATACCTTGATGGATCTTATCAATATAAGCATTTCCTCCATCAGTGTCTTATGAAATCCTTGTTTCTCATCTCCCATAAATAATTCACAGATTCATATTCTCTCTCCACTCTTCACCTCCTGGCTTGCTTCAGTTCTCAGCTAAAATCTTAACTTTCTGCAAAAAAAGCTTTCCAGGTCCCACTCAATGCTAGTGTCTTCCCTCTGAGGTTACATCCAATTTATCCAGTATTTATCTCATCTGCAGGTACATGGTTGTTTTGCACGTTCTCCATCAGGTTGTGATCTCTTTGAGGGCAAGGAACTTTTCTTTCCGTGTATTCCCAGAACCTACTATAGAAAGGGCTTAATAATGTTTGCTGATTTGACCTGATTGGTACCTACTTCATGCCAAGTACTAGGGATACAAAGATGTCCCTGACTTTAGGGAGCTCACATTCTATGGGGGAGAAGAACTTGCATAGGAATAAATAAGTCCAATCTATAGATGGAGTAAATGCAGAACAATTTCAGGAAGGAGTAGTGAGTACTACCTGGGAGAATTAAGAAAGGGTCTTGTAGGAGGGAGCACTTGAATTGAACTTGAATGGAGAAGTGGATTAGATAATCTGCCTAAACTCTGTAGACCTTCCTCTGTTGGTTTTTTTTTTTCAGACCTTCTGTGGGTATCACCATCTGTTATCCCTCCCACAACCCTTCAAAGATATAACCATACAACTGGAGAGTCTTTCATACTTCAAGTGAATATTTCTGGCATTTTAATTTACATTGAATACTAGTCTCTTTTTCCGATTGTGAGACATCTGTTATTACTTGGTTGGGTAGTTAACTAAACAGGGGGAGAATCTTATTGCCTATCCAACTTTTTAAAATATTGGGCCTGGAAGAACTTAAAGAGCATCTAATCCAACTTGGTCAATTTTACAGATGATGAAATTGAGCCCCAGAGAGGTTCAGTGACTTGTCCAAGGTCACAGGCATTAAGATTCAACCAATTTCTTTAGACTCCAAATCCAGCATTTCTTCCATTATATCACACTGAATATTAAACTTGTTCCAGACAAGCAGGGTTGTCAACTAGTATTTATTAAGCACCTACTATATGCCAGGCACTGTGGTAAGTGCTGGAAATACCAAAACGGGGAGGGAGGGAGGGTTTAAAAAACAGTCCCTGCTCTCAAGGAGCTCACAGTCTAATGGGGAAGACAACAATGTATAAACAGGATCTTTACAGGGTAAATTGGAGATAATCTCAGAGGAAAGGCACTGAGGTTAAGGAGGACTGGGAAGGACTTCTTGGAAAAGGTAGGACTTCAGATAAGTCTTAGAGGAAGCCAGAGAAGCTAGGAAACAAACATGAATGAGGAGGGGGACTGTTCCAGGCAAGGGGGACAGCCAAGGAAAACATTTGGAGTTAGGAGATGTGTAGTGCTATGGATGAAGAAACATCTGCAAGAAGGTCAGAGTCACGGGAGCTTAGAGTATGTGGAGGGGAGTAAAGAAGACTGGAAAGGTAGGAAGGTTCTAAGTTATAAAAGGTTGTGAAAGCCGAAGACAATATTTTGTATTTGATCCTGGAGATAATTTTGTCATAAGAGTAACACCTAATCCATAGAGACCTCAACTATCTCCCAAACTCACTAAAAGAGGAAGGATTATTTTTCGTGAAATTGTGTTCAGGTCTTCTTCGACAACCTGATTCTAAATTGTGATGACTCAACTATAAGGCATTAGAAAGGAATAAACTCAGTACAGTCAAGTTAGCTTGGGAAGAATTCTTTTATATGGACTTCTGCCTTATTCCTCATATATATTTCTGAATTTATATTTTCTTTATATATAAATATCTGTGTGTAAACACAAGATAGCTAAAAGAAAGAAACAGCAGGTTCAGAAGCAAGAACCCTAAAACCCTAGGAGCAGCAGTGGCAAAGACAGAGAAGAAAGGTAATTAAGATCAGGTAAGGTCAGAGAAGAGGCATCTAGGTCACTCAGTGGACAGAGCACTGGGCCTGGAGCAAAGAAGACCTGACTTCAAATCCAGCCTCAGACACTCACTAGCTATGTGACCCTGGACAAATCATTTAACCTCAGCTCGCCTTACTCCACTGGAGAAAGAAATGGCAAAACCACACCAGCATCTCTGCCAAGAAAGCCCCAATGGGATCATGAAGAACCAGACATGACTGAAGGGTCAGAGGACCAAACAGGCATAGGGACCAAATGGTCCTAAAAATTTAGCATCTTAAATCACAGATTAGAGATTAGCACAGGTGTAGGAACTGGTGAAGGAGAAAGCCTTGGGCCCATGCAATCAGTTCTGAGAAGGTGGCAACCTGATTTACCTGCTCATAGATCAGGCCTAGAGCTAGCTCCTTTAAAGATCTACCCTCATTAGGAAATATATCTTTTAAAATACTGTTCACCAAATAGTAAGGGCCTTCTTTTGGTTTATGTTACAGATAAAGAATTTGTATATACAGCAATGAAGTGATCATTAGTCCAGATAAATGGAAAAACTTGGGATAAAGATTGTCTCCTCAGTCTATCCCAAACCATGTTGTTCTCCAAGGACATTGTTAGAAGCAGTCAATTTTAACCTCTTCTCTTTTTCTCTGAATCTAGGTGGGGAAGGTCACTTCCACCTTGGATATGTTATAATACTTTTGAATATTTCAGAATCTATACTGTTTCTGCTCTTTCAACTCCCTGCCCCTTCCTCTCACTCCCCATCCAGCATGGTCCTGGCTTCCCCAGATTAGACTGTATTTCCATAGCATGCTTTGAATGGGAGAAGGGAATGCATTCTCATGGACAACCTGATTCTAAACTGTGACTTGACTCAACTATATCGAACAGCTCCTGACAGGAAATACTGCTTCTAGCAGAGACAGAGTGCTTCCTCTGACTGCAGCAGGTGCTAAAACCCAGCTGAGCTGCTTTAGCACAGCCTGCTTATATCAACAGGATGGGGCAGACTGAGCGGAAGGAAGCAGGGAGTAAGGGACAACCCTGCAGACAGAAACAAGGGAAGGGGGAGGAAGGAAAAATTGCCTGGCACCATTTAACTGGAAACCCTCCAGACGATTTAGGAGAGGCAATGATAGGAGCCCTTTCAGTTTTCCTCTGTACCATTCCTTGAGCATCTTTGGCACTGAATAAATGTATTATTATTATCATATGTGACCTAAACTGGGGTGCTTGCTGTGTTCAAAGAAATTTAAAGATTTTTAAAATAATTTTTAAAATTTTATACACACACACACACACACACACACATATATATATATATATAAGTTCCTCTTCTTACTGTATTTCTGAGATAGGTAGAAAGAAGGCCTAGTATTCTAATCAGACAGGTGAGAAAACTGAGACATTATAATGCAAGCCAGTTTTAGAGTTGGAAATAGAATGTTTTCTTATTCTACACAATGAGTTTAAAAATTTTAAATATTCTGTTATCCTGAAATTGTCAAACATCAACAGACATTTCCTCAGTGTTTACATTGAACAGAAAAAGGATGGTAGGGCATTATGAATCTCTATTCCAGCTTGTTTTTTTTAAGTATATTAAATTTAATTGCTAGTTGCAACACGACCCTACAAATCTGTATCCCCTTCTGGACTTCCAATAGAACTACTGGATTTCAAGTCCCAGAATATGTGTTCCAGTAGTAAATGAACAAAACAAGCTCAAAAGATGGCAAAACCGAGGGAAAATTCAATTAGGAACTACTACCCCTACTTAGGCAGTCAACTTGAATTTATTAAGGTCCTGTTACACGCTGGGCACTGCGCTCAGCTCCCAAACGGGGACAGGGACTCAGCATCACGAAAGTGTGTTTCTGACACCTCTCTGGGAGAAAAGCCACAGTGCAATGACAGGTAGAGCTTGGCATACGTGGATCCTGCCCGGACCCGGTAGTCTTGGGGATCTTTACCAGGGTTATTTCCGATTTAGGTACATGAGAACGTGAGAAGCCGTAACCACCAACCACACAGTCCCTGCGGGGCTTGAGGACCCATGAACAAAAGCGACAATTTAGGTTCACAGCCGGGGCATCTCCCACGACCTTGGGAGGTCTGAAGTTAGCTTGCTGCATTGGAACTTAAGCTTACAACACAAGAATATGTACTTTGGCCTTAAAATATTGGGGCAAGGAGCGTATTATTTAAGACTTGACTAAATAGTGAACTGATTCCCTGCCTACAAAAATGGCGAGTTTTCCCCGCCAGACGCCTATAATCCAAGATCTTTAAAAAGCTAAAATCTAGTTATTAACTCTCCAGCAGCACAGCTCGTCACACCCACGACGTCGTTTCTCCACCGGCTCTTGAAGAGTTCTTAAAGCTCCCTTCCTCCTCTCGCCAGAGGACAACGCCATCCCGACCCCTTTCTTCTGGAGTTGGGGGGGAGCACGGGAGAAGAGCCAGGTGTGTGCCGACCCTGGGAGTGGCTCTCCCCAGCCTCCTCAGCCGCAAGTAGGAAATGCTTTTTAAATGAAACTAACGAAATCACTAGGATCTGGTTTCTCCCCAGCTTCCCCACTAATGGAGAACGAAGGCGCCTCCAAATGCAAAATCACTTGGCTCTCGGCCCCTCGGCTGCAGCAACCTCCGCCGCCAGCCCGGCCCAGAGGCTTCCTCCCTGCGCCCCCACCCCACAGAGGCGTGGCTAGGGGCGGGGGGGAGCCGCGAGCGGGCCGGGGCGGGCCGGAGGACGGAGGCGGACCGCCCCGGGCGGACCGACTGGGCCGGCCCGCCAAGCGGGGAGGTGGGGGTGGCGGGGCCCGAACTGGGGAATTCCTTCTCCCCACCCACGTGGTCTCCGGCAGACCCGCCGCAGCCGGGTGAATCCACCTCTCCAGTCCAGCCTCACCCCGGCGGCGTTCCCCTGAGACACCTAGGAAAAAAGGAAGACAGGGAAGGGCCGGAATGGGGGGCAGGGGAAGGCGGACAGGGTGACACCAAGTCATACGGGGAAACTGCAAGGAGTCCCCCAGGGTAGAGCCGAGGGAACACGCTGCCCGGGATTGTGTACACGCTCCACTGACACTGGCTTCACGCTGCCGGGCAGCCGCTGATCACGCGTGGTCCCCTGAGCCCATTGGCCGGCGCCTCACACACCTTTGCAGCTGATTGGACCAGCGCAGGCTCCGCCCCCGCCCCCTCCCGCGGCGCTAGGCAGGCTGAGCGGCTACCTGAATGGGGGGGTGGACAGACGGCGAGGAGCGCTGAAGCGGCGGGAGCGGCAGCGCGTGTCTCTGGTGGCCGGTCACAGCTAGCCATGCTCAACTTCGGGTCTTCCCTCCAGCAGCCTTCGGTGAGTTGTCCCAGTACCTCTCTGCAGCTACCATTTCCCCAGAGGGCCACGACCCCCCGACTGCCTTACTCCTGGCACGCCTGAGCAGAGTTGCTGCTGGAGTCCCGGACGGGGGCTCGTCTTCTCCCCTCTTGACTGACCAGACCGAGAGGACGTGGGGGATCGATAGGGGGTGTCCGAGGAGAGGAAGGGTCTGGAGGGTACAAACCACGAAAACAGGCATTGGGATTCTGGGGCAGGTAGCGCTGATGAAGGATGGACGGAAGAAGGGGAGGGGGCTGCAGGGCCCGGACAGCGGGGAGGGTGGGGGCCGCCGGCTGGTCTGGCACCTGGAAGGCGTAGGGGCTGCCCAGTAGGTAACCGAAAAGGCGGGAGGGATGAAAGGAATGGAGAGGGGTGCAGGGATGAGAAGAGCGGGAAGGATGGGGACAGAAAGGGTGAGGAGGGGAGGCGGCTGCCCCCGGGGACATTGAGGAAAGGGCGGGTAGAGAATGGGGAGGGGGGCCCAGCTACCGACCCAGAGAGTCGAGTACAGGTGCACTGACGGGGGCGGTACGTCTGGGAAGAGGGCCCCTAAATTTGGGGCGTCTGGGGAGGTGGAACGCAAAGCAGGAGGTGGGGGGCTTTCCCTTTCGGGGGAAGGTGTAAGGCTGTATACGAGTTAAGTTTGGGGGGGGTCCGACTGGGGCATATGAGGAGGGGCCGGACGGGCAGGGGGCTGTTGCAGGACATTTGGAGCGGAGGACTAGCGGGGGCGGGAGCTGCGTTAAGCGGGGGCTGGGGAACTCGGAGCGCGCCCAGTCCGAGAACAGGAGGGAGGACCCGAGCTGCCCCCCGCGGGGGTGCAGACGGGGCGGGCTACTGCCCCGCGGGTGGGAGCGCGAGAAGAGGGGCCGTGGGTGGCAGGGAGACACGCCGCGTGGGGGCCGAGCCCCGCTCAGTCTGCGAGCTGGGACGGCTCTGGGGGCCGCCCGTCTGGGAAATCGTGTCAGAAGGAGTGGCGGGGGCCGCGCCTCCCGGAAATCGCGGGGAGGGGGAGCGCCAGTGGAGGGCTGCGAGGTGGTCTGAGGTCCCGGGGCAGGGGCGGGGAACGATGGAGGAGGGGCGGGGGCGGGCGGAGCGGAGCCCGGCCTCTATCTGCGCGCAGCCAGGTTGGGCGTGGGGGCCTCGGGGTCAGCGCTCGGGCCGGGGGGCGGGGCTGAGGCGCGCCGGGTCCCCCCGGACTGGCGGCTGGGGAGAGGCGGGGGGAGGGTTTCCGCGGCGGTGGCGCCTCTGGCCCCGCCCCGGCCGGGGGGAGGGAGTAGAGCCTCTCCTCGTCCCCGGGTGACCCAGCCCTTGCCTGTTGGGGCGGGGAGTGAGGCCCAGCCCCTCTGTCGGTTCCTAAGGGAACCGCGGCTGGCTGGAGGCAAGAAGAGGCGGGGGAGTCTCCTTCCCCCTAGGCAGGGGGGAAGGAGGGCGCGGCGCGGTCCCCTCCCCCCTCCCCCCCCCCAGTCCTCCGGCGCGGACTGCTGGGCGGTTGGCGGCCGCCTCCCGTCCCCTCCTCCCTCTCCCGCCCTGACGCGGGGGCGGGTTGGGCCCCTGCGGTCTCAGGAAGTAGGTGAAAGGTGAACGCGCGGCAATTCCCAGTTCACGTTTCCTGCCAGCCCGGGAGCAGCCTGTGATCACGCTTTGTTCACATGCCTCTAGCCCCAACCCCCTCCTCGCCTCGCTCCCGCCCCCTTCTAGGAGTTAGCCAATCCCGATCCACGCCGCGGGTCCGGACGGACCAATGGCAGAGGAGGGATGCGGATACGTGCGAGCAGTGAGGAATGTTCCGCCCTGAATCACCCTCGAGCCTTTTTGAGGTTAGGGCGGCCCCCTCTGGTTGTTCTCGCCCGAGAGGATCTCCCCCGCTGTCTGCCAGCCCCGCCTTGGTTCTCCTCCCTCTGTCTGCCTCCCCTGCTTCCCCTTCCTGCCCCGCTCCCTTTCCTCCCCCTCCCTGTTCCTGTTCTCCCTTGGCCAGCTCTGGAGTCCCTGCCTCTGAAGGGCTCTGCCGATGCATCTCCCCCGGCTTCCAGAAACCTGGATGGGATGGCACGAGGACTGGACTGTTTAGCCATCCTGTCTCCTAGGGTGGTTTTTTTTGCTTTTAAATAATTACTAGTTAAACTCTTCAATACTGCACTTCAGCTTCGAAGAAATAACTTTTTCCATGGAGGGAAAAGTGGTTTTGAATCCCTTAGGTCCCCCAACTCAATTTCTCCACGTGCAAGGAAATACAGTGGATTAGTATATAAGTAGTGTATATCAACTGGTATTTAAAACCAACCAAACCTGAATAGCTACACTAGTTAACTAAAATATGAAAGCCAAGCTTCAGTTACTCACTTTAGCCAGGCATTTAGTTTTTATATATTGTAATGCTTCGTTTTTTACTGCTGATCCATAAAAGGAAAAGGTTGCAGGTGTGCAAAAAATAAAAGTCTAACATGAAGCTTAGAGTTTTCTGAATCTTACATTTGATCTCCACCACAGATAAAAAGAGGACCCTAAACTATTTTGTCCAGAGCTATTTAGCGTATCATTTGGTTTCAGATCCACCTTTTTTGATTTACATGTAGTTAACACAAATGCAAATTTTATTTCCTGACCACTATATTAGTTAATATTTAGGCTTAAAACCTAAAAGAAAAAACGGTATTTTTGTTGCTACTAACATGAGTTTTCAGTCTTCCGAAGAACAGCTTTATTTTTGTCTTCTCTCTCATGGAAGAAAAAAATAACCTTATTTATTAATATCAAGTGGTGTTCAGGTAACTCAGGTGTTTTTTCCTAAGTTATACTATAATTCGATTTACCATTTAATTGTTAAAAGATAGTGATAATTTCTAATTTTCTTTTTGTAGGCCGAAAGAATAGAAATGATTTTTGAAAAACCAAGAGAAGGTAGATGTTCCTGGAACAATACTACAGAGAAAAGTGATTTTGAAGCTGTAGAAGCACTCATGTCCATGAGCTGCAGTTGGAAGTCTGATTTCAAGAAATACACCGAAATTAGACCAATCACACCAGCATCCGATGTGTCTGAAGAAACCGAAGAGGGCTTGCTACCTGGTACTGCCGATTTCCATACAATACCAGCATTTGTAAGTTACTTTTTTTTTAACATTAATATCTTTGGCAGAATTTTCATGGCATTGTTAACAATTAATCATACTCTGAGATTTTTTCTTGGTAACATTATTTTCCTTTTTTCTTTAGTGTTTGACTCCACCCTACAGTCCATCTGACTTTGAAGCCTCCCAGATACCCAATTCAGTGGTGCCAGCGCCATCTACTGGGCACTTCAAATCATTTGCTGACTCTTCAAAGCCTCACAGTCCAGCCGATTTTAAAGAGAATGATAAGGGCCAGTTACCTGCACCAAGACCTTTGAAGGCTCAGGCCACAAGTGTCATTCGTCATACAGCTGATGCCCAGTTGTGCAATCACAGAACTTGCCCCGTGAAAGCAGCCAGTATGCTAAAATATCAGGACAATGTTTTTAAAAGAAGAGCTCACCTGAGCGTGGAGACGACAAGGAAAAATGTACCCTGTGCAGCTGTGTCACCAAACAGATCCAAATGTGAAAGCAACACAGTGACCCACGTGGAAGAAAAAGCAGGTGCTGCTTTTAATGACTTTTCAGTGCCTTCTTCAGAGACAGTCATCTGTAATCCTCAGCTACTTCCCACGTCCCCAAAACAAAAGTCAGTGTTGGTCTCTCCACGGGCTGCATCAGCCAGTGGAGTTCCACCCGTGCCAGTCATTTGCCAGATGGTTCCGCAGATGGTCCCCCTCCCTACAAACAACCCTGTTGTAACAGCAGTTGTCCCCAACACTCCACCTAGTCAACAGCCAGCCCTTTGCCAGCCTGTTGTGTTCATGGGAACGCAAGTCCCTAAAGGTGCTGTCATGTTTGTCGTGCCACAGTCTGTGGTCCAGAACCCCAAACCTCCAGTGATGAGTCCAAATGGCACCAGACTATCTCCCATTGCTCCTGCTCCAGGTTTTGCCCCTTCTACAACAAAAGTTACAGCACAGATTGACTCATTAAGAATAAGAAGTCACATCTGCAGTCATCCAGGATGTGGAAAGACTTATTTTAAAAGTTCTCACTTAAAAGCCCACATGAGAACACATACAGGTATTGATTGTTTTGTATTTTGGGTGTTTTAGATAAAGATTTTTAGTTATGGTACTATTGACTTTGGCAGGGACATTTCTAGCCATATTGTAAGCATAGTAAGAGTCTACAGAAAATTTTACCTTTGAACTATAAGCATGATTTGAAAAGCTGTTATCTTAGCCTGGGGCCACTTAATTGTGCAAGCAGCAGCTAGCAGTTTTACATGACAGATGTGATATGATAAGATAATCCAGAAACTCAGAATGAGTAACATTATCGATAGCATTCCTTGAGTGACTTAAAAAGCATCCAACCTTGTTTTCACAGAATATTTTACACCAGCGGATTTAATAGATAATATGAGAAAATACATAGACTACATTAACTCGCTGCTCCAATTTTTTATTATGATTTGTCTATTTTTCCAGGAGAAAAGCCTTTTAGCTGTAGCTGGAAAGGTTGTGAGCGGAAGTTTGCCCGTTCAGATGAACTCTCTCGACATCGCAGAACACACACGGGTGAGAAGAAGTTTGCTTGTCCAATGTGTGATAGGCGGTTTATGAGGAGTGACCATTTGACCAAACATGCACGTCGCCATTTGTCAGCTAAGAAGCTCCCCAACTGGCAGATGGAAGTGAGCAAACTAAATGACATTGCTTCCCCTCCAACACCTGCTACCACACAGTGAAGTAATAGTACCTGCAGACAATATTGAAGCTAACGTTGGTCACAGCCGCAATCAGCAATGATGTAAAAGTGCTTCCACTCCGGTTCTGGGACGCTTTGGTGCCCACTGGGGGTGGGGCCACAGTGGCTTCTGGGACAAAGGCCCACTCTGGGTTAGAGATGACAAGAAGCAGAGATACAGGCAGAAAGGGGGGCCAGTCACTAACAGAATGGCAGATTTCATTTGCACATGAGGAAGAAGAGTCTAATATTTTGAAAGGTTTTAGATCAGGACAAAACAGGCAGCTCAGGTTTTGAGTTGGTGTGCATAATTTGTTAGCACATTGGCTCTTACTTGAGACCAGCTTTCAATGGGATCCTTTTAAAATATTTGGTGGTTGCAAGAGAGTATAGACAGGAATAAAACATGGTACTGAAGTAGACGTGATGTTGGTTTGCATTAATTACTACAAATGTCATCTTTTCTTAGCTGAGTAATTATCTGGTTTCTTCGTATCTCTATAGTTAAATGAATACAGTTGTCAACTATTAACTAGTGTTGGCAGTTTTACACAGTTGTCCATATTTGGAGTTGAACAAAATGAGCCATTTGTGGCTGGAGAGGATCAACAAAATTGGAATCCTCATAAATTTAATTAATTTAGTGTATAGCTCCGCTTGTTTTTTGCATTTCGTTTTCAGTCACAAAGTTAAAACATGACTATTTAAGCATCTTATGATGCTTTAAACTTTTAGTTTGCCTGCAATTTCCAGTGTAGATTTGAAAATTGTATACCAATGTGTTTTCTATAAACTCTTGAGATACACTGCACTTTGTTGAAAAATATCTGAAGATTAAAAAGTCTTGCAGTTTTAAGAAGGGACATCAAGAATAAGTTACTCTTTAAAAGATGGTTCTTCATAGGTAAAATATTCTTATATAATAAGGATATAATGTGTGCTGTATTGAACTAGAAAGTTAGTGGGGAGGGTTATTGGTTTTTTTTAATTCACAAAAGGACAATAAAAAAGTCTGTCCGTTCTTGGAATTTTTAGTATAGAGGGGAGGTGGGAATAATTAGTATATAACTTTAATTAACAGTATTTCTATTATATCCTGTTGTATTGTGGATGTTATACACAGTAGAGCAAAGTGAATTGTTTGGCATATACAATGAAATTTTCAATATATTGTTCCTTCATTTAACCTTTTTCTATGTATCAGGTTTCGTTTTTAAACATTCAGGTAAAGGCCAAAAAGCAATATTACCTCTTCAGATTTTTTCTCAATATGCGACTTCAAAACTTGGCCCTAAGGGAAACATTATAGAGAAGTTTCGTTGTAATGTCAAAAACATTCTTGTGACTACTTTAAGATTTGCACAATATTTTTTATGTTGTACTTTATATCTTGTTTACAATAAATAATTTCCTTTGCTATACAGACTGATTGGTTTGCTTAAAGCATTTCTCTAAACTGATATCTCCCCACATTCACATTTGGAATTGCATGAATGATATACTGTGTCATTTAGTGTGCTTAAGCCACTTTGATTTAAAAAGGTGTCTCTGTATACTTATGTGAGACTAATAGAGTTGGTGTTGGGGCAAGATAAAAACTTGTCCAAAGGTAGCAATAAAATGAATTCTGAAAACAACAGATACAGTTAATGTATATTTGTTTTGAATATATCTATGACCTTTCAGTTCAACAAATACATACTAAGCACTTAAACTCTATGTTGAGATTTGGCTATGAAGACTGAAAGCAGTCCCTGCTCACGATGCATTTATATTCTACTGACCTTTCTATTTTACTCACCGGAAATACAGCCTTTGGCAAAGTTCTGTTGATTGACATAGAATTGTGGAGTATAACCTCTATCCAAAACAGAATCCTCTCCTGATGCACAAATGTTTATTCTCACCTGGTTTGCCTACTGTTGACAAGCAGGTCACATCCTCACTCTCAATTGGACGCAGCCCATTTTTGGTCATTTGCAAACTTTTTGCTTCCATTGATCCTGAATCTGTATCTCTTCTACCTATTGTCTCTGATTTTGTCATGTAATTTTGTTATTTAATCTCAATTGGTCACTTGCTACAGCAAGGCAATCTTCATAGTGAGAGTGGGAAAAAATAAAAGACTTTTTTTCCTAAAGTCTCTCACACTAACCTTCACCCCATTTCCTAGGACCTCATTGAATTGATGAGCTCCCTCTCTGCTGTTTAATATCTGAAAATCACCTCATGACATCTCATCTCCTGCAGTCTGTAAAAAAAATACCTTCTACCCAAAGCCAACACCTTTCATTCTTGATTCTCTTCTCACCTAATTTTCATTCTCTTTCTCCTGGCATTTTCCTTGCTGCTGCAAACTTGTCCGAGTCTCCCTTATCTTTAAAAAAGTAGTATTTGGTCCACCACTCCCTTATGCTTTTATGTATCCTTTCAGAGCCCAACTAGAGAAAGTTGCCTGCACTTTCACTTTCACCTCTGCTTCTACAATCCAGTCTCTTAATTGCTAAATCTGATGCCCTCAGTCCTCAGTGAGCTCCTCGATCTTTGCCATGTTTGACATTTGAGTAACCTCTTTAAGAGGACTAAACAGGTTTTTGTGACCCTGTCCTCACTTTTTTGTTGTTGTTGTTGAGTTGCAATATTCTGGAATGGTATTACCTGTTTTCCAGCTCATTTTCAGCATGAGACACTGAGGCAAACAAGGTGACTTGCCCAGGATCAAACAAAGTCTAAGTATCTTAAGGCTGGGATCTCAGGAAAATGAGTCCTCCTGACTTCAAGCCCAGCATTCTCTTCACTGTGCCACCTGACTGCCCCATGTTCTGCCCCTTGATCTTTTCCTTATCCAGTTATTCACTTCTCACCCTCATCATCTGTGTCCCACCCTCTGGGTATGCCTGAAGGCTCTATACTGGTTCTCCACTTTCCGTCTTGTGATCTCATGAGCTCTTATGGATTCCCTTATCCTTGCAGGAATCAGGTCTGTATATCCAGGCCTCATCTTTCTACTGAGTTCCAATCTTGCTTTGCACTCCCTACTCTACATTTCCAATAGGATGTACCATAGGCAAGATGTCCAAAATATTTTCTTTTCCCCAAGCCTCCCCCTTTTCAAGAAAACTTCTGTATTACTGTTGAGAAAACCACCTGTGTCCTTCCACTCTCCCAGGTTTGCGACCTTAGAAGCCATCATCTACTCCTCCCTGACTCATTTCTCAACAGTTGCTAAGTCCTGTTGATTCTCTCTCTGCAGCATCTTTTATGTTTGACCTATTCTCTTTTTTCATGTATCTACGACTATAGTTCAAGCCGTTATTACCTCTCCTAGCCTAGTGCAGTAACTTTATAATTGACTTCCCTATTTCCATGTCTCTCCCCCTTCCAAACCATTCTCCATACAACTTGTCAAAATATTGTTAAAGCACAGGACTGAACCTGTGGTTCTGCTAGTCACAAAGTTCCCATGGTTCCCTTTTTCCAATGGATAAAATTTATGCTCCTCTATTTGGTATTAATACTCATCAAAATATGACAGTGTACTTTTTCAACATTCTTACACATTACCCTGTTTTGCACTCTGGATTCTAATCAAAGTCACCTGCTAGCTCTTGCACAACATTTGATCTGTATCCATGTGCACAGATTTGTTGTCCATGTACTGTGTTGTGACTCCCTAGCATCTTCAGGTTCAAGGCTAAACTCAAAGGTCTTTTATATGAGACCTTTCCTTGTCTTGCCAAGTTTGGTCAGTTAGTGCCCTTCCCTACCCAAATTATTCACTGTATAATTTCTATCAGCCTTGTGTTTGTGATGTTTCTCCCTGGTAGAATGTAATCTCTTGAAGGCAAAGACTACTTCCTTTGTGTCTCAACATCTATAGTATCTGGCATGCAAGAGAGCACTTAGATGAACCAGTTTTTGTTGAATAAATGAATGCAGCCAAGCAACTCATCCACTATGTCTTCCAAGCACTTCAAAAATGTAATCTTATCCCCACTAAACTTTTCTTTTCCAGGGTAAAAATTTCCAGTTCCTTCAACTTGTGAATGAAAAGTATTCACCTCATCCTCATGAGGTGTGGTTTCTAGTTACCTCCCTGACCATCCTGCATTTATGCCATTCTCTTCACATCTTTAAACTTATTCATATCCCTTCTAACATGTGGGGACCCAGAGTGGCCACAATTCTGATTGTCTGACTAAGGCAGAATATCACAGGATTATTCCTTCCTTTGTTTTATATACTGTATTTCTGTTAAGACAGCCTAAAATTACCTACTTTCTGTGCCTTCATGTCACACTTGATCAATATTGAGCATGTAGTCTTTGTTTTTTTCTCTTTAGTTTTTAAAAAAACCTTAAATTTTCTTCCATGAGCTGCTCTTTCATCCAGCTCAGTCATTCCATTATTAATGGCAATTTACTTCAATTACATTAAGTAAATAAAATGTTAATAAATTCAGTCCAACAAACATCATGGACCTACTGTGTGGAGAGCACTGTACTACGTAGGTACTGGGAAATATAAAAGTTTAGTTAAGATAGGCTCTTTGTCCTCATGGCACTTAGAATCTGGTAGGAAGACCTGACATAAACAACTCTAATGTGTAGTAATGCATGAAAATCATGGTTCTGGGGAATAATTGCTGGATTTGGAATCAAAAGACCTGGGTTCAAATCCTAGATCCACTACTTATGTTTGTGAAATCTTGGCCAAATGACTTAACATCTTTGGGTCTCAGTTTCCTCCTCTGTAAAACAAGGGGAGTTGGAGCAGAGAATCTAAATTTTCTTCTGGCTATACTACAATTCTATATAGGGAAAAAAGTTCTGAGATCTGGTGTGTGTGTGTGTGTGTGTGTTTTGTTCAATGCACACCAGATCCAGTCTCTTCCAATTTTTTTCCTGAATAAAGTGTATATGGTTTCTGAGTCATCTATAAATCTTTGACTAACTTCACTTCTTAAACCCAAAACATTTTTAAGATGTAATTTTGTTTTTCTTCTTGTGCCCACCAAATATCAATGTCCATGATCCTATGGTCCCATGGCTTACTTAGGAGAATTTTGTCAAGTTCATTATAGAATTTCTCAGTTTTTATTCTCTACAACGGAAGTGAGCACATAATCAACCAACATTTTTAAAATGCCTACCATGTGCCAGGCACTGTATGATGCACTACCAATACAAAGACAAAAGCAAACCAGAAGCTTGTATTCTGATGAGGAAGACAAAACGGGGACAAGGTAATCGTAGGGGTAGGGAAGGAAAAACACTGCCAACTAGAATACCAGGAAGGGTCCTATGACCGAGGGAGCACTTAAGGTCTAATGTGATATATCCAGGGAACAGGGTATAACGGAACAGGCAAATAAAGGTTTTTCAGAACAACACACACGCACGCGCACACACACACACGCACACACACACACATTTAAATAGGTTCCTAGACCAAAACATTTTTCTTTTCTTTTTCAAAATCTTTTTCAAGATTCATTTCTGACCAATTTCGGCAGACCCTCATGGGATATATAAGTGGTAGAATTTAGCCATATTCAGAAAAGGATGAACAACTGGACAAAATAACCTGCATCTCCCCAAATCCAATGGAAAGCAAAAGTCAACTATATCAAACTCCCCCATGGGTTTAACTATCACCTCTATGCAAATGACTCCCAGGTCTATATATCCAGCTCCAGTCTCTGCCCTGAGCTTCAGTCCTGCAGCACCAATTGATTGTCTATTGGACGTTACAAACTGGATGTCCTGGAGATGCCTTAAATTGAAAATGTAGAAAACTTCCTTAATTATATTCCTCCTGAAACCTTTCCCTCTTCCAAACTTCTCAATTTATGCTGAAGACTTCCATCCTTTCAGTGATTCCATTTTGGAATTTTGGCCACTGTACTGCCACTCTCCCTCTCTTTGGTTTCCAATCAGGTGCCAAATCTCTCTTTAATCCAGTCTGTTCTCTCTATTCAAGCAACTATCACCTTAGTTCAGGTCTTCTTTACCTTTTGCCAAGATGATTGCAACACTGGTCTCTCTGCCTCAAGCATCTTCACTCCAAAACACCTTATGCATTGCAAAGAAAGAAAGTTCAGATCTGACCTTGTAACTCCTTGACTCACTCAACTATAGTGTTTTCCCATTTCCTGCAGGATAAAAAGCAAACTCCTGTTTTGCTTTTAAAGTTCTATACACCTGGGTTCTGGACCCACCCTAGCTTTTCAACCTTCTTACTCTCCAGCACATTACTCCTCCTTCTGTACTTTCCCATGCAGAAAAACTGGTCTTCTCCCTATTCACCCACAACATCACTTCTCCCATCTCCATGATTTTGTACTGGCCATCCTCTATACCTGGAATAAATTCCCTTCTTGCACTTCATGAGTCCTTCCTTTCCTTGTTTAAAAAATGCTTATTTCTTTCTTTCCTTCCTTTCATTTTTTGAACTTGGCTAATGTGTGAATTTGTTTTCCATGACTTTATTTTTAGAGTGTTTTTTCTTGCCTTTTCAATGGAGGGAGGGGGAAAGAAAGAGGGATGGGAGAGAAATTGGAACTGAAAATAAAATTAAAATGAATTTTTTAAAAATTTAATGAATATATTTGCATTTATTTGCTTTATAATTATGCTGCATACATTTTTCATATACTTGTCTCTCATTAGCATGGAGGCTTATTGTGAACAGTGATTGTTTTATTCTTTGTACCTGATCCCCAGGACCTACCATAATGCCTGGCCCATAGTAGGTGATTACTAAATAATTATTGATTGACAATATTATTTTTTTTAAAAAGCCACCTCATCTTTCCAACCTATTGATGAATCCCATTGTAAACAATAAATTATTCCCCCACAAACTCCAGATATGACTCTGTATCATAAGAAAGAGTTGATTTTTGTGCCTTAATGTAGTATGTACCCACATGATTGCAGACTGGTATAGGATAAAGAGTACTGATTCTCAAGTCACAGGACATGGGTTCAAATCCTGAATCTGTACTTCGTTCCTTGACTGGGGTCAAATCATTTCACTTCTCTAGGGTTCAGCTTTCTTATTTATAAAATGAGGGGATTAGAAGAGAGGACCACTAAGGACATCTTTGGCTCTAAGTCCATGGTACAATATCCTATGTCTTTCAGCCTGCAACTTTCTAGATAATAATCAGATCATACTGCTTTGAAAGCATTTTCCAAATTAAATTGAATAACAAAGAAGGGTAGGAGGAAGACAGTGCATTAAAGTTAGTTATGCCCCTAAAGGCATCCAAGGATGCTACTGTGCCAGTTTTAACAACTATGAAGAAATGTGTCTGAGGGGGGAAAGGTAGCTCCACTTAGAACTGGCATTGAGTCAGTGATGAAAGAGGCAGAAAATGGGGAGGCAAGTTTTGGATACATCACTGAACTAGGCTACCTTTATTTCCAGGTAAGACAGATTGAGTTCCATCATGGAGATCTCCAGATCTCTTCCTTGTAGAAGAATTGTTATAATGACTCTATTGCTAGGAAAGCACTCCCAGAAAGAGAAAACCTAAAGTCAAATTCTGCTCATCTTTTAAGACCCACACCAAATGCTGCTTCCACTGTGAAGCCTTTCCTGATTCCTCCCCGTCAGAAATAGCCTCTCCCTCTTAGGAAGTGTCATTGTACCATGTTAATACCTTTCTTGTGGACTTACTATATCCTATTTGCTATTTTAGTTATTTTGATAAAATATTTTTGGAAATCCAGAGGAAGGTCTACCATGTTACATAGGAAAATAGCTCTAGAACTGGGATGGACATTGGAAGTGATCTATCTAACCCCTTCATTTTTTTTTTTTTTAATATAAGGAAACTGAGCCTGAGGGAGTTAAAGAAACAAAAAGGTTAGCTCTAGAGATGGGATGTGAACCCTTCATCCTCTGATGTCAGAGTACTATACTATTTCTCCCTAATCTAGGGATTCTCAACCTTATTTGGATGTCATGGTCCCCATTGGTTTTCCAGTGAATCACATGAACCCCTTTTCAGAAGAATATTTTTAAATAATTGAAGGAAATGCTGAATTTCAACTACAGGTTAGTGAAAATGATGATATACATTTTCCTCCCATCCAGTTTCCAAACTTCATGGGAACCTATAGACCCTTGGTTAAGAAGCCTTGTGCAGGAAGGGTGCGTAGTGTCAAGAAGACTCATCCTCCTGCGTTCAAATCCAGTCTCAGACACTAGTTGTGTGATCCTAGGCAAGTCACTTACCCCTGTTTGCCTCAGTTTCCTCATCTGTAAATGAGCTGGAGAAGGAAATGGCAAAATTACCCCAATATATTTGTCAAGAAAACCTCAAATAGGGTCACGGAGCTTCACACATGACTGAACAAAACAAACAAGAATCTTGCAGAAAGGGAAGTCACGAGTGGGCTGCAACCTGCATAACTGGAGTGAGGACTCATCAAAGTATGTGTTGTCTCTTATTTACTTTATCATATAAAGATTATGAACTCCATAAGGACAAAAGATGTATTTTATTAACCTTTGTATCTTTCCCAGTAACTGGAAATATGGTGGCTGAAGCAATTTGAGCTATAGGTTCCTCATATCTTCTCATCTCAGAAAGCAGCTCTCATACATGGTCTGGAGAGAGGCATAGACTAGTAGTTTACTCTGAGGCATGAACTACTGTCACTAGTAGTAGTAGGGCTACTTGGGGGAATTTTAACCTCATCAGTACCTACCCATACTCCCAACCTAGTTGCTTTTTTAGAGAGATGGGGTAGGGTAAGGAATGACTCCTTTTAAACAAATTTCATGGGTAGTATGTTACCCTAATAAGAGAAAGGGGTGGGAAGGAGCAGAGAGTAATATAACCAAATGACACTGCCATACCTGGGATCTGTTTTAAACAGTTTTTGAAAAAATCAACTTTTTAAAAAAAAATTATAATCATTTATCTGATTCATCAAGGATAAGTTTGCCCAGATGAGGGCTCTGTAATAGAATGATTGTACCATTCATCTCCTCTTAACTCTCCTTCATCTCCTTGCAATGACCTTGGGAGGCAATACTCCAAGCCCAAAGCTTAGCTACTACATGATAAAGTGCCTAATATCATGAGCACTTTGAAACACAGGCTAAAAATGGTAAGCAGACACACCCTGGGACACAGAGAAGTCAGTGTCCTGGAGGCAACAGGGAATAGAATGGTGTGTACAAGGGACTTCTTCTAGCTCCCAGCCCCATCCCAGATCTCTCGACCATGTACCCTGAACCAGGTGGGCAGCCCTTACAATTCAAGCACCTCCAGGTTGACCGAGGCAGAATTTCAAATAACCCACAACCCTCTCATCTTTTGCTTGTTCCAGCCGAAACTATTCAACTAAATGAGTCCTACTGTTGTCTCTAGCTTCCGTCAGCCAGTTGGCATCCTGATCTTGGCAGAAGTTCCACATTTCAGGGCAGTCTGCCACAGGGCTGCCAGAAATCCCGGACTGACCTGAACTGACCTGGCTAACAGGAAGGAGATTTTTAAAAATCCAGAAATATAAGAAGGCTAGCTCCCTGTTTTCCTTTTAATTCTCTTGGAATAGCAGAATTGTAATTCAAACTAGCAAAATTCAGGTTTGGCTTATATCAGGGAGAATTCCTGAGGGATTCTGGGAAGAAAATGAAAGGTGACTTTCCCCCAAAATGCTAAGTGAGGACATGAAGATCCTGGGGTGCCTTTCGATAGTAGCTGCATATTTATCTGATTTTATCTGCCAAGACTGGAATATTGGTTTCACATTTTTTTTTAGTTTGCATAGCCTTACTTTAAAAAAAAAATACTTGAATTATTTGGTTGTGGATTTCTTTCTCCCTAGTTAGGTACTCTACAAATCCAAATAGTATAGCTGATGAAAAGAACACTGACTGGCCTAAGGGATATAACCTAGGTTCAAATATCTCTTCCCCCCCCGAACCTGAAACTTTGCCATCAAATATGTTTGACCTTGGAGTGATTATTTTAAAAATCTGTCTCATTTTTATAGGATTGTAGATCTAGGGATGGAAAGGATCATAACCAGTGAGTCCATCCCTCCCCCTTTACAGGTAAGGAAAGTGAGTCCTGAAGAGGTTAAAGGATTGGTCCAAAGTCACACAAATAAGGAGTAATAGGCAGGGATTCATATAAAAGTTTTCTGTCTTTGAACCAGAGCCAGTAATCTTTCCACACTGTCTCACCTATTTAAAAAAAAATAAAAAGGTGAGGCTAATACCCATTTTATCTAATAGATAGGAAAACTTTGAGAGTTTGAATACTCTCTATAAATACATGGAACCCAAACTTCCAACTCAGCTCCTGGCATTTTGGTGTGCTGATATAGTGATTCCTAATTGGTGGAGAAAAAGCTAAAGTGATGCTATGTCCCTGTATAAAGGGCAGTGTTAGTATCAGGGCTTCTTGGGAGAGACATATGTAGTTCCAGATGCTTGAGAAGCTTCACTTCTATCTAAGGTACTCACTTGTACATCTTTTGTTGCAGTCTAATGTGTTTAGAAAGTCTCTCCCAACATTTCTTAACAGAAGTGCCTTCCCTCTGTTACTTATTTCCTGCTTATCCTGTGTATAGCTTTCTTTGCATATAAATGTTTGCATGCTGTCTCTTTCATTAGATTGTAAGCTCCTTGAGGGTAGGGACTGTCTTTTGCATCTTTTTATATCCCCAGCACTATGTACTGGCAGATAGTAGACACTTAATAAAATAAATAAATTGGTATTTTCTATTTGCTTACTTGTCATTTTGCTTTATTTAGGCTTGCTATTTTTATTTTGATGGTCTTTTGTGTAACTAGCATTTGTTGGGAAGGAGCAAGCCATCAGGTACAAGCTTGGTAGGTACTACCTTCCCCCTTAAAAATGACCTGGAGAGTGTCTTTTGTTCTCTTACTTATAGACCATAAATATTTGAGGGGACAGATAGGTATAATTCTAGTCTGATATCTCTCTTGGAGATCACTGAGGGAAAGCACCCAGTCACAATTCTAATTTCTGCCCCTCTCAAGGTGAAAGATGCAATCTTCCTTAGAGATAAGTCAGATTCCAGAGCTATCTGGCTATGCTACCTTCAAGTCAGGCATTTATCCATGTAGAAAACCCATACCAATATAACTATCTTACAAATTATCGTTATTTTGAAAATCCAGATGAATTTGTCATTAACTCACCTAATTCATGTTTCATTCATTCTAGCATGTATTGTTTCTATTGTACGCAGAATGTGTTGCCACGTCCGGGGAAGATCTAAAATTTAAATGATATAATCCTTGTCCTCTGAAGAACTTAGTCTCAAATTCCTTTTGTTTTGATAGAAGGAAAAATTTGCTAGCAATTAGAACTACCCCAAAGTTCAGTGGGGATACTACTTTGGAAGATAACAAGTTTCCAAATCCTGGAGGTTTTTATCAAGCCAGAGACTGGATGCGCACTTGTCTGAAATATTGTAGAGGGGATCTCAATTTAAGCAGGATGGCCTAAGCGGTCTCCGACAGCTTCCAGTTCTGAGATCCTATGATTAGTGCTGATTGCCTTCATCTGTCATTAAGCAGCTCCATAGAAGCCAGAGTGGTCTAGCTTTTAGTTATATTTCTGTAAGGAACACAGTAGCCTCTCCAAATCTGCTACCAGAGGACTTTGGTATTTCATACTTCCATGAGTCTGTATTGACAACTCGCAACAAATGTCTTGTATGTTTATCAGCCAAGTGCCTCTCATTCTATATTTGTGATCATTGATAATGATAATCCAATTATCTTATCCTAAAAAGTCATCATAAACCCTTCTGCCTTACCAGGTAACATGCATCTTTGCTTGTAGAAGTTAAAAATTAAATCTAGATGGATACTAACTCACTTTTTAAATTCATTATGCCAATATGTTCATGGATACGAGTATGTTAATAGAGTTCTCCTTTCCAAATTCATTTTATCAGAGGGCTTCTGGAGATAATACTTTTTTGGAGAGGTCCTGAAATTTGCATGTGTGTTGAGAAGCTATGGGGCATCTAACCAATTTAGATGAATTAAAGGGGGAGATTAAACCGGAGAAATTCAGTTTCCATGTAAGCAGGCATCGTATAGTGGAAAACATATCAGAACTGGATTGAGAAGATAAGAGTTCATATCCCATTTTTGCCACTTAGTAGCTGGGTAACCTTGGTCAATTGCTTATTACCTCTGGGCCTTTGTTTCTCATCTATACAAGATGGTTGGATTTGAAGGCAGACAAAGCCCTAAATGAGAAAGTCCTATACACACAAGAGCCTTTATTGTTATTTCAGCTCTAAATCTAAGACCATCCCATATGGAAAAAGAAGACAGGATACTGGTAGCTTATCCTTACATTTTAACATTTAAAAAATTTTTGATTATTAAAATTATTTTTAAAAATAAAAATATTAAATAAAATTAATTTAATTCAAAATATTAAAAATACTTGTGTAGCTATGGGCAAATCTCAGTCTCTCTGGGTTTCATTTTCCATATCTGTAAATTAGAGAACAGATATTCCCAGGACCAGGGCTTAAGATTCGGAAGGAGCCTTCTTCTCTTCAAGTATTCTTAATGCAGTGTCCCTGAACTTGCTTTTAGTAACAGCTAGCTAGTATTGATATAGAGTTTTAAAGTTTTACAGCATACCTCACAAATATTAACTCATTTGATCTGCACAACAGCAGAGATGTTGAGATTTGCCTATAGCTACATAAGTAGTATGTATTGATAGTAATTTTAAAATGATAATAGCACATAGTATTGCTGAGGTAAAGGAGGCATACTCAGAAGTCTTATGTTAAAATATTTAAAATTAAATATTTATTTTTAATATTTTGAATTAATTAAATTAATTTAATTTAATTTTTTTTATTGGAGCAGGGGATACTAATACCTGAGAGCATCGAGAAAGGTCTTTATGTAGGAGGTGGCCACAGAGCTGAACTTGGAAGGTAGCTGCGTATTCCAAGAAGCAGAAGTGTGCTGGGAGAGCATTCCAGGCACGGGGAATGACCTGTGCTGAGACAGATATGCAGGAAAAGGAACTTCACCTATAGGGAAGAGCAAATAGATCAGTTTGATGTGGCACAGAGGGCATGAATGGGAATCATGTGTCATAAGCCTGATACCATAGTAGCCTGGAGCCAGATAGGGAAGACTTTAAATTGCAGAAGAGTTTTTATTTTATCTTAGAGGCAATAGTGAGAATTGGAGTGATATAGTCATTTCAGTTTTGATTTAGGAATATCAATTTGCCAGTTATGTGGAGAAATGGATTTGAAAGAGAAAAGATCAAAAGTACTGAGGGCATCAGGAGGCCATGTGGGGCACCTAGGTGGTGCAGTGGATAGAGTGCTGGGCTAAAGTCAAGAAGACTCGACTTCCTAAGTTCAAATCTGGCTTCAGACAGTTGGTAGCTGTGTGATCCTGCGCAAGTCACTTAACCCTGCTTGCCTCACTTTCCTCATCTGTAAAATGAGCTGCAGAAGGAAATGGCAAACCACTCCAGTATCATTGCCAAGAATACCCTAAATGAGGTCATGATGAGTCGGATATAACTCAAAATGACTCAGCAATAACAAAGAAATGGTCTAACCAAGAAATTCTCAACATTAGACCCAACATTGAAGGGGTCTAAGGACCCCTTTACAAGCTTAAAAATTATTGAGGATCCCAAGCAGTTTTTGTTAATATAAGTTATATCTCTTGATATCTATTGTTAGAAATGAAAACTGACAGTTTAAAAATATTTATTTAATAATTCATTTTGAAATAACAATAGTAAACTTGTTAAATGTTAACAAAATATTTTTTAGAAAAAATAACTTTTCCAAGTCTAAAAAACTTAGTGAGAAGAATGGCATTGTTTTACATATTTTTGCAAATCTCTTTACTGTCTGTCTGACATAATAGAACATAGTATTTTCATGTCTGTTTCTGCATTCAGTCTGTTGGGATATGTAGTTTTGATTGAAGTATATTAAGAAAATCTAATCTTGCATAGATAAATAATTGGAAAACAGAAGAGTATTTTAATAGGTAAATAGATGGCATAGAGTATAGAGTCAGGAAACCTGAGTTCAAATGTGAACTCAGAAACTTACTAACTGTATGATCCTGGGCAAGTTCCTTAACCTTGCTTACCTCTGTTTCCTCATCTATAAAACAAAATGCAGAAAGGAAATGGCAAACTACTCTGTATCTTTGCCAAAAAACTCCCAAATGGGGTCACAAACAGCCAGACACAAATGAAATGACTGAACAAAATCAACAAATTATTATGAAAATAATTTTGACCTCATGGACCCCCTGAAAGGATTTCAGGGACTCCTAGGGGAATATAGATCACATTTGAAAAACTGCTTACCTACAGAAGACATGATGAAGGCTTGATATAGGATAGTGGTCATGTAACTAGAGAGGGACACATTGGAGAAATGCTATGGGGTAGAATCTACAATATTTGACAACTGATTATATACAAGTAGTGAGAGAAAATGAAGAGGTGAGTTCATTTTGAAGAGGGATTCATTATGGATGATGAGGTTCTTTAGATGCTGGTCTCCCCAGATGACATGGGTTGTGTGAAACTCTGAAACATACAAAGCCTCTTGAAAGAGATCTGAAATCATTTAGGCCCTAACACAGGGATGACTGACTCTTTCTTGAGTTCATAGCTAGCTCTCTTCTCTGTTGGCAATGGTTTCCATTCCTTGAAGTTGCTTTTAGACTTCAGTGACTATTTCTCCACATCTATGTGTATTTGGTATGTGCTGCTGCACCCTCAACTTGATGTATCTCAAATGATACATCAACCTCTCTTGAATTAATGGACTCTGGAATTGGTGGATTCAATGTCTCCTGGGTGACAGAAAGAGACAGAAATCCTTTTCTCCCTGGCTCCCACCAAGGGTTTCCTCCATAGTAATTAGTTCCTGGTATGTGCTGCCTCCAATCTCCAAATTCTAGCCTCGAACTATCTCTAGGCTTAGTTATTTAAGCGCCTTCCATGGGGTATGACCAGTTATTATTTAACCAATCCCTCTAAATTCATTAGAGAAAAATGTTTGTACTTCATAAAGGGATAACAGGTGTTAATTCCTTTTTAATACATGAATACCTTCTTATCTGTGACTATGTGTTTGGACATGGGAGGAGGGGTAAAATCAGTTGGCAGGGACTAATACCTTGCCCCAAACACCTATTGTACAGATTATGAGAAGCAGTTAGGTAAACAACCTTTAGAACTTTTAGAGATTGGGCAAGCAATGCAAATGGGCAGGTTGGACACAGAATTAAATGGAAGAAGAGTGAATTGGATTATCTTCAGAAAATTGCAGTATTCTTTTAATGACCACGAACTTATGCCATAACCCAAGTTCTGTGTGTCAATATTGTATTAAATAGTATTGTATTGTATTAAATTGTCAAAAATTGTATTAAATAGTCAAAATAGTATTATATAGCTGAATCACAGAACATTACAGTCTCTGAAGAATTGAAGAGGAACATCACTCAGAGGGAGGCACATAGTAGGTGTGAGCAGGCTGTCACATATACCAAATAAGGAATTATTAAGAACTGGAGTAAAGGACATGTATGATGCAAAAAATTGGACTGGTTATATGGCAAGAACAAAGGATAATTAATGGATGATGTATGCACTTTATTAGTATCTTTTTTTTAGATATTTTATATATCTTTTTATAAATAAGCAAAGCAGGTACCCAGAAAACTAAACAGAGAGAACATGAACAAGAGTTACACAAGGTAGGTAGATACAGAGGGGCAACAATCTGCGTATTGGAGATGTCCACACTGATGAGATTATAGTTCCATTTTAGTAATATTGCAATTGATATTATTAATAATGAAAAGAATAAATTTTATTGACTTCACTGAGTTGTGTTTTTCTTTAAATGAACTTAAATTTTTTCCCCTGTTTTTTTTCTTCTCAATAACAGCATAGTTTCCTCCCCCCTCCCCATAACAGTACAGTTAATCTTTCTCAATTTCAGGAAGTTTATAGATATAATAGAATTAAAAGTAACAACAATATGAAATATCCTGAATTTGTTCACTGTACTTGAACCCTGGGTTCTCGAGTTGGTAACAGGCCAACTAGAACAAGTGGAAGGATAGGTTATTGGTGCAGAGTATCAGCTTGGTTTGACTGGGTCAGCACTGAGTCTTCTGGTTGCTGTCGGGCTGGGCAAGGGTGGGTCAGAGAGATTTGTTGTTGAACTTAAGGAATACAACCTGACCCCAGCTGAAAACAAGTTGTGCTGGTCACAAATCTGCACTATGGGACAGCTGAATGCTGAGAATTCCTCCAGATCCTTTGAACTCACAGAACTGTAGGTTCCATTGCCTCTACATATTGTCAAGCTCCTTTAAGAACCTTGAGACAAAGAGATAGTAGCTGAAAGTGACCAACCTTTATCTCCTTAAAGCTCCTTTAAGAATGCAAGGGATTCCAGGCATACTGGACCAGTGCTAGGATCAATCTGGGAGGTGAAAACCGTTCTAGGCGTAGCTTGGAATTTTATCTGTATTGTGGTTGTTTACAGAGCCCATTAATCCATCTTTAACCAGAACTATGCAAATTCTGATCTTCGTACCCATGCTGTTTATTTACTCTCCTGAAATGCTCTTTCCCCCTTTCCATCGAATCCAATTTGTTATGTAAGAAAAGCCCCTTTCATAAAGTCATTCTTGACTACCCTGAATCCATAACTTTCTCATTTCTCCTAATAGCTATTATATATGTAGCATGTAAACTTTGGCCTTACTCTTTCTGGGACAGATGGGTTACATTTCCCTCTCAGGGATCTCTCTGATCAGCTCCTCTCTATTCCTATTGGCTTGAACCTCCCACCCCCAAAAAATATTCCTTGCATTTATCAAGGGGTCAATAACTAGGACTCTAGTTCCATTTAACTACTTGCTATATAGTAGCTGGGTCAGCTAGATGGAACAGTGGATAGGGTGCTGGGCCTGAAGACAGGAAGACATCTTCTCGAGTTCAAATCTGGCCTCAGACGCTTACGAGCTGTATGACCCTGAGCAAGTCACTTAACCTTGTTTGCCTCAATTTCCTCGTCTGTAAAATGAGCTGGAGAAGGAAATGGCAAACCACTCTAGTAACTTTGCCAAGAAAACCCCAAATGGAGTCACAAAGAGTTTGAAACAACTGGAAACAACTGAACAACAAAATCAATTAGTTTTTTTCAAAAATATTTTTAAAATAGCTGTATGTCTTTGAACAAATATACAAACATTCCGTCTTCAGTCCCCTCCCCCACAACATCTCAGGGGTATACTCTCCCCCATATCATCTAGGTCTCTGTGGGACTAGATTAGAATCTTTGCTTAGTTCCTACATTTTTCATCACAGCAAGTTCACATCCAGGTATTTCATAACTGATAGTTTTAGCTATCACTGGGCTGAGGTCAGAAAGGTCACTTTCAAAAGTTGCTCCTTTCCTTCCATCAGGAAATCAATGCTGTGCTAGTCACAAATCTGAACTATGGGATAGCTGGATGCTGAGGAGTCCTCTGGATCCTTTCAACTCACAGAATTGTAAGTTCCACTGCCTCCACCTATTGTCAAGCTCCTTTAAGAGCCCTGAGACAAAGAAATAGTAGCTTAAAGTGACCAACCTTTCTGAATTCCTCTGCAGTCAGTCAAAAGAGCCTCCACGTCAATGCATAATTAGGTGACTTGAACCTGTTATAGAATGTCTGCACACACTTCATGTCTATCTCTCCAAGGCCCTTCCTTTACACAAGATTCTCCTAGTAGTAGCTTCCTAATGACCTCCATGTGGAGAGACACCTTCTCCCAAGACTCCTCCATGCATAGACACCATCTGATGAATTCTGAGTAAGTACAAAACACCCAGTATACATACATAGCCTCTATCACACCATTGGGTCCTTGAAGATACACAGTCTTGTATTTCATTAGTTTTCTTTTTTCTGTTCCCAATTCAATCATGAGCTTCTCAAAGACAGAGGACAATGCTTTGTATTCTTATGTTTTCCCTATATCTAGCATAGTACTGAGCATTAGATTAATTATTCCACTGGTTGATTAATTTAGTATCTTAATAACCTATTAAGGCCCATCCTGGAACCTTGAGGAGGAAGTGACTAGGGATGGTTTGGGGAAGACTTTTTTTATAAAAGATGCAATTTTAGTTGAGACTTAAAGGAAACCAGAGAGGTCAATAACCAGAGCAGAAGAGAGTGTGTTTTACAAATGAGGGACAGCTGGAAAGAATATCTAGAGCATACAGTAGATCTTAAATAATTATTCACTGAATAAGAGAAAAGACGTAGAAAAGGAAGAAAAATTTAAAGTGGGCCTTAAAGGAAAAGCATGATTTTTACATGGGGCAACAAACAGGAAAGATATCACAGATTTAGAATATGTGAAGTGGAAAAGCAGAAAGGAGAAAAAAATCTCCTATATACAGGATAAATAGAAGGAAATGAGGAGAAGGAAGACACTAAAATTAAGTGGGGTTTGGGAAAGTGTATTAGAAAATTTCCTAGTACACCCAGGATGGCCTGCTAGCACGGGTTCTTTGACCTACTTTTAAAGGAAAAACTGCTCAAAGGTGGGGTTAACAATTCTACTTTCATTTACATTCACTAGTTCAGGGGACAGGTCAGCACCCTGAACTTAGAGAAAATAAAAACAGAGAAGTTACAAGCAGAGAAATGAGAACAAAGACCAACAGGCAGGGCTCCAACTGTCTGAGTAAAGCAATATTGCTATACATTTTACATACATCACTGGATCAAGGAAGCACAGACATCTGAGCAATGAAGGGGGAAGGGAGGGAGTTGGGTCTCGACCAGGAAATCAAAAGATACTTTTCATGATTGAACCCCCAAAGCAGAATACCAGCTCAGAGTATATATACTTCTCAGAAAGCATCCCAACCCTGGAGACTCAGTGTCTAATGATGTTAGTACCAAAAGGTGTGAAAGCTTTCCTACAAGCAAGCCTCCCCCAAGCAAGCTTCTCTGTAAGCTTTCTTCTCTGTAAGTTTCTCCTGCAATGTGATTCAGGATATATCCCAGCTGGGCACATAGGCCTATTAATGTGCAGGGAAGATCTTAAAATTACAGATGATTTTCTATAGAAGATGGGATTTTACCTGAGACTTAAAGGAAGCCAGGGAAGTCAATAACTGAAATTGAGGAAAGAGAGGAGAGTGTTCCAGGCATGAGGGACAGCCAGAGAGAATTCTTGGGACCAAACAATGGAGTATCTTGTTTGAGGAAGAGCCAGGATGCCTGTGTCATTGGACTAAAGAGTACATTTTGATGAGTAAAGTGTAAGAAGCCTGGAGGTAGGCATTCTGAGAAGATAGCAGAATAGGTCAGAAATTTCTAGGCTCTACAAATTACCTCTACAAACATAGAGAAAATCATCATGAAATGAATGTAGAGCAGCAAAAATAAAAGGGATAAAGCAGTGGTCTTCTTAAGACATCTTGAGAGAACCACAGAGAAGACTCTAGGAGCTGAAGTTTGGTCTGAGTAAAATGTAAACTCCTCTAAGGCTACTCCACTGAATCAATAAACAGTGGGCCCTGAGAAAAGCAACTAGGCCTCAAGAAATTTCACCTCAACTTTTACCTTACTCATGGCCTCAAGGTATTTCATCTCAGTAACTTTTACTTCATAAACTTTTATCCAAAGAACAGCACAAGTTGAATGAAGGAAGATTGAAGGACCTCTTGCTGTTTCCTGAATTTAGGTCTAATGGTGCTGACCAGATATGATCCCTGACTGTGGCTGTAGGTGAGGAGGAGCTAACACCTGCCCAGTGAATATGGTACAGGAGAGAGCAAGACCATTTTTTTGGACAGTGTAGCTGAGGCTTAGGGGAGGAATAAAGGAGTTCTTGAGGTTAAGTTTCAGGATAGAATTCAGAAAATACTAGTAAGAAGGACCTGAGGCCTAGGGCAACATTACTGATAACTCAGGATTAAAACATAATAATAATAAGAAGAAGACATTGCTAAAAATAAAGTAAGACAAATTTAAAAATAAAAATGAGTAAGTAAAGGAAAAAGAATTTGATCACTGATAGCTACTTTTGGATAAAAGAAGATCTGGGTTCTATTCCGAGGAAGATAGAGAGGTTAAAAAAAGCCTCTCCTACCATGAAGAGTAATATCAAATGATCACATGCCCAAAAAGAAATCTTGGAAGAACTTAAAAAGGAATTCAAAATCAAATAAGAGAGAATGAGGAAAAATTAGAAAAAAAATAAAGGCAATCCAAGAAAATCATGGAAACAAAAGCTAGCCATTTGAAAAAGGAGATGCAAAATCTTAAGAAAGAAAATAACTCCTTGAAAACTAGAATTGGACAAGTGGGATCAAGTGACATTATAAGACAGTAAGATATAATAAAACTAGAAAAAATGGAAGAGAATCTGAAACTTCTCATCAGAAAAACAACTGATCTGGCGAATAGATGGAAGAGAGATAATAAAAGAATTGTTGGATTATCTGAAAGTTATGATCAAAAAAAGCATCTAGATACAGTATTATAAGAAATTATTAAGGAAAATTGCCCCAAAGTTCTAGGAAAAAAACAAGAAGGTAAATAGAAATGGAAAGAATCCACCAATTACCAACTGAAAGAGACCCTAAGAAGAAAACTTATAGAAATGTAATAGCCAAGTTTCAAAAATATAAATTGCCTAGATGAGCAGAAAGGGAAATAGAATATCTAAACAGACCTATTTTAGAAAAAGAAATTGAACAGCCCATAAATGACCTTACATCATACCTAAATCTTCCTCTCTATCATTTCTGTCCTTCATAATCTTGTCCTCTGAGGACAATCTTTCTTCTGTATTGTAGCACTTCAAATTCTTCAAGGATATTTGAAGCTATCATGTTTCCCTTAAGTTTTCTCTGTTCTAGGAATAATACCACCAATTCCTTCCACTAATCGTGGCATCATCTCTCCCATCCTAATTAGCCACCTTTGGGGTCCACTCTAATTAGTCAATATCCTTCTTGAAATGTGATGCCCTGAACTAAGAACCATACTTTTAGATCGGAGGTTAACAAACTATTATCCATGGACCAAATCTGTCCTGCCACCCATTTTTGTATGGACCATGACCTAAGAATGGTTTTCATGTTTTAAATTATTTTCAAATTAAATTATTATATTAAATGATATTAAATATTAATATACAAACACTACATCAACACAGTATATCAAGTGATACCAAATTATTACAAAATTAAATTATCATGTTAAATTATATTAAACATTAATATACAAATATTATATCAAGGGCATATTAAATTTATACTAAATTATTATAAAGTGAAATTATTATTTACACAAATTTTTAATTATGTAAATCATTCTTTTCAGTTGTAAAAACCATTCTTAGCTTGTAATCACACAAAAATAGGCAGCAGGCTGAATTTGGCTCTTGGGCTGTGGTTTGCTGACCCTAGTTCTAGAGTAGATCTGACCAATGTATCATACACTTGAAATAGCATTTCCCTATTCTTATACTCTCTTAGTGAAGCTCAAAATTGCACTGATTCTTTTGACTTCATGTCACCCTATTGATTCTATTTATTATGTTTGCCTAAAACCCTCAGGTCTTTTTCATACAGATTGTTGTCTGGTCATATCCCTCCCACTATCTGATAGCTGTATAGTTGAGTTTTTGAACCCAAGTACAGGACTTTATATGTTTCCTTACTAATGTTATCTTATTCAATTAGATCTATTATTGTAGTCTGTCAAAATCATTTCGGACCTTGTCTCTGTTATCTAACATGATAGCCATCTCATCTATCTCGGTGTTATCTGCAGATATGGTAAATATAAAAATATGGGTCAATAAAGAGCCAAGAATATAGCCCTAGGTGACTTTACTAGAGCTGTATCCCAGATCAACATTGAGACATTAATGATTATTCTTAGGGTATAGTCATTCAGCCATTTTGAAATCCATCTACCTGTGCCATGTTCTCAAGGACAATACAGTAGTTAAAGCTGTCATTAAAAACTAATTGCATCATATATTCAGTATCCCCTTGATCTGGATCTACCAATCCAATAACTGCTAAAAAAGAAAGAAAGAAATGAGATGCCAGTCAGTCAACAAGCATTTATTACCTATTTACTGTGTGAGGCACTGTGCTAAGTAGTAGGGATACAAAGAAAAGGCAAAAATGGACCTTGTACTCAAGAACACCAGTATTCTAACTGGGGGAGGGGATGCATGTAGATAATTTTATATATATATATATACACACACACACACACACACATAAGGTAAATTGGAAATAATCAGAGAAGGCACTAGTAGACTTGAGGGAGGGGATGTAATGCCAATCATAGCAGCACACCTGAGGACTGCTGTTGTTAATATTTTTTAGGGACTAATTGCATAACATCATGAGCTCTCTATTCAGCAATAAACTAAACATTATTCAATAAAGTAAAGCATAACATTTATAGCAACATCCTTAAGCAAAACACATAATCTAGTACATACGTGTATCTCGTAACACTCAGTATGTCATATGTCACATAGCATGTATCATTGCATCCCCAAAGTTAGGGGGTTCCAGGCAAGAGTCTTCCTTAACACAATGCATCCTTAAGGGGTAGCAAAAAATACCACATCATCCACTCTAGGTCACTGTAAGAACAATCTCTTTAATCAATACACAGTGTCCAACTAAAGTCCTCTCTTATCTTGACTCAAAGCTGACTTCCAAACCCCATGGCTCCTCTTTCCTGGGCCAAAGCTCCCAGCTCTTGCCTGGGTTCACAGGCAGGCAGCTCTCTGCTCTTGCTCCTTTTCTTAGCTCATGGAAACTAAAATTCTCTAATCCCACTAACTGATCTATGATGTTTTACACATCTAGGTATTTAATGAACTCTTGTTGGATAGACTCAAATTCTTGATGAAAACGTGCTGACTTTTAGTGATTACAGTTTCCTTTTCCAAATGCTGAAAAACTCTAGTTTACAGAAAGACTTAGACAGGAAGACAGTCCACCTCAGACACTTACAGTTGTATGACTTTTCTCATACAGTTTTCTTATCTGTAAAATGAGAGGGTCAGACTCATTGATACATATGGTACCTTTCAACTCTGGGTCTATAATCTTATCATTTAATATTGTATTCTGGGATTTTGATAAGATTTAAAAACAACTTCATCAGTTTGAAGATTATAGTCTTTTTGGTTTTTTAATTAAGATGGCATTTGCCCATCCTCTGGCACAGAGTAGGCATATAAATAAATGCTTATTGATTTACTAGGTTGACTGATTGTGGTATCTGTCCCATGCTCCAAAAGTTTTTAAAGATCATTGACACTGGTTTTTGCTAATTTCAGTACTTTGCTATTTAGTTCCTATGGGTCATATAACCTGAACTCATTGAGGACAATTAAATGCTTTCTTATAATCTCTTCCAAGGCTTCAACTTTCTATTAACTCTCTTGTTCTGTTCTTCCCACTCTGAAGACAATTTTCCTTGGTAAAGAAAACAGAAGTAAAATAAATAATAGTTCTGCCTGTTTTCCATTGTCTACCCATCCACCTTGAGCAGCCATCTTTGCCTTTGCTTGATCTTCCATTTGACCACAATACAGTTTAAAAAGAGATTCTTTGATTATTCTTAGCGTTTATTGCCAAAGTCAACTAACTTTGTGCCTTAATGCTATGTGTATTATTCTTTTTTCTTCTTTTAAGAGTTACAAATATTGTCTTTCCATGTAGGAATGTAAACAGTTCACCTTTGGTAAGTCCCTTAAGACTTCTCTTTGCTGTTTACTTTTTCATGCTTCTTCTCCTTCTTGTGTTTGAAAGTCAAATTTTCTTTTCAGCTCTGGTCTTTTCATCAAGAATGCTTGAAAGTCCTCTGTTTCATTGAAAGACCATATTTTCCCCTGAAGTATTATACTCAGTTTTGCTGGGTGGGTGATTCTTGGTTTGAGTCCTAGTTCCTTTGACTTCTGGAATATCCTATTCCACGCCCTTTGATCCCTTAATGCAGAAGCTGCTAGATCTTGAGTTATCCTGATTGTATTTCCACAATACTGGAATTGTTTCTTTCTAGCTGCTTGCAATATTTTTTCCTTGACCAGGGAACTCTGGAATTTGGCCACAATGTTCCTAGGAGTTTCTCTTTTTGGATCTCTTTCAGGCGGTGATTGATGGATTCCTTCAATACTTATTTTGCCCTCTGGTTCTAGAATATCAGGGCAGTTTTTGTTGATAATTTCATGAAAGATGATGTCTAAGCTCTTTTTTTGATCGTGACTTTCAGGTAGTCCCATAATTTTTAAATTGTCTCTCCTGGATCTATTTTCCAGGTCAGTTGTTTTTCCCATGAGATATTTCACATTCTCTTCCATTTTTTCGTTCTTTTGGTTTTGTTTGGTGATTTCTTGGTTTCTTGTAAAGTCATTAGACTCCATCTGTTCCATTCTAATTTTGAGAGAACTATTATCTTCAGTGAGCTTTTGAACCTCTTTTTCCATTTGGCTAATTTTGCTTTTGAAAGCATTCTTCTCCTCATTGGCTTTTTGAACCTCTTTTGCCAATTGAGTGAGCTTATTTTTCAAGGTGTTATTTTCTTCATTTTTTTGGGTCTCCTTTAGCAAGGTATTGACCCATTTTTCATACTTTTCTTGCATCTCTCTCATTTCTCTTCCCGGTTTTTCCTCCACCTGTCTAACTTGCTTTTCAAAATCCTTTTTGAGCTCTTGCAAGGCCTGAGCCCACCCAACATCCCCCTGGGATATCTGGGGTACCGAGGCCCTGCCCTCCACGTCTTTCCCTGATGGCAAGAATATGTCCTCGTCATCAGATCCGAAAGTCGGGATCATTTGCATCTGCTCGAAAAAACTCTCTATAGTCTTATTTTTCTTCCCTTTTCTAGGCATTTTCCCAGCCAGTTACTTGACTTCTGAGATTCCTGTCCACCCCTGCCTGGATCCGCCCAGCTAGTGCTTGGGGTCTGAGATTCAAATGGGCTTTCCGCGCCATGCACAGCTGCTAATCAATGTGAACTTTAGTTCTGGTGCTGGGGTGGGGGCAGGGCCGCCTCCCAGTCTCAGCTCCCTCAGGGGGTTTATGCAGAGAACTTCAGAAAAAGAGTGGGTGGGGCAGAGCCTCTCCCAGGTTTGGCTTCCTCGGGGGCTTTGTGCAGAGACTTTCAGTAATGGAGTGGGGTGGGGCAGGGCCATCTCCCAGGCTCAGCTCCCTCAGGGGGTTTATGCAGAGACTTTCAGTAATGAAGATCCTGCCTGCTGCTGGGAGAGTTCCGGGCTGCCGCCGCAGCTGCTCCCTCCGCCCCCGCCTCTGCCTCTGCCGCTTCCTCCCGAGGGGGCCCGAGTCACGGAGACACCCCGCTCCCCTCGGCCAGCCAGCCATCTCTCTCACTGACTTGTAGCTTCTGTGGGCGGAGGGACTTTCCCGGCTGCTGGAGCTTCCGTCCCTGAAGCCTGCTCAGATCAGCTTCTCTGGGGCCATGGCCAGGGCAGCGCTGGGGTGGGGTCCGCTTTCTGGGGCGCAACGGACCCTGGGGATGGCTCTCCAGGGCTCTCTGGAACAGAAATCTCTTCCACTATGTTTCTGCACACCTTTCAGTGATCCAGAACTTCTGGGGAACTCTTCTTACATTAAATATATGGGCTGTGGGTTCGGAGCTTGTAAACGTGCCTCTTTCTACTCTGCCATCTTGGCTCCACCCCCATTCTTTTTTCTTCTTATTCAGAATTTTGTAACATTGAAAAAAAGAAAATATTCAAATAAACACATAAAACTGGTGATGTAAAAATACTAACTTCAAAGCATTTTAAATTTGTTAAAGAATACATTAACTTTTAAAATAATCATTACACCCCTGCTTCCTTACATACTTCCTCTCATTGTTTTCTTTTGCATTTCTCTATTATTACTATTATTATTTTACAAGTTCATAGTCAGTATGCGTATGGTTGTTCTAACTCTGATTTCTTCATTCTATATAATTTTCCTTCCCTCATTTCTATCTTGTATATAAGCATAATCCAAGTTTCAAGCCCAGAGCATTTGCAGAAGACCCTTTTCATTGGTGGAGAGAATGATGATTCAGTGCTCAGAAACTGGGTTCTAAACTAGTCTTCTATTTTAGAGAAGACCCACAGGGAGTGTTCAAGTTTCTTCAGTCAAATTGAGTACTCTAACAAGGTCACTCCAGTTCATTCAAGTACTTTTCACACAACCTAAAGTCTTTAACTGATTGAAGTGTGTTCTCACGTGATAAATGTATGAGGACTTGGCATATTATCACCTAATTTAAGTGAGGGTAGGGTAATCAATAGACACCTCATCATTATACTAGCATTAATCACTCAATAAGATTAACACCTCCAAGATTTTCTTTTATATTAAGAAGAATGAAGTGCATAAAGGGCAGGGAAACAGTCCATTAAGATAGAAAACTACCAGTACTCATACTGCTAATTGAAGAGCAGTAATCAGCTTCTGCTTTTAACTCCTTTCCCCAATTGGACAATTAATAGGAACTGTTTCCTTCCTTAAGGGGTGGAGGAGGGAGAAGAGGAAGATGTTTTAGAAGAACTCTCACCAACTATTGCTTTCGGTTCTCAGAAGTCCACTCCTATTATCTCAGAACAGCAAGGGCACAGCAGCAATAGAAACAGCAGGAACCTCTCAAAGTCTCAAAACAAAATGTCAGCGGAATATATACACAGAGACCTGTCACAGAATTCAACTCTTGTCTGAACAAATGGCACCAAGATGTAGAGTGAACTTTTAATCTCTCTCCTTCTGATTCCCCTCTCTGCGAGAGTCCCAAAAGTCTGAGTTCTAAAATATCATAAATTTGTGACTTCAAATAGTTTCTGCTTGATTCTCTCAACTTCATAGAAACGCAGGTGCCAAATACATGTTTAAAATTAATACACTCTCATTTTAAATATAACCTTTCAGTATAAATGACTGTGCATCTTTTTTTATTTTTAGTACTTTCTGGTTTGAATTAAATTTTGTTGGATATTGTCATCACCTCTTTGTGTGTGATTTATCAGTAATGTGTTGAATTTTAATTTTTTTATTTTACATTTTTAAATTTTTTTACATTTATCTAGTTTTTCTATATTAAATATTTGCTACAGTTACAGCATATTGTTAGAGTCTTGTTTTTTATTCTTTCAGTGCCTCTTTTTCATTTTATTGGAGAGGTTAGTATTTTTACATTTAGCATTATAATTTGTAGGGTTCTTTTATTTAAACATTGTATTAGAAGGGAATACACACTTTACAAATTTACTATATGTTGTATTAATTCAAACATAACAAAACAACTCTAGACAAAGTTCTTCTGTCATATTAATATGGTTTTTCTACTTGTATTTTTCCTTTATCAATGATAAAGTATCAGATAGGATCTTTGATTTGTGATTACCTGCCACCACTCCCTATTTTCCTTTTTAGTTGATTTTAATTTTACTCAGTTTCTCCAAGATAACTTTCTAATTTGTCCAATACCAAAGTCTGAAGTTTCTCCCATTTTGCTAGCACCTGGCTTATCTTGATTTGAGAAGAACAAATTATTTCAAATACTTACTTTCTTGTCTGGAAGATTAGGTTGTTTTTTTTCCTAGAGTTCCTTGATGGTCCTCCATGCCCATGTGTTTTCTCACACCTCCATCTTTTGGTCTACTGCAATAGACTCCTATTTGGACTATACTTCAAGTCTCTTCCTATTTCATTCTTTCCTCCTCAGAGCTGCCAAAGTGATATTTTAAAATTATTCTTATTTATTTTGAACTTAATAATTGTATGTGAATATTAATATTTCAGCAAATAACAAAAACAGAATTGTGTGTATGAAACCATTAACTTCTATTCCATGATTTGTTTTTTAAAAGAGTATATATTAAATTTAGTTTAATAGTGACAAATTTGATTTGCTTCCCCTTTTGAATTTCTTTTTGGTTTCTTCTTCATACTTTTAAATATTTCATTGGAGCTATATCTTGTTCTTCTTGCATCCCTGGTACTACCCACTGTCAGCCACATCCCTGTCCTCTTAGGTACACATCTGACTATATCAATACTCTGGTCAAGAAGATCTAGTGGAAAATGCAAATGCTTCTGTTTGACATTCAAAGCCCTTCACAATCTGGCTCCAATCTACATTTACAGACTCACTACATATTATTCCTCTTTATTGTACTCTGTCTCCAGATTAACTGGCCTTACTTGTTATTCCACATGTACAACATTCTATCTCCTATTTCCATGTTTTTGTACAGTTCATCCCCTATGCCTAGAATGTGCGGGTAGCATTAGTGGGGTGGGTTGGTAATTAGAATTTTTGAACCACTTCTAGTTACCCCCTCATTCTGCTATTCATTCATTGTCCAGGTAAGGTACCAGACACTGAAGTCCTTGCTGGAACTGAACTGTCAAGCATTCAAACTATGCTTCAGAGAGTGGAACTCCAATGGGCTGGTCACATTGTTCAAATGCAAAATATATGCTTGCCAAAAAGACTATCTTATGGAGAACTCACATGGGGTAGGCATGGTCATACATGGTGGTCAGAAGAAGTGATACAAGGACACTCTCAAGGTCTCTCTCAAGAACTTTGGACTTGAACTATGCAACATGGAAGACACTGCTCAGGACTGCTCAGCATGGTGTGCCCATATGAGAAAAGGTGCTGTGCTCTATGAGCAAAGCAAAATTGAGAAAGCACAAAGTAAATATAGGATGCACAGATTTGGAGGATTTATCTCAAAAATTCATACGGACTATCTGTACACAACCTCTGGAAGAGCATTCTGAACTCGTGTTGGTCTGATCAGTCAGTTGGATACACTGTACCTTGACCCCAAAATAGTGATTCAACCATTATGTATATACAGACTTGCAATGACCTGTGTTTAACGCTGTTTATTAAGACAAAGCAAATATTTCAGATAAAAAAGACAGGCTTTTCTTTGCCCACAAGAAATTTTTTAAAGGATTTCATATGCTTCTAGAGAGAAAGGAGATATAGATATACAGCCTTGGGGATTGTATACTGGGAATATTTCAGTGACAGTTTCTGAAAGTCTTTGTGTCTGATAGCCTCAAACAGCTTCACTTTTTCAGTGCTGGCCTTACTCCTTCTGCATATGATTCCGTTCTCCAAGGTTCATGTGGCATCTTGAGGCCTCTCCCTCTCTAGTTCCATGCATCCAATATATACTTCATAATCATTTGAGCTCCTTTTCAAGTATGACTCCTATGTAGACCCACTAGAACTGACCTCAATGGCCATCTGTAGTCTCAACCACTGCCAACTTCACACTTTGCTACAAATCCTCAGCTGGGGTGCTATAAAAGAGAATGGATCTTTACTCTACACTGATAGAGCCTTCCCAATTCTGCTCCTTTGAAGTCACAGGTCTGAATCCTGCCACCAGGCAGGATGTGGGAAATCAGAGTTGTCCTGGCAAGCTAATGTAGCATTGTTAAGTTAAGCCTTTACTTTTCAACAGTTCTCAGTACTGGGCTCTGTGTGTTGGTAAATGTTTACCAGCTGACTCTGTGAAGGAAAAAATGTACACAGTATACTTTTAAGCTTAATCAATTTTATAGACATTTTAACCAATTATTGTCTTGAGCTTGGGTAATCAATAAAATAATAAATCAAGCCTTGTCTGGTAGATTTGTTTTCAACAGCCACTTTAAGTTTACTTCAGGACACTTGTACAGCTGGATCACTTTCACTTATGGTGACTTTCCAGTACATTTCCTAAATAGTCATCTTTGCAGTCTAGGCCTCAACTAGGAAATGATCATTTGCTCAATAATCATCAAGCAGCTGTGGGCTCTCTGGCTTCTCAGTTTTTAAAACTCAAAGTCTTTCCTATTAGTCAAAATGAGCTTGTGGAGAGAAAACGTTCTGGGCCCTTGGAGCAAATTTACTGCCTCTGCTCTGCTAGTATCCTGGATTTATCATATGTAAATGAGCTACTCAAAGTCTTTCTTCTTTTACAAGGTGTTAAAGAGATTCACTCAAAAGAAGAGGAGTTTGTCCATGGGTATTTAGGTGGTATGTGGCAGAAGCTGGATTTGAACCCAGTTGTCCTGACTCCAAGGCTGGCCTTCTATCCTGCATGAAACAATACTTCTCACCTCATTTTACAGATGAGGCAATAGCCTTAGGGATGTTATTTGCCTTTCCTATAGTCACAAGGCTAGTAATTATCAAAACCAAGACTTGAACCCTGGTTTCATACCACCAAATCTGTTGCCCTTTTCAATATCTTTTGTAGCTATGTATATATAAGCCCTTTAAGACTTCACTGGGGCAAAAGAATCTTCTAATAGTATAGTTTATGATCCCCCACCAAAGCGCTTCTCTTCCATAATTATCTGTTGATATAAATTAGCCAGAGTTAATCTACTTTTAGAAATAAGTATTTACTATGGTGTTAGAATCGATATAACCCATCTCCCCACCAATAAATACAGAGTTCCGGGAAATGTGGGTTTAAGCTTAGAGAACAAATTAGCAGAGAAGCAATTCACAGCTCTTAGAAGTCATTTTGTTGGAATTTTTAAGATGTTCTTAGGTAAGGTATAGCTTTTTTGTTGAGCTCTTTGCAAAGCCATGGATATGTTTACTTCACCTCATCCAGTCTGTCCTTGGCAGACATGCTGCGAGCTATTCTAGGAACACTGCTAGCACAATAATGAGAATAGTCCCAAATCTCCCATTATTTATAAGGTCAGAAGGCTACACCCTATAATATTATCAGATTATATAGGAAAATCTTTCATTTGAATAGGGGCATCCCTGATCTGTCCCCCTTTACACAAATAAGCATCTTTAGCTACTTCTGTTGTTTTATCCACTTGTAATACAGAGTAGGAAGATTTTGCTTGCACAGTTAATTGACAGCAAAGGTCTTCAAACATATGGACAGCTAATCTTCCTACTATATTATTGATCTAAAAGTGGAGACATTCAAAATTGCTTTGTATCTGATTTGTTAAACATATAATTTCAATATATGAATAACTACTGTAGCACCAATGTTTCTTATATTGAATGAGTTTGACTTTTTTCCCAATTACCAATTCTAGAAATAACCTTGTAAGATGCAAAGAATTCTTTAGAGATCACAGATAAGGTTTTTGAAAAGTTTCCTTTTGATTATTAAAACATTTAATTTTCCCTGGAAAAATTCTGTTGACTTTCCAATTATTCTGAATGTATACGTTTATAAGGCTATAATTTCAACTTACTAGATTTCATACTATCTATAGGTAAACCACACAAAGGAAACATATCAGTTTTGTTTTTTTTTTCTCCATCAATAATGGTACTTGGGAATTCTGAAGACAAAAATAATGGGTCATGGTTTCTGGATTTGGAATTGTTCCTTTCTGTTTCTCTCTTTCTGCTACTTAAACTGTCTCCCTTGCCTTGCTTACATTGGCTTTAGCTATTCCAATGGATTTTTTTTCTTCACACTGGTTATGCATTTAACTATAACAAAGTGATGCTATTTCACTTTTAAAAACATAAGACAAGAAAAACTATTGAAAAGTTCAAGTAATTATATCCATTTTCAAGCCCTTTCAATTATTTAAGAGTTGTAGGGTGTTAAAAAAAAATCGACCTCATTTTATTATACCTACAACATGATTGATGTTAAAAAAAAATATAACATATATTATGGTACTTTTAACTGCCATTCCAAGATGGTTGAATTTTGAGTTTACACAATTCACATTCAAATCAAAAAAATAGTATTATAACAAAATTCATCTGTGTTGCAAACCTATGCTCATCCCCATTGTGGTTCAACATGAACTGTGCCAACTGAAATTTTGCCTCATTTGCATGTACTGTATTAAATAATTGCTATCCTCCATCCACTATCAGTTGGAAGAAATTTACCTTGTTTTTGGTTTTGTTGACTTTGATTTGAATTTATTTTCACTGAAAAAATGTATATATTTGTGCAGGCATTTTTCTCAAAAATATCCAATGCTATTGACCATTGCTTCATGTACATTGCAACCTTCCACCTCCAGATTCCTAGGAAGTTATGTTTCATAGCTGAAAAAAGCTCTTTATAATACTGACAAGGTCCTATAATATAAATGAGAGTGGTTTCTAATTATCTCCTAATAATTACACTAAGTAATTTTGACAACAAAAGCAAAAACAATGAACATAAACTATTTTTTTCTTACTGGAAGAAAACTGTTTAGTTGAGTTACAGCTACTAGATTTCAAATTGAATTCTAGTGTAAAAAAATAACAAGGTTTTTTCATGGCAAAAAAGAAAGAAAGAAAGAAAGAAAAGAAAAAGACTCCTGCCACCTGCCAAATTCGGATTTTGTTGCTGAAATATATACACAAATAATACATGTAGAAACTGATCAAGTAAAATGGAGAATAGCAACTTTGGCTTCTTGGTTTATCTTTTATTCTGGCTTCAATTCATTTTCATAGAAAGGCCAGAGAATCTTTGGAATATCTAGCTCAAAGCTGGATAATTATCTATAGTAGGAGGCTTTGATCTCTGCCCCAAAAGACATAATGTTCAAAAAGAAAAGAAGAAAAGATTATCTTAGCTTGTCATCTTGGGGAGTGTTTCTAGCAATAATAACAGTAACAATCCAAAAATTAAAAATGTTTATATATAACACTTCAAAGTTTGCAAAGCAAAATACAGCTGAGATGACTAGCATAGTCCTGAAGAGACAAACTCCAATTGTCACCATAATATCAATAAAGTATTAAATCTTGATGAAACTATGCTATGACGATGATCAGAGTAGTACAATGACACCACTAGAAGACATTAGTAGACCAAGCATCAGAGGCATGAGTTACTTCTGCATGCCTATGCCCTGACCACATATGCCCCCTACATGTATGCTCATTGTTCAAAAACCCTAAGGATATCCATTCTCCTAACTATGTATTTGTGGAGGATGGATGTGATTTTTCTTACAATATTACTTCATTAAATGCATTTGCTTTAAACTAATTGTACCCTCCAATCAACTAGAAATAAAGTGAACATATTAGTGGGGGCTTATGGACTATACTTTTAAATGGATGAGTTGTACCTAGTATCTTGAACCTGGGAGTCCATGTGCTAGGAGTATTTCACTACAGGACTTTAGCAATTACTGTCTACCACACAGTCAACAAGGAATTCCACCTACAATATGTCTGACAAATGGTCCTCTAACTTTTAATTGAAGATCACTTAAGGGAAATCTGCTACCTTCCAAGGCTGACAGCTCTATTTTTAAATCTCTAATTGTTAGAAAGTTTTTTCATGAATCTTAGAGCATGAGATTTGGAATAGGCCTGATAAATCATCTAATCCAAATCCTTTATTTTATAAGCAAAGGAATCAAGGTACAAAGAGGAGAAGAGTTTTGTCCAAGATCATGTGACATTTGATGGTGCATTTTCTTTTTCAGTAGAACTGAGAGATAGGAATCTATGAAACGTGACCTCAGACAGAATGAGTGAAAAGGGAGCTCATGCAATAATTTTAATCAGGAAAACTCTAACCAAAATGAGAATGAACTAGAAGCATGTGGGTTTCATCTAGAAAAACCAGACTATTTATAGCTTCACAGTAGCAATTACACAATAAAGTTGTGTGCAAATTAGACTTCCATGTACATTAGTGTAATCAGAGAGACCAAGGGCTCAGCTCAAAGATGAAACTTTGTTAATGGCCTAAATAGAAAGCCAGAATATACCATAATCTAGTGGCCAGGAAACAGACAAGATTTCACTTTGTTTCCCATTATGTCAAATCACTGGTCCCATTGTTAAGAGGAGTATAATCAGGAGTATGTTTACATGTATGTAAGCTTGTACTGTCCAAGAACCACCACCATCACCACCACCATCACCACCAATAATAAATACCATTTATAAGGAGCTTTAGGAATAGCAAAGAACTTTACATACACACACACATACATATATACTTACAAACATATGTACATACATGCACATACATGCATATGTACATAATATTTTGCATTTCCATTAAAAAAACAACATTGATATACAAGTGGAAACTAGGGAAGTTACATTCACAAGAGCAACTCTCCTCCATTTTACAAAAGCCAAGAAATGGAAACCCAGAAAGGTCAAGCTGCCCAAAATGGCAGTAGAAAGCAGGTCCTCAGACTCCAGAAATTAAAAGACTACAAGGTACTATCCTTTGTGAGCAGTCCCAGACAAGGCAATGTAGCCCAGAACCCTTCATTAAAAACAAAACAAAAAGTAACAACAAAAAACCCTACTCTATATTTCAAGGAACATTTTAGTTAAGCATCCACTCAGAACCCCAGATCATAAGCACCCACTAATATTTTTTTTTTTACCAGAACAATTAGAAGACACCAAGGTCAAAGCAAATGACATTTAATTAAATAGCAGAGCACAGTAAATGACAAGAAAATTTCCTCCTGCACACATGGAGGATGCTCTTCTCCACTGGTGGGAGAGGGAATATGTGTGGCAGGGAACATGTGTGATATTGGGGTCTATGCATAGTGAGCATTGACAGCCAGGCAACTCATACTTAGTATCATAGATTTAGAGTGGAAAGGGTCCAAAGAAGTCAAGTTTAACCCCTTTATTTTATAGATGAGGAAACTGATATCTAAAGAGTTTAGGTAACTTGCCCACTCAGAACAAATAAAGGTCTCAGGTGGACTATGGTACCAGGTCTTTCTGATTTCAAGTCCAGCACTCTGTTTATCTACTGCAGCGCATCATCTCTCTCTCTTTTATGATCCTAGAGCTGTATTTCAGCTAAAGCCTCTCTCCGTCTAACCCATTACTATCCTTGTGAAGATCTACTGATGCCATCTGTTCAAGTAATAGCTCTCTTGTCATCTTCTGGTCCTCTGTGACCGTGTTCTTCAGGTTCTCTGCTGCCCTCTGCTTCCATCTGCTGGGTCTCCGGGTGTTATGTAACTTTGTCTTCTTTAGGGTAGTGGTCTATCAGTTCTTTCAGCTCATAGTCCTCTTCAGAGCCAGGCCAAGGCTGGTCAGGTAAGTCTTTAGGTATTAACGTTGTCTTTTAAAATCTTTTGCTCCTAGGCAAGTCACTTAACCCCAACTGCCTCCCCCAAAAAAATAAATAAATAAAATCCTTTGCTGTCCTTCACAACCACCCCCAACTACTACCTGCTCTGGGTTTTAAAAAAAAAGTCCTTTGTAGACTTATAGATATATAAGTTGTTACAAAGTGTCAGAACTAGGAAAGAACTATACACAATGATTAAAATAATGTAAACAATTTTTTTTAAAAATGAAAATGGATTCTGGGTAATTTGAATGATCAAGCCTGGCTCAGATCAGAGTTGAGAGAAAATGCAGTTTTTCCTCTTTGGGGAAATGGTGCATAAACTTCCAGAAAAAAAATGATATGTTGGTTTTTCTGAACTGTTTTCCCCCTTTTCTTATTATCCTTTATCACTAGGCATGATTCTCTCTATGTTAGATTTGAGTGGAGAAGGAAGAACATAATTGGAAATGAAGTGATAAAAAAAACACCTGATATGAGTAATTTTGAAAATTTTCTTTCAAATCTTTTCTATTTCCCTTATGCTAGTTGTGATCCATGTAAATTTCATCCCATGTACAAAATGAAATTTGTTTTGTGGAGCTATCAAACTTTGCACTATTTTGTTGATAGAAACAAAGTTGCTACCCTACCTATGTTAATAAAGGGGAAAAAAACAGTAATAACCACTAACCCACAGGAGTAAGAAAAAAGGCAATCTATAAGCATTTATCAGGCACTGACTATGCCAGGCACTGGGCTAAGCACTGGGATACAAGAAGAAGCAGAAAACAGTTCCTGTGCTCAAGGGGCTTATAATCTACCACTGATTTTGAGATTTTAGGTGAAAAACAGATTAATGACTCATAAAAGGTTCCCCTCTCTCCCCTGAGAAATGCCTCCGGAAGGACGGTTACAGAACCCACTGTAAATATGGAATCATTTTTTTTGTTTCCCTTGTGATTTATCACAAAACATTCCTTTGTTTTCCTCCTTTGTGTCTACTCTTCCCTGTCGGTCTGCCTCCCTGACCCTAAATTGTTAAGATTAGTCATTTTTCTTGGACAGATAACAAAATCTATCATTTTCTTCATTACTTGAAAACACACATCACTTTATGAGGGCATGGGGAAGCATGTGGCAGATTACAAAAGGGTGGGATCTGACTTCTAGGTCTGATTGTGTAATTAACTTTCTCTGTGACCTTGGGTAAGTTACTTTGTTTCTCTGGGCCTCAGTTTCCTCATCTGAAAACTGGGATTGGACCAAATGGTCTTTAAAGACAATTTAGGGGCAGCTAGGTGGCACAGTGGATTGAGCACTGGCCCTGGAGTCAGGATCTGAGTTCAAATTTGACTTCAGATTTGCCATTTACTAGTTGTGTGACCCTCGACAAGTCACTTAATCCCAATTGCCTTGTAAAATATGCAAATAAATAGATAAAGAAAGACAATTTAATTCAACAAACTTGTTAAATACTCACTTGTACTATGCTTCAATGAGAGAGAAGAAAAATGGCCTTGACAGAGTTTTCATTTTATTAGAGGGAATTACATGGATAAAAAATTCTAACATAAGTCAGGATGAATAATAAATTTTGACATAACCAATGTTTATATCAATGACATTTCTATAGGTCTTTGGGTAATATTTGCCATTAGTTTTTTTTATTTTTTCCAATTACATGTAAAAACAATTTTTTACATTTGTTTTTTTAAATTCTGGGTTCCAAATTCTCTCCCTTCCTAACCTCCCTCATTGAGAAGGCAAGCAATTTTATATAGGTTAATACATGTGCAGTCATGCAAAATATACTTTCATATTAGTCATGTTGTAAAAGAAAACAGAGACCAAAAAACAAACAAAAAAATGAAGAAAAAAAAATTTTAAGTATTCTTCCATCTTCATTCAGACTCCGTAAGTTCTCTGCAGGTAGATAGCATTTTTTCATCATAAGGCTTTCGGAGCTGTCTTAGATCTTTGCATTGCTGAGAATGGCTAAGTCATTCACAACTGATCATTGTACAATGTTGTTGCTACTGTATACAATGTTCTCTTGGTTCTTGGTTCTACTTCACTTTGCGTTAGTTCTATAAGTCTTTTGAGGTTTTTCTGAAAACATCCTGCCAATCAATACAATGGTATTCCATTACAACCATATATCACAACTTGTTCAGTCATTTCCCAACTGATGAGCATCCCCTCAATTTCCAATTCTTTGCCATCACAAAAAGAGCTGCTATAAATATTTTTGTCCATGTAAATCCTTTCCCTTTTAAAAAATCTCTTTGGGATTCAGACCTGGTATTGCTGGGTCAAATACTATGCACAGGGTCTTTTAGTCCTTTGGACATAGTTCCAAATTGCTCTCCAGGATGGCTGGATAAATTCACAACTCCACCAATAGTGCATCATTGTTTCAATTTTCCCACATCCCCTCCAACATCAGTCATTTTCTTTTTCTGTCATATTAGCCAAGCTAACAGGTGTGATATGGTAAAACAGAACATGAAAAAATCAACCACTCACCTTTTAGCTTTGTAGGGTAGGTGATCCTTGATTGTAATCTTAGCTCCTTTGCCCTCTGAAATATCATATTCTAAGCCCTCCAATCCTTTAATGAAGAAGCTGCTAAATCTTCTGTTGTCCTGACTGTGGTTCCACAATATTTGAATTGTTTCTTTTTGACTGCTTGCAAGTTTCTTTCTAGGAACTTTGGAATTTGGTTATAATATTCCTGGGAGTTTTCACTTTGAAATTTCTTTCAAGAGGTGATTGGTGGATTTTTTCTTGTTCTATTTTACCCTCTGGTAGTAGAATATCAAGGCAGTTTTCTTTAATAATTTCTTGAAAGAAAATGTCTAGGCTCTTTTTTTGATCTTGGCTTTCAGTTAGTACACTAGTTCTTCAATTATCTTTCCTTGGTCTGTTTTTCAGGTCAGTTGTTTTTTCAATGAAACATTTCACATTTTCTTCTATTTTTTCATTCTTTTAACTTTGTATTATTGTTTCTTGATGTCTCGTGAAGTCATTAGTTTCCAACTGCCCAATTCCGGTTGTTAAGGAATTCTTTTCTTCAGTGAGCTTTTGTATGTCCTTTTCCATTTGACCAATTCTACTATTGAAGGAGTTCTTTTCTTCAGTGAATTTTTGTGCCTCTTTTATCATTAGGCCTATTCTGTTTTTTAAACAGTTATTCAGGGGTCGTTGTTTTTTTGGCCTCTTTTACAAGCTGTTGACTTTTTTTCATGATTTCTTTACATCATTATCATTTCTTTTTCCAATTTTTCCTCTACCTCTTTTATTTGATATTTAAAATACTTTCTGAGCTCTCCTAGGAATTCTTTTTGGGGACCAGTAATGGTAATGTAAATGAGAATATCTTTCCCATTCATTAATAGATCCATGTGACCTGCTTGGATCACATGGAAGCCTAAGTCACATGTGGTGGGCGGAGTTTGCTGAATGGGTGGAACAGGAAGGGTGGAGCAGAGTTGAGATGAAGTGTTTAGCCTAGTCAGAGCTGGGAAGGACACAGGCAGGCAGGCAGAGGTTAGGTTCATGAGTGTTTGTGAGAAGGTCCCAGCAGGGGGCAGGGATACTTGGGAGTGGCTTTGATTGCTGACGTAGTTCTCAATTGCCAAGTATAATAGACTCTCCATATAGAAGGCAGAAGAAAAACATTCATTTAAACACCAGAAAGCTAAATATCAGAACCAGAAAGCAAAATCCATCATGGTAGCCAAGAAGTCAATACAGATTATCATTGCAGGGGGCAAAGTCATTCCCAAGCCTCCCCACCCCCTACTGGGATCTTCCTAAGATCGATTCACATTTTACTTTGAAGTTTGCAAGTAGCTATCTTAACATTGCTTTCTTCTTCTGAGTTTGTGATTTGATCTTCCCTGTGATCATAGTAACTTTCTATGGTCAGATTATTTTTTGTTGTTTGCTCATTTTTCAGCCTATTTCTTGACTTTTGACTTCATGTTAAAGTGAGGCTTGGCTCCTGGGATAGAGGGGCACTGTGCCAACCTTCAGATTTTTTGTAGTGCTCTTTTCAGAGGTTGTTCTGGGAGTCTCTGTGTTTTCAGTTCTTCCAAGGTGATAAGGTCTAAGGAGAAGTGTAGTTGCTCCTCTCCTGACCTGTATTCTGGTGTGTGAATGACCACATGCACTCTTTTCCACCTTGGAACTGTTTTCAGGGTCTTTACTCCAGCTAGTTGATCTCCTCATCCTGGGACTGTGACCTGGAACTGACTAGGAGCTATGCGGTAGAGTTCTGCTCCCAGTGCAATTAAAGGATCCCCTTTAATCTCCTTCTGACTTGCTGTCTGACCCCCATACTATCTGTGGGCTGAGAGCCCTGGAAGTCACGGATGAAGTTTAAGTTGCCCTCAAAGCCTACTTCTGCCTTGCTCGGTTACGGCCTGTGCTGGTGCAGTCAATCCTGGCCTGTGCTCCACTCTCACTCTATTAAGACATACTTTCATGCTCACCCTCTAGGACTGGAAAATTGTTTCATCCCATATTTTTGCTGGTTCTGCTGCTTTAGAACTTATTTTGAGGTATTATTTTAATATTATATGGAGGAGAATTTGGGAGAGTTCAGGGGAGTCCCTGACTTTACTCTGCCATCTTGTCTCCTCCCTCTTGAGCATGATTTATAAAGCATTTTCAGTAACTATTTTTATGCCTATTTTACAGATGAAGTAATTAATAAAATGTAAGTCATTTGCCCAGTCACACAGCTAAAAAGTATCAGAGCTGAGATCTGAATCTGTATCTTTCCTGAGTTTAAATTCCAAGGCTAGGAGATATTAAACAAGAGTTACATGAAAGATTTGAGGAGACAGGGATCATTCCAAATTCGGGGTAGGAAAGATAGGGAGAAAGTCAGAAAAGATTTAAGGTAGGAATTTTTATTCGTATTTATAATGTCGGAAGAAAGCATTCACAGGGATGCTACATTATTTCCTGATAACCACATATAAAGAAAACCACATAAAAGGAACCACATATAAAGAAAACCATATAAAGACCACACAGTGAAGAAAAGTTTTTAATTGGCTACTGAGTCAGCTTTAAATGTGTATACAAAAGACTCCAGCAGGGAAACGTGGCCTCTCTTTCCCTCTTGCTGGCCATGAGTTGTAACGATGACTCCCTTGTTCCTTGCATGCTGACCTGTGAGTGCATGGTCATCTAGGCAAGCCTGTGTTTCGGATGGGTCTACCTTTAGTTTGTGTCTTCTTTTCTTTGGTATGAGATGTTATGAAATCTCTGAAAAATTAGAAGAACCACCCATAATCTACTGGTCAAGTGTGAGAAGGAATAAACCCTGAGGAATGACTTGTTTGATCCAGTCCAACAGCAGTACACACAATAGGTCTTGAACTTAGTGGTACAAAGAATGTTTGTAGCTATCACTTATGAGCCCACTCTCCCACAGTAATAGAGGGGAGATTGTGTCCCTCTTCAGGGGGGATATTTTTATACTTTGGTTCTTACATCACTTTAGTAAATATTCCATTATAAAAATGAATTGATGAAAAACAATGAATTGATGTTAATTGGTTAACCAATATTGAGGAGATTTCAATTTTGTTACATGGATTGTGGGGTTCTAGTAATTGGCATCAAGGCACTAGATGATTGATAACAGGGAGAACACTGGAATGGAGATTGAAGCCAATATTATTAGAGGAAATGCCACTGCCCCTCAGGGTTACCCCTAGAACCCTCTGGAGTAGGGGGAACCTGGGGATCTGACCTACTAGCTTGTATGTGGGTTGGGATAATAAGTCCAAAGCCTCTTTTCTAAAGAGTAAGTGACTGGCTTAAACTTTCAGGAGATACAATCAGATCTGGGCATTAGAAATATCACTTTGACATCGTGCACAGGATTGGAAATGGGAAAGGCAAATCGGGGAGACCAGTTAAAAGGATATTGTAATAATCCAAGGAGACAAGAGGTCCTGAACAAGGGCAGTGGAAGCAATATTAGAAAGAAGACACTTCATCTAGCCCTATTGTGCTTTGTGTATGACTGATGAGTAGTACTTGTAATAGCTACCATTTATATAGTGACTGCTATGTGTCAACCAGTGTGCTAAACACTATATAAATATTATCCCATTCAAGACTCACCACAATCTTACAAAACAGATATTGTAATTGAGGCAGAATTTAGTTGACTTTCCCAAGGAAACACAGTTAGTAAATATCTGAGGTTAGATTTGAACTCAGGTGTTCCTGACTCTAAGCACATTCTGATTCTATCCATTGGGTCATCTAGCTGCTTCTTTTATTACTATGCCTTCTGTGTCCATCTATCATTTAACACAGCTCAAACTCACAGGGGTCTAGTTGGATAAGTTGGTTGAATAAATTGAATAAGCTGAGGTCTAGTTGAATCAGGATGGTTGCACGACTGAAATAACAGTGTGACTCTGGGTAAATTGCTCTAACTCTCTGGGTTTGGGTTGAAGAAGATAGTAATCAGAGGTGGACTGGAACCAGCTCCAATATGCTTGAGATCTAATTGTTAAATTTTTAGTCTGGGCATGCACACTTCAGAAATCAGCAAATACTACAAACCAGTTTGCTTTATTGCTTTGCTGATTTTCTAGATTTAAGAAAGTGAAGGAGAAAACTTTAATAATGCAGAATTAGCTTAAAGGTGTATTGTGTCCACATTTTTTTTTTAGTGGGGGAGAGCAATCCTGATAATAGTATACCTCTTTCTAACCTTCCCAGGGAGTTCATTAGTTTGTTAGGAAGACAAAATTGCAAATAGTTTTAGGAAATGAAAAACTCTAAGAAAATATGGATTATTGTTAATGTATCTGGTTAGTTAGGGTCCTGAAAGGATTACAGCTTACAATAAAGCAACAAAAGCCTGGTAGATGGCTGTCCAGTCTATCAATGAAAGCTTTGAAGAGAAGAAGGGAGGAATAGGTACTGGTGCCAGCTTTCTTCATCATTTTGCCTGAAAACAGTCCTGGATGGCAGGAAATAGGAATGTGGGTGGTTCATTGCTGGTCTGTAGTTAACCAGCCACACTTCCCCAAGGCCCAGGGCTACAGAGGTTTCTATTAGAGTGAGCACGGCCCCACCCTCCTGGAGGGTAGGCTTTCTGTAAAAAGTCAGAAAATCGGAATTTTATTCCCCCAAATTCCAGGCTACGGAACTTGAGTTTTATCAGTCTTAGGTGACAGAGTAAGCATTTCTCCCTTCCTATCTTTGATTACTGACTGAGTGGCCATTGCCAGGCTCCATATTTGGTTGTGGTTAACTCATGACAGAATGAAAAAATGATGCTTCTGAATTTGGAGGACTTGGGTTCAAACTGTGGCTCTGCCATTTGTTAGCTATGGGCAAATTTGTTAGGGACAGCTAGGCGATACAGTGAATAGAACACTGGTCTTGGAATCAGGACATTCCAGCTTCATGAGTTCAAATCTGGTTTCAGATACGTTAATACCTGTGTGACCCTGAGCAAGTCACTTACCCCTGTTTGCTTCAGTTTCTTCATCTGTATAATAATCTAGAGAAGAAAATGGCAAACCACTCCAGTATCTTTGCCAAGAAAACTCCAAATGAGGTCATGAAGAGTTGGATGTGACTGAAAATAACTGAACAACAGCAAAGTTTGTTAACCCTAATCAACTTAATAACCTTCCTTAGCTTCAGTTTCCTTATCTAGGAAATGAGAGGGATTAACTGACCTATAAAGTCCTTTCTAGATCTGAAGTTACAGGTTCCCAGCACAAGTTCAAAGAATTATTGCACATGGTTAATATGAAAATATGTTTTGCATGACTTCACATACATGGTTTTTAAAAATTATGAATTTAAAAATACTTAAAATAAAATTATATTTATTTTTAACATTCTTTTCTTTTAAAATTTTGAGTTCCAAATTCTTTCTCTCCCTTACATGCTCTTTCCCACCCACTGAGAAGGCAAGAAATATGATATCAATTATACATGTGAAATCAGACAAAACATATTTCTACATTAGCCTTATTTTGAAAAAAAGTAAGAAAAATAAAGAAAGTGAGAAGATTATACTTTAATTTGCACTCTCTCTCGAGGTGGATAGCATTTTTCATTATGAGTCCCTTGGACTATTCTTGCGTCATTGTATTGATCAGAGTAGTCCAGTATTTCATAGTTGATCATCATTACAACATTACTGTTACTGTGCTCAATAATTTCCTGGTTCTTCTCACTTTACTTCTCATGAGTTCATCTAGGTCTTGCCATGTTTTTGTGAAACCACTCTCCTCTTGATTTCTTTCAGTCCAATAATACTAAATCACTATCATATGCCACAAGTTGTTCAGCCATTCCCCAACTGATGAGCATCCCCTTGATTTTTAACTCTTTGCTGCCACAAAAAGAATTACTATAAATATTTTTGTACTCATAGGTTCTTTCCCTTTTTCTTTGATCTCTTTGGGGCACAGACCTGATGTCTTTTGGGGTGCTGGGAACCCCAAAATGTAAGGGTACAGAGAGGTCTTACTTAAAAGAATTCAGCCACTCAAGCCTTCTTTCAGTCAAAGCAGTGAGGTTTTATTATATTATCAATATGATGAGCAAGATTCCTAGTAAATCTTCAAATTTGATGAGGATAGGATGGATACTTATATACAAAAAAGACTGTGAAAAGTTCTGTATGGGATTAAGGAGTGACAAGAAGCCTGGGGTGGTTCAAGTGAAGGCAATGAAAGGAGTTAGAGAGCAGCATGTAATGGTGATTTAATGGGAAGATCTTTCCCATCCACCAATAGGCCCATGTGACCTGCCTGAGTAACATGGAGGTTTGAGTCACATGGAGTTTGTAGGGAAGGAGTTTACTGAATGGGTGGAACAGGAAGGGGTGGAACAAGAAGGGTGGAACAGGAAGAGGTGGAACTGGAGCAGAGCTGAGAGGAAGTTGGTCAAAGTAGTCAAAGCTGAGAGGGACAGAGAAAGCAGGGACCTAGCTGAGAGTGAGAGAAGAGTATTTTGCTTAGGGGAGCCTGTTTGTGAGAAGGCCTATTAATGTGTTTAGACTTCTCTATTACTATGATGGATTTCTTTGTTGCTATGAAAGATATGGTTTTCTGATGTTGGGATTTGGTGTTCTGGTGTTTGGATAAATGTTTTAGTTCTGTCTTCCATGTGGAGAGTCTGTCAAATTTTGCAATTCAGAACTGTACTGGCATATCATGGCCACCGTAGGTGCTGTGAATATTGCATTCGTGCTACACCATGGTAAAAAAGCAGTTAAAAGGATTATTAAGTAATCAACATGGGCTGGGGTGGGCCAGATGTCTCAGTCAGGGGGACCAGTGATCTGGGCTACAGAAATGTACGGGAAAATTCAGGGTCCAGGTCACATCACTCCAACAGACCTATGAGCACAAACAGTTTTATGCCCTTTGGGCCTAGTTCCAAATAATGCTTCTTCTTCTTCTTCATAATTTTTGATTGCTTATATTTTGTAAGACATTTTGGAGTTGGGGGGCTAGATTTTTAAAATTAAATTTTCTATGTTTTAATATTTGTATATTTAATTGTCTTATTTATTTAGTGAATGTATTTTATTGTCACTACTTTTTCAAAAACTTGGGACAATTTACTTTTTTTCCTGTGCAGTTTTGATTTATGATTTCTTGAAACATAATTCTAGAAAAATGGGATTTTTAAAAGTCCATTGTGTTGCAAATGGAGTTATCTGACTGTGCCTTTAAACCTAAATCACTCTGGCTTTCATTGAATGGACGATAATAGCCAGCAACCCAAGCCTTTGTGACAAATCATTGTTTAGATTTTGATGGCTTAGGATGAGTGTTAAGTAGCAACTTTGTTCTCTTCTGGCTAGAAACTTAGAGGGTCTTCCCCCTCCCAGACTGACATTTTTGTTATGGTAAATTAAGTTATCTTTTGTCTCAATTTTTACCGAGCCCTTAGTCATTTAATGGGTATTGCCTCAGACAATCTGAGACCCAGGAAAGACCTTATTTTAGAAAGACCAAGGTCACCCACTGCATCCTGAATCCTCACCCACTTGTCTTGACTTTCATCTTCTCACTGGACTTGGATGACTGGAGGAGAGTGAAGCTGATGCCTTTGCACAGCTCTGCCTCACTTAAATCCAATTCATGCACAGATCAAGACATCTCCCTCATGATGTCATTGGTTCTCTTCAGAACGAAGTACAAACAACAGTTCATTAATGTATCTATTTTTCTTTATCCCCTTCAGCATTTGTCATTCTGATAGGTATGAGGTGGTACCTCAGAGATGCTTAAGTTTGCATCTCTCTAATCATATTGGTTTAAATAATTCCCATTTTTAGGTGGCTGTTTCATCCAAACTTAAACCATCTGTGGTAAAGCTAAGAACTCAGTCTCTCAATTCTGTCAAGTTTTTATAAATACATTCGACTTGATACTATGGTCCTTGTGCTGTCATGGAGCCTGGGGCAGCTGGCATAGTGGTGTGATCCATCCTTGCTTGAAGTACAGTTAGTCATGTTAGGAAGCTTTTCTTAATGCTGATACATACTATGGGCTTTTCGTTGTATTTTTTAAACTTTGTTCATTGTTTTTTAAATTAATTGTAATTTTTTGTTATAAATTCTCTCCTTCCTTCCCCATTGAGAAGGTAAGAAATACACAATATTATTGTACAGATAAAGTCATACAAAGCATTTTTACATTACATATGTTGCAAAATGTTTTAATCTCTTTTTTTGTAAATTTATTGATTTATTTTCAGTTTTCAACAATCACTTCCATAAATTTTACATTTTCTCTCCCTCCCTCCTCCCTTTCTCCCTAAGATGGCATGCAGTCTTATATGGGTTCTACACATGTATTCTTATTAAACACATTCTCATATTAGTCATGTTGTATAGAAGAATTTAGAACGATGGGAGAAACCATGAGAAAAGCCCAAATCAAGCATAATAAAAGAGAAAACAGGCTGCTTCATTCAGCGTTCCAACTCTAGTTCTTTCTCTGAATGTGGATGGCATTTTGCATCAATTTTTTTTTTAAGTGAAAAAGTAGAGAAGAGATGTTAGATACGGAAGGTGCTTTAAGGATAGGGAGAGTTGAGTTAATTTTAGTCATTAAGCAAGGAACCAATAAAAGGAAGAGATTGACGGGGAAATGAGAAGTAATGAACAATAGAGCAAGCCCCTAGAGGAAACAAGAGGGAATGAGATCGACAGAAAAGGTAGAGGGGTTAGTCTTCCCAAGAAAAACTCTTGTTCTCTAATCTTGGAGCAAAAGACGAAAAGGATGTGTGACATGATATTTTGAGATATGGAGGAAATATACAGGAGGTCACAATGTTAAGTTCTTCTGCTGAGAGGACAATAAGCATAAAATTTGGCTTATGGGAAGAGAAAGGTTTGGAACAGCTACTATGTTGAGTGTGACAGGGATCCAATAGAGATGACTGTTGTGCAGTGCTAAGGGTTCAGTTGAGTTCAAATAACACAAATTTTTAGTATTTGTAGTTCATCTTGTTTCATGACTCCTGGCTGGGAAGACCCAGGGCAAAGGAATAGAATGAAATGAACAACAGAAAGACAGGAGAGCAAGGACTTCTAATGTGGAGGACAGTATCATAAACTGATTAAGATTAGAGTTAAGACAGAAGATAAGGAAAATCAGAACAATGGTAATGGACTAAGTGAGAGGGGTTGGGGATAAAAACTATCCAACCTATAACAGGAGAGACAGAGGCAGAGATCTGAGTCTCTGATACTCTATTAAATGGTACTCTATTAAAGGGTCCGTGGTCTCCTTTAATGAAGTAGACCTCAGATACTCCTCATGATCTGAGAGGTCACTTTCTTCCAGAGCCCTACTTTTATAGGGTTAGATATCTAGACATTCAAGAGCAGTTACACCAAATACCAAATAATTCCATTGGTTGACGTATGATGCATAAAATCAAATAAGTAAACAACATATCAGCAGAATCTCTCTCCACTGACTAGGTGGTCATAAGATGATCATAAGGTGGTCACCTTCCCTTGTTGGACACAAAAGAATGGTACAGAGGCCCAAAAATAAAACTGAGTGAATTGCCATGTAGTTGAGTGACCTTCGCCACGCTGGGCTTGGTCACCATGACAAGGAAAAACAAAGGCGGAGGGTCTCTAGTTCACTTCCTATTATTATACAGGTGAACTTAAAATCTGCAGCTCACAGCTCTTGGGCATAATATATAGGACTCATAATCCCTAATGGAATCATAATGAATTGAGCGATACTGATTAGAGTTTGAGTTGGGGTCCTCTAGGAATCAACTTTCTCAATGGGCAATGAACTAAGGCTGGGCATTAGCACAACTGGTTCAGTGAAAAGTGGGGATGGGGTGCCAAAATCTGTGGCTCTAAAGAAAGTGGTATTCAAGTAGCTGATAATAGAATCTAAGGGGGGAAGGGTGATCAGTTTAGGGGGAGAGCTAAATAAAGTACTAGAGGGATTCCCCCTCTCATAATCTAAAATGTTGTATCAAGTGATCACAAAGCATCTTCCAAATATAAAAACCTAAAGAAGAATGAGGGCATTTGCTAACTTTGGCATCTCCCTTAGTCCTTTCCTATATACCTGCTGCCTTAGCCTTATAATCCATCTATCTTATCCTCCCAGGATTCTCAGTGACCTTCAAAGCAACCTGGAGGTAAGGGCCTAGACTAGTCAAACACTTCTCTCACTTGCATTCATATTGGTTTTCCCTTGACCCTGCGCCCTCATGGAAATAAGAAAACCAACACAAATCTCATTTTTTCTTCTACAATCCCATTTTCTACAACATGTAGAGCACTGTGTTCAGTTCTAGGAGCCTCATTTCTAGAAGAGTAAGATAGAGAATGTCCAGATGTGGAAAAGCAGGAGGGTAAAAGAATTTGAGCTCAGACAATATAAGGATTGGTTAGAGGTTGAAAGAAATAGGGATGTTTAGCCTAAAAAAGAGAAGTCTTATCAGGGAACTATGAGAAGAGGATAACTTGTCTTCAAGTATATGAAGGGCCATCCTGAGGGTTCAGACTTCTTTTGCTCTGACCAGAGGACAGATCTATGAGCAACAGGGGTTGATGTGTTATAAGGGAAGAAAGGAAAGGGAAAGGGACAAATATTTATTAAGCAAATACTATTCATGCCAGGCACCGTGCAAAGTGCTTTGTAATTATTACCTCATTTGATCTTTATAGCTACCCTGTGAGTCAAGGACTGTTATGACCCCCATTTTACAAATGAAGAAACTGAGGCAAATAGAGGTTAAATGATTTTCCAAGGGTCACACAGATAACACGTTTTTGAGGCCATCTTTGAACTCAGGTGTTCCTGACTCTAGACCCAGCCAGTGCTCTGTCCAATGTGCCACTTTGTGGTGGAAAGGCAAGTTTAAAGGCTGACGAAAGGAAAGCTTCCGAGATGCTTAGACGTGTTCAGCAGTGAAATGGGCTTAGTAGTAGTAAACTCTCCTGAATAACTCTCTGGAAATCACTAAGTAAAGGTTTATGGCATCTTGTTGAATGTCCCAAAGAGGATTCTGGTGCAGGTATGGTGAAGAATAGATGACTTTTCATTCTGAATTTTCATGGTTCCGTGATATTAGACCCCAAATATATATCCCTGAGATGTGGGAGAGGTGAGTGAGAGGGAAGGAGAGGAGAGGGAAGAGAACCTAGGGGATAAGGTTCTCTTATTTCAAATCTACTATTTACACTCCAGTCTTAAATACTGCCCAAGTGGTATATCACCCTCCCCACCTTTGTTTTACAATTAAACTAAGGCGCTAAGTTCTTTCTGATATTTTTGATTGGTGCTAGAGCAGTTAACATGTCATTCATGACATTTACTACACTGGCTATGCCTTTAGAAATGGGTTTTCTGAGCACATTTCAGCTCCATGGAAATCTATGTAAGAATGCTGATGCAGAGAGCTGCTTGCTCCTTGCTGCAACCTCCTCTCTCCATTTTGTTTTCTCTGGTCTCAGGATTCCAGATTCAGAGCCAAGATAGACAATTTAGGGCTAAAATGGCCAGATGGGGTCCACCACTATAGAACAGGCAAGTTTGGGGCTAATCTGGATTTTCAAGTCCAGAAGCTCTTGTGTTCTTTAGTCAATCCTCCATTATTTGAAGTATTGATTACCTACTTTGAGTATTATATTTTGGAAGAATCTCAGAATTTTAGGATTAGAAGGGACTTAGATTATCTCATCTACTCTGTATGTGAACAGTAGTCCCAATCTGAAGCATTCCTGTCAATTCTTCATCTGTCCTTTGATTAGAGGAGCATAGATTTAGATCTGGAAGAGAACTTAAAGGTCATTGAGTCCAAAATCCCTCATATTACAGGTGAGAAAACTGAGGCCCAGAGAAGCAAAATGACTTACCCAAGTCATAGAGCTAAGTATTTGAGGTGAGATTTGAATGAGGTCTTCCTCATTCAAAGTTGAGAACTTTGGCCCCTACAAAACATAGATGCTGCCTTTAATTGAAGATCTCCAGTGAGGGAGAGCTCACTACCTCCCAAGGCAACCCATTGCACTGTTGAAGGAAAGAAAATCTTCCTATGGTTAATCCTAAACCTGTGTCTTTTCAGAATACACCCATTTGTCCCAGTTCTGTTCTCTGGGACCAAGCAGAACAAGTCAAATTCTCCTTTCACATGAAAGTCTTTTAAATACTTGAAAATAGTTATTTTGTCCCTGTCCTTTCCCTTCCCTTCTCTTTTTCTCTTTCCTTTCTTTATTCTCTCCTTTCTTTTTTTCTTTCTGGAGGCAATCAGGGCTAAGTGACTTGCCCAGGATCACATAGCTACTAAGTCTCTGAGGTCAATTTGAACTCAGGTCATCCTGACTCCAGGGCTAAACATCTCTAGGTATTTCAATTGATCTTCATGTGCCCTAGCATCCAATACCTTCACAATCCTGGCCTCCTTCCTTTGGATAAATTCCACCCTGTTAGTGCCCTCCCCAAAGTGTATCTTCCGGAACTGAATTCCATGACAGTGACATGTGAGCCTGGCATGACAGCCTTGTTATATTTGTACTATCTCTGAATTCAACTAGACTTGCCCCTTTTGAGCCTGTTTAAACACATCGATAAAATAACTGCTTAATTAATGGAGAATTCAATTCAATTAAACAAATTGAAAGCAATGACTGAAGTGGAATTTTTAGTATATCTATAGATTTTAGTTAGTTTTGCAATTCTTGAATCCTATATAAAATAGGATTATTTTATTAAATATATTAATTTTAAATATTATTAAATTATTAAATTAAAATTAAATTAATAAATTAAAATTAAATTAAATTAAAATAAAAATAAAAATTATTAAATATTAATAAAATACTATTAAAATAATCTGCCTGTGACACTACCATTGTGACATTGGGTTACTTGCTCAATCCTCCTGGGCTCAGTTTCCTCATCTGTAAAATGAGAGGTTTGGCTTAGATGATCTCTGAGGTCTTTTCCAACTCTAGACTTATGATCCTCTGGTCCCCTCCCAGTGGGCATAGTCCTGACACAACTTTGATAATCGAAGGCATGGCAAAGACCCAACTTGTCCATTAGCCCAAAGTGGATTTTGGGGGAGAACATGCTAAAAGAAAGGTTTCCCTTATCCCTCTCCATTTCTCCAGTCCTGTCAGCTCTTGGCATCCAGGAAGCATCTGTGAACTTCAGTAAACCTTTGGTGGCAGTTTCAGTTTCAAATGATCTACTTGTCTGGCTATTTTGGTCAATGAAGGGAAACTCTTGACCCCCCCCCTTAGAAGCTAAACTGTGGCCGACAGTGCTTGGCATGTTTGTCCCCTGAACTCGTGCTCTCATTTCTTTCTTTGCCAAGATTCTCTTTATAGTCACTCTTCATGCCAGGTACCTGTGACTCTGGGTCACTAAGAAGTCAAAGCGTCAGAAGCTACCTCCTGTGTTCATGAAGCTGGTCAATATTCTCACTATCTCAGAGGACATTTTTCTCTTCTGGATTTTTTAAAATTTTGGTATGTTTTGTTTTTTTTGAATGTCCCCACTTTGAAGATCAAGGTTAGAACTTAATTACTACTACTACTACTACTACTACTACTACTACTACTACTACTACTACTACTGTTGTTATGCAGTAGTTTCTAATTCTTCATGACTCTGTTTGGGGTTTTCTTGGCAGAAATTCTGTAGTGATTTGTTGTTTCTTTCACTAATTCATTTTATAGGTGAGGAAACTGAGCCAAACAAGGTTAAGTGACTTGCCCTGGGTCACCTAGCTACTAAGTGTCTGAGATCAGTTATGAACTCAGAAGAAGAGTCTCCCTGACTCTAGACCTGAGATGCACTACTTAGTTGCCCCACTCCTCCTCCTCCTCTTCCTTGTCTAACTTCTTCTCCTCCTCTTTCTCCTCTACCTACTACTACTACTACTACTAACACTACTAACACCACATAGTGATTTAAGGTTTGCAAAGCAATGCTTCCTCATTTGATCCTCAAAACAACCTGGGGAAATAGACATTATTATTATCATCATCACTATCTTACAGATGAGAAAACTAAAGCTTAAAGTATGTAAGTGACTTGCCCAGGGTTATATATCAGGAAAGCATCTGAAGCAAGATTTGAATCCAGGTCTTCCTGACTTCAAGTCCAGAGTTCTATGGACTGGTAAATTCTTGAATACTTCAATAAGTTTATTAGTGTGGGTACTCTTTTTGACAAAATAGGTTGTAGTCCCCTCCATACCTGCAAAGAAGACAAAGATGAAGAAACTGAGAGATCTAAAGAGAAAAACAGACAAAGAAAGAAAAAGAGGCAGAGAGAGACAGGAAAGACAGAAAAACAGAGAAAGTCTTCATTAGTTGCTGTGTTTAAAAAAAAATCCATTCCCTGGCAACCAGCCCTTTGGGAATGAACCTCTATAAACTTGTCTAGGCTTCTCCTCAGAGTATGCCCATCCATTCTAATGCCAGGCCCATATTTAGAGCCCCTCCAGATTGTTAGGACTCGCAAGAATTTGTGCTCTGTTGACATAGTCTGAAAGAATCCAGGGTAACCTCCACAGCACAAAGAGAAATTAAACAGGGTTGTAATGGATGATGAAATAAAGTCAAGTAAAATTTCAATGAAAATGATAAAGAATTAAAATAAACTACTATTGCCATGGAAGTTCTGATTTAAATTCTAATAGGTTGGGTCTCGAGAGGCAGCACAGAGTGACAGAAACAAGCCAGCCTTGGTCAGGGAGACCTAGATTAGAGTCCTCCCTCTGACATATACTAGCAGCAGACTTCATCTTACAGTGCCCACAAACAACCCTTTAAGACTATGAGTTGGATTGTAGTGCCACAAGGGGTTTCCTCACTGAAAAATGTCTAGACCACTTTTTTCCTTTCTACCCTTTCACCCCAAATATTAATTAAGCAAATAGAGATGGATGGATAAATCATTTAGTAAGTATCTACTATGCTAAGATAGTCTCTGCCAATTAAAGCTTACTGGAAGAAGGCAATGCTTAGAGGAACACTAAAAGGTAGGTTTATTGGGGACCTACAGATGAGCATGGTGAGAAGTTGTGTTTATCCTTTGTTTTCAAAAAGGACCATGACATCAGGGAAATGATGACATGACTTGCAGCTGACTTTGATTTGAGTGAAGAGTGAAGGAGGGCTGTGCAAGGTCACCAAACTCACTTTCTCCTCCTGAGCCATCTGAGTCCAATGGCCAGATATTCATCAGGATGACTGGAGATGACCCAGGATGCAGTGGGAGACCCTGGACTTTTTAGGCTAAGGCCTTTTCAGGTACTCACTTAGAGTGAGGTAACCCATTCAATGAATATACCTCTTTAAGAAGTGAGTCAAAGAATGGCCCCTTTAATTAGAAAAAAGGGGAAAAAAATCAAGCTTGGAAAGGAAGACCCTCAGGGTTACCATTCCAAAGAGAAACCGGTACCACTGACATTCACTCTAAGCCAAGAGACCAAAAATACAGCCATTAAGTAGAGCTTGGGCAAGAACCTATTTTGGTTCAATATATGAGATTCAGAATGAACTAAGCTTAAGGTGCCATGGCGAGAAGACAGATGACTTGGAGGCCTGGACTCCAGTAAGAAAAAGACTGGCTTGCCAGAGCTAGGGATCCCAAGGGCCTTTGAATCCAAGGTTCTGGTGAGAGGAAAGGGTTCTCAGTCCAAAGAGTAAATGGCATGGTCACAACACAGCCAGCAAGGCCAGAAAGAATCTAGTTATCCATCAGAAAAAAAATAGGGAGGGTGATTGAATCCTGTTGCCTCAGTTTCCTCATCTGTAAAAATGATCTGGAGAAAAAAAATTGCAAACCACTCTAGTACCTTTGCCAAGAAAACCCTAAATGGGGTCATGAAGAGTCAGACTTGACTGAATAACAGGAACAGGAAAACTGAATGCTTCCCCTTAACTAGAGTGAAGGGAGCCAAACCCTAGGCCCTTACAGGAGAATCCTTCCATGTGTGCTTCTCCATTCAGAATCCTTATTGGAAGTCCTCCAGTTGTTGAGATATGAGTATGTTCAGGGTTGATACAAAGTCATCCAGGTAGGAAGAGGCAGAGCTGGGATTTTAACCTAGGTGTTATGACTCCAGCTCTAGGACCCTTCCCACTGAACCATGCTCTCTCCCTTTTATTTAATTAAACGCCTTTGCTTTGAACTAATTGTGTCCTTTGGTTGATAGCTAAAGAAGGTAGCTTTGGTGGGGAGGGTCATGAGCTGCCATTTTGACTGGATTCAGTCCAAATAGTCAGAAACCTTGATCCAGGCCTAGTCTTGTCTAGGGGATCCTCTCTGGAAGTTGGGATGAAGGACTGCCTCCTGGATGCTTCCTGGATGGAAAAATAATCTAGTACAACAAAGAGGTTTTCCTCAAAAGAAAGTCATCCTTCATGCCTCTAGCAACAAAGGTCTTCCAATTTTCTTGTTCTTCAGCTCCCTGAAAGAAAACTAGCCTAACTTCTCCAGCCTCTTACAAAAACAACATATAAATAGCTGGGAACCTGAAGAGGAAAGGTGGCAGGATTAAAACATGAAAACGTAGCTATACCCTCTTTCCTTCCTTTGTAATGTTCATAGTTCTCAGTTGCTGATTCACTGAAGAAAATCTGAAGCCTCTTTAACGCACTCGTTAAAATCAAATTCACAACAAGGAAAGAATCTGAACGCAAAGTGGAGCGATTTGTAACAAAACTTGAACAATGCACAAAGCGCCCAGATTGGCAGGGCTAGGCTACCTGTACAAGCTGAGTCAGGCACAATCCTACGAGGACAGGTCTGTAAGTAAAGTTTCAGGAGGGGGAGTAGATTATTTTTCCTTCTTCTCTCCTGCCTTCTACCAAAGTGTAAACAAGCATAGTTTACTTTGCTTAGGCCAGTTGGCAAATGTCTGATTGCCCTCTGGGGAGGTCTTATGTTAGCAGAGTGATAGTGGGTACGCCAGTAATAACACTCAGCGGTCTGTGTGCCTTGCTTTGTTAGAACAAAGCGAGCTGGGAGTCAAAGTGAGCTTATCTCTACAGAATGAACTTATGCTACAGAAAGATAGGGTAGGGGAGATGTGTCACATGACTTAGAGGCAAACATTGCTATCTTGGGAAATCTGCACAGGTTTTCAGAAGGGGAAAGAACTTGGATCATAGACTGTAGGACCCAAGGAGCAAGAACTCTTCTGCCACCAGCTGCCTTCAAAGTGAAATGGTGACTCAGAGCTTTGCTTCCTCTGAAATGCAGGGTGCACTCATGTCCCTATCACCTCTGGTGTTTTTATGTTAGGTGACGTTAAACATTAAGAGTGCTCAGAGTCTCGGTGCCTGGTCTGCATCTTAATGGGGTGTTCAAGCAAAGCCCTTTAGCTTAAGGAAGAACAGAGCTGTAGGAAGGGAGGGAGGGTGGGTATGCCCTGGAGATTCTGGGCTAGGTGCACAGGAAGGATATGGGAGGGGAGTGTAAGCGCCACCCTGCCCCCAGGAGTTTTGGGATCTGACTACAATAAAAAGGGCAGGAAAAAGCAGCGCCCCCACTGACTCACATTTAGGTCCTTTTTAAAAATTTATCCCGTAACAATTATTAGCCATTATTTGGCTAATTTGAGCAGTATAGACAAGCCTTCCTGGATATGTCTGGATATTTTATATCACAAAAGCATCTGGATCAGCTGTCAAATAAAATGAATGATTAACAAGATCAACTGAACAATTAAATGAATCAGATTAACTGGATAATTGTCCAATTGCAAACTTCCCTGAGGTGGCACTGGCATTCTCTGTTGGGGAACAGCTAGGGCCAAAGAAAGACTGTTCACAGGTGTTTTGTGTACTCAGCCCTGAGTTTTCTCGAACCCCTCTGCAAAGAAATACTTCCAGGAAGGAAGAAGGCAGACAGGAACAAACCGAAGCAAGTTCATGACCTGTCTAGCTGAAGTTTTTCCCTTTGTTGTCATGTCTGACTCTTGGTGACTCCATTTGGGGTTTTCTTGGCAAAGATACTGGAGTGGTTGCCTTTCCTTTGCCTTGTTTACAGATGAGGAAACTGAGGCAAATGAGGGTAAGTTACTGGCCCAGAGTCACACAACTAATAAGTGTCTGAGGCACATTTTGGATTTAGAACTTCCAGACTCCAGTCTCACAGTGCTCTATCCACTGTGCTTTTCTTGATGGCTTTCTATTAGTCCCAACCCCAGGGCTGTTGGGAATAGCTGACTCTGATGTGTTCTGCTGACCCTCCACTACCTGTGTGACCTTAGGTGAAGCCATCAAAACTCTCTAAGACTCAATTTCTTCATCTATCAAATAAAAGGACCAGACTAGATGAACTGTACTGTCCCTTCCAGCTCTACATAACCAGTCGTCACAATAATAATATTTAGCATTTATACACACTCTAAAGTTTGCAAAGAGTTTTACATGTGTGAACTTATTTTGAAGAGGGCTGGAAGTGGGGGCTTAGAGTGGGTGTTCTGAGACTTCCCAAAGACCAGAGGGTAGCTGGAGTACAGGGGCAGGCCATCTGCAATGAATTCAGGGACTCAAGTATTCTTGAAGTCAAGGTGGTAAAGATTTATTGTTACTTTTCTCAGTGGACAAGAGTTCTTAGGGAACCTGAGATTTGAAAGGGGTACAGGTAAAGTTTATACAGGATATTCTGTAGAAAAACATGTGCCTAATATGCTACCTAGGTGGAGGGGGGGGCGGAATTAGGGAATGGTTAGTTCTTAAAAGAACATGTACTTTTAGTACCTACTGTCCAGGTAGTTTATCCAGAGGTTCATCAGGAAATAGTCCAAGGGGTGGGGAGGGTCTTGGGGGGGGGAAATAGAGGGGGAGAGGGAGAGAAGGGGGGCAGGGAAGGTGTGGTTTTACACCTGAAATGTCACTAAATCAACTAACTAAATGATGAACTGTCAGAGAAATATGAAGACTGACCTATCAATATCTTGTTAGACGAGATAAACATAAGGGGAGTCTACACATGTCTAAGTCTAGGATATGTATGATAGGTCAGTGAGTAGTGAATATCTTTATGACCCAGTACACAGCCAGCTCAGCCAGTACACAACTGGTTCAAACTAATAAATTCTATAGGTTCAGCTGGCTGTTGTATCAGGAAGAGAGATAAGTTTTGCTAGGGAAGGATGTCCTTGGGCTGGGGAGAAACTGTCAGGGTAGTGTTTTGAGGCTAGGGAGAAATGTGATTTTAGAATTGGGGTCTAAGCACAAATACCCAAGCACCCCATCAATTTGATCTCCACTATGCCCCTGAGGAAGGAGCTATTATTATCCCTTTTATACAGATGTAGAAGCTGAGACTGAGAAAAGTTAAGTGACTTACTTAGGATTACAAAGCCACTAAATGTCTAAAGCAAGATTAGAACTCAGGTCTTCTGACTCCAAGTTCTGCATTCTATGTAACCCTTAATAGGATAGTGACTTGTCCCAGAAATTTCAATCTAAACTCTATTAAACAAGATTAGAAAGATTTTACTATATTAACAATAGACAATAAGCACCTAAAAGATATTATTTTATTTGACTTCATGGCAATACTGTGATGTAGGTACTATAGATATTATTTAAAACCTCAAAGAGATGAAAGAACTAAAATTTGGAGGAGGTAAATGACTTGCCCATAGTATCTTGACTCAGGACTATACGAGGCAGGAGTTGAACTCAGGTCCAGAGCACTCGCTTCTGTGCTGCACTGCTTCTTCATCTTAGGGGAAGCTATAATTCTCCCAGAAGTTCCTGGTTCAGTTATGGACAAAAGCCATTCTTTTCAAGACAAAAGTAGTAAAAGTCCCTTTGGACAAAATAAAAAGGCATTTATTTTAACTTTCTCACTAAAAGAAAAAGGATTTTATTCATAATTAGGAGGAAATAAAAACAGGGTACAGAGCTGCCCAGATATAGAATTCTTGTCCTAAAATAACCCCTAATTAAACAAGGGAGACTAGTATAACTGAAAGTGAACATGTGACTCCAACCTAGGGCAGTCAGGTGGCACAGTGCCAGGGCTGGAATTAGGAAGACTCATCTTTCTGAGTTCAAAATTGCCCTCAGACATTTACCAGGTTATGTGACCGTGTTGCAGTTTGGGGTTCTGGCAACCATAAAATGTTAGGGTATGGTGCGGGGGTTGGTCTCTACCTTGAAAGAATTCGACCACTCAGGCTTTTTTTCAGTTAGAGTAGTAGCAAGGTCTCATTATAATACCAGTTAGACAGCCAATGAATTTGCAGATTTTATGAGTAGGGGACTGATAGTTATGTATAAAAAAAGAATGTGAGAAGAGCTGGATGGGAGTAAGCAGCGGTAAACAGCCTGGAGTGGGTCAGGTACTAGCACAGAAAGGAGTTAAGTGGTCTGAGCTGGGTCTGAGAGCCACAGTGAAAGGACAGTTCAAAGGATTATTGAGTATCTAGGTAAGCCAGATACCTGAGGCAAAGTCTGAGGCAAAGACCTGGTGTTATGCCGGTGCAGGAAATTTCAGGGGCTTTTTAGGGGTCCAGATTCCAAAGACATGGTCTTTTCCTTTTAAGTGTTCAGGTCCCATAACCCCATCAACCCTAGATAAGTCCCTTAACCCTATTTGCTGTAGTTTCCTCATCTGTAAAATGAGCTGGAAAAGGAAATGGTAAACAACTCCGATACCTTTGCCAAGAAAATCCTAAATAGGGTCGCCAAGGGTCAGACATGATTGGAAAACAACATCAAAACAACTGAAAGGTCGTGGCCTTTACCTAACCTGGGGGTTAGGTGACTAGTCTAACTTCAAATAGATAGCCAGGGGCCAGAGCCGAGCTCTTGTAATTGGAAAACCCTTGCCCTTTCACTACTGAACTCTGTTACTCCAACGTGCTGGAATATATTGTATTAGACTGGAGTACATTATATTAGACCTGCGAGCTGGAGGCTACGTGTGGCCTTTTCAGTCCTTCGGTGTGGCTTCAAAAAGCCTTCACTCAAAAGTGAATCCAAGTTTTACAGAACAAATCCTTTTATTTAGGGGATTTGTTCTGTGAAGTTTGGGTTCCCTACCCTTGTGAGTAAGTGAAAAAACCCTCAGAAAAGGCTAGGTCAGAGTCCTAGCGTGAATTCCTCTGAACGCCCTCCTACTAAAGAGCTAAAATCACCACTATTAACCACTGAATGAAATCCTAATAAACGTATAGTGCTCAACAAACCTTGAAGTGGTTTTACAGTTGAAGAGTCTGGGGCAAAGAGAGATTAAGCAATTTGCCCAGGGTCACACAGCTACATTTGAACTCAGGACTTGCTGACTGAAGCCCTGTTCTTTATTCACTACACCACCTAGCTATCTAGATAAGCCCACTGATATAGTGTTACCTCTAGAGTACTAGAACCTAGAGTTGATTAGATAACTAGGCTTGTTCCTAGCTTTTCACAAAGCTTTTCCTTTACTTATAGAGAACTTTTCTGGAAGAAATAGCTCTATAAATAAACAGGAAATTGATTAAGAAATTAATCCACAAATATTTATTAAGCAGCTATTTTGTACCAGATGCTGAGGTAGATACTTTTATATAAGAATAAAATGAATCTGTCTCTGTTCTCAAAGAGTTCACATTCTCCTGGGGAGAGACAACATATACAAATGTAAATCTACAGGGAATAACACAGAAGAACACAAGGGAGGGTCATAGCAGTTGGGATGCATCAAGAAGAGTTTCCTGTAAGAGCTATCTTTCCTATTGAAAATTAAATTTTCAAGTTCAGGTAAAATGATATATTTGACTTAAATCAGTAATCTTTAAAAATGGTCTTTATATACTAGAGCCACTCTCATTTTAAAGAAACGTGGTCTGAGGAAGCCAAGCCAGAGAAATTAGAACAAGAGTAGAGATTAGAAAAATGGATTTTGAGTATTAAAGATTGCTCAGAAGTCTCTGTAGGGTTTATGCTTTGAAACCTAGAAACAAGTATTCCTTATTTTCTACGAATATCAAAGAGGAATGTCCTCCCTGAGGTTTACTTGCTCATTTATTTAACATTATGTATCAAGCATTAATTAATTGCCTATTATGTACATAGCACTATATTAGGTACCTTTGGACTGGGAGCTGGGAATTGGGAGTAGGGAACTAGAGAAGTCTGATACAATTGTTGTTCAGATGCTCAGTCGAGTCTGTCTCTTCCTAACCCCATGGACCATAACACTCCAGGCTCCTCTATCCTCCTCTATCTCTCAAGGGTTGTCCAAGCTCATGTTTATTGCTTCCTTGACCTCACCTATCCATCTCACTCTCTGCCATCCCCTTTTTCTTTTGCCTTCAATCTTTCCCCATATCAGGGTCTTTTCCAAGTCCTGACTTCTCATTATGTGCCAAAGTGCTTAAGCTTCAGCTTCAGTGTTGGTCCTTCCAATGAATAGTCAAAGTTAATTTCTTTAAGTATTAACTGATTTGATCTCCTTGTTGCCCCAGGGACTCTCAAAAATCTTCTCCAGCACCACAATTGGAAAGTATAGGGATGTGTGACCTTGGTTGGATTTTTGTTTTGATATTTTGATACCTATATTTTATTATAATTAGTTTCCTTAGTAGTCCTATTTATTTTATTTCATGAGCTTAAAAATATAAAAGGGGTCTACCAGATAGCCAAAGTTGGGGGGAGGGGGGTCCATGACACAAAGAAAGAATTGAAGAATTTCTGGCATGGTAGAAAAGGGATGGTAATTGGAGTTGACAAGACCTGGGAGCTTTAAAATTGTATGTCCTTGGACAAGTCACAAACTGTTTGACTCTATTTCCTCGCTGGCAAAATGGGAATAAAAGTACATGTAATAATAAAAGCATCGGCCCAATACCAAAATTCCACTCATACAGAGACCAGGTTTAATTTTTCGAGTTTCTTGCGAAATCATGGACTTTCACTTATGTCCCTACCCAGGACTTTCCCTTAGGCCAGGAGATCTCTACAACAACAGAGAAAATAAAAAAAGCCCTCAGATGTCATGACAGTACTCAATTAACAAGAGATCAAATATAGGACAGGCTTTATTTAACTCCTAGAAAAATACAAAGGGACTCATTCTGGAGGGCACAGACAAGATAACTTTCTTTCCCAATGATCTAACCCAGAGATCAGCAAACTAGGGCTTGGGCTAAATTGAGAAGAGTGACTATTTCTGTAGAGCATGACCCTTGGGCTAGTCCATCCTCCATTCTTAAAAGATCTACTCTGTAATTGAGTCACTCCTCCCAACCTAATCAAAGAGGAAATTCTTGCAGTAACTAGAAAGTTACTGGACTAGCTAGAAGGTAGAGTTTACACGTGTCTGAAGAGAGTTTCTCTTTTCAAAGTGCTTAGTCAAAGGAATTTCATTTTATTCAGGAAACACAAGAGGAATTCAGAAGGACCTGGGCACACCCTCTACAATAATAATATCACCATCATTGTAACATCATAGATCCTGGACTGGAAAGAAACTCTCTCAATTTACAGATGAGGAAACTGAGGCAGAAAGCTATTGACTGACTGGTTCGGGCACATGAATATTAAGTGACAGTGAGGATTCACACCCAGATTGTCTGACACCAAACCTAACACTGTTTCCTCTACAGATGTTACCTTGTATCACAGATTTAGAGCTGGGAGGGACCTTACAACCCTGTTAATTTACAAATGAGGAAACTGTAAACTTGCAGAACACTTTCCCCTCAGCTCTGATTAAGTAAAAATTAAGTAAACATTGTATATCAGTACTGCAGATGAGAAATCCAGGGCTTAGAGAATTTAAGTATCCAGTCTGTGGTTGCTCAGCTACTTAAGTCCTAGGAAACAAAATTCAAACTCAAGTCTTCTGACTTCAATTCCTTACTTTTTTATTTTTTATTGATGTCTTCTGCTTTTATGTGTCATTTACAAATGTTCCCACTAGACACCCTTATCCAGCAAATCTTCATTTTTAACAAAAGCAGTTCAGCAAAGCCAAACCATATGTCAACCATATTTGATGGTATATGCATTACACAAGGTATATCCATTACATGGTCCTCTTTGCGAACAAAGGACAAGCACAGCAATAACATTACACACCTTGAGCACCTCATCCCTCAAAGATCCACAGCTGCAGAGCTTATAGATTCAGAAGGACCTTAGAGATCATCTCATCCAAACCACACGGTATGGTGATCCCACACTGATTCATCTCTAGTTTAGCAAGGACACCTTTTCGAAACATGACACTCTCAGCTAGAGGAAATCATGTCAGTTCTTGTTGCTAGAGTCACGTCCGACTTTTTGTGACCCCCCATGCCATGTTGTCCATGAGGTTTTCTTGGCAAAGATGCTGGAGTGGTTTGCCATTTCCATCTCCAAATAATGTCTGTTTTGATCCTAAACCAAACAGATGTAAGCAAAGTTTCCTCTCAAGGGCTTGGAATCTGTTAAACACAATCCAGTGTGTTTGTGACCCTTACTGATGAAAATTTCATTGTGTAAAGAAAAGGACTAAATGAGTTGCACCTGGGAACCAGAAAGAAACAAGAAATATTCACCTGAGGTATAATTCACCTTCAAGGTTTGTTCCTTTTCTGGGCATAATCAATTCAGCAATTGTTTTTGCTTTGTTTTCTTTGTTAAAACTGCCACATCAACTTGACAAATTTAAGCTGTTACTTGGTAAAATGCCCATGGGTCCATCTGGATCCAAGGTAATAATAACAACAAACGATAACCGACATTGATGTCGTACTTCCTACGTGCCGGCATTGTGTTAAGCGCTTCTCGACTATCCTCTTCTTGGATCCTCACAACTCTCAGAAGGAGGTGCTATTATTATCCCCATTTTACAGATGAGGAAACTGAAGTCAAGAAGGATTAAGTGATTTACTCTGGATCACATAGCTAGTAAGTCTCTAAGGCCTATTTTGACTCCAAGTGGTCTTACCACTGTACCACCAAGCTGCCCTTCCTGAGTAGTGGAAAGTATGGCAGCCCTACCTTTAAGAGAGGACATGATGATGTGGATACAAATGGTACCCTAAGGGTACGTAAGGGGTACTTTCCTAGGCTCTCTGAGGGGGTTTGAGGCTCATTCTGTAACTTGAGGGTATCCTAATGCCCTTTCCCCTTATCTTGAAATACCATGCCACTCGTACCAAAAGAATTGCTTTTTTCCTCCTTAACCTGTGTTCCTCATCCTCTCATTCATCTTCCTCATCCTGTGTCATGACAACTTTTCTTTGTCTTGCAAGCAACCACCTTTCTCATCACGTTTGTACTTATCCTGTCCCTAAATCTTCAACCCCCATTGGAAACCCTAAAAATCACATCATCATCTTACAGGCTGTATTTGCCTGGTTCTTTTCCTATATCAGTGCCTTTGTTTGCTCCTTGCTAAATCTCAGATGTGTGTGCTTTTGCATCAATAAAGCTCCCACTGGCTAAAGAGAAGGTCTGAATGAATTCTTTCAAATCTGAACCGGCTCTCCCAACTTTGTCCTCCACAATAGATTAAGAACTAGAAAACACCTTTGAGGCCATCTAGACCAGAGGTGTCAATTTCATGGCCTTGGATGAAAAACTCCTAAGTGCAGTCTAATCAGATTAAAATGTAATCAAGGATGTTTGACAAAATAAATAAAACTATAATACAGCACTGATTATATTAATTTGTGGTTTTCTAAGTCAATGTGTTTTTTATTTGAGTACAATACCCTCATTTTATAGCTAATACTTAGCAGAGCTGAGGTTAGAATGCAGGTTTTTTGATGCCAAATCTACTACCCTTTTGATTATGCTAACAGCCAGGTACTACATTAGACAGAGGTAATAATTGTAAAGCACTTTAGCACAGTTTCTGGCAAATAGTAAATGCTATATAAATTGGGCAGCTAAGTGGCACAGTGGATGAATTACCAGGCTTGGTGTCAGTAAGACTGCTCTTCTTGAACTCAAGTCTGGCCTCAGGTGCTTACTATGTGACCCTGGGCAAGTCACTTAATCCTGTTTGTCTCAGTTTTCTCACCTGTAATATAAACTGCTAAGAAGGAAATGGCAAAAACTTCAGTATCTTTGCCAAGAAAACCCCAGATGGGGTTACAAAGAGTCAGACATGACTGAAAAACGATTGGAAAACAACAAAATTTTGAAGGGCATATAAAGTATTCAGGGAGATCTACTACCTCTAGTGTGAAGGCTTGCTGAACCCTCTTTAGGGCTGCCCATCTACTTTTGATATCCACCAAGACTCATCTGTGGCTCGAAGAAGTTATAGCATGTATATCGGCCACATCGCAGTTAATCTCCTTGACAGAAGGGCTAAACCATGTTGAGAGTAACCAACAAGCCTCCAACCCATAGCTGAGTTAGGAGGCTATCCTAACTCATGTGAAGACCCTTTGGAATTGGCTGGTGAGAGCAATTTGTTCCAATGGCCATGAAGATGGATGAAGTAGGTGAGCGGGGTCTTTAGAGCTTGCTCACACATTGAAGAGGTCAAAGTCATCTCCTGCATCTTAGGGTCCCCCTCATCCTGACTTTTGTCTTGCCACTGGACTTTGATATCTCTGGAAGAGATAGTGAGGTAGAATTCTGCCTCATTTAAATCCAATTCCTTACAAGTCAAGACATCACCACTTGACATCTTTGGTGTCCAAGAAAGGAAAGACCAGCAACAGATGTAAGGGTGTGTCCAATTATTGGTAATCCAATGGGACTCAAGGGAGAGCGGGAGTGATGTCTTAAAGGAAACACCAAGAAATTAACATCTTATTAACATATTAATACATAATTAACTATGTAATCACATCAACAAGGGTTGGAAGGAACCAAAAAACTGACCTCCCCTCAGATTTGACTTGATTTCAGATTTTGAGTAGTTCATTTTCATATGAAAATCCAGGAAAACAGTTGAATTGGCAGCAGAACCAATGATTTGTCTCGGACATAGATTACTTAGATACTTTCCCCCACCATTTAGGTCTAAATGGACTAATTTTATTTAGTGTGTTTATTTAGACCTAAATTTAGGTCTAAATTTAGGACTAAAAGGAGAGATGTAAGAGATCTAAAAATAGGGCAACCTTGAAACCCATAGCTGTTTGATGATTATTGGGTAAATAACTTTTGCCTAGCCTGCAGAAATGAAGATTTGGGAAAATGTGCTAGATGGTCATCAGAAGTTAGGGTGACCCAGCTCTTGTAGTTCTTGAAAATAAAGGCTTGAAGGGCATTAGATAGTCTTGCTTTCCAATCTCTTGCTTGGGAGGTGAAGGCTTCGGGGCTAACACCCCAAGAAGCAGGGCTGGGAAGGCTTCTGCCAGTGCCAGGTTAAGAGGCCCTCATCTTTCTGTTTTTCAGACACCTGGGAAGGTGGGTAGAGGAGCCAGCTCTGAGAAGCTCATTGTCGGAATGGAAGCTTTCTTACAAAACACCCAAGCAGCAATGGTAGTTCCCTTCCTTCCTCACACTCTGTCCTGGAAGCCTGGGTCAGTCCCCTCTAGGCAGGGGAGAAGGCTGCTTATCTTTGTTTCACATGTTTCCTTTGACTAGATAAACAGTGTTAACCCTGCAATTTTGGCTAGTCTGGATGAATCTATTGGGAATGCAGTTTGGAGGAGGCAGTGGGGAGGAGGCTAGACATCCCTGGAGAAGAGAGAGTGGGATACATTTTTCACGAAGGGGTTTGCTAGAGTACTCTCTTGGGCTGTGAGATCAGAGCTAGAAAAAAAGGGAGAGAATTATGGGCCTCCTTGTCCTAACTTCTGAGAGTTACGAAAAAGTATTTGTACCAGCATATCCAGCTAGGCAATGATTCAATAGTAAAGTAAGAGGGTCCAACAAGAGTGTTTGAAGAACTCTACTTACCAACACACTCCACCACTGCTAGGGTACAGGAGCTGGTCCTTGACAGAAAGCCCAGCTTGTATGTAATCGCCAGATTAATGAGGTATTTGTAAAGATGTAAGTAGGCACCCTGATCCCTTTATGAAGTGTGAATAACGTTCAGTGAATCAAAAACTTTGTGGAGAAGCCTTTGAAGGACTGAGAAGGAGACTGTAGTTAATGTGACACCTCCTCATTTTGGTGCTGGGGGTTGGTGAAAGATCAATTCCGCTACACACACACACACACACACACACACACACACACACACACACACACACACGGTTTTAATGATTCTAATGATTTTTTTTTTAAGGAAAAAAGCCAACATATTCTTGGAAGGTATTTTATAAAACAAAGTCACAGCTTTGTAGTTAAACTGCATCTCTGCAACCAAGTGAAATTATATCCCTGTGGCCCTCTACCATGAAACCCTTACTGGCAGTGAGACACAAGGAGGGGAAAGATATACCAAGGTCTTACCTCAATCATTCAACAGCCATTTAGTGAGTCAGAACACAGAATTTATTAGACTGAGCCATGCCAAGGACACAGGAACCATGCCAAGGACATAGTGACCTCAACCCTTGCCCTAGGCTCCCAGTCTGGAGAGAGTATAATCTTGGTCAGCCGCCAAAGCTGTTAGAGCCTTCCTGCCAGGTCTAGACAGCCTTAGGAAAAGTAACGTAATGAGCAAGGTTCATTTTGGTTACCCTCCCTCCTCTCCTGTAGCACCCAGTATCCTTATGTCACCCCCTCCAGACCCTCTCAGACTACTTCTGTATGATACCTTTCAGAAAAGTCTGGGATATGAATGGAGGAACATTGAATTTGGAATCAGAATGCTTGAGTTTTAGTTTAAAAACTGCTCTTTATCAGTGTATCACCCCACACAAGTCATTTCTCTTCTTTGGGCTTTGGTTTCCTTCTCCACATAAAGGGGTTGGAATATATTATATTTAAGGTCCCTTCCAGCTCTAATATTCTATGCGTTAAAAAAAAATTGAAAATCCTTGTTGGTGGATATTCTTGATTGATGTTTCTCATGCTGTTCTCACACCCTAATGATGCCATATATATATATATGTTTACATCATTCCAGACCTATAGTTCACCACCTTTTTAGAAAGAGTTGACATACAGATAAGTCTTTATTCTGTGGGTGGTGGTGCATGGCTGTTCTTGGGAAGCAATTGTCTGATTAAATCTGACAAGGAGCAGAGACTCTGGAATGCTAACTAATTAGTTCATCTCTGCCTCTTGGGCTTCCTTCAGGACCCAGCTAAAATCCCATCTTATACTAGAGTCCTTTCCTGATCTCTCCTCCCCTCTTAATGCTAGTGCCTTCCTTCTACTTGATTATCTCCAATTTATCCTGTACACATCTTGTTTGTACATAGCTGTTCGCATGTTGTCTCCATTGAGCTCCTTGGGAGCAGGAACTATCTTTTGTTTTTCTTTGCATTCTAAAAGCTTAGCACACTAATTGATACGTAGTAAGCACTTAAAAAAAATACTCACTAATTGACTGATTTCATTTCCCACTTGGCTGCTTACTTGGACTTCAGTGTTGTCTGTTAGAAATTCATTTTCCCACAGGATAAAAATTGCAAAGCACAATGTCTGGCACATAATAAGTACCATGTAAATGTTAGCTATGACACAGCCAGATGATGAGACTAATGGTGATGATAATCAAATTTTCAGAAAAAGTGGACACACAGATAAGTCTTTATTCCATGGTGGTGCATGGTTGTTCTTGGTTCTCAAAACTTATACCTCTTCAGTACTTCCTGCCCAATGGGCTCCTTACTCCTTCTGTTTGGAGAGCTGGAGAGTGGACATCAGATAGCTCCTCCCAGATCCTCTACTTATGCAAGCGGCTCAGGGCAGACACTTCATCATTCCCTACCCTGGCTACAGGACTTCATCATGCTCTCAAAACAAGTACTCTCTCTTCCCCTTCCCACCTTTTTAGCTTTTTTTATGCGTTGTCTTCCAAACTCTGAGGGCAAGAGACTATATTTTAACTTTGAATCTCAAGTGCTTAGCACAGTACCTGGAACATAGCAGATTCTTAACAAATATTTATTGGCTGACAGGTATATTTTACTGTCAATTCTCTGAAGTCAGATTGACCACTGCATTGATCCAAGTTCTGAAATTTTTCAGTTATTTCCTTTTATATTGTTGTGGTCATTGTATAAGTTATTCTCTGGGGTTCTATTCACCTCTCCCAGTATTAGTTCATACAAGTCTTCCCAAGAGTCTTTGAATTTTGTGGTGGTGCATGGCTGTTCTTGGGAAGCAATTGTCTGATTAAATCTGACAAGGAGCAGAGACTCTGGAATGCTAACTAATTAGTTCATCTCTGCCTCTTGGCTTCCTTCAGGACCCAGCTAAAATCCCATCTTATACTAGAGTCCTTTCCTGATCTCTCCTCCCCTCTTAATGCTAGTGCCTTCCTTCTACTTGATTATCTCCAATTTATCCTGTACACATCTTGTTTGTACATAGCTGTTCGCATGTTGTCTCCATTGAGCTCCTTGGGAGCAGGAACTATCTTTTGTTTTTCTTTGCATTCTAAAAGCTTAGCACACTAATTGATACGTAGTAAGCACTTAAAAAAAATACTCACTAATTGACTGATTTCATTTCCCACTTGGCTGCTTACTTGGACTTCAGTGTTGTCTGTTAGAAATTCATTTTCCCACAGGATAAAAATTGCAAAGCACAATGTCTGGCACATAATAAGTACCATGTAAATGTTAGCTATGACACAGCCAGATGATGAGACTAATGGTGATGATAATCAAATTTTCAGAAAAAGTGGACACACAGATAAGTCTTTATTCCATGGTGGTGCATGGTTGTTCTTGGTTCTCAAAACTTATACCTCTTCAGTACTTCCTGCCCAATGGGCTCCTTACTCCTTCTGTTTGGAGAGCTGGAGAGTGGACATCAGATAGCTCCTCCCAGATCCTCTACTTATGCAAGCGGCTCAGGGCAGACACTTCATCATTCCCTACCCTGGCTACAGGACTTCATCATGCTCTCAAAACAAGTACTCTCTCTTCCCCTTCCCACCTTTTTAGAATTTTTTATGCGTTGTCTTCCAAACTCTGAGGGCAAGAGACTATATTTTAACTTTGAATCTCAAGTGCTTAGCACAGTACCTGGAACATAGCAGATTCTTAACAAATATTTATTGGCTGACAGGTATATTTTACTGTCAATTCTCTGAAGTCAGATGACCACTGCATTGATCCAAGTTCTGAAATTTTTCAGTTATTTCCTTTTATATTGTTGTGGTCATTGTATAAGTTATTCTCTGGGGTTCTATTCACCTCTCCCAGTATTAGTTCATACAAGTCTTCCCAAGAGTCTTTGAATTTTTCTTATCTGTCCATGAGTATAGAACACTGCAAATAATGTCAGTCTTTCTTGATGTGTTGGCTGGCTTTATGGAACTCTTCCCACCTCCTGCCCCCTTTTTAATTCTTTGTTATAAAGGATGGCTCTCTGGCAGAGAAAGAGGAGCAATATATTGGGAACTGTAGGTGATGCTAAAAAGCAAAAGATAATAAGCACCTCTACTGTGGATAATATATTTTAAAAAGAATGTAAAAATAAAGTTATCCCTTCAGGACTTTTAAAATAGAATGTGTGTGTGTGTGGGGGTATGAAACTAGAAATTTATAGAAATAAGTATGAGTGAAGGTAATGTATAATAAGGAGCTTGGGTAAATTATTATAAGAAATAGATAACAAATACTAGAGAGAGAGATAGGTAGATACATAGATAGATAGACAACAAGAAGCAGCGAACAGTAGATAGATAGATAGATAGATAGATAGATAGATAGATAGATAGATAGATAGACAAGAAGAAAGGCAGGGAGAATAGATAGATAGATAGATAGATTAGAGATAGAGAGATAGAGCAAGGTTTTTTAAGTGTTAATTATATGCCAGGTACTATGCTAGGTTCTGGGGATCCCAAAACAAGAAAAAAAAAAGGTGGCCCTTTTCCCCAAGAAACTTATATTCTAACAGGGCAAAACAAAACATAATGGGAAACTGGAAAGGAGTGGGCTAGGAAGAAGGGATGATGGAGCAGGCAGGGAGCAAGTGTGGGGATAAAGCAGGCCAGAGGGTGAATGGGAAGCACAGGGTGAGAAAATGAGTGAGAAGAGTGTGGCTGTGCCTTCTCATGACTCAGGGACTCATCAGTCATAGAGTCAGACTCAGGGTGGAGTTGTCTCCTGGGGACCAGGGAGACAAAAGAGAGATTTTTGGATGGGTAGATAAGAGAAACTGGCAACTGACATAGACCTCGAAGGAAGAGCAGTTTTTTAAGCAGGTGAAAGTTTGAAAGAAGTGCTTTTCAATAAGGGGTAAGAGAATATAGCTTGAATTCTAGGTGAGAAAGGGCAGAATGATTTAAGAAAATAGCTAGTCCTCTAGTTTGGTTGGAATGTGGAGCAAGTCAAAGAAAGTAAGAGGTTAGAAAAGTAGGTTGGAGCCCAATTGTGGATGGCTTTGAACTGTAGGATGAAGAATTTGTACCTCATTCTATAAGCAATGGGGAGTCACTAAATGATATGGTCACATTTGTGCATTAATAAGACTATTTTTACAACAGTATGAAGGATAGAACAGAGAGAATGGAGGTAAGGAGACTAGACAGGAGATCTGAACTAGGGTAGCAACAATATGAGTATAAGAGAAGATAGATATGATGGATATTGTGGAGACAGAATGGACAGGATTTAATAATGATGATGGTAACAAGTAGCACTTAGACAGTGCTTTAAGGTTTGCAAGGAACGGTACATATACTAACTCATTTGATCAGTTGATTTGGGGACTGATTATCTGTGGAGGGTGAGAGACTGGAAAGAATTAAAGGTGACTTCAAGGTTTAAGCCTGTGTGACTGGGAGGTGGTGATGTCATTAACAATCACAAGGAAGTAGGAAGGAGGTGAAGCTCTGGGGAAAATATGATTATTTCCTTTGGCATTTCCAAGGATGCCCACAGGCAATTAGAAATCCAAGCCTAGAGTTCAGGAGAAAGATTAGGTCTATATTTTATGCCTGAGAATCATCTGCTCAGAAGTAACTAAAGTAGCTGGGGTATATGACACAGCCTAAGGAAGGAAGTGTGATATAACAGAGTACAGAAACCCAAAAAGAGGTCACATCAAATCTTAGATTAAATCCTGGTTCTGACAATTACTAGCTATTTCACCATTGAAAAGTCACTCAACCTTTCTTGAACCTTAGTTTCTTTACCTCTAAAATGGGGATATTATATATACTATCTTAATAAGTTATTTTGAGGTAAGTGCTTGATGAACTTAAAGTGCTATAGAAATATGTTCTCATTATTTTTACTGGAGAGAGAAGTAAAGAGGATCAGAGTCTTAGGTGCTACTCTCTCTTGTAGGGTCAGAGAAGGAAGATGAACCAAGAGGCTGGAAAGGCCTTGGTAGATATGAATGGATGAAAACCAGGGGAAGGCAGTCATGAAAGTTAAGGGAAGAGAATTATTGCAAGTCCACCACCACCATCATCATCATCATCACTCATATTTGTGCAAACTTTAAGTGTCACAAAGCAATTGCTTCACAACTCTGTGATATTGGTAGAATAAGTATGATTATCTCCATTTTCCAGATTGGAAAGCTAAGACACACCATAGTTAACTGACTTGTCTAGTAAACACACTGCCAGTATCACAGAAAGTCAAGGAAAATGAGTACTGAGAAGAAATAATGATCTGGCAATAAATCACTCCCAGGAGACCTTGGAAAATGAAATCTCTTGTTATATACTTGTATTCTGAAACATCAACTAAAATAGGCATTACTATATATATATATATACATACATATACACACATATATACATATATGTATGTATGTATATAGTTGAACAGAAGAAGTTTATGATATTGAAAATCTTGGTTCTATACAGCTTGCCTTTATTTTTAAATGTACTAGTAAATATAGTATTAATGATAAATGAACTCAATAAAACACAATTTTCTTTTTAAAATATTTTTATATTTTATTTTTCCAATTACATGTAAAAACATTTTTAACATTCATTTTTTAAACTCTCGAGTTCCAAATTCTCTTTCTCCCCTCTCTCCTCCTTGAGAAGGCAAGCAATTTGATATAATTTATACATGTGTAGTCATACAAAGCATATTTCCATATTAGCCATGAACATATAATTTTCAAAGTTGTCCTACTTGCCTATGATTCTTTCTGGCTTACTTTCCATTCTCTTCTGTGAATTTTTTTTTAAAAGGTACTTCTTTTTTGCTACCCTTCCCCTCTCTCCCTGTCTTTCACATATCCCCTTCCATTGGAAACCAAGGAAAATAGAGCCCTTGTAACAACTATATATAGTCAAGCAAATTAATGTCCCACCAATCCATGTTTGAAAATGTATGTCTCATACTTCATCTTGATTCCATCATTTCTCTGTCAGTAGGTGGGTTGTGTGTTTCACTTCCATTCTTCTGGCATTCTAATTGGCCATTGCATTGATCAGAGACCTTATTTCTTTCAATATTGCTTTTCTTTTTTTTTTTAATTTTTTTTATTTTTTTAATGTTTTACAATCATTTCCTTAAAGTTAAGATTTTATTCCCCCCACCCACCCTTTCCCCACTACCCCCCCTCCCTCCCCGTGACAGCATACAATTCTGTATAGGTTCTACATATACTTTCCTATTGAGCACATTTTCACTATAGTCATGCTATGTAGTCACATTAAAATAAATGGAAGAAATCATATAACAAATCAAAACATAATACACTGAAACCCACCCACACACAAACATGATCTGCTACATTCTGCAAATGACTTCCATATTTCTTTCTCTGAGTGTGGAAGGTATTTTGCCTTAGAAGACTGACATTGGGATTTTTTTTTCTCAGTAATTTCTTGTGTTATTACAAAGTTCCAAGTCTACCAGAAAAAACTCTCACACACTGTGGTCGTTGCTGTGCACAAAGTTCTCCTGGTTCTGCTCCTTTCTCTCAGCATCAGGTCATATAAGTCCTTCCAGGCCTCCCTGAAGTCTTCTTGTTCATCATTTCTTATGGCACAATAGTACTCCATTACATTCATATACCATAATTTATTCAGCCATTCCTCAATTGATGGGCATCCCCTTGACTTCCAGTTCTTGGCTACCACAAAGAGTGCTGCTATAAATATTTTTGTACACGTGAGACCCTTTCCCGTTTTTATAATCTCTTGGGGATACAATCCTAGTAGCGATATTGTTGGGTCAAAGGGTATGCACATTTTTGTAGCCCTTTGGGCATACTTCCAAACCGTTCTCCAGAAGGGTTGGATGATCTCACAGCTCCACCAATAATGAATTAGTGTTCCAACTCTCCCACATCCTCTCCAGCATTTATCATTTTCTTGTTCTGTCATGTTTGCCAATCTTATAGATGTGATGTGGTACCTCAGAGTTGTTTTGATTTGCATCTCTCTAATCAATAGTGATTTAGAGCACTTTTTCATATGATTATAGATATCTTTGATTTCTTCCCCTGAAAATTGCCTGTTCATATCCTTGGACCATTTATCAATTGGGGAATGACTTGTACGGTTATATATTTGAGTCAGTTCTCTATATATTCTAGATATGAGGCCTTTATCCCCGAGCTTAGCCGTAAAAATTTTTTCCCAATTTACTACATCCCTCCGAATTTTGATTGCATTGGGTTTGGTTGTGCAAAAACTTTTCAGTTTAAAGTAATCAAAATTATCCATCTTGCATTTCATAATGCTTTCTATCGTTCCTTTAGAAAAAAATTCTTCCCCTCTCCATAAATCTGATAAATACACTATTCCTTGCTTCTCCAGTTTATTCATGGTATCAATCTTTATACCTAAATCACGTACCCATTTGGACTTTATTCTTGTGTACGGTGTCAGGCATGGGCCTATGCCTAATTTCCGCCACACAGTTAACCAGTTTTCCCAGCAATTTTTGTCGAACGGTGAGTTCTTATCCCAGAAGCTGGGATCTTTGGTTTTATCAAACAGGAGGTTGCTATATTCCTTGCCAACTGTGTCTTGAGTGCCAAGCCTATTCCATTTGTCTACCCCTGTGTTTCTTAGCCAATACCAAATGGTTTTGATAATTGCTGCTTTATAATACAATTTGAGGTCTGGTAGCGCTAGGCCACCTTCCCAAGCATTTCTTTTCATTAGTCCCTTTGATATTCTGGACCTTTTGTTTTTCCAAATGAATTTTGATATTATTTTATCCAGCTCTAGAAAATAATTATCTGATAGTTTAATTGGTATGGCACTAAATAAGTAGATTAATTTAGGTAGAATTGTCATTTTTATTATATTAGCTCGGCCTACCCATGAACAACTGATGTTTTTCCACTTACTTAAATCTGACTTTATTTGTGCAAAAAGTGTCTTGTAATTTTGTTCATATAATCCCTGGGTTTGTTTTGGCAGGTAAACTCCTAAGTATTTTATAGTGTTTACTCTAGCTTTAAATGGGATTTCTCTTTCTATCTCTTGCTGTTGGACTTTGTTGCTAATATATAGGAATGCAGAAGATTTGTGCAGGTTTATTTTGTAACCTGCAACTTTGCCAAAGTTGTTTATTATTTCAAGTAGTTTTTTACTTGAATCTCTGGGATTCTCTAAGTATATCATCATATCATCTGCACAGAGTGATAACTTAGTTTCTTCTTCGCTATTTTTATTCCTCCAATTTCTTTATCTTGTCTAATTGCTACCGCTAACATTTCTAGTACCATATTGAATAATAATGGTGATAATGGGCATCCTTGTTTCACCCCTGACCTTATTGGAAATGCCTCTAGCTTATCTCCATTGCATATAATGCTTGCTGAAGGTTTTAGGTAGATACTGCTTATTATTTTATGGACAGTTCCCTCTATTCCTATGTTCTCCAGTGTTGTTAATAGGAATGGGTAATATTGCTTTTCTTTACAATGTTGTTATTATATAAGTTGTTCTCCTGGTTCTGCTCATTTTACTCTGCATCAGTTCATACAAGTCTTCCCAGGTTTCTCTGAATCCATTTCTTTCAGCACTATAATATTATATTACATTACATTTATATACCATAATTTGCTTAGCCTAGAAGTGGACAACCTGAGGCCCCAAGGCCTCAACTGCAGCCCTATGACTGAGTCCAAGTTTTATAGAACAAATCCTTCTATTAAGGGGACCTAGAGGGTCCCATGTAGCCTTGAGGCTGCAGGTTCCCCACCCTGGTTTAGCCATTCCCTAAATAATGGGTACTTTTTTAGTTTCCAGTTTTTTTAGTATAGCCTAAAGACCTGCTAAACTCTTTCCTTACATGTGCTTTCTTTCCCTTTTTCTGTGGTTTCTTCGGGAGTATAGGCCTAGTCATGGTATTTGTAAAGGATGATGTCAAGGGCATGGTTCCAGTTTGGGAAAATGAATAGTCTGAAGAATGGACACAGCAGAAGTCAGACAAGCAGGCTCAGGATCAAGAAGGATTTATCAAACGCGGACTACTCTTTCTAGTTTAGTAGTGAAAAGAAGATAATAGTTAGCATTTCTGTGGCACTTATATTTGCCAGATGCTGTGCTAAGGTCTTTGCAAATATCATCTCATTCTACGCTCTCAACAAGCCTGGTATTCTGGTGCTATTATTATCCCATTTTACAGTTGAGGAAACTGAGGTAGAATTTAAATGACTTGCCTAGTATCCGTTGTACTGTCTAACATCTATTCCTCCTTGAGAAGAGATATAGTATGATAGCTTGAGGGCAGAATAAGTAGCCTTCATGGCCTAACAGAATGATTCAAATGGCAAAATCTCTGGCACATAGTGAGCTGTTGCTGTTGCCCAGTCATTCCAGTTGTGTCCAGTTTGTGACCACATTTGGGATTTTCTTGGCAAAGATACTAGAGTGGTTTGTCATTTCCTTCTCCAGTTCATTTTACAAATGAGGAAACAGAGACTAACAGGGTTAAGCGACTTGCCCAGGGTCACACAGTGAGTAAATGCTTGAAGCCAGATTTGAACTCAGGAAGATGAGTCTTCCCAATTCCAAGCCCAGCACTCTCTCCACTGCACCACTTAACTGCTCCCATATCAACCACAAGAGCAGAAGTAACAGATCATGAGTGCAATAAATTCTGCTATGTAGGCAACATATGTGTTCCTTGTAAAAAAAAAAGGTTTCTTGCAAAACTACAACATAAAACCATCAGGGCTTCTGGGAAGGATGGGATTAGGAGCATAACGGTTCCAGCCTTTGATGTTTCTTTTATTTTCACAGCATTGTCACTGATGGTTTACAACGTGGATGCCTTTATGCCAGGTGCTCAGGAGAGATCACATGTTATCTCACTTCTTTCAAAAGGCTTTATTCTTTCAAGCTTCTCCTCAACACTTAAAATTGCCCTTTTACGATGCTTTATATTTTGGAACCTGGACACAAACACGTTTGGGATGTGCAACAAGTGTTATTTTTAAATAGAAACATTCACCAATGTTAAAGAATACTGAAATACTTCATAGGATAGCATGTGTGGTCAAATGAGGCAGCTAGCTAGTGTGTGTGTGTGTGTGTGTGTGTGTGTGTGTGTGTGTGTGTGTGTGTGAGGGAGAGACAGAGACAGAGAGAGACAGAGACAGACAGTTTTGTATATTATGTATATTCCTGGGTACAGTTTTGTTTACCTAGTGTTTATCACAGAAGAAGCTGTACATAAAGACAAAATTCATATTATGCTGAAATCAGAACAAGTGTTATTTTCAAAGTAAGTACTTTTCTATTTGGTAGTGAAAGTAGTAACATCTCAATTCTATGGATAAGGAAACTGAGGCCCAGAAAAATTAAATACCTTGCCAAAGGCAATACAAATCTTAAATGTCAGAGGCTGGTTTGGATGCAAGTCTTCTAAATTTTGTTATTACTTAATTGCTTTTCAGTTGTCTGACTCTTCCTTCATGAACCCTTTTGGGGTTTTCTTGGCAAAGATATCAGAGTGGTTTGTCATTTCCTTCTCTGACTCATTTTACAGATAAGGAACTGAGGCAAGTAGGGTTAAGTGACTTGCCCAGGGTCACGTAGCTAGTGAGTGTCTGAGGCTAGATTTGAATTCAGGTCCTCCTGACTCCAGGGCAGGCAGTCTATCCCATTGCTAATTGACAATGCCCTCTCTTCTGTACCACATTGTCTCATATCGTTTGTGCTTGAGTGGCACAGGGGAATCAGAAGACCTGGATTTGAATGTGGAGCCATGGTCAATTTAACCTCAGTTCTAGACATAATACTCAGATAAACCTATTGTACACAGTTGTTATGGTAAATGCACTCTGTAAAACTTAAAGCGCGCATAAGTTATATTATGATTATTTTGTCGTTGTTATTATCATTAAGCAGTTGCTTATTCACATGACTGACTCTAACTTGTGTCCTTTCTAGGGATGCTCCTCTTCCTTTCTAGCCTCTAGTGGCCAATATGAGCCAGCCATCATAAAGAATGTTGCTATGTCAGATCTTAAGCCATCATGTTTTATTATTTTAGGTGGTGGGTGGAAGAATTTGGGAATGAATATAAGTCCATTCCTATCTAATCTTCTTCCATGTTCTTGTCCCTAAACACATGCCCTGAATATTGTTATTACAGTGTACTTTGGACTAGAAAGAAATTCTTTTGTTGTTGCTGTTATTGTACTTTCCTTTAAACCCACAAAACAAATTGTCTCCTGTATATCAACTAGGGCAGTATTTGCCAAAGAGGGAGACTAGGAACTGTCATCCCCATCCCCCTTCAAAGCTCACCCAGTTAGATGCTGGGAACACCTGGAAACTGTCCTTGCCAGTTTTGGGTTTAGGCACAGGTAAAGTATTTGAATTACCCAAGGTTTTAGAAGGTTGTTGCAAAGGCACTCCAACTCTCCAAAATATCTCTCACTTGCTTGCTACGGTACCTGAAATTTCCACCATCAGAATCACTCCTTTGGGTTAAGACATTATCTCCAAAATGTAACGTTGGAAGCATAACACATTAAGAGATCAGCATCTGTTGGTGTCAGTCATATCTGATTCTTCATGACCCCATTTGCAGTTTTCTTGGCAAAGATACTAAAGTGGTTTGCCATTTCCTTCCCTGGCTCATTTTACAAATAAGGAACTGAAGTAAACAGGGTTAAGTGACTTGCTCAGTGTCATATAGCTAGTAAGTGCCTGAGGCCAGATTTGAACCAAGGAAGAAGAGTCTTCCTGATTTCAGGCCTGGTACTCTATCTATTGCACCACCAAGCATGTGAAGACTTTCCCCGTGTAAGGGGCAGATGAGAACAATTTGTCCCAATGGCCATCAAGGCAGCAGAAGCAGGGGCTGTGGAGTGCTTAGAGCTCAATCAGACATTGAAGACAACAAGGTCATCCTCTGCATCCCAGGACATCGCCAGTCATCTTGAATTTTATCCTGCCAAAGGAATCTCATGACTGTGGAAGAGAGAGTAAGATTGAGGACTTGTGCCACTCTGTCTTACATGAAATCCAACTCAGGAGCAAGTCAAGACATCACCTGCTATGTCAGTGGTCCACTTCAAAAATGAAGGACAAGAAAGCATATGCTGCATATGATGAAGTAGGACCACTTTAATCATCTAGGAAGGTGTAGGGTCCTGAGGGACAGGATAGGTGCTTTTGATGTGATATGAAGAGAAGGTTTACTGCAAAATGAGTAGACTCTTCAGGTGAAATACATGAGGCCTGGATGTTTAAGGGCACCAGAGCTGGTAGGATGATGAGGAAAACCACTGAATTCAATTCAACAAACATTTTAAGCACCTCACATGAGTTTGATAATGTGCTAGGAATCCAAAAAGAAAATAAGAAAGTCCTTGCCTTCAATACAAGGTCATTCAAGATAAAGTACAACAGTCATTACTAAGTGTTATCTATGTGAAAGATGTGCTAGGGACTCAAAGATGGAAAACAAAACCCAAACATCTCTGTCTGCAAAGAATTCACATTGTACCAGGGTATATGGTATATACACAGATAAGTCAATAGAAAGCAAAATGTAGAGGGCAAAGAGATTCAAACCAAGTGCTCTTGGAAAATTTGTGGAGTGAGAGAAAATATTTTCAGCCTGGGGAGATTAGTCTTCTCCACAAGATAGATAGAAGTGAAACTAGGGAGGAGTTGTGTATTTAAACTTGCGAATTTAAACTTAAACTGTGGGGGGCAGGGAGGAAGTAACAGCCTGGAGCCAGACTGAAGTTCTCAGAGAGAGTATTTTAGGCATAGGTTCATTGTGGCATTATGCTTTGCTCGCACAAAACAACTGCCTTGGGTTTCTTTTCTTCTGCCTAAATTCTTATCCACCAGTTAACAGCATACCCATTTCTGCCCCTACCTCCCCTGAATGTGGGAGGTGGCAGCTGGGAATGCCCAGCTGCCTCGAGGCCTGTTCCAACAAGCAGAGACCTGCACGATCTCCCTTGCCAGAGGTGACGGAGCCTCCTTGGGCTGAGGGGCAGAGAAAAATCAGATCTCCACTGGGCTAGCTGCCTCCTTCCTACCAAGAGGCAGATGTGGACAAGAACTTCCCTTTGGGCCCTGACCTTAATGTGGCCCCAACTGGGAGGAAGTTTGGGGCAGGAGGAGGAAGAAAAGTAGATGGTGTCCCCAGACAGGCAAGCAGGCAGGGGGGCAGCGTGGGGAGGTCTATGATTTCTTTCTTGGCTTCCAAATCTTCCTGTAAGAGCTGGCTGGCAGGAGTGGGCCTTCAGCTGAGCGGTTTGCTGGGGCTTTCTCTCAGCTCCAGGCCCACACACAGATTAAGACCAGGGGACTTTGGGATTCTACCACATGATGATGGGGTTGCTGCTCAGATTCCATTAGCAGAAGTACATCTGGACTTGACATCCTCACTGCCCTCCACCCAATGTTTAGGGTCAGGGATGTGCTGGAGACAGCTTGCACCGTCTAGAAAGAGCAGACTGTTAAATTTTCAGCATAAGCATCTACACCACAGAAATCTGCAAAGCATACAAATTACAGCTTGACTTGTTTTGCTGATTGTGTAGACTCAAGAAAGTGATGGAGAAAATATTATTAATACATATTAAACTTAAAAGTACTCCTTTTTTTCTCTTCAGGAAGCTAATTGTTAAACATTTATCAGCACAGCCTCACTTAGGGCTCAGAAGTGGAGGGAAGTAGGGAACTGGGAGAGAAGGGAGGAGGGGAAGACAGGAGCTTAGAGTTAAAGTGGAAAGTCCTTTGCCTAAACATGGTCCTAAGGAGAGCTCTAAAACATTTTCAATAAATCTTAGCAAGCTCTGTAAGACAGAAAGTGCTAGTGGGGGTTACAAAAAGTTTAGTTCTACTTGAGCAGCTGTGTCAGTGGTACTAAACCCACGAGGTGATGCCCTGGAAGGTTCTGAGACAAGGCTGGTCCGTTTTGAAGCTATTTTTAAATCACAAGGTCAAGTTACAGACTGGTTAATTACCAAGTAGACTGAGCTGCTCTGGATGCCAGGCAAACCAGTCTGGCATGAGCCTGGAGGGAGGACCAGCAGCCAGCAGATTTTTAGGTCATGGACGCTGCCAGGGAAGGAGAAGAGACAAGCCAGATGTAAAGAATTAAGTTCAAACATCATGAAACTGTGAAAACACCAATACTTTAAAAATTTGCTTTGCTTTGGGCCACCCCCATTTTAAAAGAGCCCTTTCATGTGTTCTTTTTCCAGTAAATTCAGCACTCCAATTTTTAAAAAATGTATTTAACATCTTTCATTTTTAACATCATTTCATTTTTCAATATTATTATAATTTTTCCATTACCCAGAGAGCCATCCCAATGAACAAAGAATAAAAAATGAAAGGCAAATGAAATAGTTAAACAAAACTAATCCGCATGGCCATTAAAGTTGAAGGTACATTCAGTGTTCTGCAGCCATAGTCCACCACCTAAGGAAAGAGAGGGGATGAGGTGCCTTCTCACATCTTTTGGGGGCCTAGCTTGATCAGAATAATTTCATAGCATTCGGATTCAATTGTGTTGCTGTTATTTTTTTCTCACTTCCGTTGTTATAGCCATTGTGTACATTCTTTTCCTGTTCTTACTTTGTATCAGTTCAAATAAATTAATGCCTGGGCTTCTTTTCATTTATAATTATATTTTACATTCATCATTTCTCAAAGACAGTAATATTCCATTACATTCATGCAATCCAATGAGTTTGTTCATCCATTTCTCAATGGATAGGTATCTATTTTGTTTCCAAATCTTTCATTACTTCTTTTCTAAAGGTATCATAGAAATTGACCTACTACAAAATGTCTTGTAAGAGTATCAACTTTATTTGATGAATTTTGCCTCTGAAATTGGGCTTCTCAAAGTGAATTTTCATTATTTTGGCTCAGGAGTGTGAAGAATGTTTAAAAGTGTTGGATTGTGTTTGTTTTAATATAGCATAAAGGTCTAAGAGAACTGTATTAAAAGACCAAGATGAAAAAATGCATCACGTTGGATAGATCTTCTACAAACACCCATGGTCAACGATTGCTCTGGATGAGAGAATGGGATAATTCACACCAGTGAGTTCAGGTTCCATTAATCTTTTGACAACCAAAGATATATCATTCCTTTTTGCATCTGCAAACATAGAGATTTCTGCAAGCTCCTTCACAATTCCATGTATTTTGAAGCAACCTGTATTTATTTGGATGGAATTTATTTGGGTGGGATTATTCGGTGGAATGAGCTCCTTGAGGACAGTGAGGGGCACTGAAGAGTGTTAACTGTGGAGCTGGAGGACTTGAGTCCAAGCTGACCCTCTGTCACCACCTGTGTGACTTTGGACAGGTTCCTCACTCTCCCTTGACCTCAGTTTCTTAATCTGTGAAATGAAAGGTTGGACTTGAAAGATGGCCTGTGAGGTCCCTTCCAGTCCTAAGCCTTTGACCTTATGAATATCATCACAAGGACTGTCTTCTGTTCTGCCTTGGTAGTCCCAGTTCCTTGAAGATGGTGGGTGATTATTAAAAGCTTGTTAGGTTATATTGGATTGGATTGAGTTGGAGGGTCTACTATGTGCTTTGGTATATTCTCCTCTAGTGTTGCAGATCTATTTTCTCTCACTTTGAATTTGTCATCACATTTTTCTATTCTAGCAACTGATTTCTGAATTAATTCTGGTGGCAGCTTCTTGGTATTAATTCAGGAGATTTCTTTAACTCTTACTCTTTCTGATCTACTTTAAAACAATTCTTGGAACTTCATGGAAACCTGCAAATATTTTCAAACTACATTTCCTTTAGCATGTAACAACTGAACATCTTTTTCTCACTGGGGAGCTCTTCCATGAAAATGGAGTCTTTGTTTTTTTAAAAGCTGGTGGCCTCCTTATTCCCCACCTGAGATCATAATTGTTTTGTAACCTCACAATCACTTCACAGTAGTCTTGTTTGTCCAAACTTAATCCTGTTTTTATGCAATTTTCCCCAGTGATAGTGATGCAATGGAAAATTGGTAAATGGGAAAATACATGCCATGTGGAGAAAACTGTTTCTACCTAGAATGTTTTTCTTTTTTATTATCTTTAATGTCTTTATTTTTTAATAAGCAAATAGGATAGTTGGATTATATAAATAATGTAATAAAAATACATTGCAGTATGAACTATAATATATCTGTAAAATGACCATAATATAAATTCTATACTTAAAAATAGAAAAAGTATTAAGGACTGGGTTTTATTACTTCAGCTTTTTATAAATATATCAAAACTTGGGTTTATTTTGACCTTCATTTTATTTCCTCCACTGGCATCTATCATATCCTGGAGTGAAAGTATACTTAAGTTCTAAAAGGCTATGGGGGGGTGGGGAGGAGGGGAGAAAGGGCTGAGCTCAAAATCCCCCATTAGAATGTAAGCACCTGGAGGGAAGGCATGACTTCTTTTGGGAAGGGGTTGTATTCCTAGTGCCCTACTCATAGTAGGTACTTAAGAAAAACTTGGATTGAATTGGATTAGGTCCTACAATGCTAGAAAGACTTCAATTATGGTTCTACTGATAGACTTTCTGTATCTGATACCTAAGGACTAGCCTGAATAAGTATAGAGAGGGTATTCATCAGAAGAATTTCTACCATGTAACGTTTTTTTCCTTTAATGTCAACAACCTGTGATACTACCTACTATAGCATGGAGGGGCTATAGTTTTTGTCAGTGGGGGACTGTCCATACTAGAATTTTGACCTTAAAATTTTCAGTCTTTAAAATATGGAACTTGAAAAAGATCCACATAGTTTTGTGAAATTTAGAAATTTCACCTACTAATTTCACAGTTGGCTATTGTGAAACTGATTGCCCATTATTGATTGATGAATAGTTAAGAGTTTTAGCAATGATTGTAATCAACTTCTAAGACTTTGATTTGAATTTATTTTGCATAGGACTTGGTGGAAAAGTTTGTAAAAACTGTGAACACAACTGAGACTGAACCTGCCTCTTGAGAAAGATAAAGCAGATGGATGGAGCATAATTTAAGCTGTTCAGGAGGTGTTTTTCCTAGAACTGAGTCTTTGATAAAGGAAGTGTGTGTGGGTGGGGTAGTATCTGGTTAGGGACTTCATAGAAGATGTTGTTCAAATCTGTATTTTCCTTGTTACTATGGATTCTGGAGATCACCTCTTTTGTAAGTCAGCATAATTATGGATCAATCACAGTCTGAGTTTAGTTGGCACCAGCAGACCTTATATATTTACATAACCAAACTGCCTAAAAGGTGGTTCTGATGGTAAGATGTGTCTTTGGTCAATGAGGGTCCACTGACTTCTATTATTGACATTTGATTTTTTATTATTATTTGATTTGTTTTCAGTGTTCTACAATCACTTTCATATAACTTAGACTTTTTTTCCCCTCCCTGCCCCTCCTTCCCCACTACTTCCTCCCTACCTCCCTGAGATGGCATACAATTTTATATAGGTTCTACACATACATTCCTATTAAATACATTGGTTATGTTACATAGAAGAATTAAAATGACTGGGAGAAATCATAAAACAAAACAAAATGTAATGCAAAAGAAAATGATCCGCTACATTCTGCGATTGAATTCCATAGTTCTTTCTCTGGATGTGGAAGGCATTTTGCCTTAAGAGACCACTGGGAATTTTTTAAGTCCTTGCATTGCAATGAAGTTCTAAGTCTACCAGAAAAAATCCTCGCACACTGTGGTTGTTGCTGTGTACAAAGTTCTCCTAGTTCTGCTCCTTTCCATTAATGGTATTTTCCAGCCTTGCTAATAAGCAGATTTTGCTTGGACTTTTGTGCCTCAGTTACTCTTTATTGTAGATTTTTACTGCAACATTATTAAAATTTATTTTTCATAGAGAAAATGGATTAATTTCTTTTTTGCCTTTTCTTCTCAGAATGGTTATATCAATAACTTGGTATACACATATTTGATATAATATATTTATTCTGGTTATTATATAATCTTTCATCAAAACACAGCTTTTTTGCTTTCCTGGAAAATATAGCTAAATAGTCTTTTTCTCTTTTCTAAACAACACTCCCTTTTTCTCCAGGATAACAATAATATTAATGAAAAATCACCTTGCTCAAGGTCAAACCAATTGTCCACACATTTGGGGAAGGGATAGCAGAGTTGGGGAATGCTAGCCATCATAATGGAGCTGTGAAGATCTGTTAGGAATTTTGAGACACTAGCAAATTGGGCTCTGAGGATATCACTTATTGGACTAGTTCCTCCATCAGAGTAAGACAGTTGCTTTTAAAACTCAAAAGGAAGAGGATGGAGTAGGATAGGGTGGCAGGATGACTCTCTTCTAAACCATCATGATGATTTGCTTAACATGAGAGACAGAAGAGCAATTGCTACACCTTCATTTTACGATACCAGCTACGGGCCAGAATTCTTGGCAGTTAGAGGAGGAATGGATAGAATTCTGGACCCGGATTCAGGAAGACCTGAGTTCAAATATGGCTTAAGACAATTACTGGCTGCATGACTCTGGGCAAGTCACTTAACTTCTGTCTTCCTCAGTTTCCTATTTGTATAATAGAGATAATAATAGCACCTATGGTTTATGAACTATCAGTCATAATGACACTTAACTGGTCACCAAGCCAGAATTCTATGAATATATTAAAAAGGAAGTCCTCAGGCTAATTTCTTCCTGCCAGTCTTGAGGTATAAGGATCATTCTCTGAGCTCTGGTTGTGTTTATGGGGCAGAGGGAGGAAGTCCTTATTCCACATAGAGTCTGTTCTCATAAGCACAAGGCCTCCTAGAGAGTCCACTATCTGACATGAAAACCACTAGCTGTTTGTACCTTCCTTGTTTTGGTATAGGGCCTTGTTAAGATCTCAAAAGAACATCTGGTGTTTTCCTACCCTCCCTGTTCCCTACTGTGGGCATCTGAGTAGTGGGATATTGCTTACAGAGCAGAATGGACAAGACAAGAGAAACCACTGAAAGGAAGAACACCATGATGGAGGCTATACAGTGGCAGTGAAATGTAAAAATAACCAATAAACAAGTCTGTGGCAAACATCCTAGTGAAGTTTGAGTATTTGTTTCTCAACTGATTGGAATTATTCTTATAAATTCTTATTACTTAGCAATAGAGCATTGCCTATACTTCCAGTGTGAGATTAAGGTGGCTTCTGCTTCAAGTTTGTACCCAAGGTACATTTTTACCTCCCTCCCAACCCCTCTCTCCTATATTGGCAAGGATTCCTTAGACCAGAGTCAAAATGGAATGGAAACACTGAGAGCTGAGGTCTCCTACTGAGGGAATATGGAACCTCAGAGCAATGAACCCAGGGCAAGCCATGAAGGTAGGCAAAGGACAGGGATTGGCTAAAGACACCAGTCCCTATGGCCCTGCCTAGTAGTGCCTGGCTAGATCCGATGCTGGATGCATAGGATAAAAAATAGTTTTTCTCAGCTGGAATGAGGGATTAAAGGATCATGCCTTATGGGACAAGGGAAGCCTGGGACTTTTTGCTCTCCTAGGAGAGGAGAGAGACAGGGTAGACATGCATTAGTGATGAGCCAGTGGCAAGGAAGTTTTCTGCTACCCCAGAATGAATCTAATTATAAGCAGTTGGAGCCTTATCTTATTCACTTAAAGAATGATCTGCCTGCTTAGAATATTCCATGTGCCACGCTGTGGGATATGGTAAAGTTATACCCTCTCCACTCTCACTTCCTTGTGTTATTATTGCCTGGCAATAGGTATCTCTACCTTCTGATGTTTCCGCACTCTACTTAAGCCTTGTGTATTTACTCTCTATAGTTTCATAATGAATTTTGTAATCAGATAAAGATAAACTGGTGAGTGAGTGCTTACTACAAAGAGAGGAATATGCAAGGAAAAGGAGGTAAAATAAATGCTGGAACTTGAGCCCAATCCTAATTAATCTGAATTCTCTCTTAAGCTTTCTTGCTCACTGACTAAAAAGGGGCTTCAATAATTGACTGATGTATTTATAAGAACAGAAACACTTATAATAGTGATTCAGGATCAGATCATTCCCATCAGAAATTATTAAAGAGTATGTCATAATAATTTAAGAATAAGACTTTTAATATATACTACCATATAAAACACTGATAATCTTCAAAGTGCATGAAATCAAAAACTTTCAAAATATATAGATCTGATAGAAGAAATTAAATTCATCTGTGAAAAAGATGAGATACTTGTCATGCCTGTCATCCTAGCTGCCTCTAAAGTTGTCCCAAAAATGTTTTCAGTAAATTTATAGAAGCTGATGTTACATCTCGATAATCTTACTTTTTTTAAAAAGCAATCATTTTATCTTTTTACACAGTAGTCTGAAGGACAGCAAATACACAAAAGTAACAGCCAACTAGGGACTTGTCCTATTTCTAACGAAATCCCATCAAAAAAGTTGAGAATATGTTAGTAGTAATAACTAACACTGGTTTGTGAAGCTCATTATATATAAATAAAATAAAAAAGGAAGGTTGTTCAGGTAGCAGTGTAGACCAAGGAAACAACTACAGACACCACTGACGAACATTTATAACATTTAAACAAGCTTTAAAGGCACAGAACAACATTGGAGGGCTCAGAAGTGGGTAACTCAGATATCTAAAAGCCACCCTGCAGGGAGGAGAAGAAAAAAAAGGAAGGATTTGAAGTGTTGGGTTTACCTTAAGAAGCCAGAGGAGGGAAGGGCAGAGAAATAATTCTAGAGAAAAGCTCTCTGAAGGAAGAAAGTACTAATGATGAGCATTCAAAAGCTGAAATGCCAAAGGATTCTAAGGACTTAGAAGTCTCTGCTGAGGAGAACAAAGATGCTGGAGATAGGAAAGATGGATCCCTTTTAAAATCAAAAAGAAAACAGAAGAAGCATAAAGAGCCAGGAGATAGGAGATAAGAGGTCATACCATTTGGGCGCACTACCCAAGAGTGAATAGATGGAATTGAAAAAAAAGACCAAGAGTATTTGGCTCTGCAGAAAGCCAGTATGGCTTCTTTAAAAAAAAAAAAAATCCTAAATAAAACCTGAGAATTTAGGGCAGATGGACACAGACTCTGAAAAGCAACCATGCAAATACTGAAGACTGTCAGTCTTGGGAGGTTAACACAGTGGGACCCAGTTAGTGAGTGGATTGATTGTGAAGATTATTGGCATGGACGCTGCCCCCCCCCCCCCCCCCCCCCCCCGCCCCGCCACAAGCAGGAAGCACCTCTAGGCAACCTTGGCAGTGATTTCTGAAGTTGTTTATGTCAATGTGTTAGAAGGAGATACAGAATGCCATGCTAGCTTTAAAACTCCAGAGGATGCTCAAGCAGCCATCAAAGCACAGGAAGAAATTAAAACGAAATATAATTGGAAATGTGAGCTCCTCTCCAGTGACCATGAACAGAGAAAGTGGCAGAAGATTTGCCAGGCTAAACTTAACCAACTTTGTGAAATGAAATGTGGAGCAGAGAAGTTGATCAACAAAGCTGAAAAAAATTAGGTGTGGCAAGACTCAACAAGCAAATCAACACATTAGGTTTTCAGAATATGATTGAAAAGGTTTGAATTTTGCTTTACCTTGAGGACTTTTAAATTCACTGAATACTTTTGTTGTTGTAGCTGGGGTTTGTCCTACATTCTTGAAGAAGACCATGACTTCAGGGAGATGATGCCATGTCAAGCAAGTGAATTGGATTTAAATGAGGCAGGGCTGTGCAAAGTCACCAGCTTCACTTTGTCCTCCAGAGTCATCTGGATCCAGTGGCCAGATATAGATCAAGTCACTGGAGATGGCCCTGGATACAGTGGCCTTTTTAAACTAAGGTCTTTAACAGATTTCAGTTTGACTAAACACCCAATCAGTCATTAAAACTATGTAAGAAATGAGGCAGAGAATGGCCTCTTTTACCAAGTTAAAAAAAAATCAATCTGGGAGGGAAAGACCCTGGGGGGTGGGGTTCAGCCCAAAACAGAAAAAATCGCCATTTACACTTATTCTGAGCCAATCAGGGTCCAAACAGTGATCAAGGACTTGGGCTGGAGCTTACTGTATGCCAATCAATGAGAGCCATAGTGATTTGGAGTTAAAGTTTTTTCTTTCTTCTCTCCTTCCCTTCCCTCTGTCCACTTGGGGTATGATACCTGCTCTGCTCAAAGGAAAAACTCACAAGATATCTTTCAGTTTACAGGCTAGATTTCTTTCTTAAGGATCTTGCCTGAAACCCAAATCATTTTGGCTCCCATTGATTGTGACAACTGAATACTTTTACTATTCTTAAGAAGTCTGTTTCTTTGTATTTCCTTTTCAGCCTGGTACTACAGAATTTTGCTTTAAAAGCCAACTTTTAATTGAATTATATTTAACTACTTTGAGACTATAGATATGGATTTTCCTTTAAGAATATAGCTTGTTTCATTTAGCATTTTTGGGTAATTTATGTAAATCAACTGATCAAATGGCTAATTAACAATTAAATGTGTTTTAAAGGAAATAAAAGAAACTAGTGATTCTAAGAGAAGGTGAGTGCATTCCAGCCATAGGGGAAAGTTTATGCAAATGCATGGAGAAGAGATAGAAAGTCATATATAAGGAATAACAAGTAGCATTTGTAAAGGGGAATAATGCAAATAAGCCTGGAAAAGTCTGGGCTGCCACCAGATTGTGAGGAGGAGTCAAATGCCTAGCTGAGGAGTTTAGCTTGCTCCGAGAGGCAGCAGGAAGTTATTAGATCTTGACCAGAGGAGTAACATGGTCTGACCTGTGCTTTAGGAGTATCACTCTGATAGCTGTGTATTGGGTGAATTTGAGGGGAAAGTGACTTGAGGCCTGGAGAACAATTCAGAAGCTATTGGACTAGCCCAGTTAAGGGATGATGATGAGAGTCTGAACTAGGGGAGAGAGAAGAAAGGACAGATAGATGTGAAGGCTGGATAAACTGGTCTGGTTTATCTGGTCGGATAGGGAGGCAGGAATAGACTATAGACATGGATGACTGGAAAGGAGGTGGTACTTTCTGCATACATGGAAAAATTAGGGAAAGTAGTGTGTTTGGAGGAAAATGAGTGAGTGCTGATTTAGAATTGTTCAATTTGGAAGGGGAAATTATCGAGTAGGGAAATTGGTGATATTGGACCAGATCTCAGGACAGAGACTAGGACTGGATATATAGATCTGGGACTCATTTGCATAGAAATTATTATTGAACCTGTGACTGCTTATGAGATCATGAAGTCCAGAGCCATGAGGATAGACACACAATAAGGAACATGAATCATGTAGCAACAGAAAATGAAAACATTGCTACAACTTTCCATCACCATTGAGTTAGAATCCCAGCAGAGCAGCTCATTGGAAAGGGGAAAGTAGTGTGACGCTTAAAAAAAGTTCAAGAGACATAATTTCTGGGTAATTAGTTATCTTATTAATAATGCTAGCATTTTAATAAAAGAGGTCAGTGGCACTCTGGAATGTGAAGAACTGTCATGGCAGTGTTCACAGCTTATATACCCTTGAAAAGGGGTATTCCTGAGGGTGGAAATCATCTGATTGGTGCTAGATTTATTCTAATGAACTTTGATTGTGTCACTTAATTCTAAATTACTCCAGCCTCAGGCAATCTAATCAAAGAAATTATCTGAGTAGAACACAGTGGGATTAAATTCAATTGTAAGGTTGGGTAGGATCTGAACAAGGAGGAGAGTTAATTCCATGCCCTTCCAGAGATTAAAATTTGAAATGAGAACTATAGAAAAAAAAATCCAGAACTCTGAATCTCCCCAAATCATTGGTTATTAATAATCATTTCTCTCAGTAGTCAACTTCAATGTAACCGTCCATTACCACCAAGCTAGCCTGGAAAAAGTGAGATAACATGCTCCCATAAACATCAAGCATCCAAACTGTTGTCCTCTTACTACCAGGACTTGATCCAGTATCTGAGCCTCAGGCAATGATGTATGTCGCTCAGCATCAGAAATGATGAGAAAGGGATGATGATGGGAGTCTGAACTAGGGTGGTGGCCACGTAAGGAGAGAGAGGAGAGAGCCCAATATGAAAGATGTGAAGGTAGATTTCTAAGGTTCATTTTAGCTCTTTTAGTCTGGAAGAGCACAAACCTATTGAAAGGACCTCTATAGTAAGTCCATTGGTAAGGTATGCCCCTAAATTTACCTTTTATATAAAATAGATTTTTATATCAGATTCCATTAAACTTTCACAGAATCATGAAAAGACCATCTTATCCAACCAGCATCTAGGCAAAAGTTTCCTTAGCAATATCCTTGAAAAGTGATCAACCAATCTTCATTGAAAAGTTTCTAGAAGCAGAAGTTCTGATTTTGGATAGCTCCATGATTAGGATATACTTGTGAAGTCATGAATCTTCATAGGCTTAAAGCTAGAAGAGACATTAAAGTGATCTGGCTATTCAACTCCCCTCATTTTGTTGATATCTAGAAAAGTTAAATGATTTGCCCAATGTCAGACAGGTAGTGAGTAGCAGAGCTGGAATTTGCAGCCAGCTTCTCCAGTTCTAGAGACCACACTCTTAGCACTGTGCGTACTGCCTCTTGGAAGGCAGACTGGATCCATAGTTAATGTTGATCACACCCACAAAATAGGAGTAAATTAGTCATTCTGAAACAGTTAACTTCTGTCTCCTTCTCTAGTCCCTGTGTTTATTTTATAGTTAATGTTAAACTTGCATTTCCTGCACTTGCTAGTAAAATATCTCCTTTTGTGAGTCTAGATAATAAGTACAAAGCCAGAACTCTAGGGAATGTGTGTGAGGGAAACTACCAAGTGTGAGGGGATTAGTGATCATTCCTTTTCCCAAGTTCATCCCCATCCATGCCTCTTAATTATTCTTCTAGCTCTGCTCCACCATTCAGGTAACTGAGATGTTACTGCCACTCTTAACGTCTAGGGACACTGATCTCTCTGAACTCTCTTGAGTTAGGCTGTGGATAAATTCCTTTTCCCCTTAGTTCAGAGGAGAGAGAATTAGGGTTTTGCAAAACCAATTTTATGGGATAAAAAAAGAAAATAAGACAAATTTAAAGCAGAGTAATGGGTGAGATAGCGGGGTACAGATAATTATCTTGAGGTAATTGCACACTGTAAATAAACAATGTGTTATGTCCAAAACTGAACAGGAGGAAGAAAACATGTTGGATTACCATTGGGAGATTGTAAAATTCCCCAAGTTTCTCCCCAAAACAAAAGCTCCTCTTTTTAACACCAGGATTCTACTAATTTTGTTGTATGTCAATGAATCATGGAACGACATAGCTTCTGGAGTACTAAAAATGAGCGTCACTTATGGGCAGTGAGGAAGTACATTTTGAGTATGAGGAGGCTGCAGAACATTATAAATAAGGAATTATGTGGGGGCAGCTAGGTGGTGCAGTGAATAGAGTATGAGCCTTGGAGTCAGGAGAACCTAAATTCAAATCCATCCTCAGACACTACATTCACTAGCTGTGTGACCTCAAGCCAAGTCACTTAACCTCAATAGCCTTGCCTCCCCCTGCCCAAAACAAAAAACAAAATTGAGGAATTATGAACACAAACCAGGGTAAAAGATGTCATCAAATAAATGCATGGGTGGAAAAAGATGACAGGCAGCATCGTACAGAGGAAAGATGGCCATCTTTGGAGTTGGAAGAACTGGGTTTGCATCCTGTGTCTGGCACTTAGTACCTATGTAACTCAGGGCAAGTCATTTTACCTCTGTGAACCTCAGTTTCCTCAGCTGTAAAATGCATTGGACTAAATGGCCTCTAAGGTCCCTTCAGGCTCTAACCTATGATCCTGTGAAAATGGGATGGTCGCAGGAGGAGAGCAAGGCATAACTGATGGAAAGTATCATCACTTTTCTTCAGGGTGTCAGGATGAACCAGCAAGTTGGGTAGACACCTTGCAGTGAGCTTGTAGGAGGACGTAGACCAGAGCAGCAGAGGTTGGGTGAGCATGGGCTTCTCGTAATCTGGATATGATGAAATCACAGAAGTATTTTGTTTTGGGGAGAAGTTTAAGGAACTTTTAGTAGAACATTGACTTGGCTAACATGATTTATGTGGTACCAGCCCCTACCTACGTTTCCTGCTTTCATAGCTAGATATTGACTAGTAGTAACCAGGGGACTTTGGGGAAGTGTACCATCATCCTTGGAGACCATGAATATTATAATCAGCAATGTCCTCCAGAGTCTCACTTTCTGTAAGACTTCCTCTTAAGTTCCCACTAAATTCCTGCTTCGTTTCTGAGGGATGCCTTCTAGATCATGATTCATTCACAGATAACTGATGACTGCCCTCATCCTTCACCCTTGCCTCCTTCACGGGGTGCGACTCTTCCAGATTTCTATCACTACATGCTACAGGACACAGTTGTATGAATAATTCATTTTATTTTTAGGGGCATGTTTTAATACCAAAGGGAAGAGAACTTGTGTTTTGGAATCTAGAACTTCCTTCCAGGCTCATGTCAGGGAACATCTCAGACGGGAAGTCTTTCTAACTCTATCTCCTCTCACCCCAGGGGTTTGTACTCTCTTCCTTCCTCAAAGTATCTCATATTTATTTAGCTATGTAGACATTGTAGAATGGAAGTTTATTAAAGGCTGGAATTGTTCCACTTTGGTCTTGCATTCTCAATGCCTAGCACAGTTTCTTCTTGAACATTGCGTGCTTGAAAAATGTTGAATGAGTCTTAAGATTCTCTGGCTTCCTCCAAGAATTAGCTCAAATCACCTGCAGGAGCCTGTCCTAGTCCCCCCAGCTACTAGTGCCTATACCTCAGAATTCTTCCTGCTTGCTTCCTCCCCTTCTCTCTTCCTTCCTTCCCTTCTTTCTTTTCCTTCCTTCCTTCCTTCCTTCCTTCCTTCCTTCCTTCCTTCCTTCCTTCCTTCCTTCCTTCCTTCCTTCCTTCCTTCCTTCCTTCCTCCTTCCTTCCTTCCCTTCTTTCTTTTCCTTCCTTCCTCCTTCCTTCCTTCCTTCCTTCCTTCCTTCCTTCCTTCCTTCCTTCCTTCCTTCCCCCCTCGTGATTCTAAAAGGTCAAAGCTAGTAGACTGAGCATTCTAGGGTTGGATGTGTGGTAGGGGTGGGATGTTGATGCAAAGCAATGGAGATTCCTAGCACTTTGGAACTTGGCTGTGTGAGGAACAGTATGTAGGTCAATACTACTAGACTGCACAAAGGGTAAAAAGAAGTAATGTGTTAAGAGTGAGATGGCTGGAAGGTGCTACTTTGTGAAGAGTTGTAAGTCTTCCCAAGAGTTACTCCTGAAGGCAATGCAGAGCCACTAGAATTTGTTGAGTAAAATTGTGACACAGTCAGACTTGGCTTTAGGAAAACCACTTTGTTGGTTATGTGGAAGATGTATTGGAGTGTGGAGAAGATTTGATGTAGGAAGGCAAATTGGGAGACTATAGCAATAGAAATATAGTGTGGTTGAACCTAGGTGCATGTACATTTTTAACGAAAGGAAAATTTATTTTCCCTGTTGAGATGTCTCAAAATATACAAATTCTAAGTTTACCCATGATTTAGTTTCTCCAAAAAACAACTTTGGTCTAAGAATAAATATGACATTTGAACTTAAAGGGTAATTTGAATAATTCTATGGAAGTCCCTGAAAACAATGGCCAATAATAAAATTGCCCCTACACCTTAATTAGCACACTGCTCTTCCAGGTGGCATTAATACTTCATTAATATTTTACATTCACCACATGCTCAAGGATACATCTGTAGAACCATTTGCCATTATTTTTAGAGCGTATATTTCAACATCAAAGGAAAGAGGAGACAAAAAATGTAGCATGCTGGGAAAACTCAACAAAGAACATGATCTAAAATATAGTTAAAGTGTTCCTATTCTATTAGGAAGCCCAAGTGATTTCCTTTCCACTCATCCCCACTCCCCCCATGACAATCACTCTCTGTTGATTAAACAGCAGACAAAAAATACAATTAAGTAGATTAGCTTATCAAAACCAACTACCTTTCCCACCCTCAGGTAAATATCTTATTTAGAAATTTCCAAGTTCTGAACAGAAATAAACAATACCTAGGCTTGTCTAAATAACAATAATTTTTGAAATTTGCTTGTTTATTTTTTCAGTTTTTTTGTAAATAGTATTTTATTTTTCCAGTTAAATGTAAAGACAATTTTCAACATTCATTTTTATGAGATTTTGAGTTCAAAATTTTTCTTCCTTGTTCCCTTTTTTCCCTTCTCCCTCCCTAAGATGGCAAGCAATCTAATATAGGTTATACATGTGTAATTATGGTAACATATTTCCACATTAGTCATGTTGTGAAAGAAGAAACAGAACAAAAGAGAGAAGCCACAAGAAACAAAAAACAACAAAAAAAGTGAAAATAATATGCTTCCGTCTATATTCAGACCTCTGGATGTGGGTAAGATTCTGCCATGAATCTTTTGGAATTGTCTTGGATCATTGTACTGCTGGGAAGAGCTAAGTCGTTCATAGTTGATTACTGCACAGTGTTACTGTTACTGAGTATAATGTCCTCCCGGTTCTGCTTACTTCACTGAGCATCAGTTCATGGAAGGCTTTCCAGATTCTTGTGAAATCTGGCTGTTAATCATTTCTTACAATACAATAGTATTCCATTACATTCACATACCACAACTTGTTCAACCTTTCCCCCCACAAAAAAAGCTCCTATAAATATTTTTGTACATATGGATCCTTTTCCCTTTTTTATGATCTCTTTGGGATACAGATCTAGTAGTACTTTTGCTGGGTCAAAGGTCAAAACCCACTTCTTAACATTCAATCTCAATTTCTATGACCCAAATTTTATGTTGCAGAAAACAACTTAATTTGGCCTTTTCACTGTTGTTTGATGGTGTTTGAGAGCTCAGATTGGGCATTATGAAGACCGAGAAGCAAGGCCTGTGGCCTTGTAAAATCACACGGAAAAGAAGACAGGTTTAGGAGGTCTTGGGTATATATATATGTATGTATGTATGTATGTATGTATGTATGTATGTATGTGTGACAAAAGGTACTCCTGACCAGAAAGTGATTGTAAAGGTAATGGCTCCTTCCAGGTTGTGAATGAAAGGGGTGTATATTAAAATGTAAATGCAGAATACTTAGGTTCATAAAGGCTGTTACAGAATTTGATAAGGACTCCATAGTACTGTTTGTATCAGGGAGGAATGTTGGTGAATTTTTGAATAAGGGAGATTAGATAGATCGATCTATCTATCTATCTATCTATCTATCTACCTATCTATCTATACTGCACTGAATTAAATGGTAGTCAAGTGGCCTGCTGTTTCTAGAATGAGTAGTGATATGAAAATGTGATGGGTACTTTCAGAGGATTTAAAAAGCATATGAAAAAAGGTAAATCCAAGATGTGACTCAAAATGACAGGACCAAGGCCAGTTCTCCCTAGAATAAAATCATAGATTCATAAACTATCAGAGTTGGAAGGAATCTAAAGGGACTTTGAAATCAGTCTCTGCTAGGAAAAAAAAATTTCCTCCATAAACCCTTGACAAATGATCATTCAATGTTTACTTTAAAACCTCCAGTGTTAAGGAGTTAACTAACTCCCAAGGCAGTCCATTAACTTTGGATAGTTCTTAAATATTGGAAAAGTTCTCCTTTATATCAAATATATCTTCCACCCTGCAACTTTCACCTGATACTCCTCTAGTACCAATAATTAATTAATGCATATAAATAATATGGAAACTCGATGATGCTTATCATCCCCTTCTCCCATTTCTGCCTTTATGCCATCATCAGTGCAGAAGTAGAAGGGTTGCTACCATCCTTTTTGAAGTACTCACAAAGCATCCCTTGAATAAAATGTTCTAGAATCCCCCCCCCCAAGGAAATTAATTTACTAATTTGGTGACATACTATTCAAACTACCAAGGGATTATTTCACAGAGATAGAAAAATAATAATAAAATGTATATGAAGAAACAAAAGGTCAAGAATCTCAAGTGTAATAATGAAAAAAGGAGAAAAAACAGTAGTCCATCAGTACCAGATTTCTAAATATATTAAAATGCAGTAATTTTCAAAATATTTTGGTCAAAATAGGGAGAGTTGGGTGGCACAATGGATAGAGCCATGGGCATGGAATCAAAAAAACCTGAGTTCAAATCCAGCCTTAGACACTTACTAGCTGTGTGACCCTGGGCAAGTAACTTAACCCTGTTTGCCTCAGTTTCCTCATCTGTAAAATAAGCTAGAGAAGGACATGGCAAATCACTCCAATATCTTGGCTAAGAAAACCCCAAATGGGGTCATGAAGAGTTGGACATGACTGAAGTGACTGAACAATTGCCTTTGTCCTTCATTGCCAAAGAAGACCATGCCATCAAAGAAATGATGATATGACTTGCATTTGACCTTGTTTTGAGTGAGGGAGGCATGTACAGGTCACCAGCCTCACTTCTCCTCCAGAGCCATCTGAATCCAGTGATTCCTGGATATTCATCAGGATGACTGGAGATGACCCAGGATGCAGTGGGAGACCTTGGGCATTTTAGGCCAAGGTCTTTGCATTGAATAGGCCTGGTTAAGAAGTAACCAGGGCAGGGCACCTTTAATGAGTCCAAGAAAAAGGAAAACATCAGCCTGGGAGGGAAATAGCAACAGGTACTATTGATAATCACTCTGAAGCTAGGAGGGTCCAGAAGAGCCCTCAGGCAGGGGCCCTTTGGTGAAATGGAATGGAAGGGAAGGAAAGGGAAGGAGGGGAGGGGAAGGGAAGGGAAAGGAGAGTAGTTAAAACAAAGAGGTAGAATCTAATTAGTGAAACAAATTGGGTACACACCATAGTGAAGTAAGCAAACACTGTAATAGCACAACACTTGAGAAACCTAAAGACCTCAGTTACTTGAATAAGGATTCATTATTTCACAAAAACTCACTAACTGGGAAACTGGAAAGTAATTTAGCAGAAATTTACCATAGACTGTCATCTCACACCATATAGTAAGATAAACTCCAAATGAGTTAAAGATAAAAGATGATATCGTAAGCAAATTAGAGGTGCAAGGAAGACATTACCTTTCAAATCTGTGGAAAGGGGAAGATGTCATGACTAAACAAGTAATAGAGTCACAGAAAATAAACTGGATAATTCTTATTATATACAGTTGGAGAACTGTAATACTTTCTGGGGCAAGTCATTCTATTTTTGGACAGTTTTATCGAATTAGGAGTGTTTTTCTGTACATTAAGCTTAAATCTGCTACTTTGTGACTTCCACTTATTGTTCCAGGTTCTGCCTTCTTGGGCCACACAGAACAAATGTAAACCCTGTTCCATATGACATATATCCTAGAACTTGAAGATACCTATTACGTCTCTGAAACTTTCTGCTCCTGGTTCTGGCTCCCAGCTCCTTCATGTGATCTTCATGCAGTATATCTTCTAGTCTTCTCACCACCTACGTCTTCTTCTGGATGTGCTCCACTTTGTCTATGTCTTCTCTAAAATGGGATTTCTAGAACTGAGAAGGATAGAGTATAGTGATACTGTTCCTTCATATACTAGGGGTGGGCCCAACTGGCCCTGCCATATATATACACTCTGGCTTTCTTAATAGAGCTCGGGATAGCATTATCTATTTTGGTGGCTATCTCATACAGCTGATTCATGTTGACCTTGCAGAATACCTGAACCCCAGGTTAGAATATAATCCTCAGACTCATAGATAAGATTCTCTTCCTACTGAAGTGACAGCAAACAGAAACCAGAGAAGGTAAACAAATGAGAATATGCTGGACAACATGCAGAGTGAATTTGTTCTCCTATTGGAAGCAAGAGAAAAGGAATCACAAATCTCATTCAAAGAGAAACCCTATTCTATCAAATTTATCAAGATCTTTGGGGATTCTGGTTCTGTCATCCAATGTGTTAGATACTCTACAAACTTTATGTCAACTGCAAATTTGCAAAGCATGCTATCTATGTCTTCATCCAAGTAATTTTTTTTTTTTTATAATTTCTCCACTAACAAATTTTGTTTTTTACTCCCCAGTGAGAGTGTCTTTGGTAGAGAAAACAGAACTAAATTAAAAGTTGACTAGTTCTGTCTTCTTTCTGTCAATGATGATCATCATTCCATCTACCTGGAATAGTCCTATCCCTTCTTTAATTTCTCCCTTGAATCCAGTATAGGGGCTGTGCCTGTGATGTCACCAGTGTAGGGAATCTATTCAGGTCAGCATCTCTGTATAACTGAGAGTCTTCAAGAGTTTCTTAGAGCACTGAGTGTTTAGGTAGCTTGTCCAGGGTCACACAGACCATAAGAGTCAGAAGTCTTTCTGGCCAGTTCTTAATCCACTTCTAGGGCATCTAGGTGGTGTAGTGGATAGAGCACCAATGCAGGAGTCAGGAGAACCTGAGTTCAAATCTCACCTCAGACACTTGGCACTCACTAGCTGTGTGACCTTGGGCAAGTCACTTAACCCCAATTGCCTCATCCTGATGCATATCTGGTCACTGGATTCAGATGACTCTGGAGAAGAAGTGAGGCTGGTGACCTGTACAGGCCTCCCTCTCTCAAAACAAAGTCAAGTGCGTGTCATATCATTACTTCTCTTATGGCATGGTCTTCTTTGGCAATGAAGGAGGAACACACAATTCACTCCATCACACTACTCCAATTTTTTAAAGTTATTGATATGTTTTATTTTGAAACAACAGATTCTTTGTCTTAAAAAAGCATCCAAATACACCCTCTTTCAATTTTTTATTGCTAGAACTAATTTTGTTGCTATCTCAATGGCATTTCGAAAAGGCCTTTTGTTTCCCATTGAATTGTCTGTGAGCTCATTCTAGATGTGAACTTTTCTGTCCCTATACTGATGGCACTGTACCACTCTTCTCTATAGATATCTTCAGTTCTATATCCTTGTTTTCATCATGTGTCTTCTAAAATCTGTTTTACCCTAAAATCGATATTGTTTTTCTAATCAGTTTCCTCTTTTCTTCCGCCCTCTTTAATGTTTGCCTGAAACTCTATATTTGATGACAATGAAGAAACAATGAATGAATGAAAAGTCATTGTTTAAGTGCCTACCTGCCAGGCTTTAGGGTGGATAAAAGTAGTAGGGGATATAAATACCAAAATGAGACTTCCAGTCTGTCCTTTCTTTCAGGGATCTTACTTTCTAATGGGGGATGCAGTGCATGTAGGGAAGTGGGAGCTAGAAAAGGGAGTTTTAGTATGAGAAGTCAGGGACTGTAAACTGATGGTCATGACCTTTCCAGGAGCAGGGGTAGCACGGATCTGATAATGTTGGCAAGAGACCTCAAAAGCTGGAAGCTGACTTGTCCAGAAGTCATTCAGCTTTTTTGTAGTTCAGCTTTCTCCTTTGTGAAAGCTAAGAACTGTGTGTTACTTAACCTTTCTGGACAACCTTTCTTGGGGGTTTTCTTATAGTCCACCACTATCACCAGCACCATTCAAAAGCTTTGGGTCCTAGCTATCCTTAAACATATAGATAAAAAGAAACAGCAATAGTTTTGAGATTTACAGAGTGTCACAAATATATGAAATCAATTTGAGCCTTACAACAACTCTGTCATTATTTTACAAACGAGGAAACGGGAGTTCAGAGAGATTAAAATTATTATTAGCTAGCATTCATGTAGCACTTTAAAGTTTACAAAGCACTTTATAGATTCTAACCTTTTGGGCCTTCACAACACTGCTGAGAAGTAGGTGACATTATTATCTGCGTTTTACAGTTGAGGAAACTGAGGCAGAGAGAGGTTAAGTCAACTTGCTCAGGGTCCTGCAATTAATAAATGTCTGATGTAGGTGTTAATCTGTATTGAAATTTTGTACTCTACCAACTGCCTACCTAGCTAGCTCTGACTTACTAAATGACTTCCCCAGGATCAAATACCTTCTAAGTGTTGGAGGAAAGATTCATACCCAGGGCTTCCGTTCAGGGCTTTGTCTAAAACATTACCATAGTCTATCAGTCCTTGAACTATTGGCCTGACTTTTCCTGAAGTCTTTTTCTATTTCAGTTTCTCCTTTATGAAAGCTAAGAGCTGTTTATTGCTTGACAACCTCAGAGTATTGGAAACCTAAAGGACAGTACTAGCACCAAATGCCTTCCTGGCTTCCCATGTGCTCACAAGAGTCCCAAGTTCAAAATTCCTCGTGATCCTTTTCCACCATGGGCTAGGCAGTATGGTAAGCAGCATCCTGTTGGGGTCATGCAGGGACATAGGATAGTGAGCCTAATTTCCAGGAAAGCTGACACGGGGCAAAAGCACACCCTCTATTTTCGGGCCACCCAGCTATTACTGGTTAGTACTAAAATAATTGGCTATTACAAAAATATAAACAGAAATGCCAAGTGTAGTATTTGTTACCCAACACAGGTGTTTGACCCACTGAGATCTGTTTGATTTCCTGTGTCATTCCAGCACAATATTGACTTTTCCCAGCTGTCACTGAACTGGGTTGGGGAGGATGAGAAGAGGGAGAAGAAGCTAGGGAAAGAACACAAGATAATGGTTGCTAGATAAACTTCTCTTCCCCTATCCCACTGTCTCTTCAGTCTTTCCTCCAGGGGAAAGTTCTGGGCCTAGAGTAAGGAAGACTCACTTTCCTGAATTCAAATCTTGCTTCAGACATTTACTAGCTGTGTGACCCTGGGCAAGTCCCTTAACTCTGTTTGCCTCTGTTTCCTCTTCTGTAAAATGAGTTGGAGAAAGAAATGGCAAATAGCTCCAGTATCTTTGCTAAGAAAATGCCTAATGGGGTCATGAAGGGTGGGACATGACCGAAATGTATGAATGAATAAGCAAGAACAAAAAGAGTGAGCATTTACATAGCTTCTTAGGGTCTGTGAAGCACTTTAAATATATTGTATGTGTTATATGTCACTTAATCCTCATAACAAACCCTGGGAGGTAGGTGCTGTTAGATCTCACAGGATCATGGTTTTAGAACTGGAAGAGACCTCAGAGCCCATCTGGTCTAAGAATTCTAACCACGGGTCCATTAACTTTTTCTTTTTTTAACATGTTGATAACTCATTTCAATAAAATTGGTTTCCTTCATAATCCTATGTATTTTAACTTTATTCATTTGAAAACATTATTCTGGGAAGGAGGTCATGGGCTTCAGCAGACTGCCAAAAAGATCCATGGCTTTAAAATGAAGAGCTAGACTGATTGCAAGACCTTCATTTTACAGATGAGGAAACTGCGTATCAGGGAGGTTAAGTGACCTGCCCAAGGTCACACACACAGCACTCATCTGGTGTGGGATTTGAACTCCTATCCCTGGTCTCTAGAACAAGCCCTCCTTCCATCACACCGGTTTCTTCATTTATAAAATGAAGGAGGGGAATTAAATGTTCTCTAAGGTCCCATCCAATTAGAAATCTCTGCTCTTATGGTCTCACCTTCATCACTGAACCATTTTATGTTCCATTACATTCAATTTTCAGGTGACCAGGACCATAACAGAGCTGGCCACTAGATGGTGGCTGAAAACCTCCAATCATCCTCCAGACTTCAGCTGCCCCAGGGCCACTGTAGCCCAAGTTGACTAAGAAACCCAACCCCCTGACGAAACCGAAGCAAAACCATGCAACATTTATGAGAGAAGTTAATGCAAAACATATTTTACATTTATGTCCAAATTATAGGACTGCAGTGAAGTGAATTTCTCACATGCACACCAGTGCCTTAATCAGAAGACATCTTAAAACAAGAGTCATTCGTTTGGAGTCCCTCATGGCCTATTATATATTAATAAACTCTTGTGATAATTTATTTTTTAGGGATCCCAATGATTCCATAACTAGGCAAGTAAATGCCATTCTCCCCGCCCCCCCCCCCCCCCCCCCCACTACAAATGAATGACTTTAGAAGGGGCTAAAAGCTAAAATTAAAATTGCTTTATCATTTTTATGGCAAGTAGCAGGTTTTATTATTTATATTTGTCCCATGGTTAAAAACTATGTTTAGAAGGGCTAGCTGAAATGTAATCTGTGCACCAGCTCAGTCTGACAAATTGCTATCAATTGTCTCATGACCAGATTTCAGGGAAAACCCTAAGCACTCCACAGGGTGTTTCAGTTCATAAAAAGCATGCGCCACCTCGTGGTAGAATTCTTGTGGGATGGAAGAGAATTAAAGAGGCATCTTGTACTCAGGCTTCTTTTATCAATGACTTCAAAGCTTGGCCATCACCTCCGCATGGGTGAACCTTCTTCTGACAAGAGGAGCGGTTCCTCCCCACATTAGTAAGTAGTCTTTGTGAGTTAGAATAAGTTGTGATGATGAACCTCTGCAAACTAAGACAAATTTGTTTTCAATCTACTGTCACTTACTACCTGGTTCACCTTGGGCAAGTCACTTACCTTTCCAGGGCCTCGGTTTCCTTGTCTGTAAAATGAAGAGCATTAGACTAGGTGGCTTCTGAAGTTCCTTCCAGTTCTAGAGCCATGCTTCCATGATATAGATCATGTAAAGAAGCCTCTCTAATTCTCTGTGGGTATATATGTCAGCTAGTCCAACCATCCTGGAAAGCAATTTGGAATTAGGCAGAGAAGATCACTAGTAAACATATCCATGTCCTTTGATCTGGAGATTCCTGTACTAGGGACATAACCCAATGATATCCTCCTTATATGCACCAAAACACATAGCCATAGTTTTCATAATGGCAAAGGCAGGCCATCAATTAGGGATGGCTAAACAAGTGGTGGTATGTGAATGTATTGAAATACTATTATATTCTAAGAAACGATGAATATGATGGATAAAAAAGAAGCTTAGGAACCAAGATGAACCAAGGCCAAGTGAAGTAAACAGAACCAGAAAAACAACTTAAAAAGATAAAACAAAAAAAAAAGGAAGAAGGGTAAGAGAAGGAGGAGAAAACCTTCCTAAATTTGTCATAATGTCTAGGTCATACTGAGGAATCAGGGTAGGACTGAAAAATTCCAAAGAAATTTTTCTTTTCAGTTCTACAAGTTATTGTTTTTTTCCTGTTGACAACTTTAATTTATTTGCTTGTATTTTGAGGGAAATATTCCATGCCCATATTTCACAATGTTGAGTATTGGATAAGACCCGAGTTCAAATCAGAATAATAATTTAATAGCAGTTACTATGCAAGTCACTTAACCTCTGTCTACTCCAATTCCCTCATCTGTAAATTGGGGAAACCCACTTCCCAGGGTTGTTGTGAGATCAAATGAGAAAATATTTGTAAAATATTTGCAAATCTTAAAATGCTTTGTAAATACAATCAATTTTCTACTTTTGTGGGAGTTACATTGCCAAGAAACTTCAAAAAAACAAAAGTTAATACATTGAACCTATGGGAAATAGGGAGTTAGGTTCCTGTCACCACCAAAAACTGTAATCTTCCCCTACAGATGCTAAAAATACACATTTCTGCATACAATTCTTTAAAACAAAACATTAATTCTAATAATGTGCACTTTCCGTAATTCAGTTACCATGAAATAACCCATAAAATGCAGTATAAAAAATAAAATTGGTAACAAACAGAACATTTTTTTCTCACTAGTAATTTCCTAGAACTCTGTAATCTTTTGTGCTAACATCTCAGTTTAAAAAACCACATTGACTTATGCCTATATTCACTTTTTTGATTTTATAGCACTTTAATATTTGCAAAGCATTTTACATTTATTATTTTTTTCATTTACTCTTTACAACAACCACAAGTACTTTTATTATTTCCTTTTTAGAAATGAAGAAATTGAGATCGAAGTTTTAATTGACTTACCTAAATCATACAACTAAGCAGGATTTGAGACAGAATTTGCACTCAGATCTTCCTGATGCTGTCAAGTACTTTATCTGTTAATTTATGAGCTCCTAATATGTATAAATACATGGCATAAAAAATTATAAAAACCCTTTCCTCCTAACAAACCTTCTTTTTAAAAAACTTTATATATTCATCCTTCAAGATATATTAAACCAACAAAGTAACACAAATACTATAAAACATACAATTCTTACAATGAAAACATTTTTTAACCTGAATCTTACCTTCTACTGTGTCAGATGATGGCATGAGGCTGCTGTATTGTATACTATACTGCTGTAAAACTCTACTGTGGCTTCTGAAAATCAAGGGAGAGGTTACTGGGACGTAAGTTGCTGCTGTAAGAGAAGTCTGAGAATGGCTAGGCCTCGACATCATCTCTGTTCTTCACAGATGGTGAATGGCGTTGTAGATCATGAAGGAAGCACCAGGTTGAAATGATCCATGAGCCAAGGCTACTTTATGCACTATCTGAGATCCTTAAGGGTCTTGGAGTATGAAGGCATAGAAGATGTTTAACCTTTAGACTACCAGTGATGAGGGGACTGGCAGCCTTGATGTCTCCAGTCAGTTGATTGATCATTCCAGGTCATCCTTCAAACTTGGAAACTATGAGTGGCACAGTTTGGGAAGTTTATTTGTCATCATCGTCTTTGCTGTCCTGAGGACCTTCCTGAGCCATTTCATCTAACTAGTCATTTGTTAGATGTCCCACAGATTTGCATTCACTTTTTTCCTCTACCGTGCATAACCCTAAATGTTCTGGGTTGCCAATACAAAAAGTGAGAATGAGGTTACTCATAAAGTCATGGGAATGCTTGAAGTCTCAAAAGTTAAACACATGAATGTTGAGCATTGCTTATTAGGAAGGTCTACCCCCTCTGCACATATTTTTGATCTCGTCTTCCCTGTCTTCACCTATCATCGCTACTTTTTCCATAACCCACTATCATTCCCACTTTTTTTCTCATCTTGAATCTTGCCCCAGGTAGTGCAAAAGCGATAGAGTGCTGTTTCTGGAGTCCCCAAATCAGAAAGATTTGAGTTCAAAACCAGTCTCAGACGCTTATTGTGTGACCCTAGGCAAGTTATTTAGTCTCTACCTGCCTCAGTTTCCTCAACTGTAAAATGGGGATCATAATAGCACCTACCTCACAGGTTTATTGTGAGGATCAAATGAGAAAATATTTGTAAAGCACTTAGCAGAGTGACTGGACACATAGTAGGTGCTTAGCAAATGCTTATTTCCTTTTCCCCTCTACCTATTGGATCCTTACCTGATGCCTACAGACAGGTCTCCCCTACCCTTAAACAAACAAACAAACAAAAAGCCTCATTGGATCATAATATCCCTGCAAGGTATTATCCTACATCTCTCATCCCTTTTTTTGGCTAAATTCCTTGAGAAAGTTCAGGGCAATTTATGCATTCACTTCTTTTTCTCTCATTCCCTTCAAAACCCTCTGCAATCCAGCTTCCATACTCATGATTCAACTGCAATTGCCCTCTCCAAAGTTACCAATTATCTATTCCTTACCAAATCTAATTGTCTTTTTTCAACATTCATTGTCCTTGACTGCTCTGTAGTGTTTGACACTGTTGACCATCTCTTTCTCTTGGATCCTATCTGCTTTCTAGGTTTATATGATATTTTCTTTCTTGGGACTACTCCTACCTGTCTGCTTTTCAGTCATCATCTAGGTAACACTTACTAACCAGTGGGCAATCCCCAAGGTTCTTTCCTGGCCCTTCTCTTTTCTTTCTATAATATCTCTCACTTGTTGAGCTCACATAGGTTCAGGGATGTTCTTTTTGTAGATATTTCTTAGACCTATATATCTAACCATAGTCTCTCAAGTGCCATTTCCACTTCACCAATCTCTTTGGATTTCTCCAACTGGATGTCCTATAGACATCTTAAACTCAATACATCCAAAGATGAATTCATCATCTTTCCCTCAAACCCTTTTTTCCTTGAAATTTCCCAATTAGTATTGAGGGCACCACCATTCTACTGGTAAGTCAAGCCTGCAAGCTTTGTGTCATACTCAACTCACTTTCACTCATCCCACTTAACAAATCATTTGCCAAACCGTATTTCTACATTTACAACATCTCTTAAGCATGCTCTGTTCTCTTCACTCATGCACCTACTACTTACTTCAGGTCTTCATCATGTGTCACCCGGTCCATTGCCAAAACCTTCCAGGTAATCTCTCATCTTTCTCCTTTCCAATCACTCCCTACCTGCCAAGGTTGGTTTTCTAAAGGGTACACCTGGCCATGTCACATCTCTACCTTCCCCCAATGAGTTTTAGTGACTCCTTATTAAGTCCAAGATCAAATACAAAGTTATCTCTTCATAAATTGGACCCTTCTTATCTTTCTATTCTTCTCATTCTTAATAATAATAGTTATACTAACTAATATTTATATAATGTTTACCATCTGCCAGGCACTGCGATAAGTGCTGAACAATGATTATCTTATATGATCTTCATAACAGCCCTGAGAGGTAGGGGATAAACAAAGGTGAAATGACTTGCCCAGGGTCACACAGCTAGCAAATGTCTGAAGCTGGACTGGAATTCAGGTCTTCCTGACTTTAGGCTATGTACTGTGTCTACTGTGCCACCTACTTGCCTCACACTTTATTTCCCTTTGCACATTCAACAAGTCAGCTATACTGACCGACCCATGTGCTGTTCCCTGAGCATAACACTCCATATGTTTTTGCTGACTGTCTCCCATCCAAGGAACATTCTGTTCCCCTTGCCCATGTCTTTTAGTTTTTCTGGCTTCCTTCAAGACTTCCCTTCTCTAGGAGGCCTTTCATGCTCTCCCAAGCTGCTAGTGCCTCTCCTCATATTATCTTATATCTTATATATGCCGGTTATGACATTATCTCCCCCATTAGAATTAAGCTCTGTGAGGACAGGGACTGGTTATGCCTTTCCTTGCATCCCTAGAGCTCAGAATAGTGCTGGCATATAATAAGCACTTAATAAAATGCTCAGTATAATAGATAATTTAATAATGTAGCAAAATATATAACATAGCATACATAACATAACCTACATATGTATGTGCAGGTGTGCACACATATACAAAACATGTGTGTATATAAATATATGTACACACATACATGCATATATACACATACATACACAAATACATATGTGTATACATATATGTTTTGCATTTTCTGTCTTCCATTAGAATGTGTAGCTTCTTGAGGGCAGGGACCATGTGTTTTCCTTTCTTCACATCTCTAGTGCTTAGCACAATGCCTGCCACAGTTAGTAATAAATACTTCTTGACTGACTAACTAGAAAGTGAAAGAATATATGTCTGGGACCTAAGAGTTGCAATCTAAAGGCAAGGGTAGGGCAGGGGACAGAGGTCCATCTCCTTCTCCTGTTCCTCCCTGTTTCTGGTGGTACCACACAGCTAGCCTCTGAGGCACTCAAAGACTCACCCACAGAGCAATGCTCCCTGCAACTCTTTTGTTTTTGTTTTTTGGAAGGGGAAAGGCAAGGCAATTGGAGTTAAGTGACTTACCCAAGGTCACATAGCTAGTAAGCGTCAAGTGGCCGAAGTTGGCATTCCTGTAACTCTTTACCACCCCTTTGCCTCTCCCAATGAAGTCCCAGATGTCAGTTTCAACTGGTCCCAGTTATAGTAGAGTTTGTCACATACGCCACAAGGGTAGCAGCAAGATGAGCAATGGACACTAGCTACACACCACCCAAATGGTTCTCTATTTAGTCTCCCCTCTCAGCTTTCCAGAATGCAAAAATACTTACCTGAACAGGTAGAAATGATTTCATTGTTCAGTCATATCTGACTCTTCATGACTCCGTTTGGGGTTTTCTTTGCAAAGATACTACAGCAGTTTGCCATTTCCTTCTTCAGCTCATTTTACAGATGAAGAAACTGAGGCAAATAAGGTTAAGTGACCTGCCCAGGGTCATACAATTAATAAGTGTTGAGGTCCTGATTCCAGGCCCAGAGCTCTATGCACTGTGCCACCTAGCTGCTTGAAGACTAAATAGGCCAAGGAAAGAAAGACTAATTCAAATTTAATTAAAGGCCCCAATCCCCACCTTTTTTATTCAAACTTAATGAATCTTCTGATACAATTAGCATTTCACATTTATCTGACTTGTCCCTTTATATTCAAAGACATTTCACAAATTTTGACAAAGTTGACTATCTTTATTTATTTTTCAGTTTTCAACATTCACTTCCCCAAGAATCTGAATTCCAAATTTTCTTCCCATCTCTCCATACCCTCCACCCCAGGACAGCATGTACCCCATCCATCCCTTCCTCCAGTCTGTCCTCCCTTCTATCACCCCCCCTTCTTCCATCCTCCTCCCCTCTCTTTTCCTGTAGGGCAAAATAGATTTCTATACCCCATTCCTGCATATCTTATTTCCCAGTTGCATACAAAAACAATTTTTAACATTAATTGTTAAAGCTTTGAGTTCCATATTCGCTCCCTTTCTCCTTCCTCATCCACCCTCATTGAGAAAGCAAGTAATTCAATATAGGTCATTCATATGTAGTCATGCAAAACACTTCCATAGCAGTTATGTTTCAAAAGACTAAACACATTTCCCTCTGTCCTGTCTTGCCTTCCATTTATTCCATTTTCTTCCTTGACCTGTCCCCTGACAATAGTGTTTGCTTCTGATTATCCCTTTCCCCAACTTGCTGTCCCTTCTATTACCTTCCCTCTCCTATCCCCTTCCGCCCTGCCTTCCTGCAGGGTAAAATAGATTTCCATACCCAAATGAGTATGTGTTATTCCCTCCTTAAGCCAAATCCTATGAGAATAAGGCTGCCTTATTCCCTTTCATATCCCCTCTCTTCCCCTCCATTGCAAAAGCTCTTTCTTGCCTCTTTTTACGTGAGATGATTTGCTACATTCTATCTCTTCCTTTCTCTTATTCCTGGTACATTCCACTCAACACTAAATTTTATTTTTTAAGTATTCTCCCTTCATATTCAGCTCACTCTATGCCCTCAGTCTATGTATGTATGTATGTATGTAATATACATACACATTTACATATACATGCTTACACATATAATACACATGCATACTTACACATACACACCTACATATATATGTGTATATATATGCATATGTATATATTCCCTTTAACTACTCTAATACTGAAAAAGGTCTCAAGAGTTACAAATATCATCTTCCCACGTAGGAAAGTAAACAGTTCAATTTTGATGAGTTCCTTACGGCTTGTCTTTCCTGTTTATCTTTTCATGTTTCTCTTGATGCTTATATTTGAAAGTCAATTTTTCTATTCAGCTCTAGTCTTTTCAACATGAATTCTTTGAAGTCTTCTAGTTCATTGAAATTCTACTTTTCCCCTTGAAGTATTATATTCAATTTTGCTGGGTAAGTGATTCTTGATTTTAATCCTACCTCCTTTGACCTTGGGAATATCATATTCTAAGCCCTTTGACTCCTTAATGTAGAAGCTGCTAAATCCTGTGTTATCCTGATTGTATTTGCACAATACTTGAATTGTTTCTTTCTGGCTGCTTATAGTATTTTCTCTTTCACCTGGCAACTCTGGAAGTTAACTAGAACATTTCTAGAAATTTTCCTTTTGGGATCTCTTTTAGGAGGTGATTGGGGGAATTCTTTCCATTTCTATTTTACTCTCTGGTTCTAGAATAACAGGGCAGTTTTTCTTGATAATTTCTTGGAAGATGATTTCTAGGCTTTTTTTTTTTTGATCATGGTTTTCAGGTAGACAAATAATTTTTAAATTATCTCTCTTGGATCTATTTTCCAGGTCACTTGTTTTTCCAATGGGATATTTCATATTGTCTTCTATTGTTTTCATTCTTTTGGTTTTGTTTTATAATTTCTTGATTTCTCATAAAGTCATAAGCTTCCATCTGCTCCATTCTAATTTTTTTCCTCCACTTTATTTCATACTCGTACCACACCACCACAATAATGACTTCTTCTTAATTTGTGTGTTTATTGGAGGGAGGGGGAACAGTGTCACAACCTGAGGTGTTGGTGGGGGAGGGGAGGAGACAAGTCAGTGGATGGTCTTGACAGGGCTCTTGAAGTTGCTGGCTGCCTTAAGCTGCAGTTGATAGGCCATAGGGTGGATCTTGAAGCCATCTGGCCTGGGCACAAATTGTTTGGCAGGCCGTTTGGGCATGTACTCAGGATACACAATGAAGAGCATGTGGGGAAAGCCGGTGCCAAAGTAAGAACCAACTCTGTGGTGGTACCTGGACAAGTAAACATCTATGCACTTAGGTCAGTACAACTTCACCATGGCCTCACCTGGTATGTCTGACAGTCCAATGAGCAACATGGGCTGGTTTTCACAATATGTATGCAGACAATAGCCAAAGTCTCCCTGCTGGTATTTTTCCAACATGTGGCTTATGCCATGGTTTGTGAGGATGAAGCAGGTGTGAATTAGTCCATACAGCAACTTGGCTCCTTGCTTGATCAGGTCACTCTGGTTAGTGTTGCCCTCCAACTCCTCATCGGGTTCCTAGTTGAGGAACATGTATAGTGCCTGCCTATAATGGGGCACCTGTTTGTTGAGCCCTGTGAGGTTGAACTTGTCTTGGATATAGTTTTCATCCACCTCACAGAAGAATTCATTGCCTCAAAGCCCTCAGAACCATGAGATCCATGATACTTCCTCTGAGCTAATCATCTTTATGTAAGCTACCAGGCCAGGGGTGGGCATGGAGAGGGAGAGGTTGCTCCCAAGGGTAGCTCTGTTCTTATTTTTAAAGAACTATTTTCTTCAGTGAGCTTCCAGACCTTCTTTTCCATTTGGCCAATTATGCTTTTTAAGGCATTCTTCTCCTCATTGGCTTTTTGAACCTCTTTTGTCATTTGGGTTAGTCTATTTTTAAAGGTATTATTTTCTTCAGCATTTTTTTGGGTCTCCTTTAGCAAGCAGTTGACTTGTTTTTTATGATTTTCTTGTATTGCTCTCATTTCTCTCCCCAATTTTTCCTCCACCTCTCTTACTTGATTTTCAAAATCCTTTTTGATCTCTTCCATGGTCTGAGATCATTTCATATTTTTTTGAAGGCTTTGGGTGTAGGAGCTTTGACTTTGTGCTGTCTTCCTCCAGTTGTATGCTGCTGTCTTCCTCTGGTTGTATGCTTTGGTCTTCCTCATCCAAAAGGATGGAAGAAAATACCTTTTCACCAAGAAAGTGACCTTCTATGATCTTATATTTTTTTCCCCTTTGGGGGCATTTCAAAAGGCAATTATTTGACTTTCAAGTAATTTGTCAAGTGGAGGGTATACTACCTCAGGCTTCAGAGGTTTTGTGCAGCTGTTCTCTGAGATATCTCTAGGAACCTATAAATTCTCAGTTCCTCCAAAGTGGCATAGTCAAGGGAGAGATGTTTATTCCTCTCCTGGTCTGTGCTCTGGTTTGTGAGCAATCACACATACTTTTTTCTGCCCTGAAAATGTGAGTAGGATTCCTTCTCCATAGCCACCACCAACTCCACCACACCAGTGCTCCTCCTCACTCCAGGACCGTCAATCAGGACTGAGGACCCACATCAGCTGCTCAATTCCCCCACTATCTGTAGGCCGAGAGCTCCATAATCAACTGCTGCTGTGGCAGTGGCCACAGTCGTCATGGAGCTGGGACCTAACCACACTCCCCTCTCACCCAGGTGAAAAGTATTTTCTCACTGACCTTTGATGTTGTATTTGGCAAGTCTGCTCCCGTCTATTCAATTGTGTCCCATGGTGGGCTGTACTCCACTATGAGCCCAGTATAGTAGACCTTTTCTCTTGGCCTTCCAGGTTGTCTTGGGCTGGAAATCTGTTTCACACTATCATTCTGTGGATTATGCTGCTCTAAAATTTGTTTAGAGTCATTTTTACAGGTATTTTAGGGGATTTGGGGGACTATAGGTATTTGGGGGATTTAGAAGAGCTCAAGCAGGTCCATGCTTCTTACTCTACCATCTTGGCTCCACCCTCAGTTATCTTTATAAAGATATCAGGATACAGCTAATATTTGACTTATGGTTCAGCCCAGCATCTTGAAACAAAATAATATTTTTATCATGACTTTTCAAATGGGCATAACTTTTGTGGGTTTTGGTAGGTTTTGCTGAAAATTGATGCATGGATTGAGATTTTTGAGATATTGAATTGCATCAAGTTTGATATTTAATTTAGATAAGTATTAATTATTAAAAATGACTATAGAGACAATGCCTACTAGTTCTTCTTTAGCTTAATAGTAAAATTCACATACATCTAGGACTTTAAGGTTTACAGTACACTTTCCTCACAAAGACCCTGGGAAGTAGGTTGCACAAAGATTATCATCCCATTTTACACAAGAGAAAAGTGAGATGTAAAATGGTTTAATGACTTGCTGGGACATACACAATTACTAAAGGTCAAAACCTAAGCTCAAATCTCAGTTCTCCTCTTGCCAGTTACTTCCCCTTAGATGACACTATGAGAAATTTTAGGAAAAAGTCATTTACTGCAGACTTATACAATGGAACATGACACCAAAGGAGGTTCTGTAGCCAGTGCTCCTTTAACCTGTAGACTTGATTCAGTGTGATTAAAAATAGAATCAACAGGCTGGCTCAAAATTTTTCATGCCTGCCTGGATCAGATATCCTTTCTGCATACATTTTAAGCAATGTGATTTATGCATAACACATTAGTTTCTGAAAGGACTTATGTTCTGCGGTGATGACTTTGAAAATTTCTATTAATATGAAACTTCTTGCTGATTCCATTTTGCTGTTTTCAAAATGGCTTCTTGAGAAAATTAGACATAGTGGCTTGGAGGTTTAATGCTGCAAACATTTCACACGTGATTGACAAGATATATTTAGACAGTTATATATTTAAAAGTGTAGCATTCTATTCATTAAAGTTTGTATCCTTCCAAGGTTTGCTTGGGGTCCTTTTACATATGGTATTTCCTTTTTGTTCTCCATAATTATTAATTCAATCCTTCAATCTTCTGTGACATTTATCAGTTTGGTTTGTTCCTACTCCTAGATCAAATACAGTATACATCATCTCAAATTTCACTAGGAGTAGTTGGGTGGTTTTTCCTCCCTTCTCTCCTTTCTTCCCCTTCACTTCCCTTCCCTTCCCTTCCCTTCCCTTTCCTTCCCTTTCCTTCCTTTCCCTACCCTTCTCTTTCTATTTCCATTTCTTGCCTTCCCTCTCTCCTTTCCTTCCCTTCTCTTTCCTTTTCCCCTTTTCCTTCTCCTTCTCTCTTCCCCTTCCTCTTTTCCCTTCTGCCTTCCCTTTCTTCTCCCTTCTCCTTTTCCCTTCTCTCCTCTTTCTCCTTTCTCCCTTCCCCTTTCCTTCTTTTCCCCTCTTTCTATTCTCTTTTTTGGTAATTTCAACCACTCTCAAGAAATTAACTATCACCTCTACATAAATAACTTCCAGATCTTCATCTCCACTTTCAACCTGTTTACTGTGAGCTCTAGTCTTTGTTTTCGACTGTGCACTCAACAATTGCAGCTAGCTACCTTTCCAACTACTCAAACTTAAAAAGTCCAAAACAAAACTCATCACTTTCCCCCCAAGAAACAGCTTCTCTTTCTCTCTTCTATTTCTATCATCTTCCTAATCATTTCTGACTTTCTTTTCCCTCATATTTTATGTCCTATCCATTGCTAAATTTTGCCAATTCTCCTTGCACAGTATCTTGTAGTTTTGTGTCTCTTCTTTTCATTCCTATACAACCAACCTAGTTCAGGTCCTAATCTCTTTTTACCAGGACAGTTGCAATAACCTCCTAAAAGGACTTTTTGCCTCCTAGGCTTGATCCCCTATCTAATTCATCTTTTACAATTGAGTATGAAATATTCTTTCTAATTCACTCATTTCACATCATTCCTCTGCTCAAAAATTTTCAATGGCTTTCCCATTATCTAGTAAATAAAGTATAGCTTCCAACATAGTCATTCATAACTCTGTTCAACATGACTCCAATCTTTCAACCTTATCTCATACTCTCCCCTTTCACAGAATGTATGACAGACAGTACAGTGGAAAAAGCACAGGTTCTAAAGTCAGAAGGTCTTGGTTTAGGTCTTACTTTTGATATTTATGTAGCCCCTTCTACCTCTAGATCAGGAGGAAGTAGTTAAAGGCACCATGGGGCAAGCTTTTAAACACATAACCCCGCCTAGGACATATAGTTTTCCTCTCCTTGTCAGCCTGGGAGAAGGTAGAGAAAATCTTTGGAATTACATAGCACAAGATGGGCTTGAGCAGAGGCTGAAAAGGGTGTGAGTTTTTCTCCAGCGGAAAAAACTCAAAACAAAACTGTGCTCTTGTCTGTAGCATCAGCAGTTCAGGAGAACTGGTGGACACAAAAGTGGACAGAGACAGGGTTGTGACACTGGATCACACAGCTAATAAGTGTCTAAAGCTGGATTTGAACTCAGGAAGTGGAGTTTTCCTGAGTCCAGGCCTGGAGCTCTGTGCACTGTGGAGCCATCTAGCTGTCCATCTATAACAGACATAACAAATAGACAATGATTTAGGTCCAGAATTGGCAGGAGTTGTGTGGAGACCTGACAGGATTGCCTTTGAGAAATAGACATTGGATGGGTACAGTGGCATACAATACAGAGTGCAGCCAGAAGTTTTACCCACCAAAGGTGGCAACAGCAGCACCAGTAACTACATCAGGAGCTCAGCCTCCAGCTAGGTGCATGCTCCCAGGTTACAGAATGTAGGTGGCAAGCATGACATTTCATTCTACTTTCTCTTCTGTCAGTTTGGAGGGATCAAAAAAAAATTATTGCTATTTCCTATTTTCCTATCCCCAGCTGCCAATGACAATTGGTAAGCTTGATTCTCTTTTTTAAATGAGTTTGCTTCCATTGTCTGTAGGCACAACAAAAGTGTGCTTTGGGGGTGGCCCTGAAGGATTTTAAAAAAATATTTCCAAGCTATCTGAGTAATGCTTGTGCATATGTATGTGTGCTGGTCTTGGAGTCAAGCAGATCTGAGTTTGAATCTTTCCTCAGACACTTACTAGCTTTGCAAATTTAAGTGACTTCAACAATGTTTGCTTTAGTATTCTCATCTGTAAAATGAAGATAATAATAGTATCTAACTCCTAGGGTTGTTGAGAAGATCAAATGAGATATTTGCTTTGAAAATATTAAAATGCTATGCAAATGCTTATCATTATTTACCCAAGTAGGCAATGGGTTTCCATTTCTGGAGAACTTCAAGTGAATCTGGATGACACTTATTGAGGGGATTTCTGTTCAGATTGTACAAGGTTCCAAGGCCCCATCCAACCCTGAAATTCCATGATTCTGACAGCAAAGGGAATGGAGGTCATAATGAGGATGAAGCACAAATATAGTTGGAGTAAGGCAGTGGAAGAGACAGAAGAATAGGAAACTGAGGCGTTCCTAACTATGGAAGTAGAACAGTTCCAAATAATGGTGTGGAGGTGCAATGTGGGTGGCTAAAGTGGAGGAAAGGTCATGGGAGGTCAAAAAGGTTGAAAGAAATCACAGGACTATGAAACCTAGACCTGTCTGGTTGGTTGATCTTTAGTCAGGTTTAGGTGACTGATTCACAGACCAAGAATTGGTGGGGTGGGTGAGGAAGAAGAGTACTCCCTTCTCCTCATCTAATTTGAGGTTGTCATTGTATACCCTGGGGCCTAGGCTTAGCAAGAATTAAGTCTGATATAAACAAACCACCCCTCATGCTTATATTTATAAGCAAGGCTAGAAAGACAAGTACAAGCTCTAGCTGCAGAGTCTTAAAAACAGTTGATTCACAGGACTCGCTGGGGAGTTGTTGGGCAATATGTTATGATGATGGCTTTAAAACCCTCGAATCCTAAGTTTGGCTCCATCTGTGGCTTTTACTTTCCAGCCCCCATGATGCAGATTTAACTAGTGCTAGGCTTGAAATCTTGCATAGTACTACAACCCAAAGATTTTGGGGTCTGTGACATATATCATGACCCTACTACGTGCAAGACATGGATCCAAAGTTTTATGCTCAATCATCATGCTCTATGGCAAAGAGAAAAGGCCCAAATAGCTAAAGGAAGGCAGAGAATATAGGGTTATGGAAGCCAGATCTGAGGAAAAACAAAGCATGAATAAGTAATTCATGAAAACAAAAATAACTTCATTTATAGCTATCATAATTCAGGACTATATATTCATAGAAAGACAGCATGGTAGAATAAAGAGGGTTGATCTTAAAGAATCAGATGGACCTGGGGTCAAGTCCTCCTTCTGACTCATACTGACTGTGTAACCATAGGTGAGTCACTTAGCTTTTTAATAATGCTGGGACAACTCTCCAAGACCATAAATCACAGAAGAACTTCTAATCTGCATCAGGGAGGGAGTTCCTTACTCATCATCGATGAAACCACAGATCTGGACCAAATATATTATATGTGCACTAGGACTGTGATACATATATCTATATAGATATAGCTATAACTACACAATTAAGGATAGCACACATATGTGGGAGAGTCAAGGGTGGGGTAGAGAAAAAAGAGGAGAGAGGAAAAAGTGACCCAGATATATTCCACCTCTAACATAAGGGCTGTGTCACTTCGCAAAGTATTCTCTACATGGCAACTTACAAAGCAGGTGACAAATCTGCTTTGGTGGACATCACTAGGAGTTCTCTATTTCTGTAAAATCACAGATATGGCTCAAAATGTGTATGTGAGTCTAATTTGCTCCATGATTCTTAAGAAATTAGATTGTGAGTTCCTTGAGAGAAGCACACTATGTTTTTTTTGCCTTTCTTTATCCTCAACACTTAGCACAGTGCTTAGCACAGAAGTAGGCACTTAATAAATGTTTGTTGAATGACTGACTGAAAACAAAACAAATATAATCCCTGATAACCACTGGGTATTGGTATTGATTCAGCCCAATCCTTAAATGGAGAAATTTCTCATGATACCATTAATTAAATACCTCTAAAGCTCTAGAATACATTCAATATTTATAGAGTTGGATAATTAACCTCTTTTCCATCCTTAATTCTATAATATTTACTCAGCATGTTTATTAGTTAGGGTTTATTTACTTAATTTGTGTTTAAATTTGTTGCATTTACTCTACAACCGAGGCAAAACCTGTCTGATTTTTCTGGAACAAGGCAAAACCACATCCCCTCCTTACAGCGATGTGAATGAACAGACCTCTAAAAGGAAGTTGAGCTCTCATTTATGAGAGAGGAAGAACAAAAAAGGACAAGGGAAGGTATTGGCTATGAAATCCTCTCCCTCCCCTGGCACAGAAGTGGGGGACTGCTAGGGCAGAATACTGCATGTGTTGTCAGACACAGGCTCTGTAATGGATGTTTTCAATTGTTTGTTTTTCATTATCAAGGAAGGATCAAGTTGGAGGGAGTTTGGTAGAAAATGACTGATGTAAAGACAAAAAGCATCAGTAAAACACATTAAAAGGTCAGTTTAGCTTTTGCCCTGCAATTCCATTTCGAAATAGGAGAAATCTGTCTTCAGTGGCCTTCACCACTTCTTTCTATATTTCCTTTAAAGCCCCTCCCTGCCCTCCCCCCCCCCCCCACTTCCAAGCATCTGCTGCCTTCATTCTACTAATTCCAAATCAAGCTCCTTGGGTAGTGCCTTAGATTCCAAAATAACTAATTCCTATTCCCACTCCCCTCCTGCTCCCAACATAGAAACTTAAATTCCTGCAATGCTTTGATATCAGCTAACTATAGCATATGAAAACAGACTGATTAATTCACACTAATGTGAACGACTGACGAACCATTAAAGTGCTATCTCCCCACCAAAAGTATTTGCGTTTTAGAAGAACACTCTTTGAGAAGCCTGCTTAATGTAGGAGCTGAATTTCAAGCTACATATCAATCATCTTGGAGAACTAGATGGCCCACTAGGTAGAGAATTGGGTCTGGAGTCAGGAAGACCTGAGTTTAAATATGACCTCAGACACTTACTAGCTGTGTGACCCTGGGAAGGGCACATAAACCGATTTGCCTCAGTTTCCTCATTTGTAAAATGAGTTGGAGAGAGAAATGGCAAAGCACTCCAGTCTCATTGCCAACACAACTCCAAATGGGAGTCATGAAGAATCGGACTTGACTGAGAAACAACTCAGAAACAAAATCAGTCAGATTAGTGATTGGGGCAGGGGAGGAAAAACCCAAAAGGACATGATATTTGGGGGCAGGGAGAAATATGTAAATGAGGTCAGGCCAGCATAAGGCACCCCATGAATTTTCAACCAAACTCCTTGGTATACCAACGGTCAACCCTTGGAGGTGTCTTGTTGTCTGGGAAATTAGCAGTGACTTTATTACCATGGAGTGTGCAGTGGTGGTAAGAATTTGCATAAACTTATTTGTTGTTACTGGGAAATGGTTTTCCCAGGACAGGGCCATTGTTTATAAAGCTCAGGGATTGAAGGAGAGGGACTATATAACCTGTATATATACATGACTTAGCAGATAGATGTCTGAGGCACAAAAGCTAAAGGATTTGCCAGTGGCCATAGAGTCAGGTGTAGAATTTAAATCAGTCTTCCTGACTCCAAATCCACCTATCCCATCAACCATGTTGATTCTCTCACTACTATATAATGACAAAATAAAAAACTAAATTGGGCAGAAGGGAAAAAAATTGTCAGAAAGACTTATCAGTGTGGGTTAGAGTCAGGGATATTCTGGAACCAGGTCATATCATCTCACAAAAGTCAATCCTTAAAATTTTAGTGTGAGCATGATTAAGCCTGGGAAATCAGCAAACACTATAAATCAGGACTTGATTTATTTTATTTTATTTTGTTGCTGTTCATTGTCTAGATTTCTAGAAATGGACATGTTAATCATGCCAATTAAATTTAAAAATATGTCCTGCATACATTTTCCCCTCACAGAGCCAATTTTTAGTAGCATACCATTTGGTGGGGTCATCAGGAAAACCTGCATGGTGGACATAAGACCTACGGTGACCCCCACAGAAAGAGAAGGCTAAGGAGAAATGTACTCTTGGGGATGTGGGAGCAAGAGTAGGGAGAGGAGAAGAGAGGGATGAAAAGTAGTTCTTTAAGACAAGAATGAGAAAACCAGAAGCTAAGAAAGGTGAAATGAGATGAAATTACTACCAATAATGCTACTATTATCATTACTACTGTTAATTACATTGAAGGGGAAGAGAATATTGCTGTTTACTGAAAACAAATTTCTGGTGAGCCAGAGTCATCAATGCAATAGAACACCAACTGACATGTAGACTATCATATCAGATAATTTCTCATGAAGTCTTGTTTTCTGAAAAGTGTTCATTTAGATACTTAGGAGGTCAGATGGAAGATGGCTATATTTTCAATTGAAAGTTTTTGTTAATATAAAGAGAGCGGAATCTGGAGGCTACCCCAGACTCTTTCCCTTTCTCTAGATCAAAGTTCTTAACCTGAATAGATTTCAGGGGGCCTATGAATTTAGATAGGAAAAAAAAAGCATCTTTGTTTTCATTAAAGTCTGGCATTTCATTGAAATTTGGCATTTCCTTCAGTTATTTGGAAGAATATTTATTCTAAATAATGTCTAAATTCTAATTATTAGGTATGTTCTAATTCTGCATTCTATTTGTTCTAAACAATATTTATTCTAGGCAGCTAGATGGCGCAATGGATAGAGCCCTCAACTGTAGTCAGGAAGAACTGAATTCAGATAGCACCTCAGATACTCTCTGTGTGACCCTAAGCAAGACACATAACCTCTGCCTGCCTCAGTGTCCTCATCTATAAAATGGGGATAATCATAGAACCTACCTCTCAGGATTGTGGTGAGGATGAGATAATTTTTAAAGCTTTATAAACCTTGAATTGCTATGTTAAGTGCTAACTGTTGTTGGTATGAGAAAATGTCCATAGTTTTCACCAGATTGCAAAGGGGTCCATGACCCAAAAAAAGTTAAAGAACTCCTGTCATAGGGAGTTGTGTCTCTGCTACCCTCATTAAACGAACATGTGCAAATTTACAAAGGGCAGAAGAAAAAACAATTGAAAAACAGTAACCTTGGGCTGCCTGAAGACATCCTTTGATACATTCTGATAGGTGTATTTGTCACCCTGCAGTAACAGTTGACAGTGATTACTTGGGGAAATAAGTAGAAATGTGGACATAAATTCTCCATATTTTAAAGCCAGAATTGTACTGTTCTCTAATAGTTTTGTGTGTAGCAATCTTCTCACCCTGGTTAGATTACAGGTTCATAGGGAGAGCTCTTCTTTGATATTCCCCACAAGATCTAGCACAAAGCAGACACTCAATAATGGCTTATTGATTGACCAGTCCACTTCTTTGTGAGTAGAAGTGACCCAACCTATCTGCCTAGCCACCAAAAAAGCATATATTTAGTTCTGATCTCACAGGAGAGTGACGCACTTTCCCTGGATCATTCACACTCAGAGTGAGGTCAACAATGTAGTCTGGGGACAGACAAGGATAATAAAATGTTCTTTTCCTATTCAGTTGCAAACAAGGGCAAGGAGGAGATCAATAGCAGCACCTTCGTCTTATGCCCACACACACCTTCTCTCTCTCACACACACAAACACACAGACACACACACACACACATACACACTCACACACATACTCACACTTTCCTGAGCGCTGTAGGCAGGTCCTTATACTCATACCCCATTGGACCTAATTCACCAGTGGAATTCTGTTGACTGGAAGGAGAGGCTGCAATCCAAAAGCACTCCTAAACCTCCAATTCAATTCAACAAACATTTATTAGGCATTTACTGTGTATGAGGCTCTGTGAAAGGTACTGGGATACAAAGACAAAATAAAACAGTTCCTGCCCTCAAGGAGCTTACAATCTGGGAGGAGGGGGGACATGTAAACAAATTGGTATAGCACAGGGTATAGTGTTATAGGGGATAGGGGAGGAGAAAGAGTTCCAGACAATTTATTCAAAGAAAATTGAGGAGGGAGAGAATGCTTTCAGATGAGGGGATCAAGGAAGGCTTAATAAATGAGTTAATAGTTGAAGTGACAGTTGAGTTGAGCACTGAAGATTAGAATTTTGACAGGTAGAGATGAAGAAAGACTATTCTTCCAGATTGCAGGCTAGCCTAAATAAAAACACAGAGAAGGGAGATAGAATTTTAGTTTGAGAGATAACTAGGATTCTAGAATGTAGAGTGTATAAAGGAAAGTAGTATGAAATAAGCCTGGAAAGGTAGGTTGGAGTCAGATTATGGTGGGGCCTTAAATAGCACATTAATTTTTGCCATTTTTCGTCACGGGGGAGCTACTGAAGGTTTTTGAAGAGGGCAGTGACATAGTAAGTCCTGTACAATACAAAGGTAAATTTGGCAGCTATGTGAAGGAAGAATTGGGAAGGAAAAAACTAAAGGCAGGGAAATCAGTTAGGAAGCTATTGCAGGATTCTGGGCAAGAAGCAATCTGATCCTGAACTAATTTGGGAGCCACCTGAGGGTAGAGAAAGAGACAGATGTGAGAAATATTATGGAGAAAGCAATGACAAATGATGGGATGAAAGGTGAGGTGGACCAGCTGTTGGGATGGAAGAGAGATGGAAGAATGGAAGAGAAATAGAAAAGAGATGAGTCAAAAACCACTTCAACATATTGATCTTGGGTGACTAGAAGGATGAAGATACCCTAGTATCTAGTATGACTAATGACAGTTTTGGACCTGTTAGGCTTGAGATGACATCCAGGAAGCAGTTTATTAGGAGATTAGAGACACCATGAAACTGGAGTTCGGAGAAGAGATTAGGACTGGATATATAAAACTATGAGTTATTTGTATAGAAATGGGCACTAAATTCCCAGTAACAAATGAGATCACCAAGGGAGAGAGCTTAGGAAGTGGAGAAGAGAGAAGGGAAGACAGTAGAGGAAAAGAAGAGAGGAAAAGAGTTGGTCTACAACAAAATCTTGGAAGGCAAATACACTAACTAGGTAGGAAAAGGGGAATGAACCATCAAAGAAGATTAAGGAGCAGTCAAACAGGAAACAGAACAAGAGGACAATTCTTGGCAGTAAAGGAATGAGAAGGTGATGCAGGAGGCAGGGTTGGTCAACAGTGTTGACTATTGTAGAAAGATCAAGGAGGGTGTAGGCTGAGAAAAGGTCATTGGATATAGCTTTAAGAGACTTTTATGACCTTTGAAAGAAAAAGTTCAGTAGGATGGTGGAGTCAGAAACAAGATTGCAAGGAGCTAAGGAGGGAATGGTTAGTAAGGATGTGGAGACCAAACATAGACTATTCTTTCTAGGTCTTTAGCAGTGAAAGGGAGAAATAGATACAGAATGATATCTTGAAGGAAAAATTTTTTAACAATATGGGAGACCTAAGCATGTTTGTAGGTTGATGGGACAAGGAGGAAACAAAAGGGGATGGGACTAGAGAGCAAAAACATAGAGGCTAGACTTGGCAAGAAGAAATCTCATCTTCTGAGCCTGGAACAAATTAGAAGAGAATAAATAAAAATACAGAGAGATTTTGAGGTATATAGAGGAAGGGAGATGAGAGAGCTCAGTATGGATGGCTTCTTAGTCAAGTAGGAGGAGAAATAATCAGCTGAGAGTGAGATATGGGTGTGGAATTGGGGCTTGAGGGGAAAAAAAGAAACCCTGGAGTAGCTGCTGTGGTTAGTGTGATAGGGAGTCAATATGAGATGAATAAAAAGATTGCCATACAATGGGAAAAGTCCAGTTAAGGTTTAATAACACTCATTTGTAGTAGAACCAGTCTACAAGTTTTGTGGCTTTCTCCAGCAGAATTTAATGTTGTAGAGTAGGATCAGAGAAGGAGAAAACTTTCTCCAGTAGTTTAATGTCTTAGAGCATGATCAGAGAAGGTAGAAGATAGAAGATCAGCAATGCATGAACAATGGAAAGATCAGAGTTAGGAAAGAGAGAGACAGAGACAGAGACACAGAGAGAGAGAGAGAGAGAGAGAGAGAGACAGACAGAGACAGAGACAGAGAGCTGGAGGGGACCTTGGAAGCTATCATGTCAAAATTTTTCAGATCAGGAAACTAGAGCTGGGAAAGGTTAAGGCACTTGCCCAGGATTCCACCCCAAGTGTTCACATGGACTATTTGTGCCCAACCTGTGATAGAGTGTTTCAAACTCATATTGGTCTGATCACTCACAGTCAGATACATGTAACTTGACTCTAGCATAGTGATATCATTTTGGTCCTCTTCAGAATGAAGGATACCAACCATTAGTAACTGTCAGATGCAGGATTTGGACTTAGGTCTTCCTGACTCCCAGATCAGCATTCTACCTACTTAGCCACCCGGGTGCCTAGGACAAGGGGGCAATGGATTCAAGATAGAGAGCACCTTGTTGAACTGGAGGTGGAGGGTGGGATATAGGTCAACATCAGAGTTGAGACTATGAAGGGAGGCAAGTCAAGACAGAAAATAAATGGGAAATTGGTAGCCTTTGCACAGGGGGCAAAAACATCTCAAGACAACTGTTGTGTTGACACCAATGTTCCTCAATCCTGGACCTGAAGGAGAAGCCAGGAGATATTCAGGTTAGGAAGACATTCGGTCCGGTTAGCCCATTATATCATAACTGAGACTGGTCAACAAAGATATTAATAGTGCAAACTTTATGATTCTTGTAATATCTTCAAGGGACAGGGTTTAAAATCAACAACTTGCTCCCTTGGCCCCTCCCAAGTATGTCCTTTCTCATTTACTTCTTGGTCTTTTTCCAGGCAGCCAACATATACTGTGATCTGTCTTCATGACTTGGGGCCCTTCAAGTATTCCACTTCTCCTAACTCCTGGCTTGGGCTTCTAAGTACTTTTTGGAAACACGATGCCTATGGATACTTATGAGAATAATCCATGCCTGCTTCTTTGTGAACACATCTCCCGTGTCATTTTTCTTTACCACCACTTCTTGGAACCCAGGAATTGTGTAGGGCCAACCCCACTCAGCAGCGGACAGAACCGAAAGATTCTCACACAACACCAACAGCTTTGCAGTTATGTATTATAGAACCTATGTATTTCAGAAAGCATGGAAAGAGAAACACCAGAAGAGCTGCCTTACGGGAAAAGTAATTACTACTAACCAGTCTATCGTCTGTACCCCTCTACGTTATGATCTTCCTGTAGGAAATTCGGCTTCCGCATGGAAAGCACGGATCGCATGGATCGCAGGGATCGCACGGATCGCACGGACTGCATGGACTGCATGGGTCGCACGGATCGCATGGATTGCATGGGTCACACGGATCGCATGGGTCGCACGGGTCACACGGGTCACACGGATTGCACGGGTCGCACGGACCGCACGGGTCGCACGGACCGCACGGGTCGCACGGACCGCACGGGTCACACGGAAGGCATGGGTCACACGGAAGGCATGGGTCACATGGAATGCACGGGTCACACGGAATGCACGGATCGCACGGACTGCAAGGATTGCATGGGTTGCATGGGTTGCACGGGTTGCAAGGATTGCAAGGGTTGCATGGGCCGCATGGACTGCATGGATTACAAGGGTCACATGGACCACATGGAAGGCATGGGTTGCAAGGGGCTTCAACGCTCACACAACTGCCAAGTCCGTAAGAATAAATTACGTCTTTCTCATCCACACATGAGGGCAAGGTAAACTCTTTGCAGATGTTCACGTAGCTGTATTTTTTCGATCCTAGGCAATCGTATCTATTCTCCCGTTCCGCTGACACAAACACCTTTCCATCTTTCACTTTGACTCTGACTTGGTCGGGCTCAAAGCCGCACACATTCACTGACCCTAGTAAGTTACTACTGCAACAGGATGCTGCCAGAATCTTGTTTGTCGTTCTTCTCAGTCTGCAATTAAAAAAATAAAAAAGGCAGCTCAGATCAGATAATACTTTAAGAGAGAAGCAGTATGTCATTTTAAGTGGGGACAGGAGTGAGCATAAAGTGGTCATTCTAGATGTTGTGGAATGCACGTGGGACTGGGGTCAGGAGACCTGGGCTTGTAGTCCCAGATCTGCCACTTACTAGTTGGATGTCTTTAGACAAATCAGTAAACCCTGCTTTTCTCATCTATAAAATGAGAGAGTGGAGCTATATGATTTCTGATATCCCTTTCAGTAACTCACAAAGACAAATGTCAATTACTTAGAGGTATCTAAATGACTGCCTATCTCAGAATAGCTTATGCAGAGCCAATGGTATTTTTATATAAATAGTATAACTGCTCAGATCCTGAACTGCTCAGATCCTGAACTTTGTTAAATGGAATTTAAAGTGACCTCTGATCTCTGAGTGAGGGAAGAGTTGTTCCCCTTTCCTCCATTCTGATTACAGGCTAATCCACCGGTGGAGAACCTGCAGCCTCAAGGTCACATGTGGCCTCTAGGTCCTCAAGTACAGCCCTTCACTTGAGGACCTGGAGGGCCATATATGAACTGGAGACTTCAAGTTCCCCAATCCTACAATCTATGGCTAGCGCCACCTCATCCCGCCATTCTCTACAAATGAGTATAAGCCGGCTTTGTTGAAGAGTGGGTGGTTTCCGGAATATTCTCAGTGACAGAGATTGACAATTAAGTTGTGTCCCTTCCATCATGTCTTACTGGGGGCAGCAGATATCCTAGTGTTATCTCCCAGACTTGACAGTGGGACAGTAGCTCCTTGCCACTGTTGAATGCAGCTGCTCACATTGCCAGATCCTAGAGCTCTGAATTGCCTGAGGGTTATCAAAACCAGTTTTAAAAAAAATGTTGGATGTAAACATCAGAAGAAGCTACTTGACTTTGATCTCAACTGTCCTCATGATTGGATCAGGTCTGAACTAGTTTCCCTGTTGCTACACTTGAAGTCTAAGCTTGCTTTTCTCTTCAGATATCTCCCTTCTTTCCAAACCTCTCTCAGCCTTCTCTGTGGACTTTAAGTTCTTATGTAAAAGAATTTATGTAACAGTTTCTTGAGGCTGTGCCTCTATTGAGATTCCTTTCCCGTTGAAATGTATTTAACCCTGCCTCCTCCTCTGCCTCTCTTGGACAATGCAGTACAACAGCTTTGGGGCTATGTGGGGGGCCTTGGAGTATAATGCCCTTGCCTCAGTTAAAATGCTCTAGTTTTTGCTGTTTTGGCAGTCTTCTTGATTTCAGGTTGACATATCTGGTATCAGGAAATGGGAATTGAAGACTCTTGCCCAGCCAACCATTACTTTCAAATTCAGGTGCCCGGTACCAGAGCCTAAGGCTCCAGTCCAGATTTGACTCAGCAGTTCAACCTGAGTGAGTCTGTCAAATTTCTTGAATTCCTACCTATATTCAGTCAAGTTCTCAGCTCTTTAACAGAATTTGTTAAAAGTCACACAGGCAGTATTGGGTCCATTGCAGTGTGGCTGCTTGGTTTGTAATTATGAACCATATGAGGCCACTCTGACAAATCCCTCTAAAAGGATACTGCTGGCTATATGTTTTGTATTTTTGCCTCTCTTTGTGGAACATGTTAAGCATGCTTTGTGTGTTTATGTGTATGTCCATGAGTAAAAAGTCAGTGGATTTTTTTTCCTTCTCCCTTTCATGGTTTGAGATGGAAGAGGAAAAAGGTGTGGTAATAGTGCCCAATAGAAGGCCCAAATGGCGAAAACATCAGTGAGAAAGAAAAAGTTTGAGATGGCTTTTTCTCCAGATGCTCCCTTTTCCCTCCTTAACCAATTAATTTGAATAAACTCCTTACCTTTGATAATGTTCCTGACTGAACTATGTAAATCTCTCTGTCACAAAAACCAGAATTGCCAGAAAGGTAATTTACACAGAGGTTAGTTAAAAGGTGAAAATAGACCAATTTGTTTACATGCTTTTAATTAACTTGTTATTAACTAAAACGTTAATATGGAATTGATCTTGAATATTAGAAAAATTCCAAATGATACATAGAATTTGATAGGAAAATCTAAATTGGATACCTGGGAGTTTTACAAATTAGTGACAGAAATCAATTTAGAAATAGCTTGTGAATTTGTGTGTGTGTGTGTGTGTGTGTTTGACTTAGAAATTTTTCTGTAATTTATATGAGATTCCTATCCATTCTTTATAATAGATTATATACTGAAATTTTTAAGAACTGTTTTGCTTCTTGCACACATGAAAAAGAGCTTATTTAAGAAAGCAGCTTGAAATGTACATGATATTTATTTAGAAAAATGTTTTGTGTTATTTCTGCAAATAACATGCCCAAATTCAATTGTTGTTAGAATAAATCAAGTTTTTGTAAACTGTTAAAAGTTTTCATAACCACTAAGAACCTCTTAGTGGATTTTTGGTGCCTCTTTCTTTTAGGAAATAACAAAATTGTACCTGGTTGGCCAAAACTCTACAGTTTAATTGTTACAGGTATATTTCTAGTTAAGCTCCACTTGAATTTGTTCTGTTTTATTAGAGCCAAGTATGATTTTCTATGTAATTCAGCTGAACTGAGGTCACCTGACTGCTAATAGGTTTTTGTTTCAAGTTTCAAATCTATCACTTATAAAAATTGTGCAGCTCTGTGAAAGAATTTGTACCTTGCTCCACTTAGAAAACTGATTCTCCTCCCCCATTGCAAACATTCCTTGATGAGAGGATTGAGCAGGAATTTATTTATCATATAGGACTGTTTATTGTGACTTATCAAGTTATATTTGGAATACTCTACGCTGATATTATATCTTTAACTAGCTTGGTCTTTTGTCTTAAAGGATTAGTAATTTTAGGTAATTCTAATTACTGCCTTTTTACATCAAGCTGAATTTTAAGCTGTATTTGGGAAAGGGGAATATCAGATGAAAACAATGTTACACAAAATATTTTACATGATTTTTTGGGAGACTTGATAACATTTTATTTGCTAGATAATTTATTGCAACAGCTTGACAGTGATGATAACAATTGTATCCAACCCCACTATGATTAGTGAGACTTTGCTGTCTGATATGAAACCTTTTGGACCATGAATTTTTTTTTTTTTTTTTTGAGCTTCACTTTCAGGTTTGTTGTATCCTAGAGTCAGTTTCACTGCTCCAGGGGAAAATGACAGCAGCTCAATGGGAGTGAAGTCTACCACTTAAAACCAGTGGATATCTGTATATATTGGGAGGGCAACCTTGGGAAGGCTAAGCTAGGACCCCCTTGACTCAGCTTGCCATAAAAGAAATCTTCCCACCTAGTTAATTCTGAACTTGGCTTTGGAATCCACTCATACACTTGGCTGCTTAGGCTCATTCTCACCTGAAAGCAATGGAACTAAGCATGCATTAGTCTCCCTCTCCTAGCACAATCTCTATGACCTTCTTTATGTAATTGTTATTGCAATACCTTAGCAGTTTCTGCTGTTTTCAATCTGAGATTCCACATCCTGAACAACTAAGCAAATGAGTATCTGACCTTGTCATCTGCCTGTTTATAATTATATATTCATGTACATGATAAGGTCCTTAAATTTTCCAAAATGCAATGGGAATAATTAAACAATGATGTAAGATTTCTGTGGTACCATAACATATACATATTAATTAATTCATAGTTAAATCTGAAACATTTTCAGTTTTGTTTTAAAGAAAAAGATTAACCTTAAAAGAGAATAATTTTTGAACTATCCTGTGCTATCTCAAAGAGAATTCCAATTTTTTTTACTTAGATTTATTATTTAATGTGGGATTTACATTTGTATATAGAGCATGCACTGAAATGCAAAGAAATTGCACAAGGATTTGAAAGAGGATTTGGGAGCAGTGGTGTTGTAGGTATAATATCTAGTTCATAGTTATTGACAACTCATTTGATAAAATCTAGAATTATTTACTTACTCTATGCAGATACCCCACACCACAGCCTTTTTTTTTTTAATGAGCATCTTTCTGGTGAGTTCGCTTGGGTGACTGTTAAACATAGGCATAGAAATCACCTACTTGCAAAGGGTCAAAGGGTATTTTTTATTAGATTCTGAGCAGTACCTCATGCTCCTGAGGGAGAATGAGTTGTCCTATTTTTTTCCTGTAAGCTTTACAGACATTTTGAGTTTTCATGCTCTTGCTATTCAAATATTATGATGGCTCTCTGTACTTATTTAATATTGTTTCATTGATTTGTACTTGAGCAAGCACTTTGGTAAAGCATCATATCTTCTATTAAAAACAAAATTTTAAAGTAATAGACACATAAGAGTATTACAAATAAAGCATCTTGTGTTCTATGCATATGAAGACTGTTTTGTTTCACAGCAGGATATCTGACTAGGATTTGTTTTAGTACTATCTGGTATTTTTTGTTTTAAAGCACATTTATGCTATTTTAACCTTTTTCCTTCCATTACTCTTAATTTTGTTTCATTACCAAATTTATGTACTCTGGTAACCTGTGTCCTGTTTTTAGCTCTTATATACTTTTTAAATGTTATCTTACCTATGACACTCCTATGAGATTTTTAGGCCAATCATTTTATTACCAAGTATAACTTATGTTAAATCCCCAACCTTAATGAGGAACCTTTTATGTTTTTTTTCTTTCTTCTGTAAAAGGTAGTTAAGTCTACCCCAATACTGAAATACTTATAAGCAGTACTGGTAGTATGTATAAGTGCTGAAGAAATTTCTGATGATTAGTGTTACAATTAATTTCTAATGAAAATACAAAAAGATGATGCTAAAAGCATACTGTACATTTAATTAAATAAAGATGGCTCATGAGAGTAACATTCACTGCTGTTCTACGCATCAGTATCAAATGATTTAAAGGCCATCAAGATATTTCAATCAGTCCAAAAATGCTACATGACTCTTGTTGCTGAAATGCGCTAATCACTAAGTTCTTTATTGAGTACCTTACAATAATTTAAAATTAAGCACATGTAGGGTACTGTGTTAAACAATGGAGTTCGATTTTGCATATATACACATATACATATATGCAAAACTTTAAAGAGTCATCTGTTCCTTTTGACAATTTGGTTAGAGACTTTATTCCACAAATCAGATTCTCATAGATTCTGTTAGATTCCCCCTTTGGCTTATTATTGGCAGTGTTCAAAATGCCTAGGAGGGGAGATTTCCAAAAGATGACTGTAGTAGGAGATATTCTCAGAAATCAGACAGCTACATGAGACATCTGAGCCCTAAGATATGATGAACTAATGAAGGAGACAGCGAGGGTGGGTTACTTTTCTGTTTCACTTTCTCTCCATGTGCAGTTGTTCTTTGTAAGGCCTGCTTGCTGAAGGGGTCAATGTGTTGGTCAATCTTTTTTATTTTTCTCCTTGCACTATTCCTATCCCTTGTAGTTCTGTACCTTGCTTCTTTTTGTGGGGGGAATTAAGTATTGTCTCCATATCCCTTCTCCTACTGGGATCCATGTTACTGATACTGTCATGGCCCAGCAGTTCATCGAACTCTTCAATGCCTCCCCTGGTGAGCAAAGCATTTTGTTTTCACTAAAAGAAGGGAATGTTGAATGTCATTGCTGATTTTGCCTGATTCTAGAGCTATGAATTGCCTGGGGCTATTGAAACCAGTTTAAAAAAAAGAATGCTGGACGTAGACATCTGAAGGGGCTACCTGACTTTGATCTCAACTGTCCCCATGATTGGAACAGGTCTAAACCAGTTTCCCTGTTGCTATACCTGGAACCCAATCTGCTGTTCTGACCAGATGTCACCCCTCTCTCCAAGTCTCTCAGCCTTCTCTATGGACTTTCAGTTATACAAAACAACTTATGTAACAGCTTCTTAAGGCTATGTCTCCACTGAGACTCCCTCCTTGTTGAAATATATTTAACCCTGCCCTTTTTGAACATATTAGTACTTTGGCATGCTTAGTGACCCTAAGATTGCAATTCCCTTGCCTCAGTTAAAAAACCCTAGTTTCTGCTGTTTTTGCTGTCTCCTTTATTTCAGGTTGATGCCACTTACTTAACAGTTCCATTGCGTGAGTCTTTAGAAAAAAAATTGTGCCTCCAATATGGCTTTATGTAACCTGCATAGAATGGCCTCTCTGGGTGACAAGGTATAGTCTGCATTTACACATCATTTCTTTTGCCTCAGAATTTCAAAGACATTCTGATTTTAGGTATATTAGAAATTTGTTTTTGTTTTCCTTTATAAAAAATTTGAGAAAAGGTGACCTAGTTTAAGGAAAACACTTTGAAGGAAAGAGCGTTTCTCATGTGAACTTAAATGGCTAAAAACAGAACAATTAAATTTTTCAGCAGATAGTCCAAGCCCCTAGCCTGTTAAGTAACGAACAGTCAAATAGCTCTGATTTCCAAAGGGGAACTCAGAATAGAAAAAGATTCATTGGCATGAAGTTCTAGTTTCTCTTCTGAGCCCACTGAAGTTCTGGTAACACATTTCTTGGGCACTGAGGAGAAATCCACCAGTAGAATCTGCGATTGATGTGAAAGGGATGCCATGAAACCCTTTCCTGCTTTACCCTGGACCATGCATTGCTTTACAGGGAGTCAAGTCAGGTGTACTGACTCATAGATGCTACAACAATGCATGGCATTAAGCTCTGGCATAAGGAGAGACAGCTTCTCTTTCCTACACATACTGATGCCACCTCTAGGAGGTAGGGGGCAGGGAGAGAAAGGAAATTGGGTCGATAATGCTGCAGATGCTGAAAACATGCCTGTGAGGTAAGTAGGAGTCAGGTATAAATATCACTATTAAATTAAGAAAGCTGCTGGGCTAGTGAGGAAGAAAGCTGACAGATACCCAGTGTAGATAGGGAATAGCTCAGACAAACAACTTTGAGCAAGCTTGGAAACACCAGGTACCACCAGGCTTCCTGGATCTGCGAGGAGAATTTGAAAGGGACAAGTTCCTATCTCCTTTGGTGGGAGCAACCCCAGCCAAAGTTTCTGAGGTGAAGCACATGATTATTTAGGGATAGGATCCCCCAATCCCTGTATATACCTGAAGGGACACACTTTGTGGTAAGGAAGAGGACTTCAATCTCATTCACAGTTTTCTAAGCCAGGCTAGAGTTAGAAAGACCCCTATAATGTTCCTAGTTGTAAGAGGGAAAAGCCCTAAGGCATCAGACTACACAGCAGGATTCCCAAGACCTCAGATCACTGAACTCTCTCACTCTAATGGTAAAAATGCGAAAAGGACAGGTTATGCCCTGGGTCACTAGAAAAATGCCAGCTACCTTCATCTCTCTAATCTTCAATCTCTCTACTGTCTGCTTTCTTTCCTGTCCCTATGTACTGTCCTACAACAAAACCCTCACGGGACTTTTTTTCATTCCCTCAAGCTATTTTCCTGTATTTTTCCTCCCTTTCCCAATCAAACTCTTAGGAACAGCTACAATGATTGCTTCAATCAATCAGCCAATCAGCAAGCATTAATTAAGTGCCTACTGAGCTCTGGGGATAGAAGTAGGGGTTGGTGTCCTTCATTCTTGAAAAGGACCAAAATGACATCACATCTCCCTCTCCTTGCCACTCCATAATGTTGTAGCTTTAAAGACGGTCAATCCCCTCATTTTACAGATAAGAGAGAGAGAGGCTAAGTGATATTCTCAGCCACATACAGCTGCTAAGGGATGGAGGTGGGATTTGAAGTCATCTAGTAGATAGAGTGCCAGGCCTAGAGTCAGGAAGACCTGAGTTCAAATCTGGCCTCAAACACTATGTGTGACGAGTCACTTAACCCTGTTGACCTCAGTTCTTGCTATGTAGAATGAGATGGAGAAGAAAATGGCAAACCACTCCAGGATCCTTGTCAAGAAGATGCCAAATGGAGTCACAAAGAGTAGGACACAACTGAAAGGAGTGAAAAACAACTTCCTCCTCTCTAAGGTCAACACTTTTTCCACTATCCCACACTATAGATGATGCCAAATCTAGGAGGGGAAAAATTGGGGGATTAGAGGTCAGAATCAGGGGGCATGGAGGTGGACCAAAGGGACTAATCCTTTGGTTCATATGGGGAAGGGCAATTATAACCCTATTCCTTCATTTCACAGCAGATTTAAATCATTCCAAAGGTCCAATCCTGACTTTCTCTCCTGTCTCATCTCCTGTGCTTTTTTCTTTCCCCTCTCTTTTTCCCAAGTGCCAAAATGGTAGCTTGGCAAGCATTGCATTGGGCAGTATGCATGATTAGGGGTCAAGCAGAGGAATTGTTCCAAGTCTTTTTTTTTTTAATAGTACCATCTGAAGCCTTAGAGAGAGACTGTAATCTGACTCACCAGCTACAAATCAATGTGGCCCATATGTGAGTCTTCAGGTCAGGTGGTGATGAGTACTGTTCTCCTAAACTGCAAGGTCATAGCACAAAATGCAGTGGAACTAAATTTAGAACTAAAATTGGTAAGTATGAAATAATGTACAGCCATCAAGTGGCAGAATGATGATGGGAAAGGACTAATGAGAAAGTACATGGCGTGGCCTTTCTCTGCAGGGTACACCATCCCTGCTGTTCTAGTGGATGGGAGAAGGTAGACTCTCTCATCTCACCATAAGACTGACTTTAAGGCTTTTCTCTGAAGGTTTCTGAGAACCTGCCCTGGGCTTTACTTGGAATCAGATAATGGAAGTACTATATTATAAATAGTAACTGACTTTTCTATAGCCTTTATTATTTTCGAAGCACTTTCCCTACATTATCTCATTTGATCCTCTCAGTGCTCCTGTGAAGTAGATACTATTGATATTAACTCCCATTTTATGAATGGGAAAGTTGAGGCTCACAGATGTTAAGTAACTTGCCCATGGAGTCAGACAAACAGTAATTATTGGAGCCAAGATTTAAATCCAGGTCTTCCTGGCTGCCAGCAGAATTCTAACAATTCTGCCTTGGTGCTTTGTTTGCTATTTATGTAAGGAATCCCATCTATGTATTCCTTTACTATATTTTTATAGAACTTCCCCCCCCCAAAAAAAAAACCTGATTCAATATAAACCTGAGTCCAAAGGTTCTCATTATTTTTTCTCTCATAACACTAATTGTTCACCAACCTCTACCAAAAGTAAAATTGGTGGGAGAGGGGAAGGAGATAGCCAAAAACTTGGTGGGGGCAAGGAGAGCTGAATGGAAGCTTCAAGAAGCTGTGAAATAATGACACCTAAAATATTTGAGGATTTTCTACCAAAACTCAAAAAACAATGCTTTGCATAGAAAATGTACAACAGTTTAAGAATTTAAGAAAAAGTTCTTAATAAACAGTTTTTGTATGAATGGATGAATTTATACTTGAGTTTGAGGTCAGCTAGAGAATTGATAAACTCAAGAGATTAATCCCAATAGGGAAAATACCATACTTATGGATATTTGATAAATAAAAGGTACCATGTTTCATTTTTCCAGGTTGATGGTAGCTATACTTCCTTCCTTATTGTGTAGCTTTATCAAAACTTACATAATAACAAAGTTATTTATATGCAAATAGGGATGGAAGGTATCTCAAAAGTCACCTACTTTCACCTCCACAATTTACAAATAAGAAGACTGAGTGAGGTCCAGGAAGTTTAAGGGACTAGCCAAAAGTTACTGATAAAAACACTAGAGAGAGAATTTGAACCCAGGTTCTCTTACTTAAGGTCCAAATTTTATATATGTATGTGTTTGTATGTATATATGTATTTGTATGTTTATGTACATGCATGCATATGTAACATGTTCTTTCTAATTATTCAATCTTTAAGTTCATGAAGCATTCATTTATTACATTATAAATTCTGAAAGGGCAGGATTTATGTGACTTTGTGCATTTATCAAGTATAGAGAGAAAAAATAAATGAGATGAGGGTCAAACTTCAAACCCTGATAACTGAGGAAAACGTTATAGAAGTCTTTAAGTCTAGGATTAATTGTTCTTTATAGTAAAGGAAAGGTGGTAGCATCACATGATACTCAGGGAATAAGAGGAATTTTAGGTGGGGTTAAGGATATTAAGAGAATCTTTTGCTTCACTTTCTATTTAAGAGACAAAGACTCATTTTCCAATCATCTTTTGAGGTCACAGTTAGACCATAAAGGTCAGATAAGGGTAAAGATGGAAGATTTTCTCAACCTAACCAAATACATACATATATGCATACATGTATATACATATGTATGTATATGAGGTCATATAAGTGTATATACATACATAAATATACACAAGTGTGTATATATTCAGTATATATATGTAGTATACATACAGCACGCATAGATAGACAGATAGCTAGCTGTAAAGCCCTGGAAAGGAATGACACTGAACAAAGACCTCTGAAGAAATTGCATGAAAAAATTATGGACCATTTGATAAAAATCCTTTTCAATCTGGTACTGTTGGCCCCATGTCTCAGAGTATCAGAGGGCTAGTCTCAATGACCATGCATGCCAAAACATTATGCTGGGGGGTTGGTATTTGGCTAAGAACTTAACCATTCAGAACTAGTGCTGCCAATGGCATTCTAGGAGCTACTGGAAACAAACTGATGAAATTAGCAATAAAAATGCAAGATCACTGAACACCTAAACATAACTAGAATCCTTAATTTACTCCAAAACTCATGTCAAGCAGCATCTTTTACATAGGACCTTTTATCCTCCAGCTACCAGCCTTGACATTCCTCTCCCCCAATTACCTTGTAATTATATGCCTTCCCCAATAGAATGTAAGCTCCTTGAGGGTAGGAACTGTTTCATTTTTGGCTTTTTATCCACAGTACTTAATATAGAGCCTGGCTGTATATAATAGGTGCTTGTTGAATGTTTGTTGATTGAACAATTGATCAACAACACTTGCAGAAAGATGGCTTCTACAAGGGGAAATGCAGCCTAATGATGCATTACCCATTCTACTCTCTTCAGGCACAGAAATTAGCAAGCCTCTTGATAAGGGGGAAAGAAGAGTGTGTCAAAAATCACTTAAAGTTTAACATTAAAAAAAAACAAACCAAAGATCATGGCAACTGGTCCCATCACTACCTGGCAAATAGAGGGAGAAGAAATGGAAGCAGTGTCAGGGCTTCTTGGACCCTGTGTTCTTGGGCTCAAAGATCACTGTAGATGGAGACTGCAGCCATCTTGAAAGGAAAGCTATGGAAAACTTGGACAGCGCACTAAAAAGCAGATACATCCCCTTGCTAAAAAAGGTCCTTATAGTGAAAGCTATAGTTTTTCTAGTAGAAGTGTATGACTGTGAGAGTTGGACTATAAGGAAAGCTGAGGGATGCAGAATCAACACTTTTGAATTGTGGTGCTGGAAAAGACTTGAGAGTCCATAGACAGCAAGGAGATCAAATCAGTCAGTACTTAAAGTAATTAATTCAGATGAAATCCTCCTTGGAAAGACATATACTGCAGCTGAATCTGAAATACTTTGGCCACATAATGAGAAAATGAAACTCATTGGAAAAGACCCTGATGATGGAAAAAAATTGAAGGTAAAAGGAGAAAGCAATAGCAAAGAATGAGATGGATAGTGTGATGGAAGCAATGAACATGAGCTTGGACAAACTTCTCAAGACAGTGAAGGATAGAAGGGCCTAGAATGTTATAGTCCATAGAATCAAGAAGAATTGACCATGATTGAATGAATGAACAACATTTTCATTGATAGATTGGAGAGTATGCAGAGAAAGGAGACCTGGATGGTGAAGTACTTGGAATTCATGCAATGTGTGGATTAGTTTAAAGAACTATGGATGTTATCCTGGAGAGAAGATTTAGATAAGGACACAATGGCCATCTTCCAATGCTTTAAGGTCCATACGGTGGAATCTAGACCAAACTTACTCTTTTTGGCTCCAGAGTGCAGAACTAAGAGCAATGGGCAAAAGATGCAAATAGGTTCCCCATCATCGGGCATCTTATGCAAAGGTTGATTGATTGTTTGTAAGGTATGTTAGAACACAGATTCTTTTTTCAAGTATGGGTTTGGACTAGATGACTTATGAGACTCCTTCCTACCCTGAGATGGTGCAATTCTGTGAATGGAATTGACATATTTTTTAAGTGCCATAGAAGAAGGTTTTATATAAAAGGCTATTCTAACAACTGTCACTTTAACATGTGGGGTCTGTGTGGTCATCCTTTGAGAACTCAAGGGTAGAAAATAGGATAGGAATAATTACATATTCCTTTAGAAGGAGTATCGTTGGGGTGGGGCTGGGGGAGTCTTCTAAAGATGGGTGCTAGGATCAGATTTATTTGATTCTTTTTTTCAATACCTTAGCAAAGTGAAAGAACTCCAAAGTTTTTCTACTTGGTGAAAAGCCAAAACATCAGAGACAGATGAACAGGCAAGTAAGGAAGTATAAGATGAGTTTCTATGTGACTCAGGTAATGAATTTGGGGTAAAATAATTGAGAAATAAATAAAAAATTATAAACTGATAAACCCAGACTGTTACCCATGAACCCAAGAAGGGAATTGGGAGTTCCTGTAGACTGTGCTGTTGTAGCTCAAAAGAGTGAACAACAGACAACATTCTGGGCATTCTTAAAATAGTGCAAACAGAATAAATTAGAAATCATAAGCCTGCTACATGTAACATCATGGGGTAGCCACACCAGGTAATAATAATAATACAACACATGGGATCTAATCCCTGAACCTCAAGGAAAACATAGCAAAGCTAGAAATCAAGTTAATGGGGATGCTTCTTCATAAGCAGAGACTTAGTAAAAACAGGTATGTCGCCTGGCAAGACCAAGGCTCAGCAAACAAAGTGTCAGTTTATCAAAATTAGGAGGGGCATTTTACATAAAGATATCTAGGAGGCCAGGCCTAGTGAAGAGAGGATGAACCCTAGAGTCTAAAAGATCTGGGTTCAAGTTCTTCCTCTGACACAGACAAGTTATATGACTATGGATAAACTGCCCATAGGCAGCTCTCAAAGGATTATTCATCCTTTCCTTAGTAAGCCCCTGTTACATACTAGGTATGATAGTATATTTGTAAAACAAAGACCAATGCTGTACTGCTGTTTTCTGAATGAGTTACAGATCTGAAATGATGAGGAGCACACAGAGAATCTTCCACAATGATGAAAGTTATGAGTCTGTCCTTCCCCTCCCCCCAAAAAAATATCAGTGAATTCATTGGACTTGTTCTCATCAAGTTGGGAAGACCAGAACTGATGTTGAAGGGACACTCCTTGAGACATAAATTATATATGTTTAGAAGAAAGAAAATAAGAATGGATACTCTTTATGATAGCAATAGATATTTGGGGGATTTTCATTCCAAGAGGTTTCAAAATAGGAAACAAGAAGGGTTTGTATAAATTTATAGATGAGTAATTAAGAATGAGCTATTAGGGGAAGGACATATTCATCTTTTCATTTAGATTATAGAAGACGACTATGCTCTCCAGACAGACATCCCTGGATGCTATTATCAAAGCACTGCTATGGTTGCTTGTCCTTCATTCTAGAGGACCACCATGGCATCAGAAAGGTCATGCCATCACTTGCAAGGGAATTGGATTTAAGTGAGGGAGGGCTGTGCAAAGTCACCAGCCTCACTTTCTCCTCTGGAGCCATCAGGGTCCAGTGGCAAGATAAGACTGAAGAGGATCCTCTCAAAGCATTTGGTTGAATATGCATAGATCTGACCCACTATTTTTACATTACTTATGCTTTCACATTTTTTTTGGTAATGCCAAAAAAATGGGAAAAAAGAAATGATAGGACCAAATAAAATGTGCTAAATGATTTTTATCTTTTCAAAAATAAGTTCACTTGATGACATTTGCATTTTGTTTGTTTTTTAAAGGAACAATTCTGAGGGTCTCATAACTGAACCTTTCTCTAGTACCTTCATCACCATTCAATTCTTGTACATTCCTGTTGTAGTAAATGTGGTGAGTTCTTTTTTCCCATATCCTGAAGTGTGTCAAACATGAGAAAGGATCACACAAAAGGCCTTCAACAAATGGAAGAATGATGCTTCAGAGTACCAAGGGACGTGACATTGCTTACATCTCCTCCTTCGTGCCAATGGGAGAATGGTACTCTCTTTCTCTGTCAGCCTGTGTAATGTGGCATTGTCTATACTTCCTCCTATTAGTGAGAGGTCTTCAAGCACTAATTTCATCAATGGGAACAGTTAAACTTACACTGTAATCACATGGACAAAAGGAGAAAAAAAGTTACAAAGGAAGGTTTGGTCTGACTAAAATGAAAAATATAACCTCCCCCAAAAGAACTTTTAAAAAAACTCCTTAAAGATGTTGCTCCTTTGAAAATGGAAGCATTTTGGAGTCTAGTCTGAAAACAAGGAGTGATTATAGATCAGTTCTATAGAATCTAGAGCCAGAAGAGACATTAGAAGTAGGTCCTGGAGAGTCAGAGGTGTCAAGCTCCCCTGGGCCACAAGCAGCCAGAAACTCCAGAGTGCTGTCTGAATTGGATTAAAATATAATTAAGAAATATTTAACAAAATCAATAAAACACTATACAGATAAAGCTAATTTGTAGTTTTCTAAATCAATATACAGTGTTTCTATTTTAGTTTGATTCCACTTTAGTCCAATCCTCTCATTTTACAGATGAGGAAACTAAGGTCCAGGGAGGGACTTGCACAGGGATTTGAACCCATAGAATAGGGATTTGAACTCAGTTACATTGACTCCAAGGCCAGAATTCTTTCCACTCTAGCAACAGGCTTCTTCCCTTCTTCAGGTATATTACTAAACTTGGATAAGGAAGTAATGAAATAAATACAAGCTTCAAGGTATAATTTTTGGGGGAAATTGTTATTACCTGTATTATCTTCTTTGCTTCCCTGCTCACAAAGCTTAGAATATACATTAAAACATCTTTTATCACTACTTTCCCCCATCATCATTTCTCTAATTTCAAACAGACTCAATTCACTTATCCCCCAGGCAGGAAAAGATGCTGTTTGTTGCCTTTGATTGTTGGGTACCCCACAGTTCTTTTCCTCAAGCCTAATTATAATAACAGTATTACTATAAACCTATGTTCATATATCTTAGTACCTCCATTCCTGCATGAGCTCATTGCCTCTCCCTTCTCCTTGCTAAAGTCTTTTTATTATTCCCACGCATTATTTCACCTTTATGCAAGAACCAATCATTCACCCTCTTTCCTTATCCCATCTTATCAGGTTAATATTAGCAACTATAAAGAGCTAAGAATAAGTTTACTTGGTCAGTTCTTTCTTTTCATCCAGAATGGCTTTAATGGCTTTCCTCTCCAAACTTCTGATTGATGGTCGAAGACAGAATAGCTTGATATCACACAGGCAATATGGATATAGATCACACAGCCCACAAGCGCGTGAGCACTTTGTATAGCACTGGCAATACGGGTATGGATGTAAATCACAACAGCAATAAGGATGCACATATAAGTCGCAGAGGCAACGTGTGCATTCGTCAAGGCATTTCAATTGCCTTAGTTCTCTGTCCACCTTCCTTATGTCCCTTCTTACACTGTCCAATAGACAACTTAGTGCAGCCATTACAGTTACACCTTATTTGTCAGTGAGTACCTTTGTAAAATGGCACTCGAGGGGAAAAAATTGTTCTAAGCTCTTCTCAGGAGTTTCTTTTAAAGATAAAGGAAATCCCCATAATTCCCTTATTTTATAGCATGCATTCTATGACCTCACCACCCACTGAGGATGTCATAGTCTCCGTTACCATGTGAACTGTGTGGCTACTTCACTGTCTCCAGTAAAGCTCTTTTGGCCTGGAGCTGACCTCCATGCTCCTGAGGTTCAGAGTTCAGAGTCCCCGAAGTTCCTCAGGTTCTTTCCACCTTTCTGCCTTGTCCAGCTTCACCTTGGTGCATTTTGCCTGAGTGTGCTTCCCAGTCACAGTGGACGTGTGGGTAACAGTCTGCTTGCTTCCCTGTCCCTGAATTAATCTGACTCTTGGCACATATGTCTCACCTGCGTGACTCTCTGACTTTGCCTCATTCTCTGGGATCTGCTCTGAACCACACACATGGTGGATACAAGAGGCCATACTGTCATATTTCTCTGGCTTAGCGTCCAGTCAGGTTCTACTCTGATTGAGGTCTTAGGGATCTCTGTCTCTAAAGTTATTGGGGTTTTAGCCTTAAACCCTGATATTCTTGTAACTGGGATTCTGCTTTTGTCTTCAGTCTTTCAGTAACTACAGCAAAGTCAAGCCCTTGAACTCCTGTCTCCCAGCATATGGGGGTGTTTGTTGTAATACCCCTAGTCTACAAGGTCTCCCCAGTTGCCCCTGGGACTCTTGCAGGAGGCACAGATGCCTCTCTCTGGACCTATGCCTGCCATTTGGATATTAATTGATCATCTAATCTTCACAGATTGAAACCTATGCACCCAACTTCTGGTACTTACATCCCACTTGCCTTCTCCCTTCTCACTTGTTTCATAGTCTTTCTTTTTCTTTTTAGACTCCCATGCCTATTCCCCTGGAAGGCTAGGCATCTATGTGTAGATTCTCAGCCTCTGTCTACATCCCCATGCATCCATCTGGGCTTCCAGATACCTGTTTATGACAGGGATATGTTAGAGTCTGTAGTAGTTCTGTGTTCTCCCTCAGTGACTCTGCATAAAAGTGTAAAACCATCACCTGCTCTCTGAAAGTTTCCTGCTTTGATATCTATTGAGTTTCAGCCTTGTTCTCCCACAGGCTCTAGTATTTACTCAGAAGGAGCAAGGTAGAAGATTCTGCTCCCTGGTTCTCTACCAGGACTTAGCTGTTTTCTTCCCCTGCCCTTTTTGTTATGCTGTCTTAATACGACTGAAAGCTTCCAGGATACAGTATTGGAGGACGTTGAATGTTAAATAATTGCCATGATCTAAGGTAAGCTTCAAGGACAGCTAGGTGGCACAGTGATTGAGAATGGAGCCTGGAGTAAGGAAAACTTGAGTTCAATTCTGGCCTCAAGCACTCATTAACTGTGTGATCCTGGGCAAGTCACTTAATCTCAGTTTTAATCTGTAAAATGGGGCTTTGTTGTGAGACTCAAGTGTGATAATAATTATAAAGTGCTTTGTACTGTGCCTAGCACATACTATGCACTACACAAATGTTAGCAGTTCTTATTATCAGTGAGATTGGGGAGGAAGGTTGCCATTTTTATAAACCTAATGGATAGAACTGGAATTGGTGGAAGCAGTGGCAGCCTCAGTTTATCAGCCTATACCTGCTTGCACCTTAGCATCAGAGTGATCAAGGTATATTCCTTCACCACATTCTTAAGAATAGAAGCAATGGTTCAGTGAGAATTTCAGATTTATAGCAAGATTTTAGAAAAACTACCTCCCAAAGTCCCACATACAATGCTTGTGTATTTGTTTTTAACTTTGAAAGTTCTTTGGTAGCAGAATCCTTACTACAGCCAAAGTGGGGGACAAAAATTGGGAAAGTCTTTGTTTTTATAGCTTCTGTATTGTTACTCAGTCATGATCAACTCTTCATGACCCTGTGGACATGTATACATCAGTGCTGTCCATAGGGTTGTCTTGGCAAAGATACTGGAGTGATTTGCCATTCCCTTCTCCAGTGGATGAAGGCAAACAGAGGTTAAATGACTTGCCCACGGTCACATGGCTAGAAAGTGTTTGAGGCTGAATTTGAACTCAGGTCTTCCTGACTCCAGGCCTAGTGCTGTATCCACTGAGTCACCCAGCTGCTTCCATAGCTTCTTAGGCTCTAAAATATTGGTGCACTTATTCCTGAGAATTTTCTGCTGAAAACCAAAAAGCAGAGTGCTTTTTTTATAGCAGTCATTCAGAGAATAGTGCTAATACATATTTACAATATTACTAAGGACCTAGTTCATATCCCATCTCTGTTACTTACTACTCCTGTGATGTTGGGCAACTCATTTCACTTCTCCTAAGCTTCAGTTCACTCATCTATAAAATGAGAGGAATGGAATAGAGGATTTCACAGAACCAGAGCTTAGAGCCAAGGTCTTATGATCCAATAAGTTTCTTAATTCAATTTTACTTTATTTTTAATTCTGCATTTTTTCCCTTCCCCACCCATTGAGAAGACAAGAAAAATAAAACCTGTCACACTAAAACATTACCTATGTTCTTCCTGTCTCTTTCCAGAGTCAAAATGTTTGTATATATAAACTCTAAAGACTTTCTAGGTCTTATTTTCTACAAGTATACAGAAGGAGTAGAAGAACTTGATCTTTTTAATTAATAGAGAACAAATGTCACACTTCTTACAAACATCTGCTGCCATCTTAGACCAACAAAACCTGTTTCATATTACCTGTAGGGTGTGCTATTATTAAAAATAATCTTTCATGACCATAAAGCAAAATTCTTTTGATAGCATAAACTGCTTCTTGGTACCTTTTATGGGAGGAGTTACAGGCTAGTACACTATTTGATTGCATAGCTCCAATTGCTACCAGTTCCTCAACAACAAGGCGACCCCTAGGGAGCAAAGTTAGAGCCTTCAAGCTCATGTCCTTGATTCTTGACTTGTATTACTTATAGCTCTTAATAATGCTAGTGCTATTTTCCAGTGCTAGTCATCTGAGTGTCAACAGTCAAGGAAGATTGAATGTTCAACAAAACAAAGTTCATATTTACCCGTAATGAACACTCTCTAGTCAAAATCCCAGAGTTTCAGGCACATTTAGATGTGACAGAGACTCATCTGATTGAGTTTCATAGATTGCCTTTATGCCTTCCATGAGTCCCTTCATCATACCTTCAGAATGATGTGGCCTGCAGGTAAAGCACATGCATCCACATTCATGGATCTATAATTAGAGGGATCTCAGGGAACATCTAGTTTAGTCTGATCCTTTAAAGGTTCTAGGCTGTGCTTGATTCAGTCTAGTGCAGTGATTCAGACTCAGGATTAGAATGAAATATGACATTATAGGCCATCTATCATTTAACTGTAAGAAGTCTACTTAACAATAGCTCAGAAAACCATTCAGGAAGGATATAGAACTAGTTCTAGTAGATAGACGCAGTCTTCTTCACCTCCAGAGAGAAACAGTTTTGGTCAGAGAGTATATTGTGTCATTAGGGTTTGTTGACTTATATGACTTATATGGTGACTTATTATGTGCTTTTTATGCTTAAGGTACCCAGAGAGACACATCAACAGCTCAAGGCCTTGTCTTCTGGGCCATTTAAGTCTCAAAGATAGCTTTCTTGCCTTTTAGGAAAAAAATTATCCCAGCCTAGTAGACATTGCTCTTTTCATATTCTTATTATTTTACAAATGAGAAAGCTGAGGCTTAAAGAGGTTAGTTCATTTGCCTGAGGTCACTCAAGTAGTAATATCAGAAGCAGGATTTATACCTGGGTCCTCTGATTCCAGAGTCAGTATCTTCTCCCTTTTATAATGTATAGCATTAGCCTTCTCTGATAGACAATGCATCTTGAATTCATAATTGTTTAGTTATAATAACCATTGCCAGTAAGTGGTATCAAACTTAGTGTTGAGAAGAACATATCAATGGATTATTTGCAGAATGGCTACATTTGAGCTCCATGACATAGCATTCCTTCCAAAACTTTCTGCTTACATGGACTAGATTCAATTTTGGAAACTACCCCAAATTATTCTTTTCGGTTTATAATGCCCTGTCCTTACTGAAAGTTGCCTGTGGGAAAACTCATAATGTAATATGAATATTTGTGTGTCTAGATTTCCACATATGTGAGGAAAAGGATTCCTAGATCCCATACATGCTTGTTCAAGGTAACAATGTATATGCTGAGTGCAGGATAGCCTTTATTGCTCACAGAAAATGAAATAAAAAAGATTCTTAGTAACCCATAAAAATCAATACTATTGTCTACCCTTTCTGAAGAGTCCCATAGTTCTCAGGATTCTAGAGTCTTACAGACTTCTAACACAACCTTGTGGTTTGGAACTCTCTTAGAAGGGAAATAAACTTGGAGCTGTAACTAGGGCAACTCCCTTTCCAGTGATTCACATTTTATTCAGAGGCATCCAGTTTTATGCTGGTGCTCCATGGTTTAGATTCACATTGGAAGGAAAACAAATTTGGATTTTCTAGACACCTTTCCCAGATAGCATAGGAAAATTACTGCTTCTTATTGCTACTGAAAAAGTTGACTAAGGAAACACCTATTGACCTCTATGCTTACTTTCTACATAAAATATTTTATGGGACTCATCTACACACTTATGGAGAATAAACTTAAGGAAAGAGGTAGCTTATATACCAAGGTCCAATAAAGAAGAGGAAGAGAAATTTTATGAAGAACTGATAAGACTTTCCAAATACATATTTTTGATAATTAGTGACATTAATGAAAGATATACATTAGAAAATATGGAGTAGTAAGAAGGAATGAGAACAGCTAAAGACATTAGAGGTGACATACCTATATATCATAAATATGTTCTTTAATGAAAGGATCAATGTTGGATGTAGCAAGGACCAAATAACATTACCAAAAAAAGGGATTTTATTTTGTTTAAATGATGAGATACAACCTTTACTTGAGAGGGAGCAGAGCCAAGATGGTGGAGCAGAAAGATGCACATACTCTAGTTCTTCCCCCACAGCCCATAAAATACCTGCAAAGAAAGACTCTCAACAGATTCTGGAGCAGCAGAGGCCACAGAGCAATGGAGTGGAAGAGATTTCCAGCCCAGGGTGACCAGGAGGGCCGGCAGGAGGGGTCTGTCATGCCAGACTCAGAGTACAGTCCAGCCTGGGCCATGTAGCACCAGGAGGAGCAGGCCTCGGAGGCAGAATCCCCAGCAGTAGCAGCTGTGATTCGCAGATCCCTCAGCCCACAGGCATCAAGGGTAGCTTCAAAGGTAGGTGAGAGGGCTTTTTCACATCCATGACAAGGGAGCAGGGTCCTCTGCTGGCCCCAATTTCAAACAGTGGCAGCAGCAGCAAAAGCAACAGTGGGGGCAATGGCTGGCTGTCGCCTTGGCAGGCAGCAGCCAGCATCCATTGTTCCATTGTTGGAGAGCTCAGCTTAAAGCCCCTGGGAGAACTGAGCAGCTGATCTGAATCTCAGCCCTGAGTGGCAGCTCTGCCCCCCACCTAAAGCCCCTAGGGAAACTGAGCAGCAGATCTGAATCTCAGCCAGGAGCCTGACTAGGGAGTAAACTTCTTTCCCTTGATTGTGCCACCTTGGAGGAACTGAGAACTTACAGGTCCTCAGAATATACCCTACTCTTGACAAAGGACCCAAAAGTCAAGTAACTGGTTGGGAAAATGCCCCAAAAAGGGGGAAAAATAAGACTATAGAAGGTTACTTTCTTGGTGAACAGGTATTCTCTCCTATCCTTTCAGTTGAGGAAGAACAATGTTTACCATCAGGGGAAAACATAAAGGTCAAAACTTCTGCAACCAAAATCTCCAAAATAAATATGCAATGGTCCTAGGATATGGAAGAGCTCAAAAAGGACTTTGAAAATCAAGTAAGAGAGTTGGAGGAAAAATTGGGAAGAAAAATGAGAGCAATGCAAGAAAATCATGAAAAATGAGTCAACAGCTTCCTAAAGGAGACTCAAAAAAATGCTGAAGAAAATAACACCTTGAAAAATAGGCTAACTCAATTAGCAAAAGAGGTCCAAAAAGTCAATGAGGAGAAGAATGCTTTAAAAAGCAGAATTAGCCAAATGGAAAAGGAGGTTCAAAAGCTCATTGAAGAAAATAGTTCTTTCAAAATTAGAATGGAACAGATGGAAGCTAATGACTTTATGAAAAACCAAGAAATTACTAAACAAAACTAAAAGAATGAAAAAAATGGAAGAGAATGTGAAATATCTCATTGGAAAAACAACTGATCTGGAAAATAGATCCAGGAGAGACAATTTAAAAATTATGGGATTACCTGAAAGCCATGATCAAAAATGAGCCTAGACATCATCTTTCATGAATTATCAAGGAAAACTGCCCTGATAGTCTAGAACCAGAGAGCAAAATAAACATTGAAAGAGAAACTCCTAGGAGAAACAAAAAGAGAAACTCCTAGCAATATTGTAGCCAAATTCCAGAGTTCCCAGGTCAAGGAGAAAATATTGCAAGCAAGTAGAAAGAAACAATTGGAGTATTGTGGAAATACAATCAGGATAACACAAGATCTAGCAGCCTCTACATTAGGGAATCAAAGGGCTTGGGATATGATATTCCAGAGGTCAAAGGAACTAGGATTAAAACCAAGAATAACCTACCCTGCAAAACTGAGTATAATACTTCAAGGGAAAAAATGGTCAGTAAATGAAATAGAAGACTTTCAAGCATTCTTGATGAAAAGACCAGAACTGAATAGAAAATTTGACTTTCAAACATAAGAATCGAGAGAAGCATGAAAAGGTAAACAGGAAATAGAAATCATAAAGGACTTTCAAAAGTTGAACTGTTTACATTCCTACATGGAAAGATCATATTTGTAACTCTTGAAACTTTTGTCAGTATCAGGGTAGTTGGAAGGATTGTATACACACACACACACACACACAGAGCACAGGATGAGTTGAATAGGAAGGGATCATATCTAAAAAATGAAATTAAGGGGTGAGAGAGGAATATATTGGGAGGAGAAGGGGAGAAATGGAATGGGGCAAATAATCTCTCATAGAAGAGGCAATAAAACTTCTTCCAATGGAGGGGGAAAGGGGGGAAGTGAGAGGGAAAACGTGAAGCTTATGCTCATCACATTTGAGTTAAGGAAGGAATAACATGCACATTCAATTTGGTATAAAATCTATCTTACACTACAGGAAAGTAGAAGAGAAGGGGAGAAGGAGGGTGGGAAGGATGATGGAAGGGAGGGCAAATGGGAGGAGGGAGCTATGAGAAGTAAAACTCTTGGGGAGGGACAAGGTCAAAAGAGAGAATAGAAGAAATGGGGGGCAGGATAGGATGGAGGGAAATGCAGTTAGTCCTACACAACATGACTATTATGGAAGTCATTTGCAAAACTACACATATATAGTCTATATTAATTGCTTGCCTTCTTAGTGGGGTTGGGTGGGGAGGGAGGAAGGAAGAGAAGTTGGAACTCAAAGTTTTAGGAACAAATGTTGAGAATTGTTTTTATATACAACTGGGAAATAAGAAATACTGGTAAAGGGGCATAGAAATTTATCTTGCCCTACAGGACAAGACAAAAGATGGGGATAAGGGAAGAGAGAAGTGTTAGTAGGGAGGGCACATTGGTGGAAGGTGCAATCAGAATGCATAGTGTTTTGGGGTGCATGGAGGGGAGAGATGGGGAGAAAATTTGAAACTCAAAATTTTGTGGAAATCAATGTTGAAAACTTTAAATAAATAAAATCTTTTACTTGTTTCCTTCATTTGGCAGTAAATGCCTCAAGAAATGAATGATTACATGGTAATCTTCTGGCTGCCCTAGTGAGGGGAAAAGGAAACCTATGCAAAAATTTGCAAGGAGATTTATTAAAGGGTACTCTTTGTAGCCATGTGGAGGTAGGACCAGATTGGGGTAAACTCTCCATATTGTAGTGGTATGACAGCTTCAAATATGGCTTCCCAAGTTTTCATATAGAAAACGTGCAATCTCTGACATATATTAGAGATATTCTTTCATTTTAGGGAATCTGGGATGGAGATTAGTGGGAAGTAAGATATTATCTCTTACCTTTGTTTCCATATCAACACTTAGTGTCTTAGAGTACAGTAATTAGTCGAGGGGGATAAGAGCATGAAACTGATTACCCAAAGTTAGCTCAGAAAGATATAGAGGATTTTTGTATGATGCTATGTTCTATGGAACCATATGGGTTTAGATCAATTTTTTTTAAATCTATGAAGTTATTGGGAAAATAGGGCAAGAACTTTTTTGCTTTTAAGGCTGAAAACCCAAATCAAAGAACCTCTTTATATAATACATATCAATTATTTGGTAAATGCAAGGAGAATTGAGCAACCATAAATTCCAAAGGGGGAAAAAAAAGTCAGATGGGTTTACAAACAAGTTTCATCAAATGATTTAAAGTAATTAATACCATTCCATAAAAAATTATTTTTAAAACTAGAAAAAGAAGAAAATCTATCAAATTCCTTTTATTAGGTAAATTGTTATGTTTGTCCTTTATTTTTGAAGAAGACCATGACATCAGAGAAATGATGACATGACTTGCACTTGATTTTGTTTTGAGTGAGGGAGGGCTGTGCAAGGTCACCAACCTCACTTTCTCCTCCTGAACCATCTGGATCCAGTGACAAGATATTCATCAGGATGACTGGAGGAGACGGCCTAGGATGCAATGGGAGACCTTGGTCTTTTTTGACTAAGGCCTATTCAGGTACTTACTTAGAGTGAGGTAACACCCATTCAGTGAATAGGCCTCTAAGAAGTAGTCAGGGAATGGTCATTTTAATGAGAAAAAAACAAGTAAATCAAGCTGTGATGGAAAGAGCAGCAGTTACTATTGATAATCACTTTTAAGCCAGGAGGGTCCAGAAAACAGTCATTAGGTGGAGCTTGGGCAGGGACCTATTGTTGAATGAGTTAAATATGTATCTGATAAATAAACAAGGGAAAGATAAATAGTGGAAAGACAACCACAGACCAATTTAATTAATATTGATGTGAATTTTCAAAGCAAAGATATCATTGGAAGACATCAACAATATATATAGATATAGATATATAAAATATATACTATGGCCAATTTTATTCATAAGATGAATATCAGGATATGTCAACATTAAGAAATAATTAGCACAATCATAAATGGTAAAAATAACAATTTTTGGTATTTTAATTGGTATAGTACTGAATAAGTAGATGAATTTGGATAGAATTGTTGGCCTACCCATGAACAATCAATATTTCTCTAGTTAGCTAAGTCTGACTTTATTTGTATGAAAAGTGTTTTGTAATTGTGTTCATTTAGTTCCTAGATTTGTCTTGGGAGGTAGATTCCCAAGTATTTTATATTCTCTGTACTTACGTTAAATGAAATTTCTGTGTTCTTGCTGGTGAATTTTGTTAGTGATATATAGAAATACTGATGATTTGTGTAGGTTTATTTTATATCCTGCAGATCTGTTAAAATTGTTAATAGTTTTTTAGTTGATTCTCTAGGATTCTGTAAATACACTATCACATTTGCAAAGAGTGGTAATTTGTTTTCTCATTGCCTATTCTAATTCTTTCAATTTCTTTTTCTTGTCTTGTTATAGCTAGCATTTCCAGAACAATATTGAATAATTGTAGTGATAATGGACTTCCTTGCATCATCCCTGGCCTTATTGGGAAGGTTTATAGCTTTTTCCTTATTACAGGTAATGCTTGATGATGGTTTTAGATAGATACTAATTATTTTATGGAAAACTTCATTTGTTCCTGTGCTTTCTAGAGTTTTAAATAAGAATGAGGTTTGTGTTTTATCAAAAGCTTTCTCAATGCAGATATTGAAGTGAACATAGGATTTTTATTGTATTTGCTATTGACTTAGTAATACTGTTCATTATCTTAATGTTGAGCCAGTTCTGTATTCCTGGTTTAAATATCACTTGGTCACAATATATGATTTTTGAGATATATTTGAGATATATTGGTAGTATTTCATTAAAAATTTTTGCATCAATATTCACTATGGAAATTGTTCCATAGATTTCTTTGGTTTTGCTCTTCCTTGTTTAGTTATCAAAACCATATTTGTATCTTAAAAGCAATTAGTTAAGATTCCTTCTTTGTCTATTTTTCCAAATAATTTAATGGTATTGGAATTAATTGGTTTTTTTCTAATGTTTGGTAGAATTCACTTGTGAAACCATCTGGTCCTGGAGATTTTTTCTTAGGGAACTCATTTATGACTTGTTCAATTTCTTTTGCAAAGATAGAGTTATCTAAGTGTCCTATTTCTCCTTCTGTTAATCTGTTATTTATTTTTAATTAATTTTATTTAAATTTATTTATTTTTATTCAAATTTAAAATTAATTAACAAAATTATTTCTTATATAAACAATTTATAAATATAAATAAATAAATGATAAAACTATTTAATAAAAATAAAATTTTTATTTTTGTAAATATTCATCTATTTCACTTAATTCCTCAGATTTATGGCATATAATTAGACAAAATGCCTTCTAATAATTGCTTTAATTTATCTTCACTTGGTAGCCAATTTGCCCTTTTCATTTTTGACACTGATATTTTGGTTTTCCTCTTCAATTTTTCAGTCAAATTAACCAATGGTTTATCTATTTTATTGCTTTTTGTTTTCAAAAACAAACTCCTAATTTTATGAAGTTTTATATTATTAGTTCAATGATTTTCTTACTTCAGTTTTATTAATCTTTCTTTTGGTTTTCAAGATTTCCATTGTGCTTAACTGGAGACTTAAAATTTGTTCTTTTTTTAGTTGCATATCTAATCCATTGATCTGCTCTTTCTCTATTTTTTTTTAATGTTAAGTGTTTAGAGATATAATATTTCCCCTAAGTACTGATTGGGTTATATCTCATAAATTTTGTTATGTTATCTCCTTGTTTTCATTCTCTATAATAAAATTATTTATTGTTTCTAGGATTTGTTCCCATCCATTTTTTACCATTAGTTTATTTAGTTTTCATTTAATTTTTAATCTATGTCTCTATGGCCCTTTATTGAATGCAATTTCTCTTGCATTATGATCTGGAACAGGTGTATTTGATAACTCTGCTCTTTTACATTTGGTTGTGAGGTTTTTATGCCCTAATACATGGTTAATTTTTGTCAAGGTGATATGTACAGCTGAGAAAAAGGTATACTCCATTCTGTGTTTATTCAATTCTCTCCAGAGGTCTATCATATCTACTTTTTATAAAATTTTATTCATCTCTTTAACTTGTTTATTGTTTTATTTTTATGTTATTTATCATAATAATATGTTATTATTTATTTATATTTATTTATCAAGTTCTAGGGGGGGAGAAGTTGAGGTCCCCCACTAGTATAATTTTGCTATTTCCTCTTGTAATTCATTTAACTTTTCCTTTAAGAATTTGGATCCTATATAATTTTATGCATATTTGTTTAGTACTGATATAATTTCATTGTGTATGGTACCTTTTAGCAAAATATACTTTCCCTGCTTATCTTTTTTAATTAGATTTATTTTTCTTTTTATTTTGAGATTGTGATTGCTACCCATTTCTTTTTTTTTAAACTTCAACTGAAATATAATTGATCCTTATTCAGTCTCTTATTTTTACTCTGTTGTGTTTCTTTCTGATTCAAATGTATTTCTTATAAACAACATGTTGTTGGATTCTAGTTTCTAATCCATTCTGTTATCCACTTTCATTTTATGGGTGAGTTCATGCCATTCACATTCACAGTTATGATTATTAACTTTGTATTTTCTTTATTTCATCCTTTTTATCCTTCTTTCTCTATCTCTTTTTACTCTGTCCTTCCTCAAAAGTCTGATTTGCTTTAGACCACTGCCTCCCTTTATGTGCCCTCCCTTCTATCATCCCCACCACATTCTTTCCTACTTTCCTGTTGAGTAAGATAGATTTCTGTAACCATCTGAGACTGTATGTTATTCTCTGGATGAGCTAATTCCAATGAGAGTAAGGTTCAAGCATGGCTCATCACACCTCCATCTTCCTCTCGACTGAAAAGCTCTTCCTTTCATATGTCTTTTATAAGAGATAATTTTCCCTTTTCTTTCACTCCTTTTATCCTTTTCCCAGTGCATCTCTCTTTCTCATCACTTCTTTGTTTTTTTAAGGAGATCATCCCAAGATACTTGACTCAAACTCATCCCCTCTTGCTATATATACTCCTTCTAACTGTTTTAATAATGAAAAGGTTCTTAGGAGTTGACAGATATCATCTTCCCACATAGGAATATAAACAGTTGATCTTACTGAATTATGATTTTTCTTTCATGTTTGCCTTTTTATGCTTTTCTTGAGTCTTGCATTTGAAAGTAGATTTTCTATTCAGTTCTGGTCTTTTCATTAAGAATGCTTGAAAGCCCTCTTTCATTAAAAAGCTATTTTTTTCTCCTGGGCAGCTGGGTGGTGCAGTGGATAGAGTACCAGTGCAGGAATCAGGAGGACCTGAGTTCAAATCTCACCTCAGACACTTGACACTCACCAGTTGTGCGACCTTGGGCAAGTCACTTAACTCCAATTGCCTCATTCTGATTCATCTCCAGTCATCCTGATGAATATCTGGTCACTGGTTTCAGATGACTCTGGAGGAGAAGTGAGGCTAGTGACCTGCACAGCCCTCCTTCACTCAAAACAAAGTCAAGTGCAAGTCATGTCATCATTTCTCTGATGGCATGGTCTTCTTTAGCAATGGCAATGAAGGATGAACACATATACATTTTTTCTCCTGAAGGATTATACTCAGTTTTGCTGAATAATTGATTCTTGGTTGTAATGCTAGGTTCTTTGCCTTCTGGAATATTATTTTCCAAGACCCTCAGACCTTTAATATAGAAGCAGTTAGATCTTGTGTTATCCTTACCATGGCTCCACAATAATTGAATCATTCCTTTCTAGCTAAATGCAATATGTTACCCTTGATCTAGGAGCTCTGGGATTTGGCTATAATATTCCTGGGAGTTCTTCATTTTGAGATTTTCAAGAGATGATCAGTGGATTATTTCAATTTCTATTTTACCCATTAGTTTAAAGACATCAAAGCAATTTTCCTTGATAATTTCTTGAAATATGATGTCTAGACTCTTTCTTCATGACTTTCAGGTCATGTAACAATTCTTAAATTAACTCTCTTTGATCTATTCCAGATCAGTTGTTTTTCAGATGAGATATTTCACTATTTTTCATTCTTTTGATTTTGTTTTATTGTTTTTTGATGCCTCATAATCATTAGTTTTCCACTTGCCCACTTCTAATTTTTAAGGAATTATTTTCTTCAGTGAGCTTTTGTATCTCCTTTTCCATCTGGCCAATTCTACTTCTTAATGAGTTCTTTTCTTTTTTTTTTTATTTTTCATTTTTAACACAGTTCATATCTCAAAAAACAATTTCAACTTTTGGTCAGGTAATACTTCTTTTAAAGCATTTACAGTGTAGGCCACAAACAAATTTTTTTTTTTAACATTAACCAACTGAGACACAAATACTAACCATGTATGCTAACTTCATAAGCCCTTGATCTAATTGTCTCCACACTATTACTAATAATTAAAGGACCCTAACTTATTGTTGTTGGTCTAAAGTCCTAAGCCTAATAGCTTAATTTTAGACTTGACCTCAGATATTCCTCTACCAACAATCTATAATTTAATAGATCTGGTATTAAGCTTACAAACCTTTTGACTATAGGAAATTGCCAGTAAGAGTAGGGACATTGCAAGGAAACAATATGTCCCCAACTTCAAGTCAGTTCCAGGCAGGAGTAGATTGTCAACTTGCATTCAGTGAGGCTTAGAATCTTCCAGGTGTCAGTGGAGAAATTGAGTCAGGAGAATCCTACCTCAGCCCAGGCTGAACAGCCACTCTCCCACCCTTCCCATGAGATCACCTTTTTCAGTTCATACCAGCATCTCATAGGCTTACTGGCATCATGGATTAGAGGATTAGACAGCCTTCGTTGCTATCCATACCCAAAGTTAGAATCAGAAGAATAGTCACTTAATAGTCCCATAGCATCTTAAAATAGCAAGCTCCAATAACCAGGTTTCAGATATGACTATAATTTCACATTGGCTAAGGAACATCTTTTGAGGCAAGTCTTAAGTGATTTACATGCCTTTCTATACATGTTCTAGTTCCTGCTTAAATAAAAATCATAAAATCAAATTTACCATTAAAACCTTAACTTTTCTATTAATGCCAAATTTTACCTGAAGTTACCTGCCTCTAGGAAACTTATACTAAAATTCTTTTCCCCAAACTAAAGATGTCTCTGATTTAGTCTCAGTAATTAATTCAGTCAATTGTTTTAATGCTAATTGCTTTTATGTCACTTTGTAATATGTCTAATTTTTTCCCCATTTCTCCCCCTAATACCTTGCATTCTGATTACCCTTTCCCTTAATGTACCCTCCCTTTTATCACACCCCACACTTCCCTTATCCCCATCTTTTCTCTTTTCTTTTAGGGAAAGATAAATTTCTATATCTGATTACCTGTTTTTCTTATTTCCCGGTTATATGCCACAATAATTCTCAACATTCGTTTCTAATACTTTGAATTCCAACCTCTCTCCTTCCTTCCCTCCCTAACCTAACCCCACTGAGAAGGCAAGCAATTCAATACAGACTACATATGTGTTGTTTTGCAAAAGACTTCCATAATAGTCATGTTGTGTAGTACTAACTATATTGCCCTCTATCCTATTCTATCCCCCCTTATTTTTTTTTGACCTTGTCCCTTCCAAAAGTGTTTATTTCTAGCTACTCCCTTCTCCCATTTGCCTTCCCTTATATCATTCCCCTCACCCCACTTGTTGCCTCCTCCTCTACTTTCTTATAGTATAAGATAGATTTTCATATCAATTTAGTGAGCATGTTATTGCCTCCTGAAGCCATATGTGGAGAGAGTAGCTTCCCTTTCCCCTTCTCCCTTTTTTCCTCCATTGAACCAGATTTTTCTTTATCTCTTTCATGAGTTATAGCCTGCCCCATTCCATTTCTCCCTTTCTCCTCCCAATATTTTCCTCCCTCACCCCTTAATTTTTATTTTATTTTTTTTATGGATATCATCTCTTCTGATTCAACACAGCCTGTACTCTCTGTCTATATGTGTGTGTGTGTTGGAGGGGGGGGTATGTACGATCCCTCCACCTACCCAAATACTGAGAAAAGTTTCAAGAGTTACAAGTATTGTTTTTCCATGTAGGAATGTAAACAGCTCAGCTTTAGAAAGTCTTTTATGATTTCTGTTTACCTTTTCATATTCCTCTTTATTCTTGTGTTTGAAAGCCAAATTTTCTCTTCAGTTCTGGTCTTTTCATCATGAGTGCTTGAAAGTCCTCTATATCATTAAATGACCATTTATTCCCTTGAAATATTATACTCAGTTTTGCTGAGTAAGTGATTCTTGGTTTTAATCCCTGTTCCTTTGATTTCTGAAATATCCTATTCCAAGTCCTTCTATCCCTTAATGTAGAAGCTGCCATATCCTGTGTTATCCTGATTTTATTTCCACAATCCTTGAATTGTTTCTTTCTAGCTGCTTATAGTATTTTCTCCTTGACCTGAAATTTGGCCACAATATTTCTAGGAGTTTCTCTTTTTGGTTCTCTTTCAGGAGGTGTTTGGTGGACTCTTTCAATATTTATTGTGCCCTCTGGTTCTAGAATATCAGGACAGTTTTCCTTGATAATTTCATGGAAGATGATATCTAGACTCTTTTTTTGATCATGGCTTTCAGGCAGTCCCATAATTTTTTAATTGTCTCTCATGGATCTATTTTCCAGATCAGTTGTTTTTCCAGTGAGATGTTTTACATTATCTTCTATTTCTTCAAACTTTTGGTTTTGTTTTTTAACTGCTTGGTTTATCTCATAGTCATTCATTTCCCTGAACTCAGTTCTCTCTTTCAAAGAACTATTTTGTTCAGTAAGCTTTTGAACCTTCTCCTCCATTTGGCTAATTCTGCTTTTTAATGCCTCCTTCTTCTCACTGACTTTTTGGACATTGTTTTCCAATTGAGTTAGCCTCTTTTTAAAGGTGTTATTTTCCTCAATATTTTTTTTTTTTTGGTTCTCCTTTAGCAAGCTGCTAATTCACTTTTCAAGATCTTCCATTGCCTGAGCTCAATTTAAGTTCATTTTGGAGGCCCTGAAGGCAGCGGTCTTAACTTCCTGTAACAGTAAGCCTTGTTATTCCTCATCTGAAAGGATGGGAGGAGACACCTGTTCACCAAGAAAGTAACCTTCTATGGTCTTATTTTTTCCCCTTTTTGGGGACAATTTCCCATCCAGTTACTTGATTTCTGAATCCTTTGTCAAGAGATTCAATTCAGCTGCTTGGTTCCCCTGGGCTTTGGTTGGGGGGTAGGGCCATCACTCAGGCTGCTTAGATCAGCTGCTCCCTACAGCCAGAGGCTTTAAGCTGAGCTGCCTGGACAAAGGACTCTGGTTGCTTCCCAGCCACTGTAGCTGCCTGAAGTCTACTGCCATTGTCTAGGGCTATTGCTGGAGGAACCCCTTCCCCTCTCACCCATCTGAGAAAGCCTTCCCACACTTACCTTTGGAGCTTTCTTTGTTGCTTGTGGGTTGAGGTTTATGGGACCCTCCCTGCTGCAAATTCTGCCCCAGAGGCCTGTTTCAGTCCTGTTCCTCTCATGCAGCATGGCCAGGGCTGGTCTCTGCTCTGCTCAGCATCCCGTGAGATAGACCTTTCCTGTTGACCTTTCAGGTTACCTTTGGCTGGAAACCTCTTTTGCTCTGTTCTATGGCTTGGGCTGCTCTAGACTTGCTTGAGAGTCATTTTTTACAGGTATTTTGTGGGCTGTGGGGGAAACGCTAGAGCATATGTGTCTTTCTACTCCTCCATCTTGGCTCTGCCCTGAGTTCTTTTCTTTAGCAAACTTTTATACATCTTTTTCCATTTGACCAATTCTACTTTTTAAGGAATTCTCCTATTCAATGACTTTTGGGCTTTTGTTTTTGTTTTTTAACATTTGGCTAATTCTGTTTTGTTTTTTTTTAAGGTGTTATTTTCTTTAGTATTTTTTGTGTTTCTTTTACCAAGACTCTCTTCTTTACTGAGATTGATTCTCTCTTCATAATTTTCTTGACTGTCATTTTCATTTCCCCCCCCAATTTTCCCCCTCCCTCTTTTATTTGATATTTAAAATCCTTTTTGAGTTCTTCAAGTAATTCTTTTTGGGCTTGTGTCTAATTCACATTTTCCCTTTGAGGTTTTGTATATTGTTGTTTTGAATCCCTCATCTGGGTTTTTGTCTTGATCTTCCCTGTCCCCATAGTAACTTTCTATGGTCAGATTTGCTGTTTTTACTGTTTGTTCATTTTTCCAGCCTATTTTTTGACTTGTAACTTTATATTAAAATTGGGTTTTCCTCCTGACAAGGAGCACTGTCCCAAGCTTCAGGGTTTTTTGCACTGCTGTTTTCAGTTCTTCCTAGTTGGTACAATCTAAGGAGAGGTGTGGTGACTGCTGTCCTGGCTCATGCTATGGCCTGCAAGTTTCCACAAGGACTTCTCTATGCCCCAGAACTGTGACCAGCATCCCTGCTCCCATGTGGCTATGGATGCTCTCACTTTCTCTGACTCTGGAACAGCAATTTTGGCCCTGCTCTCTCATGATCACAAGACATTGCATTCCTCTCTGCCTAGAACATTAGACAAGGGGCCCAACTCTGAAAGCTTATTTTTAAAGTACCAATATTCTACCAGTGTTGTACATCATGGAACACCACAAACTCTGAAATGATTATTAAACATAGGCATTAGAGAGACACATGGTAGGTATGAACAAGATACACCTTATGACAATTGAGGGACTCCAAAGAAGACTTGAGTAAAAGATATCCTCAAGAAAATGTGTGATAGGAAGAGAATTGAGACCTGTCACATGGCAAAAGCAAAAGATAACAAGTGTATAACTTGAGCCTCTCACTGGCATCTTTGTGGGGAGAAAGTCCCCTATAACTTTGTGTGGATCCCTTATGGTGAAATTATAGGAGAATATATACAACAGTCACCCAGGATGGGCAGGCAGAGATGGGTTACAATCTACCTCGATGGAGGAAACAGCCAAATATATGAGAAAATAAATTCTTTTGAGTCATTGAATATAATAGTGGTGGGTAAAGTCTAGGTTTTTTTTTTAACTCTCCCTTCTTCTGTCCCCCCAGTCCTAGTCACAATCTTCTCTCTCTAAGAGTCTAGGACTGTCCAGGAACTTATTCTCCTCTATCTACAAGCCTAACAATTCCTACCTTTTTCACTATGTCATTCCTTTCTCCATGATTACCATTTCTCTGATTGAAAGGTTATGCCACTACCTCTGTAACTATGTCTCTGTAAATTCCCAGACTGCAAGGATGAGAACATTTGTAGGTCCCATGTTCTTTGTACCCTCTCTCCTCCTGGTCCCAGGTATTCTCCTAGCTCAGCAAGACCTCTCTGGGGATTGGGGGTGGGGTGGGTAGGGAGAAGATAAAAAGGATTAAGCCATTAAAAACCCCTTCCCTTTTTATAAGCCAGAGTAAAAGAGTAGCTCCAAACTACAACAGTTGAGCAAAGAATAGTCTTTATTCAATACTGAAACTGACCCAGAACATGTCTGTACCCTCAAAAAGAAAAAGTGTTACTGAGCATGCACCAGAAATTCTCCTGGGGAGCTTATCAAACAGAGGCTCTCTTCAGTCCTCCTGGGGAGATCTTCAAACAATGTACTCACTGACACCCTCCATAGACAAATGTTCTTAAAGTTCCAAACAAAGACTATCCTATAGCTCGTAAAGTTGGTCAGCATCTTCCCTGAATGGCCTCTTACATTTATAGTCTGAAATGACCAGCCACAGCCCTTTCCACAGCCAAGAACTCCTTTTGTGCACAGATCAGCAAATCTCCCTGTCGACACTATAGCCTCTAATTGCAAATGTAGTCAGTTTTTGATGGTCACTTCTCTCATGGCAGAAGACTGGTTCTGAGCTTTCCAGGCTAACTTCGTTGTGTAATACAAAGGATCTCATAAACTAACAATGACTGAAGCCACTGACCAAGTTCTTAAAATAAGCCTATTCCTACTTCTCCATTGAACATCTCCAAACGATGCCAAAGAAATCAGGTCAGCTTGACTATTTTTTCCACTTATGCTTTTAGTTCATCTCAATCAATTACATAGGAATAGGGTCGCTGCAAAAGAATCTTGACGGTATAGAACATAACAAATTTTTGATATTGGACATCAAAACCTGAGGAAAAAAAATCTTTCATGCTCAAAAGCACCTACGCTACTAGGTGATATGGTGGAGAGAATACTGGGGCTGGACTGGAGTCGGGAAAATCTGAGTTCAAATGTTGCTTCGAACGCTTACTAACTGCATAACCCTGAAAAAGTCATTTAACCTCTTTTTGCCTCAGCTTCCTCAAAAAGTAAAATGGGATAGTATCCTCTACCTCCCAGGGTTGTTATATGAGATAATATTTGTAAAGCACTTAGCACACTGCCGTGACAGTGTAGATGCTGTATGAATGGTTATTGCTTTTCTTTTTTCCCTTTTGAAGATTTTTTTCCAATGTGACCAGCTGACAAGTATGTTTATCTTCTCAGGGTCAGTACTTCCATCCCTTCCAAAATACTAGATGACCCATGTACTTAAGAGAAGCTCTGTGGAGCTGGTATTTGTCAGAATGCAAACAATATTTTGAGATATTGTTGATATATTGCTTTGCTTTACTGTATTTTTAAATTTTTCTTTTTTATTACCATGAGTATGAAAAATATTAACAAAGAAGCACAGAAAAAGAGGATTGTATATGAAACTATGAACATCTATTACATACAGAGTTGTTTTATTTACGTGTGTAACAAATTTAACATGGTAGTTCCAAAGCCATATTGTTCATCTGTATCTCTCTCAGAACTTCCTACTGAACTTATTACCAGGGTTCTCTTGGTGGGGAAGAAAGGGAAAACCATTGGGAAATGATAGTGATGCTTAAAAAAGAGCATCAATAAAACATTTTAAAAGATCTGATACTTGGGAACTGATAGATTTGGGCCATTATCTTCCAGTCAAAAGATCTTTTTCTCTACCTTTCTATAGCTAGTTCTCCCAAAATCTTCTGAAAGATGATGAGAACATTCAGCAGTGCATCAATACAGAAAAATCTTCCAGTAATTCATGTTTCCAACTACTTCTCTTTTTTGTTTAAAATTTTTATTTTCAGTTCTAAATTTTCTCCTTCCCTCCATCTTCTTCCCTACTCACCAAGAAGGGAAGAAATATGATACCCATTCTGCATATGACACCATGATAAACATATTTCCACATTAGCCATGTTCAACTGCTTTCTTAAAAGTCATTGAGAAGTGGCAGGAGAATTTAAGCATCCTTGAGGGGTATATACTCAAAGTGCTTGAATCCTGGTAGGCAGATGAAGGCTATCTTGTTTCCTCTGCAGTAGGGATCTGATCATACCCACTGTGCAGATCTAATACTGAAAATGCCTGGTTCCCTAGCAAAAAGTCTAGGGTATCTTGAAAATACAGTTTGGGGTGTTGGTATACTTTAGTTCTCCCTCTCAAAGCCTGATACTTCTCAGGCACAACAGGTTCTTCGTCAGTACCACCTTAGATGAGGCATGTGGATGGCAGGACCCTATGATTATGCCACTGATTTGGAGATACGGCAGATGTTTTCTGATGTCTTCAACCCCATGAAGATATATCTTCTAAGATCCATCTCAAAAGAACTGGGAAACACTGGTGTAGATTGTGTGTATTGCACCATGGATGCATCTTATTTGTGCAATGAAAACACCAGTCCTCAAACTGAACTTACTCTTAAATTGGTCACTCCATTCCTCAGCTATTGAAATTTGGAGTATCCACCCCAAAAATTCACATGGACCATCCGTGCCCAATCTGTGGTACAGCATTCTGAGCTAGCGTTGGTCTGATCAGCCACAGATGGACACACTGAAACTTCACTTTATCATGGTGATGTCATTTGGGTCCTTTTTGAAAACAAATGAGAACAACCAACCAACCAACCACTGAGGAATCAGCAAGTCAAACTTTTCTAAATTTTCTTTTAAGATGGAGGATTCAATGCTCCTTGGATGTTCTTTTCCACCTCTGGATTTTTTCCTTTGTTAATTATATGAACAAAAACCAAGAATTTCTAGATAGTCCAGATATTGACTCCCAATTCATATCCATAATATTCTGTTAATATTTTGAGTTAGTCCCAATCTATACTGGCACACCAGATATGTCCAGGTCTGGACATTCAGGCTTATTTTTTAATCCACTACTTCCCTAGTAACACTGGGTGACACTGAAAGGGTCCTATTACAGGTAACCCACAGACATCCAATCTCTGTATAGACTATAAAAGTATCTTATGCAAAGATACTTTCATAATGACTGGAATACAACTGTCCCTTAGGATTCACTGTCAGAACAGCAAGATACGCTGCATATCCAATCCTCCTTATCACTGTGCATCAGCCTCTATAAATTCACATGGAAAGTATTCAGGGGGCAGCTAGGTGGCACAGTGGTTAAAGGAATGAGGAGCACCCGAGATCAAATCCACCCTCAGACACTGACTAGCTGTGTAACCCTGGGCAAGTTATTTAATGCCAATTATCTCCAAAAAAGAAGTAACAGCAGCAGAAGGAAAGAAAGTATTCAGGAAAGAGTTGCTTAACTTTTCAGGCTCTGGGGTGGTAGAGAGCACTGTAGAATCCTTAGCCCCCTTTAAAGCACAACTCCAGTACCTCTTTCTGCAGGAAACCTTGCTTGATTCCCCTAGCCTAGCTAGTAGCTTTGCCTCTTTAAATTACTTTGTACTTCTTTGTGTATACATTGTATTGTATCCAACCAATAAAAATGTTTCTTGAGGACATGGATTTTCATTTTTGCCTGAGTATTTCCCTCTCCTCCCATCCACACACCTAGCACAGAGCGTTGCACATAGTAGGAGCTTAGTAAAAGTTTGTTGAATTAAATTGACCACTTATGTATGACTAAATGCAAACTGATCTCCTTCATAGAAGGAAAAGCAAAAGAGGGGTCTGGTGGAATTCATCTCTACTTTTTAGGTTAGCAGAGAAAAAGTTGTGTTCCATAAATAAATGGAAGAATCACTCCAAGGAGGAAGAAGGGAAAGGTAGGTGGCAGAGTGGATAGAGCACTGGTCTTGGAGTCAAAAGGACCTGATTTCAGATCTGACCCCAGACTGTGGCAGTGTGTGACCCTGGGCAAGTCACTTAACCCAGATTGTCCCTCCTTTCCCCCAAAAAAGGAGGAAATAGAAGAAAAAGATGTGAAGAGACATAGAGGACTTCTCACCTTTAACAGGAAGTTGGCAGGTAGAGGAATGTGATATCTAAGGAAAAGAAATTATGCTTAATGTAACCATATGCAATGAACCAGTATCAGTACTAGACATGCAATTTAAGTAGCATATCATCTAAATTCAAAAAGGAAAAGTTAACTGAATTATAAAAAAGACTTTAATGGTAGCACAATAACTATAGGAAGTTTTAATGTTTCTCTGTCAGAGACTGATAAGCAAAATAGTGAAAAGATAAACAAAAATGTAGAACTGAATAAACTATCAGTGAACTTGGAGCAGAAAGACTTATGATATCTTCTGAATGGGAGTATTAAAGAATATTCATATTTCTCAATGTTACATGTTACCCATACAAAAATAGGCCATGTTCTAGGGCACAGAGAAATTATAGATCAACATAAAAAAAAAGCAAAAACGCTAAACAAATCCTTTACAGACTACAGCACAATAAAACTAGTAACACAGGGAACACAAGCAAAAAAAAAAATATACCTAAATGGAAACAATAATGGCATCCTGAATGATGAGTGGGTCAAAGAACAAATCATAGAAACAGTAACTATATGAGATAGATTGAAAATGATGATACCAAATACCAGAATTTCTGGATGCAGCCAAAGTAGTCCTCAGAGGAAGTCGTCTGTCTTAAAAATAGATATCAACAAAATAGAAAAAGAGAGGATGAATGAATCAAATATGCAACTTTTTTAGAACAGAAAACAACAAATAAACTAACCCAAAGTAAGAAGAAAAAGACTATATAATTGATAAAGAGCTCTAAAAGCTAGTTCTTTGAAAAAACAACAGAACCGGTCAAGGTGAAGCTAACCTGATCAAAAAGAAGAGGGAGGAAAATAAAATTACCCTCCAAAATAGATTAGGCAAAATTACAACAGAGAAGAAGTAAAATTGATTATCACAAACACCTATATAAAATTTTGTGCCAGAAAATTAAGAATTTAAAAGAAACTAACGATTATCAACAAAAATTGTAAAATACTCAGATTTAACATTAAGCATTACAGTTTAAATTTAATTAAGCATTATAATCTCAGAAAATTAAACTGAATGAATTGTATAGAAACTACAGAAAAAAATACCATAGTTCAAATAGATTTACAAGTGAATTCTATCAAACATTTAAAGAGAAATTAGAGCCTATATGATATAGGTCATACTCCAAAATTCCGAAAGGAAATACTACCAAGAACTTTTTTTGAGACAAATTTAATTCTAATAACTAAACCAGGAAAGAGTAAAGCAAAGTAATAGAAATGTAGACAAACATCACTAATGCATATTGCTTTAAAACTTTAAAATAAAATCCTAGAAAAAGGACAAGATGTGTATATTTTAAAAATTTCACTGTGATCTCATTAGATTTATAACAAGGATGAAAGAACTGTTGAAACTTAGTAAAACGATTAACATAACCTCGTATTTTAAAGCATCCCAAACCAAAGAATTCTATCAATAGATAAAAAGCCTTTTTACAAAATCTAGCACTCATTTATTCTAAAAACTCTACAAAGTATAGTCACTAAAAGGCCAACTTTAATAAGATTTAAAATATTAATCTAAAACCAAAAGCTACTTTAAAAGCAAGAATATCTTCTTACCCCCACTGTTATTCAACATAATTCTATAAATGCAAAGTTATAGCAAAAGCAGAAGAGAAAGAAATTCAAGGTTTAAACTTTGCCAGTGAAGAGATAAATGGAATTCAGTGGGGAAAAAAGAAACAATAATGGGATACCACTTATCTCAGGGTACATGAGAAGAGGACTATACAAACCCAGAGGATGGGGATGTGGATATTACATAGATTTCACTTTCATCTAAACCGGACAAAGCAGAGTTTATCTCTCTCTGTCTCTCTGTCTCTGTGTCTGTCTCTCTGTCTCTCTCTGTCTCTGTCTCTCTCTCTCTGTCTCTCTCTCACTCTCTCTCCATCTGTCTCATACACACACACAAAACAAAATCAACAGGGAGAAGATAGTGGAGGATATAATCAGAAAAGAATTAGCCATAAGCAAAATGTGGCAAGGCTCTAGACTTTATTCTACAAACCCACACATGCTTTAGTAGGTTGGGTTCCTAGGTCTTGCCTAGATATATTTCCCCATCAAGATTCTAAGGGTACCCCTGAAAGGCAGTGAGGTTCTTTTAAGGTTACTGGCCCAGGCACCCATTTCATTATTCCTCTCAAATACTGTCATCAGTGCCAAGTAATATCTCCTCAATATGATCAAAGAACAAATAACATAAATTAACTCTTAAAAAGGGATACTTTCTGAGAGAATATAGTAAGAAGTACATACATATCCCCTCTCATACTCTCCACTCTTCCATCTTCGTCCCTGGGCGGAGTAAACTAAACTTGAAGAAATTGCTGCAAAGCATTCACCTGCCAAGTGAAATGGAACTTGGATTCCATATCGTCAGGAACTTCCAGACGCAGATTCTCAAGCATTCACATGGGTTGGCATGAGGCAGAGTACCCAGAGAATGAATGGTCCTACAACTGGGACATCACTGACCAATTCCTAAGTAGGAAAATAAATTTCAACTTTGAAGTGTAGGTAATGAAAGGAAGAATACAAGTAAAGGAATAAAGGTAAGAAGCTGTCATAATCTGCATTCCAGAAATAAAAGAGTAGCAGTAGAGTAGAAACAGATCACTTTACTAGTTGTAAGCACATTCCTTCTCTTCCCTAGCTTCTTCCCTGTAAATAAAGGGGTTGAGGATAAAGGGTGGGGGAAAAATAATGAGGATAAGATAAAGAGAAATAATTAATAACCATAACTGTGAATGCAAATATGAAGAATTCACTTGAAAAATGAAAGATGATGGGGAGGGAGGAGCCAAGATGGTGGAGTAGCTCCGAACCCACAGCCCATAAATTTTCTGTAAAAAGAACTCCCCACAAATTCTGGAGCAGAGCAAGCTGCGCAGAAACGCAGTGGAGGAGATTTCCATTCCAGAGAGCCCTGGAAAGCCGTCCTCAGGGGTCCGTCATGCACCAGACAGTGGAGCGCACCCTGGCTGCGTGGCCCTGAGAGGAACAGATCCGAGCAGGTTTCAGGGATGGAATCTCCAGCGGCCACGAAGGTCCCCCACCCACAGGTGCTCCAGGTCAGTGAGAGAGACTTCTGGGCTGGCTGAGAGGGGAACGGGGTGTCTCCGTGACTTGGGCCCCCTCGGGAGGAAGCAACAGAGACAGGGACAGCAGCAGACCTGGGCTCCCCAAGCAGGCAGGAGCTCCTCTCCATTACTGAAGGTCTCTGCATAAACCCCCTGAGGGAACTGAGCCTGGGAGGCAGCCCTGCCCCCATCTGAGCACCAGAACTTCAGCTCACATTGAGTAGCAGCCTCCTGCCCGCTGAAAGCCCTGAGGCTGGGGAGCAGCATTTGAATCTCAGACCCCAAGCACTAGCTGGGCAGATCTAGGTGGGGGTGGAGAGGAATCTCAGAAGTCAAGTAACTTCCTGGGAAAATGCCCAGAAAAGGGAAGAAAAATAAGACCATAGAAAGCTACTTTCTTGGGGAACAGATGTTCCTGCCTTTCATTTCTGATGACAAGGAACAATGCTTACCATCAGGGAAAGACATGGAGGTCAGGGTCTCTGTATCCCAGACATCCGAGGTGGATGTCCGGTGGGCTCAGGCCATGGAAGAGCTCAAAAAGGATTTTGAAAATCAAGTTAGACAGGTGGAGGAAAAACTGGGAAGAGAAATGAGAGAGATGCAAGAAAAGCATGAAAAACAGGTCAATACCTTGGTAAAGGAGACCCAAAGAAATGCTGAAGAAAATAACACCTCGAAAAATAGGCTCACTCAATTGGCAAAAGAGGTTCAAAAAGCCAATGAGGAGAAGAATGCTTTCAAAAGCAGAATTAGCCAAATGGAAAAAGAGGTTCAAAAGCTCACTGAAGAATATAGTTCTCTCAAAATTAGAATGGAACAGATGGAGGCTAATGACTTTCTGAGAAACCAAGAAATCACCAAACAAAACCAAAAGAATGAAAAAATGGAAGAGAATGTGAAATATCTCATGGGAAAAACAACTGACCTGGAAAATAGATCCAGGAGAGACAATTTAAAAATTATGGGACTACCTGAAAGCCATGATCAGAAAAAGAGCCTAGACATCATCTTTCAGGAAATTATCAAAGAAAACTGCCCTGATATTCTAGAACCAGAGGGCAAAATAAGTATTGAAGGAATCCATCGCTCACTGCCTGAAAGGGATCCAAAAAGAGAAACTCCTAGGAACATTGTGGCCAAATTCCAGAATTCCCAGGTCAAGGAGAAATATTGGAAGCAGCTAGAAAGAAACAATTGGAGTATTGTGGAAATACAATCAGGATAACTCAAGATGTAGCAGCTTCTACATTAAGGGATCAAAGGGCGTGGAATAGGATATTCCAGAAGTCAAAGGAACTAGGACTCAAACCAAGAATCACCTACCCAGCAAAACTGAGTATAATACTTCAGGGGAAAATATGGTCTTTCAATGAAACAGAGGACTTTCAAGCATTCTTGATGATGAAAAGACCAGAGCTGAAAAGAAAATTTGACTTTCAAACATAAGAATGAAAAGAAGCAGGAAAAAGTAAAAAGCAAAGAGAAGTCATAAGGGACTTACCAAAGGTGAACTGTTGACATTCCTACATGGAAAGACAATATTTGTAACTCTTGAAACTTCAGTATCTGGGTAGTTGGTGGGACCACACACACACATACACACACGCACACACACGTACATGCGTGCACACACACACACATACACACATGCACACACATACAGAGACAGAGAGCACAGAATGAATTGAATAGGATGGGACCATATTTTAAAAGAAATTAAGGTAAACGGTGAGGAGAAATGTAGTGGGAGGAGAGAGGGTGAAATGGAATGGGGTAAATTATCTCTCATTCAAGAGGCAAGCAGGAGACTTTTTAGTGGAGGGAAAAAGAGGAGAGCTGAGAAAAAAACATGAAGTTTACCCTCATCACATTCGACTAAAGGAAGGAATAAAATGCACACTCATTTTGGTATGAAAACCTATCTTACAATACAGGAAAGTGGGGGAGAAGGAGGGTGGGGGGGATGATGGAAGGGAGGGCAATGGGAGGAGGGAGCAATTTGAAGTCAACACTTGGGGAGGGACAGGATCAAAAGACAGAATAGAAACAATGGGGAGCAGAATAGGAGGGAGGGAAATACAGTTAGTCTTACACAACACGACTATTATTGAAGTCATTTGCAAAAATACACAGATATGGCCTATATTGAACTGCCTGCCTTCCCCAAAGGGCATGTGTGGGGAGGGAGGTATGGGGAGAATTTGGAACTCAAAGTTTTAGGAACAACTGTTTAGTATTGTTCTTGCTACTAGGAAATAAGAAATACAGGTAATGGGGAATAGAAAGTTATCTGGCCCTACAGGAGAAAAGAGAAGATGGGGACAAGAGAAGGGAGGGATGATAGAAGAGAGGGCAGATTGGTGATAGGGAGAATTAGAATGCTCAGTGTATTGGGGTGGGGGGAGGGGAGAAATGGGGAGAAAATTTGGAACCCAAAATTTTGTGAAAATGAATGTAAAAAATTAAATAAATAAATTTATATTAAAAAATTGAAAGATGATGCCATGATGGATTACTTGAACAGAGATTTTCTCAGAGTTAAAATAAGGGATGAGACTGCAAAATGTACTATGCTTCAAGTGAGCTCAAAAAAGTGAGAATAGCAATCATCTCAGACAAAGCAAGAGTAAAAAATTGTAATAGTTAAAAGTTGTAATAGTTAAAATAAACTGGGACATTACATTATGCTTAAAGGTACAATGGAAAATAAATATTAATACTTTAAATAAATGCAAAGCATTTAAATACTTAAAGGAAAAGTTAATTAAAATATAGGAAGAAACAGAGTAAAGCTAAACAGTAGGGATGGTCAGTGTGCCCCTTTCAGCCCTAATAAAAAAGATGAACATGAAAGGAGTTAAGGGCCTAGTTAGAAGTTTATATATTATCTAGATCCCTGACCATTTTTGAATAAGAATTGAAAGCAGCATGCATATTTCTCAACTGCACATGGCACCCTTAACAAAAACTAAGTATATATTAGCCCACCAAAAAAACCCACAAATATAGAAAAACAGAAATGTTAAATATATAATTTACTGACTACAATGCAATAAAAAGTTACCTTTAAGTAAGTCTCAAAGAAACAATTAAAATTGATTGGAGACCAAATAACTTAATCCTTAAGAATGGACAGATCAAAGAAGAAATCATAGAAGTAAAAGACAATTTTATCAAAGAAAATGACAACAATGAGAAAATATACTAAAAAATTCTTCAGAGGAAATTTGTCTGGTTTAACACTTTAATCAGCAAAAATAGATTGATGAATTATGTGTGCAACTAAAAAAACAGCAAGAAATCCAAAAACCTAACTAAATACAAAATAGAAATTCTGAAAATTAAGAGATACACAAATTTGAAAACAAAATGCTCATTGAACTGATAAATGAAATTAGAAACTACTTTTCAAAAAAATGATAAAATATCTGATAGAACAAAAGTGCCAGTATCAAGGTAAAAAAGATATTATAACAAATAAATGAAATTACCAGAAACTATTTTGCCTAATTATATGCAAGCAAAATTGAAAATTTATATGAAATAGATGGATACTTACAAATATATGACATCCATACTAACAGAACAGGAAACGGATAATTTTAATGTCAATTTCAGAAAAAGAAAAGAAGACATAAATGAACTTGCAAATTAAAAAATAAATACAACCCTAGGATTATGTGGATTTATAAGTGACTTTTATCAAATATTCAAAGAACAATTAATTCAAAAATCATATAAACTGTTTGCAAAAATAGGAAAAGAAGGAATCTTATCAAATTTCTCTTGCAATACAAATATGATTTTTAATGATTAAACCAGAGATAGAGAAAGCAGAAAAAGAAACAGTAAACCCAGTACCTCCTGAGAAAGCCTACTCTACTTTGAGATATTTCTAATTAAAAGTTTTTCCTTCTATCCAAGTTTAATTTGCATCTTTGTAATTTCCATTCATTGTTCCTAGTTCTACCCCCTGGCACTAAATAGAACAAGAATAGTTATTCCTTCCCCATTGAGACTTTCCCTATCGAAGTTCTGATGTAATGTGGGTTAGCATTAGAAATTTAATGGGAATTTTTGGGTAATTTTGTGTCGCAGATGACACTCAAAGGCCAGCAGATGACACAGAAAACGTTTAGGAATTCAAAAATGCATAAACTATATGTATAGTATTGTATAATAACACCTCATAAAAGAAAAAGAAAAAATTCAGACTTCTCTGGTACAAAAGGAGGGCCAAAAATTTATGTAGATTTTCCAGATCTTGGGAGCACCCAACCCCTAACACCTACTCTCATGTGGAAGGGATAACTGTAATCCTCTTTCCCCCTTATATCCTTTCAAATATTTTTTTAAAAAAAGACAGCTCTCTTGTGTACCCCACTACTTCTTCCCCCAGGCTAAACATCCGGAGTTCCTTCTACTAATTCTCCTATTTTGAGGACTCTAGGCATTCTGAATGCCTTCCTCTCAACACTCTCCAGCTTATCTAAGCCCTTTCTAAAATATGGTGATGGGACATACCCCAGATGTGGTGGGACAGGGTAGAGCAGAGTGGAACTATTACTTCACTATTCCTGGAATCTAAGGTTCTTTTATTACAGTCCAGCATAATTAACTTTTTTGAGGGGGGGGGCGGGTAATGCCAATGTGATAACCATAACAATTATTATGAATATACATGTGTATTGCAAAATATAACAAACTCTCCTCTAACATAAAAATGAAAATATTTATTTGAAACATCCCTATTGGGATACTGGAAAGCAAAATTTAGTAAGGTACTCATCACCAATCTGGGGAACAGTGACATTTCTCTCCTTCAAGCCTCCCCAAGAGCAAGTTCCCCTAGGCAAGTTCTTCCCTCAACCTGTCTCTTCTCTCCTTAGTTTTCTCTCTTGGCCCACCCCATTTTCTGCAAGCAATACGATATATACTGTTTCCCATCAGGGACTCAGCACTTGATTGTCTTAGTGCTGAGAAGCTTTGAAATCAGCACTTAATTGAGAAGATGGGCGAATCTCTGTGGGCCAGAGCCTTATTGGCTCTGCACCAGAGCTCCATGTGAGGCCTATTAAATGGGCAAGGAAGGTTTTATTTCCCATTAACATTGAGGGAGAAGGGAGAGAGAATTGTCACCACATCATACTGATTTGTATTGAGTCTGCAGTACCCCAAAGATCTTGTTCAGACAAATGCTATCTAACCATATCTTCTCAGCTTGTAAGTGACTGGCCCAAGATCACTGCCACTTGTCAGGTAAGTTATAGTGGAGATCCATGTTTAAGTGTGAGTTGGCCCCTGAAGTCCCTTCCAATTCTAAAATGATGCAGTCCTGTGTAGGATTAAATTTCCTCATCTATTAAATGAGGGAGGTTAGACTAAGTGATAAAGTCCTTTCTACGGCTCTAAATCTATGATGTAATGATTAATTAGGGATAGTGACTAGACCTGTGATTTCAGAAGTACAGGCAACTCTTGAATGAGGAAACTCTCTATCAAAGCAGATCTATGCCTTGTCTGCAAACTTACAGCACTGTAACACTAAGAGTTTAAATGATTTGTTCAGGGTCACACAACCAATATTTGTGTAAGATATGGAACTTGAACACAAGTCTTCCTAGTTTCAAAAACAGGTTTATCCAGTCTTCTATGATTCTTCCCAATGATTAAGTAGTTCACTTTTTAAAAATGCTTTAAATTTTATAAAGTGCTTTATATACATTGCCTTATTTGATCATGATGACAATGGGAGGATAGTTATTATATTCATTTTACAGATAAGTAAACTGAGGCAGAAAGATTAAATGAGTTGCCCTGGTTAACACAGTTGATAAATATTGGAGAGAGGTTTCTCAGAACTTGGAGTCCAGCACAATTTTTATTCACTATGCTGACTCTGAATTGTAAAAAAATATGTAGATATAGATATAGTCTTCCTAACCATTATTAGATATACTCTAACCAAGAACTCATGATTTCAGGTTTCTTATCCAGAAATAGAAATTCTTTTTTTCTGGATTTTATCTCTTTGGTCATTTCTCATATTATCCCTTATTTTCTAAAGTTCCTATCTTTGTTCATTTCCAATGAAAATATCATCTGGGTGCTTTAGATCTTTGGTTTCCCATTCAGAATTTCACAGTCATTGGAGATTGATTCTTCTTTCTTTCTAGTAGAATCATTTATATACACATAAGTCACTAGAAGTAGATAATGGTAATTAGGTTTGACAAATCTTGAGAGACTATTCTATCCTAGGTACATGTCCTGGCAACATATGGTCACCTTCATGCTCCTTAAAAATAGCTAGCATTTATAAGAAATGACAGGCAGGATGATTTCAGAAAAGCCTGAGATCTCCATGAACTGATAAAAAAGTGAAATAAGCAGAAAAAGGAGAATGTTGTACACAGTTATAGTAATATTATATGATGATCAATTGTGAATGACTTGGCTATTCTTAGCAATACAATGATCCAAAACAATCCCAAAGGACTTAGGGTGAAAATTTCTGCTTCCAGAGAAAGAACTGATGTCATCTGAATCTAGACCAAGCATACTACTTTTTTCACTCTTTCTCTTTCTTTCACTTTTTTCTTTTCTTTTCACTCTTCCTTCCTTCCTTCCTTCCTTCCTTCCTTTCTCTCACTTTCTTTTTTCTTTCCTGCACAAAATGACCAATATGGAAATGTTTTACAAGATTACACATGTATAATCTGTATCAGAAGGGGAGGGATAGCATTTGAAACTCAAAATTTTTTTTTTTTAATGTTAAAAATTGTTTTTACATGTAATTCAGGGGAAATAAAATATTATTTCCAAAAAGAAAAAAGTAATAGGTAGCATTTATATGTCACTTTAAGGTTTGGGGTTCACAAATCATAAGATTTACCTTATCTTCCTGTGATTTGTCCTAAAATATTCTGTCTCCTAGGAATGTTATCTCTTTTTACCATTCTGTGGATTCTGAGATGCTACTTCCTAGTCAGAGGATCTGGTTACATACTCTCAGGAGAGAGCCTCAAACCCATTTCACAGCTTCAAAGGTTCAGTGGTCTTTTATTTCTATTCTTTCCTTTGCTTTATGACTTCCACCTCCCAATTTCCTGACAAAAGCTTGGATCCTCTTCTTTTTCTTGCCTTTCCTTCCTTCCTTCCTTCCTTCCTTCCTTCCTTCCTTCCTTCCTTCCTTCCTTCCTTCCTTCCTTCCTTCCTTCCTTCCTTCCTTCCCTTCTTTCTTTTCTTCTTGAAACATTTCTTCCATTCTTTTGTTTTCTATTGTAAGCAGAGAGAGGTATTCCTCCAATCCTTTTACCAACTTAACTTTGTATTTTCATAGATATAAAATGGCTCTGGAGGAAACACAATCATTACAGGTCAGTGGTACACCTTCATTGCCTTCCCTACTTGCAAAAATTGAACTCTTTAGTTTTCTGTGTCTCTAAGTACTTAATAAATGCTTTTTTTATGCCATTAATTACAGCAGGAAGCTGCCTATTTTCATACCTGTTAACAACATTGGGAGACTATCGTTAGAGGTTCCATAAAAAGACTTTTTATATAAAATACTTTCCAGGCTTTTCTCATTTGATATTTTTTGTCGATATATGTTTGATCAGCAATTATCTTATTCCTGCCAAGGAAACTCATGTAAACACTGGTCATTTGGAAGGAAGGAAAGGAGTATTTATTAAGTTCTACTATGTTCTAGACACTTTTCTAAGTACTTTTCCAAGTTTTTTTCATTTGATTTTCACTCTCTGAGGTAGATGCTATTACTATCATCCCTAGTTTACAGTTGAGGATAGACAGGAATTAAATGAATTGCCCAGGGTCACAGAAGCTGATGGGTTTCTGAGGTCAGGATTTAACCTTAGGTCTTCCTGACTTCAGCCCCAGGGCTTTATCCTTTGTACTTAGCTGCATAATCCTCCGTTATCTACAAGATCATATCCAGAAATCCAACTTCCAAGGGCAGTAACAATAGTGAGGCCCCCCAAAATGGTGCCTGCCTGAATAATCCCTGCTACCAGGAAGACTGAACCTGGTCATTTGGTTGAGTTCCTGAGTTCTAAGCTTGAATGTGATAAGCAGATCAGGCACCTGTCCTGACTGAGCCCCTGGGAGCAAAGAATCATCAAACTGCCTTTGTTGTTTAGTCATTTCAGTCCCGTCTAACTCTTCATGATACAATTTTGGGATTTTTTTTCTTTTGTCAAAGATGCTAGAGTTTGCCATTTCCTTCTCCAGTTCATTTGACAGATGAGGAAACTGAGTGACTTGCCCAGGGTCACATAGCTAGTAAGGATCTGAGGCCATATTTGAACTCAGGTCTTCCTGACTCTAGGCCAGGCACTCTATTTACTGTGTCACTTAGATGGCACTGGTATGTACAGCTGGTCATGACCGATAACTCTATTGCCCTCACATAGTTCTGGATCTTTACCCTTTAACTTCTGTCAAAGGTTATCTTCATCACCACCTTCTACATGAGACCTTTCCTGATGCCCTAGCTGCTAATGCCATCTGAAAAACTTACCTTGCATTTTCTTGGCATGTATTTTGTGTTTATTTGTACATGCCCTTTTCTGGCCTCAGACCCTGTTTGCCTCAGTTTCCTCATCTGTAAAATGAGCTGGAGAAGGAAATAGCAAACTACTGCAGTATCTTTGTGAAGAAAACCCCAAATGGGTCATGAAGAGTTTAACATGATTGAAAACTGAACAAAAATGCCTTTTTCCCCAATAGGATAATATTTCTTAAGAACAACACTACAAAAAATTCCACTGAATTCTGTGTAATTATAATGACCCAGCTTGCCTTTGAAAAAGAAATGGAAAAAATGCATCTTCCTCATCTGTTTGCAGAGGTGGAGGACAGAAGGGATGTAAACAGTTTCGTACCCACGTATGAAACACTGCATGTGTCGTTAGACTCAGCTAATGTATTGCCTAGTTTTACTCAGTTGCTTTTTTTTCTCTTTTTTTCCTTTAGTTTTTGTTAAATTCTATGACTTTTTGGTAGAGGAGGAATATTTTTAGAAAAAAAAGTGATGCAATTAAAAAAAATTAAGTTAATAAAAAGAGAAGTATATCAGTCCTTTAAAGCAGAAATGGGATTTTTTTATTTTTTATTTTATAAATGCCGGAGTCTCACATAATGCACGGCAGACTATTCTGAGATGGACCTGACTCAGTCCATTCCCCTGGTAGTTCAGATCCAATATTGGAACAAAATCAGACACTTGTAAGTCATTCAATAATTAAGAAAAAGATATTTACTTAGCCATAACAGTAGGAGAATATTCAACAAGGATTGGCATCGAAGACCCTTGCAGCTGACTCAGTTGAGCAAAGTGCCTTTACCTGAGTGACCCATACCAGTCAAGCATCAGAATGCCCCTGATACTCCTTAGGCCTTCTTCATACTTCAGTTGACCAAGAAGGGATGTCAACAGCCTGAACTAACCAATAACCAAATGGTTTTGACACTTACTAAGTGAAAATTAGCCTAATCTGAGTGGTAGGAGTGGTTAGATTATTGATCCTACCACACGCATAGTAGGCATTTAACAAAAACTTATTTATTAATGAACTGATTTTAGACCTAAAAGGTCATGTATTCCTTTAGACACAGGTTAAAAGGATGCTTCCTAATGTCAACTTTTGTAGTTCAGTTGATTTGAAGAGGGCGTTTCTATGCTAAAAATGTGACTATTTACACATCTTTTCCAAGGTCAATTACTTCATTTATCCAATGAAGAATGAAAGTCTTCTTTCTAAATGATAGCTACTGGTTAACATGAGATTATAGGTTGAATGAGACCTCTCTGCAAAATGCATCTTCTTGTCTCCTTCAAAAATGATCTGCAGCCCTTTAGAGAGAACTGGATATTCAGTAGCTTTTAAAATGAATCAAAAGGAAGTCAATTTGGAAGCTAGATTTGCCATATTTCACCCCTATACTACACTCTATCATTATCCACACAAAGTTTGATCTGCTCTACATTTTATGACTATAAGCATAATTTAATTTTCTGCCTTGCAACAAATCTCCCATTCATTTGGTTTTCACTCACCATATGATTGGTAGACCCCCTTCTGAAGTGGGTGTTCAGTGATTCAAGCCCCCAGCTCTGCTTGAAAATTGAGATTTCCTTCTTATCCCAACTACTAATGAGCACCACCAGTTCCTCTTGAAAGATTTTTCTTCTTTTCTTTCTCTCTTTTTTTGGGGGGATATGTGGTTTCTCTTTCACATATGACCTGGACCACTCATTATGCCAAGAGCATTTTGTTTGCTAAGTCAAACCAGAAATGATGGGCCAAGACTAAAACTTTCACAAAAAGCACAGGGCTAGGTCATTCTAGCTAGAATTTCTTTGTGTTTGAGTTAATCTGGGCCCACATTTAAAGTGCAAACAGGAAATACAAAATCCAAGCTTCCTTTACTGTTCTGTGTTTGACATAAACACACACACACACACACACACACAATTCCTAGGTGATGATTGACTCAGATTCCTGCAGCATTCCTGTAGGACTCAATTTTTTTGAATAATTTCCCTTTGGGTCACACCTAGAAGAAGATGGATCTGTGATCCTAGTAGAGCTGACTTGAGAAGTGACTTTAAGATTCCCAATACCTTTTGAAGATGTGGGATAGAACAAAATAGGGAGAGAAGTCGGGGAAGGGAAAAGACATGGTACTTTTCTTCTTGCTATTAAAACTCTGGAAGCCATCCAAGCACATAGAGCCTTGACACATTTGGAACTGAGGATGGATGAGTACACTGGTATTTGGTTATCTTAAAAATTCAACATAACCTTGTTTTTTCCTGTACTTTCTTCTACGGAAGGGTTATGTGGTGTATGGAAATTGATTTGCTCATTATTGTGAAATGACTGTTGAGCAATATTATTTTGGATTTATAATAGAATTAGTGTGGCCCTTTAAAAAAAAAAAAGAACTTGCAAACTCACTGAATAGCTTCTGTTCCAGGAGCTTGATTGGAATAATCTGAAACAGACTGACATCACTAACACACAGGAAAAAACCCAGAATAGAGACTCATTGCAGGGAGAAGCTCATAGGGACAGCCTGCCTACTCGGTTCCCTTGGCCACTGCCCCAGTACAAGCCTTCACTCTCCTTTCAAACTATGGCAATAGATTTCTAAAACATATTTCTACCTCCACTCTCTGCCATGCTAGAAATTCATCCTTCCATGATCAGTATAAGTGGCAGAGAGGCAGATTTCTGCTCTTTATAAGGAAAAACTCCTTAAAAATTAGAATTCTCCAAAAGAGTAATGGGCTTCCATCCAGAGGAAATAGATTCCTCCTCCCTGGGAGGTCTTCAAGAAAAGACGAAGGGGCCCCCTTAGGAGGTATATTGTAGAGTCATTTTTGTTCAAGTATAGGTTGGTCTAGATTATAAACTAACAGACCTGGTCATGTTGATTCTGTTTATCTATGACTCTTTATTGCCTAGTGAGGAAAGTCTTAACTCTTCTAACCTTGCATTGAAGGGCCTTGATAATCTGTCACCATCCTACCATATATCTCCTTGTACTATGCTCATACACACACACGGGCGCAGTCAAACTGAGCTACTTTCTAAACAAGATCTCATACCTCCATACTTTTGCTCCCATTGTTCTCCATGCCAAGAGTGCCCCCCTTACCTGTTGAATTTTTAAAGTCCAGCTCAAGTACCACCATATTTTAAAGTCCAGCTCAAGTACCACCTTCTATGTGAAGACTTACTTGATTCTCCCAATCAGTATTACAAAATCTTAAAATTTTTAAATTGGAAAGGAACCTAGGAGACATCTTGTCACCTCAAAACTAAACAGGAAATGACGCGAAAATATCCCCGGTAAGATGTCATCCAGACTTTCCTTGAAGAACCCTGGTGAGAGAGAACCCATTCTCTCATCCACATGCTTCTCAATTCAACCCAAGATGAAATTCTCATGAAACATGTTAGCCAGCCCTCCTTGCTTGCCTTCATATGCAAATTTATGACCTTGCCATCTTTTCCTTCATCTCAGTCATGACTTGTTCTTAAGAAAACCACATTGACTCTTAATAATCACCAGTTTTTTTCTAAATACCCCATTTGACTTTTAGATATTTTTAATTCAAGGATTCTTAATCTGGGATCCATGGACCCTAAGGGATTTGTGGATAGATTTCAAGGGGTCTGTGAAATTTTTTTTATTTATTTTTTAAATTTTAAATGTTTATTTATTTATTTTTAGTTTTCAACATTCATTTCCACAAAATTTTGAGTTCCAAATTTTCTCCCCATCTCTCCCCTCCCCCACCCTGTAACACTGTGCAATATGATTACCCCTTCCCCTAATCTGCCCTCTCTTCTATCACACCCATCCCTTTCCTTATCCCCATTTTCTCTCTTTTCTTGTAGGGCAAGATAGATTTCTATACCCCATCACCTGTATTTCTTATTTCCCAGTTGTATGAAAAAACAATTCTCAACTTTCGTTTCTAATACTTTAAATTTCAACTTCTCTCCCTTCCTCCCTCCCCACCCATCCCCTCTAAGAAGGCAAGGAATTCAATACAGGCTATATATGTGTCGTTTTGCAAAAGACTTTCCATAATAGTCATGTTGTGTGAGACTAGCTATATTTCCCTCCATCCTATCCTGCCCCCCACTTAATCTATTCTCTCATTTCACCTTGTCCCTTCCCAAAAGTGTTTATTTCTAATTACTCCCTTCTCCCACTTGCCCTCCCTTCTATCATCTCCCTCACCCTACTTGTCCCCTTCTCCCCTATTTAACCTGTAACGTAAGATAGATTCTCATACCAAATTGAGTGACCATGTTATTCCCTCCTTAAACCAAAAGTGAAGAAAATAAGCTTCACTTTTTTCCCTCTCACCTCCTCCCTTTTCTCCTTTTGCCTCTTTGATGAGTGATAATTTGCCCCAATGCATTTCTTCCTTTCTCTTCCCAATATATTCCTCTCTGACTCCTTAATTTTATTTTTTAGATATCATTCCTTCTTATTCAGCTCACCCTGTGCTCTCTGTCCATACATATACACATGTGTGTGTGTGTATAATTGCTCCAATTACCCAAATACTAAGAAGTCTCAAAAGTTACAAATATTATCTTTCCAGGTAGGAAAGTAAGCAGTTCAACTTTAGTAAGCCCCTTATGATTTCTCTTTACTGTTTACCTTTTCATACTTCTTTTCATTCTGGTGTTTGAAAGTCAAATTTTCTTTTCAGCTCTGGTCTTTTCATCAAGAATGCTTGAAAGTCCTCTGTATCACTGAATGACTATTTTTTTCCCTGAAGTATTATACTCAGTTTTGCTGGGTAGGTGATTCTTGGTTTTGAGTCCTAGTTCCTTTGACTTCTGGAATATCCTATTCCACTCCTTTCGATCACTTAATATAGAAGCTGCTAGATCTTGAGTTATCCTGATTGTATTTTCACAATACTGGAATTGTTTCTTTCTAGCTGCTTGCAATATTTTCTCTTTGACCTGGGAATTCTGGAATTTGGCCACAATATTCCTAGGACTTTCTCTTTTTGGATCTCTTTCAGGAGGAGATCGGTGGATTCTTTCAATACTTATTTTGCCCTCTGGTTCTAGAATGTCAGGACAGTTTTCCTCGATAATTTCATGGAAGATGATGTCTAGGCTCTATTTTTGATCATGGCTGTCAAGTAGTCCCATAATTTTTAAATTGTCTCTCCTGGATCTATTTTCCAGGTCAGTTGTTTTTCCAATGAGATATTTCACATTTTCTTCCATGTTTTCATTCTTTTGGTTTTGTTTGGTGATTTCTTGGTTTCTCAGAAAGTCATTAGCTTCTATCTGCTTGGTTTTAATTTTTTTTTAATTTTTTAAATAAATTTATTTATTTAACTTTTTACATTCATTTTCACAAAATTTTGGGTTCCAAATTTTCTCCCCATTTGTCCCCTCCCCTCACCCCAATACACCGAGCATTCTAATTGCCCCTATCACCAATCTGCCCTCTCTTCTATCATCCCTCCCTTTCCTTGTCCTCATCTTCTCTTTTGCCCTGTAGGGCCAGATAACTTTCTATTCCCCATTTCTTGCATTTCTTATTTCCTAGTAGAAAGAACAGTATTCAACAGTTGTTCCTAAAACTTTGAGTTCCAAATTCTCCCCATCCCTCCCTCCCCACCCATTCCCTTTGGAAAGGCAGGCAATTCAATATAGGCCCTATCTGTGTAGTTTTGCAAATGACTTCCATAATAGTCATGTTGTGTATGACTAACTATAAATCCATCCATCCCATCCTGCCCCCCATTGCTTCTATTCTTTCTTTTGATCCTGTCCCTCCCCAAGAATGTTGATTTCAAATTGCTCCCTCCTCCCATTGCCCTCCCTTCCATCATCCCCCCCACCCTGCTTATCCCCTTCTCCCCCACTTTCCTGTATTGTAAGATAGGTTTTCATCCCAAAAAGAGTGTGCATTTTATTCCTTCCTTTAGTCGAAAGTGATGAGAGTAAACTTCATGCTTTTCTCTCATGTCCCCTCTTTTTCCATCCACTAAAAAGTCTCCTGCCTGCCTCTTCTATAAGAGATAATTTGCCCCATTCCATTTCTCCCTCTCTCCTCCCAATACATTTCTCTCTCACCACTTCATTTTTTTAAAGATATGATCCCATCCTATTCAATTCACTCTGTGCTCTCTGTCTCTGTGTGTGCGTGCACATGTGTATGTGTGTATGTGTGTGCATGTGTGTATGCATGTGCATGTGTGTGTGTGTGTGTGTGTGTGTGTGTAATCCCACCCACTACCCAGATACTGAAAAGTTTCAAGAGTTACAAATATTGTCTTTCCAGGTAGGAATGTAAACAGTTCAACTTTAGTAAGTCCCTTATGATTTCTCTTTACTGTTTACCTTTTCATACTTCTTTTCATTCTGGTGTTTGAAAGTCAAATTTTCTTTTCAGCTCTGGTCTTTTCATCAAGAATGCTTGAAAGTCCTCTGTATCACTGAATGACTATTTTTTTCCCTGAAGTATTATACTCAGTTTTGCTGGGTAGGTGATTCTTGGTTTTAGTCCTAGTTCCTTTCACTTCTGGAATATCCTATTCCACACCCTTCGATCCCTTAATGTAGAAGCTGCTAGATCTTGAGTTATCCTGATTGTATTTCCACAATACTCCAATTGTTTCTTTCTAGCTGCTTGCAATATTTTCTCCTTGACCTGGGAACTCTGAAATTTGGCCACAATGTTCCTAGGAGTTTCTCTTTTTGGATCTCTTTCAGGAGGAGATTGGTGGATTCTTTCAATACTTACTTTGCCCTCTGGTTCTAGAATATCAGGGCAGTTTTCCTTGATAATTTCATGAAAGATGATGTCTAGGCTCTTTTTTTGATCATGGCTTTCAGGTAGTCCCATAATTTTTAAATTGTCTCTCCTGGATCTATTTTCCAGGTCAGTTGTTTTTCCCATGAGATATTTCACATTCTCTTCCATTTTTTCATTCTTTTGGTTTTGTTTGGTGATTTCTTGGTTTCTCAGAAAGTCATTAGCCTCCATCTGTTCTACTCTAATTTTGAGAGAACTATTTTCTTCAGTGAGCTTTTGAACCTCTTTTTCCATTTGGCTAATTCTGCTTTTGAAAGCATTCTTCTCCTCATTGGCTTTTTGAACCTGTTTTGCCAATTGAGTGAGCCTATTTTTCAAGGTGTTATTTTCTTCAGCATTTTTTTGGGTCTCCTTTAGCAGAGTATTGACCCGTTTTTCATACTTTTCTTGCATCTCTCTCATTTCTCCTCCCAGTTTTTCCTCCACCTGTCTAACTTGATTTTCAAAATCCTTTTTGAGCTCTTCCATGGTTTGAGCCCATTGAATATCTATTTCAGATATTTGGGATACAGAAGCCTTGACTTCTATGTCTTTCCCTGATGGTAAGCATTGTTCTTCCTCTTCTGAAAGGATGGGAGGAGATATCTGTTCACCAAGAAAGTAACCTTCTGTGGTCTTATTTTTTTTTCCCTTTTCTGGAAGGCATTTTCCCAATCAGTTACCTGACTTCTGAGATTCCTCTCCACCCCTGCCTTGCCTCCAGATCCACCCAGCTAGTGCTTAGGGGCTGAGATTCAAATGCTGCTTCCCAGCCTCAGGGCTTTCAGTGGGGGCAGGGCTGCTATTCAGTGTGAGATTAAGATCTGGTGCTCAGGAGGAGGCAGGGCTACCACACAGGGCTCAGTTCCCTCAGGGGGTTATGTGGAGATCTTCAATAATGCATCCGAGCTCCTGCCTGCTTGGGGAGCTCCTGTCTGCTGCTGCCTCCACTGCTGCTTCTTGAGGGGGCCTGAGTTATGGAGACACCCCTCTCCACTCTTGGCCAGCCAAAAAGGCTCTCTCACTGACCTTTGGTGCCTGAGGGTGAAGGGACCTGCATGGCCACTGGAGATTCTCTCCCTGTAGCCTGCTCGGATCCGTTCCTCTCGGTGCCACGTGGCCAAGGCGGGGCTGGGCTCTGCTCTGGGTCAGGTGTGTGATGGACCTTTGGTGTTGGTTTTTTAGGGCTCTCTGGAACAGAAGTCTCCTCCACTCCATTGTTCTATGGTTTCTGCTGCTCCAGAATTTGTTGGGAGTTCTTCTTTACAGGAATTTATGGGCTGCGGGTTAGGAACTAGCATATGTGAATCTTTCCACTCCACCATCTTGGCTCCTCCCCCTCTACCTCTTGTCTCCATTTTAATTTTTAAAGAACTATTTTCTTCAGTGAGCTTTTGAATCTCCTTTTCCATTTGGCTAATTCTGCTCTTTAAAGCATTCTTCTCCTCATTGGCTTTTTGGCCTCTTTTGCCATTTGAATTAGTCTATTTTTAAGGTGTTAATTTCTTCAGCATTTTTTTGTGTCTCCTTTAGCAAGCTGTTGACTTGCTTCTCATGGTTTTCTTTCATCACTCTCATTTCTCTTCCCAATTTTTCCTCCACCTCTCTTACTTGATTTTCAAAATCCTTTTTGAGCTCTTCCATAGCCTGAGACCACTGCTTATTTATTTTGGAGCTTTTGCATGCAGAAGCCTTGACTTTTAGGTCCTCCTCTGAAGACCTAAGTTCTTCTTCCTCATCTGAAAGGATGGAAGAAAATACCTGCTCACCAAGAAAGTAACCTTTTATTGTCTTACTCTTTTCCCCTTTTTGGGTCATTTTCCCAGCCTGTTACTTGACTTTTGAATTCTTTGTCAGAGCAGAGCTCAAGACTGAGATTCAGATCAGCTGCTATTTCCCCAGGGGCTTTAGGCAGAGGTCTCACAGGGCTGCCACTCAAGGCTGAGATTCAGATCACAGACTCAATTCCCCCAGGGGCTCTAGGGGGGAGCCATTTTTTTTCCAAAAATGGAAAGTGCCACTGCAGTGGCTGCTGCCAGGTCCAGACCACACTCCCTTCCCCTGGGTGACAGAGCCCTCCCACTGACCTTTGATGCTGTCTGTGGCATTTATGGGTTGAGTAACCTGGAAAATGTTGCTGACGGTGGCTCATTGAAGTCTGTTCAGAGTCTTGTCCCTGCCATGTAAGGCTGCTGCACTTTGCACTTCCTGGGCTGTGCTCTGTGAAATTCTTTTTTAAAAAATATGCTGATAACTATATTTCAATGTAATTGGTTTCCTTTGTAATCCTATATATTTTATTTTATGCATTTAAAAATCATTATTCTAGGAGTCAAGGTAGTGGAGGATATGCAGCAACACAGCTGAATTCTATCACAATTCTTCTCCAAACAACTTAAAATAACTCCTCATATCAAATTTTGGAATGGCAGAGCCAACAAATGTTCAGAGGGAGACATTTTTCTAGCCTAAGACAATTTAGGAGGTTGGCAGGAGAGGTCTGTGACAGTGGGGAGTCAGCCCAGTGCAAGGCAGCACCAGCAGCGGGTCTTGTAGGCAGCACCAGTAACAGCTTTAGCAGCTCTCCACCCAGAGACTGTAAGGTAGTTAAACAACTAATCAGAAAGAGAACACAGGGGATTGATACTTTGCTGGTACTGGGTACACCTGGTGACTATTGGCAAGTCTATTACCCACTCATAGTTCTGGGTCCCAGATCCAAGGTGGAGAGGAGTGCTAGAGCTTGTGCTTACACGAAAGCAGGGGTCCTGATCACAGTTCCAGGACCAAGAGTAGTGCTAGTGTTTTTGGCTTCGGAGGAGGAACAAGAGCCTTTCCTGGGTAAAGACCAGAATGCAGACTAAGAAAGCAGTGATTACACTTCTTCCCAGATCATGCCACTTTGGAAGCACCAAAAACTTGTGGATCTCAAAACTGATTCTGAAAAAAGCTGTATGAAAAAACCTGAAATGTAATTTAACTTAATTTTTAATAGTTAAAACTTAATGTTCCTTTAAAAAATTTTAAATTCCTTTTGAACCTAAATACAAAAAAAGCATTTCCATGTACATAGTACAACACAAAAAAAAGATTTCAGTATGAAATTGTGAATCTCCATTTCACACTGTATATTTTTTTAAAAACTGTTACAAATACTACACATTGCTTTCAAGACTACCCTGCATTTCTGCACTTCCTTCTGAGTTTTCTTTTGTTCTCTGCAGTGTAGTTTTTATTTTTATATTTTTTCTCCTTCCCTTCCCAGTCCACACTGCAGAAGGCCACCATTTGACAGAACTACATGTGAATGTGCATGTGTACACACACACATATACATATATGCCCACAAATATATCTGTATACACATACATATATGTAAAAATATACTTTATAGACTCCTATTTATCAGTTCTTTCTCTGGACATAGCATCTTCATAGGTTTTTTGGAGTTGATTTGAATATTTTTAATATTTAAAATAACTTAGTCATTCACAGTTCTTCTTCAAACAATATTGTTATTACTGTATACAACATTCTTTTGGTTCTGTTCATCTCACTCCTCATTATTTCATGCAAAACTTTCCATATTTTTCTAAAATAAACCAGCTCATAATTTCATATAGCATAGTAGTATTCCATCACAACCATATACCAAAACTTGTTTAGCCATTCCCCAACTGATAGGCATCCTTTCAGTTTTCCAGAACTTAATTTTAATATAAAGGTCAAAATCAAGAAATAGGCTGGAAAAATGAGCAAACAGCAAAAAAGGACTAGACTATATAAAGCTACTATTGTGGCAGGAAAGATCAAGACACAAACTCCGATGATAAAAAAATGTGAAAACTGCTAGAAATAAAGCCTCAAAGAAAATGTTAATTGGACTGAAGCCTACAAGAAATCCTGGAATGATTAAAGAAAGAGATAAGAATAGTAGGGGGAAAATTGGGGAAAGAAATAATAGTAATGGAAGAAAATTATGAAAAGAGAATTAACAGCTTGGTAAATGAGGTACAAAAGTTATTGAAGAGAATAATACCTTAAAAAATAGAATTACTCTAATGGTAAAAAAGGCACAAAAATTCACTAAAGAAAAGAAGTCCTTAAAAAGCAGAACTAACTAAATGGAAAATAAAGAAGTATAAAAGCTCGCTGAAGAAAATAATTCCTAAAAAATTAGAATTGGGCAACTAGAAACTGATCCCATGAATCATCAAGTAACAACACAAAATCAAAAGAATAAAAAAATAGAAGAAATTGTGAAATATCTCATCAGAAAAACAACTGATCTAGAAATAGATCAAAGAGAGATTATTTAAGAATTACTGTACTACCTGAAAGCCATGGTCAAAAAAGGAGCCTACATATCATATTTGGTGAAATTATAAAGAAAAACTTTCCTGATATTTTAGATACAAAGAGAAAATATTGCAAGAAACCTGAAAGAAACAATTCACAGTCAAGATCACACAACTTTAGCAGCTTCCACATTAAAGGAGTGGAGGGCTAGGAATATGATATTCTAGAAGGTAAAGGAAATAGGATTACAACTAGGAATCACTTACCCAGCAAAACTAACTATAATCCTTGGAGGGGGGAGCAGATAGTTTTTATTGAAATAGAGGACTTTCAAATATTCCTGATGAAAAGAACAAAGCTGAATAGAAAATCTGCCATTCAAATATTAGACCCAAGAGAAGCATAAAAAGGTAAACATTGAAAGAGTAATCATTAGAGACTCAGTAAAGTTAAACTCTTTGTTCCTACATGGGAAGATGATACATGTAACTCCTAAGAACTTTATCATCATTAGTTAGGAGGAGTCCACAATCACAGAGGGAATGAATGCGAGTCAATTATGTTGGGATGACGCCAAAAAAAAGGACAAGATGAGAAAAATGTACTATGATATGGTGGAAAGTAGAGGTAGGAAGGGGAAATCTTCTCGGAATAAAAGAGGTACACAGGAAGAACTTTTATATGGGAGAGAAAAATGTGGGGGGTATGCAATACTTGAACTTTCCTTTCAACTGAATCAGTTCAAAGATGGAAGAATATACATACACATTCAGTTGGGTATAGAAATCTATCTTCCTAGTAGGGAAATAGAAGAGGAAGGGGATAAGAGAGATGGAAGGGGATGATAAAAGGAAAGGCAGATTCAAGGAGGAAGTAGTTCTAAACAAAACAGTCTTTTGAGGAAGGACAGGATAAAAATAGAGAGAGAAGGATAAATATAAGAAACACAGATGGAAGCAAATACACAGTTAGTAATCCTAATTGTGAATGTGAATGAGATGAGCTCACCCAGCAAATAAATGTGAATAGCAGGATAGATTATAAACCAACCAACAATATTTTGTTTACAAGAGACACACTTGAAACAGAAAGACACACACAGAGTTCAAATAAAAGGCTGGAGCAGAATCTAATATGTGTTAGGTACAGTAAAGGAAAATGGTAGATGTAGAAGTTTTCAGATAAAGCAAAAGCAAAAATGTGGTTGTGCAGGTTTCCAGTCATGTCTTTATGACCCCATTCGGGGTTTTCTTGGCAAAGTTACTAGAGTGGTTTGCTATTTTCTTCTCCAACTCATTTTATAGATGAGGAAACAGAGTCAAAGGGTAGTTGCCCAGGGTCACACAGCCAATATGTGTATGAGGCCATATTTGAACTCATGTCTTCCTGATTCTAGGTGCAGGGCTCCATCCACTGTGCCACCTAGCTGCCCTAAAGCAAAATTAGACTTAATTAAAAGGGATAATCAGGGAAACTACATTGTTAAAAATGTACCATAGAAAATGAAGTAATATCAACAATTTTTACAGAAAGTTTCTCTGATAAAGGCCTCATTTCTCAAATATATAAACAACTGAGACATTTATAAAAATAAGAGCCATTACAATTGATAAACGTTCAAAGGACAGTAAGCTAGGTGGCACAGTGAATAGAGAGCTGTGCCTGAAGTCAGGAAGACTTATTTTCCTGACTTCAAATTTGGCCTCAGACACTAACTAGCTTTCTGATCCTTGAGGTAAGTCACTTAATCTCTGTTGGCTTCGGTTTCCTCATCTGTAAAACAAGCTGGAGAAGGAAAAGACAAACCTCTCCAACATCCCTGCCAAGAAAATTCAAATGAAGTTATACACAAATGAAAACACCTGCAACAACAACAGAAGGCATGAACCGGCACTTTTTAGAAGAAAAAATCAATGCTATCTATAATCACATAAAAAAAAATGTTCTAAGTCACTATTGATTAGAGAAATGCAAAAGAAAACAATTCTGATGTACCACCTCACACTTATCAGAAGAGATAAATCCTGGAAGGAATGAGAGTAAATAGGTAAGCTAACGAATTGTTGGAAGAGTAATGAACAGTTCCAACCATTCTGGAGAACAATTTGTAACTACAGCCAAAGAGTTGTAAAACAATGCATACCCTTTGATTCAACAATACTTCTAAAAGGTCTGTATCTCAAAAAGATCAAAGAAAATGGAAAAGACTTTATGTTTGAAAAATATTTATAGCAGCTCTTTTTGTGATGGCAAGGAATTGGAAATTGAAGGGATGCCTATCAACTGGGGAATGACTGAATTGTGATCTATGGTTGTGTAATGTTAATGTAAGGTTGGTGGTATGTGGGGAAAGAGTTAAAGATCTTTCCCTGCCCATTAATAGGCCTCAGATACCTTTGGTTAATTTCTATTGAGACACTGGGTCAGGGGGTTGCGCCCCCTGGCTCTGAAAAGTGTGTAAATACTCTGAGGTGAGGTTTTACTTAGGGGCTTACTCATTGGAAGTGTTCCTTTGGCCAGATGAGATTCTGGGTAGCTATTAAGGAGCCCCCAGGCTTTGAAAACCCAAATGTTGGTGCTTTTCTCTCTGGTAACTATGAATGTATGTAGTGGTCAGACAGATGGATCTGTCTGTTGATCTGTGATGTATGTATTGCTTATGGTCAGATAGTTGGAAGCCCTGTCTGTTGGTCTTTATTTCTCTGCTTGTATTTTCTCTGTTGGTATGTGTGTATGATTAAAGTGATTGTTGACCCCTCAAAAGTTGCTTTCCTTTTAGAAAATAAGATCTAAGAACTTGTATAGCAGACCCTTCTGTGTATGCTGGGGTCCTTGCTGTTATAGATTGTGATGGAATACTATTGTGCTATAAGAAAAGGATGGTTTCAGAAAAAACTGGAAAGTTTCTACATAAACTGATGCAAAGCAAACAGAGCAGAACCAGGAGATCATTATACACAGTAATAGCAACATTTTAATGATGGTCAGCTGTCAAAGACTTAGCTACTCTGAGCAATACAATGATCTGAGACAATTCCAAAACATCCATGATGAAAAAAGTTATTTTCCTCCAGAGAGAGAACTGATGAATTCTTATTGAAAACTGAAGTAAAAATTTCTTATTTTCTTTATTTTTTTTGGGTTTTGTGACATGGCTAATATGAAAATATGTTTTACATGATTTCACATGTATAGTTGCTATTGTTTTGATTGCCTTCTCAGTGAGTGAGAGGGAGAGATGGAATATGGAACTCAGAATTTATAAAGAATGCTAAAAATAAATAATAATTTAAAAAATTATTCTGATTATTCTGAAAAGGGTGTCCCTTGACTTTCTCAGACTGTCAGAGGGTCCAAGACACAAAAGGTATCCAAGAAATGTAAGAACTACTTGTTAGCAAGTTTTTTGTTCTGTCCATCAAGATCTGTCTCTAACTTCCCCTCATTGCTCCTAGTTCTGCCATATGGGGTCAGAGCACGTGTAATCCTCCTTCCAAAAAAATAGTCCTTGAAGTACTTCAAAGATAACTATCCCATTCCCCCTTAAATCTTCTGCATTCTAAGCATTCTCAGTTTTATCAACTCATCCTTCTAGGTGAGAGTATGGTCTCTAATCCCCTAATTTTCCTGGCTATCCTCCTTTGGACACTCTTTAGCTCATCAATGCTCTTCCTAAAGTTTGCCTTCTAGAAATGAACGCAATCCATGTGTTACCTAGTAATGGCATGTTGCCTCCTTTAGCTGCATGCTTTTCACCGTAGCCTAAAGTAGAGTTGACTTTTGGCTGCCATGTCATTGTTGATTCATATTAAGCTTACACTCCATTAAAACCCTGAACCTTTCCCTATATTAATTGGGTCCCTGTACTTATGTAGTTGATTTTTGAAACCCACAAAACCTTGTATTTATCCTTATTGGATTTACTCTTGCAAGGTACAATTTATCATTCTAACCTGCTGAAATCATTTTAGATCCTGACTCTATCATCCAACATGTCAGCTAGCTCCCCCAGATTTCCTTTTATATACAAATTTAATGATGTTGATGTCTATTTTATCGAAGTCATGACCTGTTCTTCACAAAGGCACATGAGCTCTTAATAACTACCAGTTCCTTTTCTAAATCCTGAAGTTTACCAAGCCCTTAGTTTGAAGAGTCATAGTTTGAAAGCTCCATATTCCTTTCTTTTTTTAAATTGGGACATTTGCCTGTCTGTAGTCTTGTGACATATCTCCGATTCACTACATTTTTTTTAAAGGTTCCTCACAGCAATTCATCAATCATACCCACAATATCCTTCTCAATATGATGATCATTCTGCTTGATATAAAAAACAGGAAAAAAGAAATAGGTAATATCAAAGAGTTGTTCCTCCAGCCGTCTTGAGCAGGAGAATCAGTTTCCACTTTGTATGTGCATGGCTGTACGTGTTGGTGCTGGCAGAAGTGACCACAAAACACATTTAGATTCATTGAGTCAGAATTTGAAAGGGTCTTTGGGGGTTTAGTCACCTCCTTGTAGCATGTGGGGGCATATCCTCCTCAGTTCACAGAATGAACCCCCTAGACCAAGCTACTCCAGTTTCAAGGTACTCTGTGGTCCATATCAAAAACAGAGTTTATAATTCCCCAAAAATATATAACCTGTATTAGATAGCCAGAGGACATAATGAAAAACAAAGGTATTATTTAAATGGCATTAAAAGAAATTAGAAAAGCATTTTCTCCATAAATTTGGGGCACACTCTCCCACAAATACACACTATTAATGGGAAGGGTAGATACATATGGGAAGCATGTGTGGTAAGGACTTACTCATGGAAATAGATATGCATAGAGAACCCATATGGCTAATAGTATATGTGAAGCCGGGAATACACAGAAAGAACTTGTGGCCAGGGAAAATGTGTAAAAGGAAAACTCACAACTCTAGCAAAAGTCTTCTCTTGGGTACAGGGAAGAACATTACTGACTGTTGAATCAGAGAAAGATAAAACATGGGAAGAAAATTATAGACCAATTTTTTTCAAATTTATTTTTATTTATAAAAATATATGGAATAAAACAAACATTTCTATAACAGTATATTAAAAAAGATGACCATATATGAATGTCAAATCTATTATGTACAACTTGCTTTCTTTTTAAATATATGATAAAGTTATCAGGTAAATTTCTTTTTTTTTTTTTCCTTTTTTCCGAAGTTCAACCCAGAGGCAAGGTCTATGTCCCTCCTACCTAGATGTATTCCTGGATTTTCTTATGTATATAGGGAAGGGGAGGGGAGGGAATAAGTATTTATATAATACCTTCTAGGGCATCGCAGTGGTTAGAACACTGAAGCTGGAATCAGGAAGAATTGAATTCAAATGTGATTACAGATGTGTGACCCTAAGCAAGTCACTTACCTCTGGTTGCCTCAATCCTCATCAGTAAAATAGGGACAATAACCACACCTACCTCCAGGCTTGTTGTGGGGAATCAAATGATAAAACAATTATAAAATCCTTAGCACAATGCCTGGAACATAATGAGCACTATATAAATGTTGGTTATTTAAAAAATATTATTGCTATGTGCCAAGCTCTGTGGTAAGCATTTTACAATATTACCTCATTTGGTACTCACAACACAAGGTAGGTGCTATTATTATCACCACTTTACCTGTGTAGCCATGGCTGGCAATGATAAAGAGGCCAGGAAACTCCACCTATCAACAAAAGGGGGAAAATTGAAGCAGGATGTTAGCACAATCAAAAGAATCAAGGCAATTGTTCTAGAAAGCCCGATCACAGCAGCTGCTGCTAGTAACCCCAGTAAAGGCAGCAGCCTCTTTTCCCAAGTCTGTCTATAGGCAACAAACAAAATGTGACATTGGAATGATATGTTGTGATAGGCTGGTACTTTATGCTGTGGTTATGGAGCAGTCTGGGAATGAATGAGGTGGGGGTTGAGTGAACCAGGTAAAACCTCCAGAACAGAGCAATGAATCTACAAGGGTCTACTTCTCCTAGATTTCCTTCAGAAATGTGTATCTCAGGCTTTGGTAAGCTGCCTGAAGTCTTGGGCATAAATAACACAAATAATTTGTTAAATTGAATTGAATTGAATTGAGTCAGGTTAGAATCAGGTTGATCTGAGTCAACAAAACTTGGCAATACCATCTAAGCCTATCCCAGTTCTCTCAGGCATAGTTTTGTGGGAGGTTTCAGGACCTCCCGCTTCAGTAGTTGACCATTCACATTACAACAGAAACTCTTAAAAACCAACTTATGGGTCCCACTTACTGTAGGCTGTTATCTCCGTATAAATGTGGATTTCTGTAAATCCCTGAGTTTGCCCAATGGTGTACTGACACTGAGAACTAGAGATGAGTGTGCAGAATGATTTTCTGAGACAATTAAAGCATTCACAGATAGTGGGGATAATCTAGAGTTTCATGTGTCCTGCTCAGGGTCAGGGGCTTCATGAAGAGGTCCAAGATAAGGTTGACTTATTATCTGTGTTCCCTTGGGTAGGAGCATTCTATTGTTGGTTCCCAATGTTAGGAACACAAGTTTCTCTTAACTTAACTCTCTAGAGGGAAAGGATTGCCTTGGTATTTCAAGTATGCAGCACGTAACCAGAAATGGAAAGCAACTCTTAGTCATTTGTATTTTCTTCAGGGTGGGGAACCTGGGGCCTCAAGGCCATGTGTGGCCTTTTGACTGAGTCCAAGTTTTACGGAACAAATCCTTTTATTAAGGCGATTTGTTCTGTGAAGTTTAGAGTCTGTCAAAGGGCCATATTTGAGGAGCTAGAGGGCCACATGTGGCCAAGAGACCACAGATTCGGTCTCTGGTGATAACTAAAGCCCAGACTTGTCTGCATTGGACTCAGGCTTCTTAAACTTTTCTGTCATGTCCCTTTGGCAATCTAGGGAAGCCTGTGACCCTTTCTCACAATATAGATGGGTCCCTACTAGTGAGAATCAGTGGTTAAATAATTTCAGTTTACACTGCATATTTTTACTAGGCTAGAACAAATGACCATATTTTACACTATAAGTTTAATTTTTTATTTTTATTTATTTAACTTTTTACATTCATTTTCACACAATTTTGGGTTCCAATTTTTTCTCCGCTTTTTATCCCCTCCCCCCACCCCAATATACCAAGCATATACTAATTTTCCCTATCTCCAATCTACCCTCTCTTCTATCATCCCTCCCTTCTCTTGTCCCCATCTTCTCTGTTGTCCTGTAGGGCCAGATGACTTTCTATTCCCCATTACCTGGATTTCTTATTTCCTAGTAGCAACAACAATACTCAACAGTTGTTCCTAAAACTTTGAGTTCCATATTCTCCCCATCCCTCCCTCCTCACCCATTCCCTTTGGGACGGCAGGCAATTCAATATAGGCCATATCTGTGTAGTTTTGCAAATGACTTCCCTGATAGTCGTGTTGTGTAAGACTAACTGAATTACCCTCCATCCTCTCCTGCCCCCCATTGTTTCTATTCTGTCTTTTGATCCTGTCCCTCCCTGAGTGTTGACTTCAAATTGCTCCCTCCTCCCATTGCCCTCCCTTCCATCATCCCCCCCCTTGCTTATCTCCTTCTCCCCCACTTTCCTGTATTGTAAGATAGGTTTTCATACCAAAATGAGTATGCATTTTATTCCTTCCTTTAGTCAAATGTGATGAGGGTAATCTTCTTGGTTTTTTTTTTTCTCAGCTCTCCTCTTTTTCCCTCCACTAAAAAGTCTCCTGCTTGCCTCTTAAATGACATATAATTTACCCCATTCCATTTCACCCTCTTTCCTCCCCCTACCTTTCTCTCTCACCATTTACCTTAATTTCTTTTAAGATATGGTCCCATCCTATTCAATTCACTCTGTGCTTTCTGTCTCTGTATGTGCATGCATGTATGTATGTGTGTGTGCGTGCATGCGTTTACATGTGTGTGTGTGATCCCACCAACTACCCAGATACTGAAAAGTTTTAAGAGTTACAAATATTGTCTTTCCATGTAGGAATGTAAACAGTTCACTTTTGATAAGTCCCCTATGACTTCTCTTTGCTGTTTACTTTTACATGCTTCTTCTCATTCTTGTGTTTGAAAGTCAAATTTTCTTTTCAGCTCTGGTCTTTTCATCAAGAATGCTTGAAAGTCCTCTGTTTCATTGAAAGACCATATTTTCCCCTGAAGTATTATGCTCAGTTTTGCTGGGTAGGTGATTCTTGGTTTCAGTCCTAGTTCCTTTGACTTCTGAAATATCCTATTACACACCCTTCGATCCCTTAATGTAGAAGCTGCTAGATCTTGAGTTATCCTGATTGTATTTCCACAGTACTGGAAATACTAGCTGCTTGCAAGATTTTCTCCTTGAGCTGTGAATTCTGGAATTTGGCCACAATGTTCCTAGGAGTTTCTCGTTTCAGGATCTCTTTCAGGTGGTGATCGATGGATTCTTTCAATACTTATTTTGCCCTCTGGTTCTAGAATGTCAGGACAGTTTTCCTCGATAATTTCATGGAAGATGATGTCTAGGCTCTTTTTTTGATCATGGCTTTCAGGTAGTCCCATAATTTTTAAATTGTCTCTCCTGGATCTATTTTCCAGGTCAGTTGTTTTTCCAATGAGATATTTCACATTCTCTTCCATTTTTTCATTTTTTTGGTTTTGTTTTGTGATTTCTTGGTTTCTCAGAAAGTCATTAGACTCCATCTGTTCCATTCCAATTTTGAGAGAACTATTAAAATTCAGTGAGCTTTGGAATCTCTTTTTCTATTTGGCTAATTCTGCTTTTGAAAGCATTCTTCTCCTCATTGGCTTTTTGAACCTCTTTTGCCAATTGAGTGAGCCTATTTTTCAAGGTGTTATTTTCTTCAGCATTTTTTGGGGTCTCCTTTACCAAGGTATTGACCCATTTTTCATACTTTTCTTGCATCTCTCTCATTTCTCTTCCCAGTTTTTCCTCCACCTGTCTAACTTGCTTTTCAAAATCCTTCTTGAGCTCTTTCAAGGCCTGAGGCCACCCAACATCCCCCTGGGATGTCTGGGGTACCGAGGCCCCACCCTCCACGTCTTCCCCTGATGGCAAGAATATGTCTTTGTCATCAGATCCGAAGATCATTTGTATCTGTTCAAAAAAACTCTCTATAGTCTTATTTTTCTTCCCTTTTCTAGGCATTTTCCCAGCCAGTTACTTGACTTCTGAGATTCCTGTCCACCCCCGCCTAGATCCGCCCAGCTAGTGCTTGGGGTCTGAGATTCAAATGGGCTTTCCGCGGCAGGCGCGGCTGCTATTCAATGTGAGTTTTAGTTCTGGTGCTGGGGTGGGGGTAGGGCTGCCTCCCAGGCTCAGTTCCCTCAGGGGCTTTATGCAGAGACCTTCAGTGATGGAGCGGGTGGGGCAGGGCTGTCTCCCAGGCTCAGTTCCCTCAGGGGCTTTATGCAGAGACCTTCAGTAATGGAGCAGGTGGGGCAGGGCCATCTCCCAGGCTCAGCTCCTTCAAGTGGTTTATGCAGAGACTTTCAGTAATGAAGATCCTGCCTGCTCGGGGAGTCCCGGGGGCGCCGCTGCTGCCTCTGCCTCCGCTGCTTCCTCCCGAGGGGGCCCGAGCCACGGAGACACCCCGCTCCCCTCTCGTCCAGCCCAGCCATCTCTCTCACTGACCTGTAGCTTCTGTGGGCGGAGTGACCTTCCCGGCTGCCGGAGCTTCCGTCCCTGAAACCTTCTCGGATCGGCTTCTCTGGGGCCACGGCCAGGGCAGCACTGGGGTGGGGTCCACTTTCTGGGGCACGACGGACCCTGGGGACCACTCTCCAGGGCTCTCTGGAACGGAAATCTAATCTCTTCCACTGTGTTTCTGCACACCCTGCAGTGATCCAGAACTTGTGGGGAGCTCTTCTTACATTAAATGCATGGGTTGTGGGTTCAGAGCTAGCATACAATGAGTCTTTCTACTCCGCCATCTTGACTCCACCCCCCCTGTAAGTTTAAATAGTATGAATTTGCTTACATGTGACCTCTTCAGGGGATTCATTATTTGAACCTAATGTATGAAATTTTTTAGTGTTTTAAAACTAATGTTTTAAAATAATTGAAGAAAATGTTAAAATAAAGAAATGTGTATAGTTATATAAATTTATATATAGCAATTTATATCTATGTATGTATATGTACATATATACATATTCCCATATAAATTCATGGATTCCCTGAAATAAGAACTCCTGTCCTAGCCAGACAAGATTAATACAATTCCCCTAATCTATTTTCCCTGTGAGATCGAAACACAGGGCATATTCTATAGATGTCTGGCCAAGCCAAACAAACCTTCAGAGAGACACATAAGAACTGTAACTCTGAGGATTGGGACTTAGGGCTCCCTGACACTCCCAGGAGCTGTGTTGGCATGTTGAGGTTGAAATTATTGCCTACTCTCACTCAAGCACAAACTGATGTCTGCAGAGCACCTAAATAGAATTGCACTTGGCCAATATCTCAGTAGTAGCCTCAGGTCTCTAGGTAGTCATTCCACATGTAATTATTACCTCTTTGAATATGATTTCCCATAGGTCTATTTACTAGCTGACAAGTGTATTTGTGTCTGAGTACTACTGCGTATCTTCCACCAGGCCAAACATCTCCACTTGAGATGGTACATGGGTGAGGTTGGGGATGGGTTCTGGTATCAACAGAGCCACAAGCTAGTCAGCACTCTGCAATAAATGAGGCTAAGCTCAGACAGAGACTCTTACCTGAGACACCAGTGCGATGTGAGATCTCACACTTCAGGACAAGCGAAAGAAAACTTTGCAATGTGTAGTTGCTGTTGGGTAGTTGTTTTTCAGTTGTATCTGATTCTCTGTGATCCCTTTTGGGGTTTACTTGGCAAAGACACTGCAGTGGTTTGCCATTCCCTTCTCCAGCTCATTTTATAGATGAGGAAACCGAGGCAAACAGGGTTAAGTGACTTATCTAGGGTCATAAAGCTAGTAAGTGTTTGAGGTCAGATTTAAATTCAGGAAAAATGAGTCTTCCTATTTCCAAGGCTAGCACTCTATCCACAGCATCATCTAGCTGTTCCAAATCGTATTGTTCAGTTGTTTCAACTCTGTTCAATTCTTCATGACACCGTTTAGGGTTTTTTTTTCTTTTGTTGTTGTTTTTGGTAAACATTCTGGAGGGGTTTGTCATTTCCTTCTTCAGCTCATTTTATAGATGAAGTAACTCATTTTATAGAGGAGGAAACTGAGGCAAACAGGATCAAGTGATTTGCCCAGGGTCACACAGCTAGTGTGTGATGCCAGAGTTGAACTCGCAGTCCCAGCACTCTCTGCCCTCTATCTGATCTAAAAGGTTGTATACTGTGTTGTAACTGGGTTCTGCTACTTATGATGCAAAAGGCAATGTGATGTGCACATTGGATAACATAATGGCCATAGCATTAAGTTTCCTGGGTTTGAATATCACCTTAGACTAGCTGCATCATCCTGAACAAGTAATTTCTTATTCTTCTCAGAGCCTCAGTTTCCTCATCTTTATTCTTCTCTGGGCTCCACTCCTAATTTTAGATTTTCTTCACCATAGCCCCACAAAGGTAGCATTCTGTTTTCCCTTCCTTTTCAAGTTTGCATTTATGTGTTATCTTCCTCCATTAGAATATAAGCTTTCGGAGGGCTGGGACTGTCTTCCATTCCATTTGAATCTCCAGTGATTAGCACAACGCCTGGCACAAAGTAAGCATTCAAAGATCCTTGATTTACAAAAGAGAGATAATGATATTTGCACTACCTCTCCATGCTCTTGTTTTGAAGGAAGTACTTTTGATATCTTAAAGCACTCTGTAAATGTAAATAATTACTGTCATGACCAAGAATATGCAGTTTATTTTCTCCGTGCCTCATTTTAGTCATCTATAAAATAAGAAGTTGGGATTAAGATGATCTCTATGACTCTATGACCATATGTGGTATATTCTCAACTAAACTGGGGTGAGGATTAGCACAATACAAGCCCAAGGTTCTCCTTGAGATATTTAGAACACTGAGAGTGCTGACATCTCCACATGTAGCATTGTTATTCATGATTCATCCATGTGGACCACTAATATGTAATTAACATGTCACTGTTGCTGAATTCACATGCTCAGGGAAAGCCAAGGGCATGGCTGGCTATGGGCCTGATATATAAAAGGAAGAATGTTGATCATGCCACATACTGAGCAAACACAGAGGACAAATTATTGCTCCAATTGTGTTGTGGGAAATGCTCTGTAAAAATGGTCATTAAAGCATGTGATAGTTACTGCACTGGTAAGTGGAGATGGTCAGCCAAATAAAGTCCCTTGGTAAAAATGAATGAGAATAAATTTAAACACATGTATTAGGCACTTACTATGTACAAAACACTGCAATGGTACCATTGCTATATTTGACATGGCATCCTATCTCTATGATAGTTAACGGGCCATGTAGGTCTTACAAGGTTTTACCAGGTCCATTGCATACTGGGCCATCTCCAGTCATCCTGATGAATATCTGGTCACTGGATTCAGATGTCTCTGGAGGAGAAGGGAGGCTGATGACCTTGCACTGCCCTCCCTCCCTCAAAACAAAGCCCAATGCAAGTCATGTCATCATTTCTCTTCAGCAACGAAGGATGAACACAACACAACAACAACCAAAACAACAGAAGTAGTACAGAAGAAAGACTGTTGGCTTTGAGGTCAGGAGACCCAGGTTCAAATTCTAATCCTGATACTTCCTACCTATACAATTTGGACAAGTCAAGTCACTTCACTCCCATGGACTTATATAAAATAAGAGGTGTTGGATTAGATGGTTTCTGACATCCCTTCCAGACAGATCTAAGAGTAAAATCTTTTGAAATCCATTGTGAAGATACTTGTCCCTCTCATAACCCCTAAGACAAAGAGGCTAAGCAAGTAAGCAGAATGAAGCATATATGTGACACCAAAGTGAAGGCTGTAAGCAATATGCCTTCTAGAATGTTGAATTTTCCCAGGGCCCTGTCGCCTAAGCTTGTGTAAACAGCATTGTTTTTGGCAAACTCACCCACTAGCCCAGGCTTGTTGTTGGTCTGAGGTATAACAAAGACATTATGTAATATCTTGGTTGATTGATTGGTTGATTCATTCTACTTGTCTATTTGTTTGAGAATAGTACTCTGTGGTCAACAAATAATGTACATCTAATAGCTTGTTTAGGCCCTTCTGAAATCTGACCTCTGTCTGAAGCAGTCTGTGTCAAAGGCGATTCATGCTGTCTGAGAGACCGATAGGGTTTTTGTGGCTTTGTTTATAGACCAGGGAATGAGACCAAGTGGCTCAATCTGGAGAAATTACATATGACCTCCATGACAGCTGTGAACCTTCAGGAAGACAGCATCTCAGACAATCACAAAGTTAGGGAGATTCCCACAAGTCACCTAGGACAACATTTCCAGAAAGTCAACCTCCAGCTTTTACTGAGGGCCTCCAAAGAAGGGGAACCCACTACTTCCTGAGGCAGGCCCATTTCACATAGCTCTAGATATTATGAAGTTTGTCTTTCAGCCGAGTCAAAATCTGCCTCCATGACTCTAGTTCTACCATCTCATGCCAGGACATCCTAACTTGGCTCACTCTCTGGATTTTATCTTTGTCAACTACCTTTCCCCTATGCAGGTACCTTTCCTTTTCTTCCCCCCTTGCTTTTCAGCTCTACTTTGTTCATTGTCTTTCTCCATTAGAATGTAAGTTCCTTGAAGGTAAGGATTGTCTTGTTTACTTGTATTTGTAGCCATAGTGCCTGTCACAAGGTAAGTGTTTAATAAATGATCTATCTATCTATCTATTGTGCCTATCTATCTATTCTGTATAGCAACTCTTTAAAACTTGAATACAATTGCCTATCCAACCCATCCTTCTTAGACTACTTTGCCGAGTCACCCCTATGGGTACATATATCCTGAGCCCTCTTCTCTTCTCTCCATGTGCTCTCATCAGGAGTCCTCATCAGGACTCACGGGTTCAACAATCACTTTTATAAGAATGAGTCCTAGATCTAAGTGTCCAGATATCAATTTTCTCCTGAGCTCCAAGTCCCCACATTGCCTGCTAGACATCTCCACTTGGATGTCACATTTGTTATTGTGTGGTCATTTCAATGGTGTTCAACTCTTTGTGACCCCATTTTGGGGCTTTCTTGGCAAAAATACTGGAGTGGTTTACCTGTTCCTTCTCCAGTTCATTTTTACAGATGAGAAAACTGAGGCCAACAGGGTTAAGTGATTTGACCAGGGTTGAGGGGGAGGAGCCAAGATGGTGGAGTAGAAAGACTTACGTATGCTAGCTCCAAATCCACAGCCCATAAATTTCCTGTAAAAAGAACTCCCCACAAATTCTGGATCAGTGCAAGCTGCGCAGAAACACCGTGGAAGAGATTTCCGTTCCAGAGAGCCCTGGAAAGCCGTCCCCGGGGGTCCGTTGTGCTCTGGACGTGGAGTCCACTCCTGCGCTGCCCTGGCCACATGGCCCTACAGGAGCAGATCCGAGCAGGCTTCAGTGACGGAACTTCCGGCGGCTGCAAAGGTCCCTCCACCCACAGGTGCTACAGGTCAGTGAGAGAGATGTCTGGGCTGGCTGAGAGGGGAGTGGGGTGTCTCCGTGACTCGGGCCCCCTCGGGAGGAAGCGGCAGAGGCAGCGGCGGCCCAGGACTCCCAGAGCACACAGGGGCTCAGGTCCATTACCGAAGGTCTCTGCATAAACCCCCTGAGGGAACTGAGCCTGGGAGGCGGCCCTGCCCCCATCTGAGCACCAGAACTTCAGCTCACATTGAATGGCAGCTGCTCCTACCGCTGAAAGCCCTGAGGCTGGGGAGCAGCATTTGAATCTCAGACCCCAAGCACTAGCTGGGCAGATCTAGGCGGGGGTGGAGAGAAATCTCAGAAGTCAAGTAACTGCCTGGGAAAATGCCCAGAAAAGGGAAGAAAAATAAGACCATAGAAAGCTACTTTCTTGGGGAACAGATGTTCCCACCTTTCATTTCTGATGATGAGGAACAATGCTTACCATCAGGGAAAGACATGGAGGTCAGGTGGATGTCCGAGGTGGATGTCTGGTGGGCTCAGGCCATGGAAGACCTCAAAAAGGATTTTGAAAATCAAGTTAGACAGGTGGAGGAAAAGCTGGGAAGAGAAATGAGAGAGATGCAAGAAAAGCATGAAAAACAGGTCAATACCTTGGTAAAGGAGACCCCAAAAAATGCGGAAGAAAATAACACCTTGAAAAATAGGCTCACTCAATTGGCAAAAGAAGTTCAAAAAGCCAATGAGGAGAAGAATGCTTTCAAAAGCAGAATTAGCCAAATGGAAAAAGAGGTTCAAAAGCTCACTGAAGAATATAGTTCTCTCAAAATTGGAATGGAACAGATGGAGTCTAATGACTTTCTGAGAAACCAAGAAATCACCAAACAAAACCAAAAGAATGAAAAAATGGAAGAGAATGTGAAATATCTCATTGGAAAAACAACTGACCTGGAAAATAGATCCAGGAGAAACAATTTAAAAATTATGGGACTACCTGAAAGCCATGATCAAAAAAAGAGCCTAGACATCATCTTTCAGGAAATTATCAAGGAAAGCTGCCCTGATATTCTAGAACCAGAGGGAAAAATAAGTATTGAAGGAATCCATTGATCACCGCCTGAAAGAGATCTAAAAAGAGAAACTCCTAGAAACATTGTGGCCAAATTCCAGAATTCTCAGGTCAAGGAGAAATATTGCAAGCAGCTAGAAAGAAACAATTCCAGTATTGTGGAAATACAATCAGGATAACACAAGATCTAGCAGCTTCTACATTAAGGGGTCGAAGGGCGTGGAATAGGATATTCCAGAAGTCAAAGGAACTAGGATTTGACCAGGGTCACACAGCTAGTAAAGGAGTAAATAGGATACAGTAAGTATCTGAGGCTGTATTTGTACTCGAGAAGATGAGAATTCCTGATTCCAAGCCCAGTGCTCTATCCAATACCCCACCTAGTTGCCCCTAGAGATGTCCCATAGGTGTCTCAAACACAATGTATTCAAAACAGATCTCATGATCTTCCCCCAAACCTACACTTCCTCCTAACTTTGCTACTTTTGTCTAACAGCACTACAAGTTTGTTGCTTTGGAGTCTTCCTCAACTTTTCCCTTTCAGTTGTCAAATCCTTCCAGTTCTATCGCCACCGTATATTTTTTATCTGTCTACTCCTCTGTCTTCACTTACCTCCCATCCTAGTTCAGACCCTCATCAGCCTTTCCTGATCGATCATAAGAGTCTCCCAATTGGTTGCCTTGCTTCCAGTCTCTCCTTTAGCCACTCTGTCAAAAACAATCTTCTTCCCCTGCTCCAGAAGCTCCAGTGGCTCCATATTAATCTGGAATAAAATTCTAATTCCTCCATTTGGTATTTAAAACCTTTGACAATCAGGCTCCAACCTAACTCTTCCAGGACTAATTCTCATTGCTCCCACATGAACTCTACATTCCACTCAAACTGAGTCCAGGTACTATTCTCCGTGTACAAGAATCCATCAACTGTCCTTGAGCCTGCGTGCTGACTGTCCCCCATGTCTGAAATGCTCTCTTTCTTCACTTCAGTCTTTCAGAATCCTTGCATCCCTTCAGAGCTCCCCTAAAAAAAAAAATCTCCTACAAGAAGTCTTTCATGATTTGATGCAATTTTTAGCAATTTTCCCTCAAATTTCTTCATATTTGTTTTGCATATATTTTATATTTACTTATTTTTGAACATGATGTTTCCCTTCAGTGGCATGGATGCTCCTTGAGGGCAAAGACTATATTCATTTTTGTCTTTTTATGCCTACAATACTTAGCATTGTGCACAACACAAAATAGGTGCCAAGTCAATGCTTACTGAATTGAATTGAATTATTAAATTAAATTACTATATGTAACATTCACCCCAAGTCTTCCCTTCTCAAGATTAAATATCATCATTTCTTTTAATTAGCATAGTCTCCAGATCTCTCACCATCAAAGCTGTCCACCTGGACTCTGACCAGCCTACAAATGTCTTTCCTAAAAGTTCTGTATCCAGAATTGAACACAGCACTGCATATAGTTGCTTGTATAGTTTTTTACAAGTTGTCTCCTTCATTAGGCTGTGAGCTCCCTGAGATTTGGGACTGTCTTTGTATTTCTTTGTATTCCTAGTGCTAGTATTTCAGTAGTAGTTCAGTGCATCCCATGTAATAAGTGTTTCATAAATGTTTCTTGACTGACTGTTAGCATTTTGGGAGGTCATCTAAGGCAAGGCTTCTTAAAGGTTTCTATTTGCAATCCCTTTGTGAGTTAGTTGGATGTTTTGTGGCTTGAGGGCATGTGAAAGGCAAAGTATACAGCTTTGTATTCAGAATCAAGGTTGCAATGCAGTTGAGTGTGGGGTTGCAACCCACAGTTTGAGAAGCTTTGATTTAAATCAATCTGGGATTTCCATCATCTAAAAATTTCAAATATTTTCCACCCAATGGTTTCTCCCATCCTGCACTTGTGAAAATGACACTTTGAACCCAAATATAGAAATTTACATTGATCCCAATTTGATTTTATTAACCTTTCCCATCATGGTAGCTTTTCAGGGGTTCTATGGAGCCTGATTCAAACATACAACATGTTTGCTTCTCTTTCCATTTTTATACCAGGACAAAAAGTCCACCCCCACATTAAAGTAGGCATGAAAAAAATTCAGATCAGCCAAAAAACAGCCCCAAGACTTCTGGTAGGATGATTGGTACTCTTATGCTACTGACACCCTTGCACAGTGTCATCACAAATTCATCTAATTGAATAATGGCACCTAATGGGCACTTTACTGCTTCAGAATCCAGGCCCAGGATGCCCAGGGAGTGAAAAATTATCATGAGTCAGTAGGAGTTTTTCATGATCACAGAGTAAATTACCACTAGGAGTACTTAAAACTCCAAAAAAGAGCAAGTCTATAGAAAGAAGGTCATGATGAATGACACAAAGAGAGTGGGGGAAGGAGGCCTTGACATCCCTCTGCTTCTCTAGGTTTCCTCTGAAACTAAGCTGACATGGAGAACATACACTTGCAGTTCTTATAGACTTGAGGAAGCATATAATTTTCAAGTTGAACTGAAGAAAGAAAAGTCCCCAGCGGCCATGGTGTCACAAGAGCACCAGGCTTCTTTTTAAAGGATATGAGATTGGGGTGGGCAGCTCCCATCACTGCTAGCATTATCCTGTCCATAAATTGGATATGTTCTTCCCTTCCTTCCTTCCTTCTTTCCTCCCTTCTTCCCCCTTGTCCCCCTCTCTTTTTTCTCTCCCTTTTTCTTTCTTTCTTTATCTTGCCTGGGATGGAATTACAACAGCCACTCATAAACTATATCCCACTATGGACTGGATGGGAGCTTTGACCAGCTCCATTTCTGACTTGGACAAGTTTATCTCCCCTCAGGCAGCCTAGTGGTTTCCTGCTCCCAGGAACTCATCATAAGGGTACTAGTCTTAATTAGACATCCAATCAGTCTAACCAACTGAAGTTCAGAACTCTTGAGCTCAGAAGAACCACTAACTTCAGCAACCCTCAGTAGGAAGGATTAGTCATTCACCACAACACCCAGTTGTTTGGGTCATCTAGGGACAGAGTTCCTGTGATTATATAAGGTGTTGTAATTCTGGGAGTTGCTTATGATAGATTGATATTGATTATGAATAATTGAAAAGAAGTAATAGGATATATTGAAACTGGAACATTTTAGAGCTACATGAAAAGCAGAAGGCAGGAAAACTCTGAAAGTGAAGGGAAATAAAGAGGTTTTAGCTTAAAGTAAAAGGTCTGGTATTGAGTAATATCTTGACTATGTGGATTGGGAAATTTTTTTTTTTATTATTGGCTGTATAGGTAAAGTTTTTTCATTTAGTCATACATTTATTTATTCATTAATTCAACAAATATCCAACAAATGCCAACTCTAGCATTGTGCTAGGTTGTGGGTTATAAAGTTTATATTTATAAATATAAAGTTTAGATTTATAGTTGGACCTTACCATTTATTTGTGGACAGAGACTCAAATATAAATGACTATGATATACAATATTACAGGTATTTTGGAGCATTGCAAAATGAAATGCTATGTAAACTCCAAGGGGGAAAGTCATTTCAGCAAGAAGGAACCAGCAAAGACTTCCTGAAAGAAGTGGCCTTTGAGTTGGGCTTTAAAAGATAGGTAGGAATTCTAGGTGAAGAGAGAGAGAAAGAGCCTTATAGGCAGGATGGTACAGTGGACAGGGTGCTGGCTCTGAAGTCAGAGAAACCTGGGTTGAAATTCCATCTCTGAAATTACTTGTGTAGCTAGCTTCAGGGAAGTTATTTCATATTCCTGGGCTTTAGTTTACTTATTTTCAAAATGGTGGCAATTGGAGTAGGGCCTCTGAGCTTCCTTCCAACTCAAGATCTAAGAGTTATGAAGCATAGATGGGAAAAGCATAGAGAAGAAACCTGGGGTATGAAATTGTACTTAATATTGTGGGGGACACTGAATCAAGGAGTATGTGAAGAAATGTATAAGCAAACTGGGAAAGGAGAAGATGGTAGTAGGAGTGAGTTATGAAAGATTTTGAATGCCAGAGAATTCTATATTTTATCCTGAAGATAATAGATGTTTACTGAGTAGGAGTTGATAGGGTCAGACCTGCACTTTGGGAAAAACTTCTTTAGCTGCTGAATAGAGAATGCTGAAAGAAACTACAGACAGCAAATATCAATTATATATCAAATATATATAAACATATATGTTCTGAATGCCTAAAAACCTAAATTCATAAAGGAATAATTAAGTGAACTAAATTACTAGAAATAGCCAATAATATAACAGCAGCAGGAGATTTTTGTGTCCTTCTCCCCAGTTTCATACGAATCTAACAGAAACAGAAACATAAAGGAAATATAGAACTGAACCTATCAATGGAGAAACTAGAGCTAAAAGATTTATGGTGTTTTTACAAAATCAACTATGAATTAGGTCACATAGATATTGTAAGCAGTTGTTAAAAGGTAAAAATAGTCAATACATCCTTTCCAAATTGTAACACACTAAAATAGTAAACAGGTTAGGGAGTATAAACAAAACACAGAGACCCAAATGGAGACCTAACAATGAAATCCTAAATAATAAGTTAGTTAAAAGACAAACAAAAAGTTGGTAATTGTGTGAAAGAAAATTATAATAACAAAACATTTTTGTGATGTGGCTAAAGCATTCCTCAGAGGAAAAATTATAGCCATGCAAATATGTATAACAAAGTAAAAAAGAAGAGGATTAACTAACTGAATATGCATTTTTCTTAAAATTTGGAAACCAAGGGGGATAGAGCCAAGATGGTGGGGTAGAAGAATGGACCTGCTGTAGCTCTCCCCCCAAAGCCCATAAAATACCTGTAAAAATGACTCTAAACAAATTCTAGAGCAACAGAAGCCACAAAATGACAGAGTAAAAGAGATTTCCAGCCCAAGGCAGCCTGGAAGGCCAAAAAGAAAGGTCTATCACACCAGGCTCAGAGCAGAGTGCAGCCCAGCACCTAGCCTTGGCCACAGAGCATGGCAGGGACAGGACTGGAACAGACTTCAGGGCATGGAATCTCGAGTAGCAACTGTGGTTCCCAGATTCCTCAACCCACAAACACCAGAGACAGCTTCAGAGGTCAGTGAGAAAGTTCTTTCACCTGAGTGAAAAGGGAGCAGGGTCCTGCCCTACCCCTGGCAGGTGCAGCATCCATTTTTGGAGCCTTCAGCCTTAATATCCTGGGGGAATCAAGTGACTGATCTGAATCTCAGCCCTGATTGGCAAACCTGAGGTGAGGAGGAGCACTGGCCTGGTGGAGCTGGTGGAGGTCCCAGAGAGGGAACCCTACTAGCAAATCCTAGACAGAAAAACTTGTGGTTGCTCCCAGACCAGAGTACAGACCAGGAGGACCTGTGAACTTATAGGTCCCTCCACTTTATAAAGGACTCAAAAGTCAAGTAACTGACTGGGAAAATGTGCAAAAAAGGGAAAAAATAAGACTATAGAAGGTTAATTTCTTGGTGAACAAGTATTTTCCTCTATCTTTTCAGATGAAGAACAAAGCATACCATTAGAGGAAGGCATCAAAGTAAAGGCTTCTGCATCCAAAACCTCCAAAATAAATATGCAATGGTCTCAGGACATGGAAAAACTCAAAAGAGATTTTGAAAATCAAGTAAGAGAGATGGAGGAGAAATTGGGAAGAGAAATTAGAGTGGTACAAGAAAATCATGAAAAGTGAGTCAACAGCTTCCTAAAGGAGACTCAAGAAAATGCTGAAGAAAATAACACCTTTAAAAATAGGCTAACTCAATTAGCAAAAGAGGTAGAAAAAGTCAATGAGGAGGAAAATGCTTTAAAAACAGAATTAGCCAAATGGAAAAGGAGGTTCAAAAGCTCACTTAATAAAGTAGTTCTTTAAAAATTATAATGGAGCAGACGAAAGCTGAAAGAAATTACAAAACAAAACTAAACGAACGGAAAAATTGAAGACAACGTGAAATATCTCCTTGGAAAAACAACTCACCTAGAAAATAGATCCAGGAGAGCCAATTAAAAAATTATGGGGCTAGTTGAAAGCCATGATGAAAAAAAAGCCTAGATATCATCTTGCATGAAATTATCAAGGAAAACTGCTTTGATATTCTAGAACTAGAGGGTAAAAAAATATTGAAAGAATCCACCAATCACCTCCTTAAAGAGATCCGAAAAGAAAAACTCCTAGGAATATTGTAGTCAGATTTCAGAGTTCCCAGGTCAAGGAGAAAATTGCAAGCAGCCAGAAAGAAACAATCTGAGTATTGTGGAAATGCAATCAGAATAACACAAGATCTAGCAACTTCTACATTACAGGGTAATGGGAGGGTTTGGAATATGATATTCCAGAGGTCAAAGGAACTAGGATTCAAACCAAGAATCACCTATCCAGCAAAACTGAGTATAATACTTCAGGAGAAAAATGGTCATTCAATGAAATAAAGGACTTTCAAGCATTCTTGATGAAAAGACCAGAACTGAATAGAAAATTTGACCTTCAAACACAAGAATCAAGAGAAGCATGAAAAGGTGAACAGGAAAGAGAATCATAAGCGACTTACTAAAGTTGAACTGTTTACATTCCTACATGGAAAGATCATATCTGTAACTCATGAGACTTCTTAGTATTTGAGTAGTTGGAGGGATTATATACATAAAGACAGAGAGCACAGAGTGAGTTGAATAGGAAGAAATGATATGTAAAAGAATAAAATTAAGGGGTGAAAGAGGAATATATTGGAAGGAGAAAGGGAAAAATGGAATGGGGCAAATTATCTCTCATAAAAGAGGCAAGAAAAAGCTTTTTCAATGGAGGAGAAAAGGGGGGGAGGTAAGAGGAGAAAAGTGAAGCTTATTTTCTTCACATTTGACTTAAGGAGGGAATAACATACACACTCAATTTAGTATGAAAATCTATCTTACACTACAGGAAAGTAGGGAAGAAGGGGATAAGTGGGCTGTGGGGGTGATGATAGAAGGGAGGGCAAATGGGAAGAGGGAATAATTAGAAGTAAACACTTTTGTACAAAAGAGAGAATAGAAGAAATGAGGGGCAGGATAGGAAGAAAGGAAATATAGTTAGTCTTTCACAACGTGACTGTTATGGAAGTCTTTTGCATAATTACATAAAGGAGTTTTGAACCTCCTTTTCCATTTGGCTAATTCTGTTTTTAAAGCATTTTCCTCCTCATTGACTTTTTCTACCTCTTTTGCTAATTGAGTTAGCCTATTTTTCAAGGTGTTATTTTTTTCAGCATTTTCTTGAGTCTCCTTTAGGAAGCTGTTATATATAGAAGCCTGTATTGAATTGTTTGGCTTCACAGTGGGGAATTGTGAGGATGGAGGAAGGGAGAGAAGTTGGAACTCAAAGATTTAGGAATAAATGTTGAGAATTATTTCTGCATGCAACTGGGAAATAAGACATACAGGTAATGGGGAATAGAAATCTATCTTACTCTGCAAGAAAAGAGAGAAGATGGGGATAAGGAAAGGGAAGGGTGTGATAGAAGAGAGGGCGGATTGGGGGAAGGGGTAATCAGAATGCCCACTGTCTTGGGGTGGGAGGAGGAGAGAGATGGGGAGAAAATTTGGAACTCAAAATCTTGTGGAAATGAATGTTGAAAACTAAAAGTAAATAAATAAATTCAATAAAAAAAATTAGAAACCAACAAATAAGCAAGCCTAAAATAAAAACAGAAGAGCAGATGTTAAAAATCAGAGGGGAAATGAATATAAAAAACTACAGAAATGATCAATAAAATTAAAGTTGCTTTTTAAAGACTAATAAAATCAATAACCCTTTAGCCAATCTGATTAAAAAGAAAAGAGTAGAAAGCCAAATCGACAACATAGCAAACAAGCAAGGTGAAATCTCAACCAAATCAGAATAAAAAGAATTATCAGAACCTACTATTCAGAGTTATATACTATCAAAACTGAGAACAGATCACTTTTTTTTTGAGGGAAAATATAAAATAGCCAGACTAACAGAAGCCCAAACAGAGATCTAAAATAACCTAATCTCAAGAAAGAAAATAGAACTAGCTATAAATTACCAAAATAAAAAGTTTCTTGTTCTGATGGGTTCATAGGAAAATTCAATAAAACTATAAAAAAATTAATTAGTTGCAATGCCACTATACAAATAAATCTCAAAAATCAAAAAGTCACTCAACCAGACTCACTTTATGAAACAAATATAGTCCTAATTCCAAACTAGGGAAGGATATAGCCCAATACTATTAATGAATATCAATGAAAATTTTTTTAAAATTCTCTCAGACTATGGTAAATATTTAAGAAACCATTCATCATGATCAATTTGCATGTATATCAAGGATGCAAAGATGTTTCAATATTAAGAAAACACTCAATTATTAATCGTATTAATAACAAAATTAATAACAAAAACATTCAAAGCTGATTATATCAATGAATGTGGAAAAAAAAACCTTAGACAAAGTACAACACTTACTTATGCTTTTTTAAAAAAAGCCTTCAGAGTATAGTGATAGAGGGAACTTTTTAATATCATAAAAAATATCTATATAAAACCAAAAGCAAGCATCATATGTATAAGGGACACATTAGAAGCCTTCCCCAAAAAATAGAAGCATAAAGCATGGATGCCCATTCTCCCCACTACTATTTGATATAGTTCTAGACATGCTAGAAAAACAAGAAAAATAAATAAAAGATATAAGTATGGATAAAAAAGAGATGAAACAATCTTTTGCTGATGACATGATGTTTTACTTAGATAATCCTATCAGGAAAAAATACTAATTGACAAATCTGACAGCATCAGGAAAGGTTGCAATCTATAAAATCAACCCTCAAAAAATCATCAGCATTTCTATATAACAATAACAGTCAATTATGAAATGGAAATCCAATTTCAAATATCTAAAAATATTTAAAATATTTGGGGACCAATCTACCAAAGTACACCAAATACCTGCACAGTTTCTATTCCAAAGTGTTTCTTAAAGAAGTAAAGAACGACTTAAAGAGCTAGAGGAAAAGAAAATGCTCATGGTTGGTCTGTAACAATATAATATAAATGATAAAACTTCCACAGTTATTTTATACTTTTAAAGCCTTACCAAATTATCAATAAAATTATCAAAAGGATACTTTGGAGAACTCAATAATAAAATTCAGTTAGAAAAATAAAAGATCTAGGGAAATAATGAAAAAAAAGTAGGGACAAAGGGGAAAATAGTACTTTTAGACTTCAAACTATATTATAAAGTAACAGTCGTCAAAACTATCTGGTATTTGTTTTGAAAAAGAAGAAATAGACCAATGGAACAAATTAGACAAGGGGAAATCAGAAAAATCAACTCAATAACTCAGTGTTTAATACTCAGATCTTCTGACTCCAAATTTATTCCTCTGAAGTCCAGGGTTTAACACAGTGCCTGGCACATAATTGGCACTTAATAAATTGACTGATTAAAAAGTGCTCTCCTTATCCTAGTGAGAGGGAGAAGTAGCCAAATACAGTTAATCACAATTCCAGAGGACTGAGGATGAACAATGCTACCCACCTACTATCAGAAAGGTGATGGAATAAACATGCAGAATGATATTTGAAGACAACATATTAAAATGCTTGGAATATTTTTGAATATGGCCTATGTTGGAATTTGTTTTGCTTGACCTTGCTTTTCATTACAGGGTTTGGTTTGGTTTGGGGTGAGGGAAAAGAAAGAATAATAATAGATAATTGTTAATTAAAAATTTATGTAATTTAATTTTAAAGAGAGAGAGAGATAAATATATAACTTTACAATTCCATCTTGGTTTAGAATAGTCACTCTACTGAAGTCTTCTCTTGCTTTATAAATGTCAATTTCAGATGAATCACAGCCTGGGAAGTTTCTCTGACCAGTGCTATCCAAAGCAGGAATTGATATGAGAGGACCTGAGCCCAGATTCTACCTCTTCCTTTTTACTACCTGAGTGACCTTCGGAAAATCTTCAAGCTCTATAAACCCCAGTCTCCCCATCTGTAAAATAAGGGGGCTGGATGACATCTAAGGTGCCTTCCAGCTGAACCTGTGATCCTATATGTATCTACAACAGAGCTATTGCTTTGGCATTCCGATTCTATCGTAAGTATTATTATTATTATTTTACAATTTACCCTTCTTGTCTCAAGTGCTATTTAAGGTTTTCTTTGAGTCTTTCTGCCTTTCTTGCTCAAGTCAAGTATAATCTTTGGTTGTAATCTTCCATCTTTCAAAGGCTTTTCAACTGTGGAGGTGGCTGGCATTTGTGGCAGTGACTGTAAAATAGGAGGGTGGTTTTTCTGGTTACTCATCACCATTTGGGCATTTGAGTATTTGAGCAAGGTGCTATTACTCCCACAGGCCACTGGGTCCAATTCAACCTAGTTTTATTATTTCAGTAGATTTCAGGGAACTAGACTCCCCAGGATCCAATTTTCTTCTTGAAATGGATGTGGGAGTTAGTGGCATAAAGAAGATCCAGTTTGTGAGGGAAGAAGGTAGATGAAATGAGGGAGATACAGGACTGTTTCCCCTATTTCTCCAAAAATTTCTACTTTGAATTGAGAGAAATGATTATTTTTCTCAAATTAATAACCAATTATTGAATTAGGACTAAGGTTTTTCCCTTTTCTATTTCCTCATTCAGAAATAAAGTCCTTTTAGGTTATTCAACCAATATATAGATGAAGGACATTGACAATAATGAGATTGGATTAACCTTTTCCTCCATCATGTTCAAACCCCATCCAACTGGGGAAGCCCCTTGCATTCCACTCAGGTTTGGGGGGTGGAGATGGGAAAGGAGTAACTCCTTTGTCTAGATTGTCTGAGACTGGGGGTGTTCTGGATAGAAATAAATAAGAGTGACATAATCAAAGCCACACCCTCAGCCCCTCATCAGAATAGGCCCACCTCTCATTATAATATTCATTTTCTCATTTATTATTAGACAATCGGAGTTTATTTCTGCCTATTGGGAACACTCACTCTTCCAAGAGCATATAAAAGTCAAGAAGCCCCCATGAGGGGGTCTTTAGTTCATGAAAGATGGCCAAATGACTATTTTTTTATTAATTATTCACTAGTAATTATTAAAATAACTAGTTGCCCAGAAATTATGTCTCTTGGGGTTTTTACATGTCACAGTTATAACCTGGACTGGCTCAAATATTCAATATGCATAGGTTTCTGGTTATTATGATGAAATTTTAAAAATGGAACTTGGCTCTCCCTTAGATGCTGTCAAATTCTGTAATCAGCAGGAACATGAAATCTCTTGAAAAGGTCTACCTCAGTTTAGCTATAACCACAGAGAGAGGGAGTATGGATAGCTATGGTAATAGGTCACCTGAGTCATGCTACATCCTCAAAGAGAATCTATCTACATAATCCTACCCATCTGATAACAATAAGTGACCTTGATTAAGTCACAACCTGTCTGGGACTCAGTTTTCTCATTTGCAAAATAAGGGCTCTGAACCAGATCTTCACAGTGCTAAATCTTATGATTTTTCAAGGCTTAGCCCAAGTCCTACCTCCAACAACTATGCCAATCTACAATGACCTCTCTCACCTCTAAATTCCCATAGGATCACCCATTTTGGTACCAAATGTACTTCAAAGGATCATCGATTCAGAGCTGTAACGGACGTTGGAAGTAATATCATCCAGCCTCCATGTTTTATAGATGAAGAACCAAGGCCAGGAGAAATAAAGGGACGACCAAGGTCACACAGGTACCAATTAGCAAAACTAGGATTCAAATCCACATCCTCTAACGCCAAATTCAATACTCATTCTACTTTTGTTGCTACCCATGCTACTTTCATTAGTGTGTATATATGTGTATGTGTATATTTATGTACATTTGTGTATATATAAATACATGCATGTATATATATGAATATATATGTGTGTACATATACATTATATATGTGTGTATATCTACATGTGTGTATGTATGTATATATATAGGTATACATGCAATGAGTGTACATGCAACGAATGTAGTTTGTCTCCCATGGTAGTTCCAAAACCTTCTTTGTGTTTTTGGACCTCTTTGACATCCATAAGGTTCTCCTTCAGTGACTGTTTCTGCTCTGGAACTTCCCATTCCTTCTGCCTAACATCTCCAGTCTGTCCATTTCTGAAAATTTCCATGCCACAGACTTATTCAATTGGGATCTCCCCTAACCAGTACTGAATGTCTCCCCGCCTGTGACATCAAAGTTGGGAAGCCAGTACCATGTACATGAGCAAAAACCTGTGTCTATTCCCTATAAAACTTATAGCCCTCAGCTTCCTTCCCAAAATGCCAAAACATGAAGGTGATGAAGGATCCAAGCATCTTACAGAGCAATTAGAAAGAAAAATAGAAAGACCAGAAAAAAACTGCCAAGATTTGTCAAATTCAAAGACAATCATTGTGAATACTAGGGCAGATCCTGAAGCTTCCCTCTCTGCTGATTTACCCTGAATCTTCCCATGGCCCTATGATCCTATTCCCCTATCCCGAGATTTTTCATTTAAGTCTCAGATCTTCCCTGCAATGAATTAAAGCATGTCCAAATAAAGACCATATTGCCTTAAGCAGTTACTGACCTTTCTGAATTTTTTGTAAAAAATTCCTTTCTCTAAATCAAGTCAACAAGCATTTATTAAGCATTTGTTACTTCTCAGGTTCTGTGTAAAGCACTGAATCTACAAAAAAGGGAGGTGGGTGGGCCAAAAACACAGTCCTTACCCCAAGGAGCTTACATTCCAATAAGGGAGATGACATACAAATACCTATGAAAATACAAGATATATACAAGGTAGATGGAAGGCACTCTGAAAGCGGAAGGCATTAGTAGCTTGGGGGGACCTGGAAAGTCCTCCTGAAACAGGTGGGAATTGAGCTGAGTTTTAAAAGAAGTGAGGAAAACTAGAGGGTAAAGATGAGAAGACAGAATGTTCAAAGTGTAGGGGACAGCCAGGACAAAGGCACAGAGTGGAGAGATGGAATATTTTTTCAAGGAACTGCAAGTAGGCCAGGGTAGCTGAATCATAAAGTTCATGAAGGAAAAGTAGTAGTGTAAGAAGACTGGAAAGGAGCCAAATCACAGAGTTAACAAATATTTATTAAGCTCTTACTATGTGCGAGACATTGTGCCAAGCACTAGGAATTCAAAGAAAGGCAAACAAACAAGAGCTTAATAATGCCAAACACAGGAGTTTTTATTTGATCCTGGGGCGATAGAGAGTAACTGGAGCTCATCGCTGGCAGGGTATGACATATGAGACCTGTGCTTACAATAATCCCCTTGACAGCTGAAGGGAGGATGGATTGAAGTGAGGGAGGGACTTGAGGCAGGGAGAACAGTTAGAAAGATATTAAAAATATCACTACAAAGTCTGTATCCAAAAGAGATGAAAGAAAAAGGAGGACCTCTATGTACAAAACCATTTATAGCACCCTTTTTGTGATGGCAAATAATTGGAAATCAAGAGGATACCCATCAACTGGGGAATGGCTGAACAAGTTGTAGTATGTGATTGTGATGGAACACTATTGTACTGTGGGAAATGATGGAGTGGGGTTCAGGAAAACATGGCTAGACCTATATGAACTGATGCATATTGAAGTGAAAAGAACTGGAGATCATTGGACACAGTAATATCAATGTCATAATGATCAACTGTGAAAGATTTGGCTACTCTGATCAATACAATGATCTGAGACAATTCCAAAGGATTCATGATTAAAAATCTTCTCCTCCTCCAGAGAGGTGCAAAGTGAAGTATAATTTTCTCACTTAAAAAAACAAAAAAAAGATATTTCAAGAATCCAGGGAAGAGATGGTGAAAGGCTGAACTAAAGCTGTGGTTGTGCGAGGAAAGTATGCCTGAGATGTTATAAATGTAGAAATGACAAGGTTTGGCAATGGATTAGATATAAGGAATAAGTGAGAGTGAGGATTCAACCCTGGGGTGACAAGCCTGGATGACTGGAGAGATGATAATGCCCTTGACAGTAATGGGAAAGTTGCAAAATTAGGGAAAATTTAGGTGGTATATGGAGGGAAATAATGAGTACTATTTTGGATATTGAGTTTTGAGATGCCTACCAGGCAATCAATTCAGGATATCCAAAAGGCTATTGGATTATGGAGACAGGAGTTCAGGAGAGAGATTGGGGCTAGAGATAGAGTTCTTGGAATCATCTACATAGAGATGGTAATCATTCCCACAGGAGCTGATGAAATCATCAAGCTGCTGAAATAGCCTGAGATACTCCCCAAGCAGATTGTTAACCTCGTAAAAGCAACGAATCCTTCCCACTTCTGTTTATCCCAGAGCTCCTAGCTCATTTCCACCTCACACTCATTCCCCTCCTGAAAAAATTGATAAGGTTCGGTTTGGGGTGGGAAGAATTCCTCATTAAGTACTAGAAATTCCATCCCTCCACCACCTTGCCCCCAGCACAGTGCTGTGCACACTGTGAGTTCTCAATAAACACTGGATGAATTAAATAAAAAAGAAAGAGGTCAATAGCACTCAGAACTCTGGTAGGAGTGCTGATGTTTCTTTTCACTCTCTGCCTAGTCAGACACAAGCAATATTTAGCCAGTGTTTGAGGTAATAGTTGGATTGAGTCTCTGAAGCAAAGCACCATAGAGGGCACTTCTGCTAAGAAGAACCCACTTTTCAGGATTCCTTCACTACAAAAGAATAGGGATACTTTGGCAGTGCCTGTGGGTTCAGAGTGCAACAACTTGGATTTTAGTAATTCCTAATTTAAGGGTCACCTGATTAAAAAATAAAAATAAAGACAAATCTATCTTTTCTCCCTAAAAGGCCCAGGGAGTAGTGATAGTACCAAAGTCACCACTGGGTCAACAGAATTCAAGAGAATGTAAGATCCTAGGGACCATTGCCTGGCATGGGGCCTTGTGTACTTCTATATAGTAGTTCCTTAATAAATGCTTCTTGAAATTAATTGAAGAGTAAATTTCCCCTTCTGTGATGATGACAGTAATTGCAGGTATATGTAATGCTCAATAAACTCCAGTGGCTCCCTATTACCCTTAGCATCAAATACAAACTCATCTGTTTGGTATTTTAAAGCCCTTTCCAACTTAGCTCTAACCTGTCCTTCCAAGCTCATTAAACATTGTTCCCCTGCATAGACTCCTTGTTCCAGCCAAATTGGCCGTCTTTTTGACTTCCCCACATGCTGTGCCATTTCTTCTCTTCATGCCTAGAATGCACTTCCTTCTTCTCTCCTCCTCCTAGAATCCCCAGCTTCTTTTGAACCTTACCTCAAACACCACTTCCTATAAGAATCTGGTCCTGAATTTCCCCAGCCCTCCCTTCAGGCCATCCTTTGCCCACATGGCACCTGGAAAGCCCCAGTCAGAGCTGGTGCCAAGTTCTCCCATTTCCTGCTCCAAACTACCCAGATCCCAGCCCCAACCTTCCTGCCAATTTCTCCTTCTGACTAGACACTGGTGTCCCATTCCCACCTCTGGCAGAGGAAACCCCTTCCCAACAGTAGTAGATCAGTCCCTTTCAGACTCTTTTTGGCATTTCCATGTGCCTTAAAGCTGAAGCCAATCATATATGTTCTCTCCCTCAGTTAGAGTGTGGGTGCCTTCACATACAAAGGGATTGTCTTTTTGTATTTTTATCCCCAACAGCTAACATAGCGCTTGGCACATAACAAGTATTTAATAAATGCTTTTTCATTCATCTATTTATTCCCCTGGTCAGCACGGCCTCTCCACTCAAAGTATTTTTTACTTTTTTGGTGTCTTCCTGTATATGAACATGCTGCTTCCCCATTGAACATAAGCTCCGTGAGGGCAGGATCTATTTCCTTTACGTCTTGGTATCTGCAGAATTTAGCACATCAAGTACAGGACGAATGTTGTTTTTCAATCTTGTCCAACTCTTCAGGACCCTGTGGACCTCCGTACTTGAGTTTTCTTAACAAAGGTTGACCCTTTCTTTCTCCAGTGACTTGTCCAAGGTTATACAACTAGAGGCAGGATTGTAACTCAGATCTTCCTGACTCCGGGCCCAGTGCTCTATCCATTGCCCCACCTTGCTGCTCCTACAAGATAAAAAGAGGGCCCTTAATAAACACTTGTTGATTGATTAGATGGATTGATCCTTCTAACTCTCCACCCTAGGTTCATCTCTTGCATTCTGAGAATTGGAAAGGAGTCAAGAAGGGGGACCTTCTAGTCCATGGGTCCATGGGTTTCCCCTTGCCCTACTCTCCTATTTCTGCTTGTCATATTTTTAAAAGCATGCTTGGAGCAGAGGGATAGTACAAAACACAAACCCCAGTGGAGGTGTCAGTGCTGGTTTATGAGCCAGCAGACACCTCCTTTTGAGGGGTGACAATTTCAGATCAAGCCTAGCATCTGCTATTTCTGGATTCCCAACAGGGTTTCTTCACTTATGCAAATAAGGTCACCCTCAGTCGCCCTCTGAGTTTTATCACATTGTTTACCTACCCCATTTTAACCTTCTCCAGGAAAATCTACGTTCTATTTATACCAATCACTGACTTCCTGTCTCTCCCATAGAGAATTTTTTTTTACTAGTTCTTGAAATTCATAACTGAGCAATATGGTTCCTTAGACACAAATCTGAATGATTAATTGAATATTTACCATTTTCCTCCAGCCCTCCTTCCATCGAGCACCCACTCCCCACTCTCACCCTCCCAACCACCAAGCTATTCCTAGTGAGACAACAGGCTTTAAAGCTGTGCTCTCTCTGCCTGCCTCCTCCGGCTGGTGTGGATCTTGACATATCAGCAGCTCTGCGTACTGTGCTGAAGGCAACGTTCCTCCATCTCTTTTGTTGCAGAACTCTTTGTTTTTGCTGAGGAATTAGTCATAATTCTAAAGGATTTTCCCTTTCTTGAACTCCCACGTCAGCTCTCTCTAAATGACACTTTCCCTAGACCCTCTGAGAATGGGCTTTGTCTCCTTTGTGTTTTGGGAGTGTCTTCATAGAGTTCGAAACTGGGTGGCTGAGCATCGGCAGCAGCACCACCAAAATCAGGCGTGAACCATACACATACCTGTTACAGCCCCTGACAATCTCCTCCGACTGTGACACAAAACAACGCCCCATCGAGGTCAGCAATCCCAGTTTTGTAGAGGCAGTTTTTGGTGGCAACTGGGTTCCTTGTCAAGTTCATCTGGGGAAGCCTCGGGGGAAACGGATGAGCTTAGATTCTCAGAGGATTCCTCACGTAGATCTGGAAATGACATCCCCCTCCCCACTCCAGCCCTCCCCCTTCCTCTTTTCAGAAGGCAACTCGGATCCTGGATGGAAGCTTCTGTATCCCTGCCTGCCATTCATTCTGTGGGTCTCTTGCGCTCAATGTGGGAGTAAGACAAACGAAATCATGCAACCCTTATCAGAAGGGTATGTCCCTTTCTCCTCGGCCTTGGCTGACTGTCTCTTATTACGGCTTTTGTTATTCTCCCTAGGCATGGAGATTACTCACAGCTTCCCCTGCCTTCTGGTGTAGGGTTTTTTCTTCATTTGTTATTCTTATTCTTCTTTCCCTTAGCTCAACTTTATTGCAGTTTTCATTCAGATACCAAACCATCCAGAGAGCTGAGCAGTGGTGGCAGGCACCCTGCCTGGGAGCCTGAGACTCCGCAATCCATTTAAATCAGAACCCGGGCCAAGCAAGCCTGCAGGGCTAATGATCTTCAACAGGGAAGGCTCAACATCACGCCTATGCCCTCCGCTGTGGCGATGGCAGCTGTCTAGGCAACTTCCTTTGTCACTTAGGGATGTGGAGGCTGAGATGAGGTGTGGGGGAAGGGGGAATTAATTAGCTGCTTCTTGGAGAGTATAATTACACCTCGTGTTTTGGGTTTGTCATTTCCCAACTTAACGAGGGGAATGCCCAGGTGAATTTCCCTGCGTACAGAATGAGCTCATCTGCATCCAATCAAAGGTCCAGGGTCATCCCATCAGTCACTTGTGCTGATTCGGGATCCTTCCATCACAAATGCTGCTAGAGCTGCCTCTCATTATCAATTCTAACCAAAATTTAGTTAAAAGAGGAAAATTCAGCATTTGTTTTAGGAGTTATCTTCCCTCCTTCCTGGACTCCCTCTTTATTAGCAATTTTTCCTTGCATTTTACATGCTATCAAAAATGAAAGCTTGAGTTCCTGAAATCAAAACTTGAATTTCAGTTAAGAAAATTGAGCTTTACCAAAAATCATTTCTCCAGTATCACATTCATTCAAGGAAATGGTGACAGATGATCAGCAGGTGACATCACATAGCAGGTGGATTAATGTCCTCAGTGAAAAGCATTTGAGCTGAAGGGAAGGGGAAGGAAGGGGAAAAACCCATGCTAAAACAGCTGGATGGAATCTTCTCAACCAGGGTTAATTCAAGGGATTTTTTTTCCTGTGGGGTAATCACCAAATTAAATGTTTTAATTACAGAAATTAGACATGCATTTCTTTCTGGAAAATGCATCATCAGAGCATAGTACCTCCTCTCCAGAGTGCAAAGAGACTCTTCTTATGGAGGAGAGGAGAGGCATATTTTAACTTTATTATAAAATAGGCTCAGGGAAATCAAAGAATCAAACTGACAAGTATTCCCAGCCAGCTGTGACTTAATGAGCACAATTCAAGATTTGGAACTTGCTCGCCACATCCATATTAATGTGCCCATGAAAGACTAAAGAAAGAGACAAATTACTGTTCCTATTATTTTAGATTTATTTTAAACTATTGTTAAAGCAGCTAGTGTTGGTAAGTCACTTTCTGGCAGCTCAGCTGTCTGCATTCTGCCTGTTAGTCCTTCCATTTGCAGCTGATGCAGGATTGATGAAGAGGAGAAATGGTTTTCCAACAGTCCTGAAAAGAAATCACTAGTGACAAGTTAGGCTGGGGCAGACTAAGGGACAGAGATACTGAATTTATAGGATCACAGAATTAGAAATGACTTTGGAGGTACATCTGTTGCAATCCCTTTATTTTACAAATGAGAAAACTGAGTTTTCTAAACTAAAAAGTTTCAATGACATACCCAAGGTCAGACAAATAGTAATCAATAAGCGTTTATTAAGATGTGTCAGGCACTATGGTTACAAATACAAAGAATCTTTGAGCATCAGAGATAGGATTTGAACCCGGATTTTCTGTCTCCAAGGCTGGTGTTTTCTCTTCATCATTTGCTCAAGGTCTCTATTACTCTTTTACTTTTCCCCATATGGTTCAGGGCATGCCATTTCTCATTCCATGGCTTTTTAATCTGTTGTACTTAAGTCAACAAGCAATTATTAAGCTCCTAAGGTATGCCAGTCACTGTACTAAGTTCTAGAAATACAAAGAAAACTGAAGAACTATCTGAGTTCTCAAAGAGCTCATATTCCAAAGGAGGAGCTGACATGCAAACAAGAATGTACAAACCTGATACAGAAAGGATATATGGGAGAGAATCTCAGAATGATCGCACTAAGATTAAAGAGCACTGGGAAAAGCTTCTTGTAGAAAGCAAGTGGGACATTAGTGGAGACTTGAAGGAAGGGAGGGAAGCCAGGAGGTGGAGATGAGGAAGGAGAGACTTCCATGAATGGAGGACAGCTAGTGAAAATGCCTAGAATTGGGAGATGGAGCATCTTATTCTATTAGCACCAAGGACAGCAGAGTCATTAGATAACATAGTATGTGAGAGGTTGGAGAAACGTGAAAGGAGAATTTAAGTTAGGAAGGGACCAGGTTATAAAGGACTTTCAAAAACAGAGGATTTGATCTGAGATATAATGGGAAGTCACTGGAGTTGACTGAGTAGGGTTATGTTTGTGGCATACTTGTGCATTAGGGATGATCAATTTAGCACCTGAGTGGAGGATGACCTGGAATGGGAAGAGAGGAGACAGAGAGACCAGCCACTGGGCAATTGCAATAAGGAGGGGTTGTCTTTTTTTTTAATTTGTATTCCTAACACTTATCACAGTGTATCACAGTACTTATCACATAGTAGGCACTTAAAGCTCTAGTTTCTGTCAAACCTCAGCTCAAACACTGCCTCCTACAAGAGCTGTTGCTGATTCCCCTCTCTTTCCCTAAGGTTTCTCATTACCCATGGGGCACCGGGAAAGGCTCAAGCCCTACCCTTCTTCGCTCAAGGCAGGCTAGACTCTACCCCCAAACTTCCTGACAAAGACCCCCAATTTTATACCCAAGAGTGATCAAAGAAGGTGAAAAGATTCTATATGTCCAAAAAATTTTTTATCAAGTGGCAACAACCTGAAAATTAAAGAAATGTCCATCAGTTTAGGAATTACCTGATATGTTGTGGTACATGTATATGATAGAGTTCTATTGTGTTATAAGAAATGAGGAAACAGATTATTTCAAGAGACTTGGACTCATATGAATCAATGTAGAGTGAAAAGAGCAAAACCAGAAGAACAATTTATACTATGACACTAACATAATAAAATAAACAAATTTGAAGACATTTACATACTGATGAATAAAATGAGCATAACTAGGAGAACAAATTATATAAAAACAACACAAACACCAGTTCTTGAGAGCTATAAGAACTATGAAGAAGTATAATCAACACTATGGCCATCTATAATTCCAGAAGAATTATGCTGAAATGTACTACACTCCTAACAAAGAAGTAACATTTGAAGTATAGAATTAGACATAGATAGATAGATAGATAGATAGATAGATAGATAGATAGATAATGAATAGATAGATGGATGGATGGATAGATAAAGATAGAGATAAACATGTTTGGAATACTGTCTTGGAAGGAATTTGTTTTGTTTGTATATTTGTTATAAGTAATTTGTCTTTTCTCTTGTTGTCAATGGAGTGAGAGGTGGGAAGGAGAGAAAATAGATTTTTGTTAGCTCAAAAAATAATTTTTTTCAAAAGAGAGGGGAAATGCTACAGATGTGGAATATCGCAGGGATTTTCAGATGAGGTCCCTATTGTTTTACTTAATTGTCTTCTTTTGTTACAAGAGAAGCAGGGATAATCTGTAAATGTTCACAATATAAAAACAAAGCATAATAAAATCAAAAAAGAAAAAAAATAACAAGTTCAGTTTTAGATATCTTGAGTTTAGGATGTCTATAAAGCATCCAGTTTGAGATGCTAAATAGGCAGTTGGAGATGTGAGACCAGAGGTCCAGAGAGAAGTAGGTCTGAACAAACAGGTCTGAGAATCAACAGAATAGAGATATTCATTGAATCCCTGGAAGCTGATGAGATCACCAAACAAAATAGTATGGGGAGAAGAGATGAGAGGCCAGATGGAGCCTTGGGGGATATCCATAGCCAGTGGGCACAACCTGGATGAAGAGCCAGCAAGGGAGACTGAGTAGTGAGTCAAGTAGGAAAACCAGGAGAGAACAGTGTCATAAAAACTCAGAAGAGAATATTAAGGAGAGCAGTCTGCACCCCAAGCGTCAAAGGATGCAAAAGGGCAACAGGGATGAACACTGAGAAAAGACAATTAAATTTGACAATTAAGAGATCATTGCTAACTCTGGAGAAAGTAGTTTTGGCTGAATGATGAATTTGGAAGCCAGATGGCAGAGAAATAGGAAGAGATGTAGACATTCAGAAATGTTAGGCGTGGTGTTAACAACAATCTTAACCATTCAGATTTTTTCACATTTATTTTTAAAAAATCAGAATGTAAAAAAAAAATCCATATCTTGTTCATTAGACATTTGAGATCTTAGATTAAAAATACAGAGAAAGTGTTCAGCATTAATAAATAGGACAGACTAGTGGGGAAAGAAGAACTGCTAAATGAAAAAAATATCAATTTATCTCCTTGGCATTCACTCTGCAATAGTAATCTCTGCTCAATAATTCAACAGAAGAGAAAGATACGCCTGGTCAGTTGTAAGATTATTTCTGCTAGGGTGGGATTGAGATTCCCTCCTGATTCTGACTGGTGACTAGGTCATGTCCTCCAACAAGAAACTGGATGCGTTTTTATCATTTATAGATGCAAAACCTGGATTCAGTACTCTGTGGCACTAAATTCTCAAGTTAATTTTGTGTTTAGATCTTTGAGGGCACACTGGGCACTCTCATTTCAGCATTTTAATTTAATATCTATTGACAAAAACCCTTCTGCTTGTAATACTTCTGGAGAAACTCCTCAAACATGATGCTTGCATATGATATGCATAACTTAGACTCAGTAGATCTAATAAGGGTGAAGAGGGTGTTCAGGAAAGACCTCTGGTCCCTAATGCCTCTGGTATAAGGGCTTGCCAAGCCCTTTTCAAGACTATTCATTTGCCGTTGGTATCCACCTTCACCCACCTCTCATCTGTGGCTCCAAGAAGCTATAGCACACACAGTGGTCGTTCTCTAGTGAAACTATCTTGAAAGACAGGCTAAACCAGGTTGAAGGTAACCTAGTCTCAAATATGTTAGTGAGATAGGGGAATGTCTACTCCAAACATGTGAAGACCTCTCCCAGAAGGATGGGTGAATGAAAACAAGTTGTTCCAATGGCCATGAAGCTGTTCAAAGCAGACATTGTGGAGAGTTAAGAGCTTGATCAGAAATTGAAGATACCAAGGTCATCCACTACATTCCAGACCATCACCAGTCATGTTGACTTTTGTCCTACCACCGGACTTCGATGATCCTGGAAGAAAGAGTGAGGCTGACAACTTGGAGCAATCCTGCTTCATTTTAATCCCATTCATGGACAATTATCTCACCTGTCATATAATTGGTCCTCTTCAAAAATGAAAGCAACAAGCAATTATATAGTGAGTTATATAAGGATTAATCCATGATGTCTTAAAGCAAAAAAAGTTTCCAACTTGGACCACCTGTTGCATAGAAAAGAATGACTGGATATGTTGGTCCCTGGTGAGAGTGAGGGTGATGCATCTCAAGTTCAGGAATTTTATAGTAGAGCTAAAGTTAATTATATGTTTGCATTGGGTTAAGCCCCTGGGAGTGGAGGCCCACCAGGCTGCCTAAGGAGGAGTGAATCAGCCCGGATCAGTAACAGAGTATGGTTCAGACCTCTCAGTGGCTACTAATGAGAGAGAGACAGAGAAAGAGACAGAGAGAGAGACAGAGACAGAGAAGAGAATGTTTTGATGGTGGAAGTCAGGGTAATGCAATGGAAAATGTCAGACCATGCAGTTATAGAGTGCCAGGCCTGGAGTCAAGAAGATTCATCTTCCTGAGTTCAAATCTGGCCTCAGACGCTTACTAGTTGTGTGACTCTGGGCAAGTCACCAAACTCTGTTTGCCTCAGTTTCTTCATCTGTAAAATGAGTTAGAGAAGGGAATGGCAAGTCATTCCAGTATACTTGCCAAGCAAACCCCAAATGGAGTCATGAAGAGTCAGACAAAATTAAAACAACATACACACAATGAGTTGGAGAAGTAGGGGGCTGCACTGGCAGGGGGAACACACCTACCCATAACATACTTTCAAAGTTTAATCTGCATTATTTACAGTTTTTCCATCACTTAAGCTCAGATAATCAACAAAACAATAAATCAAAAATTAAGATCTATATCATTTGCTGCATGTTGTTGCTCAGTTATATATCACATGTTCAATTTAATGAACATTTTTAGGCATCTCCTAGGAGCCAGGTACAATGCTAGGTAGGCACCAAGGATATGAAAAATTAAAAAGAAAGAGCCCTTCCTTGTTCTCAAGGAGTTGGCATGATTGGGCGGGATGGCGAGAAGCAACAGGGACGTGGTAGATGTTAAATGTAAAGAACACGCAAAATGTCACCAAATAATTTCAAGAGAGAGCAAATGCTAACAAAAGAGGAAAGATAGATGAGCCAGCATAGGAAGTGGCACTTGAACTGGGCTTTGAAAGAATCAAGTTATTCTATGAAGTAAAGAAAATGAAAAAACTGAAGCCAAGAACAGTTGTGACTTGGTTATAATGACACACCTAGTTAGTAAATAGTCCAGGTTATATTTTTTGCATTTTATTTAATTTTTCTCAATGACATGTAAATGAACATTTAAACATTCATGTTTTTTAAAAAAAAATATTTTAAGCTCCATCTTCTTTCCCTCCCTTCATTGCCTCTCCTCTCCTTGAGAAGGCAGGAATTTGATGTAAATCATAAATGTGAAGTAATGCAAAATATTTTCATATTAGTCATGTTGCAGAAGAAATGCAGACCAAAAAACAAAACCAAAAATAACAAAGTGAAAAGTCTGCATACGGACTTCATCAGTCCTTTCTCTTGAGATGGATAGAATTTTCTATCGTATGTCCTTCAGAACTGTCTTGGATCATTGGACTGCTGAAAATAGCTGTCATTCTCAGTTGATCATCATATAATGTTACTGTTACTGTGTAAGTGTTTTCTTTGTTCTGTTCATTTCATTTTGCAAAAGTTCATGTGAGTCTTCCCAGGTTTTTCTGAAAGCATCCTGTTAGTCATTTCTGATATCACAATAGTACCCCATCACAATCATATATCATAGCTTGTTCAGCCTTCCCCATTTGATGAGCTTCCCTTCAATTTCCAATTCTTTGCCTCTAGAAAAAGAGCTGACTGACACACACACACACACACACGTATATACACATATTATGTATACACACACATATATATGTATACACATACACCCACATTCATATATGTAGATCCTTTTCCTTTTTCTTTCATCTTTCTGGGATTGAGACCTAGTAGCAGTACTGCTGGGTCAAAGGGTACATACAGTTTTATAGCTCTTTGGGCCTAGTTCCAAATTTCTCTCTGGAATGTTTGGTCATTTCACAACTTCACCAACAGTGCATTAGTGGCCCTATTTTTCCACATCCCTCCAACATTTATCTTTTTCCTCTTTTGCTATATTAGGCAGTCTGTTAGGTATGAGGTGATAGCTAAGAGTTATTTTAATTTTCATTTCTCTAAACAACTGAGCATTTTTTCATATGATTATATATCATCCTGATTTCTTCATCAAAAACTTGCCTATTCATATCCTTTGACTATTTATCAGTTGTGGAATGGATCATATTATAAATTTGACTCAGTTCTCAATATATTTGAGAAATGAGGCCTTTATTAGAGAAACTTGCCATAAATTTCCCACCCCCCCCCAATTTCTTTATTTTCCTTCTAATTTTGGCTTTTTTGGTTTTGTTTGTGCAAACACTTTTAAATTTAATATAATAAAAAATTATCCATTTTATATCCTATAATATTCTTTTTCTCCTTCGGTTATAAATTCTTCTCTTACCCATAAATCTGACATAAAATATTCCATGCTCCCTTAATTTAAGTCCAGGTCTTTTTACATAGTGTGCTTACATGGTATTTACATGGCATTTCAGATATCAGAGACCATTCAGACAAAGGCATGGGTAGAACCTCTTCTGCAGAGTTTGCAGGATACTTTAACTTAAAAAAATAGTATATAACCATGTAGTACATATCCAGTTAGTTTCCCTTTCAGATTCAGCTCAAATACTACTTTCTACAGGAAGTTTTTTTGAACTTGCAATATTCTATCACCACCCCTCCCCCAAAAATATGACCTTGTATTTATTTAGTGTATATCTGTATACAAACATGCTCTTTTTTCCCTAATAGAGTTCTTTGAGGGGTCCACGGACTGCTTTACTTTTACCATTAAATTCCCCAGCATTGAACATACCATCTAGCATGTGGTAGATGCTACATTGATAATGTACCAGTGTGCCTGTCCTCCCAAAGCTCTTACAATATTGACTATTTCTTGTCTTTGTCAAGTAACAAGTATTTATGAAGTAACTACTATGTGGTAGGTACTATTGGAAACACTGCAGACGCAAAGAAAGGGAAAAAATCAGTCCCTGTCCTCAAGAAATTTATAGCCTAATAGCAGAGATGACATGCAAACAACTTGTTACAAAGAATATATATAAAAGAAAACTTGAGGGGTGTCAGAGAGAAGGTTCTAAGATAAAAGAAAATTGGTGAAAGCTTCCTGCAGAAGGTGGGACATTAGCCAAGACCTGAAGGAAGTCAGAGAAGTTAGGAGGTAGAGATAAAGAGGAAGAGAATTCCAGGCACAGGCAATGGCCAGTGAAAATGCTCTGAGTTGCAATATGGAGTGTCTTCTACAAGGAAAAGCGAGGAGACCAGTGTCATCTTTGCCAATAGGTTGGGGATACAAATGTAAATTTAAAGAAAAGTATCTTGCCCTAGAGGAGCTTAGAATGTAGTGGGAGCTGGAAGGTATGGTGGGGACTGGAGAAGGTTTCCAGTACAGGAAGATAGTGTTGATGTTCAGGCAGTCCCATAATTTTTTAAATTGTCTCTCCTGGATCTATTTTCCAGGTCAGTTGTTTTTCCCATGAGATATTTCACATTCTCTTCCAATTTTTCATTCTTTTGGTTTTGTTTGGTGATTTCTTGGTTTCTCGTAAAGTCATTAGACTCCATCTGTTCCTTCTAATTTTGAGAGAACTATTATCTTCAGTGAGCTTTTGAACCTCTTTTTCCATTTGGCTAATTCTGCTTTTGAAAGCATTTTTCTCCTCATTGGCTTTTTGAACCTCTTTTGCCAATTGAGTGAGCCTAGTCTTCAAGGTGTTATTTTCTTCAGCATTTTTTTGGGTCTCCTTAACCAAGGTATTGACCCGTTTTTCATACTTTTCTTGCATCTCTCTCATTTCTCTTCCCAGCTTTTCCTCCACCTGTCTAACTTGCTTTTCAAAATCCTTTTTGAGTTCTTCCAAGGCCTGAGCCCATCTGACATCCCCCTGGGGTGTCTGGGGTACTGAGGCCCCACCCTCCACATCTTTCCCCGATGGCGAGAATACGTCCTCGTCATCAGATCCAAATGTTGGGATCATTTACATTTGTTGGAAAAAACTCTCTATAGTCTTATTTTTCTTTCCTTTTCTAGGCATTTTCCCAGCCAGTTACTTGACTTCTGAGATTCCTGTCCACCCCTGCCTAGATCTGCCCAGCTAGTGCTTGGGGTCTGAGGTTCAAATGGGCTTTCTGCAGCAAGCTTTAGTTCTGGTGCTGGGGTGGGGGCAGGGCCACCTCCCAGGCTCGGCCTCCTCAGGGGCTTTATGCAGAGACCTTCAGGAATGGAGCGGGTGGGGGGGGGCGCCTCCCAGGCTCAGCTCCCTCAGGGGCTTTATGCAGAGGCCTTCAGCAGTGGAGTAGGGTGGGGCAGGGCCATCTCGCAGGCTCAGCTCCCTCAGGTTGTTTATGCATAGACCTTCCGTAATGAAGATCCTGCCTGCTGCTGGGGGAGTGCTGGGCGGCCGCAGCCGCTGTTGCCTCCGCTGCCGCCCACGCCTCTGCCTCCGCCGCTTCCTGCCCCAGTCTCTGCCGCCGCCGCTTCCTCCCGAGGGGGCCCGAGTCACAGAGACACTCCGCTCCCCCTCTCGTCCAGCCCAGCCTTCTCTCTCACTGACCTGTAGCTTCTGTGGACGGAGGGACTTTCCCGGCTGCCAGAGCTTCCATCCCTGAAGCCTGCTTGGGTCAGCTTCTCTGGGGCCATGGCCAGGGCAGCGCTGGAGGTGGGGTCTGCTTTCCGGGGCGCGATGGACCCTGGGGACGGGTCTCCAGGGCTCTCTGGCATGGAAATCTCTTCCACTCTGGTTCTGCACACCTTTCAGTAATCCAGAATTTATGCGGATCTCTTTTTACATTAATTCTATGGGCTGTGGGTTGGAGCTTGTAAATGTGCGTCCTTCTACTCCGCCATCTTGGCTCCGCCCCCTAGTGTTGATGTCCGGAAGCACATCTGGAAGGAGAACAAAGTTTGGCAAGCCCCAAGCTCGCATGCACACAGTGAAGACTCTAGAGGAGCTATTGTTCATCCTTTGTTTTCAGAAGACCAATGATATCCGGAGGGTGGTGGCTTAACCTGCATATGAATTGGATTTAAGTGAGGAAGAGTTAAGCAGTCATCTGCCTCACCCTCTCCTCCAGAGTCATCAGAGTCCAGAGGCAAGACAGAGATCAGGACAACTGTAGATAAGGTGTCTCATTTAATAGGTACGAGAATGGGAAGCCAAAGACTTGACTATTCCGGCTTTCCCCCTCTATCAGACGACCAAACAAATTTCTTTCTAAAACTGATGAATGGATGAAATAAAAGAGTTGGCTACAGGTCACCCAAACATTAAGGGACAGGGCCAAAGTTTGAATCCCAGTCACCGATGGCAGAAGGGAGCCAACAATCTTTGTAGTTACATATTTTGTTTTTATAACATCTGTGTTTTCCAAGGAAGTCTTTCCTGATTCCCTCCCTCTGAAAATTATCATCTACTTAATCTATATACACGTTGTAGCTAACTTCCAGAGGACTATAAGTTCCTTGAGGGCCAGGGCTGTTTCTTGTTTTTTCTTTGTGTTACTAGTGCATAGCCCAGTGTCCCTTATGCACAATGGGTGCTAAATAAACATGGAATACTTGGCTTGGGGGACAAATCCTCATTGTCTATTGGACACTCTAGGAAAGTGTTTTTACAGGATCCAAGGGAAGAGGAAGGTGGGTTGGGTGTGAAGGGTGGAGAGGGGGTGTTGCTTATTCTCCATTTTATAAATCTTCTCACGGGTAGCAGGAAGTGTGGGAAGAATGCCCAAGATTGCCTCAGTTCCACACATCTCAAACTAACCTCTAGCTATTCAGGATCTCTTACTAGATTTTTTTTGACTTCTACAAGTTGAAGTGAACCTCCTTTGTGCTGCTGGCCCTATTGCTTCTCCATTCTTTCCCTTAACACAGTATCTCTTGTTTAAAGTTGCCCCCCTCTCTGGAGGCATCTTACCCAGCACTGGGCAGCCAACTTGACTCCCTTTTCTTGGTCCCATGTTATCTCTCTTTACTTAGAGCTCAGTTTTAAAGAGACTCTAAGATCGTAAACAGGACACTTTCTCTAAGGAACACTCTTTTCTCCAGACTGTAGCCTGCCTGTGTGAGAGAACCTCAGAATTTAACAGGCAACAGTGAGCAGAGATGAACTCTCCATATTTGCAAAAGGAAGGGATCAGAAGAAGAAAGAACTGTGAGTAGATAGGTAAGGACTTGCCTATGTGCCTGAGCCACAGGCACAAAAGAAAACTTAAGTCAGGACTACTGGGATCACCAATGGGAGGTAGACAGGATAGCTTCCAGGTGATTATAGCAATTAAAAAAGTGAGCAGGTGGGAATGGAACAGGTGGCAGTCTCAGCAGCTGTTGGTGAGCTACGCAGATGCCTAAGGCAAGCCAAGAGCTGCAGGGCCAAACACAGATATGAAGGTGGTGGGGAGGGCAATGACCTGGAGTCAGGGAAGTGAATGCCCAAGCAAGGTTAGGGCATACCTTGGAGACAAGAAAGGAGACATCTGGCATTGACTTGACCCTGGAACTAGCAGTAACAGGCCAGATATTGAAATACCTCCTACTTTAGGGGGACTGAGCCTGAACCTCTGGGGAGACAGAAAGAAAACAGGATTAATTGGAAAGTGGGCAATGCCTATTCCCTTAATAACTGTACTTGGATATGAGTTCATTTCTGTTTTTAACAGGCCTCATAATAAATTTGCTTTGAGCTTAAATGCCTTTGTAGCCTTGATTGCTTGCAGGAGATAAATTGAATACCCGTAGGGGTGAGCTATGATGAGGATGAGCATCTCCATGGGGCAAACATGAGCCATATATGTAGTTAATTATTATGGAGAGATTGAACTCTGGCTATGTGAGCTAACAGTTGCTTTTCTGAAGAGATGGGAATCTAAATTGCATATATTTCACTTCTGACTTAAAAGAGATGAATGTTTTCACCCTCAGAAAAAGAGATAAGTCTTACTTAGCTAGCTAACATTTTTGGATGCGTAAGAATAAGATGAAATATCCCTTAACTAGTGGATCCATTTTTCTTTAAGAAAAGGATTTTTTTTTAATGTGGCTGTACTTAGGGCCATAACTTCTAATGGGCAGTAAAATGTTGTCTTTAGAAACAGAGTGGTTTCTTATTGCAGGGGCATCTGTCAAGTTGTCCTCACTGGCCTAAGACATTTGGGCGGCACTTGACCTTTCCAGCCTTAGAATCAAAGATTTAGAGCTGGAAAAGACCTTAGACATTGGCAAACCCAACCCCCTCAGTTTTACTGCTGAGGAAAAGAAGGCTCACAAAGGTGAAATGATTCTTCCAAAGTTGTAAAGCCCGTTATTAATCAGGCACAGATTCTAATCCAGAACATTGGCTTCTAAGTTCATGTAAACTCCCTGAGAACAAGGACTGTTTTTGTTTTACTTCCAGTGCCCAGCCCAGTGTAACTTAATCAAGGTCACTTAATACATGCTTAATAAATACTTGTTAACTGAGTGATTTCCGCAATACCACATGCTCCCTTGTGTTACATTATTTCCTCTCATACGTTATGCCTTTCCCTCCGTTCAGACTGAACAGCCCAAGTGTTCCTCACTCTCATCCTACCATCCCCTGATACTATGGTCATCCATTCCAGATCACTACAGTGCAATTCCTCTCTGCACCCAATTCACTCCACCTTTTCTCTTTCTTCAAAGCCCAGCTCAGGGCCCCACCTACTCCACAAAGCTTTCTGGGCTCTCATCCTTCTGTACCCCAAAAGAAAGTGAGGTAACATTTTCCTAGAACTATTTTTCTGGATTTCTCCTACACCCCTATCTACATTATAGCATACATATATCTAGTAGGCCAGTGATTTCCAAAGTAGAAACTATGATTCCCAATCCAAGGGTACTGTGGCTTAATCCTAATGGGCATGTGATCCACCAATCAGAGAACTGAAAGACAGATCACATTTTACCATCTCCCTCAATAGCCAGTTGTAGATTTGTTCCTAGCACAACTATCCAATCCCTTTCAATATTCCCTTCCCACCACTGGATTGCTAGATAGCCATTCTAGGCATGACCCCTGAGAAAGGTCATTACCTAATATGGTCCAGGTATCCATAACAGTTGAACAGAAAAAAATCTTCCTCTACCAAATCATAAAGTTTAGAAAAAACTGAAATAAACTTTAGGCTTGTTGAGGGTACAGTCTTACATCTTACATCTCAGACTCCCCAATGTCTAGCACAATGCTATGCAGTAAGTGGTAGAAGGCACTTATTTGCTAAGTTGAACCGAATTAAACAAAATTCCTCCCTTCCCCCAAAAAATGCAGACTCAGCATCCCCTTTCCTAAATTTAAGGATAAAGGAAAGATCAGTTAAAATTAATGAATAAACAATGATAACCTGTGCTATAGAGGAAGTAACAAGGTTGCTGCAGGCAGAGAAGAGAGAAAAGCAATGATCCACAATTTGGTCATGTTTCAAGTAAAGGCATTTCTGAAAATGACAGTGACTTGAAAAGCTATATGAAGGAGATAATACAGTGACATGAATTTAATAACTACAAGCCTAGTCAGATTGTGATAGTACAGGCTACCAGAGACCCTGTTCCTCTACCCTAGTAGACTGATAAAACCCCAAATACCAAGTGGATGGACTTTTTCGAAAAGACCTTTCTACGTATTCTTCACATTTCAGAAGGATCCGTGAATTTGCGCTGGCATCCTTTCCCCCTGTTTTGCCATCTTTGAAATGAGGACAGCCAACCAGAAATGCAGGCATATGGTTATATCCTTACTTAAAAACAAACCTGTTTTGCCTATTTTTTCTTCAACTCCCAGACTTCTAAGGGGCTTGGTTCTTGCTTCCTGCTCCTAATTGGTCTATTAATTCCATCACTCTACTTCTCCCAAGAGTCTAACTCCTAGTCTTGAGGGGCTGGTTCTTGTCTGTTATGGTCTGGCTTTTGTTCCTTTGGGTCTGGAGCTGTTTTATATGTTTCACAAGGTGTTATTTTGAGTCATTTGAGGTTTTATGCTGGCTGGATTTCTTGAAATTCTGTGAGATGTTAGAAAATAAATACAGAAAATGTACTCTTACTGCCTTTCTCAAGAGACTAGGGTGTAGAAATACATATTTTGTTTTTGTAAATGTATGTTTGTGTGGGAAGAGATATCTGTAAATTCTGGTTGAAAAAATTTTTTTTGTAAATGTGTTTGTGGTACAAGAGATATACATCTATATGGGTTGTCTAAATGCAAAGAAGTTTGGAGGCAGCATATCTCTGGAATCGACCCATCCCTCTCCAACATACATGGTGATTTATGTTTTGAGGGGAACAAGAGCAGGGCTGTGGCTGGATGCTTTCTCCTTCTCCCACCTTTCTCCAAGAAGGGTATTGGGCTAGATTTGTATCTTTCTGTCCCCCTTAGATATCTTTGGTCCAGGAATATGATTTGAGGGTGCAGAAGGAAGGTCATTTTCCCAGACACTCTTAAAGAGGAGCATAGCTACAACTTACTCTTACTGGCTTGGCCCCTTCCTATCAAGAACTGGTTACACAAAAGACCATCATAAATGGTGAATATAAAATAAACTCACCTATTCAAGAAAAACAGCAAACAAAAACTGAAGAAATTCTACAGATTAGCATATAGCATAAAACACACAGGAAAAAGGGAGCTCTTTGCTGAGAGTGAGATGAAATCTCAGCTCAAACGAAAAAAGAGGGCCTGATTCCACTCAAGGGAAAATTCTCCCTCTGAAATTTCCAGGAAGATATTCTGGAAATCAGGAATGTGGTTGAGGATCCAGCTTCCCCTGGATGTTTGCAGTTTCCAAAATGTCTCTCAGTCTCTCTGTGTCTACTGTCTTTGCTAGAATTCTTCTCCTTCCATTCATAGCACCAACAAAGGATCATCCCTTCCTCTAACTGACTTGAGTGGGTGCTTGCACTTCCTAGTAACTCTTGTGAAGATTCAAATCTTCCCACCTCATAGACTCAGAAAAGTTACAGCTAGAAAAAAGTGTAAAGTTCATCTAGGGGATAGGGTTATTTAATGACCAGATCTCTGAATCTGATATCAAGAAGATCTAGATTGAAACCCTGCATGAGACACTTACTATGTGACTCTGGGCAAATCACTCGACTTTTCTGGATCTCTGTTTCCTCATCTATAAAATGAAGGAATGGCTACTCTTGATGATCCCTTTCAGGTGTACATGTATGATCCTGTGATCTGGTCCAACTTTCTCACCTTGTCAATGAGGAAACTGAATCCCTGAGATGGAGAGTGACTTGCCCATAGTTACAAGCTAGTAAGTGCCTGAGGCAGGATTTCGGTCTAGGTCTTCCTGACTCCCAAGTCCAGTGCTCTCTCCATTGCACAACCCTGCATCTTAGATGATCTCTATGGTTCATTTTCGACTCTACACCCTATCATCCTAAGACCTATGATCCTATGAGAATTAAGACGATTTGAGCAAGTGACAGGGACAGGATTTGAATCCAGGTCCCTAAAATCCAAACTCCACTATACCATCCCTCTTTTGAGCTGGAAGAGATTTCCCAGGTTGTCTGGTCCCACTGTCTCACTTAACAGGTAAGAAAATGAGAAGTCATTCTTCTGACTTTCCTCCTCTACCAAATGACCAAATAATTTTTTTTCCTAAAACGAATGAATGAATAAAGGACTTGGCTAAAGGTTACCTAAATATTAAGTGACAGAGCCCAAGTTTGAATCCTGGTTCTCTGATTTCAGAGTCTTTAATTTTTATTCCACTATATCAAGGCTGCCTTCCAGTTCGTTGCTTCAGGTGGTTTGCATCCAAAAGATGCAATAGACGCTCAAATTCCTTTGAAATGGACCTGGAGAGTCTAAGTGGCATGACTGTGGCTGAAACAATTCCATAAGGTAAGGCAAAGCAACTAATATTTATTAAGCAGGTACTTTGCACCAAACACTGTACTAAGAACTGGGGATAGAAATAGAAATAAAAAGATTCTTCCCTTTCTAATAGGAGAAAAATGAAATACAAAAGGAAGTTAAAAAGAGGGGCTGGAGGGAGGTACCCATTCAGATATAATAGCAAAGTCTAGTAAGCAAGAAACCAAACTGGGAGAGGAATGAAGGTTGGCTGACCTGAGCCTCTTCACAGAAAGGAGACCCCATAAGGAACTCAGCAATTGGAAAGGGGGGCCAGAGTGACTGAGGGATGCACTAGGATGATAAAGTCTCAGAGGCTGATGGAGGCTTCAGGGTGAGGAAGCCCCCTCTGCTGATGCAAACTTTGGTTTATTCCTCTTCCTCCAGCCACAACATGATCTAATACTCAAGCAAGGCCATGAACATGTGAGACTTTGTTTTTGTGGTAGATTTAATGGCCTGTGGTTTTTGCACAGGCTGCAGTTTGGACTCTAATCCAGAGCTATGTCAAGTCTGTTTTCCTTCCAATGGTGAGATCTGTTTCATATCATAGGAAGTCATTATGACTGTTACTACCTCCATTCAATTCACAAAATTAGCAACATTCGAATAAATCATCACCCTTCTCTATATTCCCACAAGCTTTGACATCCATTGTTGATCACTCTTTTCTCCTTGATACTGTCTTCTATGTTTCTGTGACAGCCTGTCTCCTCTTTCTTCTCATGCCTCTCTAACTGTTCCGCCTCAGCATTCTTCGCCCAACAACCATGGTGTCCTCCAAGGTTCCGTCCTGAGCCCTCTTGTTTTCTCTCTATATGTTATTTCCCTTCGTTATCTCTACTCCCATGGATTCAATTACGCTTATGCTGATCATCAGAAGTACTTGGAACAAGCCACCAGTGGGCCCAAACACTCCCAGCCTGATTAAAATGGAATTGGGAAATATTTAACAAAATAAAAATATGATAATGTTAATTTGTGGTTTTCTAAGTCAATATGTGACTCACAGGAATTTACTTCTAGTTGAGTTGGACACTACTGCTGATGATTCTCAGATATACTTAATCTAACATTAACCATTGTCCTTAACCTCCAGCCTCTTTTCCAGCTGTCTTTTAGATATCTTGAAGGAAATGTTCCATAGATATCTTAAACTTAATATATCTGAGTCTGAAGTCATCTTCCTCCTCCCTCACACAAACTCTCCCCTCTTCCTTATTTCCCTATTACTGTCAAGGGTATCACCATAGTTCCAGTTAGCCAGGCTCACAGCTGAGAGGAATGAAAAGTTTGAGAGACAGTTTCTGGGTAATTAATAATTTGTTAATGCTAATTATCACAATTAATTGTAATAATTAATACAATATATTTATAGAATATATAATCATATATAATTTATATAACATTAATTATAATCTGGATAATCAATTTATTAATTAGTCTTACAAATGATAAATTGATGTCAGTGGTTTTTCTCAGTAACCAAAAACCCTATATGGAGGTTGCTGAATGTTTAAATACCTTTAGAAAAGTGGGTATACTTAACGGGCAGAGATGAATCCTGATTGGTGAACAAACAATGAAGCGGGGGACAAGGAGGTGGGTTGAAAACCCTTAGCTCCTCCTGTAAGAGGACTGGCTTACTGAGGCTCTGTTGCCTCCCACTTTCTGGACAAAAGAACCCATCTTCACTCAGACCACTTAAGTTGAACGGTGGGTCCAGAATTCACCCAGATTAGATTCGTTACACTTTAGTTAGTAGTAAACTCTCCTAATTGGGTGGCGTCCCACCCAAGAATGTTCCCTGATCTTATCACACTCACTCCCCACCATCCCCACCATTCCTTCATTTTATAAACTCCAGTGGCTCCCTATTACCTCCAGGATCAAATATAAAATGCTCTCTTTGACCGTTAAAGCTCCATAACCTGAGGTCTTCCTACTTTTCTAGTCCTCTTATATGTTACTTCTCTCTGTATACTCTGCTATCCTGTGATACTAGCTTCCTTGCTCTTCCTCATAGAAGATATCATCTCCCATATGCATGCATTCCTTACCTTTATCTCTTGGCTTTCTTGCATTTCTTTAATAATCTAATGCAGAATTTTCCCATAAATTTCCATGCTAATCAATAGATGGAGACCGCCTTTTTGAAAACCTTGACATCAGCCCATCTCCAATCTTGTAGCAACTCTTCCATTCTGCAAAAATCCTCAAGTATCAACAATAGTTGAGCAATAACATGCACAGACTCTTTCATTCTTTCATGATAGAGTTCATCCAGGACTTAGTAACTGAATTTATTGAAGGCAGCTCTCTTAACCTCTCTGTATTTTCTTAGATTTAATATCAAAGATGTAATATCTTAGATGCAATCTCTTACATCTATAGATAGATATAAGTAAAATTATGTTAGATATAGTATTTGTCTTTGATGTAATTTTATTTATTTTAAATGTAATTTCACCATTTTCTTATACCTTTTAGATATCATTCTCCTTGATTTTAAAAGAAAATGAGTTGACCAGTTTAGCCTTCCATCTTTGTCTTCATTATCACCATTCTAAGTCACCCTGCCCCACTAAATATCTCTCTTTTTTCTTTCTTTTTCCTAATATCCTCCAAAATTACTTTAGAAAAAAAAAATCATCCTATTGTTTTTCGTATTCACTGTCAGCCCCAACTTGGTCTTGTCTTTAGAGTCTTCCTGGAAATATTTTTGTATTCATCCTCAGTTTCCTGTCTTTGGTTCTGCCTTTTCTGTTCAGATTCCTTTTCAATATGAGTTTGTGAATGTGTCATGTGCAGCTGTCATGTAGAATAGAGATTACCCTAGAGCCTACCCTAAGCGGCTGGTGAGTCCATGTAGCTAGGCTGGTCCCTAGACAGTAAATATCCAGATTCTTATTGACTCTTTCCGGGAAAGCAAGACTATTAACCTTTGCTAGACAGTAAGTTTTCCTCAATACATGTAATAATTTTTTAGAACTGAATGAGTATACATATGATTAATGGGACCTATAATTTGCTTTTATATTTTGTTATTTATCTTTTAATATACTGTCATTATTGTTCAGTAATATCTGCCTCTTTGTGACCCCATTTAGGATATTCATCGCAAAGATACTGGAATGGTTTACTGTTTCCTTCTCCAGTGAATTAAGGCAAACAGAGGGTAAGTGACTTTTCCAAGGTTTCATAGCTACTGGGTGTTTGAGGCCAGATACAAACTCAGTTTTGCCTGACTCCAGGCCCAGCACTCTATCTACTGAGCCATCTTGCTGCCTCCTTATATATTTTACATACCTAAATAGAATTTTAAATATATTTTGTTTTAAACATTAAATTTAAGTTTATTAAAATCAACATTAAATTTATTATTTATTAAATATTAATATATTTAATATTAAAATATATTTAAGTAATTGTTAAATATTAAAATGCTATTTAATATTATTAAATATTAAAATATATTTATAAAATATATTAAAATACATTTTTACATATTTTATATACCTACACTTTTTGCAATTCAAGCCCCTTCTGGTACCCAACTGGGGCTACCATTTCCTGAACAGCACAGTGCCTGGTACACAGTAGGTGCTATATAAATGTTAGTTATTGTTGATGTTGTTTTTGTTATTATTACTGTTGTTCTGCTTGGCCCCAAAAGGTAGAAATCAGAAATAACGGGTGCAAAGGGGCAGATTTTGGTTCAGTGTAAAGGGAAATGGAACAATTAGAGCTATTCAGATGTAGAAGGAACTGACTCAAGAAGTAGTGGATTCCTTCAATAAAGGTCTTCAGCAAGGGCTGCACAGAACATGTCAGGTATGTAGTGGATTGGATTCTTATTCATAGACGGCTTTGACTAGATGGCTTCTGAGGGACCTTACAACTCCAGCATTCTATGATTGTGAGGAGGAGCTCACTGTAAAGCTACTTTGATCTCTTTATAAATCTCCTTCTGCAATTGAAATTATCTTTACAAAGTGAGAGAGAAAAATTCTATTTCCTTTGGGTTTCTGTTTAACTTTTTAACGTATATTCTCCCTCAACAGGAATTTAAACCATTATACAGGTATCTTCATGGTCCCTTCCTCAAAACTGCAAAATTGCCAGGAAAGAGTAGTGAGTTCATGAACTAAGGGCCTTCTGTACACAGCAACAACAATGCTGATGTTGCAAACGAAAGATGTGAAGACTACTTTGTCTAGAAATCTCTTCAACAACATTCCTTCACAAAGAGTCATCGATTGGGGACTCTTCATTGTGGTGAAATGAATGGTAATAGAGCATTCAGTTTTCCGACAACTACTCCAACAAGGAATTTATTTTTAAAAAGTACTGGACAGAGAAATGATAAAGAAGAAATCCAAGAACAAACTATTCTTAAGTGTACTTTTCCAGCCCAGGTCCACATAACGAGATTGCCAGGAGTCTGTGGGTATCTTGTTCATCCCACTATTGATCCAGCCAGAAAAGCCCAACCTGATAACAGTGCATGGAAGCCCCTCAGCATAGACCAGGAGTAAGCCAGGGAAGAATTAGAGGCTTAAACTGTGAACCCAGGACAAAGAGACAGGAATTTAGAGGACGGTTTAAGCAACCATTGTTCTGATCATAGTCCGGGGTTCAGAAGCTTGTGCAGCTTGGACCTGGATAGCAATACTTAGGGACTTCCCTGGATCAGATTGTCCCAGTAGGGGCAATTTGTGCCTAAGGTCCTAGAAGAAGAACGTACTCATTTCAGGACTCAGATAAATGCCACATTAGTTATATAAGCAAAACCTAAAAGACAACTATAGATTTGCTATAAGCCCTACTATATTCCCAGAAAAAAAAGGAGAATTTTAAAATGGTCAAATAAAATTAAAGTTTTAGTGGAATGAAATATGAAGAAAATGACAGATCTAGAAGAAAGAAGTTGAATGAGAATAAACAGCTTAATGCAGGAAGTGTAAATTTTACTCAAGTAACAGACCCTTTGAAAATCAGAATGGATCAATATCAGTGACTCCCTGAGAAAACAAGAAACACAAGAGCAAAGACAGAAAGATTTTAAAATGTAAAAAAAATTATTAAAATGTAAAAAAATGCAGAAAATATATAGTAGCTCATATCAAAAACAAATGCCCTGGAAAATAAGTCAAGGAGAGATAAATCTTAGAAACACTGGAATATCTGAAAATGTCAACCATAAATCTATATACAGTCAATCCTCAACCTTCATGCATTTAACTTATTTGATTTCAAGCATTTCTGTAATTTTATTAGTCACCTCATTTTCACTTTTGCATTGGCAACCACACACATTTGCAGCTAAGTGCAGTAGATAAAAAAATGAGAGGTGTGATCCATGCAAGTCTCTGGAACAGCTGGTATCCTACAAGCGGCTTCACTGGTCTTGTTCACCCTACTATTGTAAAGAACTCCCCATGCATTGCATATTTTCATTGTTTGCTTTTGAAACTCAAGTTTTATGTTGCAATTATACCCCTAAAACATAGTACAAATCCTTTGGGCTCTAAGCCCAAGTGTGTAAAGTCAATGATGTGGCTTAGTAAGTAAATAAAGGTGTTAGATAAACTTCATGCCAGAATGCCTGCAGCCATTGTTGGCTGCAAGTTTGGTGTTAATGATTCAATACCTGATTATATCCACAAAAAAGAGGAAAGTATTTATGGTATTGTAGATTTCATATGTTGCAAAAAGTGAATAGTGTCTGTAGCAAAAAAGTTCACAGAATTCTAAGGAATTACTAGTGAGAAAACAGTTTTGTATTTTATAAATTTTCTTTGTATTGAATTTTATGGGTAATTTCATGATTACTGTGTTAAGAAAAGCACATTACCAGGATTAATGTTTTGTTATAAAGAATTGTATGCATAAAAGTGCATTTTCAGCAATCTTTAGCAAAATAATATAGTTTTGGAGGGTTGAAAGAACCTAGCCCCCTATTACCCATAGGTTCAATATTCACATTTATTTCTGTACTGTTTTCTAGAAATGTTACCCCCATGAAAGTTGAGGATTGACTATACCATACATCAAAGAATCCTGGATAAAAACTTCCTGAATCTATTAAAAGTAGAGGGCAAGGTTAAAATAAAAAGGATGCACCAACCATTTCCTGAAAGAAGTCCCCAATGTAAGCCCCCAGAAAAGAGAGCCTTCTAAAGTCTCCAGATGAAACAAAAAATACTTCAAGCAACCAGAGAGAAAGAACCACCATTAGGATCATACAAAACTTGGTAGTTACAGGGTATAAGAATAAGAGAGCTTGGAATACAATGTTCCAGAAGGCAATACAAAAGAAAGGTTTACAACCAAAGATAATCTGAATATAATTTTACAAAGGGTAAAAATAGAACTCTAATGAAATAGAGGACTTCCAAGTGTTCCTGATGAAGAGGTCAGATTTGAGTGGATACCTTGAATTAAAAATATAGGAGACAAGAAAAAGAAAATAGTAAACATATTTGAGCAATTTAGAAGGGATCATACAATGATGAAATATTTATATCCTAATGGAGGAGAAAAATGTCCCCTCAGAATTCCAATATATTCAAAGGTCATAAAGGGGGTAAATAAGATAGAGGCTCTAGGAACATTTTTTTTGTGATATTTTTTAGGATCTTAAGAGAAAAAAGAAAGGAAAGGGAAGAATGAGAAAAGAAGGGAACAGAACTTATCACATAATCAACGTGCGTAAAAATGTCTCTCTCATCTGAGACAAAGGAGAATTTAATATATATGACACAAAGAGTTTGGTGTAGAAATACATTAAATTTACCAGAGAATCGGGTGGCAACAGGAATCAAGATGGAAGGAATTAAGAAGGAGAGTAAGTTCAGGGAAAATTAAGCATAAGCAAAGCAAGCTCTATATTCAGGGGGTAGAGTGTGAAAAGCAGACTAATAGGAAAGAAAGGGTGAGAATCTGTGACAAGGGATTTGGAAAGAGGAAGAAAGGAGTAGTAAATGGAAGCAGATTGCTTTTATAAGCGGGTGTACATGAATCATCCGCATGTGTGTGTGTGTTTCCATGTGGGTCTTTCTAGATGTGGCTCACAGGGAGGCATGAATAGATATCTCTAGAGTTCCCTCATTGCCCTTTTTCCCTTAGGGAGCTTTTGATTTCTGGTAGGAGAGGAAATAGGAGGTTGGAGCCAAAAGCTGATCATTTTGCTCTCTTCAAAGAAGGGATACCAGGTAAAAATTAGAGCTATCTGTTCCCTTCAATATTGTTAGTCTATGACAAAAAATTTTGAAGTTCATGCTGAGCTCCTGATTGGTATCCCTTAATAGAAGACAGCTCTAAACAATATATCCGAGGCTTGATTTCTTTCCCACCAAATACCAGTTCCATAATACATAGACATAGAAAATAAATAAGCATATTTATCTAAGCCGATAACAAAGAGACGTTGGAAAAAGTATGTACATGAAAACATATACTAGATAATACAAAGAAAGAAACAACTGTCCCATTGGGAACAAAATATCTTAGTTCAATCAAAAGACACTCAGATCTCAACCACAGGGAAAATTCTCAAAGACTCTCATAAGCTGGGATAGGGACATGATTAAGTTGCCAGTTCCTTTACAAAATTAATTGGAGATAGTAATGCTAAAGAATTCATAAATCATATAATATAAAACATTTTAAACTTCATTTGAAATTGAAAACAATGACACAATATAATAAACTTTCAAGATGCAATCAAAGCATTCCTAAAAGGAAAATTTATATCTCTGAACACTTTCTTCAGTAAAAGAAGAATAAATCCAATAAACTGGGCATAGAACAAAAAATAATAATAACCAAAAAACCAACAAATTTTGGGAAAAAACTCATATAGAGATTCTGAAAATCAAAGAAGAGGTTAAAATTAAAAGCAAAAGACTCCCATTGAAATGGCAAATAAAACCAGAGTCTGATTTTTGGGGAAAAACAATAAAACAGACAAACCATTAGCTAGTCATTGAGAAAGAGAAAGTGGGGGAACCAGATTTTCAGTATCAAAAAAAAATAGAAAGGAAAAATCAAAACAAATGAAGAACAAAAGAAATTGGTAGAAAAATATTTTGTCCAATTAATGCAACAAAACTGATGCTATAAATAAAATAAAAACCTACAAAAATATAAAATACCCAGATTAATGGAACACAAAATAGAGAATTTAAATATCCCAATCACAGAAAAAGAAATTAAACTATAAATGAATTCTTTCTCAAAGGGGAAAAAAATCAGAACCAGATGGATTTACATCTGAATTCCATAAAATATTCAAAGAAAAATTAATTCCCTTATTACATAAACTGTTTGCAAAAATAGGAACAGAAGAGATGCTAACAAATTTTCTCTATGCTATAAATAAGGCCTTGATATCTACAACAGAAATATACGAATCAGAGAAAGAAAACGGTAGACTATTATTCCTAATGAATATTGATGCAGTTGTTAATTAAATATTGGCAAAGAAGCTACAGCAACACATCAAAAAAAAGATTATATATTATGACCAGATGAGATTTACACCAGGAATGCAAGGTTGGTTAACTATTAGGAAAATAGTAAACATAACAGATCATATTATTTAACAAGGGAAATCAAAATTACATGGATATGTCAATAAGTTCAAAAAAATCTTGAAATATAATCATTTAAAAAAATTCTTAAAAGCACAGAAACAGACTTTCCTTAATAATGCAGTCAGTCTCTATATAAAACCAAGAGATAGCATATTTGTCATGAAGATAAACAAGCACCAAACTAGAGAATAGAATTTGAAAACTAGAAGCCAAGGAACTTCTTTTAGATTATTAGGAAAACAAAGGACCATTAAATAGAGATGGTTGTTGACAAGTAGTCATCCAGGTGACATCTTCATGCCAGACTAATGTCATTTCCTTTTTTGTCTGGATTACTAAACTAGTAAGTGAAGGAAATACTATAGATTTAGTTTGCCTAGTGACCTCAGACACTTGTTATCTGTTTGACCTTGGGCAAATCACTTTACCTTTTTTTGCCTCGGTTTTCTCAGTTGTAAAATGGGGATAATAACCTACCTTCCAGGATTGTAGTAAGGAGTAAATGACATAATATTTGTAAAGAAAGAAGAAAACCAAATTACCAGCATCAAAAATGAAAAGTGACAATTTTAAATGAAGAAATAAAGGATTTCATTAGAAACTGATTTGCCCAACTGTATGCTAATGAAATTGCCAAATAAAGTGGATGAATATTTATAAAATATAAAATACTCAGATCAACAGAACAAGGTATAGAAAATTAAACAATCTAATTTAGGAAAAAGAAATCTATCAAATGGATTTAGTACTTGTTGCTTGACCAGACTTAATTAGTAGTTGCTATTAGTTTATGTCCATGTGGCAAGAGATCTCCAATAGAGTATTCCAATGATCTATAGTTAATAATAATAATTATTATTATAATAGCTAACATTCATATAGCATTTACTATGTGCCAGGCACTCTAAGTGGTTTACAATTGTTACCTTACTGGCCACACCAATCAAACTTACAAAGGATTACTTTGTAGGGCTAGGAAAAATCATAACAAAATTTACCTGGAGAAATAAAAGGTCAAAAATCTCAAGGAAAATGGTGAAAAAATGGAAGGAAAGGAGGAAAGCCATATCTGTTCTCAAACTATATTTCAAAGTAGTAATAATCATCGAAACAATTTGTTATTGGTTAAAAGAAAAAACAGGCCAATCCAAGGAACAGTTTAAGTAAAATAACATACAAGTGAATATAGTAGCTTAGTGTTTAACATATTCAAAGATATTAGCTATGGTATGACTAGGGGTAAAGACTCACTAACAAAAACTGCTGAGAAAACTGCACAGGAGTCTAGCAAATATTAGATTTAGACCAGCAGCTTACACCATATACAAAGACAAAGGGTCATACCATAGACAAAGGAACATAAAAGAATCTAGCTTTCAGACCTATAGATAGGAGGAAAGTTTATTACCAAAAAAGGGGTCAATTTTTCAGTTGTATCCAATTCTTCATGATCCCTTTGGGGTTTTTCTTGGCAGAGATACTGAAGTGCTTTGCCATTTCCTTTTCCAACTTATTTTACAGATGAAACAAACAAGGTTAAGTGACTTACCCAAGATCACACAGCTAGGGAGTATCTGAGGTCAGATTTGAACTCAGAAAGATGAGGCTTCCTGACTCAAAGCCCAGCATTTTATCCACCTAACTGTTCTAAGGGATAAATAGGATTACAGATGATAGACAATTATGATTACATAAAATTAAAAAGGTTTTGCACAAACACAATGAAGCTAAGTTTAGAAAGGAATTAGTTACCTGGGGGAAAAAATTTTGTAGAAAGTTTCTCTAAAAACACTCTCATTTCCAATACATATAATGCACTGATTCAAATTTATAAAAATAAAGCCATTCCCTAAGTAATAAATAGTTAAAGGCTATGAACAGGCAACTCTCAAGGCAAAAAATCCAAACTATCTATAGTCACATAAAAAAATACTCTAAAGCACTAATAATTAGAAAAATGAAAATTAAAGCAACTCCAAGCAAAACAAAATTGACAAAAAAAGGGCAAATGACAAATGTTGGAAGGGATGCAAGAATACAGTTGCCTTGAAGCACTGTTGGTGTAGCTGTAGACTGGTGCAACCGTTCTGGAAAGCAATTTGGAACTATGTCCAAAAACATTATTAAACTGTGCATAACCTTTGACCCAGTAATACCATTATGAGGCTTATGTTTCAAAGGGATCAGAGAAAGAAGAAAAGGTATCATATGTATATTTATTTATTTATATATCTCTATTGGATTTGTTTTTAGTGGCAAAGAACTAGAAAAGTAGGAAGCGTCTATAATTAGAAAATGGATGAACATATCACATGTGAACCTAATGAAATATAATTGCACTGTATAAAATGAAGACATTTCAGAAAAACCTGGGGAGACTTGTACGTACTGATGCAGAGTGATACCTGAACAAAACTGGACAATTTATACTACAAAAGTAGTATTGTTAAATGATAATAATGCCACGAAGACTTAAGAACTCTTATAAAGTGAATAATCAATCATTATTCCAGAGGACTGGTGATTAAGAATCCTTCCCGTCCACTCACAAGTGATGGACTATCATTAAGAATGAGATTTTTTTTTTATATAGTCCATATGGGAATTTGTTTTGCTCAACAATACTTATTTTTATAAGGTTTTGTTTTTGTCTTTTTTTCTAGGGGGAGGATATTGAAGGTAGGGAGAAAAGGAGGAGGAAGGAAAATAAATGCATGATAATTTTTGAAAATTAATTTTAAAATTAAAATATATATTTTTGAACTTTCACCTATCACAGGAACTAGAAGAATAAAATCATGAAATATTCCTTAGAGAAATAAGGTTTATTGCTTTTGTTGTGCAGTCATGTCTGACAGATTAAGTACCCAGTATGAAGAACCAATGTACCTAGTAGTTGACAAACCTCCAAACCCCAAGTACTGGGGTAGATACTCACTATTAGACAAAAGCCCTTCATAAAACTGGAGAACAGCTTGAAGAAATTAGTTTTAGATGAAGATCTCACAGCATAAGCCTCAATAAACCTCAAGTGAATACATGATCCAGATATGTAAGGGAACATCATGAACAAATTAGAGGAATAAGGGAAAAAAATGCATTCACAACTCAGAATAGGGAAAGAGTTCAAGACAAGGGACAGAGAAGATGATAGAAGATAAAGTGGACAATTCTGGTTACATAAAACTGGGCAATTTTTGCACAAACAAAATCAATGCAGTTAAAATGATAATTTCCCAGGTAATTGGGAAAATTATTTTTATGGAAATTATACGATAAAGATCTGTTATTCAAGATATATAGGGAATTGATAGAAATCTGTAAGAATAAGAGGCATTCACCAACCGATAGTCAAAAGAATATAAACAAGTAGTTCTCAAAGGAAGAGGCATCAGTTATCACAGACATATGAAAAAATGCTCCCAGTCACTTAAAATGAGAGAAATGCAAATTAAAACAACTCTGTCATTCCAACACATATCCATCAGACTGCCAAAAATGAATGTTGGAAGGGCAATGTGAGGATGAGGACACCATTGTTGGTAGAGTTGGAATTTGTTCCAGCCATTCTGGAAAGCAATTTAGAACTATTCCTTCAAATTTGATAAACTATGCATACCATTTGATCCAGTGTTAATACCATGAGATCTATACCCCTCCCAAGCAAAAGAAAGAGGAGAAAGACCCCCAGTACAAAATTCCTCACCCTCACCTTCTGCAATTGAAAATACCATATTTTACTGTATAAACATGGCAGATTTTATGCCAAGTTTTTTGCAAAGAAGTGGGGTGTGACCACTGTGTGAAGCTTTTTTTTTAAATTTTTCCAGTATTACTTAAAAATCATTTATTACTAAACTGTATTTATGATGGAAGAACTGTACAGTTTAGCTTGTGCGGGAAGATGCCCAGGTTATCATATCAGGTGACTTATTCATGGCAGCTTCACTTGCCTCCTGCATCCCTCGCACCTATGCCTATGGCTCTTCATCAGGTTGAGTGACAGTACTGTTAACACTGCAGCGCTCTGAACAAACTGTGCAACTCAGCTTTCAGAAATATACTGGCAATGTGTATGTGCTGAGAATTCTAGACTCATAGCTCACAATGTGCCAGAGATAAATGTGTATTCACGTGCTACTGGTTGATACGCGACAAACAGAATTATACCCTGTGACAATTACAGGATGAAAGGTTATAAACCAGGTTTTGGACGGGGAAAACCACGGGGTGCAATGATTATGCGGTGGCGACGATTATGTGGTGAAATACGGTATTTGTTTTATGAGGACCCTTCCACAAAGCCTAGCGTAGAGTGTTCTGACTCCATTACTGATCGCCTCCTTCCCCTTCCTCTTCCCCTTTTCATTCTTGAGATTGGCACAGAAATCTCTAATCCTTTTTGTGAATAGCTATTTTATTCTTTTCATTTTTTGTGATTTTGCTTGTATTCTATTTAAATCATTTGCATTATTCACCTATATCTGCATCATTCATGTTCAGCCTCATTTGAATCATTAATCATTATGTAGAAAAACATATTTGTGTTTTAAATAAAACTGATATACGAAAAAAAGAAATATAAGGAACCTTAAAGGTCATTGCAAGGACCCCAACATACACAGGGGAGCCTGTAGATTCTTAGATTTGCTTTTCCAAAAGGAAAGCAACTTCCGAGGGGTCAACAATCACTGTAATCAAACACACGTATCATTCACTTAGTTCAAGGGGAAAAGTCAGCACACTGAACTTCAGAGAAAATATAAAGAAATAATCAACAGGCAGGGCTTCCGACTGTCTCATACCATCATTTCTCTGACATCACGATCTTCTTCGAAAACAAAGGTCAAACACAGACCGGTGAGTAGACTGAGTTGCCTGAATGGGGACCTGGCTAGCTGGGTAACTCAGCTCATCCACTCCCTTCTGTAGCCCCTCTTCCTTCTCCTCTCCAAAGGAAGGTAAATTTGGATGGCCAGAGGACCCTCAGGTAACTTGGGGTTAACAGGCCGATTTCTTTCTTTCTTTCTCTCTTCCTTCCTTCCTTCCTTCCTTCCTTCCTTCCTTCCTTCCTTCCTTCCTTCCTTCCTTCCTTCCCCCCCTTTCTCCCTGCCTCCCTTCCTCCCTTTCTTTCTCTTCTTCTTTCTTTCTTTCTTTCTTTCTTTCTTTCTTTCTTTCTTTCTTTCTTTCTTTCTTTCTCTCTCTCTCTCTCTTTCTTTCTTTCTTTCCTTTCCCAAAACCTTAAACCCAACACACTCTGAAGCCCATATATTGCACAACAGTAGATTCCTGCCTAAACTCTACTTATTGGCTCTTTTCAGGATCCTCCTGCCTTCAGAGTGATTATCAATAGTAACTGCTGTTCTTTCCCTCCCAGTTTAATTTACTTATATCTTTTTCCTTTTGCTCATTAAAGGGGCCATTCCCTGATTACTTCTTAAAGAGACCTATTCACTGAACAGGCCTTACCTCACTCTAAGTGAGTACCTAATAGGCCAAGTTCTCCCATTGCATCCTGAGCCTTCTCCAGTTATCCTGATGAGTATCTGGTCACTGGATTCAGATGGCTCTGGAGGAGAAGTGAGGCTGGTGACCTGCACAGCCCTCCCTCATTCAAAACAAAGTCAAGTGCAAGTCAAGTCGTCATTTATCTAATGGCATGGTCTTCTTCGGCAACAAAGGACGCACACACGCAAGGAGATAAGAACAGATATCACCAGGGATTCTTCTCTCTGCTCTTTTCCAAAGAAGACTTTGATTCCTACTAGGGAGTAAAGATATTTACTGTCCTCAGAGAGAAGGGGCACTAAGCTAGAATTATACCTATCTACTCTCTTAAATATTATTAGAATAGGGGAAGTAGTTATTAGATTTAGGCTGTAGCTCCTGATTACTATTCCTTAATGGGGAAGGAATGTCTCAAACTCTTTTTGCAAGGTTTAACACCCTTCCCATTAATGCTAGGTCCACAAAGAACACATAGCAAATAAACCCATTTACCCAAGTCAATAGAAAAACAGAAATGAGAAAAAGTAATAATATAATATAATAAAATAACACTGAGAGAAGGAGCTTACCCAGTGAGAGCAAGATTCAGCTCAACCAAAAGAATCTTAGAGTTTATCCAAGGGGAAAGTCTCTGAAGTCTCTAGTGTAGCTAGGGATGTGATCAAAGTTCTACACATCAGCTTCTTAGATTTTTCTCTCCCTTTAGCTACCTAAAGAGAGATTGGAATGGTGCATTTTCTCCCTCAAAGTCAAAAGCCAGAAAAACTGGATCTCTCTTTTATATCACCTTCACCAACCCCACTACCCCTCATGATGGCATGAGTAATGCCAGTGAGTAATCAGTTTTCATCAATGAGAAGAGAGTTCCATGCAAGTGGCCCTTTGAAGCAAAGGCTAATCTTACTTATATTTGAATTCTGACACATAGTGAATAATAAATTCTTTATCTATATATCTCTGACTCCAAATCTAACATTCTTTTTACTACAAGTGGTTCAGAAAAGGAATGAATATTTTACTCCTCCAGGAATAATATTTTTGCATTTCAATGTGGACTTTCTGGAGCATAGCCTCAACCTGAATGATTACATTTAATACTCTGAATTTCAATTATCTTGGCTAGTTCTAAAAAGGAGTTTGGGGTAGGCAGATCCTTCATCATCCCTCAACTGTCACTGGGTAAACAGCTACCAATTTCCCTACAAATGGGATAATTTTCTTATACAATTAAGAATATAATCATCTGGCTTATTTCTACCACATTGGCCTCAGGTTCAATTAGAACCTGAACTCCCCAAAACTAGAAAGTTCTCTGTGTCTTTCTGCTCATTATGTGAACTGAATTCAGTTCAACAAACATTTATTAAAGTCTTACTGTATGCCCAGGCACTGTATCAGGAATTAGGGATACAAAGCTTAAACATGAAAGCAGTCTTTGGAAGACTACGTAGACAGATAATAAATACAAAATATAATATATATTAGCTAGGTGGAGACACAGAATTTATTAAAAGCTCTTACTATAATGGGAGAAAGTGACATAAAAGGAAATTGAAATTGCTGTGATATATAGAGCATTTATTAAATGCTTACTATAATGAGAGAAGACAATGCATACAAAGAAACAAAAAAACAAAGCAGGATGCTATACAGAATAAGGCAGAAAGGTAGTTCAGAAAGATAAAAACAGCCAGGTAACACGTGAGTATGTCTAGCTGGGTACTTCCTCAAATGTTGGTTCTCACTCTTCAGAGCAGGAGGGTAGAGGCATCTCCACCATGAGAAGGCAAAGGTAGAAAAACAGTATACAGACGCTAAGCTGCGTGTGTGTTTGTCCTTTGTTGCCAAAGAAGACGTCAGAGATATGATGACATGACTGGCACTTGACTTTGTTTTGAGTGAGGGAGGGCTGTGCAGGTCACCAGCCTCACTTCTCCTCCAGAGTCATCTGAATCCAGTGACCAGATATTCATCAGGATGACTGGAGATGACTCAGGATGAGGCAGTTGGGGTTAAGTGACTTGCCCAAGGTCACACAGCTAGTGAGTGTCAAGTATCTGAGGTGAGATTTGAACTCAGGTTCTCCTGACTCCTGCATTGGTGCTCTGTCCACTGTACCACCGAGCTGCCCAAAAAGCTAAGCTAGGTTGTAAGTGAATAAATACAAAGTCATTTTGTGGGAATTAGAGGAAATCCACTTATAATTGGAGAAATCAGGGAAGATTTCCTATGAGAGCATCTGAGCAAACTCCTTTGTGGAAGGTCAGATTCTTAAAGGAATAGATGAGGAAGAAAATATTCCAGATATTCCAGTTAGACTCTGTCCAAGAAAGAAAGCAGAAGACATAATTCCAAGGATAGAGAATGGCCTCTAGTATTTGAGGGTCCTTCAGTGAACTTTGTTAAAATTATTTTGTCTTTACTTGATTTTTGATTGAATCAACTCATGCAAATAATAATAATTAATAATGATGATGATGATGATGATAATGAAGGTAGGGGGAGAACTGGAAATCCTAATGAAGAAACTCCCTGTCAACATGGGTCAGCACCTGCCCTCCTAACATGAAATCTTAGAGAATTGATTTGCCCAGGGTCACATGGCCAGTATGTCTCACAATTTGAACCCAGATCTTCTGCCTCTGTCATCTACATATACCACATGATCTCTCCAGTAAAAATAAGCCTTAAGTATAAAAGGACTGATGAGAAATTACGGCTCCTTTCCTTCCTGACACTAGTCCTATTTTGATCAATGTACCACTAACAAGAGAAGTGTATAACCTGCTGACAAGAAGCATTTCCCACTTTTAATTCACATGTAAGATATAGAACTGAATTATTTAATGGCAGCATAATGTCAAGCAGCCTTGCATGTGGCTAGAGTTTGAGCCATTCCAGAGTAGCATAGTACTTGGCATTTAGTAAGTGCTTAATAAATGCTAGTTGACTGACTAACTGAGTTATGGGAACCTAGAATAGGAAAATGGAATGAGAATTTATTTGAGGCATGGGGGGAGGAGAATAAGAATTTATATAGCACCTACTATGTGCCAGGCATCATGATAAGTGCCTTTTACAAATATCATCTCCTTCAGAGCCTCAATTTCCTCATCTGTAAAATGAGGGGAAGAAGGAAATGGCAAACCACTCCAGTATCTTCGCCAAGAAAACCCTAAATGGGGTCACAAAAAGACTGAGACTGAACAACAAGAGTACATATTATACAAGGATATGTAATGGAATAATGTATAGTATGGAATAATATATTTCATTATTATATTTGGAAAATACATATATATTGTATGTACAATTTTTTTCATGTCATGCCCCCATTAAAACAAAGATCTTCTAATTCTAGAAAGCAGAGACTATTTTTTCAGCTTTTGTTTGCATCTGACCCTCTTCGTCCTCAAGTGTGGCCCTGGAACTGAATCCAAACTTCTCAAAGGTTGTACTTGAGGACCTAGAGGGCCACATGTGGCCTCTAGCTCTTAACACAGAGACTAGCCCACAGTAAATCTTTAATAAATGCTTGTCGATTGATGGATATTCAGAAGACCTCTTCAGTGCAGTATCATAGGATTGCAGATTCAGAGCAGGAAGGGACCAAAAAGATGAAATGATTTGATGTCAATAAACAAAGGCCCCTACTTACACTAAGTACACCATGACCAAGATGGCCTGGTCAAGGTTTCTGGTGATTTTAACAAAGAATCTGGTGAATAGTTGAATTGACTGGTGATATACTTCAGGTACTAGGAAAGGGAAAAAAATACTGTTTTTCTTCCTTCCTTTCCTGTTCTCAGTATGTAGGCAAACATTACCTATGAGAGGTAGAAGTGATAACAGGAATACACTGAAAAATAACAATTAGAGATAGCTGGAAAAAGCCTCATGTAGGAGGTAGCACCTGAATTCAGCCATGAATGAGGGCAGGAATTACACGAAGTAGTAGTGAGGAAGGAGAGCATTTCAAACAGGAGAAATAGCCTGGGGAAAGCCATGGAGGCAGGATGCCATGAGATGCCATCTTTGGGGAATAGCAGGTAGGGATGTGTGTGTGTGTGCGCACGCGCGCGCGTGTGTGTGTGTGTGTGTGTGTGTGTGTGTGTGCGTGTGAGAGAGAGAGAGAGAGACAGAGAGAGAGAGAGAGAGAGAAATCTAGAAAAATAGATCATAGTCAGACCGTGAAGAATCTGAAATGCTGGACAAAAAAGTTGGTATTTTATCACTAAGTCACGAAAGCACTAAAATAGCAGGGGAAATTCAAGCAGGAAAGGATATGGTCAAACCTTTGCCTTCGAATAGCAAATCTGACAAGTATGTGGGGGATGAACTGGAGGGAGGAGATATCAGACACAGGGAGACCATTATGGTGAAGGCCTAGACTATGGTGACTGTGATATGAATGGAGAAAAAAGAAAAAAATGTGAGAAATGTTGTGATGGTAGAGAATCAACAAGACATAGCAACTGATTGACTGGGAGGGTGAAGGAAAGAGAAGAGAGGAGGATGATTCCAAGATGGCAAACATGTCTTCTCCCTCCTCTGAATTTCTATAGCTCTCATTGTCTCAACTATCCAAATAATTGTATGAACTTCAGTACTTCAAGGACCCTTAGCTCTTCCAGTAAGAGTGCTTTTCTTTATTGAGATCTGCTATAGCAAATGAATTTGTGGCTACCCTAGTGATGAGCATCTCTGAGCTTACTAAGTCCTCAGATAACAGCCTAAGGGTAGATAGAGCCAGGAAGGCAGAGAGTGAGGTAAAAATGTTGCCCTAGCTCCTTCACATCCTCCTCCACAGTGATCTGAAAAACACCTCAAATCAATTCTGATCAGTAAAGTCAAGGAAAAGGCACAATGAGTCATTTTTTTCCAGCTCAAGGCAATTTAGGAAGATGGAGAGGTCTATGGAAGGACTGACCAGGAAAGGAGTAAAGTGGCATGGCTCCCAGGGGCAGTGGCAGTGGAGAGCAGCCCAGTGCCTACAGACAGTAAAGGGATTGTAGACCTAGGCAAGAAGAGTCTGAGGACTCCTGTATGAGCACTGGGAGCAGGAATAGGGACCATCTGGAAGCTCTTATTAGCCAGATTTGGGTCACAGTTCCAAGAACAAGAGAAGTAGATAGAGACTGAGAGGGAGCAGGGGCCCCACCTATGTAAGGAGCAAAGAAAAACTTCCAGAACCATAGATCATAGTTGTACGGTTCTGAGCTCAAGAACAGAATGGGTACTCAGTTCTAACCTTTAGCCTCACACGTAAGCCTACAGTGGAGTAAACTAGGCCAATAGACCATGGTGAAAGATAAGTTGAATCTTTTTCAACCTGCAGAACCTCCCAGTCAGCTAATTGTCAAAAGCAGTCATCTACAGAAACAACCACAAAACCAAAAGACTGAAACTGAGTGAGGAATTTTCAGAGTGAAAACCAGGGAGGAAATTTCCCTGGATCAGATCCCTTTAGATGCACCCAAAACTTACAAGCTCCCAGAAGTAACTACAAAAGCAGCAGGAGAACATAAAAGACAGAATTTCAGGCTAGACCATGGGTGGGAACCCTGCAGCCTTGAGGTCACATGTGGCCCTCTTGGTCCTTCAGTGTGGCCCTTTGACTTTATCCAAACTTCTCAAAGAACTGCTCTTGAGGACCTAGAGAGTCACATGTGACCTTGAGGCCACCCTTGGGCTAGACATTCCTCCTGGAGGTGAGAAGAACACAATATTGACATAAAGTCTAAAGCTGAGAAATAGTCTGGAAAAAATAATCAACAGTAAAAAAATAACTTGACCATAAAAAGCCACTATGGTAACAAATCAAGACCAACTCAAAAGAAGACAATGACCTGAAAGCATTACAAGCAAAGCCTCAAAGAAAAAATGCAGATTAGACACAAGCCCAACACAAATGCCTAGGAAAATTGAAGAGATTTTTAAATGAGAAAAAAATATTTTAAAAAACAAACAAGAGTGGTAGAGAAAAATTGGGAAAAGAAATGAGAGCCATGCAAGAAAACTAACAGATTGGTAAAAGACACACAAAAAATACTGAAGAAAATTACTCCTTAAAAGTCAGAATTGGCTAAGTAGATGATAATAACTCCATGATACATCAAAAAAATAAACAAAACAAAGTCAAAAGATGTAAAAAAAAAAAGAAAGAAAAAGTGAAATATCTCATAAGAAGACATATATGCAGTCCATCAATAGGCTTGGATTCTCATCAGGAATGTCCTTGAGCCGGCTCAAATATTTTCAGTGTGAGAATTTATACCTCAGAAATTGGAAAACATTCCAAATCAAGGCCCAATTTTTAGTTTTGTTAATTGTCTAGATTTAAGAAAGTAATGCAGAAAATGTCAACAATGCAGATTAAATTTGAAATTTCTATTAAAAATTGCTTTTATACTTTCCTTGCCCACCCTCACAGGTCTGGTCCCAAATCAATCCAATTGAAGGCAAAATTAGCATAACTTTCCCCAAGTTGACACCACAACTTGATTTTTAACCACACTCACAACTGATATTGAGATAGTGGGCAAGATGAGGGGAAAGGGGAAGGGGAGAGTTCCATTATACTTTAACCCATAACAGTTTGCATAATTAGTGACATATTAGCAACTGGGAATTGTCCTTTGGAAAGAGTGAGGAACAATCAAAGGACTGTCTACATATTCCATTACTATGAAATCACATATTTCAGTACACAATGACAAAAGATCTACAAGAAGGTCCTAGAATATTGAATATATGTGTTGTGGAACATCTATGGGAAGGCATAAAAAATGCTAACTCAGGGAAAAAAGACAGGGGTGGGGGGTTTGGCTTGAGGGGAATTGTAATTGACCACAGTGAAGGGAAATATTCACATTGGGGTAACACAGATGCATTACCTAGATCATAGGAACATAGATTTAGAGCTAGAATAGACCTTAGAGGCCAACTAGATTGGTAGTTCCTTGAGGGCAGAGATCCCTCAGTATCTCACATGGACCTGGGCACATACTAGTGGTTCAATAATAAAAGAATTTTTTTTTTTATAGTATCCATGTGGGGAAGGGAACAGGCATTTATTAAATGTTTACTATGTGACAGGTATTTTACAAAGTGCCAAGTGCTTTATAAATATTATCTCATCCTCCCAAAAACTCATAAGAAGTAGGTGACATTATTACTATTACCATTTACAGTTTAGGAAACTAAGGCAAACAGGGGTTAAGTGACTTGCCCAGGATCACACAGCTGTTCAATGTCTGAGGCTGACTCCAATCCCAGAACCTTAAGCTTATCTTATTCACTACAGAAAACATAATGGAAAAAATTAGCAAATAAGGTTGATTGAGGACAAAGAATCTCAAAGTAAGGATATGTTCAAGGTGGGGGTGGGAACTGTGAGTAGGACTAAGGGAGGGAAGGTCCCATGGAATTGTGTCCCATTAAATATTAATTTACCAAAAAAAAGACTACAATATATTACATATTCAGCATATGGTATGACTGAGGCTAAGTAGTTTTGGCATCTGTGAGACATGTAAGCATTTTTTTATTACAGGGCCAAGGGATCTTGAGATCCTGCCATTTCTATGTGTCATTCATTTTAGAGAAATAAACAGATTAAGCCATGAAACAGGGAAGCCACTGTGCCTTTTGCTCTCTTGAGATTGAATTTATAAATAAAAATAAGAACATGGAGCCCATCCTGGGCTCTTCTAAGGAACTATTGACAAATGTAGGGCACCACTGACAGCCAGTCTGAAACTCAATTTCCATCCATTGTGTCTCCAAATCACTTCTGAACCATATTTTTAACATATTTGTTTTCAGAATTTTTAATTTCCCCTAAGAAAGAAGGGCTCTTTGAAAAATACCACATGTAGAAATTAGCTGAGTGATGTGAAACCATTTATAATGTAAATTGATATGCAGTAGCCAAATCACCTAAAGTTTAATATTTACTTTATCATGCAATTCCTGTTCCTTCAAAGAGATCTCCCAGACTAAGCATCCCAACCATGGGAGGGAGAGCTTTCTGACTTTATAATAAGGTAATGCAGGCACAGTGAGATGGTAATTTAATCAAAACCACACTGTCAAGAGCAGATTGAAGGATAGAATTGGGGATTTAAAACATTCAAGTTGTATGTTCTAACCACGAGACAAGACAACGCTCTCTCTCTCTCTCTCTCTCTCTCTCTCTCTCTCTCTCTCTCTCTCTCTCTCTCTCTCTCTCTTTCTCCCTCTCTCTCTTTCTCTCTCTCTCTCTCTCTCTCTCTCTCTCTCTCTCTCTCTCTCTCTCTCTCTCTCTCTCCTTCTCCCTCTCTCTCTTTTTCTCTCTCCCCTCTTTCTACTCCCCTCCACATCCTCCTCTTCCTCTTCTAAATTGACTTCTTTCACTTACTACTAAATACTATTTTCTGCTCATATCTTAGAAAGAGTGAAATAAAAAAGTCGATCCCAAAGGTGAAAGATCAACTCCAAAGGAAAAAGAAGCCAAGGAAACCGATATTTTGACTCATCCATATATATATTCTCTTTAAGAAAATTTCATCCAAGAAACTGAGTCCATGTGTTTACTACCTATTCTGGAGAAAGAGTTAAGAAAATGTTGCTTTAAAAGTAATTTGTTTTGGGCAAAAAAAGGAATAGGTAAGAAGTTATTGCCTATTTACTGGGGAATGGCTACCCAAATTATGGCATAATAATGTAATGGAATATTATTGTATCATAAAAATGACAAGCTTGAAAAGAAACTCTTTAAGTGAAGTGAGCAGAACTAGAACAATTTGTACGATGACAACAGCATTGTGAAGAAAAATAACTTTGAAAGACTTTAGAACTCTTATCAATGCCATGACAAACCACAATTTCAGAGGACCAAAATTAAACACAGTATCCACCTCTTGCTATAAGGGTGATAGACTTAAAATGCAGAATGAAACGTAGATTTTTGGTCATGAGCAAAGAAAAAGTATTTGTTCTATTGTGCTCAACTGTGCATATTTTTGTGAAGGTTTTTTCTTTTGTTACTGGTTCACTTGAAGGAGACAATAAATGTTTGTTCCTTGCTCCCACAGATTCTCAACTTTCAGACTTTGACACCATTACCACCCTCTCCTACTGACACTTTCTTGTCTCTAGTTTTCTGCGGAAACTTCTTTCTCCTGATTCTCCACCTACCTATCTGTCTGCTCCTTCTCTCTCCTTTGTCAGCTTCATTCAGCCTGTTAACTCTAGGTGTTCCCCAAGGATCTGTCTTAGCCCCTCTTTTTTCCCCTCTAGTATTTCACTTGGTGATCTCTTCAGCTTCTAAGGTTTCAATTATCATCTCTATGAAGATGTACATTTGTGTGTGTGTGTGTGTGTGTGTGTGTGTGTGTGTGTTTCAACCATAGAGTAGGATTCCCTGCCTACCATGGTAATTAGGCCAGAGTTGGGTAAACAGACAATTTTTAGAGTACCTTTTCTAGCCTCCTTTCTCAAACCAGGAGGTGAGCAGTACAATCCTTAAAAGGCTGCTCAGACACCCAGGGAGTTGCCAAATCCCACTGCTGCTTCCAATGAGAAATGACCCCATGGCCTGGGCTGCCTGTGTACAGGGTTGTGACTACAGCTTCCAGTGTATCCACAGCTGCTGCTTCATCATTTGCCTGTCACCACAGGACTTTGAGATAAGTATAATAGTATGAAGATAGGTATAATAGTAAAATGCCATGAGTTATGTAAAGTACAAGTAAAGCTTAGAGAGATGAAGGATTCCTGGCTCAGTAAGAAGGCAAATGAAATTCAGTGTTATGCTGATAGTAACAATCCAAAGCACTTTTATGATTTCCTGAAGGCTATTTATGGATGGAAAAACCACAGTGCATCACAACTACTCAGTGCTGATGGAACCACATTGATTAGTGATAAGGACATGATCCTAGAGAGATGGGCTAAACACTTCCATGGTGTTCTCAACAGACCATCATCAATCAATGCTGAGACTATTGACCTTTTACCTCAGGTTGAAGTCAGCTCCTCCCTAGTTAAACCTCCAACTGAAGAGGTTTTGAGGGCCATTAGGCTCCTTTCATGTGGCAAAGTACCTGGTGCTGATTCTATTCCAACCGAGATTTACAAGGTAGGGGGACCGTTGCTCGTACAAAAGCTGACTGAAATTTTCCAGGTTATATGGCAAGAGAAGGTTATCTCCAGGAGTTCAAGGATGCCTCCGTTGTCCACCTCTATCAAGATAAAGGAAATAGATTGTTCTGCAACAATCACAGAGGTGTCTCTGTCTTAGTCATTGATGGCAAGATTTTTGCCAGATCCTTAATAAGCTGATCCTTCACCTGGAAGATGGTCATCTACCTGAGAGCCAGTGTGGCTTCAGAAAGGGCCGAGGAACAGTCAATATGGTGTTTGCTGCCCTACAACTACAGGAGAAGTGCCAGGAATAGAACAGAGGTCTGTACACAATGTTTGTAGATCTGACAAACACCCTTGATACTGTTAGTTGTGAGGGCTTATGAAAAATTATATCAAAATTTGGCTGCCCAGAGAAGTTCATTAGTATTGTACATCAATTTCATGATGGTATGTTTGCTTGACTTCTGGATAGTGGACAATGCTCTCATGTCTTCCCAGTCACCAATGGAGTGAAACAAAGCTGTGTGCTTGCTCCCATGCTTTTTAGTGTGATGTTTTCAGCCATGTTGTCAAATGCTTTCAATGAGAATTAACATGGCATGAAGATCTCTCTCAAGTACTTTGGAATTGATTGTGCAACATGGGGAACACTAGCATAGGACCACTTAGCATGACATGCACACATCAGAGAGACCGCTGTGCTCTATGAGCAAAGCAGAATTGAAACAGCTCAAGGAAATGCAGGATGTACAAATTTAGAGTATCCACTCCAAACGTTCACATGGACTATTTGTCCCCAATCTGTGGTAGAGCATTCCAACCTCATATTGGTCTGATTAGTCCCAGTCGGACGTATTGAAACTTGACTTTATCATAGTGATATCATTTTGGTCCTCTTCGAGGAAGGACAACAACCTACAAACCATCCAACTATGAAGATGACTCTCAGACCTCCATGTACAGCCTCAACCTCTCTCCCAACCTCTAGTCTTGAATCTCCAACTATCTTTCAGACATTGCAAACAGGATTTCTCATAGACATTTTGAGCTCAATATTTCCAAACCAGAACTTAGTATCTTTTCTCCCTAAATTCTCCTTTCTTCTTAACTTCCCTGTTGCTATGAAGAGGACCATTATTTTCCCAGGCATACAGGCTCAAAACTTTGGTGTTCCCCCACCCACCCCATCTAATCAGTGGTCAAATTCTGTCATTTACACTTTTGTACCATTTCTAGTATACTGCCTCGTGGTCTTTTCTCCTCTTACTCTTCAACTGCCTTCATGCAGGCTCTAAACACTTCATGACTAGACTACTACAATAGCCTACTGGTTGGTTTCCCTGCTCAAGTCTCTCCCTACTTCTACTCTATCTTTCTCTCAGCTACCAAAGTGATCTCAAAACAGATCTGACAACATCACACCCTTTCCCCCATTCAATTAACTCCAGTGACTCTCTATATTACTTTCAGAATCAAATATAAAGTTCTGTTAGGCTTTTAAAGCCTTCATAACCTGACCCCTTCTTACATTTTCAATCTTTTTATACCTTACCTTCACACATACACACACACACACACACACACACACACACATACAGTAACATTCTCTGTGATTCAGTGACACTGTACGTTAAACAAGATATTTTATCTCTGAATTTGGGGGAATTTCACTGGTTATTCTTCATATTTCTACTCATTTTTGTCTCGGAGCTTCTCTGAGCTTACTTCAAGTCTCATCCAAAGTCCTACCTTCTTCAAGAAGTCTTTTTAGTCCTCCTTAATCTTAGTGCCTTCTCCCTGATTCTACCCGCAAATTATCCTGTATGAGGGGAATGGGATCAGAATCCCTAAAAGGAAAAGACCATAAGTCTGGGATTTGGACCCCAAAAAAGAAAAGTCCCTGAACTTTCTGATAAATTTACTTAATTAGCTTACTTGACACTCATTAATCCCACCCAGGCCCCTTTCTCTGTTACCTCTGGACCACCTCAGGCTACTTACCATTCTGTGATTCCCATCCAGATTTTCTCAGTCTTTTTCTGTATAAAAGTACCAATTTTATCTTCATGAAATGAGCAGATTCTTAGAATCCCACTGCCTCTATTGGAGACACAATAAACCTTATCTCTGACTGAAAGAAGGCTTGAGTGGCTGAATTCTTTCAAGGTAGACCCCTGCCCTGTACCTTATATTTCAGCATTCCTAGCACTCCTGGAATGCAATAGTGTATACATCTTATTTATACATAGTTGCTTACATGGTGTGTGTCCCTGTTAGATGGTGAGTTCCTGGAGAGCAGGGCCTTTTTGGGTTTTTTTGCCTTTCTTTGTATCCCCAGTGATTAGCACAGGCTTAGCACATTGTAAGTGTTTAATAAACGCTAATTGACTGAAGAAAAACAAGTTTGTTAATTTTTAAAATTTTTAATATTTTGAAAGAGAGAACAACAGCATAAAGAAACATGCTTAAAATCCAAGTCCCCAAACAAGAATTTCAGAAGGATCCTTGTGAAATAGTTAAATGGGAAAGACGTCTTTGCAACAAATTTCTCTAATCTAAAAGTCTCATTTCTGATCTGCTAGGTGGTACAGTGGACAGAGCACGAGTTAGGAAGACCTGAGTTCAAATTCGACCTCAGACATTTACTAGATATATGACTCCAAACAAGCCACTTGACCTTTGTTTGCCTCAGTTTTTTCAACTGTAAAATGAGAATAATAAATGCATCTCAGGATTGTTACAGAATTTGTAAAGTACTTAGCACAATGCCTGGTACATAGTAGAAACAATATAATTGTTTATTTCCTTCCCTTCCCCTCTTGATAGATATAAGGAACTGATGCAAATTTATAAAAATGAGTCATTCCCCAATTCATAAAAAGTCAAAGGATATGAACAGGTAGGTCTCAAGATAAAAACTCCAAGGTACTATAGTCATATGAAGAAATGCTCCAAATCACTAATAATTAGAGAAGTGTGTATTAAAGCAATTCTGAGGTTCTACCCTATGCTTATTAGAATGGAAAACTTGACAAAAAAAGAAATGACAAAGTTGAAAAGTTGCATGAAAACAAGGATATTAAGGCACATTTGGTGGATTTGTGAATTGACCGATCTGGAAAACAATTTGGAACTATAGCCTAGAAGTTATTCATCAGTTCATATCCTTTGACCCAATAAAGCCTATACCCCAAAGAGATCAAAGGAAGAGGAAAAGATCTTACATGTACAAAAACACTTATAGAAACTCTTCTTGCGGTGTCAAAGAACTGAAAACTAAGGGCATGCTCATAAACCGAGGAATGACTAAACAAATTATAACATATGAATGTCATGAAATACTATTGTGTCAAAAGAAATGATGAAAGAAATTATTCCAGAGAAAACAGGCAAGACGTGTATGAACTGAGCAGAACCAGGAGAATTTATATTATAATAACATTATCAAAATGAACAATTTGTAAAGATTTGGGAACTCTGATCCATGTATTTATCTACCATAATTTCAGAGGATCAACGATGAAGACTGTTATTCACCTTCTGACAAAGGTGATTGACTAAAAATGCAGATTGAGACACACATTTTTGGGACATGGCCAATGTGGGAATTTGTTTAACTTGATTATAAAAGTTTCCTTTTCCTTTTTCTTTTCCAGTAGGGTTGGGGATGCAGAGGTAAGAGACAAACAAATGCTTGGTAATTGAATAAAAAACTAAATTTGATGAAAAAAAGGACCCCTTTTTTCATTACTATCTTCAACTACTCCCTCTCTTCCCTAGCTCCATTGAAAACAGTCCTCATTTTTAATGTCATGCCTCTAGAATATAAAGGATGCTTAGGTTATATATGTATATGTATACATATACATATATTTATGTGTATGTGTGTGTGAGAGTGTGTGTGTGTGTGTGTGTGTGTGTGTTTAAGTAAAGTAAATTTTTGGCTATCTCTTTGAAAAACATTAAATGACTATGAGAAATCCAGAGAATCATATTAAGACTCATTTGAACCAATTCAGAACAAAGTGAAACTAATATCAATAATCCCAATCACCATAATAATGGAACTAAACAAAGACTAAAATCAGAATTCATATCAGAAGCCATGACCAATTTTGGTAGCATGATGTAATAGAAAAAACACTGAACTAAGAGTAACAGGACTTGAGTTCAAATCCTAGATCTTCAACTTAGCACCTTAGTCACAACGGGCAAAATTTTTAGCCTCTCTAGGTTTCAGTTTCCTCAACTATAAAATTAGGACTTTGGATGAGCTGACCCCCTCAAATCTTTTCAACTCTAAATCCATAATTCTATCATCACTAAGAAGGTTCAACAGACTAATGATAAAGCACACTTCCTCTCTTTACCAAGAGGTGGTAGACTACAGATGTAGATTGTTGAATACGCTCATATATAGTTGTTGTTATGATTTATTTCATTTAACTGCTTTTCTTTATTACAAGGAAGATTCTATAAGAGAGCATTAGGAAGTGACTATGGTAAAAACAAAAAACACCAAAAATATTTTTAACAGTACCTTGGTTTTATGGTTATTGAATGTACATTCAATTTAGTAGATTTTTTTTTAAATTTTGAATGGTAATAACAATATATATAATATATATCCATAAAAATTCAATAAATCAGTTAATTTCTCTGTTTTGATGGGTCTGTTCCTAACTTAGTAGTCTTTCCACTCTTAGTTCTTTTTGGCCTGAAGTGCCTTTTCATGAAAGAATTCAAGAACTTCTTATTCTGTCCTTACTTCTTCTTGGAGTGGCAATCCCTAAAGTTCACATTCCAGGCTTTAGCATCGTTTTTGTCCCCAGACTGGACTCCTCAGTATGACTTTTAAACTCCTTCACTTATTATACCTCATCACTCTCCAGGCTGCACTGCTAACTTATCTCCACAGTACCATCTCTACCAACCTGTAGAAATCTCTTCACCCAGGAAACTTCTTCCATTTCTGGACTACTCACATCCGAAGTACCCGCAGGTCCTGCAAATTCTTCTCTGATTGGCTACTTCCTCTCAGAACCTCTATTTCAAGGAGAAAGCCCAGGCCAGCTATGTCTTCATAGACCAGACATTCTACCATGCTCCACGTCCAGTTAGTTAAGTTCCACTTCACCCTCCTGCCCTCTGGTTTTCAACTCTTTTTTTCCATGCTATCTTTATCTATTAGAATGTAAGTTCCTTGAAGGCAGGAACTGTCTTACTTTCTGCTTGCATTTGTGTTCCATGGCACATTTGCTGTTGCTGTTCAATCTGTTACTATTCAGTTGCATCCAACTCTTCATGACCCCTTGGACCACAGAATATCAGGCCCTTCTACCCTCCACTATCTCTCAAAGTCCAAGTTCATGTTTGTTGTTTTGATGATACTATCTATCTCTCTCATCCTCTGCCATCTCCTTTTCCTTTTGATTTCAATCTTATATACTGTCCATACTTATATACTTACATACTTAATACTGTCCACGAACCATACTGTCCATGGAGTTTTCTTGACAAAGATACTGTAGTGGTTTGCTACTTCCTTCTCCAGAGGATTAAGGCAAACAAAAGTTAAATGAGTTGCCCAAAGTCACACAGTTAGTAAGTGCCTGAGGTCAGATTTAAACTCAGGTCTTCCTGACTCCAGATCTAGTACTGTCCACTGAGGCATCTAGCTGCTTGGTACATAGTAAGTGCTTAATAAATACATGTTGACTTGACTTGAGTTTTGAATCCCCCTTCCAACACTTTTCAGTTTAATATAACTAGCATACCCCGATTATATCTATTGATATTTGCAGTGCTTTAATTTTAAATTAATTTAATGTAATTTAAATTTAAATGTCTTAGTATTATTATGAAGATATTTTGACCTCACAAACTCCCTAAAAGGATTTTGGGTACTCCTAGGGGTCCCCAGACCAGACTTTGAGCATTGCTGCTCCCTATGTTGATATATAATAATGCAAGAATTATTTAATGTCTTATTGAAAGTGCTCTATTTGGCATTAGCCTGGGAAAAACATGCTGCTGTTAGTTGAAACTGTAGTTCCAACTGTTCATTCATTCCTTGAGGAAATCATGCCATGAGATGTGGCTGCCTATTATAAACAATTTAGGAACCTGAGAATTCAACACTTCCAGAGACTTTTATCTTGGGTACTAATCCTACTATATACTATACCTAGTACACCTACTATGTGAAGGCAGAGGCAACATGCTAGTAGTCAGGAAAACCTGGGCTCAAGTCCCACTGCTGACACGTATTGACTCTGTGACCCTGGATAAGTCATCTAATGTCTCAATAACCAATCAACCCTCATTATCTTCTATTTTTTTATTCTTTTGGTTTGTTTTGTAATTTCTTGGTTTCTCATAAAGTCATTAGCTTCCAATTGTTCTATTCTAATTTTTAAAGAACTATTTTCTTTAGTGAGCTTTTGAAACTCCTTTTCCATTTGACTAATTTTGCTTTTTAAAGCATTCTTCTCATTGGTTTTTTGGACCTCTCACCAATTGAGTTAGCCTATTTTTAAAGGTGTTATTTTCTTCAGCATTTTTGGGTCTCTTAGCAAGCTGCCAACTTGCTTTTCATGATTTTCTACCATTGCTCTCATTTCTCATCCCAATTTTCCTCCACCTCTCTTACTTGTCTTTCAAAATCCTTTTTGAGCTCTTCTATGGCCTGAGACTGTTGCATATTTGTTTTGGAGGTTTTGAACACAGAAGCCTTGACTTCCCCTGTTGGTAAACATTGTTCTTCCTCATCTGAAAGTTTGGGAGAAAATACCTATTCACCAAGAAGGTAACCTTCTTTAGTCTTATTTTTTTCTCCCTTTTTCGGGCATTTTTCCAGCCAGTTACTTGACTTTTGAGATCATTGTCAAGAAGAGGGTATATTCTGGGGACCTGTAAGTTCTCAGTTCCTCCAAGATGGCACAATCAAGGGAAAGATGTTTACTCCTGACCTGCATTCTGGTCTGGGAGCAAAACTTTTCTGCCCAGAATCTGCAATTGAATTCCTTCACCACAACTGCCTCCAGCTCCACTGCCAGTGCTCCTCCTCACCCCTGGGTGGAGCTCAGGGCTGAGAATCAGATCACTGGCTCAATTCCCCCAGGAGCTTTAGGCAGAGGTCTCCCAGAGCTGCCACTCAGAGCTGAGATTCAATCAGCCCTTCAATTCCCCTGGGTGCCCTAGGTGGAGGACTCCAAAAATGTCAGCTGCCACTGCAGTGCCTGCTGCCAGGACTCCAGATTGTGTTCCCCTCTCCTGGATGAAGCCTCCCATTGAGCTTTGAAGCTGCCTGTGGCATTTGTGAGTTGAGGAATCTGGGAACTGCTGCCAGTGGCACCCTGAATCCTGTTCTGGGTCCTGTCCCTGCTGCTCTATGCTGGTTTGCCCTCTGCATGCTGGTCTGATCTGTGGTCTGCATGCACCCCCTCCAAGCAACTCTCTAAAAACCAAATGACAGACTAGTTGCTGAACCCATTGCTAAAGGGAATCTGGAATTCCCTATATCAATGAAATAAGAATCTGATCCTGTAGTGAAGGGTGTGTGGTAGGCACTAGGGGCACAAAAGACATAGTCTCTGTTTTCAAAGAGCTTATGTTGTAAACTAGAAATTCCTAAAGGAAAGAGACACTGAGTTCCCTACATGACCCTTCTCAAACTTCCATCTAACTAAACTTTATCCCACTCTTCTTCTTACAGTAAGCTAATTATGAGTCCAATCACCACTTCAGTGAGAGCTTCCAAGGCTGGAAGATTAGCCTGTCCAAAAGAACCAGCTCATCAATTTCTATTGCTTCTAAATACCTTCTGAGACTTTTCCCAGTCAATCCAAGATGGAGCATAGTTGGTTGGAAAAATTCTATAATATAGGATAGAGTAATTGCTTGATGCTTTAGAAGACCCTGAACAAAGCTGCCATCATAAACCTTTGTGGAAACCCTCCAAGTTACTCAAACATTCTGTATTCAAATTTCTTGAATGAAGTTCCTCCATTAGAGTCGCCCAGATCAATGATAATGATTCCAAATGTCGTTACATTCCAGACATCAGAAATCAAAGGGACATAGAGTAAAAGATAGGTCATCCTGTTCTAAGAAGTTGAGCCCTTTTTCTCTCCATAGGATCACGAATTTTGATCTAGAAAGAACCTTAGAGGTAATCTGATCTATTTTATAAATTAAGAAATGGGTGCCATGTAAGATTTCAGTGACTTATCCATAATCACATAAGTAGAATGTAGCAGAGCCAGGCTTTGAACCCATATCTTCTGGCTCCAAATCCACAAGATTTCCACTGCTTCTCTATCTTTTCCTCCCATAACAGTCCTATATGGACCCCCTGGTCTTGATGGGCTAATACATACATTCTTGATCTTACAAGACTGTCTCCGAAAATTATGAAATCATAGACTGTGAAAGTTAGAAGGGCCTTTATTTACTGTCATCCACACCACTGTCTAGCCCTGGGTCAGAGATGGGAGCAAAGGGAATTGCTGCTTTGAAGAGGATACCACTAGCAGGGAAAGGAGCCCAACTGTTTCTGTGGCTAGCCACAATACATGGACTTTGAAGTTAAAAAAAGGCTCTCAGTATAGTGAAGGGGAAATGTAATAAAACTTATTTAGCTTTCTCTCAAACTGTTTTATATGCTAATGTTTAAGTTTCAACCTCCTGGGAGAATATAAGACAGCTACTTGTTTAAGTTTTTATTAATGTCCTTTCTTGAGAACTTTTTATGTTAAGTATTTTTGTAGTGTTTATGAAATAAATACCTGTCCCATACCTGATGCATTTTCACCATAAAATTATTGCAAAATTTATGCCAAATTTTTCACAAAAAAAAATGTGGCACAACCATTCTGTAAAGCTTAAAAAATTGTGCTGGGGGAGGAGCCAAGATGACGGAGTAGAAAGACTCACATATGCTAGCTCCGAACCCACAGCCCATAAATTGTCTGTAAAAAGAACTCCCCACAAATTCTGGAGCAGTGCAAGACATGCAGCAATGCAGTGGAGGAGATTTCCGTTCCAGAGAGCCCTGAAAAACCGACCCCAAAGGTCCGTCACGCACCGGACAGTGGAATCCAGCCTAGCCCTGCCCTGGCTGCATGGCCCCAGAGGAGCAGATCCGAGCAGGCTTCAGGGACAGAATCTCCGGTGGCCGCGAAGGTCCCTCCACCCACAGGCGCTACAGGTCAATGAGAGAGACTTCTGGGCTGGCTGAGAGGGGAGTGGGGTGTCTCCATGACTTGGGCCCCCTCGGGAGGCAGTAGGGGAGACAGGGACAGCAGCAGACCTGGGTTCCCCAAGCAGGAAGGAGCTCTGTTCCATTACTGAAGGTCTATGCATAACCCCCTTGAGGGAACTGAGCCTGGGAGGTGGCCCTGCCCCCACCTGAGCACCAGAACTTAAGCTCACATTGAATAGCAGCCACGCCAGCCCCTGAAAGCCCTGAGGCTGGGGAGCAGCATTTGAATCTCAGACCCCAAGCACTAGCTGGGTGGATCTAGGTGGGAGTGGAGAAGAATCTCAGAAGTCAAGTAACTGGCTGGGAAAATGCCCAGAAAAGGGAAGAAAAATAAGACCATAGAAGGCTACTTTCCTGGGGAACAAATGTTTCCCCCTTTCATTTCTGATGAGGAGAAACAATGCTTACCATCAAAGAAAGACATAGAAGTCAAGGCCTCTGTATCCCAAACATCCAAAAGAGATATGCAATGGGCTCAGGCCATGGAAGAGCTCAAAAAGGATTTTGAAAATCAAATTAGACAGGTGAAGGAAAAACTGGGAAGAGAAATGAGAGAGATGCAAGAAAAGTATGAAAAACGGGTCAATACTCTGCTAAAGGAGACCCAAAAAAATGCTGAAGAAAATAACACCTTGAAAAATAGGCTCACTCAATTGGCAAAAGAGGTTCAAAAAGCCCATGAGGAGAAGAATGCTTTCAAAAGCAGAATTAGCCAAATGGAAAAAGAGGTTCAAAAGCTCACTGAAGAAAATAGTTCTCTCAAAATTAGAGTAGAACAGATGGAGGCTAATGACTTTCTGAGAAACCAAGAAATCACCAAACAAAACCAAAAGAATGAAAAAATGGAAGAGAATGTGAAATATCTCATGGGAAAAACAACTGACCTGGAAAATAGATCCAGGAGAGACAATTTAAAAATTATGGGACTACCTGAAAGCCATGATCAAAAAAAGAGCCTAGACATCATCTTTCATGAAATTGTCAAGGAAAACTTCCCTGATATTCTAGAACCAGAAGGCAAAATAAGTATTGAAGGAATCCATTGATCACCGCCTGAAAGAGATCCAAAAAGAGAAACCCCTAGGAACATTGTGGCCAAATTCCAGAATTCCCAGGTCAAGGAGAAAATATTGCAAGCAGCTAGAAAGAAACAATTCCAGTATTGTGGAAATACAATCAGGATAACACAAGATCTAGCAGCTTCTACATTAAGGGATCGAAGGGCATGGAATTGGATATTCCAGAAGTCAAAGGAACTAGGACTCTAACCAAGAATCACCTACCCAGCAAAACTGAGTATAATACTTCAGGGGAAAATATGGTCTTTCAATGAAATAGGGAACTTTCAAACATTCTTGATGAAAGGACCAGAGCTGAAAAGAAAATTTGACTTTCAAACACAAGAATGAGAAGAAGCATGAAAAAGTAAACAGCAAAGAGATGTCATAAGGGACTTACCAAAGGTGAACTGTTTACATTCCTACATGGAAAGACAATATTTGTAACTCTTAAAACTTTTCAGTATCTGGGTAGTTGGTAGGACCACACACACACATACACACACACACAGGCACACACACATGTGCACGTGTGCATGCACACACACATACACACATGCATGCACACACAGAGACAGAGAGCACAGAGTGAATTGAATAGGATGGGACCATATCTTAAAAGAAATTAAGGTAAATGGTGAGAGAGAAATGTAGTGGGAGGAGAGAGGGTGAAATGGAATGGGGTAAATTATCTCTCATTCAAGAGGCAAGCAGGAGAATTTTTAGTGGAGGGAAAAAGAGGAGAGCTGAGAAAAAAACAAGAAGTTTACCCTCATCACATTCAACTAAAGGAAGGAATAAAATGCACACTCATTTTGGTATGAAAACCTATCTTACAATACAGGAAAGTGGGGGAGAAGGAGATAAGCAAGGGGTGGGGGGATGATGGAAGGGAGGGCAATGGGAGGAGGGAACAATTTTAAGTCAACATTTGGGGAGGGACAGGATCAAAAGAGAGAATAGAAACAATGGGGGGCAGGATAGGATGGAGGGAAATACAGTTAGTCTTACACAACACGACTATTATTGAAGTCATTTGCAAAACTACACAGATATGGCCTATATTGAACTGCCTGCCTTCCCAAAGGGAATGGGTGGGGAGGGAGGGATGGGGAGAATTTGGAACTCAAAGTTTTAGGAACAACTGCTGAGTATTGTTGTTGCTACTAGGAAATAAGAAATACAGTTAATGGGGAATAGAAAGTCATCTGGTCCTACAGGACAAAAGAGAAGATGGGGACAAGAGAAGGGAGGGAGGATAGAAGACAGGGCAGATTGGTGATAGGGAAAATTAGAATGCTCGGTGTATTGGGGTGGGGGGAGGGGATAAATGGGGAGAAAATTTGGAACCCAAAATTTTGTGAAAATGAATGTAAAAAGTTAAATAAATAAATTTATATTAAAAAAAAATTGTGCCGGTATTACTTAAAAATCATTTACTACTAAACTGTTTTTCGTGTAAGATTAGGATGCACAGAATACTCATGAATATACATTAAAATTGAAAACTGATAATGCATGCATGATGAGAATTCTAGGCTTACAGCTCCCAATATGCTGGAGATAAATGCATATCCATATGATGCTGATGAAGACATTGCTCCTCTGTTTACCTTTTAAGTCACGATGAACAGAATTATACCACGCGACCATTACACGACGAAAGATTATAAACCAATTTTTGGACTGAAAAAGGAAGGTGCAACAATTATGTAGTAGCAACAATTATGTGGTGAAATATGGTATATTGAGTACTTTACTACTCTCCCTCTTTGGGTGAGAATCTAGACTGAAAATGTAAGCTTTAATTGTTTTGCATCTACCTGGTTTCAACCCCTGGGAAGAAGATGACCTCATTCCACATACCCTGGGTATTCATCCTATTTCCCACCCCCTATCCCCGTACCTTTTTCTGTCTCCTTTTGTGTGTTGCCTTCCTTCATTAGACTGTAAGTTCCTTGAGAGCAGGGACTCTTTTTTATTAATTGTATCTTCCATGCTTAGCACAGTACCTAGAACATAGTAGGTGCTCAATAAATGTTTATTGGATTGAATACTAATACAAAAGGGAAATAATAGCTGCCTTCAAGGTGTTTACATTCCAGTGGGGGAGAAAATATGTACACAAATGCACACAGACAAACAAAATGAATATGTGGTAGTTTTAGAAGAGAGTTTCTATCAGTGGTAGGAGAATGGATGACAGCAGGGTAGAAAAAAAGCACAGTAGAAAACACTGAGTAAAGATCAATGGAAGCAGAAATAGAAGCAATATTGACATTGATTTCTACTATAGACCACATAGACAGAAAGAAATGTGTCAGAAATAGGCAACAAGCCTAGTGCAGCTGTATGATATGGTGGAGATAAGGGGCTTCAGCTATGCAATTAATAATTTCTTTACTTGCCCTAATGATAACTTTGTCCTTCAAAAGGTGGAAGAACCAACAAAGGGGAAATTCTAATCTGCATCAGATGCTCACAGACAAATAGGAAGTGGTTTCTTAGGTGGAAATCCAGACTGTGCAGCAGCCAGTTCCTAATGTGGCCTTGAATTTTTACTGTGAACATTTACACCTCAGAATTCAGCAAACAACAAACTGGATCTTAATTTATCACTTTGATGGTCATCTAGACATAAGAAAATGATGGAGAAAATGTTAATAATAAACTTAAAAATGAGTACTGTTTTTTTTTTCTTTTTTAGTGAGGCTATTGTTAAACATTTATTGGAAATGATGGAAACCTAAGGAGGGAATAATCATTTCATTTAATAATTTGTGATGAAGGAAAGAAAACTCAAAAATAATCAGATATCTATCATCAATTTTAGGAAAGTAGATATTAAATGACTCAGAGAAAAAATAAAATTCTGTAGAAATCAGCTCAGGAGGGATGGGAAACTCTCAAAAATAGTTCTGAAGACATGAAAAGAAAACAATTCTGTTGCAGAAGAAAAAAAGAGAGTTGTCTAAGGAAACCAATGTGGATATATAGGGAAATCACCCAACAGGTTAAATTCTTAAAAGAATACATACATAACATAGAGACAAAGGCAAGTGATAGGATGAACACAAAAGCATAGTACAGTCCCATTAGAAGCATATCCAAAATACTGAAGTTTAGAATGGGTTGAGACTGGAGAAAAGTTACAGATAACAAAAAAAAAGGTTGAAGTATATTAAATTATAGTGGGGAAAAGACAAAGATCAAAGAAGGGATACTACTGCAACTCAGTTTGGTTGGGACACTGATAAGCAATGGTGGAGAGAAGACTGAGATCCTCAATGCTTATCTTGTTTCTATTTTCTCTGCCAAAATGAACGATCTTTGGATTGGAAAAGACAGAACAAAAATGACTAAGAGAGTGTCAATACCCAGGATAACAAGGAAGACAGTAAGAGAGTACCTAGCTTTCCTCAATAAATTCAAGTCACTATGTACCTTAGGACTCAAAGACCTGGAAGACATGATGAATGAGCTAACTGTCAGGGGTCTTTGAAAAACATGGAGAAATGGGGAAAGTGCAGAATAATTTTAAAAGAGGAAATGTCTTGATGATTGAAAAACAGAACAGAATGGATTTTGCAAACTATAGACTTCTTCAAATAGATTCTCAGATAAACTCCCAGACATATCAAATGGATGCTTTGTGAAGATCTAGGAAAGAGAGGGTGATCACAGAGTCAGAATCATTTCATCTAGAAAAAATTAGACCATGCTGAGTTTATTTTCAGTTTGGACAGTGTTAGTAGATTGGTAGTTCAGAGGAATGCTAGAGATATGGTTTATCTGTATTTTAGCAAAATTTTTGATAAAGTCTCTCATGCTCTTGTAGACGCTGTACCCTAGATGGAATACTGGACCTAGACTCAAGAAGACCTGAGTTCAAATCCAGCCTCAGGTACTCACTAGTGGTGTGACTGAACAAATTACTTAACTTCTGTCTCAGTTTCCTCAACTTAAAATGGAAATAATAATAACACCTACCTCACAGAGTTGTTGTGAGAATCAAATGAGATAATAATTGTAAAAGGCTTTACACACTAAATGCTATATAAATGTTAGATATTATTATTATTATTAAATGAAATAATATATGTAAAAAGCAATTAGCACAACATTTGGCACATAGTAGGTACTGTATAAATGCATATTCCTTTTCCCCTTCCCCTCTGTTTCTATAGAAAAATGGAGAGATGTAGACTATATGTTCAGATCCAAAGAGTAGCCATTAATAGTTTGTTGAATGTAAAATTTGAAGGAGGAACCCAGTGGGGTACCACAGGAAACTGGGCCTGGACCTCTTCTGTTTATCATTTGGATAAAGACATGGATGGAATGCCTATTAATTATTTCTAGATGTCACAAAATCAGGACAGATGGTGAAAACTTTCAAATATACTCAGGATCCAAAAAGATCTTAACAGACTTGAACAGGTTGGAATCTGGGTTGAATCTTAAGAAGAAATTGAATAATGTCACATGTGACTTCAGAAAACTCGCCTTCACAAGTACAAGATATAAGAGGTGTAACTAAATACAGCACTTTATCTGAAAGGGAGTATGTAAATTTTAGTGGAATAAAATATGGATATGCCAATGTGAAATTCCAATCAAGACAACTAATATAATCTCAGGCTGCATTAAGAGGGCAACAATATTCAAGGACAGGAAGGTGATAAGACCACTGTACTTTGCCCTGATCAGGTCACATGTAGCCACATTCCAAGAAGAACACTGATCATATGAATAGTTTCCAGAAGACAACCAGTCATATGATCATAGATCTAGAACTGAAGAAGACCCCAGAGGTCTTCTGATCTAACTTCCTCATTTTACAAAGGAGGAAACTGAGGCATGGGGTGATTAAGTAATTTGCTTAAGGCCATACAGGCAACAAGCATCAGAGGAAGGATTTGAACCCAGATCCCCTGACTCTACACAGAATTGATGCTCATTCCACTGTGTCATTCTTCTTGTGCCTGGAATTCTTTTATCCATGCCCTCTTTTGGATTTTTGTCCATCTTTTAAAACTTAAGTGAAATTTTACCTCTTACAGGAAGCCTTACCTGATTGTCTTCTATTGGCAGTGACCTTTCCCATTTGAGTAACAAGAAGGTATATTTTAAGGTTTACAAAGCACTTTACATATAATTTTTATTTGATTTTTACAACAATCCTGTGAGAAACATACTATTATTTTCTCGGAAATTGACACTTGGCCTTGGTCACACAACCAATAAGTGTTTAAGTTTGGATTTGCAGGTCTCCCTGACTCCAGGGCTATCACTTTAACTACTGGACCACCTAGCTGCCTCAATTTCATGTCATATCTTGTTTGTGCATGTTTTGTGCACTTATCACATAATGTTTTGTATTAAAGCTATTTGCCTCCATAGATGGGATTCCAGATCCCCAAAGAGCATTCCTGAAGGACATAAACTCAAAAAAAAAAATTCTACGAAGTTGGAATACTTTGACTACAGTTTGGATAAAAGACTGTGGGTATGTAAGGTCCAGTTTCAATAAATATGGACATGGTCACTACCAGGAGGCTGGAAACTAGGTGATGAATTCTTTGATCATGAGGACCAGTAGAAAATATAAAAATAAAGAATAGTCCTCATTCCTGGGAAAAATGACAGAGAAAGGGGCTGAGAGGGCTAATGTTTTTAGATCATCTATAAACATTCATTTAAATGTCAATAGTCTTTTTTTATTATTGATTTCCATTGTTTTTACATTCAATAATAGCATTTATATACCACTTACAGACACTATGTTAAGAGCTTTGCAAACACTATTTCTTTCATCCCCACAACAACCCTGAGAGGCAAGGTTATTATTATCTCCATTTTATAGTTCAGGAAATTGAATCAAACAAAGCTTAAGTGACTTGCCCAGGGGTCTGAAACTAGATTTGAACTCAGGTCTTCTGACACCAGGTTGGGCACTCTGTCCATTAGGCCCCTTAGTCACTTATTTCCAAATATAGCCCCGCTCCCTCTCTCCAAGGTGCCATTTCTTTTAATGAAGCATAAAAACACAAGGGGAAAAGGCGGCTCAACCAAACGAAACAATATCTCACTAAGTCTGACAGCACGTGCAATATATCACATCTCAACTCTAACAAAGAAGGATGGTGCATTTTCTCTTCTCAATACTCAAAGAACTCAACCTCTTCAGCATTGGCATCTTTATTATAAATGAAACCAGAAAATATAAGTAGTTGCTAATAATGATAGCCCACACATTCTATGAAGGAAAATAACTAAAAGACTTAAGTTCAGGAAATATTATTTCATAGATCCTTAGGATCAAGGGTTAACAGAAAGCTTATAGAGAATCATCTAGGTCAACACTCTCATTTTACAGATGGGGAAACTGAGGCCTGGAAGAATTAGGCAACGGCTCCTAAGGAGTAGAACTAGGTATTAAATACATGTCTTCTAACTCCAAAGTCATACATTTTATTGATGATTGAGGAATTTAATTTAAGCAACATGAAACAACTGCCATAAGAAGGCCAAATAGCCCAGAACAGCTTTATCCAGAAAATTCATTGATATTTGCAGATGATGCTGTGTTAGTTTTACCAAGTCCCAGAATGCTACAGGGTCACCTCAACAAAGTCCATGACCACTCAAGGAAAACCTAGTATACACACATCATAAAAAAAATTAGCGGATAAAGAACGCATATTGCCCAGATTATAACATGCAATTAGATGAGCTACCCACTGAGTTAATTCATTAGTATACATATCTGAGTATGTTGTACTGGAATCTACACCAGATGTATAATCTAAGGTTCATTATTGATGGAAAGACATCACATCCCTTGCTTTAGGTCAACCTCACTCCCCTGAGCACCATGTTCCCAAAAGAATCTAGGAGAAAGAATGTGAATACATGTCAATACACGTAGAAATGATCCAGTCATTCTGCAAAGAAATTTGGAATTATCCTTGAAAAACCATTAAACTGTACGTACCTTCTGACCTAGCAATGCTACTATAAAGATTATATACACTCTCAAAAAAAATGGACAGAAAAGGATTCACATATTAAAAAATATTTATATCAGCTCTTTTTGTCATAACAAAGAACTGGAGAATAAGGGGATGCTCATTAATTAAAGAATACCAAATTGTGGCATATGAATATAATGGAATACTATCTTGTCAAAAGGAATGATGAAAAGGTCAGTTTCAGAGAAACCTGCTGTAAGGTCTGGAATTCTCCTACCCAGGGAACTCTGTACCTCCTTCCCAAAACAGTGGGACAAGTTTGATACCAAACAAAGAGGCCAGGGAACTTCTGATTGATTATAGATAGTAGTTTAATCAATTGGGTACTTACATTTGGTCAGTATGATGGATCCCTGCCAAGAGGTTGACAGTCATCAGTCTGGGGTGGCAGCCAGACTACAGACTGAGTCCCCATGAAGACCACCTGAAAATCCTCATGGTAATTATAGAAATCAGACAAAGGGAAGGAGGAGTCATAAGGCGCTTCACTGTGACTTGGTGGATATTTTGGGTTTTTCTGCTTAGTTGATATTTTGACTAATATTTTAGTTTAACTTATCATTGAATCCAGTTCCCAGGCCTTTACCCAGTGCTATTGGGTAAATGCCTAGGCACTCAAGGTTGGATGCTGGTCACATGCTGGCCACAGTATCTAAGTTACGACTCAGTATCTGAGTTATGATTTAGTATCTAAGTTATGATTTTTTAACAGGTCACCATATCTGGGCTTCCACCTTTCATGGAGTTTAAGTTAATGGCTTTTCATTTCTTACTGTGTATTATGACTTTTTCCCCGGTTGTGATCCCCACACCTGGGAAGGTTTGTATAAACTGATACAGAGTGAAGAGAGCAGAACCAGAACAAAATTGTAACGTTTTGTGGTTGGTTAGTGATGTCTGACCCTTCATGACCCCATGTGGGGTTTTCTTGGCAAAGATATTGGAGTGGTCAGTGTTTCCTTCTTCAGTTCATTGGACAGATAAGGAACTGAAGCAAACAGGGTTATGTGACTTGCCCAGGGTCACACAGCCAGTTAGTGTCTGAGGATGGATTTGAACTCAGGAAGATAAGTCTTCCTACTTCCCAGTCTAGTTCCCAATCCATGTGCCACCTGACTGTTCATGGTAATAACAATCAACTTTGAAAGACATAATGACCAATCATAATTCAGTCCTGCTATCCACCTTCTGACCAAGAGAGGATAGATTCAAAATACAGAATGAGCCATACATTTTTGGACATGGCCAATGTGGGAACATGTTTTGTTTGACAACGTATATTTTTTTTTGAAGGGTTTTGGTTTTCTGTTGGTTTTTTTCCAGTGAAAGGGTTGGAGACCATGATAGCAAGAGAAAATCAATACTCATTAATTGAAAAAAAGATAAAAATTTTTAAAGAAATACATGTATGATATAGTAGAGAAACCATTGGATTTGGAGTCAATAGACCTGAATTTTAATCTTGGCCTACAATTTATTACATGTGTGATCTTGGGCAAGTCATGACCTCATTGACTTCAATTTACTCATTTGTAAAATGTAGGAGTTCAACTGTTTGGGCTCTAAGGTCCCTTCCAGCTTTTTGATCTATCATCCTATAACTATCTGACTACATTCAGACACATTGCAGGACCTGGCCTTATAGTTTCATCATTCCTCATATCTTGATGGTATATTCTGCATTGGAAAAGAGGAACGACAGTAGCCAGGTCACCATCTCCCTGACTCACCCTTTACACATATATTTTCTGCCTGAGCTCAGTATTCAATTCAGATCTGTACTCTAAGACTGGCTTCCTGGGTCACAGGTACAGCCACTGAAAAACACATTCTCTCTTCCTCTCTCAACACGTTCAGTCAATCCTCCACCACTTATACCAAACCAATTCTCATTTACACATCTGTTCTCTCTCTCCACACATTGACTCAAGTCCCTCTAACCACAAATGCCAGCTTTCAGTCCACACTCCTTCCTTCCTTCCCCACAGGCCAGCCAGCTTCTAACCACCAACAACCAACACCAGCCCTAAGGCTATTTCCTAATACCTTTAAATAGACCTGGGAAATCATAAGCAGCTGCAACCTCTGGAATACAGCTGGTCCCCCTTTCCCAGAATGCTCCGTGTTTGAAAGAAACTACAAGTATCATTTAGGATGAGAAGGGGATCTGCACTAGGGAAACAAAACCTACAGCATAGTTTCACTGAGGTGCCAAAGCAAATATAGTTATTTGTATAGGTGTCACACTTTCATAATAGACCATAAACACCACAAGGGCAGAGAACTCTAAGTGCTGGGTGTTTCCCTTAGCAACTAGCATTGTATATTGTTCCCAAGAGTGACTTTGTGTTTATTGGACAGAATTAAATAAAATACAACCTCAACTTAAACACCTCCAGGACTGTGGGGAGCTCCTAACCTCTTGGAAAGCTCTAATTGGTTAGAAAGCCATTTCTTAAACTGAACAGAAATCTACTTCCCTAAAGCTTCCATGCTATTGGTCTCTGCTCTTTATTCTGGGGCCAAACAGAGTCAGATTGTTTCCTCTTTCCTGATCTTGCTCTGGAAATATTTGAAGTCAGGTATTCTCTCCCCTTACCTCATCTAGGTGGGTCAGTGGATTCAGTGCTGGTCCCGGAGCTGGGAGGACTCATCTTTATGAGTTCAAATCTAGCATCAGACATATACTAGTTGTGTGACCTTGGGCAAGTCATTTCACCCAGTTTGTCTCAGTTTTATCATCTGTAAAATGAGCTGGAGAAGGAAATCGCAAACTACTCCAATGTCTTTGCCAAGAAAACCTAAAATGAGGTCATAGAGAGTTAGACTGAAATGACACAATTATCTCCCCCTAATTTTTACTTTCTTCAGACTAAATGTATTTAGATCCTTCAACTGATTTTCATGTAATCCTTCAATTGCTTATCATACTGAACACTTTTTTCTCTGGAGAGGTTTTGACTTTCAATTTCCCTGCTAAAATGTGGTGCTAGCTTGTTTTGGATTCCTGGGTATAGTTTGCTTGTCCATATTTATTTGCATGTTATTTTTCCCTATGTAAGTTCCTCAAGGGTAGCTTAGACTGTCTTTACCTTTCATTGTTTTGCTAGTGCTCATCCCAGTGCCTCGCACATAGTAAACACTGAATAAATGTTTATTGTGTGATCTAGCAAGCAAATTCTCTTAGAACAGAAGGAAACAATTGTTTTAAATCATGGTGAATTGTTCATTTACAAAATAATTTTAGGTGTGCTTTGATTTCTTTAGTTTGATTAATATAAATAATGTTCTTTATTAAACATTTATTAAGTACTTACTGTGTGCTCCACATAGTGCTAACCCCTTCCAATGGAGGAAGAAAATACACAAAAGTGAGTTGAAAAGCCTTGAGGGAACTGGAGTGATGGATGGTAGCTGGCAACCAGGCATGGTTTTGAAGGCTAGAACAAATAAGAAAAGGGTTGAGAGAGAAATGAAAGCAGGTTAGCCTGGGCTGCTCCACAAAACTGAGACTCTAGGAGGAATTCGCCAATGGGAGAAAGGGAGCTGACCTTGCTATGGCAAGTTCTGTGCTGAGGGAAAGTACCAGAATGAGCTAGCAATAAGGGGATATGGTTTTATAGTAAAGAGAATGTCAGGAACAGGGCAGGCAGAAGAATGCTTTAAGTTCTTCAAGGGTTTATGATAGATCTGTATGAGTTCAACTATTATATATAAATTGTACATCACTGGTTCTTAGTAAATGATTATTGAATTGAATCTGTCTTCCTTTAAATCATTTAATAAAATGTCTAACAGAATAGGGGTAAAGACAGTACAACGGGTATATGTACATAGCATACTATAGTTGTACATAGTCACACTCTAATGTGCCAAAAAAAAGTATTGGTATTTGGGGCTCATATTTAAGTTTGTGTTTTCTAAGTAATGGTGAATTGCTCATTTACAGAATAAGTTCAGTTATATTTTATTTTCTTTAGTCTGATGAATATAAATGTTGTTCTTTATGATTCAGGAACAAAAAATAAAATAAACAAATAGATAAAATAATAAAATAAAAATCCATGGATGCTGTACATTTTAATGAAATGTGCTGAACAGACCTATGGATAGATCCCTGCCAAGAACAGAGATCTCTTTCTAGGTTGGCATCAATCTACCAATCAACACTTTCTAGCTTTGACTTGATTAGCCAGTGACAAATAAAACTAATTGCTCTATAATCCAGCCCATAGATCACTATCTAGTCCACAAGGCTATTGTGAAAGATGTTGTGAAAGATGCTGTCAAATGCCCTGCTGAAATCTCGTCGATAGTACTTCAAATGATGGTCTGGGAAGACTTATTCTCAATGAACCTACGCTCCCCTGTGCTCACATCTTCCCTTTCTAAGTGCACACAAACCATCCCTTTAAGTAGTCTACTCTACAACTTTCCCATAAATCAACATAAAGTCTCTAGTCTAAATAATTTGCCTTTTCCTCTTTTTTGAAAATTAGGACAGCATTTGTTAGTCTCCAGGCCTGTAGCACATCTCCTATATGTCACCATTTCTTAAAGATCACAAGGTGTGATCTTTATCATCCACCTGCAAATGTTTTCAGTATGATCAAGTTAGCCTATACTAAGTGACTTGAATTTAGAGTGGCTAGGCGCTATCTTCCCCCTTAGGTCAATATTCAACTACCTCTTAATTTTCATTCTATCCTTTTCATTGACAAAATGTTCAAATACCCAAATGGATTTATGACTACACTGATCTATATGATGACTCCAACAACACAGACTGAAACCCATCCATCCCTGCCTATCCTCTCCAATACTATTTCATGTCATCCCATGACTTTCTAGGGCGAGTGAGGAGAAGGAAATACGGCAGGGAGGGAATAGGAAGCGTCTGCCCAATATGGTGGGACCTTCATTGCTTTCTCCTACCATCAGGAGGATAGCAGTAAACTAGTAGTGGTACGGTTTACATGTTATCACATGCTCTCACCCCATGACACTCCATCTGCTTTTTCTCTTACAACGCCCTATCTTCCAGTTGTTCAAAGTTACTTATTGTTTATATATTGCAACCTGCTCACATTTGTCACGTACCTCTCCATCACTCTGGGAGTGAGACTCATTTTTTAATTCTTCAGAGACTGTAGTAGTCAATGACTCGTAAACATACAAGACTTGCAAAATATATATAATATAAAAACTATAAAAATAAATAACTTTGTTAAAAGAAAAAAAGATTTAATTGGCTTAAGCAAGGTCATGCAGGCCAGAGCTCCTCTCTCTGACCACATAACAACAGCATGAACCCCATTAGGAAGTTGTGATCAGCTGAAACATTGCCTTATCCTGGATGAACACCAGCCCCTTCCTCTGAATATCCTTTCTCGTCTATGACTAAATAAGCCTTCTTCAGTTAGGTGTTCTATGGATTACAAATGTTTCATTTTGAACCCAAACTACTAGGACACTGGCTTAAGTCAGACCCCAGCCCATGGCTTTTGGCCACAGTTTTGCAGGATTGGAACTAAATCACTTCTTTGAAGGTAGGGGTGGACAGTGAAGAAGAAGTGAGCTCTGAGTGACCTTTGTGCCTCTGATGATACTACTAGTGCTTTTTTTGCTATATGTAAGGAGGATTTTGTTATCCTTTTTAGTTTAGTTTCTCAGGATCCATGGCCATGGGAGTGTCTGGGTTCCAGTGGTTTGATAACTCCCAGAATAGTTCCAAGAATGGTAATTCTCAGAATAATAGTGACACAGTCCTACTGAGGCTGCACTGTGAAATAAGGGGTGACATAATGTAATATTTACTATACTTGCACAGAATGACAATATTGCTAAAGTTAACATGTGAACTTACTGTTGGCAAGATATCTTCTTTGTCTATTGCCTTAAAAAGCAAGTGTGCACTGGTCAGTGAGTGGCGGGAAAACCACAGGGATCTGTGGGGGAAATCACAGGGAACCCATAGGGGAATCTGCGTGGGCTTCAACCCACCCCCAATGAGGGGATTTAGGGGAGTGCCCAAGTGTGCCTGTCTTGATTGACTCTGTCAAAATGTAGAGGTAGTTGCCCCGCTCCCCATTCTCACCTGCCTCTGTGAGAAGGGTGATTAGGAAATACTGTAGGAGCTCCCAGCAACCATTTGAGACTAGACTAAATAAAGCTGATTATTAACCTCTCTGAAGCTGTCTTCCTGTCTGACCAGAGCAAGAGTGAACCTCTTAGAGACTGGAAACCAAAAACTCCTGTGTGTCCTGTGTGTTCTCTGTGAAACACTTGGCAGTGGTGATTTCTTTCCTGGTGGGTTTCCTCTAAGGAGACTGCTGCAGATTTGTTCAATTCTGATTGTATCCTGAAGAAAACTGCATAAACTGTTGGTGGTTGAAGTTGTACATTTTCTTGTATTTGGGGGAGATTGCAATCTACAAATTCATCAACTATGTCAGCATTTCCAGTCGGGAAATGTTAGTTTCCTCCAAGTTCTAAGGTATTTTCTCAGAATTTAGAATACCTTTCAATCAAGGAAAAAGACTGAACTAAACAAATCAAGGAAGGGACTGAATTTGGGGTGTGGAGAACTTTTATCTCCCAGACCCCATTCAGACACTACAGTGGAACCTAAGGGAACCTCCAACAATGGCCCCTGGTATCAGATGGTTTTGTATTGCTAACAGTTTTCTAGAACCGTTTCCAACAAAACCACTTACTGATAGATGCTAGAAGGTTTTCAGGGAGTTAGTTGCCTATAATGTAAATTTGACCCCATTTTATCTTCAAGGTTTAAACTAAGCTTTTGTCTTTTGGAAACCTAAATGCTTTTACCTTGATAAGGTCCTGGGCCCTACCCCCAGGTGTGCACAGTTGGCCCTAGTTGTTGCATAGCTATATATGAGTATGCTGATCCTCCAATATTTTTCAGTCATGTGTCTGACCATTCATGACTTCATTTGCGGTTTTTTTGGCAAACACACGAGAGTGGCTTGCAATTTTCTTCTCCAGCTCATTTTATAGATGAAGAACTGAGGCAAATAGGATTAAGTGATTTGCCCAGGGTCACATAGTAAGTGACTGAGACTGGATTTGTACTCAGGAAGATGAATCTTCCTGACTCTAGGCCCAGTACTCTATTGTACCACCTAAGTTTTGAAAAACTGTGCTGAAGGTACTGCTTCTGAGTTTTAATATGGTATTTGAAGCCACTGGGAACTATGTGTTGGTCCTTTCCAGAAACTTAGATCATTCTAGGATTAAGTATGGTTGTGGCAGGGTACAGGCTCTAAGAACCCTCTTGAACTCTCCTCGATTTGGCATTCTCCTAAGGCTATTCATTATGGCTATACTCAATTCTCTGTTACCCTTAACCTAGCCTACCCCTCCACTGTCAGTTATCTCCAGATACTCTTCAGCTACTTTGCACCCTTAATTCCATTCTCTTGGTTCCTGGCCTCCTACCTCTAGTCACCCCAGTCTCCTAGCCACTCCCACCAAGATCTTCACTAGACTCTTCCTCTAGTCACCCCAGAATAGTTGGTCAACCCTAGATCCTTCCCACAGTTTTTTGTATATAAGATCCATCTCTGCCTTCATGAAGGTGTTCAAATTCAATCTGGCCTGCTTGCCAATCCAAGCATCATAAATCCTCAGATTCCTTAAGAGTCTAGCCAATGATGAGATTTCTTAAGAGTCTGACCAATACAACAGATCTGTAATAAACTTTGTTTTTCTTTGACTGAAAGAAGGCTTGAGTCAAATTCATTCGGGCAGAACCCATGTGTTGCTATTGTGGGGTCCCAGCATCCCTAAACCTCAACAGTTGGGGGAGATGGATGGGAGGGCCAAGAAGGAGGCAAGTGCTGATGGGATATAGACTCTGGGAACCCCCAGGGCTATATCAGCTTAAAAAATTTTTAAAGTTAGATTCTACTTTCCCTCCAGAAGTGAACTCTCTCTCTTTTTCTCTCTCTGTCTCTGTCTGTCTGTCTCTGTCTCTCTCTCATGAATTGACCTATAAGAGTCTGAAGCTTCATAGTTTGATTTTGTTTTTTAATTTTTGCTTTGTGTTTCTTTTCTTGAGGATATGAAAACTGCCTCTGCCTAGACTTTCTCTTTCCCATGTGGGAGCTGAGTGACAACAAGAAGAATTTTCTGAATTGAAGAAGTAGACCACTGACATGAAGAGAAAACATTTAGATCCTGGCAGCACTCATCTGAATTTCAGCAGTTCCTGATCTCATCAATTATGGTGGATCAGAAAGAAGCAGTGACCTGAAGCCCTGGCAATGGGTAGCACCACCCTAAACAGGGAAGGCAGCACCAGGACTGGAACGACTGGAGAGAGCTCAGGCTGCAGTGAGGAAGTGCCCAAGACAGAGGGCAGAAGCCACACTTTTTCCCTAGCACCTCTGGCCCTTGGGCAGAGGGCAGAGTCTGGGGGCGAGGAGAGGAAAGCAGTGATGTTCCTCAACAAGAAGGGCATTGCTTGGCCCTAGAATAAAGAGACAACACTCCGCCTTAACATTAGGGGTAGAGTCAAAACTCTTTATATCAGGCTCCCAGCATAGGAGGGTGATGCTCAGCCCAGCATGAAAGGGGGGAGGGGCACAGAGTCAGCTCCTAGTATAGGGTCATGATAAAAGCCCCTTCACCAACTCCTTTATTTGCCTCTCTAAGTAGAACTTACGAGCCTCCCCTCCATTTGGCAGCCACCTCCTTATTTCTTCTGGTTTTATTTATTCTTTATAGTGAGAATGGCAAGTTTGATATGATGCATTTCCTCTAGTAGCAGATAATCCACATGTTGATGATTATATGTCTGGCCTAAGCCTCTGTCTTTTAAAATATCTATATCTATACCTAAATATCTATCTATCTGTCTGTCTGTCTATCTATCTTCCTATCTTATATCTCCTTCCAATGCTTTTACAGGTAGGTCCAGGGACCTGTAAGTTTTGGGTGCTCCCAAAGTGGTGTGATCTAGGGAGATGTCTATTTACTCCCCTCCTGGTCGGTACTTTGTAAATTCTGGACCCAGTTTGGGTCTGTTGGTTTGTCTGTGGTTTGAGTTTCCATAGATTTTTCCTATACTTGGTCACAGTTAGCCTACTGGGAGGTTCTATAGGTTCAGAAGAAGTGAACAACTGGTTCCCCTTTCAGCTTGGCCTCCTGGCCTTGTTTATTCCACTGCAGACTTACCTATGGGGATAAAGGTTAGAGCTGAGTCCCTACTCTGTTTTTGGGTTCGGAGTCACACAGCTGTGGTTCTGGAATTTGTTTCTGAATCCTTACACAGGTAGGGCCCCTGTTCCTTTTCAATCTATCACAGTTCCTTTTCACCATAGAACTGTGACCCAGAGCTGCTAGGTGGCACCCATACCTGTTCCCTGCTGGGATCTCTTTCTGCCCAGGTGTTCAGTCCCCTTATGATTCCTGGATACTGCTGAGGCTGCTACACTATACTCCTGGTCAAACCCAACCCTGTGTCCAGAGATCTGAGACTTCTATCTTCCTAGGCTGCCCTTGGCTAGAAAAATGATTCACTGTGACTTTTTCCTGGATTTCCTGATCTGAATTAGGTTTGGTGTGACTATTAAGTTGTTGTGGAGAGGTGTATTGGTACAGCTAGGCAAAAATGCTAGCTCTCAATTCATCTGACTCCCTTGTTGGTCAATATACAGAGCTCACATTTAAATTAATAACTCCTATGCACAAGTTGATAGATGGTCTAAAAACTGTAGAATCCTTAGCACCTTCTCTACTTTTCTCCCACCACTCTGCTACCATGACTGTAGAAGCAGAAGAAGACCCTCCTCCTCTCCAGGACTGAGGACCATTTTACATTTCTCTTTGTGTGGTGGTTTGCCATGGCCAAATAATTCTTCACCTGGTGGCCAGCCTGCAGGTGATAAGCACTTCTGTGCTGAGGTGGGCTAGTCCTCAGAAAGCAGATAGACTCTCATAAGAATATGGTAGAGAAATATAATTATATAACAATAATTGCTTTTTGTCATAGTCCGTTAACATGTATGTCATCTGTTCCATGCAATGTACCTCTCCCTTCGTTTTTCCTCTTGTCCCTAGAGCAACTAAAATAGGTCTTTTCATTGTCCACAGCATCTTTCATACTCTATAGCTCATCCTGTCCCTTTACCAGCCAGATACTACTGTTACAAGTTGGTGCTAGACATTAATGTTTTGTTGATGAAACTATGAATCAATACAAATGTTTGTAAAAACAAAGTGGGATTTTTGTTGTTTTCTTTTTGGAGCTCAGTTTTCCAGGCTCATTGAAAACATCTGAAGGCTCAATCTCCTTTGAACCCTGGTAGTTCACAGCTGTGCTGAGTCTCTTAGGTTTCCTGCCTACTGACTCCGAGCCAATTAGGAGCCCAGTCTTTGTTGTGTATATACTGGGAGGCTGGTATTTTACTTTGGGGGTTCGCTCATGAGAAAGATCTTTTGATTTCCTGGTTGAGACTTTAAGCACCCATATGTATAGAGCTCCCAACTATCATATGTCTGTGCTCCCTCGATCCACTGATGTATGTAAAGTGTATAACAATATTGCTTTACTCAGTTGGAGCCCTGTCTGTTGGTATTTGTGCTAATTTCTCTCCTTGTATTTTTTCTGTGTATATTTTCTCCAAGTTCAGGGTGCTCACCTTTCCCCTGAACTAGTAAACATAATTAAAAGTAGGATTGCTATTCCCTTTCTGAGCATTCTTTCCTCTAAAAGCAAATCAAAGAACCTGTGCTAGCAGGTCATCCTGGGTGTGCTGGGTGCTTGCTGTTACAATGTCCTAGAAAGCAATTTGAAATTATATCTCAAAAGTTATTAAACTGTGTATACCCTTTGGCTCAATAATATAACCAGATCTATATCCAAAGAGATACAAGGAAATGATCCACTTATACAAAAACATTTATAATAGCTCTTTTTGTGGTGGCAAAGAATGGGAAACCAAGGAGTTACCCATCAACTGGAAATGGCTGAACAAATTATGTTATATGAATGGAATCGAATGTTTAGAGGTTAAAAGATATGATGAAAAGGATGGTTTCAGAGAAAACCTAGAAAGATTTCAATGAAATGATATAGAGTGAACTGAGAAGAACCAAGGCAACAATTTTTAAAGACAACATTGTAAAGACAAAAACTTTGAAAAACTTAAGAGCTCTGATCACCAAAATAACTATCATTCTGGAGGACAGATGACAAAACAATGTTACCTACTTTCTGATAAAAGAGAGGGAAGCCTCAAGATACAGAAGGGGAGATATATTTTTGACCAGTTGGAGTAGCAAGCACCCTGACACATCCAGGATGTCCTGCTAGCATAGGTTCTTAAATCTGTTTTTCTAAAAGGAAAGCAACTTTTGAGGTATCAACAATCTTTTAAAATTACATTCATCAACAGAGAAAATGCAAGCAGAGAAATAAAGAGCAACAGACAGGGCTTCTAACTGGCTGACTATAAGCAATATATACATCACAGATCAACAGACAGATCCAGCTGTCTGACCATTACATACACACATACTTACCAGAGAGAGAAGCACTCAACATCTGGGTTTTCAAAGCCAGGGAGCTCCTTAACGGCCACCCAGAGTCTTACCTGCCACATGAACTTTCTTTCAAACAGTAAGGCCCCAAAGCAAAATGTCACCTCAGAGTAAATATACACTTTTCAGAGCTGGAGGGCATCACAACCCTCATGACCCAGTGCCTCATTAGAAGTTAATAAAAGTTGTGGGCCTTCCTACAAGCCTCCCCTAATCAAGCTTCTCTTAATGGACTCCATCTGAGGCCCATTAATGGGTGGGGAAGATCTTCAACTTTAACTTTACATTAACATTACACCAGTGTGGGTCAGCTAATCAACCAGCATTTTTAAAGTGACTACTATGTACCAGGCTAGAAATATAAAGAAAGGCAAAAGTCAATCCCTGCTCTCAAAAATTTAGTCTATTGCTGGGAATATGGTGTGCTTGACTATGCATATTTGTTAGAAGGGCTTTTCCCTTCCTTTTTTTCTTAATGTGGGATAGGGCATGGAGAGAAAATGCTTGTTAATTGAAAAACCTAATTTGGAAAAAACAAATTAATGCTATGCTTTTTCATTTATCCTCATTTGTATAATCTTTTTTTCACCTCTTAAATTTTTCTAAATTCTTACCAAATCTATGACATCATCAATGTGAGTATTTGTCCACCAGTGCAGTTCATTACTTGTGTGGTTCTTATCCATTTGTGAGCTCTTTGATAGAAGCACTATTTGTTGCTTTTCTTTCTCTTAACAGCCCTCAACATAGTGCCTGGTACTTGATATATTCATGTTTATTGGACTTGACAAATCCTCTCTAGAGAATATACTAGTAAACTTGAGACCACCTACTTTTTCTTTTGCTATTTTAAAAATACCAGTGCAGTATTCAAACTGTCAATCCTTTATCTTTGCTTTTCAGAACATAGACAGCCACCTTCTTTTCTGGTAAGACACAGATCTATGGCTGGAGGGGATCTCAGAGACCATTTAGTTAAAACCTTCCATTTTGTAGCTGAGAAAATTGGACCCAGGAAAGGTGAAGTGAGGGTCAAGATCACAAAAAGAGTAAAAGTCAGTGATGGGATTAGAACCCAGGAACTATGGTTCTCAGTATTCTTTCTATTGTACCAATTTGCTTCCTTGTCCTTAATTGAATTTTTTATGTCACTTTCATTATTCATTATTGTTATCATTTATTAGCATTGGTATTATTATTTATTAGCATTGATAATATCTACAACCTACTTAAGGGCATCACATACCTTTCTGTTACCTTTTAGGTCACTTTTAATTGTGATTCTTTTGAAATTATGCTATTTGATGTTTCATGGAGGCCATGTATCATCACTGGGGAAATGCTAAGATTCAAAGAATGGACTTTTGATACTAGAAGCAACTTAGGTTGTTGTTGTTACATCCTTTTTCAGTCATGTCCAACTCTTTCTGACTCTATTTGGAGTTTTTTTGGCTAAGATATTAGAATTGTTTGCCATTTCCTTCTCCAGTTCATTTTACAGGTGAGGAAACTGAGGGCAACAGGGTTAAATGACTTGCCCAGGGTCACACAGCTATTAAGTGTCTAAGGCCAAATTTGAACCCAAGTCTTTCTGACACCAGATCCAGCACTCTGTCCACTGCTCCACCCAGCTACTTAGGATCTCTGTGTAATCTCCCAACTGCTATCCAGCCCATGATTCCTCTTATTAAATTCTGGGTCCAACTCATTGTCCATCTACTATCCAAGCTTCCTGATATACTAACTCATTGTCTGCTCATCCAACTACATATTACAATGTGAGAAATAAGCAGTCTTCATCTGCCATGTTTTCCCATGGTGGTGGGTGGGGCTACTTCTCTTGAATCCCATGAATCTTGAAGAGTTTGAATCTCTTAAATCCATATGAATCCCATCACTATGAGAGGCAGCCTGTAGTGTTCAGACAATAGGCCCAAACTCATCTGTTAATAGGAGCATCTGGAGAATCTCACCATCAGAGAATCTCTCTGCTGCTTGGATTCTGTACAAGCCATTTTTCACAGGACTGGGAGACGCCTTGGTAAGTATATGACTCCCTATTTCATATCTCCTTTTATGTTGATAATTCAGTGGTTCATTGAACAAAGTTATATCTATTGCTACATCTGTCATAGAACCTTGTATGAATTTAACATATTCATGAGAGACACCTTCTTTCATAAGAAACTCCTTCATGGGGACGGAGCCAAGATGGCGGAGTAGAAGGATGCACATTTATGAGCTCCAAGCCCACAACCCATGGAATTGAGGTAAAAAGAGATCCCCATAAATTCTGAATCACTGCAGGGGGTGCATAAACATAGGGGAAGAGATTTCCATTCCACTGAGCCCTGGAGAGCCGTCCCTGGGGTCCATCGCACCCGGGAAAGGGGACCCCACCCCCAGCGCTGCCCTGGCTGGGGCCCCAGAGAAGCTGACCCGAGCAGGCTTCAGAGAGGGAAGCTCCTGGGGAAGCTCCGGCAGCCGGGAAAGTCCCTCCGCCCACAGAAGCTACAGGTCAGTGAGAAAGAAGGCTGGGCTGGACGAGAGGGGGAGCAGGGCATCTCCGTGACTCGGGCCCCCTCGGGAGGAAGCGGCGGCGGCAGAGATGGGGGCAGGAAGCGGCAGAGGCAGAGGGGTGGGCAGCGGCTGAGGGGGCAGCGGCCCAGGACTCAGGAATCCCCCAGCAGCAGGCAGGATCTTCATTATGGAAGGTTTCTGCATAAAACCTGAGGGAGCTGAGCCTGGGAGACGGCCCTGCCCCCACCCCGCTCTATTACTGAAGGCCTCTGAATAAAACCGCTGAGGGAGCTGAGCATAGGAGGCGGGCCCCCCACCCCGCCCCGACCTGCTCCATTCCTGAAAGTCTCTGCAGAAAGCCCCTGAGGGACCAAGCTTGGGAGGCGGCCCTGCCCCCACCCCTGCGCCAGAACTAAAGCTTGCCGCGGAAAGCGCATTTGAATCTCAGAGGCCAAGCACTAGCTGGGCGGATCCAGGCAGAGGTGGAAAGGAATCTCAGAAGTCAAGTAACTGGCTGGGAAAATGCCTAGAAAAGGGAAGAAAAATAAGACTATAGAGAGTTTTTTCCAACAAGTGCAAATGATCCCGACCTTCGGATCTGATGGCGAGGACGAGAACGTATTCTTGCCATCAGGGAAAGACGTGGAGGGTGGGGCTTCAGTACCCCAGACACCCCAGGGGGGTGTCGGGTGGGCTCAGGCCTTGGAAGAGCTTAAAAAGGATTTTGAAAAGCAAGTTAGACAGGTGGAGGAAAGACTGGGAAGAGAAATGACAAAGATGCAAGAAAAGTATGAAAAACAGGTCAATACCTTGGTAAAGGAGACCCAAAAAAATGCTGAGGAAATTAACACCTTGAAAAATAGGCTCACTCAATTGGTAAAAGAGGTTCAAAAAGCCAATGAGGAGAAGAATGCATTCAAAAGCAGAATGAGCCAAATGGAAAAAGAGGCTCAAAAGCTCACTGAATTTAATAGTTCTCTCAAAATTAGAATGGAACAGATGGAGTCTAATGACTTTATCCAAGTTAAATGTTAACCAAGAAATCACCAAACAAAACCAAAAGAACGAAAAAATGGGAGAGAATGTGAAATATCTCATGGGAAAAACAACCGACCTGGAAAATAGATCCAGGAGAGACAATTTAAAAATTATGGGACTACCTGAAAGCCATGATCAAAAAAGGAGCCTAGACATCATCTTGCATGAAATTATCAAGGAAAACTGCCCTGACATTCTAGAACCAGAGGGCAAAATAAGTATTGAAAGAATCCATCGATCACCACCTGAAAGAGATCCAAAAAGAGAAACTCCTAGGAACATTGTGGCCAAATTCCAGAACTCCCAGCTCAAGGAGAAAATCTTACAAGCAGCTAGAAAGAAACAATTCCTGTGGAATTGTGGAACAATACTGTGGAAATACAATCAGGATAACTCAAGATCTAGCAGCTTCTACATTAAGGGATCGAAGGGCGTGGAATAGGATATTCCAGAAGGCAAAGGAACTAGGACTCAAACCAAGAATCACCTACCCAGCTAAACTGAGTATAATACTTCAAGGGAAAATATGGTCTTTCAATGAAACAGAGGACTTTCAATCATTCTTAATGAAAAGACCAGAGCTGAAAAGAAAATTTGACTTTCAAACACAAGAATGAGAAGAAGCATGAAAAAGTAAACAGCAAAGAGAAGTATTAAGGGACTTACCAGAAATGAACTGTTCACATTCCTACAGGGAAAGACAATATTTCTAACTCTTAAAACTTTTCAGTATCTGGGTAGTTGGTGGGACCACACATACACATGTACACACATGCACACACATACACACATGCATACACATACAGAGACAGAGAGCACAGATTGAACTGAATAGGATGGGACCATACCTTAAAAGAAATTAAGGTAAATGGTGAGAGAGAAATGTAGTGAGAGGAAAGAGGGGGAAATGGAAGGGGGTAACTATATGTCATTTAAGAGGCAAGCAGGAGATTTTTTTAGTGGAGGGAAAAAGAGGAGAGCTGAGGGAAAAAAAAAAAAAACAAACAAACCAAGAAGTTTACCCTCATCACATTTGACTAAACGAAGGAGTGAAATGCACACTCATTTTGGTATGTAAACCTATCTTACAGTATAAGAAAGCTGGGGAGAAGGAGATATTGCGGGGGGCGGGATGATGGAAGGGAGGGCAAAGGGAGGAGGGAGTAATTGAAAGTCAACACTTGGGGAGGGACAGGATCAAAAGACAGAAGAGAAACAATGAGGGGCAGGTTAGGAGGGATGGTAATTCAGTTAGTCTTACACATCACGACTATCAGGAAGGTCATTTGCAAAGCTACACAGATATGGCCTATAATGAATTGCCTGCCGTACCAAAGGGAATGGGTGGGGAGGGAGGGATGTGGAGAATTTGGAACTCAAAGTTTTAGGAACAATTGTTTAGTATTGTTGTTGCAACTAGGAAAGAAGACATACAGTTAATGAGGAATAGAAAGTCATCTGGCCCTACAGGAGAAAAGAGAAGATGGAGACAAGAGAAGGGAGGGATGACAGAAGAGAGGACAGATTGGAGATAGGGAAAATTAGATTGCTTGGGGTATTGGGGTGGGGGTGGGGATAAAAGGGGAGAAAATTTGGAACCCAAAAATTTGTGAAAACGAATGTAAAAAGTTAAATAAAAAAAAAACAAAAGAAACTCCTTCTACCAAGCCAAATGTTTTAAAAAAACATTAGATGCAGCAGTATTTTATATCTTCCATGCTATTCATTCAGACTTGCATGCAGTTCCAGCCTTGGACACTTGCTAGCTGTGTGACCATGAGCAAGTCACTTATTCTCTATGTGCCTCAGTTTTCTCATCTGTAAAGTAGGTATAATGACAACAGTTAACTCCCAGGATTGTTATGAGAATCAAATGAGATAATAATTGTAAAGCACTTAGCACAGTGCCTTGGCACCTAGTAAGCACTATCTAAATGTTAGGTATTATTATCATTATTGCTATTACTCATTAATTCAGTTGTGTTCCTGTGATTATTTTGATCTCCCAGAGAAAACTGTCTAGGAAAACCTGCCCATTTCCTTCTCCTTCTTTTATGATGAATACTATTGATATATGCACTGACCATCCCCATAAAAATTTTTTATAGAGACAAGAAAGTAGGTTCTTGGAATCAATAATTGTATATGCCTTCTTAGTTGTCTTTTAAAAAATTGTTTGGAAAAGTACTACCCAAGATGTTTTCCATTCTTCTGGAATTTTCACATCTTTAAGTCATCTTGAAAACTGATCCCCAAATGCTTTTAAAATTAAATGCAAGGTTGAGGTACAATGATTGTTTTCATGGAAAGGGGCTAAGGTCCATCTTTCTGAGTCATTCTGGCTGAACTGATGAGTAAAGATATAGTTCAGAGTCAAGAACTTTAAACCCAAACAGTAAAGTAAATGGGAAAATCAGGATTGAAGTTCAAGTTAGTAATCTGTAGACTAGAAAAACTTGAAATTGGGTTCTAGGGAAGGCAGAAATAGCAAATAGGATGTAAGATCATGAATATGGGGGTTGGGAGAGGAAAAACCAAGTCAAGTAGTGAAAGCTAACGTCAGGAAGTCAGAATCAGATTACCAGGTTTTCACGTGAGTCAGAAGACATAAGGAAAGAAACATACTTTAAGGTCACAGGCTGGAACAGGTTGGGGTCAGAGAGGGAAAGCAGACTACCAGCAGAGAAGATAGTGATTGAGAATTTTACCTGGATGTGCTGGCAATGGTTCCTCTCCATCTGAACTTCTTTTTTTTTTTTCTAAATATAAATTTATTTATTTAACTTTTTACATTCATTTTCACAAAATTTTGGGTTCCAAATTTTCTCCCCATTTCTCCCCGCCCCCCTACCCCAATACACCGGGCATTCTAATTTTCCCCTATCAACAATCTGCCATCTCTTCTATCGTCCCTCCCTTCTCTTGTCCCCATCTTCTCTTTTGTCCTGTAGGGCCAGATGACTTTCTATTCCCCATTAACTGTATTTCTTATTTCCTAGTAGCAACAACAATACTCAACAGTTATTCCTAAAACTTTGAGTTCCAAATTCTCCCCATCCCTCCCTCCCCACCCATTCCCTTTGGGAAGGCAGGAAATTCAATATAGACCATATCTGTGTAGTTTTGCAAATGACTTCGATAACAATCGTGTTGTGTAAGACTAACTGTATTTCCCTCCCTTCTATTCTGCCCCCCATTGTTTCTATTCTGTCTTTTGATCCTGTCCCTCCCCAAGTGTTGACTTCAAATTGCTCCCTTCTCCCATTGCCCTCCCTTCCATCATCCCTCCCTCCCTGCTTATCTCCTTCTCCCCCACTTTCCTGTACTGTAAGATAGGTTTTCATACCAAAATGAGTGTGCATTTTATTCCTTCCTTTAGTCGAATGTGATGAGGGTAAATTTCATGTTTTTTTCTCAGTTCTCCTCTTTTTCCCTCCACTAAAAAGTCTCCTGCTTGCCTCTTGAATGAGATATAATTTACCCCATTCCATTTCACCCTCTCTCCTCCCACTACATTTCTCTCTCACCATTTACCTTAATTTCTTTTAAGATATGGTCCCATCCTATTCAATTCACTCTGTGCTCTCTGTCTCTGTGTGTGCATGCATGCGTGTACATGAGTGTGTGCGTGCGTGTGTGTGTGTATACGTCTGTGTGTGGTCCCACCAACTACCCAGATACTGAGAAGTTTTAAGAATTACAAATATTGTCTTTCCATGTAGGAATGTAAACAGTTCAACTTTGGTAAGTCCCTTATGACTTTTCTTTACTGTTTACTTTTTCGTGCTTCTTCTCATTCTTGTGTTTGAAAGTCAAATTTTCTTTTCAGCTCTGGTCTTTTCATCAAGAATGCTTGAAAGTCCTCTGTTTCATTGAAAGACCACATTTTCCCCTGAATTATCCTACTCAGTTTTGCTGGATAGGGGATTCTTGGTTTTATTCCTAGTTTCTTTGACTTCTGGAATATCCTACTCCACACCCTTCGATCCCTTAATGTAGAAGCTGCTAGATCTTGTGTTATCCTGATTGTATTTCCACAATACTCCAATTGTTTCTTTCTAGCTGCTTGCAATATTTTCTCCTTGACCTGGGAACTCTGGAATTTGGCCACAATGTTTCTAGGAGTTTCTCTTTTTGGATCCCTTTCAGGCAGTGATCAATGGATTCCTTCAATACTTATTTTGCCCTCTGGTTCTAGAATATCAGGGCAGTTTTCCTTGACAATTTCATGAAAAATGATGTCTAGGCTCTTTTTTTGATCATGGCTTTCAGGTAGTCCCATAATTTTTAAATTGTCTCTCCTGGATCTATTTTCCAGGTCAGTTGTTTTTCCAATGAGATATTTCACATTCTCTTCCATTTTTTCGTTCTTTTGGTTTTGTTTGGTGATTTCTTGGTTTCTCAGAAAGTCATTAGCCTCCATCTGTTCCATTCTAATCTTGAGAGAACTATTTTCTTCAGTGAGCTTTTGAGCCTCTTTTTCCATTTGGCTAATTTTGCTTTTGAAAGCATTCTTCTCCTCATTGATGCTTTTTGAACCTCTTTTGCCAATTGAGTGAGCCTATTTTTCAAGGTGTTATTTTCTTCAGCATTTTTTTGGGTCTCCTTTAGCAGAGTATTGACCCATTTTTCATGCTTTTCTTGCATCTCTCTCATTTCTCTTCCCAGTTTTTCCTTCTCCTGTCTAACTTGATTTTCAAAATCCTTTTTGAGCTCTTCCATGGCCTGAACCCACCAGACATCCACCTTGGATGTCTGGGATAGAGAGGCCCCGACCTCCACGTCCTTCCCTGATGGCAAGCATTGTACTTCTTCATCAGAAATGAAGGGAGGAAGGAACATCTCTTCCCCAATAAAGTAGCTCTCTATGGTCTTATTTTGCTTCCTTTTTCTGGACATTTTCCCAGCCAGTTACTTGACTTCTGAGATTCCTCTCCACCCCTACCTAGATCTGCCTAGCCAGTGCTTGGGGTCTGAGTTCAAATGCTGCTTCCCAGCCTCAGGGCTTTCAGTGGGTGGGAGGCTGCTAGTCAATGTGAGCTTAAGTTCTGGTGCTCAGGTGGGGGCAGGGCCGCCTCCCAGGCTCAGTTCCCTCAGGGGGTTTATGCAGAGACCTTCGGTAATGGAGCTCCTGCCTCCTCCAGGAGTTCCGGGCCGCCGCTGCTGCCTCTGCTGCTGCCTCTGCCGCTGCCTCTGCCTCTGCCTCCCAAGGGGGCCCGAGTCACAGAGACACCCTCCTCCCCTCTCAGTCAGCCCAGAAGTCTCTCTCACTGACCTGTAGCGCCTGTGGGCGGAGGGACCTTCGTGGCTGCTGGAGATTCCGTCCCTGAAGCCTGCTTGGATCTGCTCCTCTGGGGCCGCGCAGTCAGGGCAGCACAGGGGTGGGCTCTGCTGTCCGCAGCGTAATGGACCCCTGGGGATGGTTTTCCAGGGCTCTCTGGAACGGAAATCTCTTCTACTGCGTTGGTGTGCACTTGCTCTGCTCCAGAATTTGTGGGGAGTTCTCTTTACAGGAAATTTATGGGCTGTGGATTTGGAGCTAGTATACGTGAGTCTTTCTACTCCGCCATCTTGGCTTCTCCCCCCATCTGACCTTCTTTTGCAGGTTACCTGCACCTCAAGCTTGCCAACATTTTTGTAAGGTCTTGACAACAAAGACTTTCTGGCCATCTTGATAGATTTCCACTTTTTGCTAGCAATGTTTCACTTGTCAGCAAATTGCTGAGACAGCAGCAATTCATGACAGTTTTCAGCTCAGCATCTCCAAAGTAAAGCTCTGGCTGTACCTTGGGTCTCCCTGCTATAAGCTAGTATATAACTTTAGTCTCTTCTGCCCACTCACCAGGCTGGAACACTGTGCTGATTCTGCAGAGTGGCCCATAGCTTCCCAGAGCTCTGATGGAGGAGGGGTCTTCTAAGCTTCAGGTACTGGTCCTGGGTGGTTCTCAGAGAACTGTCCCAAGGACTTCTGATTAGGTCAGCAGCCTGTTGATCTGTGAGAGCTCCCCAGAGGACCAGAAACACATTCACTAGCTGCTCTTTGCTGCATCCTCCAGCATGACTGCATAAAAAGAAGATTGAATGTGGCTAGACCTATTGTGAAGGAATGCTATACCCCTTAAGTGATCAGAAGCAGCTATGACATGGTGCCATCAGCTATAACCAGACTACAGTGACATGTTTAAGCATCTCCACCCTCATTAGAATGGCCCCCAAATGGCAACAGACTACCAAAAAAACCCAACCAAAATGATTTGCCAAGGTCAAACAGCAAAGATGTGACCATGTTGAAAATATAACATACTATATTTAGAAAGAGAATCAAAAAATATATATGATAACTGTTGTATATTTAAAAGAAATAGCATGTTATATATAGTAGACTTACAGTTTCATGTGCAATCATTTTTTTATTTTACTATGTCATGGAAATGCTTGTTTTATTCCATAAATTAAAAATAAAATACATTTTATTTAAAAAGAACATATAACATGCCTTATCTTTTAGAAGACATTTCCATTGTAGTGGATATTTTTCTCAGTATTCTAATATGCTTCTTTTATTGCTATAGTTCATCAGCAAAGGATGAATTTCTGGCATAATATAATGATTTTTAGATTTAGCACAGCTCCAAAGAAATTTATAATGATCATCATGAGACAAATCATTCTATACCTAATGCCTTTGCAAATAATACTTTTAGTATAGCTATATACCACTAACATCAGCTTCATCAGCACTGATCCCTGAACTCTTATTTAAAGGGATCTGAGCATTTATTAACCACTTAGGCACTTATTTATTTATTTAAGAAGGGAATTTATTGCCCACTACATGAACTCAGTTAATGGCTTGGAGAGCTAATGGGTTCTCTCTTAATCTATACAACAGAGAGTGCCAGGTCCTCTGTCCTTCTGTTCAGGAAAGATCAGACAACATGCTTTAAATGTAATTCAGACCCTAAGCTCTGATGTTCTTTGATTCAATGCTTTCAAGTGCCAGGGTGAAGACCCTATGTGGTGAAGTTTTCTAGTGACAGGAGAATATCTTCACTGGGCCCTGGAAGAGTTCCTTTCAACTGCTAACATCTAATAAGCCACATGGCCACAAAGGTAAGCAATGATTATTTCTGCACTGATCTGAACCAGAAACCACTATGTGCCCTTATTGTAACCAGTTATGAAACTACTGAATTAGATAGTCTTTCAGTTTCAGGGTTGATAGCAAATAAAAATCCATGCTATTGGCACTTGGAGAGATACAGCGATATATGCAGTTCCTGAGGAAAGGGAAGCCCTTCTGGTTACAAACGTCCGTTTTTCATAAGCATAAATAGATACTGTTGATTGATCTCACCTCCAACAGGGCACTACAAAAGCTACCAGGGAGTTCAATAGCACGCTCCCCCAGTAACCTCATGAAAGTAATGCTAAGTGGATGCAGAAGCTGGTGGCAGAAAACAGGCAAATGTTCAGTCATAGGTATGAATACTCAGCTGATAACAGAAAGGACTGCTGATATATTCATGGAAGTCTTCACAGGCCTGGGTTCTGCCTGATGTAATCTTGTCTGTGAAATTTGATCCAATTCAATACAATTCTGTAAGCATTTTCTATTTGCCTGCACAAAACTGGGTGCCTAGGAGACAAAAGCAACAGTCCTCACCCTCATTTAGTTTCCATACTACTGTGGTGTGAGACAACATTCATATAGAAAAAGAAATTCAAAATGTATACAAATTAAGTTCAAAGTAACTGAGGCAGAAGCAGGTGTAGCCTCAGAGTTAGGATACCTGCCTCTGATACATACTGGCTTTGTGACTCTAGGAATATCACAACCTCTCTTATTTTGCTGTTGGGTTCACTTGATTATGTTTTATGCTGCATTCATGCCATAGTAATGTATGTTTCTTAATTGTTTTGCACATAAGCTAATGTTTATAGTTAAGTTGAATTTTTCATCCAGGGCAATTGAGGAAGTTATTACTGAAGCTAGCTAACTCTGTTTTTTTAGTTAGCCACAGTTTGTTCCTTTTTGATTGATTGCTGTATATAAGAAATTGTATGTATCTTCAAAATGTACATGTTATATCCTGTAAGTAGTTACACATGTTGCCACTGTATTATCCTGCTAGGCAAAACCTTCTATAGTCCCTTGTCTTCTGCATTTACTGCTAATGGGTTTTTGTTTTATTTCAGTTTCAGTGGTACTAAAGATTGGTTATCTGGGGACCTCAGGAAAATCATCCTGCTGTTTTGAAGGGCTGACGTTTGTGTTTAAACTATTTAGTTAAAGGTTTTGAATTTGTCTCAGCTGATCTTTGAAAAGAACTGCAAAGAGTTTCAGCCCAGGGGAGGAATGTAACCCAAGTCCCAAAGCCCATTGGTAGTCTCTCCTCTCTCCTCATTGGTGGAAATTAATGTTTGCCTGCATGAAGGCAAAGTTGGCAAGAGTGAGAGAGAAAAGAAATTGGGTATTTTTAGTCTCTTTTAGGGCTTCTGAACCACACTCAGACTGATGAAGAGAGAAAAAGACACTAGGAAGAAACTGACATGAGAGAAATTGGCAGTATTCATCATGTCTCTATCCCCACTTGCTACACTACAGACTTAGGAGAAATTTCCCCTTTGGGTGAGATTAGGGGCTCCCTCTCTGTTGTTCAACTGATTAATCTTCCAATAGGATAGTTATTTCATTCTATACTGTCTTGCACATATGAAAATATGTATACTTTCTCTGATTACTGTTTTGCTATCAACTGATACATGAGTCTTTTTCCTGTTTGCTATATGGAACTGGTATTTGGTGAGGAGGGGGTCAAATCTTGGATTTAGAGCTTGTGTTTCCTCTTTCCCCATTAAGAACTAACAGTCAGGACTTTAGCTTGAAGTTGAAAATTATATTTCTTTCGAGGTACGGGGGGAACCTATGGCTTTGAGGCCACATGTGGCCCTGGAGGTCCTCAAATGCAACCCTTTCACTGAATCCAAACTGAAACCCAGGATTTGTTCTGTGAAGTTTGGATTCAGTCAAAGGGCTGCACTTGAGGACTTGGAGGGCTACATGTGGACTTGAGGTCCACAGGTTCCCACCCCTGTGCTTAGACTCAAAATATATAAGGGAGCACATAAATAAAATTCTAGACTGGTACCTTCTCCCTCTGAGGAGAGCAACCAGCCTCTCATCCTAACCTCTTACTTCTCCTCCTGGCAGAAATTAGAACTTCTTTGGAGAAAGATGGGGAAGAAGATGTTAGAGATGTGTCTCTGACAGCCTCCCTGAGAGAAAGAGCTAAAACCAGATTTCTACATTCCCAGTCCAGTGGTTTTTCTAGTACACCATAGTTATATTTATCTGTTTGGAGCTAAGATTTAGACTGGACTCTGTTATTTTGTAAATTCCAATCAGTTGGGCTTTTTTTTTTATTAAGATCTTGCCTTTGATATGTATTTCATGGACCAGTTGTTCAAGTTATGGAAAATGTGAATTCACTGAAGGAAGGGGCTGGGGGGTGGAGAAGGAGGCAGGGTGTGGTCCAAAAATAGGATCCAAGCAGTTAACGGAAAGCCAGGCCAAACAGTCAAAGCCAAGGGCTCACAAATGCAATCCATCCAAAGCACTAGGCAAGAAGTTGTAAACCAAGTATGAGAGCAAAAGGTCCAAAGCCTAGGAAAGGTCTACATGGAGCAAGGCCAGAAAAACACTAGGGAGAGGACAGAGCCTAAGACAACATTCTTAGATGGGATTAGCTTGCTAGCGTGGCCTCCTCCTCTTTCCCAGGGCCTAGCAAAGAACCAAGAAGTAAGCAAACATTCTTTCTTAAAGTAGACCAAAAAAATGTCACAAAATTGCTATATGATAAAGTTCAGGTACTTTCTCCAGGTTTGAATTCCTCATTCCTTCATGCAGAAACTATTCATTTTTTACACCACCTCCCAAATCAATAAATATTTATTAAGTGCCCCCATGTGTCTACACACACACACATACACCCTTTAAAAAAAATCAGAACTATGATTTCATTAACAATTCTTGAAATTTTTGGTCTCAGAAATGCTTTATACTCTTAAAAATTATAGAGGACTCCCCAGATAGCTTTTGTTTATGTTGGTTACATTTATTAATATTTACCATTTTAGAATTTAAAATATCTTCTGTATTGTTATGAAAATATTTTTAATAATATTTTATTTTTCCTCAATTATATGGAAAAACAACTTTCAGCATTCATTTTTCAAAATTTTGAGTTCCAATTCAGTTCCTCCCTCCCAGCCACTTACTCTGCAGGTGACAAGCAATCTGGTATAGATTATATACTACATGAAAATCTTTTCAATCTCATAGACCCCTGAAAGGGTCCACATTTTGAAAACCACTGGTACAGGGGCTGCTGGGTAGCACAATAGATAGAGTACCAGCCCAGGAGTCAGGAAGACCTGAGTTCAAATCTGGTCTCAGATACTTGACACCTACTAGCAGTGTGACCTTGGGCAAGACACTTAATCCCAACTACCTCACAAAAATAGAAAAGAAAAGAAAACCACTGATGTAGAGAACTCCTGATGTTCGTCTACAGATTTATACCAGCTGAACAACTCAGACTTTTACAAAGTGGCCTTGGCACTGATAAGTAAAGTGACATGATGCCAGTATATAGAATCATAGGACCACACATTTAGAACAGGAAAGGCTCTCAGAGGCCATTTCAACAAACCCATTCATTTTACAGATGAAAAGGCTGAAACCCAAGGAGATTACGTAGTTTATCCAAAGTCAAAAGGTAGAATATGTCACAAAGGAGATTCAAACCCAAGTCTTCCTGACTGTAAGACAGACTTTTCTAAGACATTCACATGCACAAATCTAAGAATCTTGGTTCTTTTGTTTTAAAATCCACCCAGATCAGAAGCAGAAACTCATAAGTAGAAAGAAGACGCTGACAGAAAGACACTGAACAAGGTAGCTAAACCATCCTGCAGAGATGGAAGGAATCAATAAACACAGAATTCTAGACCCACTTAGTATAGCAACAAATAGCAGATCATAGAAAGAGAGCTGGAAGGAGCTTCAGATGCTGTTTGCCCAACATCCTCATCTTACGGAGGAAGAAACAGAGACACAGAAAAGCTAAATGATTTGCCCAACATCACACAAATAGTTGATATCAGAGGCAGAATTTGGATGCAGGCCCCTGATTTCAGGAAAGAGATGGAGCTCTTTCCATTATACCACATTGCTTTTCCACATGTGAGGCAAGTGTATTATAGAACAAAATGATAATTAAATTTCAGAATCAGGACCCTGCATCAAGAACTACAGGTTAAATCATGGTAAATATTAGTGCCCAGCTAAATGGCACAGAGTATAGAGAGCTGGATCTATTATCTACATTCTTTATATTATTAATCATTAGTTTAAAAAAACATAATCATATATTTTAGAAATATTTCTATGCAGGGCAGCTATATATTTCCATGCATACTAGGCAGCTAGGTGAAGCAGTGATAGAATTCTGGGCTTGGAAACAGAAAGACCTGAGTTCAAATCCTTCAGATACTAACTAGGTGGCCTTAGCGAAGGCACTAAACCTCTCTCAGATATCTTTGCCTCTACTTCCTTTACACCTGTTTCACAAGGAGAAATGACCTTGTTCCTTACCAAGGCACATCCATCTTCCCTACACAAGCAATCCCATTCCATTCCTTCTCCTCCAACAGATTGCCCCCTCTATCATCCCCACTTGATCACTTATTTTCAATCTTTCCCTGAGTACTAGTTCCTTACTAACTCCCTCCCTCCCTCAAAAAACCCTCATTCGATTCCTCCAATCCCCACTAATTATCATCCCTTATCTCTTTTGCCCTTTGTGGCTAAACTCCTTGAAAAGCCATCTACAATAGGTGACTCCATTTCCTCCCTTCTTTTTCACTCCTATAATCTGCCTTCTGAGCTCATCATTTAACAAAACTATTCTTTCCAAAGTTACCAGTGTTCTCATTGCCAGATCCATTGATCTCTTCACAATCCTCATTCTCCTCAACAACCTCTCTACAGCCTTTGACACTGTTGATCATTTTTCCTTCCTTGATAATCTCTTCTCTCTAGGTTTTCCAGATAGCATTCTCTCCTTATCAGTCTCCTTTGCTAGATCATTATCCCCCTGGGTCCCAAGACAGGACCAGTATGATCCAAACAGTACATAGAAGAAGCCTAATCCTTCTAATTAAGAGCCAGGGTGACCCAGGACTGAACCTGGTCTAGCCATGTGCATGAATCCAAAGCAGAGTGGATTCTTGATGGAGAGGAAGAGAAGGACTGTCCAGCCTCCTTAATTTCAGTGCATTCTTATTATTTGATTTTTAAAATTTATTATTTCTTTCTAATTAACAATCATTATTCTCTCTGCCACTCACTCCCCCCCACAAAAGAGGAGAAAACTCATAACAATTGTTTGTAGTTAAGCAAAGCAAATTCCCTCACTGACCATGTCCAAAACTGTATGTCTCATTCTGCATTTTGTGTCCTTCACCTCTCTGTCAAGAAGTCAGTAGCAGCCACTTGTAATCATGCTTTGTCACTGCATTGATCAAAATTCTAAAGTCTTTTAAAGTTGTTTATGCTTATAATATTGTCATTGTACAAATAGTTATCCTGGTTCTGCTCACTTCAGTTCATCAGTTCATACATATTTTCCCAGTTTCCCCTGAAGCTATCCATTTCATCATTTCTTAGGGTTCAATAACATCCCACTGCATTTATATACCATATTTTTGTTTATCCATTTCCAAATAGGCATAAACCTCCCTAGTTTCCAGGGCTTCTTTTTTTTTTTGCTACCACAAAAAAGCTTCAATAAAAATTCTTGTACATATGATTATTTTTTTCTCTTTCTTTGATCTCTTTAGAGACTATTCCTACTAGTGGAATCACTGGATAAAAATATATACAGTGTAATGACTTTTTTCAGTGAGCTTTCAAAATGCTTCTTAGAATGGCTAGACCAATTCATAGCTCTATCAATAGTGTGTATCAGTCTACCTGTTTTCCCACAGCCCTTTGTCATTTTCTTTTTTTGCTGTCTTTGCCAATCTAGTGGGTATAGGACAGAATCTCAGAGTTGTTTAAATTTTCATTTCTCTAATTATAAGTAATTTAAAATATTTTTTCACATGATTGTTGGTAGCTTGGATTTCTTCTTTTGAAAACTTCCTGTTCATATACTTTAACCACTTTACCTATCAAAGAATATAAGAATTTATTCTTATAAATTTAAACCACTTCTTTATATATCTTAGAAATGAGACATTTGTTATAAAAACTTACTTCAAAGATTTTTCTACTGTTATGTTTCCCCTCTAAATGTAAATGCATCTAATTTGTTTTTGCAAAACTTTAAATAACTGAAATTTTTCTGCTGTGATCCTTTCTATACCTAGATTGATTTTCAGCTTTCCCAGAATTTTTTGCCAAATAAAGAGTCTTTTTTCTAGTAACTGAGTAGTTAGGTTTCAAGCACCATGCTATTATTTTCATTTGTTTCTGTATGTTTGGTGCCTAATCTGTTCCACAGATTTAACACTCTACATTTTAACCAGTACCAAATAGTTGTTGCTGTTATTTTTATTACTGCTTTGAAGTGTTTTTTGAGATCTGATACTGCATGCTTCTTTTCATTTAAAAAAAATTTCCTTGAGATTCTTGACCTTTTATTCTTCCAGATAAATTTTGTTGTTGTTTTTTCTAACTCTCTGAAATTATCCTTTGGTAGCTTGATTAGTATAGCATTGAATAAGTAAATTACCTCCAGTGATATTGCCATTTTTACTATATTGGCATGATCTACCAAAGAGCATATTTCTCTAAGTATTTAAGTCTGTCTTTATTTCTATAAAGAGTGTTATTTAGCTGGATTCATACAGTTCCTGGATATGTCTTTATAGATAGACTCCCAAATATTTTATTTTATCTGTAGCTATTTTGAATGGAAACCTCTATCTCTTCCTGCTGGATTTTGTTGATAACATACAGGAATACTAATGATTTTATGTTTTTTTATTTGCTGAATTTATTGTTTCAATTAAGTTTATTTGATTCTTTGGGGTTTTAAAGATAAACCAGCAGATCATCTGTGAAAAGCAAGTATTTTGTTTCTCCTTTGCTTATGTTTATACCCTTAATTTCCTTTTCTTGGCTTAGTGCCATGGCTAGAATATCTTGCACTATGTTAAATAATAATGGTGACAATGGGCATCCTTGCTTTATCTCTGATTTTATTGGAAAGACCTCTAACTTTTATCCATTAAGTATATGTTTGATCTTCATTTTAGATAGCTACTATTTACTATATTAAGGGAAAATCCACTTATTATTATGGTTTCTAGTGGGGTTTTTTTTTCACCAAACACAAACAATTGTTAGATTTTACCAAAAGCCTTTTGAGAATCTATTGCTATAATCAAGTATTTTTTTTAATTATTTATGTTATTGCTATGCTTTACTATAATAATCATACATCAAACCAACCTTGTTTTCCTGGTATAAGTCGAACCTGGTCATTTAATATATTTTCATCTTTAAAAATGTAATAGAATTAAGCTTTGCTAACATTTAGTATGCTGACTGATACTAGTGTCCCAGTTAAGTGGATTTACAAATTACATTATCTACTTTTAACTGACCTAATCTCTACAAAATAGACATGGTTTTAAAAGATTCTTGCAAGAAACCTATAATGGTAATTTAAATGGAGAGATCTTTCATGTTCATTAATAGGCCCATGTGACCTGCCTGGGTCACATGGAAGTCTGAGTCACATGGAGGCTGTAGTGGGAGGAGCTTGCTGAATGAGTAGAACAGGAAGAGGCAGAGCTAGAGCAGAACTGAGAGGAAGTTAGTAAGAGAGCAGTCAGAACTGAAGGATGCAGGCAAGCCCACAACTGGCAGTGAATATGAGAAGGGCATTTTGTTTAAGGGAAGCCTGTTCCTGATTTGTTTGAGGGAAGCCTGTTTGTGATTTGTTTAATGGATCTGGTTTGTGGGAAGCCTAACAAGGGGAAGCCTTAGGGATGGTATTGTTCTCTGCATTGTTATTGTGTATAGATTTTTGTTGCTGTGATGGATTTGGTTTTTTGATGTCTGAATAAATGTTTTGTTTCTGTCTTCCATGTGGAGAGTATGTTGTATTTCATGATTCAGAATTGTGCTGGGATATTGATGGCCACTATGGGCGCTGTGAATATCACATTGACACTACAAATAGTGACAGGAATGGGATTGCGAAATATCAAACTTCCATTTGGAGACAGAAAAGCAGAGGAGACAGAGAAAGAAATGGATGTCCTAGGGTGGGATGATTTCCTTTATTTCTCCTTGGCAAGAGAATGGGCTAAAGGCAGAGGTCTCTGAGAAAACTGGGAACCAAGGCTACAGAAAGGAGAACAGAGAGACTTAGAAAGATGTTTGCAGGGAATACCAATAGAACTAGGGAAAGAAATGTCAGGGGCTTGTAAGAGAGGCTAGACCTTGCTAAGAAGCTATAGAATTATATGTAAAAGCAGAAACAAGCTGCTGGAGGAGAAGGTTCAGGGGGAAAGGGAATTGGCCAGTTTGCAGGAGCTTTTTATCCTGCAGTGTTCAAACTGTCCTTTAGGAGAGGAAGTTGTAGAGTTTCAGGTGATAGAAGAAAAAGCTATTGTTGCTTTGGCTCACAGGAGGCAAAAAGTTAACAGTAGGAAAGTGAATGCAGCCTTTGTATAGGCTGGGCTTGATTGGTTCTAAACACAGGCCAGGAGGACATGTGGGAGGAGAATGAAACAAATGAGGAGGCTAAGGTTCAGCCAGTACTAAGAAGTCAGTAGGAGAATCAGGCGGCCTTCACAGTGTTTGGGGGAGGTAATTTTTTTTTTTTTTTGCTCAGCAGGGTTTTACGCAGTAAGAGGTCACAGATATTTTGAGTTGGTTCACCCAAAAGATGGTAGAATCATTGGTACCTTGGATAGTGAGAATCAATGAAAGATAAATTTCCTTGAGAGAGAAGAGTAAATAACTAGCAAATTCAAAGTCAAAATAGATTGACAAGAAAATAATTGTTTGCTCTTCTATTGAGAGCAGGGGTAGATTTTGGAAGAATGGATGGCATTCCAAAAACTATATAAAATGTATCAAGGAAAAAAGCTTGATAGTAGACTGAGGGGGGGAAGATGAGAACTCCCCCTGCAGATCCTCCTGAAACATTGTATCCAAGTTTATCACACCTGCAGGGAGAATAGGAAATTGACCAGGTCCTAGCTCAGATTAAAGTGCACCTCTAGCCAGAAGGATGACTGCCCAAACTGCAGATTAGAAAACAGTAAACGGCAGTGAATGAGGCTCTGATAGTGGCTTCATGGACTCCAGAAACATGGTTGACTCTATATTTACCCTGCTTCTGGTTATTGTCTCATTGTTTCTTTCTGACTTTTTGTCTGTTCACCTTGTTTGTCAAATTTGTTTTCTGCAGGCTTAGTATCTTCCACCTGCCGATGCCTGACTGCTTAAGCCAGATGTCACCCCTTGTATGATGTACTATCTCAACCCTAGACCTGGCTTTAACCAAGCTCTGGGATGCCAGCTAAAGAACTGACCCTTGAATGGGACCTTGTGGGGCAAGGACAGCTCTATGTCCAATTTCAGCAGGAAGTGACTATGGAAGAAGAGACCTTCATCCCTTTTGGGCCCCATTTGTTCAAGGTGGGAATGATGGGGTGCTTGTGCTCCAGCCCCAACCTAAGATATTGTTTTATGTGCTCATTTTGTATGATCCCCATTATATTGTTGTAGAGTTTTGTTGACACCAGTTGCTTAAGATATTGTTTTATATGCTTATTTTCTGTTATCCCTGTTAAAGTTCTGTTGTTACCAGTTGCCCCACCCACGACCTATGTAATGAATATGAAAGACCTTGGAGCCACATGTAATAGTAATTTAAATGGAGAGATCATTCATATGGATGTCATATGGAACCTGTGGTTGAAGGAGTTTGCTGAATGGGTGGAACAGGAAGAGGCAGAGCTAGAGCAGAGCTAAGAGGAAGTTAGTCATGAAAGCACTCAGAACTGAAGGATGCAGGCAAGCTGGTAGTTGGCTGTGTGAGAAGGGCATTTTGTTTAAGGGAAGCCTGTTTGTGATTTGTTTGAGGGAAGTCTGTGATTTGTTTAAGAAAGAAAGCCTGCTTGTGATTTGTTTAATGGAGCTGGTTTGTGGGAAGTCTAACAAGAGAAGGCTTGGGGATGGTGTTGTTCTCTGCATTGTTATTGTGTATAGATTTTTGTTACTATGGTAGATTTGGCTTTCTAGTGTCTGAATAAATGTTTTGTTTCTACCTTCCATGTGGAGTGTCTATGGTATTTTGCAATTCAGAACTGTGCTGGGATATTCATGGCCACTGTAGGTGCAGTGAATATCTCATGGACACTACAAAAATCTCAGATTAAATATAATACCAATGTGACACAAAAGATCAATAAGAAAATGGCAAAGCTGACATTTCTCCTCCTAGAATAGGCTCATCAATCACATTATGAGGTAATAACGGTAATGATTAGTTGAATCATCTCTGCCAAAAAGTCAACCAAAGAAATTTAAATTACCAAAATTATTTGAAATAGTAATTTATAGCCAGTGTCATTAGTGATGAGTTTTATCCTAAATGTATATTGTGTCTTAAGATGTTAGCAGTTGATATTATGGAGATATCACAATTAGCTAAACATTTTAAAGTTAAGTTTTTGTTGCTAAAATCAGTAGCTGCACATTTTAAAACATGGGAACAAAATATATTAACCTGTTTAACGATTTTCTCAATGAAAAGTGTCAGTGAGTGGTAAGCCTATTTACTGAAGATGTAAAAGTGCAACCAACCCCTTCAAATTAGTTTGTAAGTACAACTGGCTGACACTAGGGAAGATGTAAATTAATTAGATGGATTTCAACAAAATACTTTGTATAGCTGGTGGATGGAATTGAAAAATGAGTTTCATGATTTAGTAAATGCAGCTAATGACACATGTCTGCCTTTAACATCCTTGTATCTATGTGAGGTATGTCTTCCAGATATGGCAGCCATAAAAATCAAATATCAAAATAAATTGAACTTGAAACAAGACATTGGAATAATTGTATTAAGTATTACTAAGTGTTTAATCAAGTTTTCTCCAAATCATTGGAGCATATTCAACCCCATTACTCTCACTTCAAAATATTATTTTTATGAGAGTAATGTTTTTGTAGAGTTAATAAAAATTTAATATATTTTTAAAATATTATTTATCTCATCTTTATCATTAATTTTTATTTTTGCTTATCTTTTATAATATATAAAATATGACAAAATATATATACATAATTTATAAACGTGTGTATATGTGTGTATGTACATATACTTTGCATTCTCTCAAAGCATGTGTGTATATATGTATATACACATGTATGCATATATGCATGTATATTATACATGTACATATACACAGTGTTTGTGTATTTATACAGATTTGTTTTGAGAGTGTTCAAAATTTTTTTATTGGTAGAAGCATGAAAGTTTGGAGGCCACTAGTCTGTTAAAAAAAGGAGATTAAACTACGTATTTTCTAAGAACCCTTCCAGCTCTAGAACTTTGTTACTACTAATTTGCAACAAACAAAGCTATACAAAAGTAAAATTGCCTGCATTGGTAGGTAATGAGCTTTCTGTCACCATTAGCCATGAATTTCCAACCTGGGTTACTTGTAACTCCCAGGGGGTATGAGAAGCTTATCAAGGAAGTACCAGAAATATTTGTTAAATAATTATATTTGAAACATTGCAAAAGTAGTATTCATGAAAATTGTAGATTGGAGAGATACAGTGAGGAGGAGGTGCCAGGTGAGAATGGAAAAAGGCATTATAATGCATATGAAAAATTTGACACACATGAAAGAATATTTACTGACTAAAATGAATTAATTTTAGATGCAAAATCTTTTTCATATTCAATTAGAAAAAAATCAGTGACTCCATCCCAATAAAAGAGGAGCTTATTGATCTCTGCAATAACCAGAAATTTCAAATTGGTTTTCAGTCAATAAAGTTAAAACATTTTTGGTATATACTCAGAGAAGCATATCCTATTATCACCAAATGTCCTCATAAGGTTTTATTTCTGTTTATAACAGCTTCTCTTTGTCAATCAGGATTCTTAGTACTGTTTTCAATCAAATTCCAAAGCAAAAACAAAACAAATTGAAGGCTGAATATGATATTCAAGCACTTCTTTCAAAAAAATTAATTTGAGAATCAAACTGTTGCTTAAAAAGAAACAGAATCAAAGTTCTCACTAATTCATTTGACTGTTCTTGTAAATATTCAAAATTTTAAAAGTTACATACTGAATAAAATCTTTATGAAAAATTAATTCTCATGTGCAAATGCATGATAAATTACAAAATTTATTTCTTTTCACACCAGTATGAATGGGAGGAATTGGAAGGTTTTATTGTAGAACAAGGGATGTGGGAAAGAAGGGGGCCTACTAGTATCAGAGCTCAAACTATACTGCAAAGCAATAATTAAAAAAACACTATTTGACACTGGTATAAAAAACAGAGAAGCTGATCAATGCAACAAAATAGGTACGTAATATACAGAATCAAAGGAGCACAGTAGCCTAGTATTTGATAAACTCAAAGACCAAGCTTTGGGAGTAACAACTTATTATCTGGCAAAAACTATTACTAAAAGTGGCAAGCAATGTGGCAGAAACTAGTTATAGACTAAGGTATGACACCATATTCTAAGATAATTTCCAAATAGATACATAACTTGGACATAAAGTGATAAAATAAGAGCAAAGAAGAAATAATTTATCTGAAGAGTTCATAACTAAAGAAGAGATAAAGAAGATCACAAGGTAAAATGGACATTTTAGATTTAATAAAGGTTAGAAGTTTTTGAATCAATGAAACCAGTATGCTGCTAAAATTAGAAGAGAAGTAAATGAGAGAAAAATCTTTGCAGCAACTTTCACTGATAAAGGTCTCATTTCTAAGACATATTGGACACTGATTTAAATTTAAAAGAATAAGAGGCATTTACTAATTGATAAATGGCCAAAATATATGAATAGGCAGCTTTCAGAGTAAAACAAAAAAACAAACAAAAAAAGCCATCAATAACCCTATAAAATGCTCTATATTACTAGTAATTAGAGAAAATACAAATTAAAGCAACTCTCAAATTCTACCTCATATGCATAATATTGACAAAGTTGAAAAAAAAAAGGAAAGGCAGATGTTAGAGGGGCTGTAAGAAAATACTCACATTAATGCATTGTTGGTAGAGTAGTGAAGGCATCTAGTCATTTTGGAAGGCAATTTGGAACTATGCCTAAAAATCTATTAAATATTACACATCCTTTGACCCACTAGTATAACTTTACCCCTGAAGAAATTAAAGAAATTGGAAAACATACCAAATGTACAACAATATTTACAGTACCTCTTCTTTCACTAATAAAGAATTGGAAACTCAGAGGTAACCATCAATTGGGGAATTGGTTGAATGAATTACAGTATATAATTGTATTATATGAAATGAAGAAAGAAATAGTTTTAGAGCAACTTGGGAAGACTTGTATGAACTGATACAGAGTGAAGTGAGCAGAACCAGGAGATCAAATTATGCAATAAGACAATATTGTAAAGAGAAACAATTTTGAAAGATTTAAGAACTTTGCTCAAAGCAAGAACTAATCCACTGTTCTAGAAGGCTGATAATGAAACTTACTACCTACTTCCTGAGAGAGGTGATGGACTAAATGCAGACTGAAACATTTTGTTGGACGTGGTCAATGGGAAAATTCATTTTGCTTGACTGTACATGTTTGTAATAAAGGTTAAGTTTTTCTTTCAGGGTAACTGTGAGAGAAGGCAGATTTTTGCTGATTAAAAAAATAAAATATTTTTTAAAAAAGAAAGTACTGAGGGGGTAGAGGGATTGGAGATTTCAATGAGAATAAAGAATGGATTTAGGAGAGGTGAGGCACAGAAAGAAATAGAATTACAAGAGTTTATGTCCAGATACAAGAATGTCAAAGTTTCTAACAGGATAAGTAGAACACTTGTGGGAATGATATGATCTAGTGTGACCATCCTCACTTGTAACTGAAGTAGAGTAAAAGAATACAGCAACTCTTTGCTTCTATGATTTTATAATTCTATGGGATAATATCTGCAGAACTGCTTTGGAAATTATAAAATAAGGTATTATTGTCGAGGTATGGTGCATAGTTCATAAAGAGTTGTCCTTGAAGTCAGGAGAAGTTGGGTCTGAGTCCCACTTTGGACACACACAAGCTTCATAAGCATTATCAAGTCAACTAATCCCTCAGCATCCTTAAGCAACTCTCTAATATTAGACATTAAAGATGAATTGCCAGTCCAATGTGGAGGGAGTTTGCTTAAGGGTTTCCATACACTGAGGAAATCACAGGTCAAAACTGGGGGTGGGGGAAGATATTTTCTAATTTTGTCCAGTGAACTTCAGCTAGAAACAATCCTGGGATAAATAACAGTCCAGCAAGAATTTTTTTTTTTTAAAGTATGCTCTAGGGATGATTGCAAAGAGTGGATAAAATAACTGCTTTTCATAGTTGAATAAAGGTATTCTCATACAAATTCATCTCCACTAGACTCAAAGAGAGCAACTTCAGTACAACTCTAGAAGCAGCTGAGATGATGGGTATGAAATAGACCTGTTCTCATTTAATTTTGATTTCTTCTACTAGTTCTCTGTATTTTGAAAGCCCTTCATTCTGTACGAACTGGAGATTATGAATATTTGATTCTGTTCAATATATCATCTTTAAGTTTGGTGAATAAGTGATAGATTCAGGTGATTGTGAACACCAAACAATTCAGTCTATGATAATGCTCTAGTTTCAGTATAATTCATCTGTTCTCTTGAAGTCTGTATTAGCAACAAGGTGATTGGTCATTTCTAAGACCATGAAAGCATGTACTCCAAGATTATCTCTTCCTCTGTATTCTACTTCCTCTTTTCTGGTGAGGAAGTATTCATTTTCCAACAGCTGCCATAGGGCCCTGTGTTTCATTAATACTGTACAGACTTTGTTATTATGCCTCCCACATCTGTTATGGTATATTTTACAGTTCTAAGAAGTGTACTTTAAGACTAGCATTATGTAGGCACTGATTGCTTTCAATTTGTTCCTCCCACATTCGCCTTTGATTTCAAGACACCCTTAAATCTTTTAATTACTGACCTATAGCTTTTTCTTAGGTTGTTTTATTTGTAAGTTTTGCCTTCTTCCATTGGTTAAATTTGACTTCTAGATTCAAGATTTAGTCTCTGTCTTTGTATTGAGTCATATTATATTTTGATATCATTGGAGAAAGAGTTCACAATATGAGAGTTGTTTTGTGTGTTTTTCAGTAAGGTTATATAGGTTGATGTCATATATATACATGAAGTAATTAATAAAATGTTTACAAAGTCTTCTGACATTTGAAACTCTTACAACCTACCCTCTTCCTACCTTTACAATCTTATACTCACTTCCTTCCAAGAACTTTATAATCCAGCATACCCCTTACCTGCCATTCCTTACACACTAAATTCCATCTCCCTTTGTACTGACTGTCCTCTATACGTGGAATGCTCTCCCTTGCTTCCTTCAAGACTCAGTTCAAAACCCAACTCCTAAAGCAGGCCTTTCCTAGGTCCACAGGGTCAAGAGTCTTTCTCTCTAAAGTTATCTTCAATCTATTCTGTAAATATTTTAAGGTACCTATTTATTTTACATGTTGCCTCTTCTGTTAGAAAATAAGTACTTTGAAGTTAAGGATTATTTTTGCCTTTCTTTCAATTCATAGTACCTAATAAGTGTTTATTGACTGAATAATTGATGAAATTGAGCTAATTTTACCCACTAAAATGTATAGCATGGAATTGGAAATTTAGAGGATGCCCATCAGTTGGGAAATGGCCGAGCAAGCTGTGGGAAACGATTGTGGTGGAATGTTATTATGCTATAAGAAATGATGAGCAGGATGGTTTTGGAAAAACCTGGAAAGACTTATATGAATTGATTCAAAGTGAACTGAGCAGGACCCAGAGAACACTGAATACAGTAAAATCAAGATTGTATGATAACCAACTGTGAATGATCTGGCTATTCTCAGCAATACAATGACCTAAGGCAATTCTGAATGACTTGATTAAAAAATGCTATTTGTCTCTGGAAAAGGATTGAATGGAATCTAAATGCAGCTCAAAGAATACTTTTTTTAAAAACTTTGTTTTCTTGTTTTGTTTTTTTGGTCTGTGTTTTCTTTTGAAACATGACTAATATGGAAATTAGAAAATAAACATAAAAATATATGACACATAACTTCAGCCATGTCTCTTCCATTTTTAACAATCATACTATACTTTAATAATCACTTAAGTGCTCTGATATTTATTACCTTTTTGATCTTTGACGGATCAATCTCCCTTAGTTTTTTGATTTGTAAAAATAGAGAATGGACTGGATAATCCCTGACGTACCTTCTAATTCTTATTGTATGACTTATGATCCTAATATGTGTCAGGTGTTATACTGTGGGGAGAGAGAGAGAGAGAGAGAGAGAGAGAGAGAGAGAGAGAGAGAGAGAGAGAGAGAGAGAGAGAGAGAGAGAGAAAAAGAGAAGGCAGGAAAGAGAAAGGAGGAAGAGACAGATAGAAGGAGGGAGGAAGAGTCCTTCCTCTCAAATTTATGTTCTATTGGAGGAAAACAAAAACACACAGAAAATTAATATAGCATATATACAAAAGTAGACATAAAGTAATTACTTGGGAGAAGTGGGATTAGGAAAGGCTTCTCATAGGAGATGGCATCTGGAATCTTGAAGGAAGCCATGGAATCCATGAAATGGAGGTAAGGAATGAGTGCCTTCCAGAACTGGGGGATGGCCAATACAAAGACAGAGATACTGGAGATGGAATGTTGTTTGAAGGGAACAGCAGGTAACCAGGCTGGCTGGAATTTATAGTGTGTGAAGGAAAAGTAGTACTCAATAAACATGAAGAAATAGTTTGGAAATAACTTTAAGAGCCAATCAAGACACATCTCTCCTTTCTATTAACAATCACTCAATGGTTTTCTCAGAAGGTATGTGGCAAAGGACTTTGAGTCTTTGTTGGGAGGTGTCTGTTGTTTTTGTTTGTTTTTTAAGAACCCTTTACCTCAGAAAAGTTAGGGAAATTATAATAGTTGAAGTCAAATATTTGAAAAGCTCCACATAGAAAAGGGATAAGACTTATTCTAGACGGCAGTTATAGCAAAACAGGCTTTGACTTGATGTAAGGAAAAAACTTCTAAAAAGTTAAAACTATTAGAGAATGGAATGGATTGCCTCAACAGGTAATAATAATAATAATGACGATTATAGCAATACAAACAATAATAACATAGCATTCTGAGAGAGATGGTGTCATCACTGGCCTCTGAGTCAGGAAGACTTGGAGATCTCACATCAGATGCAGCAAACTGATGAATATAAACATGTTAGTAATCAATGGAAGAAAAGAAGCCAGATTCTCTCAGTGGTAGCTCAAAGGGACAGTAGACAAAGTACTGGACTTGGGGTAAGGAAGACCCAAGTTTAAATTCCACCTCAGTCACTTACTAGCAATATGACCCCTGGGCAAGTGACTTACCTTCCTGTCTCAGTTTCCTTATCTTCACCTCATCCCCTTTCTCATCTGTAAAACTAGAAATGATAGCTACATCACAGGGATGTTGTAAGGACTGGATGAGATTATATGTAAAGCATGTTGCAAACCTTAAAGAATTTTTTTTTAATGTTGGTAATCACTATTGTTGCTGACCAAGTCTCACTCTGATTAATAATAGCTGTGTAATGTTGGGTAAGTCATTTAAGCACTGAGTGCTCTAGGCAATCTTCTAAAACTACTTTCCCACTAAAATCACAGGTCCAGTCCCTATCCCTATATAGTACTTAACATATTTGTGAAGTGCTTTATATATATTATTATATTTTGTACCCTAGCCACAGCTAACTCTGGCTAGCCTTGTCTCAAATGCATGTTTTAATTTTTGAGTAAGACAGGGCAAATAACTCCATCACTTCAAAATAAGGTACTCATTTTCTCTCAAAAACCAGGGCAAGTGTTTGTGAAATGATTAACCAAAGTTAGGGATATTGCCTTCATGTGGACCTTTTCCAAGTCTCTATAGTTTTCACCTTGAGAAAGACAAAATGGAGCTAGAGAACGTCTGCAGAAATCTTTATACAAAATCATGATTCATCTGTACTTGGAGGAAATGCTTTCTGTTTAGTTTACAACTTCCTCTCCAGACCCACAGGAGCATAGCCATGGGCTAAGCATGTGGCTAGCATAGAGTGCTCTCTTGATTGGAGAATCTATGTGAGATAATATGAACTCATTCCTTGTATTGTTCCCTTTTATGATTTTACTTGACTCCTCCTGTTGTAGAGAGCTACTGCTGCCTGTCATGACTCCTGCCTACCTGTCTGGATTTCTTTAGAATTCAGCATGGTGCTGCCATAACCTTTTTATCAGAGGTTCCCAAAGTGGGAGACACTGCCCCCTGGGGCAGTGCTGGAACGATGGATCCAGGGAGGGTGGTAGTAGGTTAGGGTGCAATTGAAGGGCACTGAATAAAAATAAGGGGGCAGTAGAAGCATAAGGAAAGAAGAGAAGAGAATTTTGAAAAACCATTTGCCTATGTTTCATGTGTTGTGTAACAGAGTTAAAATCATAGTGATTACATTATTTTCCAAATAAACATACAAAATGCAAATGCAAGTTATAAACAATCAGTGGTCAAGTCTGTCAACAGATCTTAACAAGCACGTATTGGCAGGAATATGTGCATGTAATGACTTGTTTACAATATGATACTATGTGGTTACACGATGGAATATTGTGTCATCAAAATTTCAATGGAGGAAAAACTCACAAATTTATAATAAGTTATTAAATTTAAGATGAGTCACTTTTAAAATAAATTTTTACATTTTTTTTAAATGATGTAAGTTTCCAAAAAAAAAAAATGCTAAAGGATTAAAGAAAGTAGATTTCCAGGGAGTGCACTGAGTAATTTTTTTTTTAAAGGGAGCAGTAGACCAAATAAATTTGGGAACTTCTGTTCTAGATCATAGCTTTAGCCATACCTTCCTGTCTAGATCTATATATTCTCTCTTTCTGGGCCTATTAATTCCCCATAATCATTGACACAGGTAGAGAGAGAATGCAAAGTTAACATTCCTTTACAAATGACTTAATGTTGTATAGTGATGATATCTCTTGTGGCTTTGATGACCTACCACACATTGACCTAATGTTTTCATGAAAAGATTTACAAAATAATAACAGCTCACACATTTCCTCTTGCAGTCTATCTACTCTTTGTCAGTCAGTAAACGTTTATTAAGTGCTTATTGTGTTCCAGATACTGTACCCCTTTTATCACCAAAGTGTTCCTCATGCAATGGTAGTTCCTAATAGTGTCTGCCTTCTTAGACAACACCTTACTAGGATAACCTGTGACAAGTAATGTAATGTCAGTATTATTAAGCCCATTTTATGGCTGAGGAAACTGAGGCTCAGAAAAGTGGAGTCATAGAGTGGAAAATACACTGGATTTGGAGTCAGAGAACATTGCTTCAACTCCTAGTTACTGTTCCAAACCCAGCTGTGGTACTTGTGGCCTGTGTAATGTTTGTCACTTTATTTCTTTAAACCTAAGTTTTTTTCATTTGTAAAATGAGTGGGGTGGGTCTACATTCCTCCTAAGGTCCTCTCCAAGTCTAAATCTATGGTCTTATAGAATTGAATTGTCCAATATCACACAGTGTCAGAGACAGGACTCAAACCCAGATGTTCTAAATCTAAAGCCAAGGTTCTTTCCAGTCTACCAAGTTGCAGACAATAATGTCCAGATCCATGTCATTATAACTTGTAGTTTAGAGCCCATTGTCTTAGAAGCACAATTTTAATTATTTTTCTCTAAATATTTTACTTTTCCACAATGCCTAATATGGAAGCTGATGCTACTGCTGCCTGCTCTCACATCTTTCTGCAGTTTATTTCCATTAACTTGGGCAAAATGTTAAATTGGCCTTACAAGTAGCCACTCCAATAGAGGATGGGGCATGGTGAAATCTTTATATCATGAGTTTTATTCATGGGAAAGACCCCAGAGTTAATCATTTAGCTATAGCCTAATAGAGAAAAGAGTATGTGTTGGGGATGATAAAAATAGAGCTGGCAGTGTAGCATGAACACAGATTATGGAACACCTTGGATGCTAAATTTAGATCTGACGCAAAAAGCAATAGAGAACCATTTTAGGTTTTCAAACATGTTGAAAGTGATGTAAGATTAACTAAGCAATGGAAGGATGATTTGGGATAGTGGGTAAATAGGCTATTATAATCATCCAAGTATGAGGTTTTAACAACCCACTCACTGGTCCAGAGGACTGGGGTGCCTTCTTCTAAAAAGCAATCCCAATCTTATGCTAAGTAAGGATGGGTTCATTCTTAGGAAAGTCTGCCTATAAAGATACCAGTTCATTCAGCTATTATCTCTGGCTCATTCAGAGTATATAACCCTAGGGAAAATCACTTGAGCAAAACTTAGTTTTGGTTCATGTCTAGGGGCTCCTCCAAAAGGAACTGATAGGATCTCTTTTAGAAAGGTACTCAATATAGAAAGTAGATTAGGTACAGAAGAGGGGTTATTTCCTCCACTACCTAGGACTCATAAGTATGCATCTACAAATGTTTAAAATATATACAAATACCTAAACAAATATTTCATTTTCATCTTGGTTCTAACTCCTGGCAAGTTTAGGCTCATCTTTCTATTGATGCTTATCTTTTCCTAGAAGTATTGTGGTGTTTGTAGGAAGCATCATCTCTTCTGAAAAGCATTGTAGTAGCTATAGGAAGTGCCTTCCACATTATAACTGGAACCAATTAAGGGATCCTGGAACTCCCAGTCTCTTCAGCTCAGGAGGTTGCTGCTGAGGCTCATGACACACCATCTCAGAATTGGTGTTCAGTCACCTGCGCTCATGGAAAACAATACAAAGTAGTCAGAGACTGAGATGCAATCTCAGGTTCACCACATACTTTTGCTGTCATTTGTGAAGAGCCACCATAGTTAAGATTGTGAGAAAACCCATCCTGCTCCTAGGGTAGAATGGAAATGATTTCTCCTTTAAAGTGTCCTGAGTTGATAGCTCTTGCTATTCAGTGGTTAATCTTCTTTGGCACCCCTCACCTGCAAATGGAATGAGGGAATGGGGAATATGGGGCATGCCTAATCAGAAACTTCTAGTTGAGCATATATATCATTTATCAAGGGATCCACAGGAAAGGGCCAGGGTAAATATGTTACTGGAATGGAAATATGTAGCAAGGAAAATTGCTTAGAGCACTCCACTCCATGGGCTGTGCTCTAAACCAGACCAGATCAAAGAGTCTTAATTACCTCCATTACATGGAATGTACATTGATAATGTTCTGGACTAGTATGGTGGCAGAGGAGAGGAAGGAATAAATCTGGGAGATACTTTGGTGATTAGCAATACATTGAGGATGAAGGAAAGGGAGGAATCAAAAATGATTCCAAGGTATCTAGCTTGGGAGATGAGGAAAATCTTAGACTTTTCCACCCACTCCAATTGGAAGACTTCTATCTCTCCTTGGCAATCCTTTATCCTAAAGTATTTTCATCGTACTTATCACATATTGCGTTGTATCATAGTTATTTTCTGTCATCTCCCCTACAAATTCATAAGTTACTAGAGGACAAGGTCAATGCCTTGCTCATTTTTGTAATCCCACAATTGAGATCAAAACAGGGGATTATAAGAACTGTGTTGTCTACTCTTAACAGTCAATTCAGTTCAACAAATATTTATTTTCAATGAATATTATTTTATTTTATTGCCTGCCCTTACCCCTCCTTGACAAGGCAAATAATTTGATAAAGATTATACATGTGCAGTCATGCAAAACATTTTCATATTTGTCCTATTGAAAAAGAAAATAATGACCAAAAAAAACCCTCAAGAATAATAAAGAATTTTTTTTTAAAAAAGTATGGATCAGGGGGGCGGAGCCAAGATGGCGGAGTAGAAGGACGCACATTTACGAGCTCCGAGCCCACAACCCATGGAATTGAGGTAAAAGGAGATCCCCATAAATTCTGAATCTCTGCAGGGGGTGCATAAACATAGGGGAAGAGATTTCCGTTCCACTGAACCCTGGAGAGCCGTCCCCGGGGTCCATCGCGCTCTGGAAAGCGGACCCCACCCCCACCCCTGGCCGCGACCCAGAGAAGCTGACCCGAGCAGACTTCAGAGAGGAAAGCTCCGGGGGAAGCTCCGGCAGCCGGGAAAGTCCCTCCGCCCACAGAAGCTACAGGTCAGTAAGAAAGAAAGCTGCGATAGGGGAGGGGAGCGGAGCGTCTCCGTGACTTGGGCCCCCTCGGGAGGAAGCGGCGGCGGCAGAGACGGAGGCGGGAAGCGGCGGAGGCAGAGGCGTGGGCGGGCGGCTGAGGCGGCAACGACCCGGCCCAGGACTCAGGAATCCCCCAGCAGCAGGTAGGATCTTCAATACTGAAGGTCTTTCCAACCTGAGGGAGCCGAGCCGGGGAGACGGCCCTGCCCCCACCCTGCTCTACTGCTGAACGCCTCTGAATAAAACCCCCAAGGGAACTGAACACAGCAGGCGGGGCCCCCCACCCCCACCCGCTCCGTTCCTGAAAGTCTCTGCAGAACGCCCCTGAGGGCCCAAGCAGGAGGCGGCCCTGCCCCCACCCCTGCGTCAGAACTAAAGCTTGCCTCCGGAAAGCCCATTTGAATCTCAGAGGCCAAGCACTTGCTGGGCGGATCCAGGCGGGGGTGGAAAGGAATCTCAGAAATCAAGTAACTGGCTGGGAAAATGCCTAGAAAGGGGAAGAAAAATAAGACTTCGGAGAGTTTTTTCCAACAAATGCAAATGATCCCGACCTTCGGATCTGATGGGGAGGACGAGAACGTATTTTTCCCATCAGGGAAAGATGTGGAGGGCGGGGCCTCAGTACCCCAGACACCCCAGGGGGGTGTTGGGTGGGCTCAGGCCTTGGAAGAGCTTAAAAAGGATTTTGAAAAGCAAGTTAGACAGGTGGAGGAAAGACTGGGAAGAGAAATGACAAAGATGCAAGAAGAGTATGAAAAAAAGGTCAATATCTTGGTAAAGGAGACCCAAAAAAATGCTGAGGAAATTAACACCTTGAAAAATAGGCTCACTCAATTGGCAAAAGAGGTTCAAAAAGCCAATGAGGAGAAGAATGCATTCAAAAGCAGAATGAGCCAAATGGAAAAAGAGGCTCAAAAGCTCACTGAATTTAATAGTTCTCTCAAAATTAGAATGGAACAGATGGAGTCTAATGACTTTCTGAGAAACCAAGAAATCACCAAACAAAACCAAAAGAACGATAAAATGGAAGAGAATGTGAAATATCTCATGGGAAAAACAACTGACCTGGAAAATAGATCAAGGAGAGACAACTTAAAAATTATGGGACTACCTGAAAGCCATGATCAAAAAAAGAGCCTAGACATCGTCTTGCATGAAATTATCAAGGAAAACTGCCCTGACATTTTAGGACCAGAGGGCAAAATAAGTATTGAAAGAATCCATCGATCACCACCTGAAAGAGATCCAAAAAGAGAAACTCCTAGGAACATTGTGGCCAAATTCCAGAACTCCCAGCTCAAGGAAAAAATCTTGCAAGCAGCTAGAAAGAAACAATTCCAGTACTGTGGAAATACAATTAGGATAACCCAAGATCTAGCAGCTTCTACATTAAGGGATCGAAGGGCGTGGAATAGGATATTCCAGAAGGCACAGGAACTAGGACTGAAACCAAGAATCACCTACCCAGCTAAACTGAGTATAATATTTCAAGGGAAAATATGGTCTTTCAATGAAACAGAGGACTTTCAATCATTCTTAATGAAAAAACCAGAGCTGAAAAGAAAATTTGACTTTCAAACACAAGAATGAGAGGAAGCATGCAAAAGTAAACAGCAAGGAGAAGTATTAAGGGACTTACCAGAAATGAACTGTTTGCATTCATACAGGGAAGGACAATATTTCTAACTCTTAAAACTTTTCAGTATCTGGGTGGTTGGTGGGACCACACATACACATGTACACGCATGCACACACATACACACATGCATTCACATGCAGAGACAGAGAGCACAGATTGAACTGAATAGGATGGGACCATACCTTAAAAGAAATTAAGGTAAATGGTGAGAGAGAAATGTAGTGAGAGGAAAGAGGGGGAAATGGAAGGGGGTAACTATATGCCATTTAAGAGGCAAGTAGGAGATGTTTTTTAGTGGAGGGAAAAAGAGGACAGCTGAGGGAAAAAAAAAACAAAAACAAAAACAAATAAACAAAAGTTTACCCTCATCACATTTGACTAAACGAAGGAGTGAAATGCACACTCATTTTGGTATGAAAACCTATTTTACAGTATAAGAAAGCGGGGGAGAAGGAGATATTGGGGGGGGGATGATAGAAGGGAGGGCAAAAGGAGGAGGGAGTAATTGAAAGTCAATACTTGGGGAGGGACAGGATCAAAGGACAGAAGAGAAACAATGAGGGGCAGGTTAGGAGGGATGGCAATTCAGTTAGTCTTACACAACACGACTATCAGGAAGGTCATTTGCAAAGCTACACAGATATGGCCTATATTGAATTGCCTGCCGTACCAAAGGGAATGGGTGGGGAGGGAGGGATGGGGAGAATTTGGAACTCAAAGTTTTAGGAACAATTGTTTAGTATTGTTGTTGCAACTAGGAAAGAAGACATACAGTTAATGAGGAATAGAAAGTCATCTGGCCCTACAGGAGAAAAGAGAAGATAGAGACAAGGGAAGGGAGGGATGACAGAAGAGAGGGCAGATTGGAGATAAGGAAAATTAGATTGCTTGGGGTATTGGGGTGGGGGGAGGGAAGAAAAGGGGAGAAAATTTTGGAACCCAAAAATTTGTGTAAATGAATGTAAAAAGCTAAATAAAAAAAAAAAAAAAAAACGAAGAAAAAAGTATGGATCAATCTGCATTCAGACTCCATCATTTCTTTCTTTGAAGTTGTATATCATCATACCATAAGTTCTTTGGAATTCTCTTTGGAATAGCTATGTCATTCACAGTTGATCATCCTTACATTTTGCTATTACTGTGTACAATGTTCTGGTTCTGCTCATTTCCCTTTGCATCAGTTCATGTAAGTCTTCCCAGATTTTTTGGGAAGATTTTTTCTGAAAGCATCCTGCCCATCATTCCTGATAGCATAATGGTATTTCATCACACTCATATACCACAACTTGTTTAGTCATTCCCCAGTTGATGGATATCTCCTCAATTTCCAATTCTTTCCCGCCACAAAAAGAGGTGCTATAAATATTTTGGTCCTAACTTAGTCCTTTTCCTTTTTTTCAAAAATTTCTTTGGGATTCAGATCTAGTAATGGTATTGCTGAGGCAGGGGATATTATTGATTTTCTCTATGATTTGTTCTTGATCCACTCATTCTTTATGATTAGATTATCTTCCAATTACTTTTTGATCTATGTTTCCTCAGCCCCTTATTGATTTTTCTTTACTGCATTATGGTCTGGAAAGGATGCATTTGATATTTCTGCTTTTCTGCATTTGAAGTCCCCCATCAGTATCGTTTATTGTACTATTTCCCCCTATAACTCATTTAACTTTTCCTTTAAGAGTTTGGATTCTATTCCATTTGGTACATACATAATTAGTGCTATATTATTTCATTGTCTATGGTACCTTTAAGTAAAATGTAGTTTCCCTGCTTATAACTTTTAATTAGGTCTATTTTGCTTTGTCTGAGATCATGATTGCTACCCTTGCTTTTTTTTTTTACCTCAACTGAAGATTCTGCTCTACTCCCTTATTTTTACTCTGTATGTGTCTCTCTCTTCCAAGTGTATTTCTTGTAAACAACATAGTGTACAATTCTAGTTTTTAATCCATTCTGCTATCTATTTCTGTTTTATGGGTGAGTTTATCCCATTCACATTCACAGTTTTGATTAATATCTGTATTTCCCTCCATCCTCTTTTCTTTGTTTATCCTTCTCTTTCTTTTTACCCTGTCCCTCCTCAAAAGTTTGTTTTACTTCTGACCACTACCTCCCTTAATCTACCCTCCCTTCTATCAGTCTCCTTCCCCTTCTCCTATCTCCTTCCTCTTCTATTTCCTTTGTAGGGTTCAATAGATTTCTGTACCCTACTGAGTCTGTATGTTATTCCCTTTTTAAGCAAATTGCAATGAGAGTAAGGTTCAAATATTCCCTGTCAGTCCCACTCCCCATCTTCCTCTCCATTGCAAAAATTCTTCCTTTTGTGTCTCTTTATGTGAGATAATTGTCCGTATTCTTCCTTTCCTTTTTCCCAGTACATTTTTCTTTCTTACCCCTTAATTTTAATTTTTTTGGATATCATCCCTTCATAGTTAGTTCACAGGTATGCCCTCTGTCTGTATTCTCCTTCTAATTCCCCTAATAATTTTATGGCTCTTAGGAGTTACATTTATCATCTTCCCTTATAGGAATGTAAACTTTAACGTTATTGATTCCCTTATGATTTCTCTTTCCTGTTTACTTTTTAATGCCTCTCTTGAGTCTTGTATTTGAAAGTGGTATGGTCACTGCTCTGGTCTTTACCCAGGAAGGGACCTTGTTCCCCTGCACCTACCAGTCCCAGCATCTTCCTAGCCCTGGAACTATAACCAAGTCCCCAGCTTTCCTACAGCTGCAATTGCTTGCACTTCCCTCTGTCTTGGAACTGAGATCAGGGTTTGTACTCTCCAGTGAACAACCACAAGCACTCATCTCTGCTGTGGAACCTTGACCCCTGCTCCCCTGTGGTAGCAAGTCTTATCTCTCCTTTTGGTCCCAGGTCTGTAAGGGCAATGCAGCAGGGTCCTCAACTCAGCACCGGCAAAATGTCCCCTGCAATCTCCTTCTGATCAGTTATTTGATCACACACACACTCACACACACACACACACACACACACACACACACACACACACACATCCCCCATGGTCCATGGGCTGAAAGCTCCTAAATTTGCTGCCACCACCAACACAGTTGCCTCCAAGGCCCAGCTCTGACATTATCAGTGCTGCTCCAGGCCTGATCACCATCCTTGTGAGACAGACCTTTCCTTTTGAACCCACTAAATTTTCTTGTAATGGAAAATTATTTCACCTGAACTTTTGTTGGTTCTGATACTCCAGAATTTGATTTGACATGTTATTTTAGAGTTGCCTGGAGGGGAATTTGGGAGAGCTTAGAAAAGTATATATCTACTCTGCCATCTTGGTTTGGCCTCCCCCACAGATATTTAAGTACCTGTTATCTTAGGCTCAGCACTGAAGATACAAAGACAAAAGAAATAAAAAGTAGTTGCTGTCTTCAAAGAGCTTACATTCTACCAAATGGGGGTGTGTGGTTGCGGGGGTGGGTGCTATGCTGACCTTTCAAGGAAGCTAGGGATGATAGAGATAATCAAAGGTTGCATTCCAGACATGGAGGACCACATCTCCCATGAAGGTGGGAGATGGAATATTTTGTACTGGGACCTGCCTTTAGTTTTTACTTTCTTAGTTCAATGACTTTCATCTTCATTATACTTCCCATGTAATGCAAAAATGATACCATCTGTCTGTTTTGGAGTCTTTCTTATAGTTGGCAGTCAAAATCAACTCCATGGTCAGTGGAAAGAGCATATAGCATTTTATCCAAGACCTTTGAATTCTTTCAAAACTCTGAGGCGGATCCCATCTGGTCCTGATAATTTCTTTATATTTAGTTTGCCAATTAAGTTAGAATGTCTTAAGCATTTACTACTATTTATTCTCATTTCTGACCTGTCTGTTTCAAACCAGCTCCAGATGTGTTTAGAATAAAGACTGGCAAAAGCACTTCACTCTCATTTCTCATAGCTTTGCTGAACTCGAGACTTCATCGTGCTATAGAAACCTTTTCATCCTGCAAGATTACTTCAGTCTTAGAATTTACACCTTGGAAGTAGCCTCTGCAGCCCCTCCCTCTGATTGGATGGCTCCTCCCAGAACTTCCATTTGGGAAAGAGCTCCCAGATGAGCCATCCCTTGATTTCTCACAAGGCTGCTGCACTCCAGACTTCTGCATCATGCATCTCTCCCACTAGTGCCTTACGCTTCTTTTTATGTGGTGTCTTAAGGGTAGGGATTGTCTTTTTGCTTATTTTTGTGCTCACAGCAGTTCTTGTCACATTGTAAGCACTTAATAAATGCTTGTTGACTGAGTTGAGTTATATCATTAAATTAGTTTTCTGAAAATGCAGACCTGGTTAGAGTATGTTTACTGCAGAAAGGAATCTTTAAATAAATAACTAGGGGTTGAGGCTAGGGTCGGTGAAGAACTGAGAAATGCTATAAGTGGAGCACCCCTTCTGAAGCTTGGTGCTTTTCAGTCGTTTAGTAATGTTCGATACTTCATGACCCAGTGGGCCATGGCATACCAGTACTGTCCATAGGTTTTCATGGCAAAGATATTGTTGTAGTTTGCATTTCCTTCTCTGTTACTCTTCTAAGGTTACCTCTCCCCAGTTTATATTTTGGGTCCCTAAAGGGATGATTGCTATGCGGTTCAAGGTGTTCTCTGGGTCCACACTTCCACAAGTATAACTTGGGAGTACTTTCCAGCACATTTATCCTATAATCACCAGCCTATAGCACAAGTTTCTCAAAACAAATGTATTTATTAAGATAGCATTGTAAGAATGATCCAAGAGAATTCCAAAAGACTCATACTGGAATCCAAAAATCCAAACCCAGAGAAGAACCAAATCCAGAGAAGAGCTATGGAATCAGAATTCAGAGTGAAGCATATTATTTTCACTTTTTTGGTTTGTTTTTTCTTTCTCATGGTTTTTCCCTTTTGTTCTGATTCTCATTTAACAACATGACTAATGTGGAAATATGTTTAACATGACTGTACATGTATAACCTATATCAGATTGCTTGCTGTCTTTGGGAGTGGGGCAGGGAAAGGAGGGAAGTAGAAAAAACTGGAACTCCAAATCTTATCAAAATGAATGTTGAAAGCATCTTTACATGTAATTGAAATAAAATAAAATATTATTAAGAAAAAAGAGATAGAATTATAAGGATAACAGAACCCTACCCCCACAAACCTGGGCTGTATTCTCCCACAAATATACATGTACAACATCAATGGGAAGAGTGATTAAACAAAGTACACTACAAAAGAAGACACATGCAAGGAAACACATTTCACCCAGGCCACTCATAGCTCTGGCACTGCAGAGCCCTGATGTCCTTTCACCATCTAGCTGCATCTTTCTGATCCCTCTGGGTGCAGTATCTCTGCTGGGCAGGTCATTTACCTATGTTCCCTGGGTCTGTTCCTCTTCACAGCTCAACTCTGGGGATGACCAGGGCTGACTCTCAATTCACAAAACTCCTCTGCTTTGACTCATTGACCTTGCTTTCTGCTGGGTGAGATGTTTCCTACTAGAAAAGTAGTTTTAGGGGGGCGGAGTCAAGATGGCGGAGTAGAAAGACTCATGTATGCTAGCTCCAAACCCACAGTCCATGGATTTAATGTAAGAAGAGCTCCCCACAAGTTCTGGATCACTGCAGGGTGTGCAGAAACACAGTGGAAGAGAGTTCCATTCCAGAGAGCCCTGGAGAGCCATCCCCAGGGTCCGTCGCGCTCCAGAAAGCGGACCCCACCCCAGCGCTGCCCTGGCCGAGGCCCCAGAGGAGCTGATCCGAGCAGGCTTCAGGGACGGAACCTCCAGCGGCCGCGAAGGTCCCTCTGCCCACAGATGCTACAGGTCAGTAAGAGAGACAGCTGGGCTGGACAAGAGGGGAGCAGGGTGTCTCCGTGGCTCAGGCCCCCTCGGGAGGAGATGGCAGAGGCAGAGGCAGAGGCAGGGGCAGGAAACGGCAGAGCCAGAGGCGGCAGCGGCCCGGACTCCCCAAGTAGCAGGCAGGATCTTCATTACTGAAGGTCTCTGCATAAAGCCCGTGAGGGAACTGAGCCTGGGAGATGGCTCTGCCCCACCCACTCCATTCATGAAGGTCTCTGCATAAAGCCCCTGAGGGAACTGAGCCTGGGAGGTGGCCCTGCCCCCACCCCAGCACCAGAACTAAACCTCACATTGAATAGCAGCCACACCTGCTGTGGAAAGCCCATTTGAATCTCAGACCCCAAGCACTAGCTGGGTGGATCTAGGCAGGGGTGGAGAGGAATCTCAGAAGTCAAGTAACTGGCTGGGAAAATGCCCAGAAAAGGGAAGAAAAATAAGACTATAGAGAGCTTTTTTGAGCAGGTACAAATGTTCCCGCCATTTGGTTCTGACAATGAGGAAATATTCTTGCCATCAGGGAAAGACGTGGAGGGCGGGGCCTCGGTACCCCAGACATCTCAGAGGGATGTCAGGTGGGCTCAGGCCTTGGAAGAGCTCAAAAAGGATTTTGAAAAGCAAGTTAGACAGGTGGAGGAAAAACTGGGAAGAGAAATGAGAGAGATGCAAGAAAAGTATGAAAAATGGGTCAATACCTTGCTAAAGGAGACCCAAAAAAATGCTGAAGAAAATAACACCTTGAAAAATAGGCTCACTCAATTGGCAAAATAGGTTCAAAAAGCCAATGAGGAGAAGAATGCTTTCAAAAGCAGAATTAGCCAAATGGAAAAAGAGGTTCAAAAGCTCACTGAAGATAATAGTTCTCTCAAAATTAGAATGGAACAGATAGAGTCTAATGACTTTCTGAGAAACCAAGAAATCACCAAACAAAACCAAAAGAATGAAAAAATGGAAGAGAATGTGAAATATCTCATGGGAAAAACAACTGACCTGGAAAATAGATCCAGGAGAAACAATTGAAAAATTATGGGACTACCTGAAAGTCATGATCAAAAAAAGAGCCTAGACATCATCTTCCAGGAAATTATCGAGGAAAACTGCCCTGACATTCTACAACCAGAGGGCAAAATAAGTATTGAAAGAATCCATCGATCACCACCTGAAAGAGATCCAAAAAGAGAAACTCCTAGGAACATTGTGGCCAAATTCCAGAACTCCCAGGTCAAGGAGAAAATCTTGCAAGCAGCTTGAAAGAAACAATTCCAGTATTGTGGAAATACAATCAGGATAACTCAAGATCTAGCAGCTTCTACTTTAAGGGATCGAAGGGCGTGGAATAGGATATTCCAGAAGGCAAAGGAACTAGGACTCAAACCAAGAATCACCTACCCAGCAAAACTGAGTAGAATACATCAGGGGAAAATATGGTCTTTCAATGAAACAGAGGACTTTCAAGCATTCTTGATGAAAAGACCAGAGCTGAAAAGAAAATTTGACTTTCAAACACAAGAATGAAAAGAAGCATGAAAAAGTCAACAGCAAAGAGAAGTCATAAGGGACTTACCATAAGTGAACTGTTTACATTCCTACATGAAAAGACAATATTTGTAACTCTTAAAACGTTTCAGTATCTGGGTAGTTGGTGGGATCACACACACACATACACACACATATACATGCGTGCACGCACACACACATACACACATGCATGCACACACAGAGACAGAGAGCACAGAGTGAATTGAATAGGATGGCACCATATCTTAAAGAAATTAAGGTAAATGGTGAGAGAGAAAGGTAGGGGGAGGAAAGGGTGAATTGGAATGGGGTAAATTATATATCATTTAAGAGGCAAGCAGGAGACTTTTTAGTGGAGGGAAAAAGAGGAGAGCTGAGAAAAAAACATGAAGTTTACCCTCATCACATTCAACTAAAGGAAGGAATAAAATGCACACTCATTTTGGTATGAAAACCTATCTTACAGTACAGGAAAGTGGGGGAGAAGGAGATAAGCAAGGTGGGGGGATGATGGAAGGGAGAGCAATGGGAGGAGGGAGCAATTTGAAGTCAACACTCAGGGAGGGACAGCATCAAAAGACAGAATAGAAACAATGAGGGGCAGGATAGGATGGAGGGTAATTCAGTTAGTCTTACACAACACGACTATTATGGAAGTCATTTGCAAAACTACACAGATAGGGCCTATATTGAATTGCCTGCCTTCCCAAAGGGAATGGGTGAGGAAGGAGGGATGAGGAGAATTTGGAGCTCACGTTTTAGGAACAACTGTTTAGTATTGTTGTTGCTACTAGGAAATAAGACATACAGTTAATGAGGAATAGAAAGTCATCTGGCCCTATGGGACAAAAGAGAAGATGGGGACAAGAGAAGGGAGGGATGACAGAAGAGAGGGCAGATTGGAGACAGGGAAAATTAGATTGCTTGGGGTATTGGGGTGGGGTGAGGGGAGAAAAGGGGAGAAAATTTGGAACCCAAAATTTTGTGAAAATGAATGTAAAAAGTTAAATTAATTAATTAATTAATTAAAAAGAAAAAAAGAAAAAAAATAGAAAAGTAGTTTTACTACAAGAAATCATGAACAATGGAGCATGGCAGCCAGTTGTTGGGAAGAGAAATCCCCTTAATTCCTCCAGAGAAGAACATGTCCTTTTCAAGGACTGAGTTCTTCCACAACTGGAAGTCTCTTTTTGACACCAGAGGCAAAAATAAGAGCTATTTCCTGCTAAAACTAATTCCCTACGCAGTGTTGTGGGTATTTTTTTTCATTTTTCATATTAATAATTTTATTTTCCTCTTATTGTTTCTTAATCTAATTAACTAATATTTTATTTTATTAGATTTTTTTTACAGTTTTCAATTTATTTTTAGTTTTCAGCATTCACTTCCATAAGTTTTAAATTTTCTCCCTCTCTCTCCCCAAGATGTCATGCAATGTGATACACACATTCCTATGAAATACATTTTCACATTAGTCATGTTTCAAAGAAGAATTATAACAAATGGGAGAAATTATGATAAACAAACCAAAAGAAAAAAGAAAATCGTCTGCTTCACTCTGCATTCTGACTCCATAGTTCTTTCTCTTCATGTGGATGGCATTTTCCATCATGAGGCTTTTGGAATTGTTTTCAGTACTTGCATTGCTGAGAAGTCTATCAAAATCAGTCTTTGCACACTGTGGCTGTTTCTGTGAACAATATTCTTCTGGTTCTGCTCACTTCACCGAGCATCAGTTCATATAAGTCTTACCAGGATTTTTGAAGTCCGTCTGTTCATCATTTCTTATAGCACAATTTCATTACATTCGTATAGCACAAGTGTGTTTTATTTTTTTAAAGAGCAATCAGGAGGGTGGCCAATCCTTAACTGATCTCTGATGACATCAAGGTTGACTGAAGAATTTCTTCATACTTCATAAATATTTAACAAAAAGTGTGGAAACTTCTCTGCACTTTAAATCTTTAATTCTTCATTGTTTCTTACTTGCCCTTTTGTTGGTGTTGGTGTTGTCACATCCAACTCTTCATGACCCCATGGATCACAGCACACCAGAACCTTTGATCCTCCGCTGTCTCCCACAGTCTGGATAACCATCTCGTCATCTGCCACCCCTTTCTCCTTTTGCCTTCAATCTTCTCCAGTATCAGGATATTTTCCACTGAGGCCTGTCTTCTCATTATATGGCCAAAGTATTTAAGCTTTAGCTTCAGTAGCCTGAATATATGTATAGCCTGAATTAATTTCTTTAAATATTGATTGATTTCATCTCTTTGTTGTCCAAGGGACTCTCAAAGACTTCTCCAGCACCACAATTCAAAAGTGTTCATTCTCTAGCATTCAGCCTTCCTTATAGTCTATATTTCACAACCAATGGAAAAAACATTTTTTTTTTGTTGGTGTTCAGTCATTTCAGTCATGTCCAACTCTTCATGACCCCATTTGGCGTTCTCTTGGCAAAGATATGTGAGTGGTTTGTTTCCTTTTCCAGTTAATTTTACAGATGGTAAAACTTTGAGTATACAGACCTTTGTCAGCAAGGTGATTTCTCTGCTTCTTAATATGCTTTCCAGATTTCTCATAGCTTTCCTTCCAAGGAGCGTGAGATTCATAGCTGCAGTTGTTGTCTGCAGTGACCTTTGAGCCCAAGAATACAAAGTCTGACACCACTTCCATTTCTTTTTCCTCTGTTTGCCAGGAAGTGAAGAGACCAGTTACCATGATCTTAGTCTCTGTAAATTTATCAACCGGGTTCACGAGGAGAGGAGAGGGCTCTGGATCAATTTCTTCAAAATGTAATAGCAAAATTGTTATGACAAATTTGAGTCTCTGGCTAATTAGCTCAGTTTGACAATGCACTGTATTCATGAGGCCAGTTTCATGGTTGAACCCCAATTCTTTTTACTATTGCATTATCTGTGCACCACCTGTATATACAAGTCACTTAACCCTTCTGGGACTCATCTCCTCATTTATAAAGTCAAGGATATAAAGTCAAGGAATTGGACAAGATAACCCTTGAGATCATCTTCCAGTTCTAAAAGCAGGGTCCTCTATGATCATCACATGAACTAGTTAGAATCCTTCTGGTCCTTGTACATGGAGGACCCTATTCACCCCAGTCAGCCTTTGCATAAATACATGCCATTGGTCCTGAAGGAGAAAGGGCATCAGTGGAGCAGCACCTACTGAGCTCTCTTACTGGAAAAGGAACTCAAAGCACTTACCCTCCTGATGATAGGCCTGGAGCATTTCTTTGTGAAGAAAGTCAATCTATCATTTTGTAAAATGAAATTATTTCTATGTCCAAATGTGTGGGCTATAGGGAGAAAATGCTTTCCTGATCCTTTATATCAAATTCGGTACAACACATAATCCCATACAAGTAATTTGTTTGGTTTCTCTCCATTTACTGTATATTCCAAAGGACTGTGATTTTATCAGCATGGGTCCTCTATTGATTCAAATCACGGCCCCATGATGATTCTATAAAGAGTCTTCCTGAATTTCTGTGACTGAAAAAAAATCATTACTTTGTAGACAATCTGGTAATAGGACTCTCTGAATTTTTAGCAAGGCTGATCTTCACATGACAGATACCCAATTCATTACCATGCCCATATGCAAAATCTTTCCAGCTTGGTAAGACCTATGAAAACATGCATTCTGGCACAACCTTTGAAAACACCGTCACCTTTCTTTCCATTGAGCAGACTCTCTAACAAATATTGAAAGAAAAAAAAGGCTGAGACAAATTAACTCTGTATACCTTTTGTCTTACTGCCTTGTAAGCAGTAATCAGACTTTTTCACACCATTTATTTCTTTTTTCTAATACCCTTAACTACCTGGAACCTGTTAAAACTAACAACTAATCCAGAAATATATAATGTTCTCCCTTCCCTCAAAAAAATACATGCTATGAAGGGAAATGATAGGTATGTATAGGATATCTTTCCAGTTCATATCCTGAATCCAAACTACTTTTTCATAGAATCAAACACTTTAAGGCTCTGAGGGACCTTAGAGATCACCTAGTCCAACTTTTACATTTTACATATGAAAACTCAACTCTACAGATAGTAAAATGCAGAGCTAGAACTAGAACTCATGTTCTTTGGCTGTAGATCAAGGATTTTATTGTAAGGCTGGATAGGCAACTTTGTTTCACATTTACCAGTCAACAAACACTCTACTATGTTTCAGACACTGTGGTAGATAGACACTGAGAATATAAAGGCAGAAACAAAAGATAACCCCTTCTTTCTTGTTCAGTCGTGTCCAACTCTTTGTAACACCATTTGGGGTTTTCTTGGCAAAGATACTGGAATGGTTTGCCATTTCCTTCTCCAGTTCATTTTACAGATGAGGAAACTGAGGTAAACAGGATTAAGTGACTTGCCCAGGGTCACATAGCTAGTTAGTGTCTGATGCCAGATTTGAACTCAGGAAGATTAGTCTTCCTGACTCCAGGCCTGGGACTCTATCCCACCTACCACCCAGCTGCCCCTCTTCCCACCCCTTCAAGGAGGTTCTATTCTTTTTGGGCATGTACAATACAAGCAAGTGCAAAGTATATTCAACATAAATAAAAGATAATTTAGGGGGAGTATGTGTAGCTGGGAGGATCAAGAAAGACAGCACTGACTTGGAGGATTCTAAGCTGGAAGTGAGGAAGGAGCACATTCCAGGCAGAAAGCTCAATCACCAGTCATGGAGAATGGAGATGGAATTCAATAGCAAAGGGGTCAGTTTGGTTGGAACATAATGAAGCACAGACTCAAGGGCTTGGAAAGTAGGGGGAATGAATAGAGGACAGCCCAATGAAGTACAAGCTTTCTTCTTGTCACCTAACCAGCCTACTGAGGCAGCTAGTAGTGCAGTGGATGGAGGGCTTGGAGTCAGGGAGACTTAAGTTCAAATCTGACCTCAGATGCTCAATAGCTAGGTGACCCAAGGCAAGTCACTTGGACTCTGCATGCCTCAGTTTCCTCAACTGTAAAATGGAGATGTAATAATAGTCCCTACTTCCCATGTGAGGATAAAATAATACTTGTAAAAACTGCTTAGCACAGTGCCTGGCACATAGTAGATTACACAAGTGTGTGTGTGTGTGTGTGTGTGTGTGTGTGTGTGTGTGTGTATAACATAAACACTATGGTTGGTTGTTGTCCTTTGTTCTTGAAGAGGACCAAAATGACATCACCATGCTAGAGTCAAATTTCGGTGTGTCCAACTGTAGCTGATCAGACCAATGCAAGCTCAGAATGCTCTACCACAGGTTGGGCACAAATAGTCCATGTGCACATTTGGGGCGGATTCTTTAAATTTATGCATCCCGCATTTCCTTTGAGCTGTTTCAATTTTGCTTTGCTCATAGAGCACAGCACTTTCTCTGATGTGGGCATGCCGTGCTGAGTGGTCCTGTTTCAATGTTTCCCATGTCACACAATCAATTCCAAAGTTCTTAGGAAAGACCTTGAGAGTGTCCTTGTATGGCTTCTTCTGACCACCACATGAACGCTTGCCCTATGTTAGTTCTCCATAAACCCTATAAAATAGTCTTTTTGGCAAGTGTACATTTTGCATTCAAACAACATGACCAGCCCATCGGAGTTGTGCTCTCTGAAGCAGAGTTTGAATGCTTGGCAGTTCAGTTTGAGAATTTTTGAATGCTATGGATAAGTTCACTTACCTTGGTAGCATACTTTCTAGGGATATACATATTGACAATGATGTTGACACACGCATTGCCAAAGCTACCTCAACGTTTGGAATTCTCTGAAGGAAAGTATGGGAGAGAAGAGGTATTAAACTGATTACCAAACTGAAGGTCTACAGAGCTATATTGTGCTGACCTCATTGTTGCATGGCTGTGAAACCTGACCAGTCTACCAGTGCCATGCCAGGAAACTGAATTGCTTCCATTTGAATTGTCTTAGGAAGATTCTGAGGATCATTTAGCAGGATAAGGTATCAGACGTTGAAGTCCTTACTCAAACTGAACTGCCAAGCATATATACTTTATATATATATATATGTGTGTATATAAACACACACATGTGTATATATGTATGTATATGTGCATGTGTATGTATGAAATAAGGGACAGAAAGAGACAATGAGGAATTAAATTATTCCCTCTTCCTCAACTCCTGGCTATATACGTGTGTGTGTGTTTGTCCTCCATTGCCAAAGAAGACCATGCCATCAGAGAAATAATGACATGACTTGCACTTGACTTTGTTTTGAGGGAGGGAGAGAGAGACTCTGCAGGTCACCAGTCTCACTTTTCCTCCAGAGCCATCTGAATCCAGTGACCAGATATTCATCAGAATGACTGGTGATGATCCAGGATGAGGCAATTGGGGTTAAGTGACTTGCCCAAGGTCACACAGCTAGTTAATGTGTCTGAGGTGAGATTTGAACTCAGGTCCTCCTGACTTCTGCACTGGTGCTCTATCCACTGCACCACCTAGCTAGTCAAGAATAAAAAAGGAGGCAAAAAGTCTTCAATTAAATAGCTGTCACAAAGCCCATGCACTAAAGGCTCATAGAATTTACTCAAGAGAAGACTCCTACTTTAACCTACTCCAAACCCTTACACACAGTAGTTTCTCAATTAATATGTGATTAATATCATGCTTCTCCCCACTTTTAATATATACTCCAAAGAGTTTAATGACAAAAAAGAACCAGTCATTGGTACTCAACACATTCTCAACTCAGTTGCCTCTCCTCTCTTATTGGAGAGCTGTAGAGTGGAACACTAAACTTTTCCCTGTAGGGAAGGCTAGAATCTGAACTTCCCAGATAACTGTCCACTTGCCATCAGCAGCTCTAGAGAGGTGGTACCAGGAGTACCTGGTGCTGGGCCACGATGTCCTGGCTATATATAGATATAGCCTGCATATCTATACTTAGATGCAGATATATAGATATAGTTAGATAGATAAATGCGCTGAGGATGGAGCCAAGATGGTAGAGTAAAAGTAAGGACTTGCTTGAGCTCTGCCCCAAATGACTCCAAATACCTGTAAAAAAAATGACTCCAAACCAATTCCAGAGCTGCAGAACCCACAAAATGATAGACTAAAACAAGTCTCCAGCCCAAGTTCAGTAGGAAGGGTCTATTGCACCAGAATGAGAACAGAGCAGAGTTCAACATGGGCCACATCAGCATAGATGGGGCCAGAATAGGCCTCAGGGGACTGAATCACTGGCATCTGTGGCAGTTTCCAGGCTTTTCAACCCACAAATGCCAAAGACAGCAGTAGGAAAACTCTATGAGACCTGGGTGAGAGAGGAGAGGGGTCAGGCCCCACCCTCAGGGTTGCAGTAGTTGCAGCTGCAGCAGTGGCAGCCACAGCAGCTGCTTCCAGAGCTCCTAGCCCACAGACAGTGTGCAGATAGAGGTCTAATCAGAGGGTGATTGCAGGGATCTCTTTTTTGGTGCTGAGGCAGGATTCTCTTGCTTTGCCCTGCTTGGATCTGGGTCGCAGTCCTGAATGGTGGTCCTAGGGTGAGGAGGAGCCCTGGTGTGGTGGAACTTGTGGTGCAGTGGAGAGGGCATTTTCCTCACAGTTTCAAGGCAGAAAAGAGTGTTTGTAGTCACTCACATACTAGAGCCCAGGCCAGGAGAGGAGTAAACGCCTCCCCTTTGATCATACCATCTTGGAAGAACTGAAATTTTACAGGCCCCTAGAAGCATCTTTGAAAACAGCTGCACAAAACCCCTAAAGTTTGAGACAGGAAAACGTGAACATTGAAAGCAGTTGTATGTTAATAAAGAGTTAGAAAGTCATGTATTTGACAGGGAAAATGAGCAAACAGCATAAAAAACTCAGATTATAGAATCTTACTTTGGTGACAAAGAAGATCAAAATATACAACAAGAAGAAGACAAAGCTCCTACATCCAAAGCCTCCAAAACAAATAATTGGTTACAGGCCATGGAAGAGCTCAAAAAAGATTTTGAAAATCAAGTAAGAGAAGTAGAGGAAAAATTGGGAGGAGAAATGAGGGTGATACAAGAAAATCATGAAAAATGAGTCAACAGTTTCCTAAAGGAGACCCAAAAAATACTGTAATAGAAAAGGAAATCTATTTTAATTAATTACATGAATAAAATCCATTGGGAGAAACCCATTGCTTGACCACTTCCCCACTCTACAGCCTTATTCTAGCTTCTGGAGGGATCTTTGCTTTCCTTCCGCTTGCCTTGTCCCTACCCCTACCACCAGCCTCTACTGACTGCTGAAATACAAAACAAAGCAGGGTTAATAGCTGCTAATATGTTTTTATATAACACTAGAATAAACAGAGGCAAAGTAATGGATAGAAATCTAAAGGCAGGAAAGGGAAGTCCTTGTGGGTATACAACAACTTGGAGCAGCTGCTTCAGGAACTGGAGCTTTCCTGTATTAGTTCCTTCAGTTCACAGGAAAGAACAGGAACATAAATTCTGGAGGAGTGCTACATTTAAAAGTTGCATCTTCTTCTCAACCCAGAGTCATGTCAGGAAATATTTGTCGTTAGGCCTGTAAAAGTCATCTCACCCAACCAGAGTCTCACTATTCACAGGTCACTCTCAATCTCCTCCCTCCTCAGTTATATTGTAAACCGGAGTGGCTGCCACTGGGCTAGCAAATACCACTTCTTTTGGAGTCTTTCAAGAGGAAGATGGAGAAACATAAATTTAGAGTCAAGTGCTTGCAAAGTCCACATGGTTTCCAGAAAGAGGCATGCACCAACTTTACTCCTGGATGGTGGCACCCTCCTCTTCCTTTTGGTATCTGCCTCCCAGAACTCCCCATGAACAACCCTGGAAGCTTCCACACAATTCTTGACCTCAGGGGCCAATCAAATCCTGTAGAAGTATGAACCTGTCTAAGGCTAAACCCTGACTTAAATCCAATTCTGACATAGGGTTGTAATGAAATGCATGCAGAAGAATAATGCATAATAAACTTGGAAATGTGGGTCAGAGCTACATTATGGAGAACTTTAGTGACAAAAAGAGGAGTTTGCATTTTATCCTAGAAATAATAGGGGACTTGTGAATTTTTAAATACAGAATTAACATGGCTAGACATATATTTTAGGAATATAACTTAGTCAAGAGTGTGAAGAATGGAAATAGTAATATGATTTCTAGCAAAACATTCATTTAAATTAAATTTCCTAACAAGACAATTTCCCACAGGACTTATTTGTAAAGGGATTTCTCTGATATCACCCAGTCACAGTTCAAGAGTTCAAGTTCAAGAATATCTCTTAAGCATAGCTCTGCTTCTGATATTGTCTTGTCTTGTGTAAAAGGTTACACATTCTGTACCTGAGATTTGGAGGCATCATACACTTTAATGTAATTAGCTACCAGGCTTTCTATATTATATTTTCATTGCTAGAGTATACTTTGAAGCTAGTGTCTTCAAGGAGAAATACTAGTACTATGAAAGTTGAAGAGGGGAAAAGGCCAAGTTAACACATGAAAGAACAAAGTATCACAAGAATATACCAACTGCACTGTTTGCAATGGACCTGCAAATAGATGTGTATGTTTTACAAACTGTTGAAATATCATGCATAGGGACAAGGACTTGAAAAGATCTTTTGAAAGATTACAAACTGTTTCATATGCAAACCAAGAACTCAGTGTCAATGAAATTGATGTTAAGCTAGTGCTTAGGGAAGAAATGGATAGGGGAAAAATGTGACCAACATAAACATTCAAAGGAAAATTCAGAATAAATGTTTATAATGTTTTTAATAGATGTAGTTCCTTGACTCTAAAATAAATTTAAAACACAGTCATCTTTCTATGGATATTCCCTAACTAGATATTTAGAACCCTGTTGCATCGGTCATTTCCATTGTGCCCTTCTCTCTGTGACCCCGTTTGAGGTTTTCTTGGCAAAGATACTGGACTGGTTTGAGATTACCTTCTCCAGGGCATTTTACAGTTGAGGAAACTGAGGCAAACAGGGTTAAGTGACTTGCCCAAGCTAGTATCTGAGGCTGGATTTGAACTTAGGAAACCTAACATATAGCAATAGAAAGGGAAATCTCATTCAAAATAACTAAAAAATGCATAAAATATTCAGCAGTCAATCTACTAAGTCTAAGTCAATCTACTAAAACACACTCCATAGTTGAATACATATAAGTGGCTCCCTGCAGAAATAAAGAAACTGTAGAAATATTCAATGATCCTGGCCGAGCCATGCCAGTATAATAAAAATGACAATAATACTAAAGTTAATTAATATTTTTATGCTATATCAGACTGTCAAAGAGATACTTTACAAAACTCAATAAAATAATAACTAAATTCAGTTAGAAAAATAAGAGATCTAGAATATCAAGGATAATAATAAAACAAGGTAGGTATGAAGAGGAACAGGACTTGCAGATCTCAAACTGTATTAGACAACAGCAGTCATTAAAACCATTTGGCACTGATTGAAAAATAGAAAAATAGATCAATGGAACAGACTAGACAGGGGAGAATCAGAAATCAGAAATAATAGAATTCACTAAGCCAGAGTTCAACAAATCCTAAAAAAAAAAAAAATTACTCACAAAGTCTTGATTTCATAAGATCTGCTAGGAAATCTGGAAGGCAGCCTGGCAGAAATTAGGCTTAGAGCAACACCTTATATTATATTCCAGAATAAATTCTAAATGAATGTATCACATAAATATTAAAGATCATACCATAAAAAATTAAAGGAGAAGAGGCAGTTGGTGGTGTGGTGGGTAGCATGCTAGTCTTAGAGTCTGGAGGACCTGAGTTCAAATTTAGCCTCAGATACTTACTACTTGCGTAACCCTAGGCAGGTCACTTGCACTCTATCAGTTTCCGTTTTCTCAATTGGCTAAAAATAATAGCCTTTATTTCCCAGGATGGTTGTAAGGATTAAAGGAGATAATATTTATAAAATCACTTATCATAGTGTGGTACCTAGTAGGTGCTGTATAAATATGTATTCCTTTCCTTTCCACTTCCCACTGAAATAATGGTTGTTCATTATATTAATAAAGAGTACCTAATTCTTTCAAAGTTGTTTGTCTGTACCATATTGTTGTCTTTGCATAAAGTGTTCTCTTGCTTTGTTCATTTCACTCTATATCGGTTCACATAAGTCTTCCTAGATCTCTCCAAAACAACTTCTTTCATCATTTCTTATAGCACAATAGCATTTAATCCCATGTATATAGCATAACTTGTCCAGCTATTGTTCAACTGATGGGTACTTCCTTAGAATTTATATTTTGTTACCTCAAAAAGAGCTATAAATATTTTCATACATAGCTTAGGTTTTGTTGACTTAGGACCAATTCCTCCTTTAATTATACTCCCTCTAATTCTTCTTCTCTCTCTTTCCCTTTCCCTTCTCTTTTCCTGTTGAGTGAAATGCATTTTTTTACCAACTGTGTATATTTGTGTATATTCCTCCCTGTTTTGACCAGTTCAGATGAAAATGAGGTTCAAGTTCCAACTGCTTCTATCATCCCCTCCCTCTTGTTTGTACATATGTCTACTTGTACACACTGATTGTATGACATAATTTTCCCTAATTTATTTTTCCTTCTCTACTCTTCCAGTGAATTCCTCTTCCTCTTTCTTTCCATTCTTATTTTAAGATAATCAAGACATTAGAGAACTACTTCCATATCATCTGTCTTATTAGAATCTTCTGATGATAATAGGGTTCTGATAGGAGATATCATCTCCCCATATTAGAATGTAATCAGTTTTCCTTGGTAGTTCTTTATCATTGTTCATTTATGTTTATTCTTTTTATTCTTTCAACTCCAGAGTTAGAATTTCAGTTTCTGCACAGCTCTGGTCTCTTCATCAGCAATGCTTAAAAATCCTCTATTTCATTAAAGATCATTTTTTGCCTCTGTAGCATTATATTCATTTTGGCTGGGTTAGTAATTCTTTGCTGAAAGTTTCTATTCTTTGCATCTGGGATATGTTATTTTGAGCTCTACGCTTCATTATAGTGGTGATTATTAAATCATGTGTGACCTGACTATGGCTCCTCAGTACTCTTAGTCTCTCTTTCTGAATGCTTGCAGAATTTTTTTCTTTGACCTAGAAGCTCTGAATCATGACTCTAATATTACTGGGACTTTTCATTTAGAGTTTCTTTCAGGAGAAGATTGGTGGATTGGAGGGGGTTTCTTAACCAAATAAGAGATAAGGGCATTTTATAAAATATAATCGTTTTGATTACATAAAATTGAAAAACTTCTTCATACACATACACACACATGGTATTTGGGATAAAGAAGAGAAATGGTGTAATGGGAAAAATTCTTTGTTTCAAATTTTTCAGTTAAAGATTTGATATTCAAGATATATAGTCAAATCACAAATATGTAAGACTAAAATCCATTTGCTGTTAGATAATGATCAAAGAATATGAATAAATAGTTCTCATACGAAGAATTACAAACAATTAACAGCTAGATGATAGCATGACCCAAATCGCTAAAAGGAAGAAAAATTCAGATAAAAAAACTCTCTGGTTTTACCTTAAACCCAGCAGATTTACAGATGATTTAAAAAGAGGGAATAGTCAATGTTGGAAGGGTTGGGGGAAGATAGACACATTAGTGCCTTATTGGTGAAGGTATAAATCAACTCAAGCATTTTGAAAAGTAATTGGGAGTTACACCAATAAAGTGACTAAACTGTCCAATACCCCTTGACCCAATTCCACTATTAGACACCATACCCCTAGAGATTATTGATAAAAAGAAAATCATCATATATATTAAAGTCTTTATAGCAACAATTGTTATGGTAGCAAAATAGGGGAAGAGAACAAGCATTTTTTTAAGCACCTAATATGTACCAGACATTGTGCTAAGTCCTTTGCAAATGTTACCTCATCTGATCCTCACAACAGCCCTGAGAGGTAGATGCTTTTATTATCTCTATTTTATAGTTTAGGAAAGTGAGGCAAACAGTAGTTGAGTCACACAGCTATCAATTATCTCACATTGGACTTGGACTCAGGTCTTTCCAAGGTTAGCACTCTATCCACTGTGCCATCCTGCTGCCTCTAAAATACTAGAAACAAAGTAGGTACCCATTGATTGTCAGAGTAGAGTCATGTCAGTCATGCCAACTCTCCATAACCCCATTTTGGAGTCTTCCCAGCAATAGAGTGATTGGCCATTTCCTTCTCCAACTCATTTTACAGATGAGAAACTGGCTCAAACAGGGTTAAGTGACTTTCCCAGGCTCACAATAAGTGTCTGAGGCTAGATTTGAATTCAGGAAGATGAGTCTTCCTGGTTCCAAACTCAGTGTTCTATCCACCATACCACCTTTCTGCCCACCCCTCAGCTGGGGACTGGTTAAAGAAATTGTGGTATGTAATGGAAACTTACTGTGTGGTAAGAAACAACAAATATGGATATAGGAAAGCATGGAAAAACTTGTATAAAGTGGTGAACGGTGAAGTAAGCAGAACCAGGAAAGCAATGCATACACAGTAACTATAGCAATGTAAATGGAAAGTAAGTCACAGTAGTCAACAAGAATTTTATTAAGTGGTAGGTTCTATGCAAAGTACTGTTAATTCCCCGCCCCACACACACCTCCCAAAAAGGGGCAGAAGGTAGTCCCAGCTCTCAAGGCTCTCACAGTCAAATGGAAAAGATAACATGTGAATAACTATGTACGAACAAAATACTTACAGAATAAACCAGAAATTATTAACAGAGGGAAGCCACTAGCATTAAGGGGGACCAGGAAAAGTTCTCAAGGTGAGATTTGCTTGGGTCTTGAAAGAATCCAGGGAAACTAGAAAGTGGAGAATTTTAGGCAGCCAGTTAAAATACCAAGAATAGGGACATGGAGTGTTTCATAGGAGGAAGAACAAGGAAGCTAGTGTCATTGAATAGCAGAGTAATGGGAGTGGGGAAGATTTCAGAAAACTGCAAAAGTAGTAAGGAGGCAAATTTTTAAGGGCTTTGAATGCCAAACAGAATATTTTATATTTGATCTTGAAGGTGATCGGGAACCACTGAAGTATACTAAATGGGCAGTATACTAAATGGGCAGGTGACATGGTCAGACCTGCCCTTTAGATCAATGTGACAGCTGAGTGGAGTCCAAGAACAGACACAAAACAATAAAAAATAATTGCTGTGAAATTACTTTCTTTTTCTTTAAAAAAATTATTTTTTATATTGGATGGCTCTGGGGCAGAATGACAGAAGAGAGAGGAGGAGGAGAACTTCAGGAGGAAATTTAGGTGATATAAACACAAAAAAAATCAATAAAAATTTATTTTAAAAAACTTAAGACATAATATGTTATATATTTTTAAAAGTCACCTACTTTATTCTTCTATTTTTTGTGTGTGGATGGGGAAACTAGTCTGAGAGAGGTTAACTGAGTTGCCCAACATCACACATACTATATTGGAGAGTGAGGATCAGAACCAGGTCTTCTAACTCCAAAGTCAGTACTCATTCCATTGGACTATGCTTTTTCCACATAGACATTCCTTTTCCTAACTTTGTTATAAAACAATAACAATGCAGCAACCAAGTACTAATTCAATATTTCAAAAATGGAACTGAGAATTCATAATGAGATGAAGCAGTGAAGCAATGAATCGAAAAAACCTGAGATAAAAGGAAAGCTGAATCATAAAAGGAAAAATTATTGGCAATATGCAGAACAAACTGAAAACAATTACTTGTTATAACTGTTTTAACATACTGGAATAATGTTTTTCAAAACATTACAAACTACATAATTTTTAGGACAAAATTTAAATGAAGTACTATGCTAGAATCTAAGTTTCTACTACCAAGTTTCAAACTTATTTGGCCTACCATCCCATTTTCTTTTTTTTTTTTCTTAATTAATTAATTTATTTATTTTAAGTTTTCAACATTCACTTCCATAATATTTTGAGTTCCACATTTCCCCCCATCTCCCCCTCCCCTCCCAAAACGCTACGCATTCTGATTGCACCTTCCACCAATGTGCCCTCCCTTCTAACACCCCTTCCTTCCCTTATCCCCATCTTTTGTCTTGTCCTGTAGGGCAAGATAAATTCCTGTACCCACTACCTATATTTCTTATTTCCCAATTGTTCACAAAAATAATTCTCAACTTTTGTTCCTAAAATTTTGAGTTCTAACTTCTCTTCCTTCCTCCCTCCCTCACCCATCGCCATTGAGAAGGCAATTCAAGCAATTCAATATAGGCTATATATGTGTAGTTTTGCAAACTACATAATAGTCATGTTGTATAAGACTAACTATATTTCTCTCCATCTTATCCTGCCCCCCATTTCCTCTATTCTCTTTTGACCTTGTCCCTCCCCAAGACTGTTTACTTCTAACTCCTCCCTCCTCCCATTTGCCCTCCCTTCCATCATCCCCCCTGACCCTGCTTATCCCCTTCTCCTCTACTTTCCTATAGTGTAAGATAAATTTTCATATCAAATTGAGTGTACATGTTATTCCTTCCTTGACTCAAATGTGATAAGAGTAAGCTTCACTTTTCCCCTCTCACCTCTCTCCTTTTCCCCTCCATTGGAAAAGCTTTTTCTTGCCTCTTCTATAAGAGATAATTGGCCCCATTCCATTTCTCCCTTTCTCCTCCCAATATATTCCTCTCTTACCCCTTAATTTCATTTTTTAGATATGATCCCTGTGCTGTATGCGTGTGTGTGTGTGTGTGTACATAATCCCTCCAACTACCCAGATACTGAAAAAAGTTTAAGAGTTATAAATATTATCTTTCCATGTAGGAATGTAAACAGTTCAACTTTAGTTTGTGATTTCTTGTGATTTCTCTTTCCTGTTTACCTTTTCATGTTTCTCTTGATTCTTGTGTTTGAAAGTCAGATTTTTCTATTCAGGTGTGGTATTTTCGTCAAGAATGCTTGAAAGTCCTCTATTTCATTGAATGACCATTTTCTCCCCTGAAGTATTATACTCAGTTTTGCAGGGTAGGTTATTCTTGGTTTTAATCCTAGTTTCTTTGATTTCTGGAATATCATATTCCAAGCCCTTTGATCCCTTAATGTAGAAGCTGCTAGATCTTGCGTTATCCTGATTGTATTTCCACAATACTCCAATTATTCCTTTCTAGCTGCTTGCAATATTTTCTCCTTGATCTGAGAACTCTGGTATTTGGCTACAATATTCCTAGGAGTTTCTCTTTTTGGATCTCTTTCAGGAGGTGATTGGCGGATTCTTTCAATATTTATTTTGCTCTCTGGTTCTAGAATATCAGGGCAGTTTTCCTTGATAATTTCATGAAAGATGATGTCTAGGCTCTTTTTTTGATCATGGCTTTCAGGTAGACTTACATTGTCTTTCCTGGATCTATTTTCCAGGTCAGTTGTTTTTCCAATGAGATATTTCACATTATCTTCCATTTTTTCATTCTTTTGGTTTTATTTTACAATTTCTTGATTTTTCATAAAATTATTAGCTTCCATCTGTTCTATTCTAATTTTTAAAGGACTATTTTCTTCAGTGAGCTTTTGAACCTCTTTTTCCATTTGGCTGATTCTGCTTTTTAAAGCATTTTTCTCCTCATTAGCTTTTTGGACCTCTTTTGCCAATTGAATTAGCCTATTTTTAAAGCTGTTATTTTCTTCAGCATGTTTTTGGGTCTCCTTTAGCAAGCTGTTGATTTGCTTTTCATGATTTTCTTGCATTTCTCTCATTGCTCTTCCCAATTTTTCCTCCACCTCTCTTACTTCATTTTCAAAATCCTTTTTAGCTCTTCCATGGCCTGGGATCAGTGCATATTTATTTTGGAGGTTTTGGATGCAGAAGCCTTGATTTTTTATGTCTTCCCTTATGATAAACATTGTTCTTCCTCATTTGAAAGGATGGGAGAGAATATCTGTTCACCAAGAAAGTAACCTTCTATAGTTTTATTTTTTTTCCCCTTTTTTTGGGTATTTTCCCAACCAGTTACTTGACTTTTGGGTCCTTTGTCAAGAGTAGTGTATACTTTGGGGACCTGTAAGTTCTCAGTTCCTCCAAGGTGGCACAATCAAGGAAGAGGAGTTTACTGAAATTCAGACCAACTGCTCAGTTCCTCCAGAGGTTTTAGGCAGGGGGCAGGGGGTGACAGGGCTGCCACTCAGGGCTGAGCTTCAGATCAACTGCTCAATTCCCCCAGGGGCTTGAAGCCAAGTGCTCCAACAATGGAGCCTGCCTGCTGCCACCACTGCCACCTGGGGCCGGAACTAGGGGAGGACCCTGCTCCCTTGCACAAAGCTGAAAAAGTTCTCTCACTGACCTTTGAGGGATCTGTGAGCCTCCACTGCTGCTGGGGATTCTGGCCCCGAGGCCTGCTCCGACCCTGCTTCTCCCAGCACCACAAGGCCCAGGCTTGGTTGTACTCTACTTCATGTCCAGTACAACAGACCTTTCCCTTCGGCCTTCCAGATCACCCTCGGCTGGAAATCTCCTCCACTTTGTTGTTCTGTGGCTTCTGCTACACTAGAATTTGTTGAGAGTCTTTCTTTACAAGTATTTTATGGGCTGTGGGGGAAGAGCTAGAGTATGTGCATCTTTCCATTCCACCACTTCGCTTCCTTGTTGGTTTTCTTTTGTTCTCTGCTGTGCAGTTTTCACTTATTTTTTTTCCCCTCCCCTGTTTCCCCACACTAAAGAAATCTACAATTCAATGCGGATATACATACATATACATAGATACCTATAAACATACACATATATGCACACATACATACATATATAAGATGGCACTATGCTTATTTCTTCCTATCATCTGTTTCTCTGAAGGTAGATATCATCTTCCTTCATAAGTTCAAGTCTTTCCATATCTTTCTAAAGCTAAATCAACCAACTCATCACTTCCTACACCACAGCAATATTTTAATCCAATCATATCCTATCTGAGAGATTGTCTATGGAAGTTTATCCCCAATTTTCTGGATTCCCTCTGTTCTTGGCTACAAAGTTTTTATTTATACAAGTAAATTTTAATTTAAAATAATCAAAATTATCATTTTTATACTTTTACAATGCTCTTACCTTATAATATAGCTTAAGGGCTGATACTGTTGAATCTACTTCCTTTACATCTTTTTTCCCCTGATTTCCTTGAAGTTTCTGACCTTTTGTTCCTTCAAATGAACTTTGTTATTATTTTTTTCTAACTTAGTAAAATAATTTTTAGAATATTAATTGGGATGACAATGAATAAATAGATTAGGTAAAATTGTTATTTTAAAATTTATATTGGCTTTACCTACCTACGAACAATAAATATCCCTTCAGTTATTTAGATCTGAGTTTATTCATATAAAGTGTTTTATGTTTAAGTTCCTATAATTTCTGTGTCTGTTGGCAGGCATACACTCAGGTATTTTATGTATGCAGTTTTACATTCCTTTGGGCATAGTTCCAGAATGGTTGGATCAGTTCACAACTCTACCAACAGTACATTAGAGTCCCTATTTTTCCATGTCCCCTACAACATTTTTCATTTTCCTTTTCTGTCATATTAACCAACCAGGTAAGTGTGAGGTGGTACTGCAGAATGTTTTGATTTGTACTTCTCTAATCAATGTTTTAGAACACTTTTTATATGTCTACAAATAGTTTTAATTTCTTCATCTGAAAACTATATGTTCAAAGAGAATGACTTGTATTCTTATAAATTTGATTCAGTTCTCTATATGTTTGTAAATTATCAGAGAAACTCATAAAAAAATTTTCTCCCAGTTTCCCTGCTTTCCTTCTAATCTTGGCTGCATTGATTTTGTTTGTGCAAAAAACTTTTTAATTTAATATAATCAAAATAATCCATTTTACTTCTTATAATGCTCTCTATCTTTTATTTGGTCATAAATTCTTCCCTTATCCATAGGTCTGATAGGGAAAGTATTCCATGTTCTCCAAATTTGCTTATTGTATCATCCTTTATGACTAAATCATGCACCCATTGTGACCTTATCCTGATATACGCTGTGAGAGGTTGCATAATACCTAGGACCAACCAAACTGCTTTCCAGTTTTACCCACAATTTTTGTCCAATAATGAGTTCTTGTCCCAGAAGCTTAGATCTTTTCATTTATGAAACATTAGATTACTATGGTCATTTACTACTATGTATTATGTATCTAATCTATTCCACTGATCCATCACTCTATTTCTTAGCCAATATGAGTGTGTGTGTTCATCCTTCATTGCCAAAGAAGACCATGCCATCAGAGAAATGATGACATGACTTGCACTTGACTTTGTTTTGAGTGAGGGAGGGCTGTGCAGGTCACCAGCCTCACTTCTCCTCCAGAGTCATCTGAATCCAGTGACCAGATATTCATCAGGATGACTGGAGATGACTCAGGATGAGGCAATTGGGGTTAAGTGACTTGCCCAAGGTCACACAGCTAGTGAGTGTCAAGTGTCTGAGGTGAGATTTGAACTCAGGTCCTCCTGACTCCTGCACTGGTGCTTTATCCACTGTACCACCTAGCTGCCCCAACCAATATGAGATAGTTTTGATGATTGCCACTTTGTAATAGGTTTGAAATCTGATATGGTTAGGCCAGATTTCATATTTTCTTTCATTGATTACCTTGATATTCCTGACCTATTGTTCTTCCAGGTGAATTTTGTTATTTTTTCTAGCTCTATTCATAATTTTTTAGAAGTTTGATTAGTATGGCACTGTATAAATAAATTAATTTAGGTAGAATTGTCATTTTTATTACATTGGTTCAGCCTTTACATTTTTTACATTGGTTCAGTAATTAATATTTCTGTAATGTTTAGATCTGACTTTGTGTGAAAAGTTTATTGTAATCGTTTTCATATAGTTTCTGAGTTTGTCTTGGCAGGTAGACTCTGAAATATTTTATATTTTCTATATTTTTTTTCTTTCTATATTTTGCTGCTGGACTTCATTGGTAATATATAGAAATGCTGATGATTTATATGGTTTACATTCTACAACTTTGCTAAAGTTGTTGATTATTTCAACTAGTTTTTTAGTTGATTCTCTAGGATTCTCTAAATATAGCATTATATCATCTGTAAAGAGTGATAGTTTTAAATGTTGGAGAAGATGTGGGAAAGCTGGAACACTAATGCATTGTTGGTACAATTATGAACTGATCCAATCATTCTGGAGAGCAATTTGGAACTATGCCCAAAGAGCTATAAAATTGTGCATAACCTTTGAACAAGCAATAGTACCTCTGGGTCTATATCCCAAAGAGATCATAAAAACGGGAAAAGGACCCCCACACAGAAAAATATTTATAACAATTCTTTTTGCGGTGGCCAAGAATTGGAAATTGAGAGGACACCCACCAACTGGGGAATGGCTGAACAAGCTGTGGTATATGAATGTAATGGAATACTGTGCTATAAGAAATTATGAGCAGGCAGACTTCAGAAAAACCTGAAAAGAATTATATGAACTGATGCTGAGTGAACTGAGCAGAACCAGGAGAACAATGTACACAGTAACAGCCACATTGTACACTGACTGACTGATAGACTTAGCTCTTCTCAGAAATGCAAGTACCTAAGAGAACTTCAAATGACTCACGATGGAAAATGCTATCCACTTCCAGAGAAAGAACTTTGGAGTCTAAATGCAGATAGAAACATACTATTTGCTCTCCTTTTCTTATGTTGTTTTGTTTCTTTTTTCTTGTGGTGCCTCCCATTAAGTCTAATTCTTCTTTACATCATGACTAATGTGAAAAGAGCATAAATATAAGTAGAGCCCATATCAGATTGCACGCTATCTTGGGGAAGAGGGAGGAGAGAAAGGGAGAAAATTTAAAACTCAAAAAGTGTATGAAAGAGAATGTTGTAAACTATAAATAAATTAATCAAATGTATATATATATATATATATATAGAGAGAGAGAGAGAGAGAGAGAGTGTTTTGTTTCTTCATTGCCTATTCTAAATACTTCAATTTCTTTTTCTTCACTTACTGCTATAGCTACATTTCAAATGCTATTCTATAGCTAGCATTTCTATTATATTGAATAATAGTGGTGATAATGGCATCCTTTTTTCACCCTGATCTTATTGAGAAGGCTTCTAGTTTTTCCCCATTGCAGATAATGTTTGCTAATGGTTTAGACAGACACTATGTGTCATTTTAAGGCAAGCTCCATTTATTCCTATGCTTTCTAGGAAGGAGTGTCTTGTTTTGCCAAAGATTTTCTGTGTCTATTGAGATAATCACATAATTTTTATTGTTTTTGTTATTGACATGGCCAATTATGTTGGTAGTTTTCCTAATATTGTGCCAGTTCTGCATTCCTGGTATAAATTCCACCTAGATCTTTGTGATATATTGCTGAAATTTCCTTGCTAGCTTTTTAATTGAAATTTTTGCATCAGTATTCATTAGGGAAATTAGTATATAGATTTCTTTCTCTGTTTGGGCTCTTTCTCATTTAGATAGCAGCACTATAGATTTGTCATAAAAGGAATATGGTCAGACTCCTTGTTGGCCCATTTTCCCAAATCATTGATATTGTATTGAAATTGTTTCTTAAATGTTTGGTAGAATTCATTTGTGAATCCATCTAGTACTGGAGTTTTTTCTTAAGGAGCTCACTGAAGGCTTGTTCAAATTTTTTTCTAAGGTAGGATTATTTAAATATTCAATTTCCTCTTTTGTTAGTCTGGTCATTTTATACTTTTTAAAAAATATTCATCCATTTCACTTAGACTGTCTGATTTATTGGCATATAGCTAATCAAAATAGCTCCTAATAATGCTTTAATTTCACCTTCATTGGTGGTAAAGTTACCATTTACAGTTTTAATAGTGGTAATTTGAATTTTCTTTTTTTTTAACCAAATTAACAATGGTTTATTTACTTTATTGGGATTTTCCCCCATAAAACCAGCTCTTAGTTTTATTTATTAGTGCAATGATTTTCTTACTTTTATTAATTTTATTAATCTCTGCTTTGATCTTCAGGATTTCTAATTTGGCATTTAATTGCAACAGTTTGTTTTTTCTTCTTCTAGTTTTTATTAGTTGCATGCCCAATTCTTTGATTTTCTCTTTCTCTATTTTATTGCTGTAAGCATTTAGAGAGAAAATTTTCCTTAAGTATTGCTTTGGCTGCATCTCACAAATTTTGGTATGTTGTTTCTTTGTTATAATTCTCTTTAATGAAATTATTGTTTCTATGATTTATTCTTTGACCCCCCTGTGTTTAAGATTAGATTATTTAATTTCTAATTAATTTTTAATTTATGTTTCTATGGTCCTTTATATTGAATTTATTTTTTTACTGCATTATGATATGAAGAAGATGCATTTAATATTTTTGCTTTACTGCATTTGATTGTGAAGTTTTCATGCTTTAACACATTGTCAGTTTTTGTGAAGGTGTCATATACCACTGAGAGAATGGTATACTCTTTTCTATTTCCATTCAGTTTAAATTCTATTTATCTCCTTAACTTTTTTCTTGTTTTTTTTTTTGTTGTTGTTATATTTATTTTCTTCTGAGAGGGGAAAGTTGAGGTCCTCTGCTAGTATGGTTTTACTTCTATTTCCTCCTATAACTCATTTAACTTTTCCTTTAAGAATTTGGATGCTTTGCCATTCAGTGCTTATATGTTTAGTACTGATATTACTTCATTATCTTTCGTACTATTTAGCAAAATGTAGTTTCTCTGCTTATCTCTTTTAATTAGATCTCTTTTAATTAGATCTTTTTTGGGTTTTGTTTTGCCTGAGATTATGATTGCTACCCCTGTTTTTTTTTCACTTCAATTGAAGCATAATAGATTCTTCTTCAGTCCCTTATCTTTACTTTGTGTTTCTCTCTGCTTCAAGTGTGTTTCTTGTAAACAACATATTATAAGATTCTTGTTTTTAATCCACTCTGTCATCCCCTTCTGTTTTATGGGTAACTTTGTCCCATTTACATTCACAGTTATGATTAATATGTGTTTCCCTCCATCCTACTTTCTCCCCATGTTTATCCTTCTTTCTTTTTTTCTTTGTTCCTCTTCTGTTTTGCTTCTGACTACCATTTCTACCAATTTATTCTTCCTTTTATCAGTACCACTCAAGTACCACTCTCTCTTTTTTCCCCTGCCTCTGCTTCTACTTCCCTGGTGGATAAGATAGATTTCAATACTCAATTAAGTATGCTTATTTTCTCTTTGAGCCAATTCCAATGAGAGTAAGGTTCAAGCACTACCCACACTATTCCCCTTGTCTATAAAAGCTCTTTTGTCCTCTTTTATGTAAGATAATTTATTCCATTCTACCTCTCCCTTTCCTCTTCTCCCAGTTCATTCCTCTTTCTCATCCCTTAATTTTACTTTTTTGGATATAATTACATTGTAGTCAACTTACTCTTGTGCCCTCTGTTTATGTATACACCTCCTAAGTGTCCTAATAATGATATTCTTAGGAGTTACAATTATAATTTTCCCATAGGAATGTAAGCATTTTAATTTTATTGATTCTCTTATGATTTCTTTTTCATGTTTACCTTTTTATCCTTTTCTTGAGTCTTGTATTTGAAAAATTAAATTTTCTAATTAGCTCTGATCTTTTGATCAGGAATGCCTTGAAATCTTCTATTTCATTAAATACTAATTTTTTTCCCTTGAAGGATTATACTCAGTTTTACTGTTTAGGTGATTCTTGATTATAATCCTAGCTCCTTTGCCCTTTGGAATGTTATATTCCCACATTTTTAATTTTTTAATGTGGAAGCTGCTAAATATTGTGTGGCTCCCATAAACTGTGGCTCCATGATATTTGAACAGTTTCTTTCTAGCAGCCTGTAACTTTTTCTCTTTGATCTGGGGACACTGAAAATTGGCTATAATATTCCTGGAAGCTTTTACTTTGGGATGTCTTTCAGGAGTTGATTGGTAGATTCTTTTGATTTATATTTTACCTTCAGGTTCTAGGATATCAGGCGGCCACCAGACAGTGCTGCCCCCTGCTCAGTCCTCTCCAAGGATGAGCTGGCCCACCTTGGGGGCTCACTGCAGCCCGAGGTCACCTTTCTGTGGGGAGCAGAGTGGAGCAGAGGCTGGCCTGTGAGCAGCAGCCACAGCGGCATGCGAGGCCTCCTGTGACCCCTGGAATTGCCTCTGCATGCTTCCCCAGGCCCTGCTCAGCTTACACTGCCTCCTGCCCCTTGTCTGTTGCTCAATTTTAGCCTTGGTCAAAATTTAAAAGTCTTGTCTTTTTTTCTCCTTACATGGGTTTCAGAAAGAGTTTCTCCTGGCGGGGCTTGGGGTATTGGGGGTGGGGAATTGAACACTGGGGCCAGCAATTACCCTGTGGCCTCCCTATACATGGGTGACCTGCACTTAGACGTCACCGAAGCCATGCTGTAGGAAAAGTTCATCCTGGCCAGACCCATGCTCTCCATCCAGGTCTGCAGGGACAATATCACCAGGCTCTCCCTGGACTATACATACTATGTCAACTTCCAGCAGCCAGCAGATGCTGAACGTACCCTGGATACCATGAACTTTGAGGTAATTAAAGGCAAAGCCATCCATATTATGTGGTCTCAGAGGGATCCCTCATTGAGGAAATCAGGAGTTGGGACTGTTTTCGTTAAAAACCTGGATAAATCCATAGACAACAAAAGCACTTTATGACACCTTTTTAGCATTTGGAAACATCTTGTCCTGTAAGGTGGTGTGTGATGAGAATGGCTCTAAAGGCTACGCATTTGTGCACTTTGAGACCCAGGATGCCTCCCATAGGGCCTTAGAGAGGATAAACGGCATTCTTCTCAAAGACTGAAAAGTGTTTGTTGGTAGATTCAAGGAAAGAAAGGGAAGCAGAACTGGGTGTCAAAGCTAAGGAATGCATCAACATTTATATCAAAAACTTTGGAGATGACATGGATGATGAAAGATTGAAGGAACTTTTCAGCAAATACAGTAAAACTCTGAGTGTAAAATTGATGACTGACTCTAGTGGAAAATCCAAAGGTTTTGGTTTTGTGAGTTTTGAGAAACATGAGGATGCCAATGAGGCCACTGAAGAAATTAATGGAAAAGACATCAATGGGAAAATGGTATTTGTAGGCTGAGCACAGAAGAAAGTTGAATGCTAGGCTGAATTAAAATAGAAATTTGAACAGCTGAAACAGGAAAGAATTAGCCGCTAATGGGGGGTGGAGGGTGTGTGTGAATCTCTACATTAAAAACCCGGATGAAACCATTTGTGATTAAAACTTAAGGAAGTAATTTTCTTCTTTTGGATCAGTTACCAGTGCCAAGGTGATACTTGAAGATGGGTGAAGTAAAAGGTTTGGCTTTGTCTGCTCTTCACCTGATGAGGCTACCAAAGCAGTGACAAAAATGAATGGGCACATTGTGGGCTCCAAGCCTTTGTACACTGCACTGACACAAAGGAAAGAACAGAGAAAAACCCACCTCACCAATCAGTATATGCAGTGAATTGTAGCAACGAGAGCCCTCCCTGCCAACAAGATCATTAACCAGTTTCAATCACTTCTGGAGGGTACTTCATGCCAACAGTGCTGCAGGCACAGAATAGACCTCCTTATTAGGCTCTCAATCAAATAGCCCAGATGAGACCTAATCCACAATGGCAACAAGTTGGAAGACCTCAGGGCTTCCAAGGAGTGCCAAATGCCATTTGCCAGTCTGGGTCACATCTGACTCTTCACCACCAAATTTCCTTGTGGCGTTTGGGGGAGGGGGGTGGCCTGAGACTACTTGACATTTTTTGTAGCTGTCTGACATTGTTGTCTTCTTCTGAGTTTGTGTTTTGATCTTCCCTGTTACCTGGTAATGTCCTATGGTCAGATTCTTTTTTTGTCGTTTGCTTATATTTTCATCCTATTTTTGAGTTTTAACTTTATGTTAAAGTTAGACTCTTCTCCCAGGATGGAGGGGACCATTGTCCCAAGCTTCAGGTTTTTCATGTTGTTGTTCTCAGACCTACCTGTAGGGAGACCTGTAAGTTTCCAATTCTTCCAAGGTGGTATGATCTAATGGGAGGTCTGGTCACTGTTCTCCTGGTCTGTGCTCTTATCTGTGAGCAACCACAAGCATTCTTTTCTGCTGTAGAACTGTGACCCTGATTTTCACTCTTGTTAGCACTCTTCATCACACTGAAACTGTTATTTAGGATTGTGTATGGGCAATGCAACAGAGTCCTGCCCTCAGTGCCAGCAAATGGTCCCTTGTAATCTCCTTTAGACTAGTTGTCTGAGCCCCTAAGCATCTGTGGGCTGAGAGTGTCAGGAACCACAACCACTGATTCAGTTGCCCCCAAAATCTGCTGCTGGCTTGCCAGGGCAGGACTTCTGTTGCACTGTGCTCCACTCTCCCCGCAGTAAGACAGGCACTTCCTACCAACCTTCTAAGTTGTCTTGGGTTGGAAAAAATTATTTCACCCTGTCCTTTTATTGATTCTGCCACTCCAGAATTCATTCTGAGATGTTATTTTAATATTACTTCCTGGCCATCTTCTCACCATGCTGCCTATCCCTTTCAAATTCCTATATGGTTATCTTCTCCAGTAAAATATAATCATTTTAAGAGCAAGGACTGTCTTGCTTGTTTGTTATTTTATCTCCAAAATTTAGCAAAGTATCTGGTACTTAGTAAATGTAATAAGCAAGCATTTAACAAATGCCTTCTCTATATATCTACCATCTATCTATATTATTTATCATCTATCCATCCATCCATCCATCATCCATCCATCCATCTATCTATCTATCTATCTATCTATCATCTATCTGTCTGGAATATAAACTCTTGGAGAGCAGAGATTTTTTTTAGTTTTTTTGTATCCCTAACATAGTGTTTTACATGTACTACATACTTAACTGTTGAATTAAATGGTAGAATTTTCAATTTGAGATTCTACTTCCCTTAACACACTCAGAATAAAGCTGGCAGATTCATCTGATTGTCATATACATATGCCAATAAAATACAGAGACACTAATTGGTACATTTCCTGCCTCTCTTTTCTTCTTCTCTCTCTGTCTCTCTGTCTCTCTCTCTCCTTCTCTCATTTCTAATTTCTAATCAATCTCATGATGATGCTGTTAACTCAAACCTTCACTGACACCACTTCCTTCAACCTCTGATTGGAATACTAGAAGATGAACTAACTTCTCTCAATGCTTATTTTTAAAAAGAGGTCAGAAACAACTTTTTGGCTCACTCCACTCTACATCTGCTGCTCTGCCTGGTCTCAAAACCATGGAATAAGTTACCTACTGGTCTCCCCTCCCCCTTTCCTCCCTCCTTTTGTCTCCCCCCATTAGACTGTAAGCTTCCTGAGGGCAAAGACTGCTTTTCTTTTGTGTCAGTGCCTGACACATAGTAGGTGCTTCATATATGTTTATTGAATTGGATTGGTTTGGATTTCTTTCTTATCAACAAATCAACAAGCATTTATTAAGTGCTTACTGTGTCCAGGCGCTGTACTGAGAATGGGGATATAAAGGAAGTAAAACTAAACCAAAATAAATAAGACATTTCCTAGGAGCTCACAATCTAATGAGGGAAACAAAATGCAAACAGTTGTATGGACAAGATATATACAGGATAAATTGGGTGTACTCTCAGAGGAAAAGCACTAAGATTAAAGAAGATTGGGCAAGGCTTCTTGCAGAAGGTGGGATGTTAGCAGAAAGTTAAAAAAAAGCCAGGGAAGCCAGGATGCAGAGATGAAGAAATGACTGGAGTCAAAAGATGAAGTGTATTGTTTAATGAAATGCAAGGAGGTTATTAACACTGGATAGCAGAGTATCTGGAGGGAAATAAGATATCACAAGACTGGAGAGGTAGGAAATGGCCAGATTATGAAAAGATTTCTTTATATCCTGAATTTAACAAGCATCAGATAAACTAGGTATTCTCATATACATGTGTGTTCATCCTTCATTGCCAAAGAAGACCATGCCATCAGAGAAATGATGACATGACTTGCACTTGACTTTGTTTTGAGTGAGGGAGGGCTGTGCAAGTCACCAGCCTCACTTCTCCTCCAGAGCCTGACCAGATATTCATCAGTATGACTGGAGATGACCCAGGATGAGGCAATTGGGGGTAAGTGACTTGCCCAAGGTCACACAGCTAGTGAGTGTCAAGTGTCTTAGGTGAGATTTGAACTCAGGTCCCTGTGACTCCTACACTGGTGCTCAGTCCACTGTACCACCTAGCTGCCCCTCTTATATACATAGAACAACAAAAAAGACTGTACCTGAAATAGCAAATTTCTCTTATGTACAGCCTGCTTTTCTTTTTAAAGGCTATAATAAATTCAACAAGTAACTTTTAAAGCTACCCAGCTTATCTATGATTCTTTCTGACTTTCTATTACTTTCTGTGTTTTTTAAAAAAAAAACAAAAACAAACTATCTTTTTTTCCCCACTATCCTATCTTTACCTCTTCTTTCCCTATCAACTTTCCCCTCTCTCACACATCCCCTAAAATCTCACATTATTGCTATAGGTCCTCACCAGAATCTAATAGTTTGGAAGAGAGGAAGAAAAGTGTTGAAGAGATAGAAATGGAAAGTCTGCTAGTCCGATCTAGAATTTGTCACAGTTTCACACTTAGTTAATGTAAGATGTACAATTTTTTGTATGTACAAAAAATGTACAATTTTAACTCATATAGGAATGGTACATGACACTTATTCATATACTGAATTCATTGACGTGTGCAGAAAGGCAGGGTAAGAGAACAACTGGAGAACCAGCCTTAGGGGCTTCACATACTGCCCCTAACACATACTGACTGTGTAACCTGGGCAATTAACTGCTTAATGTCCCAGTTAATTCTCCAAGATTATAAATTGCTGAAGAGTTGACAATGTGAAATGATAGGAGTTTCCTCACCAGCAATTCCCTAAAACACTAAAGTCATAGATCCATAGAATACACACACACACACACACACACACACACACACACACACACACACACACAAACACACACCCCATGCATATTCCACCTCCCTGTTACTAGCTAGTTTCCCTTCTTGGTCTCACTCAGGGAAATGATGCTGCAGATGTAACTGCTCCCAGAAAGTCCACTCTATCTAAAGACAGTCATACCTCCAGAAGGCTCTAGCAGGGGCAATGCTGTTTTATGATTTGGTAGACAAAAGGAACTGAATCCTCTTACAAATGCATGAGTGTTAGGGTAGGCAGACCTCTAGTACATTTGGTAGTAGTCATAAAAATGTCAGCTTAGAACTGAGCGCAGACAACTGGTAGAATTTCTTTGGTGTCAGAGGCTGTACTCAGGGAAATTCATTAGTCACTCAGTTGTCTTTACTACTTTTCCTCTGTCTTCACTATGGGGGAAGGGACCTAGTTTAACCAACTTGCATCAGAGGGGAAGGAAGGTGAGTTTCTAGCATTCATATCTTCAAAGACAGGACTTCTCATTAAAGGGATGAGAATTTAACCTAACGATGCTTGTAATAACATCCTTATTTGTTGATTTTATCAACAACAATATCTACCAGCTATGTAGAGCTTTAAGGTTTACAAAGCACTTTATAGAAATTACCTCCATTTATCCTCAGAACAGTCTGATGAGGTAGATGCTATTTTTTCAGATAACAAAACCAAAAGTGAGAGATGTTAAATCACTTACTCAGGGTTACATAGCTAATAAGTATCTGAAGCAGGATTCAAACACAAGTCCCTCTGACTCCATTTCTAGCATTCTGCTTCTCTACCTAGTTGCCACTCTTTCAGGATTCTGCCTTTTAATCCTTACTGACGGATGAGTCTTTCCTCTGAAGGCCTTAGCATGTTCATGGTTCCCTGCTTTTGCTGGGGAATTCAAAGATTCCTGTTAGATTCCTATGGGCCATAGAAAGTGTTATTTCCTGAACTTTTTACTAATGATTGTAGCTATCATCCTTCAATACAGCATACTTCTAATACCTCATTTGCATTTGAAGGTGACTGAATTCTCAAAGACTCTTATGGTAAGATCATAAGACACCATGAGTATTATGGAGTTTGAAAGACTTTAGATTCAGACCGGTGAGATTTTAATCTGAGAACCACTCTGATTAAGTTCAAAACAGCTACACATCAGAATGCTGGTTGTATATTAGTAAAGAATACTTTCTTGTATGACACAGAGGGATAATAAGCATGTAGTAAATACTTACATCATTAAAGAGAGTAACTATGCCAATTAAATCACCAAGCACTTTAAATATTGAAGTATGGCAGCCACTTCAAATGGTAAACGGATGCACAGGTTTCACAAATGACTCAAAGGTATGTCAATTTTGGATCAATTGTCTAGTCAAATTTTCTATTATGATATAGTAGTAAAATAGCATCGTAAAAGAAGAAAATTCTCATATGTTATCTGAGGTACATAGGTGTTGAAGTGGATAAAGTACTGGACCTAGAGTCAGGAAAACAAGAATCCAAATCTACCAAGCTGTGTGACTTTGGTCAAGTCATTTAACCTTGGCTTGCCTCAGTTCCTTCATCTATGAAATGGGGATGATAATTGTACTTACCTCCCAGATCTGTTGTGAGGATGAAATAAAATATTTGTAAAGTGCTTTGCAAAGCCTTTAAGTATTATATAAAGTTAGCTATTGTTATTATTATCTTCACTCCAATCTGTACTGGAAGCAAAGCAGGAAATTGGGAGAGGCGGCAAAATTGTTTGAAGATGAAAGAGAGGGAAAGAATGGGAAGTAATGAATAAACAAAAAATGTAGAAGGAAACAAAAGAGGAAGAAAGAATATGATGAGAATTGGAAAAGATGACAAAGTGAGGTTCTTTAAACCTCCAACCATTAACTCAGAAAATATTATTTCTAGCCCTAAATGGAAGAGGAACAGCTTTTTCAAAAGTGGAATTAAGTATTATATCATAGAAAAAAATATTTTCATGATGTAGCATTAGAAAAGGTTCCCATATGGTTTCACAGAAACCAGAGAAGACTTATATGAACTAAGGAAGGGTGAAGAGAACAGAACCAGGAGCCCAATTTATGTGATGACAACTATATGGTAAAGACAAACAACTTTGAAAGACATAGGAATTCTGATCAGCATGATGATCAGGATTTCTGTGTACTAAAGATGAAACATGCTACTAATCTCCTGAGAGAGGTGAAGGACTCAGCATGCAGAATGAGATACTTTTTTTTCTTTGGTATGGTTAATGTGGAAGTATGTTTTGCTTGACTATGTATCTTTGTAAGGGGGTTTTGGGTTTTTTTGGGTTTTTTTGTTTTTTTGGTCCTCAGTCAGTGGATGGGTAGGGGAAGGTACAATGAAAAAGAGAAGGCAGATTCTTGATGATCTGAATATTTTTAATTTTTTTAAAGTGATCAGACTATTTTGAGGAAATAGTCACATTCTAATTTCTAATGTCTAAATTGATCTGATTTCTTTGCTGAATATTGTTGGAAAAATAAAACAAACTAAATTATAAACCTCTTAGAGAAAAGAAATTCTGTCTTCAATCAATTCTCAAGACATTGTTGACTCCATAAAATGATACATCTTAACAATACTATAGCATTGTTTTAGGCCTCCAAATTCTGCCAAACTCTCAAAAAAATAAAACCTTCTGGAGGAAAAGCAGAAGTCAACAGCGAAGTTAGATTGTGGCTGTCTATCTTCTCTCAGGAAAAACACTGCAAAGAGATAACTGCGTAAGGAAATACTGTGTTGAAATTGGGGTGAAAAACATAACTAAACCTCTAAACAGATTAAAGGGAGCTCTATCCTTGGCTAAGAATAATAGCTCACATTTATATAGCCCTTTACAAAGCACTTTTCCTCACAACCCTGTGAAGCTGGTTCAACAAGATTACATGAGTTACCCATGATTTCTCAATTAAGAAGTGTCAGTGATAGGAATCAAACCCCAGATTCCTGATTCCAAGGTAGGCACATGTCTCACAATGCCATACTATTTCTTCTTTAATAATGTAATAATATTATCATCTAATTATATTATGATTAAAAAGGGATATCTTCAATTGATTAATGCATTTTATTTACTATGTGGTTTACAGTTGTAGAGGAGTTTCATTAGTTAAGTTGCCTGACATTTACATGAGCTTTGTTATTTAGTCTTTTTTTCAGGCTGTCTGACTCTTCATGACCCCATTTGGGGTTTTCTTGGCAAAGACACTGGAATAGTTTGCCATTTCCTTCTCCAGCTCACTTTACAGATGAGAAAACTGAGGCAAACAGGGTCACACAACTAGTAAATGTCTGAGGTTATATTCAAACTCAGGAAGAGGAAATCTTCCTGACTTCTGACCTGGCACTCTATCCACTGTGCTACCTAGCTGCCCCGATATATCAGTTTTAAGATTTACAAATGACATGTATTCTCTAAATTAAGCCTTACATAAATTTTATGAGGTAAGTGCTACAGGTCTTATTTCTTCCATTTTATAGATGAGAAAACTGAAGGTAAAAAGAGGTTAATTTATTTGGGCAGGGGCTGAGGTGAATTTCAAACCTAGGTCATCCTGGTTCTCAATCTAGAACTCTGTCACACTGATTTTCTGCTTTAGCTATATTTTGTAACTTCTACAACTCAGAATTTCTTGCATTTAATAATTTACATAGTTATAATGGGCTTACATCTCTTTTTTATATATATTTCTATCACAAATTCCAAAAATGCCAAAGTTACTTCCTAGGAACAAAAGTTTCTCACATTTTGCTTTAAATTATTATTCAAGAATGAGACCCTTAAAATCAACTGCTCAAGTGCAACCTAGTCCAAGAAACTATGAAGTCAAAAATTTTTACTGGTGGTAGAAACTTTAGAGCTCATTTAGTTCTCATTTTACAGATGAGGACATTGAGCTCAGGAACATTAAGTAACTAGCCTGAAATGGCACACTCAGTAGCAGAATTAGGACTCTATTCTAGGTTTTCTGACTTCTGGTCTAGTGTTCTTCATTTATAACCCCTAGTTATAAGTGATCCCTTTCCTTTGAATTTTGACAGCACCTAATATCTATAAAGTTCCTTCAGCATTGTGTGCTGCCTGACTTACGTTGTGGTCATTTGTGTTCATTCTGCTGGAATTCAAGATACGAAAGGAACAGAGCCATAAACTGTTCATATTTCACAATAGGAGATAATTGATAAATGTCTGCTATGCATTTGTAATCTTTTAATTACAGACCATTCAGTCAGATGGAGGAGACGGATGATAAGTTTCTGATGCTGATCATTAAACTGGAATGGAGATGTGATATAGTTATATTAAGAAACTTTACAAGTCTCTTCCCACTTCTTGGCCATAATTTTCTCATCCATAAAATGAGGGGATTAGACTGTATTATATGTAAGGTCCCTTTCAGTTCCAGCAATGTATTGACTTCTATCTTTGACTTCCTAAGCTCTTTTCAGTACAGCATGCTATGAGCAAAGTAGTGTAGCTTAGTTCTTTGTAGTTGCTTTTTTGTTTCTGTTTTTTTGTATCCCCACTATCTGGGCACAATGTCTGGCACATAGTAGGTTCCTAATAAATGCCAGTTGATTTGAATGATATTGATGATGACATTAATGATGTTCTCATAAACTTGCCAAAAGAGATGAGTGAAAGATTAGCAATCCTTTCCAAGCTACAAATTTGAGTCTGACACTTTTAACTTAAAAGTATAATACCCCCCAACCCCCACTATGGCAACATCTCACGCTTTCTGTGACTCTGTTCTGTGGTTTGCTCAGTGCCCTTGTTCAAAGGGAGACACCCCAATCTGTTTTCCACAGACCTGTCTATAATCCCCCCCATTCATCTTCAGTCTTGAGATACTGAGAAAAGTCATTGTTTTCAGCACTTCATGCGGGGGTTACCCCATATAGAAATATCAGATCTTGTTGACAATGCCATTTGCAAGCACTCAGAGTATATTAATGAATGAGTTGCCTCCAGAAATTGCAAGCCTTAGGAGGTGGTAGGCTACCTCTCAATGGAGAACTTCAAGTAAAGGCTTGGATGACCAATTTTTGGGTTATTGTAGAAGGGACTCTTGTTCAGGTGTAGATTGGATCAAATGGCCTCTAAGGGACCCTCAAACAGTGAGATATTGTACTTCTGTGAGTTTTTCTGAGAAAATAAAGTACAATGGTAACATAGCTAGATTGGTCATAATGATAATGTGTTGTCTTTCTGAGATTAAAATACAATGGACCTGCCACCAATAGAGCACACACTTTGAACTGTTGTTATAGGGATGACAGTAGATTGTTATCTGATACCTTTTGTGACCAAAGACATATATTTCCCCCATAGCCAGCTGCAAGTAACTGAACAGTCTGTAGACAGGTGGCACAGTTGGATAAAGTACTATTCTTGGAATCAAGAAGACTTGAGTTCAAATTCTGCCACAAATACTTATTAGCTGTGTGACCCTGTCAAAATAACTCAAACTCTCTTAGCTTGTTTCCTCATCTGTAAAATAGGGATTTTGACAGCACCTATTTCACAGTGCTGTGGTGAAGGACAAATGATATAATATATGTAAGGCACTTGGAGGCTCTTAAAGTAGTATAGAAAAGTTAGTTATGAATTATTAGCTGTAGCCAGGGATGATCAACTGACGAACAAAAAGAATAGAAGTCACCACCTTTGCACTAATTCTTTAATGTTCCATTCAGGTCAATTCAGCAAACAGTTAGTAGGTACCTACAACTGCATCAACTCACATACATTTGACATTTCCCCATTGTAGCACTCATGTGATATTCATAGCACCCACAGTGGCCATGAATATCCTGGTGCAATTCTGAATTTCACAATACCACAGACTCTCCACATGGAAGACAGGACCAAAACATTTATTCAGACACCAGAAAGCCAAATCCATCATAGTAACAAAAATCTATACACAATAACAATGCAGAGGACAACACCTGTCCCAAGCCTTCCCCCTGCTAGGCTTCCTACAAACCTGGTCCTTTAAACAAAATCACAAACAAGTTCTTTCACTCACAATAGCCAGTTGCCTGCATCTTTCCTGTCTGTCTCCAAATTTTCTCTCAGCTCTGCTCTAGCTCCACCTCTTCCTGTTCCACCCATTCAGCAAACTCCTCTCACCATAGACCCCCTGTGACTCAGGCTTCTATGTGACCCAGACTTTACTTGGGCATATTAATGAATGAGAAAGATCTCCTCATTTAAATTACCATTATACCCATAAATTCATCTTGCATAACATCTGATGCAGCCTAGATAACACTGTTCAGCACATTTGATCATGTGATGGAAATTTACTGATGCTTTGTGGGTATTTTTTAATATTGAATTTTTAAATAAATGGTTTGCCTCTACCACCCATCATTATTAAGTGAAGAGAATTTTGATGTCTATTATAAAATGTAAGGCAATAATACAGTGTGATTTGGTTGAAGGTTGTGCTTGTCCTTTGTTTTGAAAGAGGACCATGATATCAGAGAAAGGATGACATGACTTGCAGTTGACTTTGAGTGAGGGAGGTCTGTGCAAGGTCATCAGCCTCACTTTCTCCTCCTGAGCCATCTGGGTCCAGTGACCGGATATTCATCAGGATTACTAGAGATAGCCCAGGATACAATGTAATACTTATTAAGCATCAAGGCTAAGATTCAAATTTAGGTCTTCTGAAGACAAGAGGAGCTGATTTCTACAAATCATGATATAAGAGTCCAAAGTATAGGTCACTTCTGCCAGAGGGAATCAGGGAAGATGCAATATTTGAACTAGACCACTAAAACAGAGTCAAATTATAGGCTGCCCCATAATTTTAAAATTTACTTTAAAAAAAAAATCTTTAGTAGAGAAGCCATGAAGCGGGGCTATGAAAAGCAAGGCTATGAGCTTCAGCCTTGAGAGGTGGGGCCAGAAAGGGATGGGCAGCTCCTAGAGACTACAAAAGAGACCCTGCAGTGGGGAGGGGGAGAGAGGTCAGGGGGAGAGAAAGTGGTGAGGTGCTACCATCTGAGCATATGCATGTAGTCCTCAGAAAGCCTATGGCCTGCTTACGGGACCTGAGAAGGCTCAGGCACTGCAGCCAAGGCCCAAGGTTTCCCTGCAGCGTAGCAGGAGGGTCTAGGACGAGAAGATGCTGTGGTGGAGATGGCATAGGCCGAGGAGCCTGCCGAGGCAAGCACGTGTTCCCCAAAATGGCCACGTAGCTGAGGGGCGAGCTGACAGCCACCAGAGAAGACTATAAACGTCTGGAAAATAGGAAGAAACTGACCATGTTGAAGTATCTAGAAATGAAAGATATGCAGAAACATAAGTAGAGACCCAAAGGGTTTAAACCAGAAATAGGCAGTCCTTCAGCCTTATTTGCAGCAGCTCTGGAGCAGGAAGGTGACAAGTTGGATGCATATTCGAAGAAACTAGAAGCAAAGTACAAGAAGGCAGAGAGGCTATGAAAGACTTCTTTAGTACAAAGACTTTACAAGAATGTTTTATAAAAGCTGAAATAATTGGGATGGAACTTATCACTATGCTTCAGTTCTTAAAAGGAAGTGGGGCTGCTGATCCAAGGAGAACCCCAGGCCCCACCTCTGGTTGGATGTGTAACTCTGGCTACCCCCATTGTTTTCCTAAACCTGCACCCCCTGAAACTCAATCTTACTGTGTGCTTTGTTGCGTGCCCTGGACCGAGGCTCAGAAATCAGGGTTAACCCCATCTAGAACAGACACAGATGAGAGTCTCCCTGTCTCCTCCCTTCTTCCCTCCCCCCCACCCCCAACTCCTCCATAACCTGTTCTTGATCTTAAATAATAAATGCTAACCCATGAAAAAAAATCTTTAGATTTCCAATGTGCATTGAGATTTTATTTTAAATTAACTTCATTTCTAAATATATCCTTCTTTCCTCCATTACTTCAGCGAGCCAGTTCTTATAATAAAGAATTTTTTAAAAGAGAAAAAAGAAAAGCAATTCAGCAAAACTATGGTATCGTGAGAAAAAAAAACAAACATTGGCTCAGACTGTCCTCAAATGGCTGAATGAGAAGCAGAGTAGCCCAATTCTCTCACAACTATTCCAAGGAAGGATGAGAAAATAACATCAAATTGAGTAATAATGAAGAAAACCAAGGAGAAGCTACAGTGAGGGCATTTTCCCAGTCCAGTTTGGCACAAACATAAATAGAAGCCTGCTGACACCAGGAAAATTATCTAGACCCCCAAAAAAAGCCCTGTCTGAGGGCATGGTTCATAGAAGCCTTGAAACTAGGGACCAGGAGCAAGCCAGGAAAACCTAGAACCTAAAGCTATATAAAGGGACAAAGATACAGCAGCCCAGAACTCTGGTCAAGGATCCCCTGGAGTCTGCAGCCAGCTGTGTCAATCTGACACAGAACATAGGAGTTTGTGGGGCTAGGGTCTGGAGGGCATCAATCAGGGAATACCTTGAATCAGACCACTCTATGCCAGCTCACTGACCAGAGACACTCTTGAGGCTCTTGAAGAACATAGCATTCATTACTCAAACTCCAAACAATTCATACTTTTAAAAGCCTCAGTTTTCCTTCAAGATGTGCACAAAATCTGGATCTAACACAAAGGAAATAAGGCTGGAAAAATGAGTAAGTAGAAGAAAAATATCAATGATAATGAAATATGGAGGGAAACAGTCCAAGGTACAAATGCAGAATGACTTTGTGACATCTCTAAGCAAAGCTTCATAGGAAATCATAGATTTGCCAAATGTCCTACTAGAGTTCCTATAATAAATGGAGCAAAAACTAAAGAATAATAATATAAATGAAACAAGAGCTCTAGATGAAAGAATGAAACAAGAAACAAGAGACTGAGAAGAAAGAATACGAAAGAGAATAACCACCTTGGTACTGGAAGTACAAACCTTACTAAACAGTAACAGATTGTTTGTAAATTAGAGTGGACCACACAGAAATATTACTCTAGGAGACAATAAGAAATACTAGGATAAAATTAAAAGCTGAGAAAATATTGGAAATTGAAAGAGGATTGGTTCTAGAGTCTAAAGATCAAATTTCAAACCCTACTTCTCATGCATACTATATGTATGTGGGGGGATTGGGCTGGTTTGTAAAACCACGGTTATTTAAATTTTCTGAACTTTGTCTTCTGAAGGGAGAAGTTTGGCCTAAATGGCTCTAAGATCCCTTTGATTGAGTCTAACACTATATGCAGTGTTCTACATACATAATTCCCAGCCCCTGTAAAGAATGAAAGAAGATACATTTTCTCATCTTGGCTTCAGGGACAAGGTTATATAATGTAAAATTTATTTTCATCTCCTCTTCCCAACAAGTTCTTCCCAGAACTACTAAATACAAGGACTGCAGATAGGAGTTTTCCATTTATTTTCCATCCATAGAAGGGAATGCCAATGAATAACTAGATTCTTAAAACACAGAGAGGAGAAGAGAATTTAAAATGTTAATTGCTCACCTTTATATAATGCTTTTACAAAGTGTTCAACAAATATCTGATCACCAGAAAAAGCCTGGGATGTAGGTAATGCTAGGATTACCATTACCATTTTGTGGTTGTTCAATTCTGTCCAACTCTTGATGACCTTATTTTAGGGTCTTAGAAAAATAGTGGAGTAGTTTGCCATTTCCTTTTCCAGTTTATATGTTTCCTTTTTTTTTTTTTTTTTGAGGGTGTGTGTGTGTGGATGGAAGAAGAAGGGTAGAAGAAAAGTAACAAACATTTATTAAGTGCCAGCATGTGCCAACAGCTGCAACAGGTGCTTTACAAATTTTATCTCATCTGCTCTTCACAGCAACCCTGGGAAGTAGGTGCTATTATCCCTTTATAGATTAAGTGCCTTGTCCAGGACTGCATAGCTAATACCTTAATCTACGTTTGAACTCAGGTCTTCCTGACTCCAGGCCGAGTATTTTATTCACTTTAACCAAGCTGTTGCAGGGGAAGATGGGAGGAAAAAAAGCTTGAAAACTGGAAAAAAAAAAAGTCTAATTTAACAAAATTAAAAAATAAAAGTAGTTGTTGGACAGGAAGCACATTTGTATGAGTGTTCAGCAGTGAAAATCAGGGTGCCTGGCACTTTCCTAGATTAGTTGCCGGTTTCATTACGTAGACTGAAACAAATTAAAAATAAGCAGTATAAGGAAAGCAATATACACGATAACCACAATAATGTAAATGAAAAGGATGATAGTAACAACAAAAAAATTGAATTGTATAATTGTAATGATCAAGCTTGGCCTGAAGAACAAAGAAGAAAATTAATCACCCTCCTTTAATTAGAGAGGCTGGGAACTATGGTGGAAGCACACTGAATATACATATCATCTGACTGAATATACATATCATCTGACTCGGTTGATGAGTTTGTTAGTTTGGTTGAATTGTTTTTCTCTCTCATTCTTTGTTACAGGGTTTGGCTTTTTGGGAGGGAAGAAAGGAGAGATGTAGTTGGAAATAAAGATGATTTTAAAAAGAGAAATAAAATAAACAATTTTAAAATAGGTTTAAAAATTTAACTATCCAAAATAATATATATTTCATTTATGTATTAATTTTTTTATTCAGCATTTATCAAAGGCTTATTAGGTCCTCTGTGGCTGGGTGCTATGGGAGATGTGAAACAGGTAAACAAATAATTTTGACTCAAGGAAGAATATAATATGTGAGGCAAGAGATATGAATAAATTGGTAGAGATGACTTCTAGCAGTAGGAAACAAGAAACATTTCTATAGCAATCCAGGGCTTGTTGTGTTACCCAGTGTCCCACCTGCAAGTGCCATTCCTATGGTGCCCAATACATGTAGTTGTTGAATACCTCCAAGATCTTCAGATGACAAGGAGAGGGGAGTGAGTACCATGGGAGACTTGAAGGAACCATTGGTGATGTAGGAATGGATCTGAGTGTCATCTGCATAGGTGTGTTAATTGAACCTTTGGCAGCTGTAGAGGTAGCTAGCACTCACTAAGTGAGAGAGAATTAAGAAAAAAATATAAGAAGGCCCATGGCATATAGCCTTGTGGTTTACACTCAGTATGCATTATTATATAGATGAAAAATTAGCCAAAGAGACTGAGAAGGAGTGGTCATACAGAGGATTTTTAAAGACAAGAGAAACTTGGGAATGCTTGGAGGCAGCACAGATGAAACCAGTAGTTAAGAAAAGATTGAAAATCAAACAATGTTTGCAATCTGCTGTAGAAGATGGAAAGATATGGGATCGAGGGTACTTGTGGAAGGATTGTTTTTATTGAGGAAAGAGGTCATCCCTTTATCTGAGTCTAGATTAGAGGAAAAGGTGTTGTGAAATATCTTAAATTTGCAGATCACTAAACACAAAATCAAATCTTTTTCATATGAATTGTTCTCTGCCTAAAATTCCTCTTTCCTGTGCTTGGGTGGTATAGTAGACAGGGTATAGGTCTTGGAGTCAGAATCACTTAAGTTTGAATCCCTCACTTACTGTGTGACCCTGGGAAAGTCACTTAACCTCTCCCTGCCCCAGTTTCTTCCTCTGTAAAATAGAATAATAATAGCACCTACCTCAGAGGGTTGTTGTGAGGATCAAATGAGTTAACATATGAAAAGCACTTTGTAAAACTTTAAACACTATGTAAATGCTAACTTCTCATGGTTCAGTGAAGTCCACCTCTTCACAATCCATTTTTGAGGGTTTTCTTGGCAAAGATACTGGAATGGTTTGCCATTTCCTTCTCCAGCTCATTTTCACAGATGATGACACTGAGGCAAACAGGGTTAAGCAACTTGCCTAGGGTCACATGGCTAATAAATGTCTAGGGTCAGATTTGAACTCATGATGATGAGTCTTCCTGATTCCAGACCTAGACACTCTGTCCTCTGCTCCACTGAGCTGCTCAAACGTGCACTTAAAATTATGCAATTGCTTATTTTGAACTCTAGTGTAGGACTTTACTTTTACCACCATTGAATTGAATCATCTCAGATTCAGCCTATCAAGTCCATCTAGTATACGATTATGTAGTTCACCTTTTTTCCATCTTTTCACAAGGAAATCATGACGGGCTTTGTCAAATGCATCTCAAAAGATGAAGTATTTTATTTCTGTTATCTTTCATTCATCTGCCAACTACCATTCATCTAATAAACTCTGTCAAAAAGGGCAATGAGAATAGTTGAGCATGACATATTTTGATAAACTCATGCCAGCTCTTATGATGTTGTGGGACACTGGGTAACACAACAACATGATCGCTGCTTCTCTTTCTAAATGCTTATGACCCATCCCTTTAATAACACATTCTAGAATTCTTAATGAATTGGAGTGAAACATCATCATTCAAAAAATTCATTTTCCTTTTTTTTTTGGTGAAATATCAGGACAGACACTTGCCTCTTCTTCCGCAGTGCCAACCTCAATCACTATGGTTTGGGAGGAACATACCAACAGCAATCACATTCGCCATTTCTTTCAGTAACCAAAAATGCTGTTCATCCAGGTCCGGTGATTTGATCACCCTAAAGGCAGCAACTAGGCATTCTCATGCCATCTTTCTCACTTACCTCATATTTCAGCTCCTTCTTAACAATTTTTACTTTGTCTTTCCCAACCCCAAAATTGCTTTCCTTGTTAAAGAAAACAAAAGTGATATAGTAGTTTAGTAATTCTGCCTTCTGTCCTTTGTTTCTTCCTTCCTTTGATCTTTTGTTCTCACCATAGCTAACAAAGCCTTTATGGTTGTCCTTAGCACTGATGGACTCTGGTCATTGTGAACTTTACCCTGACACTGTTCTCTTAGGGCCACACTACACTTCTCTGCTTATTCTCAGTTACTTACCTTTGTCTCCTCGGTTCACACTCTTCCCCTGCCTGTCTTTTGGGTACTCTGGAAAAACTGTTGTCTCTTTTCTGTTCCACAAATCTATCATTTCTTTAGACTATAAGGCCTAAATGTCCCTGCTAAATCCTGGGGTCCTGTGTGCCTTACAAAATGGACCTTGAGATGACTATTTCAGCCTTCTTAAGAAAACATCAATCAGCACTGCTTCCTCCCAGCTCCAAACTACTCACTGCAGCCAAATTTATTAATATGTTTAATTATCAACTTACTTTTGTTGCTGTTAAGTCATTTACTCATGTTCAACTCTTTGTAACTTCTTTTATGGGGTTTTCTTGGCAAAGATACTGGAGTGGTTTGCCATTTCCTTCTCCAGGGTGTCCATTTACAATTGAGGAAACTGGGGCAAACAGAGATTTTTTTTTTTAAGTGACTTGCCCAGTTTTATGTAGCTTAGATTTGAACTCAGGTCCTTCTAACTCCAGGCTCAGCATTTGATCCCTTGCCCTACCTAGCTGCCTTATCAGTTTACTGCCTCGCCTTAATCTGAACATTAACAAAACAGCATCCCCTTTTCTCTATAGATACATGAAAAATCACAAGGACAACACCTGGAAATGTAACTTGGGTTTTATCATTCCAACAGCTACATTGCCTATAAACACATTCCACCCTACCTCAAGGACTCTCTGTTTGGAACTAGAAAAGACTGGTAGTGATCACCTAGTCCAACCATCCTCATTGTACATTCCTCCTCTTCTAAACTCTTTCAATCTGCCAAACTATTCTATCTGTTCCTTGCATACAACATTTCATTTCCTGTCTCCCCTCCTTTGCACTGGCTATTGCCCATTCCTGAACTGGACTCTTCCCTCACCTCCATTGGTGAATTCAACATTCTACATGAAACTTTTCCAATAGATGGCATGTAGAGGAGCATCCCCCAATTGCTTATGTGCCCCCTCCAAAACTACCTTGTATATACCTACTTTTTAAAAACCTATTTGCATTTACTCTTTGTATTTATTCTATATGTATTTATATGTGTAATTTTCATCTCTCCCCTTGACCCCACTTAGAATGTCAGATCCTTGAGAGTAGGAATTGTATCACTCTTTGTATCTGTAGCCAGCACAAAAAGGCACTTAATGGCCACAAAAAGGCCTTTTGACCGATCTTTTTGATTAATTTTATAGGTGAAAAAACTAAGATCCAGAAAGGAGAAATTACTTGTCCAAGGTCCCAAAAGTGGTTAATGGCAGAGCCACACATTAAACTATATCTCTTGATACCAGATTCAGTGCTTTCCTACTATGACTTTCAGGTTACTCGGTCCGATTAGTTGAAAAGGTTTAGTTCTAGGTCTCCAGGATCAACTCCTTCTTTCCCTGCCCCCTCCAAATGGGTTGTGAAATCACTGAGGAGGTAAATATGTGCTGCTGAAAAGGAGGGGGAAGCTATTATGGCTATCTATATGCCAGGCAATTCCCTATAACTTTTGTATTTGCTTCTCCCCTTTCCCAGGCTCACCTTCCCTTTCTTCTATTTCCTCTGTGCACCGCACCCCCAATCCTGAAATACCCCTCCCACCCTTCCCCAAGAGGGAAAGAGATGACTCCATTATGTTTTGTATATTTGTTATATCCTGAGGCCTACAACCAAGTATAAAGGATTGAGTCCAGTTGCAGAAAGTCAGTTATGCAGCTCTGTCCTTTAGATCTCCTCTTTGAGGTACTATGTGGCCTGGTACAAGATGTAACTGCAAACCCAAATATAGACAGATCCCTGAAGGAACACCCCATGTGCCCCACCAGCAGCTGGTTGTAGAGGTTCAACAACAGGGCTAAAAAGCAAATAAAGAGAGGAAATGAGGAAGGGTCCAAGGCTAGAGAAATAAGGCTATTGGCAAGTCTCCATTCATATCCACTTACATGCTACATCACCATTAACGCAAAGGATAGACTGCTTTTAATCACCATATATGGATGGGTATCTGAGTGTTTTCTTTCTGGTTCAGGTGTGGATGGAGCATTTGTATTTTATTTCTTTTAATTGTTCCCAGTTGTGTGTCCCATTTCTACATCTACTGCTAAAAGCCCTAGACATTTCCCATACATAGGAAGCTCTGTGCTTTTGAGCCCAGCCCCTTTGGGACATCAGAGAGAACTTCTGTACTCCTGATGAATATAGAAAAGATTGCAGTCAGAAATCATTTGTTCATGTTCATCAGATACTGCACACGCTACAGAAAGCCTATAGAAATGATGGGTGTGGGAGCTCACACATCAGAGAGTCCATCCAGGAGGGAGACAGCATACGTAGTGGGAAGAACCTTCATTTTGGAGTTAGAAGACCTGAGATCTAATCCCACAAAACAAACTGCCCCCAAGTATTTAGCACAGTGACTGGCTCACAAAAGAAGCTTAATCTGTCAGTCAACTAGCATTTATTAAACCAGGCACTTTGATAAATACCAGCAAAAAATAAGTACTTGTTCTCAAGGGGTTCACCATGTAATGGGGGAGACAACATACAAACAGCTATATATAAATAAGATGCAGAGAAAGAGAGAGAGAGACAGAGAGAGAGAGAGAGAGACAGGGAGGGAGAGAGAGAGACAGGGAGGGAGAGAGAGAGGGAGAGAGAAAGAGAGAGAAATTGGGGGTAGACTTAGAGGGAAGGTATTAAGTTAAGGTGGACCAGGAAAGGCTTCTTACAGGTGAGATTTTTTTTTAATTAAAATTTTTTGTTTGTTTGTTTTCAGCATTCACTCTGATAAAATTTTGAGTTCCAAATTTTTTCTCCCTCTCTCCCCTCTCCCCAAGATGGCATGCAATCTGCTATAGGTTATACATGTACAATCATATTAAACATATTTCCATATTAGTCATGTCATGAAAGAAGAATCAGAATAAAAGGGAAAAAACATGAGAAAGTGGGGAGAACAGAAAATAACATGCTTCGATCTGCATTCAGATTCTATAGTTCTTTCTCTGGATGTGGATAGCATTTTCCATCATGAGTCTTTTGGAGATGTCTTAGGTCCTGGTATTGCTGAGAAGAGCTAAGTCTATCAGAGTTGGTCATTGCACAGTGCTGATGTTAGTGTGTACAATGTTCTGATTCTGCTCACTTCACCTAGCATCAGTTCATGTAGCACAGGTTTTTCTGAAATCCATGAAGGTGAGATTTTAACTGAAGCCAGGGAAGCTTGGAGGTAGAGATGAAGAGAGAGAATGTTACAGGTATGGAGGAAAGCAATAAGAATGATGAGAGTTTGAGAAACAGCAAGGAGGACATTGTCATTCTCACTAGCTACCATGCCACTGCAGAAGGCATGCATTAGTATACTTCTCAAATCCTAGGGTACTTAGATGATGCAATGCATAGAGTGGAGTCAGGAAGACCTGAATTCAAATCTAGCCTCAGACACTTACTAGTTGTGTGACCCTGGGCAAGTCCTTGATTTGTCTCATTTTCCTCATCTATAAGATGAGCTGGAGAAGGAATTGGCAAATCACTCCAGTATCTATGCAAAGAAAACCTCAAATGCGGTCATGAAGAGTTGGACATAACTGAATGTAATTTCCTTGTGGGAAAGAATGGTCTTTATTTATGTTTTTCTCCATTATGGGTACCTCCAGCACTTAGTACAGAGCTTGGCACAGAGTAAGCACTTAATAAATGCTTTTTCATTCAATGCATCATTTGTTCAAATAAATAGATTATAATTTCCAGGAGGGCAAAGGGAGGACTAGAAGCAGGAAAGTCTTTATGTAGGAGGCAGAATTTGATCTCTCAAATTTTTAAATGATGTAGGAATTCTAAGAAGAAGAAATGAGAAGAATACCAGTAAGTCCTATTTGGACCTATAGCATTTATTCCATGTGTGAATCTATTAATTCTAGTTCTACTGGTAATTCTAATACCTACCCGGCTAATGGGTCCCATATCATTGTTTGAAGTATCTGTCTGTGGGACTTAGGGTTTAAATCTTGCCTCTACTACTTATTTGTTGCAAAAGTCACAATGCCTCAACTCAGGCCTCAGTTTCTTTATCTGTAAAATAAAGTTACTTTACAGAGTACAATAACCAATTTCTGCTTGATAAATGAAAAAATAGTCCTAATAATGAGAGGTATCCCAAAATGAAATGGGCTGCTTCATAAAGTAGTATCCTTCTCATTATTTAATGTTTTTATTTCTGGCAGATACATAACCACTTAACATGATTGTAGGAAGGATTCTTCTTTCATAAGGGATTTGGGTTACATGAACTATACAATATTATGGTCCTGTGAGATTTTAAGTATAAATGTAAGAATGACCAAAATATATTAGAAAATGTGAATGTTATATCTCAACTAATTTCCTAGGTTGCATTCCTCTTGGACAAAACTGAGGGGGTTGAATAAGAGACTGATCAAAGGAGACACTGATGTTCATTGGTTCCCTTGAGAGAAGTTTAAAGGATACTGAGTTTAAGAGTTTTGAGGCCCTCCCCTGTATAGGAAAAGATGAACATTCTCAAGCACTCACATAAACAGCTAGGTGGTACACTGTGTATAGAGTGATGGGCCTGGAGTTGGGAAGACCCGAGTCTATGAGTCAAGGATTTTCCTATAAAAGAGAAAGTAAAAAGGTATTCAATTTGTAAAAATAAATTGGATATTGGACTGAGTTTATTCTTACATAAAAAAACTAAACACAGAAGAATCACTGACCACTTTAATGGAATTAATAGGAGTAAATAAACATAAAACTATGGTTCTGATTTGATAGGAGGATAACATTTAAGTCTCATCAGAACATAAAGCAGGTTTTCAAGACTGCTAATAAGGCACTTTATTTTTTACCTAGGCATTGAACTGTCCGATCACTCCTGGCACTTGTGTCTGCTGGTAAGAGGGGCCCCGCTTGGGTCATTTTTCTTGTCCTGTGCTTAGTACAGTACCTGGCATACAGGTGCTTAAAAAATGCTAACTGACTGCAGAGATGGGAAGTGGAATGCCAAATTACGGAAGAGTAAAAAAGGCCAGATTTCCTGAATGGTAGAAAGCATAGAGGAGCTTCACATGTAAAAAGGTTGGAAAGGTAGAGTTAGGTTTTGAAGGGGAAAGAGTAATTTATATTTGTTCCTAGGGTTAGGACTAGCCACTGAAATTTATTGAGTCAGTGGATGACATGGTGATATTTGGGTTTTTTTTTTTTTTTGGAAAATCAGTTTGGGCAGCTGTGTGGTGGATGGAATAAATAAGTGCCAATTGATTGATTGGATGAATGATGTCATCTTTGTAGTTGTACCGGGTGAAGAGGGGTGGGTTTTCAGGCAGACACCTCTGGTGTGACGACTTGCCTGTCCCTTTTCAGAGCTGCCCATACACCTTTGGGTATCCACTTTTCTCACTCAGCTCTCACTGTGGCTCCAAGAAGCTATAGAGGTGTAGCAGGGGCCATCTCTAGTCATCCTGATCTATATCTTGCCACTAGATCCAGTGGGCTCCAGAGAAGAGAGTGAGGTTGGTGACTTTGCACAGTCCTCTCTTACTTAAATCCAATTCACTTGCATGTTATGGCATCACCTTCCTCATGTAGTAGTCCTCTTCAAGAATGAAGGACAAACAACAACCTGTGAGTAGTACAAGCTGCCCCACTAGGGACCAACTGGCTAGTTCCAGTTGGGCAACACAGCTCCTTCCTTCCTTTCTTTTTCCTTCCTTCTTTCCTTCGTTCCTTCTTTCCCTCCTTCCTTCCCTTCCTCCTCTTCCTCTATACACATAGGGAACCATACCCTCACCTGTGGGTGCTCAGCCCAAAGGAATATAAAGTTTGATTCCTGAAATCTCTTGAGATATCTTGAGGCTTATGGGCTAGATTTCCTTTCCAAGGACAATACCTTAAACCCAATCACTCTGGCTCTCAATAGGTCCCAGCCTAAGCCTCATGGACATTATTTGGCCTATGAAGGCTCAGTCAGTTCTGCTTTGGTCAAAAACTCTGAGGGTCTTCCCCTTCCAGACTGATTTTATTTTTATGGGTTTGTTTGTTTGTTTTTCGAGTAGGTAAAAGAGGTCATTCTTTGCCTCATTTCTTACCAAGCCTTAATCACTGAAAGGCCATTGCCTCAGTCAAACTGAGACCTGGGATAGACCTTAGTTTAAAAAAGTCAAGGTTGCCCACTGTATCAGGGCCTTATCCAGTCATCTTGATCTATATCTTGCCATTGAACCTAGATGACTCCAGAGTAGAAAGTGAAATTGGTAACTTTGCACAACCCTTCCTCACTTAAATCCAATTCACTTGCATGTCATGGCATCACCTTCCTGATGGCATGGTCCTCTTTGAGAACAAAGGACAAAAAACAACAGCAGGTGCAGCAGTCACACCTCAGTAAAACTGTTTTAGCAGATGAGCTAAACCAGACTGAGGATAACCAAGAGGTCTCACATCCATCAGTGAGTTAGGGGGATGTCTATCTCAAGCAAGTGTAAAGACTTTCTCTAGTGGAATGGGTGGATGAGAACAATTTGTTCCAATAGCCATGAAAGGGGCTGGAGCAGGCACTGTGGAACACTGAGAGCTTAGTAAGATATTGAAAATACCAAGGTCATCCACTGCATCCCAAGCCATCACTAGTCATCCTGACTTTCGTCTTGCCACTGGACTTCTGTGACTCAGAAAGAGAGAGTGAAGCTGACAACTTTGTGCAACTCTTAAATCTTAAATCCAATTAATACTCAAGTCAAGACATCACCCTGTGATGTCAATGGTTCTCTTTGAAAATGAAGGATGAATAACAACAATTCTTTCCCTCCTCATCAATGTCTGGCCTTCCTGGCTTCCACCAAGTCCCAACTAAATCTGACCTTCTAAGACAGACCTTTCCTGATCCTCCTTAATTCTAGTCCCTTCTCTGTCTCATCTCCAATTTATCCTGCATATATCTTGTTTATATATTGTTATTTGCAAATTGTCTCCCCCATTAGACTCTGAACTCCTTCAGAGTAAGGATTGCTTTTTGCTTTTCTTTGTACCTGGCACACAGCAGACATTTAATAAATACTTATTTATCATACTGACTGTATGATTCTGGTTAAGTCTTTCGGTCTCAAGCAACCTCCTAGGACTTATCTACTCAGTCATAGCCAGTTGCATCTTCATTGGTAGAGAAAATTACTGACTGGGAAGTTCTTACAATGATGAAATCACAATTTCTTCCTGAATTCTTGTGATTGATAGAATGCCAGAACTAGAAAGGACCTTAAGGATGATCTCTTACAATCCTTCTAGGAGCACACTGAGGCTTAGGGAGGTAAAATAACCTGCCACAAGCAACACAAGTGTTAATAGTTTGAATTGGTAGGATATTTAAAAAACATTTATGATGTGATTTCTCAATTCAGTATAAAACATCTTTTAGTTTAATACAGGAGTTCTTAATTCTTTTAATGACATACACTCCTTTAACAGTCTGGTCAAGCCTATGCACCCCTTCTCAGAGTCATCTTTCTAAATGCATAAAATATGTAGGATTACAAAGGAAGCCAATTGCATTGAAATACAATGACATATATATGTGTGTATATACATAGTTATACACACATATATCTATGCATGTATACATACATATGTATGTATGTATGTGTTTGTACACTCAGGTTAAGAACGCTTGGTTTAATGTTAACCAGGTTTGGGGTTTAGATGGTGGTATGGGATACTAAGGAACTGAGCATTTAGTTATAAACACCTATATTGTGCTGGTCTGCTTTGGCCCAAAAGGTAGGTTTGGATTTATTTTAAAAAGACCAGTTAGTAGCTGGACTAGAAGTCAAGTTGCTCTCTGGGAAAATCCTTCCCCTTTCCCACAGGACAAACTGTGGTCTAAGGAAAATAAGTCTTTCTTTTCCTTGAGGGAATGATTATCTTTCTTTCCTCATCCCTGTAGTATAAATGGAGAGTAGTATTAATTTTATTGTTAATGAGAGAAAATATGTACTGTCAGTGAGTCCTTGGAGATGTTCAGTTACTCCCTCTGGGAAATGGATAAGTTAGGGATGCCTGCCTGGAAACTTGAAAAGGACCTCTCTTTCCTGTCTGCAGCTAGGCCAAGGAGGTAGAATTTGCCGTATGCTACTGTGCAACCAAGTTGTAATAAGAAGGGTCTGAATTGTGAGGAGTTGATGCCGTGGAGGAAGAGAAAAAAACCTATGTGTTGGAAAGACTATGGAATGGAGGCTAAGTTTAAGTACCAAAGACTTGATCATTACAAACCAAGTAACACCAAGTGTTATTATTCTGGCCTTCATAAGACATTGACATCTAGTGACCACAAGACCAAGTGTTATTATTCTGGCCTTCATAAGACATTGACATCTAGTGACCACAAGACCTTTTTTGTTCTAATGGCAATGTATCAGATTTGTTCAACTGACCTTGGAAAGAAGGCAAGCTAGCATTTGTGACTACCCCGACAACTGGCCAGGAAGAGGGTAAAACAGACCAATGCTGTGCTTGCAATGGGACAAAGAACTTTTGTATCTAACATTTGATTTGGTAATGAATGACTCTCTCCAACCTGTAATAATCAATGAGAGTGAAATGACTTTCCAATTAATTGTTTTAAAGCAAGTGACCTGCTTAATAAATACATAATTTTGGACAAGTGCTTATGGAATCAGTCATAGATTTAGAGCTGGAAAGGGCCTTGGAGATCATTGTGTTGAACCTTGTAATTTACTAGATGAGGACCTGACACACAGAGACATGAAGTGATTTGCCTTCTCTATTCAATTTTGTTTCTTTAAGACTAGACTGATGTCACAAATAGTTATATTGAATTACTGGGGGCTAGGCAGAACAAGAAAAACAAATGGTTTTTATTTTACAGTACTAATTTCATTATTTCATACATTCAATCACCTAACAGGTGAGGATGTTACAGGTGGTTTGATTTTTTTATTGTAAAAATAAATTAACCTTGGTAATTTCTATTTAATTGATGGATATGGTGAAGAAGAAAAAAACTTCGGTTAATTTAAGCTAACTACAAAGGGCAGTGCAAATAATTAATGAATATATTTCATCTTTAAAAAGATAAAACCTGAATTTATATTTTACGAAGTTATCGGTAAGTTTACTTGGTGCTTGTCAGAGTTGCCAACATAACCGGGCCAGAAAGTTTAACAGTGACAACTTTGAACAATCATCTCTCTTCCTGGATATGTTCTCTTTGCTTGGTTTCTGTCATGCTATTCACACTACCGGTTTTCCTTATTCTGTTGCTTCTTTACTGGGTCATTTTCCATTTTCCCACCCCTTTAATCATTCTCTCACAGACTTCTGGGACATCTTCTTTTCTCTCTTTGAACATTTTCCCTTGGTGATTTCACCAGCTCCTATGTCTTCGATTATCATCTCTACTCAGACAACTCCCAAATCTATATAGTCAACCCTAACTCTCTCTCTTTCCCTCTTGCCATGCCAAAATTGCTTGATATGTACTTCTGCTGGAATATTTCATTGGCATCTCAAGCTAATATGTTAAAAACAGAACTGATTATAATCTTACCTAATAAGCACATCTTCCAGACTTTGCTATTCCTGTTGAAGGAACTACTATTCTCTGAAAAAATCCTTTCCTCTTGGACCCACTGCCCACATTACGGGGTCAAATTTTATTAGTGTGGCCTCCACAACATCTTTTATTCCCACATCACTCTTCTCCCCACCTGAAGATCAACTCTTCTCTGTTGTGACCCTCTCCTAACCTGTTGGTTCCTTCTGTACTATTGTTAAATATGTCCATCTCTTCGATCCTTAAAAAAGTCTTCACTAGGCCCTACCATCCCCCCAAGATCTTATTCTATAGCTCTGCTCTATTTCTCAGACCAATTCCTCAAAAGCAGGACTGCACATCATATGGCCCACGAGCTTCTTGCCACCTGCCAGAGGACTTCAGGAAGCCCACAAAAATATGTAGTTGCCACTGCACACGCTCTCCTGTTTGTCATGTGACTGGCAGCAACCAACCATCACCAGTCTGTCTCCAGTCTAACCTATCTGTGACCCAAAAAAGTCTAGCTTATTTTAATTTTGGCCCCTACCTACTGCCAAGTTGTGAAGGTCTGCTCAAAACAATGGAGGCATATACCTGATGCTTCTATTTCACCTCTAATTTGTTCCTCAACACTTTGGCTTCTAATTGCCTCACTTGGTTGAAATCGCTGTCTTCAAAATTACTAATAATCTCTTCATTTCCAAGTTTGATGGTCCTTTCTCTTTCATCCTTCCTGATCTATCTACAGCATTTGACACTTTTGATCATTTTCTCCTCCTTAATGCTCTCTCCTTTCTGAATTTGTCTGACACCACTTCTCAGTTTCCTTTGCTGGTTCATCATATCACACCTCTAACTGTGGGTGTTCCCCAAGGGTCTTTTCTATGGCCTCTTCACTTCTCCCTCTAAATTTTCTTTTGGTAACTTTAATAACTTCCATGGGTTTAACTATCATCTCTATGCAGGTGATTTGCTGATAATCTATCTATCTATCTATCTATCTATCTATCTATCTATCTATCTATCTATCTATCTATCTACCTACCTATGACATAGATAGATATCAATATCAAATGTATAGAATATAAAGAAATATAGAAAAATATATATGTATATGTATACATGTCTGTGCATGTATTCACATGCATACACGAAGTCTTTTATAGACTAGACTGGTGTCACAAATAGTTAAACTGAATTCCTCAGGGCTAAGTAGAATGAAGGGAGGAAAGGACTTTTATTTTACAGTAGTAATTTCATTCACTCAAAACAAAGTCAAGTACAAGTCATGTCATCATTTCACTGATGGCATGGTCTTCAGCAACAAAGGATGAACACAACAATTTCACTATTTCATACATTTAACTGTCTAATAGGTGAGAATGTTACAGGTGTTTTTTTTTAATAAATTATAAAAATTAACCTTGTGTTTCTCTGTGTGTATGTATACATACATGTATAACATATATAATGTTTTCACACATATATACACATATATAAGTATAGATAGATAAATAGATAGATAGATGGATATTTACATATATACTGTCTCACTCTCTTTCCTGAGCTTCAGTTCTGATTCATTCCAATTGTCTATCAGACTTTTCAATTGGTTGTCTAGAAACATTTCTAAGTTTAATACAACATATCTAAAACTGAAATCGTTATCTTTCTCCCCAAACCATCCTTTTAGTATCACAGAAATATAACTTTAAAATTAACCTGGACTCCTCATCCCACACACATCAAATCAGTTGTCACATCTTACTGCTTTTATCCTTATAACATTTCTCATATCAGACCCTTTCTTTCCACAGCTACCACCTTAGTTCATGCCCTCATCATCTCTCATCTAGATGACTACAACACCCTTCTAATTGGTCTCCCTGCCTCAAGTCTCTCCCCATTCCAATCCATCCTACACAGAGCTACCAAAGTAATTTTCTTTAAGCACAGATTTGATCATATGGCACTCTTGCTCAATCAACTGCAATGACTTCCTATTACGCAATGACTCCTAGGAAAACATATACACTCTTTTTGGTTTTTAAAGCTCTATATGAACCTCACTCCAACTTACTTTTCCACTCTCATTAGACATCACTTCCAACATCTTCCACTTTGTTATCTAGCCATTGTTCTTCTCTCTCTTCCTCTCACAGGATACTCCACCACCCATTTTCATGCCTTTTGATTGGCCATTGCTAGAATATCTTGCCATAGCCTGAAAAGTCCTTCCTTTTCTTTAAGAAAAATCTCAAGCACCACCTTCTGCACTATGCCTTTTCTAATTGTTGAAATTGCTAATCAATAAATAAATCAGTTACTTAACTAGTATTTATTAAGCCCTTACAAAGTCCCAAGCAGGGGACTGAGCTAAGATGGCAGACCTGACCTCTCTTAAATTCCCCTCCAAACAACTTTAAAATAATGCCTCAAATAGAATTCTGAAGTAGCAGAACCAACAACATGTCAAGGTGAAAGAATTTTACAGCTTGGGCCAACTTAGAAGATTAACAGGAAGGATCTGTCTCAACAAGGTGGTGTTTGGACCTGGATCCTAGTGCAGATCAGGGTGGGATGTACCAGACTGCTGGAGGCCTTGGAGGCAGCTGCATGACCAGCAGTGGCAGTTTCAGGAGTTTTCAACACACAGATGGAAATGGGGTCAGACAGCTGCTCAGAAGTAGATTACAGAAGACCACTGCAGTGACTGAGTGGAGTACCCTGTTGCATTACCCATATACTGTTCTGGGTTGCAGTACCAGGATGAACATGAGCACTAGCTCACTAGCACTTGTAGATGCAGAGATGCAGGGACCCTGGTCACAGTTTCAGGAAGAATAAGAGTGCTTATGGTCACTTACACACTAGAACATAGGCCATGAGATCAGTGATCGCAACTCTTCCTAGATCATACCACTTTAGAAGAAAGAAAAACCTACAGAGTCCCAGGGCTAGCTCTAAAAACACTAGTAAGCAAGGCCCAAAATTTGGGATAGCATCCCCTCCATTTTGGGATCAAATCCCAACTATAATATAAACTCATAAGTGAAGGAATGGGCTGGAAAATGAGCAAACAACAACAAAAAAGAACCTGACCATAGTAAGTTACTATATTGACAGGAAAGATCGAGACATAAACTCAGAAACTCAGAAGATAATGAAATCAAAACAGCTATATGCAGAACTTAAAGAAAAATGTGAATCAGCCCAAAAAAATTCCTTTGAAGAGCTTGAAAGGATATTAAAAGTCAAATAAGAGAGGTAAGGGAAAAATTGGAAAAAGAAATGAGAATGATGTGAGAAAATTATGGAAAGAGAATCAACAGCTTGGTGCAAAAAAATACTGAAGAAAAAACACCATAAAAATTATCAAATGGAAAAAGAGGTATAAAAATTTAGTAAAAAAAAATAATTTGTTAAAAATTAGAATCAAGCAAGTAGAAGCTAATGACTCCATGAGACATCAAGAAACAATAAAACATAATTTAAAAGAAAGAAAATGTGAAATATCTCATTAGAAAAAATGTTTTGAAAACTAGATCAAAGAGAGGCAATTTAAGAATTAGTGGACTAACTGAAAGCAATTATCAAAAAAAGAACAGAGTCATCATCTTTCAAGAAAATATGAAAGAAAACTGCCCTGATATCCTTGGACCAAAGGGTAAAATAGAAATTGAAAGAATCTACTGATTACCTCCTGAAAGAGATCCAAAGATGAAACCTCCCAGGAATATTATAACCAAATTCCAGAGCTCCCAGATCAAGGAGAAAATATTGTAAAAATTCAAATATCATGGAGTCACAGTGAGGATAGCACAAGATTTAGCAGCTTTTACATTAAAGGATCAGAGGTCTTGGAACATGATTTTCCAAAGGGCAATGGAATCACCTATTCAGCAAAACTAATTATAATCCTTCAGAAATAAATATGAATATTTAATGAAATAGAGAACTTTCAAGCGTTCCTGATGAAAAGACCAGAGCTGATTAGAAAATTTGTCTTTCAAATAAATAGTAAGACTCAAGGGAAACATAAAAAGATAAACAGGAAAGAGAAATCATAAGGGATTCAATAAGGTTAAACTATTTACATTCTTAAATGAGATATTTGTAAATCTTAAGAACTTTATCATTATTAGGGCAGTTAGATGGCATATACATAGGAAGAAGGCATGAGATGATTATGATGGTATGATTTCAAAGAAATAAAATTAAGGAGTAAGAAAGAGGGATGCACTGGGAAAGGGGGAAGGGAGAGGTAATATGGAGTGAATTATCTTGTATAAAAGAAGTATGAAAGGAAGAGCTTTTACAATGAAGGGGAAGAAAGAAGAGTGGTAGGGAATGCTCGAACCTTACTCTCATTGGAATTGGCTTAAAGTGGGAATAACCTACACTTAGGTGGGTATAGAAATCTATCTTACCCAGTAGGGAAGAAGGAAGGGAGGAATGATAGGAGAAGAATGAGTGATAGAAGGGAGGACAATTTAGAGGAAGTGGTGGTCAGAGGCAAAACACTTTAGAGAAGAGAAAGGCTGAAAGGATATATACATACATACACACACACACACACACACACATATATGGAGAGAGAGAGAGAGAGAGAGAGGGAGAGAGAGAGAGAGAGAGAGAGAGAGAGAGAGAGAGAGAGAGAGAGAGAGAGAGAGAGAGAGAGAGAGAGAGAGAGAGAAATGGGGGGAAAGCAGGATGGAGTGAAATATACAGTAATAATAACTATGAATGTGAAAGGGATGGACTCAACCACAAAACAGAAATACATAACAAGGTGGATTAAAAAACAGAATCCAACAATATATTGTTTACAAGAAAGACACTTGAAGCAGAAAGACACATACACACACACACACATACCTAAAAATATTTATAGGAGCTCTTTTCTGGGGGTAAAGAATTGGAAATTGAAGGGATGTATATTAATTAAGGAATGCCTGAATAAGCTGTGGTATGTAATTGTGGTGGAATACTATTGTACAATAAGAAGTTATGAGCAGAATGCTTTCAGAAAAAACTAGAAAGATTTACATGGATTGATGCAAAGTGAAATGTAATGGGTACAAAGTAACAGCAATATTGCAGGATGATCAGCTGTGAATAATTTAGCTATTCTCAGCAATACAATGATCCATGATAACTCTGAAGGATTTAGGATGGAAAATGCTGTCCATTCCAAGAGAAAGAACTGATGGTATCTGAATACAGATTGAAGCAACTTTTAGGTTTTTTAATTTCTTTATTTTTTTGAGTTTTTTTTAATTTATATTTTCTTCCACAATATGACTATTATGGATATGTTCTGCATGACTACACACATATAACCTATCTGGAATTGCATGTCCTCTCAATGGGAGTGAGGGATGGGGAGGATGGGAGAGAATTTGGAGCTCAAAGTTTTAAAAACAAATGTTCAAAATTGTTGTTTATATGGAATTGAGGAAAAATTAAATACTAAATAAATATGAAAAAATTCTCCTGGAAATAGTATTAAAGAAGATACATTACCACCTGATTTCCTGTAGCACCTCCCTAAAGACTATTCAAACTTTCCAATTGACTTGCATTGAAACTACTTTATGTAGTTATACTTTATGTATACTATCTCAGAATGGGAGCTCCTTGAGAACAGGGAATGCCTTGATATTTTTCTTAGTATCTTCAGCCCTTAGCACAGTACTTTGTATATAGTAAATGCTTAATAAATACTTTTTCATTCATTCAAAAAAAAACCAACCCCAAACCATCAACAAGTATTATTTGTAATGGGGAAAAGCTAGAAGCCTTCTCAATAAGATCAGAGGTGAAGCAAGGATGACCATTATCACCACTAGTATTCAATATTGTACTAAAAATGCTAGGTACAGCAAAGAGAAGAAAAAAATTGAAGGAATTAGAATAAGCATGAAGAAACAAAACTATCACTCTTTGCAGATGATATGATGATATACTTACAGAATCCTAGAGAATCAACCAAAAAATTACTTGAAATATTTAATAACTTTAGCAAAGTTGCAGGATATAAAATAAACTGATACGAATCATTAGCATTTCTACATATTATGAACAAAGTCCAGCAGCAAGATATAGAAAGAGAAATTCCATTTAAAATAACTGTAGACAATATACTTGAGAGTCTACCTGCCAAGACAACCCATGAACTATATGAATGCAATTACAAAACATTTTTCACACAAATAAAGCCAGCTCTAAACAACTAGAGAAATATTGAGTTCTCATGGGTAGACTGAGCCAATATACTATAGGTGACAATTCTGCTAAATTAATTTACTTATTCACTGCCATACCAATCAAATTACAAAAAAAAAATTTTATAGAACCAGGAAAAAATCATAATAAAGTTCATCTGAAAGAACAAAAAGTCAAGAATATCAAAGACAATCACTGAAGAAAAAATGTCAAGGAAGATGACCTAGCAGTACTAGATCTCAAACTATTTTACAAAGTGATAATTATCTCAATAATCTGATATTGGATAAGAACTAGAGTGATGGACCAATAGAAGATATTATGTATACAATACATAGTAGTAAATGACTATCATAATCTAGTGTTTAATAAATGCAAAGACCTAAGATTTTGAGATGAGAACTCACTATTTGACAAAAAATTATTGAGAAAACTGAAAAGCAGTTCTAGGTATAGACCAACATCTCACGTGGTACATCAAGATAAGATCAAAAGGGGCACATGATTTAGACAGAAAGGGTAATATAATAAGCAAATTATGGGAGCATGCAATACTTTACCTGTCAGTTTTATGCATAAGGGAAAATTTATAATCAAACAAGAGATAGAAAGCATTATAAGAAGTAAAATGGATAATTTTGATTACATTAAATTTAAAAGGTCTTGCACAAACAAAACCAATACAGCCAAGATTAGAAAGAAAGCAGGAAAGTGGAAAAAAATTTATAGGAAGTTTCTCTGATAAAGAGTCTCTTTTCTCAAATACATAAAGACCTGAATCAAATTAATAAAAATGTGATTTATTCCCCAATTGATAGTCAAAGGATGTGAATAGGCAGTTTTCATATGATAAATGCTTTTCATCTGAAAAATGCTCTAAATCACTATTGATTGGAAATGAAAATTAAAAAACTCTGAGCCTATCAGATTGGCAGATAGAAAAAGAAAGTGACAAATGTTGGAGAGGATGTAGTAAAATAGGGACATTAATGCAGTATTGGTGGAGATATGAAATGATCCAAACATTCTGGAGAAAAATTTGGAACTGTGCCCAAAGGGCTAGAAAAGTATGCATAGCATTTGACCTAGCAACACCACTACTAGGTCTGTACTCCCAAAGAGATTTTGATCTCTTTGAACAAGGAAAAAATGCTTTTTGTCTGAAAAATGGTCTAAATCACTATTGATTAGAGATATACAAATTAAAACAACTCTGAGGTAAGGAAAAGGACCTATATGTACACAAATATTCATAGCAAAGGATGCCCATTTGTTGGGGATGACTGAACAAGTTTGAGTATATGATTGTGATGGAATACTATTGTGCTATAAGAAATTACAAGCAAGATAGTTTCAGAAAACTTGAAAAATCAGCTGATGCAAAGTGAAATAAGCAGAACCAGAACATTGTACACAGTAACAGCATAACATAGCTAATATAGGAATATATTTTGCATGGTTGCATTTGTATAATCTACATAAAACAAAAGGAAGACTCTTGCCTTCAAGTGTTAGGAAGCTGGGAATGCAGAGTGCTGTCATTTATCATTATTTCTTTTTCTTAGGTGAAAGAGTTCTTAGAACTGATTTGGCTATGACCCTGTGACCTTTAAAAGGTTGTATGATTCTTTGAATGTCCTGAAAATGGAGCTTACTAGCAGTTGGGCTTGTTTAGGAATGACTTGCTTTACTCTTTTTTTTAAACTTTATTTTTCTTGTGTGGGCGTATGTGTTTTCTTTTACAACATGGTTAACATGGAAATATGTTTTGCATAGCTTCACATGTATAATTGATATCATATTGCTTGCCTTCTGAAGGGGTGGGAGAGGGTAAGGAAAGAGGAAGAGAATTTGGAACTCAATTTTCAAAAATGATAGTTAATTTTTTTACATGTAATTGGAAAATAGTCAGCAAAATAAATATATTAGAAAAAGAAAGGAGTGACTTGCTTCACCTGGTCTATCAGTAATGACTCAGCCACTAAGATATCGTGTCCCACAAGAAAGAGAGCAATATATCCTTTCTATGACACACTTTAGAGGTGAATTTGTTGGGAAGAACACTTTGTAGCCGTTACTGTAAACTTTGCTCAAGGATCAAGGGGGTGGGGATGGGAGTGGGGTTGGAAATGTTCCTGAAGTCAGCAGCATTAGAAAGACATCTCAGACCCTCAGAGATATCTCTAGAACCACAATAGGGAGATGTAGCTTAGCTCTGGGGACCTCACTAACCAGGGAGAATGTAAATTGGGATAAAGTCCCCAAAGACCTACATGTGATACATTGTATTTATCTAAGTGGCACAATGGATACAATGCAGGACCTGGAATGAGTATGATCTGAGTTCAACTTTGTCCTCAGACACTTAATAGCTGTGCGACCCTTGGCAAACAACCTCACTTCTCCATAGCTCATTTTCTTAGTTTCTAAAATGAGTATGATTTATAGTGTCTACCTTCCAGGTTTGTTGTGAGGATCAAATGAGATAATAGCTGAAAAGTGCTTTGTAAATTCTTGGGGCAGCTTAGAGGCCCGGTGGACAGAGTGCCAGCCCTGGAGTCTGGAGGACCTGAGTTAAAATCCTGCCTCGGATATTTACTACCCTTATGACTCTGGACAAGTCACTGAACCTTGCTTTGCCTCAGTTCCTCATCTGTAAAACGAACTGGAGAAGGAGATACCAAACCACTCCTGTGGTTTTTCTTTGCCAAGAAAACCCTAAATGGGGTCAGGAAGAGTCAGACTGAAAATGATTTGAGCATACTTGGAAATCTTAAAGCCCTATATGAATGCTAGCTATTGTTGCCTACTTTTTATACATGTATGTTTATATTTGTTCTCTTATTTATATATATTTGTGCTGTGTATATTTGTAAATATCTTTGTTGTCTCTCTCATTGGAATGGAGGCTCCTTGAGAGTAGCAATTGTTTCATTGTTTATACTTGCATCTGTAGCACCTCACACTTAACTTGATACAATTTTTAGACTCATGTTGAGGAAGGGAATATTAAAAAAAACCATCGTTGCATCAGAATATTAGGAGATACTACAATTCAACAAATGTTTATTAAGTGCCTATTATGTGCAAAAATATTGAATCAGGTTCTGAGATACCAAAATTTAAAATTCCCTGTCCTCAAGGTGCTTATATTCCAGGAGAATGTATTCTCCAGTAATTCAGCATCCTACCCTAGATCTGGACAGAACAGGGTTCTAACTGTTTCCTATGCCTCCAGTCTCTCCTTTCTCTGCATATAGAGCTTCATCCTGAATATAGAATTAAAATAATCATGCCAATAAACAGGTCTTACTCCCCATTCAGAAATCTTCACTGGCTTCCCACTGCCTTGAAGATAAAATACTAGAATCTAAGGTGCTTTACAGTCTGGTTCTAACAACTCTTTTCTTCATACATTGTATTTTCAGGACAAACAGTTTTGTTAATTATTTCCCAAACTCAATATTATACCCATTTCCTTTTTTTAAATGCAGACTTGTAATTTCATCTGTCAGAAACTGCTATTGAGAAAACTCTCCTTATTAATGAAGGCCACTAATCACTCTGTAACTTAGAGTTCCATGATGTGCCTGGGATCACATAGCCAGTATGTATGAGTCAGAAGCAGGATTTGAATCCAGGTCTTCTTGACTCCAAGGCTAGTGTGGATCATCACCCCAGTACTGGCTTCACCCTCCTTCCATTCCCATTCTAGACCCCTTCATGAACCAGGTGGACTCTAAAATGTCCTCTTCTTTCAAAGCCCTTGCCCTGTTATCATACCACCCTACCCAATTTTGATTACTTCTAGTGTCTACTGCTGTTTTTATTCATTCCCTGTGGAAGGAAGTTGGAGAGAATCATAAAACCATGCTAACTTCGTCTATTACAAGTCCATGTTACATAATATCATAACATAATATCAACTGGTCTCCTGCTTTTGCAGGGAAATCTTTTTTACATCTCCTTAATAAATTCATGATCCTACTCACTAAAGTGACTTTTTTTCAACCCTCCTATATCTCTCCTATCTTCACCTTCTCAGTTTAGAACCTTGCTTCAGAATTCACTAAAGAAATTGAGGCAATTCATTAAGAGCTACCTCTTTTCCCTTCCTCTTTTTATAGTCTTCATGACTGGACTATTTCAATAGCCTGCTGGTTGGTCTCTCCCACCCCAGTCCTTCCTTCACTCAGTTATCAAGGTGATCTTAAAACCTACGCCTAACCACGATTCAATAAATTTCAGTGGCTTCTTACTGATCAAATATGAAATGCCCTCTTTGGTTTGTAAAGCCCTTTACAACTTGGTCTCTTCCTTTCAGTCTTCTTATACTTTACTCCTCTCTATAGATTCTAAAGTCTGATGATTCTGGTCTTCTAGCTTCCCCTGACACAGGACACTCCATTTCTTGATTGTGTATTTTCACTGATTGTCCCCTATGCCTAGAATGCTGTCTCTTTTCACTTCTACTTTTTAGCCTCCTTCAAGTGTTAAATAAAATCTCACCTTCTGCAAGATTTTCCTAGTCCTTAATGTTAGTGTCTTCCTGCTGAAATTACTTCAAATTTATCGTGTATATAGCTTGTTTGAACGTAGTTCTTTTCATACTGTTTTCCCCCATTAGATTATGAGTTCCTAAAGGGTCAGGGACTTTTTTTTATTGGTTTTTTTTTCTGCCTTTATTTATATCCCTAGCACTTAGCACAGAGCCTGGCACAAAATAATATATGGTGTAATAAATGCTTGTTGATTTGACTGGACATATGAGGCTGCCAAACTGCCTCACTAGTTGAATCCTTAAGGCTTAGGAAATTTTTAGTTTTTCTACTGAGAGTGCCAACAAGGGGTAAAATTTAGAACTAGTTGCATACCACTTTCTGTGTTATGGAAATAGATCAGCATCCTAGACTGAGTTCACATGGGCTTTTACAGAACAGCTGTCTGAAATACTTTTTCAACCTTAAGTCATCTGGGTCAGTGTTGGAAGTGGTGACCTATGAAAGGGTCTTCTAGTCCCATGTGGTATTTAGACTATCCTACCTTATTGTATAATTTTTGATATCCATGATTTGCTGAAAATTTTTTCAACAGACATTTGAAAAAGATACAATAAAGTTTTATAAAGCAACCTAAGTTAATGGTTTAAGATGCACATTTAAAGTATCTCACTAGAGCTCAGGATTCATGTTTTCTAATACTTCCACTTTTGAGGTTTGGGACCTAACTTGACCTACCTCTTTATCCCATTATAATACCATTTTTAGTGGGAAAATTTGTTAGTTCTGTTTAAATAATTTCCAATTCATAAATTTTTTATGAATCATTCAATCTTTATTTGCTGTGCAAAGACTTCAATGATTTTTAACATTTCTCAATTAATTTTTTTTCTGCTCAGTGTGTAATTCAAAACTCTTCATCAATCCTTTGAAAGTTAGAACATTTATTTTATATGAAAAAGGATTACCAGAGGTTTGGCCATGCCTGCCATCCATGGAAGGAATCCTTGCCAATACTCCACTGGATGAAGTCTCAGAAGGATGAAGAGCCCTTCCAGTGAAAGATAATAGAGCAGGAAACATCCCCAATGTAAGTTCTTTGAGAGTAGGAATTGTTTCATTTTGATTTCTACTCCCCCAGTGTCTAGCCCCGTACCTGGAAATCAATCAATCAGTCAACTGCCATTTATGAATTCCTAATATAGTGAGCTCTTAATAATAAATTGATTGGATAGCTCTAGAGCCTTAACCAGGAATTAACTAGGACAAGGGTTCCCAACCATGTCCAGTGTAGGTGGAGGAACACTGACCTCATTTTCTATTTTTTTTAAAAAAATTCTTTATTTTATCATTCTTTTATTTCCAAATTTTGAGTTCCAAATTCTCTCCCTTCCACTCCTTCTCCACCTACTAAGAAGGCAAGCAATATGATATCAATTATACATGTGAAATCATGCAAAACATTTCCATATTGAAAAAATTGCAAGAAAAATAAAGTAAGGAAAATATATTTCAATTTGCACTGGAGTTCATCAGTTCTCTTTCTGGAGGTGGACAGCATTTTTTCTTTATGAGTTCTTCAGAACTGTCTTAGATCATTGTCTTCATCAGAGAAGTCAAGTCTTTCATAGCTGATCATCATTACAATTGTTACTATGCACAATAATCTCTGTTCTCACTTCACTTTGCATCAGTTCACTTAAGTCTTGTGACCTTTCTCTGAAATCACTCCCTTCCTGATGTCTTACAGCACAATTGTACTCCATCACAATCATGCAACAATTTGTTCAGCCATTCCCCAACTGATTGGCATCCCCTCAACAGTCCAATTCTTTATTCTTTGTCACCACAAAAAGAGCTGCTTGAAATATTTTTGTACATATAGGTCCTTTCCCTTTTCTCTCGCTGGAATACAGACCTAGTAGTGGTACTGCTGGGTCAAAGGGTAGGCACAGCATAAAATTCTTTTTAAAGTCTTCATTTGGGGAGGTGATCAGGCTATAAAATGAAAAAACCAGAAGGTTGTAAGGGTATAGTGGAATAAGCTTGGAGCTAGGAAACTTGAGTTCTAGTCATGGCTGACTTCATCTCTCTGGGCCCCAGCTTCCTCATTTGTGAAACTGGATTAAACTGGACATAAATATATGTATATATATTTCTCTAATTCTAGTTCCTATGATCTTTTGGTCCCCAGAAAAACCTTCTCTATCTTGCTTAATATTATAACAGTTTTTCCTCCTTTAACTGTTTGCATACATTCACTTTAAATAAAACAGCAGATCAAGAAAAGGAGATAAAAGCCCCACAGTTCTTAAAATAATTAGGGTTGCTCCAGGGAAATCAAGGAGAAAGCACGTTAACAGGCCCATCCTCTGCGCTTACCACCCGGGGATACCCTTTCGCACTCCCTCTCGTACTCTTAGCAAGGCCAGTCTGGGCTCTTCTCTTCTCCCTCCTCCCTACAACACGTGCTCCAGCCAAAATGCTCGCTCCCTACCGTCCCGAACACGGGAGGGCTAGGGAGGGCGGAGAGATACCCAGACCAATCCCCCCGGTTCTTACAGCTTCCTGGCCTTCCAAAGCGGCACCGACCAATCAGCAGAGCCGTAATGTGAATTGCCCCGGTCCGCTTTCTCTCTCCCCTCCCTCTCTACACCCCCTGCACCCGCCTCCTCCCTCCGCCCCCCTCCCCCCCCTCGGAAGCGGAGCCTGCGAGAGGGAGAAACTGGGGCAGAAGTGAAGATGGCGGCGGCGGTGTTGGTGGCGGTAGCGGCGTCTTGCCTGTGAGCGCGGTGCGGACTCATTTCCCTCCCCACCTTCCCCCCAACGCCCGAGCCCCCGTCCGCCGCCCCCCTCCAGCCCCCAGCATCCCGGTGGCCTAGTCCCTCCCAGCACGACTCTGGGCTACGTCCTCCAGCCCCCCCGGCTCCCGACGCCCGCCCGCCGGCCCAGCCGCGGCCCCGATCTCGTCCTCGTCCTCCCGCCTCCTCCTCCCGCACCCCCACCTCGCCCCCTCCCCGGTTTTTCACCCTCTTCCCTCCTCCTCCTCCTCCCTCCGCCTCTCTCCCCCCGTCCCTCCTCCTCGTCTTCCTCCTCCTCCTCCCCCCCTCGGCGCGGGGGGAGCTGCTGGCGGGTGGCTCGTCCGCCTGCTCGCCCGTCAGCCCGCCAGCCGGGCCGGCCGGCCCCGCACACACGGCCCGGAGTGGGGGGGGGGAGCCGGAGGACGAGGACGAGGAGGAGGAGGAAGAGAAGCCCGAGGAGGGGGAGGAGGAGACGGCCCCTGCGCATTTGGTTCCCTCCTTTGGGGGGCTGGGAGGAGGACGAGAAGAGGGGTTGTTTTTGGGGGGAGGGGGGGACGGGTTAGCGCGAGGGAGGTGGGGTGTCCTAGGGAGGAGGACGAGGAGGAAGCACCATGACGTCCATCCATTTCGTCGTTCACCCGCTGCCGGGCACCGAGGACCAGCTCAATGACAGGTAAGGGGGACGGGGGGACCCCCAGCTTACCCTTCCCCTCCCCCTAGCCCTCCCGTCTCCTCTTTGTGGGAGGCGGGGCAGTGCGACGCCACGGGGCCCGAGGGTGCTGGGGGGTGGGTTGGTGGGGTGTGTTTTCTTGGGGGGGGCGAACGTGAGGAGGGGAGATTCTAGGTGTCTCACTCTCTTTTCCTCCTCCTCTTCCTGCCTCTCGGATATAGGCCCTGTCCAGGGTAAACTTCTGTTACAGGGAAGAAGAGAGGACTGGGGGAAGGGAGAGGAGAGGGAACCGAGGGTCTTGTTCCAGCCCCCTCCTTGGGAATCGTGTGGAACAGGAGAGAGGGGAACGAGCCGAGCAGCCCTTTTCCCTAGGAGTAGCTTGTAATGACTGCCGGGCCCAGGCCCGAGGAATCCATATTAGTCAAAGTTGAATTGAGACAGACAATGCGGATGGGGGATGGTGGAGGTGAAAAGGGAGGGAAGGTGACCGAGGAGTCCGGGCCTCGGGGGTGGCGGTGGGGGTGGAGGGGCTGGATGAAGCGTGCCCTGGATCTCTGGGTGGCCTGCATCCCTGGGCCAGATTGCTTTCAGAAGCTAGGGAGTGTAGGCTTTGGCCCACTACGGGAAAGGGGAGTAGCCCATTCGCAGTTTCGGGGTGGGGGGGATACTAGTGGGGGGAGTTTGAACTGGAGGAAACGCCATATTACGATTATTTAATTTGAGCCCCCGCTGTGGTGAGGCATGCCGATCCAGGGAGGGGGTCGAATCCAAGCCAAGAGATGGAGGTGGTAGCACATCCCGAAATGGGTAGGCAGGCCCATTATCACCGTCTCAGGCCAGCCTTTTGATGTTCGCTTTTTCTCTTCTCTTTTTTGGTCTCTCCCCAACAGCGTAGGGGGAGGGGTTTCCCCATTGTAATTTGGCAGAAGAAAATATACCTTGTTTTACTTAGTAAAAACTCTTCTTAATTCCGGAGAAGGGTTGGCCACGGGGTTTGTGGGGTTAGTTACATATTGTTTTGTTTTTAAAAATTGGAATGTGTTGAGTGTGCTTACCACTGTTCTTGCTCTCCGTGGCCTAGTACATAAGATACAGAATTGCAGGGCTGCACGTTCACTTTGAACCTAGAAAACCCAGGAAAAGTTCCTTCACTGTTGCAACACAGGCTCGGAAAAGGTTGAGAAGAGGCCTCCATTAAATCCTGTCTTAGGTCCAACCCTGGGCTCAGTGTTTACATGATCAGAAAGTAGGTCACTTTAAGCTTTCCCCTGTTAGTGTGCTAGATCCTAAATATACTTGTCCGGGCCTTGGAAGGCCATCACGGACTGAAGTTGGGGAGTTACGTGTAATTTTTGCCGGTGACCCGGTGACACAATTCGCATGACGCCCTGTTTGTCATGCGCTTCCCGGAGAGAGGAAGAGGCCTGCTTAACTTGCTGCTAAGAGATTGGCCTTCATTTCTCTGTGTATGTATGTAAGCACTTCCAATGTGGCCAGCAGCAGTTCTTCAGTTAGAGGGCAAATATGTTTCAAGAAATGTCCCATTTTGCTGAAGCCATGTTATTGGTTTTTTTTTTTTAAGGTAATGGTAGGAAATGAGTTAGCTATATGGGGTTCTCAGAACTTTCCCAAGTTGCTTATTTTGAATTCTTCATTTCTTTCAGTAGTCCATATTTTAAATGTCATTTTATCTGGTTGCTTTTAAAGAGTCACAGGCGCTTGATATATTTAGATAGTTTCTGTAAAATCAAGTCACTTGACAGCTGTAAGGTTACCCTCCAGGTCTTCTATATTTTTGATATGTCTTTTATATATAAAGCCAAACCCAAGGAGAATAGAGAAATGGATGTTTTCTCATATATATCTTAATTTGTATGTTCCAAGAATTTTGACTGCTGTTTTTCATAGAAAAACTTTAAATCAGCTTCTCAGTGTTTTTATAGGAGCAAGTCTTTAATTTAAAAGTTTTTGTTTCTTTTTAAGTATGTGAAAAATGTATAAGTATGTACCTTATTTTGTTAAGATCTTTATCACTATTAGTATGCCCAAGTAATCAACTTAAGAATTGTTGTTGAATGTAATGCTTAGTATAGAAAATAACATCTCACGTAAAAGAATTGAGCGATTAAAAAGGAAAGTATTTAAAGCTTAGAATATTTGTGTATTATTTTTACATTACCTACAGCCTCCACAGATGTTAAACACAGTGCTGTAAGTAGCATTTTTTAAAGCCATAGATAATAGTTATGGAAATGTTTTCCTGTGAATATTTTCTTTTCAGTTGGCAACATTTGGTACTGGAGTCATATACGTAGTACGATTTTGAAGTATTTAACTTTCATGGGCATGTGTAGAGAAGCTCTTTTTCAAGAGACACATTTGACTGTCTCTGGCAAGTTATGGAACCAAATATATTGTGGCATTGCTTGTTAAAATCTAACACTTCAGGTATGGAAAACTTCTGTCTTGTGAATTCTTTTGAATTAAAAGGAAGTTTTAATTGAAAATACTCTGTTTTGATGGCTTAAGAGAAATTTTTATTAGGGTTCACTTAGTGATAGTTATAGAAAAGACCTGCCATTCTTCATAATTATTCTACTACTGTGGTACTTGATTCTGTAGAGTGAACATTCTTTAGTAGTCACAGATACTAAATTCTACATTGGCGTTTGGGGTGGAGCTGTGTATATTTTTCAAAATGCCAAATTTTTAATTCTGTATTGTAAAGCAGCAAGGTTAGAGCAAATTGTCTAAAGAAAATTTTGTGGATCCTTCCAGCACTTGCCATATCTACTTCAATCATACAGCCTTATATTTGTTTACAAATATGTATTCTATGGAGATTCATTTAAGTCAGGTATTTTGTCTGGTCTATTCTTAAATTTCAAGAATTGTGAACATTGTAGTGAATAAGGAAAATTATGCCAGAATTTTTTTCTTTTTCTGATTTGCTGGTTATTTTTTTGTATATTTTTTTACATATTTAAACAATAACTCACACCACCTAAGTTCCATGGCAACTTTGATTAAAACTGTCCTATAAAATACTAGGCTACCTTCTTGTCATTTGCACCTAAATGTTAATTCCCGGTGACTAATTGGGAGTGGGTCCTGGGATGAATTGAAGTCCATCCTCTGGAATGAGGATGCCCTGTACTGATAACCCTGTGATGCTTTGAAGCCTTTCAATCAACAAGCATTTATTAAGCCCTTACTATGTACCAATTGTTAATAAACAAGCATTTTATTAAGCCCTTACAAAAATGTGCCAGGCATTGTGCTAAATGCTGGTGATACACAGAAAGGTAAAAATGTAGTTCTGCCCTCAAAAAGTTCACATTCTAATAGTGGAAACAAACATGAAAATAACTTAAGTAAATCCTTGGGGTAGGGGTGGGGTGAGGGGGGAGAGAACAGGTTGTAGGGAAGCAGGTGCTTCTAGGTATTTATTTAATACTTTGAATTAGACTTTCCTCTGATTTATTGATTTAGAGTTGTGTTCTTAAAAACCCTTAACCAAGAATAAATTGTAGACTTTTAAGAGAAGTGCTCAGATGCCTAAGGTGGGAATTCACAGAAATAATTAGAAGTTTCTGCTTATCAAGCTTGAGTAAAGTATAAATCAATGTAATAAACTATAAGTGTAATAAATACATAAGCACTTTAGAGATTATCATCATTTGATAGTTGTGGAAATTGATGGCCACAGAAGCTAAGTGACTTGCATAAGATCACAGTCCAGTCTTAACTGACCAAATCAGGACTAGGAAACCAATTCCAAACCCAATCTACTTTTCTTGCCAACAATTGTCTCTTTTTGGAGTATTCTTGTGATCCTAGACTTCCCATTCAGTTCTCTGTAACAGTTTTGCAATTTAATCAATGAGTTAGGGATTAGATTTATATAGTCCTTTACTTGAAGAATGGGATTAGGTGTGGAAGTATTTGGGGAGGGGTAAAGTATTTTTCTAATGCATTTTATGTCTGGGTTAAGGGCAGAGATAACTTAAGGAATGCTATTGATATCATGGATGCTGGCACTTGCTGCACCCTTAAATCATGTAGAATTATAGTAACAAATGTGGTGAAATTTCTATTTGAAATATGACATGGAAAGTGACGTTTATCTTTTGGGCAGTGAAATGTGCTGTTATATTAAAGAAAATTCTAATTTTTTAGAATAATTTATAAAACAAAGACTTTCAAAAAGTCTTTTAGGATCTCAAGATCACATGGGTTTAGAATCAAAAAGGGATTAGAATGTCCTAACTCAGATCCTTTCATTTTTATGAATAAGGAAACACCATGCTTCAAGGTACTTTGTCCAAAGTTAAGTGGCAGATCTGGAATTTGAACTCAGGTCCTCTGATTCCAAATTCAGCAAACCATACTAATGCCTTAGTATTTGGTATAGAATAGAGTACAGTTGGTTTTTTTAAGGTAGATTAGAATTGGAGTATATCCAAAGGCTGTAATTACTGAAGTTCCAAAATTACCTTGTTTTATAAGTCAGTTTCACTTGTAGGATACTTTTACAAGGACTCCCTAATGCTTTATGTATAAATAGTATAAACAGTATACATTTATGAAATTTCTTTATTTCTAGTAACATACTCAAAGCCACTGAACTGATAGCAAGTGGTGTATTGTTCATTTTTACAAATGAACAGGAACCCAGAGTGACTTTTATAGATTGTCATTTTTAGACCTGAGCTCCATTCCTGGTTCTACCTCACTTTGTGTAGTACAAGGATTTAAAATCCAGAATTACATTACAAAGAGCAAATATAGGTAATTTAAGATTTTAAATTACTGCCAAGATATGGTGGCCCTAATTTCCAAACAATGTAGTGCAAAATGTGTCATTGCTCTTTTAATTTAACTTGCCAAAATCTAAGTTAAGATGTTGCCTTTTCCTTTTAGTAAATGATGAAAATATTGACACTTTATTTAGTACCTTAACACTGATTTTAGAGGTTGTGGTAGAAAACATAGACCTTTGAGGAAGAAATAAAGGAGTTATTTCAGATGGTTATTTCAAATATTTATAAGATTAGACCACTCACATGAAAAATACTTGTAGTCTTAAAAAAGTTCCCAGTACCATATAGTATACTAATTCTTATTATAATCCACTGCAAGGGAATTAATACAGTATAATAATTTTTATTTTATTATCTGTTCTCCTGAGAAGAACTTGAGTTTGGACATGCTATTGGGTGTCACTTGTTTAGGTAAGTTAGTTCTACTCTTGCTATTCAGGCTATATTAAAATTAAAAAAGGGGTGATGTGTGGCTTATTATGGGCAACTTGGCACATAGTAAAATGTATTTATTATTGGTAGCGGATAGAACACTGAGTCTGGAATCAGGAAGATTGAGTTCAAATCCAGCCTCATATTCTTACTAGCTGTGTGACCTGGGCAAGTCACTTAATTGTGTTTGCCTCAATTTCCTCATTTGTAAAATGATCTGGAGAAGGAAATGGCTAGCTAGTATAGTATGTTTGCCAGGAAAACCCCAGATGGCGTTACCGAGAGTCAGACCTGACAAAATAGGTAGTAGCCAGGAAGAAAGACAAACATTGGGGTAAGATGATATAAATGAAGGTGTGATTTTAGTTGTTACTAATATTTCATTGTGATATTGCCCCCTCCCCCCCAAAGGGGGCCCAGTAGCATTTAATTTGTGGTACTGTGGTATGGCAAGATATTGACAAATTAGAGTAAGGTCAAGATGGCTTAGAAATTAAGGAAAATTGGTCAGGAGAAGAAAGATTAAAAAACAAGTGTAGGCTGGATAACTTATAAGTTGGAAAAAAAAACAAATCCAAGTCAGTCTTGTAAATCAAAAAATAATGGCTGAAGGAAATCTAAAGAGTATAAATGCTAATAAAAAGACATAAACAAAACTGAGTGAGAATTAATACAGTACTCAGGGGTATAGCTAGGAGTAATGGGATGAAATTAAGAAAGGAAAAATTCCTGACCTAACGATTAGGTTAGGGAATAGTCTCCAAAGGGAAGTTTAGTCACTTGAGACTATTTTGAACTACATTGAAGGGAACCACGTTGTTTATATTTTAAGGGAATACTTTTACATTCCTAGTAGAATAAGCTTCAGTTAATTTTAAATCTCTAATACTAGAGAATTAAGGTTTATTTTTTTTTTAAATTTAATATCTCATTATAATTGTGTACTATATCAACTTGGTAAATTGGAAGTATGACCAAAAAAAATATCCTTTCATCCTGGGGCTCCACTTCTTTCTTCTAAACTAAGTGTTTATTTGGGTTTGAAAATAGCCTTTTGAGGGTTGGGGTCAGCAAAGAAATAATCCTTGTTCTAGCACTATGTAGGAGAGGTTGTAGAATCTCAATTTAAGATTGTCATTGGTAAAGTGAGAGTTGTTGGATTGGATATTTTCTAACATTCCTTTAGGGTCCATAGTCTGGGTTTTTATGAACATTCATTTCATTCGTATGTGACCTTCCCCAGAAAAGGACTATTGGAAAACTTCTTGAGGTCCTTCTATCTCAGCTTCTGTGATTCTCTACAGTTTCTCCTCTTGTGTCATCCCTCCCTCAGTTTGATTTATTATTCTGAAAGGTTTAATATCAGTGTATATTATTAGCAGACACTTATATACTATATAACATTATATAATATTATATACTATGTAACATAATATTATATACTATATAACATTATATAATATTATATATAATATTGTGGTGGTTCAAGACAGGAGACTTGAAAAAAGTGGTTTGTGTAGCCCATTCAGTGATAAGAGTAAATCAAGTGGAAAGTTTTAAAAATAATTCATATTAATCTTTAATGATTAGGTCAGTAAAATGTTGGTTTTGTTGCAAAAGTGGACGTTGGTATAAATCACACATCTGTTTTCTTAAGTTTAAAGAGAAATTTATTTTATTTTCTGTCTTTTTAATAGAATTATTTAGTAATAATAAATTCTTAGAAATGGAGGCAAATTTGTAGTTAATGCACTTGAAGCATCTTCACATTTATGCCATAATAGTAGATCTTGATATTTTCAATGTATAAATAAATATGTTAGTTTTACTTCGAAAGAACTTTAGTTGCTTATGTAATTTCTTCTTATTAAAATGATTTCAGCTTTTATAGATGTTAATATTCTTGTTATAATAACATGCTAAGAAGTCTTTTTATCAAAGTATTTTAATAATTTGATGTTTTCCTTAATTTTATATGGTTCAGAAATCTGTTAAGCTTGAACTTTCTAGTTTCATTTGTAAGGATGTAGTCCATTCTGTGGTGGTCTGGGAGTTTTAAACTAAATCAGGTTTCTACACTTTCTCTAGAGTAAACCAAAATCCAGGAGGCTGCTTTTGTATTTAATAGGTAAGGCAACGTTTGTGAGGGCATTTTCCAAAGTTAATTTGCTTTACAGTGTGAAAAATGACTTGTTAGTAGGCCCTATCTGCAATGATTTATTAGCTTTTAAGAAAAGAACCAACTTCAGCATTGTGGAAAAAGTTAAAGTTGATCTGACAAGTAGAGAAATTAGCGTGGAACTATTTAAATGTCTGTGTATTGAAATTAGTTACAGATAACTAAGGATTGCAGATTTTTGATAGAAAAACTCTGAGGGCTGTGCTTGTCATGTACTTGATCTTGTATATGTCAACTATCTTTGTTTACATGGGCCTCTCTGACCTTTCCTTGTGTGTGAAATGGGAATAATACTTGTACTGTCTAATTTATAGGGTGGTTGTAAAGAAAGCTATTTGTAAACTATGAATTACTACATCAATGTGAACAACTGTAAATGTTTAACAGTGATTGCTTTGTTTTACCCCTAGTTCAATAACATATATTTGGGATGAGAAGTTGAGGGGAGAGGTAAAGCAAAATGTGTTTTTTGTTTTTTTTCCAGTTTTTAAGGATAGTGACCTTGGGTTTTATTGTTGCTCTTTCAGGAAAAGTAGAAAACTATTTTGTTCTTCTGTGGTTTCCAAGAGAAGGTACATGACTTCACATTGCAGTTGTCTTTTCTATGGCTACCACATGTCCCAAGTAATAAGGTGCTAGAATACACTGATTCTAGGGCAGAAAGAATAGGAGGTAAACACATGTACTTGTACATGAATGTAAAGTTATGTATAGTTTATTCATATATACAGTAATGTAGTAATGACATATTGGTATACTTATGACATGTTGGCAGATTTTTTTTAGTACCTGTTCCCCATGTGCAAACGACTATTGATGGCTTTGTGGATAGTGTTCCTATTTAGAGTCAGTGTATTTCTAAATATACATATTGTTCCATTTTGGGAAGAAAAGGATAAGAGCATTTAGCATATTATTTGTTAAAAAAAAATTTGTACTTTAGAACTTTCATGAGTGGATTGCTAATGTAGTTGTCCTTTTTGTTTTTTTCCAATATCACTTTATTCTAATAGACTCTTAAGTTTCCAAAGATTTCCATTTTGATTTGAGTAATGATGATAAACTTTCCTTTTGTCCATTTTTAGGACATTCTTTAGGAATGATAGGTTTTTTTGGGTGGTGGGACTTCTGATAGGGGAAATGGGGTTATTAAACTGATTTCATTAAGAGTCATTCTCTGAAATTGTTGAAAAATACAAGTTAATTTTAAAAATCTGGGCTTGTGCATTTAACTTGCGGTGGAGAGGTTGGTACTCTTAATTGCCAAACGTGAAGTTTCTTTGTCATGTTAAAATAGCTTAAACACATTGCTTTGCTTTATTGATGACAGGAGATAGTAAAAGACTATGCGCCCATGTGGTTTCCCTGGTTTTAAACTGTTTGCAAGTTGATGTTGTATCACATTGAACCGCTAGAAACGTAAAGTTGTTGCTAATAGTGTCAGGTCTATTTTTTTCTTCTCCTTTCTCCATAAGTATCTTTGAAACTCTGTATAAGTTAACACCCTGATTGCAGGGCGTGAATCAAAGACATTGGACCATGAAGCTTTTTATCAGTCTAGTCCTTAGTACAGGAAAAAATAGGATAAAATGTAAATTGGAGTGCAGAGTAGGATGTAAATGACTAGGGTGTGGAAGGGGTAGCTTACCTGTTCTAGAATTGATTAATGTGAGGAAGAACGGTGGTCTTGTAGGTTTCCTTGCTTGTCCTTTTATAAATTTTCCTCTTGATTGTTCATGTAGTTGAATCATTGAAATGTGGAAAAAAGAAACTTCATCTGCTGCCTCTTAATATAGTTTACTGTAATAGAAAACAGTGTCTGCGGTAATGTTTACATTTCCTCCTTGCTGATAAAAGTTTAGATTTACAAGGATTAGAAATGCTATCAGCAGCCAGGTGTTTATGTTCATATGTAAGTAGGCATCTGTATGTAGTAGAAAACCTGTAATGAATAAGAGTGTTGACCTGAGTCAGGAAGATCAGAATTTGAATGCTACCTGCAACAGCAAGCTTGTGACCCTGGACAAGTCACCCTCTTGTCAGTCTTAGTTTCTAAATCTGTAAAATGGGGATAATAGTACCTATCTCACAGGGTTGTTTTGAGGATCAATTTAGATAAATAGAGGTCTTTGCAGACCTCAAAGTTCTATATAAATATTAGTTGTTATAACCTAAGTGAAGGTAGTTTTAACACTGTATAAGCCTTTGGTTTTAAATAAGGTCTTTTTGTTTGGATGATATATACACACATACATATACGTATACATACATACGTATCTGTATACATACATATAATACAGAGACATGTGAATATATGTATAGATATAGAGCCAAGAGGCAGTGGGGTGATTGAAGAGTAGGTCTTCAAGTCAGGAAACTAAACCTAGATTTAGATCTCAATCTGACCACTTAGTTGCTCAGTTACCCAGGTATGACACTAAGTCTCTGTGCTCTAGGCTGGAGGTGTCAAACCCATTCCTACAAAACTTCTGATTAGGGCTTGAAGCAGATTAAAATGCAATTGGGAAATGTTTAATAAAATAAAAAAGATAAAACAATATAGATAATGTGAATTTGAGGTTTTCTAAGTCAATATGTGGTTTCTTTTTTAGTTTCATACCATTGCTGTAAGACAGCTCTTAAACTTTGTTGCAGAAAAGGTGTCCCTATGCTTTAGGACTAGGAGTTTTCTTATCTGGGAATTACCTAGGGATCCAGTCTCTTTGCTTCCCTAAAAAGCAAGTTAAAATGTAGCTGAGAGTATCATTTTCCTTTTGGAAGTATGATTTGCATCCAAAGTTTCTCAATCCAGTTCTGAGTAGCTTAATGACAGTAGTAGGAGATGGGAGAAATACTTGGGGGATTTTTGTTGAACTCTTTCCTTTTTTTCTCAGTTATTTATAAACAGGGATTAACTATGTATACTGTTAACCTGAACCTCAGATCTATAGCTGCCAGGGACCCTAGCTGAAATATATAGTCACTTGGGTATGAGGCTACAGTTGCCAAGTTGTCTTATCCAGTCTTTCTAATAGTATTCCTTATTTAAAATATTTATTCCTCACAGTAAAGTTAGTAAATATTTCAGAGCTATTTTAATATTTATGTTGGGGTTTTTTGTGGTGTACAATTTTGTTTCAGATTTGCCCAAAACTCTTTATCATTCATAGACACTCCAAACATTTTAGAATTAGGTAGACAGTATGCTGTATATATTTTAAAGTTTTATTTGATCATTTTTATGTTGCCCCTATTGGGTGTAAACTCTTTGTGGGATAAATCGCTTAAGTCTAAGTTATAGATCTGAGTTGCTGATCTGTATCAATTAGGAGAGTTTTCAGCCTAGGAATTCTCCATACTGATGAAATCACAGGTCCAGACCAACAACTTTTTGGAGGTGGGGGAAGAAGGGGTATCACTGTCAAAAGCATTCCCAACCTTTCTTCCTTGTTACTTAGAGACATGAATAGGATTTAGAGGGCTTTCTGGATAGAGTGCTAGATATGGAAATGAGGAGTGATCTTAGTTCAGGTATTACCTTTGACATGTACTAGCTGTGTTGAGATGGGCATATGATTTAATTTCTCTGATCCTCCTTTTTCTCTTCTCTAAAATAAGCGTGCCTGTACTACCTACCTCAGAGTGGTTGTAAAGTTCAAATATGAAATGTATATAAAGGCTTTAAAAAGACTTTATAAACTTTATAGTGCTTAAATAGAATGTCAATTTTATCTTGTCCTTTTAAGTTTTTAAAAGTCTTCATTTTAAGTTGGCTCATTATCAATTCTTATGCCCCATTAAGGTAAGGTAAGAATTTTAACATTCTCTTTGGTCTCACACTGATGTCTTGGCTATCACCCAGTTGGTCAGGGTTAAAGTATATACCACAGGAGGTGGTCTAGTGTCAACAGAATTCTGGTCCTTGCTATGCCATTATCCAGAGTGGGCAAATCACTTAATCTTTCAGGGATACAGTTACCTTATATGTAAAATATTAGAGACTATATAATCTCAAAGGACCTTTCTAGCCCTTGTCCTTTATTGAGTGAAGCTAACATAAAGGAGCTTCTCTCCAGCTAAAACACAAAGGCAGCCAATAAGTTTTAGGAAATCCTGCATTCTATCCTCAAGAACTTATTAGAACAAAGTAGATGTGGAAGAATAGATTTGAACCTAGAGTTCATAAAGAAATCACTAGTCTTACCATGTCTTGTATAATACATAAAACAAAACTAACTTGGTTCTTTGAACTAAAAATCTACAAGGGCTAGAAAAAAGAAAGCAAAGAATAGTCAAACTAACCTTACTTTTTAATTTGACTGAAAATACAAATTCATTAGAAAAATTTTTTTTATAGAAAAACATCATATGAATCTTTTCCTTTTGGCTAGGAGTTGTATTTTAGCATTATATTTTTTAGTCCTTTTACTGAGGAGATTCTTTGTTAGAGGGTTTAAGTTTTAACTGTCAAGAGGTTCATCAAGGAAATGTTTTTTATTTCATCTAAAAAAAAATAATGGCAATTTAACACTTTTCCCTTGTTTTCCTTCATCAGTCACCTAATTTGACTCAAAATTGCCAAGTAGGTAAGTAATTTTATGAGTCAAGTTGTTTTTGTACATCACCTAGAATTTCAGAATTTTAGAGACCATCTTGGCAACCCCCTTCATCATTTTACATATGAACAAATAGACCTAAGAGAGAATGAATGAAGATTGTGGCCTGACTATTTGGTGTTAAAGCTGGAACTAAAACCTGAGTTAAATTAACTTTGTTTTGGGGGAAGTAGAGAGGCCATTACTTTTTCTAATGTATTAAAAAACAAACTATTTTCTAGTATCTTTTCTAAACTGCAGTTACTGACCCTTGACCAGCCTTACTTTGTAATGCATGTTCATTTTCTAAGTTCCATGTTTCATTTCTTATAGATGAAACTTGGAGTTTTCAGTGTCATTTGGAGAATTCTCATTATTTGTGTCTTTTAGCATTTGTTAGTTGTTAGCAGTTTAGTGGCGTGATAATGCTATTAAATTTTTGTGTGCTAGTTCCTAGAATTATAAGTTATCAGTGATTGATTAGCTTATTTTGGTTAAAGTACTTGAGCATTAGGTCAGAGTTAAAAGTTTGATCCTAGTATTTCCAGCTCTTGTTGAGTAAGTGAAATATCCTTATCAACAAGGAGAAACCAGCTTGGATGAATGAGTTCACATTTATCATCACTGATGGGGGAGAAAAGGAGGGAAAAACCTTGATCTGTACCCCACTGTTATAATCTATGCCTAATAGTATAATTGTGAATGACAATTTTTTAAAAATGAATTATATGTAAAATAAATGTATGGGTTTAAAATGTTAGAACTAGAGGTTTCATATAACTGAACCAATCACCATATATTAGATGAAACATATAACATTTTCTTCTATTGAGAAGATGGTTTCATTCCTCTGTGTACTCACTCACCTCTGTAATTTATATCCCATCTATGCCCTCGTATTCTGTGTGATTCATGTATATATATATATCTTATATATGTCTATGTTCTTACATAGATTTCTTCATAGAGAATCTATTCAATGCACTGGAGGACTTTTTTCCAGATCTACTAATAGTTTTTGTATCTTCTACTGTTTGGTCAGTACACTTCTTTTCCAGTGGGATATATCCTTGATGATACTTTTTATTTTTGATACAACTTGTATGTAAGATGTCAATAGTGATGTCTGATAATACAAGTATAATGAAGTCTAAACCTACTCTGCATCTTTTCATTGCCCTTTAGGTCATAATACAGTTTATAAATCTTTTGATTATATTATTCCTTGCTTTAAAGCCATGCTTTACATCATAAGTGAACACTGGCATTAAAACATTGAGTGTTTACTTCAGCAGCCTTAGATCATTGAAGGTACTGAGCAATTTTCCAAGTACAAGCCAGTCTGCTCCCTTCAATTCTGAATCCAACTCATTGTCCACATGTAGTTTCTGAAGATATGTGTTGATAGGCTACCTCAGTGAGCTACTTACTCATTTCATGTCATAGTATAGAGTGTCTTTCATTAATTTGTTGTGTGGATTGTTCTCTTGATTTCTTTAAAGAACATAAATCTCATTGAAAAGACACTAATTTTGAGGTTTGATGCAGTTATCACAGTGTAAACAGGAGCATATGAAATACTTTATAATCTATAGAAATTGTATTTAAATTAGGATTCTTCTGCTTAGGACAGTCCTGAATGACGCAAAATACATTTGGTAAATATTTTTACTTGTTTCATCCCTGCTGGATGGTAAGCAAGGAACTGTGGCTGTATCTGTAAAGTGTTGTTGGATTCATAGGCTCATGGAAGTAGAGCTAGAAAGACCTCAGATCATTTAGTTAAACCCTCTCATTTTATAGATGAAGAAATAGACCTAAAGCTTAAGTAACTTGCTTAACTTAAGCCAAGGTGTCATAGGTGATAATCAGCAGAGCCAAGATTTGAATCCGCTGACTCTTATCTCCAACACTGGTTTCTCTGTGCCACACTTCCCCTTGTGCGTGACCTTAACACGTGCATGAAAGATACCTTGTCAGTTGGAGAACCTTTAAAGTAGAGGCTCAGTGGCCACATGCAAAACTCTCACATACACTAGATTAAAATGTGTTGGGAACTGTTAACAAAATAAAAATACATTCCAGTGTAGATAATGTTAATTTGTAGTTTTCTAAGTCACTATGCAGCCACCAGGATCCATTTTTACTTGAGCCTGACACCACTTTTTTATTGACTTATGTGAGGCTAATGAGAATTCTCCAAGCCTTAGGTAAGTGGTGAGATTGTCAGCATGGGAGAAAAAGAACCAAAGATGGAATAGGATGCTGAGGGTAGATGGGATCGTTATCATCAATAACTGAGAGAAGACAAAGCGACTCAGTTCTTATTTGCTTCTGGTTGTTTTTTCCCTCCCCTGCCAGTAGAATGACCATTGTACTTCAATGATGAGAAAGAAATTACTAAGGGGAGTTGGTATCTAAGATAAACAGGCAGTTTGCTGAATTCAAATCATCTGAATTACATTAACTATATCTTCAGGTATTTCAGAAATTGGCAAGTGTGGTTTCTGAGCGCATCAGTAATTTGAAAGGTCATGGAAAATAGGAGAGGTATCATAAGAGCAGAAGTCTCAGAGAAAGAGTCTGAAAATTATAGATGTGTGAACTTGACTTCAGTTCCTAAGAAAATTCTAGAAGTACACATAAACAAATCATTTGTGAACATCTAAAAATGGAAGTAGGGGCAGCTAAGTGTCTCAGTGAACAGAGTGTCAGCCTTGAAGTCAGGAAGACACATTTACCTGATTTCAAATCTGACCTCACACCCCTTACTGGCTGTGTGACCCTGGGCAAGTCACTTAACCCTATTTGTCTCAGTTTCCTCATTTATAAAATGAGCTGGAGAAGGAAATGGCAAGCCACTCCATTATCTTTGCCAAGAAAACTCCAAATGGAATCATGAAGAGTGAAACATGACTGAAACAACTGAACAGCAAAAAAAGAAGGAAGTGGTGATTACAAAGAGCCAGAAAGATTCATCAAGAGCAATTCATACTGGACTGACCTGATATTTTTTTTTTAACAAAATTATTAAACTGGTATAAACTATGGATATAGTTTAAGTTTTAGCCAAGATTTTTTTGATTTTGTTTATTTTTAGTTTTCAACATTCATTTCCACAAAATTTTGAGTTCCAAATTTTCTCCCCATCTCTCCCTCTCTCCCCATCCCATAACACCTTGCATTGTGATTATCATCCTCCCTCAATATACCCTTCCTTTTATCACACCCCCTCCCTTCCCTTATCCCTGTCTTCTCTCTTGTAGGGCAAGATAGATTTCTGTACCCCATTACCTATATTTCTCATTTCCCAGTTGTACACAAAAACAATTCTCAACATTCGTTTCTAATACTTTTAATTCCAGCTTCTCTCCCTTCAATTCAATTTAGGCTATGTATGTGGAGTTTTGCAAAAGACTTCCATAATAGTCATGTTGTGTAAGACTATATTTCCCTCCATCCTATCCTGCTCCCCATTTCTTCCATTCTCTCTTTTGACCTTGTCCTTCCCCAAAAGTGTTTACTTCTAATTACTCCCTTCTCTGACTTGCTTTCCCTTCTATCATCCCCCTCACCCACTTGTCCCCTTCTCCCCTACTTTCCTGTAGTGTAAGATGGATTTTCATACCAAATTGAGTGAGCATGTTATTCCCTCCTTAAGCCAGATGTGAAGAGAGTAAGCTTCACTTTTTCCCTCCCACTTCCATTGAAAAAGCTTTTTCTTGTCTCTTTTATGAGAGATAATTTGCCGCATTCCATTTCTCCCTTTCTCCTTCCAATATATTCCTCTCTGCCATCCCTTAATTTTATTTTTTAGATATCATCCTTTCTTACTCAGTTCAGCCTGTGCTCTGTGTGTGTGTGTGTGTGTGTGTGTGTGTGTGTGTGTGTGTGTGTAATCTGTCCAACTACCCAAATACTGAGAAAAGTCTCAAGAGTTAATCTTTCCATGTAGGAATGCAAACATTTCAACTTTAGAAAGTACTTTATGATTTCTTTTTTGTGTTTACCTTTTCATGCTTCTCTTGATTCTTGTGTTTGAACGTCATATTTTCTATTTAGTTCTGGTCTTTTCATCAAGAATACTTGAAAGTCTTCTATTTCATTGAATGACCATTTTTTCTGCCTGATGTATTACAGTGAGTTTTGCTGTAGGTGATTCTTGGTTTTAATCCCAGTTCCTTTGACTTCTGGAATATCATATTCCAAGCCCTTTGAACCCTTAATTTAGAAGCTGCCAAATTCTGTGTTATCATGATTGTATTTCCACAATACTTAAATTGTTTCTTTCTAGAAACTTGCAATATTTTCTCCTTGACCTGGGAACTCTGGAATTTGGCTATATTATTCCTAAAATTTTCTCTTTCTGGGTGTCTTTCAAGAGATGATCGATGGAGTCTTTCAGTACTTATTTTGCCCTCTGGTTCTAGAATATCAGGGCAGTTTTTCTTGATAATTTCATGAAGTTAATGTCTATGCTCTTCTTTTGATTATGGATTTCAGGTAGTCCTATAATTTTTAAATTGTCTCTTCTGGATCTCTTTTTATAGGTCAGTTGTTTTTCCAATGAAATATTTCACATCTTCCATTTCTTCATTCTTTTGGTTTTGTTTTGTAATTTCTTGGTTTCTCATAAAATCATTAGCTTCCATCTGTTCCATTCTAGTTTTTAAGAACTATTTTCTTCAGTGAACTTTCGAACCTCCTTTTCCATTTGGGTAATTCTGTTTTTAAAGCGTTCTTCTCCTTATTGACTTTTTGGACCTCTTTTGCCAGTTGAGTTAGCCTATTTTTTAAGGTGTTATTATATTATTTAGCATTTTTTAGGTCTCCTTTTGTAAGCTGTTGACTTGCTTTTCATGGTTTTCTTGCATTGCTCTCATTTCTCTTCCCAGTTTTTCCTTCACCTCTCTTACTTGATTTTCAAAATCCTTTTTGACCTCTTCCATGGCCTGAGACCATTGCATTTTTATTTTGGAGGCCTCTGAGGGTAAGCATTGTTCTTCCTCATGCCAAAGGATGGAAGAAAATGGCCTGTTTACCAAGAAAGTAAGCGTTCTATAGTCTTATTTTTTTCCCTTTCTTGGGCATTTTTTGAGCCAGTTACTTGACTTTTGAGTCCTTTGTCAAGAGGGGAGTATATTCTAGGGACTTGTAAGTTTCTGGTTCCTCCAAGGTGGCCCAATCAGGGGAGAGGAGTTTACTCCTCTCCTGGCCCATGGTCTGGTCTAGGATCTACCAAAGCTTTTCTGCCTAGGATCTACAAGTAGAATTCTCTTTTCAGAGCTTCCACCAGCCCCACCATGCAGCCAGCACTCTTCCTCGCCCCCAGACCACCATTCAGGACAGAGATCCAGATTAGCAACTTAATTCCACCCCTCCAACCCCCGGACCTTTAGGAGAGCTCCAAAAATGGGTGCTGCTGCTGCCACCATCTGGGGCCAGGGCTAGGAGAGGACCCTACTCCCTTCTCACCCAAGAGAAAAAGCTTTTACAATGACCTTTGAAGTGTCTTTGACATTTGTGAATAGAGAGATCTGAGGGATCTGAGAACTGCCACTGTTACTGAGGATTCTGCCCCGGAGGCCTGTTCTGATCCTGTCCCTGCTGTGCCGGACCACCAAGGCTGGGCTGGATGCTCTGGGATGCCCACCTCTCCTTGCTTTGTGTGGTAGACCTTTCCTGTTGGCCTTCCAGGCTAGCCTTGGGCTGGACATCTCTTTCACTCTGATGTTTTGTGACTTCTGCTGTAGAATTGGTTTAGTCGTTTTTTACAGGTATTTTATGGACTGTGTGGGAAGAGCTAGAATGTGTGAATCTTTCTACTCCATCATCTTGGCTCCGCCCTTAGCCAAGATTTTTGACAAGCTTATCTCATACTATTCATATGGTGAAGGTGGAGAGATGGGGACTAGATGATCACACAATTAGATGGATTCCTAATTGATCATATGGCAGGATTCATAATAACTATTTATTTCCTAGTCACTGTAGCAGATTTTCAGTTGAGTACTCTATGGATTGAAGCTTAGTTTTGGATTCTTAGCATTTTTATCGATGATTTGGATAAAGGCATAGATGCCATGTCTCTCAGATTAGATGGCAAAAGCAGGGAGGACTACAACAAACCAGGCTGGAATTAGGATCCAAAAAGATTTTAATTGACTAGGTCATTGGACTGAACCTAATGAGGTAAAACTCAGGAGGGATAAATAGGAAGTTGTATACTTGTGTACAAAAAAATCCAACTTTGCCATACAGGGTATGGGAGGCATGGTTAGAAAGCAGTTTGTCTGAAACCTATTTCAGACTGTAAACTTAGGATAAATTGGTGTGTGGTAGTCAGAAAGCTAACGTGATCTGGGACTTCATCCAGAGAGGCATAGCTTTCAGGAAGGTAATTTCCACTCTTAGTCTTGCCTTCATGAGAACTCAGGAATGTTCTTGTTTGGTTCTGGGCTCCACAGTTGAGGAAGGACAGTCAGAATAGTGAAGATCCTTGTTTTCATGTCCTGTGAAGATCTAGTGAATTAGTTTGGACTGGGAAATAGACTCAGCAGGAACATGATAGCTTTGTCTTCAGGTGTTTTGGGGCTGTTATGTGGAAGAGGGTTTAGATTTGTTGTGTTTGGCACTGGAAGGCAGAATCAGGAGCAGTGGGTAGAAGTTGCAAGGAACAAATTTAGACTTAATGTCAGGAAATATTTCCTAACAATTAAAGCTGTTCAAAAGTGGAACTGTTTGCCTTAAATGTTGGTGGGTTTCCCCCTCTTTGGAAGTGTCCAAGCAAAAGAGTAGATGACCACTTGCACTTGTTGTTTATAAGTTTTACTAGATGTCCATTGGGTTCTCTTCCAACTCTCAAATAGTATGATTTTCTTTATTCCAAAAAAAAAAAAAATCTATAAACACTCTTTTTTCTTTGTTTTTCAACTTGAGAATTCTCACTAGAAATATATTTTTCTTATTTAAAAAAATTTGAATTTAAATATCAACTGAAATGAGTATTTGCATATACATAGTAGTACACAGAGAGTGATATATGAAGGTATGAATAGCTTGCATTTCAGTGTTACTTTCAAAGCAGTTCTACTTGTTTATGGTGCCTTCTGTACATTTCAGAAACTGTACATTTCAGTGACCCTCTTTGTTTTTTTCTGTCTTTTTGGCAATCAGCTCCTTAGATCTTCCTCACCTCTTATTTCCTTCATCAAGAAAAAAGAAAAACAAAACCTTTATATAACACTCATACGTGTTTGCATAATAAAAACAAACAGATTCCTATGTCTGAGAATTATGCATATTCAGTGCTTAAAGAATTTATTGGATTTTATGTTGGTAAGAAAGCAGACATATAGGAATCAAGAGTTGTCTTAGTGTTAGAAAATTATTAATACTATTTATTCATGAACCTTTCTATTCTTTTAGAATCTTCCTTTAGAAATTAAGTCTTTTGAGGGGTTAGGGGGTAGCTAGATGGTGCAGTGGATGGAGCAGCAGTGCAAGAGTCAGGAGGACCTGAGTTCAAATCTCACCTCAGACACTTGACACTCATTAGCTGTGTGACCTTGGGCAAGTCACTTACCCCCAGCTGCCTTATCCTGGGTCATCTCCAGTCATCGTGATGAATATCTGGTCATTAGATTCAGATGGCTCTGGAGGAGAAGTGAGGCTGGTGACCTGCACAGCCCTCCCTCACTCAGAACAAAGTCAAGTGCAAGTCATGTCATAATTTCTCTGATGGCGTGGTCTTCTTTGGCAACGAAGGATGAACACATACACTTTTGAGGGTTAGGGATTTGTTTATTTTTGTCTTACTCTCTTGTTTGGACTATTGCTGCACCTCCTAATTGATTAATTCCTACCTCAAATCTTTCTCTTCTCCATCTCTGTACTGATGATTCACAAATCTTATCTGTCCTAGTCTCACGTCTCTGTTGGCCTTGATCTCCCATCTCACATGCAGATGCCAAAGTGATATTCTTAAAGCACAGGCCTGGCTATGTGCTTCCTCTTGCCTTTTTAGGATCAAATATAAAATCCTCTGTTTGGCATTTAAAGTTTCCTACAGACTTGTGCTGGCCTATATTTACAGGCTCATTACGTACATATTACTCTCCTTCCTTGCTTTTCTTCTTGTACAACCTTCTATCTCTGCCCCTTTCTTTGCCTTTACACAAGCAACTGTCTGCCATGTCTGCAGTTTGTTCTTTACATGCTCATACCTCCTCCATCCTCAAAGTTTCCACTTGATCCTTCTATTCTTGTTGTCATCTTATATCCCTTCTGCCTTTTGTAGCTAAACTCCTTAAAAAGACTGTCTATGATAGATACTTCAACTTTGGCTTCTCTCACTTTCTTCTTACAATTACTCACTTCTTTACAATCCCATCTTTCGAGCTTAGCATTATGTTGAAACTGCTCTCCAAAGTTACCAGTGATCTCTTAATTATGAATAACCTTTTCTCTCTCCACATTCTCCTTAACCACTCTGTAGCCTTAGACGTTTTGTTGATCATTTTCTCCTTAGTAGCTGTTTTTGGGACACCTCTTTTTTCTTTCCTTGTTCCCCTCCTGTCTTTCAGACCCCTTCTACTTAGTGTCCATTGCTGGATCCTTTTTTATATCACACTAACCATAGGTTTCCCACAGTGTTATTTCCTGGGCCCTCTTCTCCCTTTGTACTACTTTATTTGCATTTAATTATCATCTTTATACTGATGATTCTCATTTATCTATCCTATCCTAACCTTTCTGCTGACCTTGATGTCACATCTGCACCTGCATTTCAGACATCTCAAACTGAATGTCCAGGAAAACAGAACTCATTATCTTTTCCCTCTAAATCCTCCCTCTATTCTACATTCTCTATGTAACACGTTTTAAACTGTGAGTCTCTAGTGGAAAAAGTTCAAGAAGTCCTATAAATGCTCTCTACAACTTGTAGAGGACAACACCATCCTCTTGGTCCTTCAGACCTGAAATCCAAGAGTCATCCAAGACTATCTCTTACTTCCTCATATCCAGTCTGTTGCCAAGGCTTGTTATTTCACCTTTGCAATGTCCATTCAAAACACCCCATTCTCTTTACTGATTGTGCTACCACTGGTTCAGGCCTTCACCATCTCATGTCAGGACTCTTGCAGTAGCCTTCTGGTGGGCATTCCTGCCTCAAGTCCCTCCCTACCTTGTAGTGAAATTATAAGTGTGAAAAGACAAACTGATGTGGTGTTGCTGTGATTATAAAGTAACAACTAATTTTTTTATTTTAATTTTGGTGCGACATAGAACTGCAAGTGTGATCATAGCATAGACATGTTACAAGATGTTCTAATTTGTGGTAGCAGTATTTTTCAGGGTTGGTTAAGTTTTGTGGTAGCAGACATACTGAAAAGAAATGTTTTGGTGTTTAAAAGTAGTTACTGTTGTTTAGCTTTATGGATTAATACATCATTTTGTGTGAAATAGAACAGATTTGCAAGTGAAACTAGTGATGTATTAAAAAGACTCAAATGGATGAAATGATAGTAAGAGCAAGAGTGTTTGCTGTCACAGATGGTTTAAAGAAAATTTCATTCGTGATAGTGCATTACGTAATCATCCTTGGTACCAGAAAACATTTTATAAAATACCAAAAAATCGTGTCCATCAGTAAATGGTAAATTGTGGGAACAGTGGCTGAAGAGTTTATTATAAAAGAAAACCAGAACATTAGCAAAAGCTCAGTGTTGTCATAGTTTGAGTATTGAACAAAAACGGCAAAGAAAGCTTTTGGTTTTAATGCTTGGAGGAGGAGCTGGACAAAGTGTGAAATTTTTTGATGAAAACAGTGATGTGAAACAAAGTATCAAAGTTAAAAAAAAATTTAACACCCCAGAAAGAACCCACATCAACACCATAGTTGAAGACAATGTTAATTCATTTTAATTTATTTCATTATAATCATTAGAGTTGTTATTGAGTTATCCTGCAATTTTAAAAGGTCAGTCTGACTTACAGACATTTTGAATTATTTGAGAGATTCTTTGTATACAAAAGAAATGAAAGGTTATCTAGTGATTGACTTGTCATGATAATATAGTGACTCATAGTATATTTTCTTTGCTCAAGAATCAAAAATTAATTGGGCATCCAGTTTACCAGGCTTAATTTTGAATGATGTGATGTGTAGAAAATCAGATTCACTCAAAGGATGAATATTTGCTAACATTATTTAAATTAATGTGCCACAGATTTTTAAGATGTTTATTATGATAAAGGAATTTCAGCAATATTTTGGCCAATGACATCTTTTTAACTAAGGGCATGTAGTCTTTCAACATGCCCACTGAATCCTCACACAAGTACTTATATATAGTATTTAAAAATCCATTCTTTTTTTGTCATTACTCTAGAATACTTGTAATACCGTCACATACTTGATTTTTCCTTTTTTTGTAACTTTTCATACTGTATAGATAAATGAAATTGTAAGAGTATAGAATAAATAGGGTTTTTGTTGATTCTGCATGTTAACCTGTAAGATCATAGGGTTTTAGATAAAAATAAGGAATCGACAAATCATCCAGGGTCTTTTTTATTTTCTTTTTCCTATTCCTGAAATAAAATAAATAATATTCTGTTAGGAAGTTTTCCTAGTCCATTGTATTGGTTTATTGATATGATAGGACTTTTCACACCTCATGAGCATTGTTTATAGTAAAAGGTATCCATGCCTACACAGAAATGAACTGTTTAGTTCAGAACAGTAGGGCTGAAGGATTCTTACCTGGGTTTGTATCATTTTCAGGTTAAAAAAATGAATTTATTGCATTTAGTTATTAAAATTTCTTGGATAACTTTATACTTTATTTTGCTTTATGACTACTTCAGAGAGTCTGGATTTTTTTCTGATAAAGGCGGTAAGGTGTATTGAGTTACATGAAATTGATTAAGAGTTCTGTACCTAATGCCTAGAATCTCTCCAACTTCAACTAAATGCTGTTAAAGTCATGTTCAAATGCCACTTTAATTTTCAAGCCGCCTTTCCCTGATCTACCCTTTTTCTATCCCCCAAGTAAATAAAGAGAATAAAGAATCACAGGTGACTGATGTTTTGAGGCTGGGGACTGGGAAGTAATGGTGCCATTAATAGAAATATAGATGTTTGTTGGAATTTAGGGAACCTAGTTCCTTAGGGACCTAGTAGGTAAGGAATTTAGTAGCTCCCTAGTACAACTACTCTTTATTTTATAGATGAAGAAACTGAGACGAAGAGGTAAAAAGATAGTGTGTGGTGCAAGGAAAGAGCACTGGCTCTATAATAAAGAGGGCATAAGTTAGCATCTCACCTCTGTAACCTTGGGCAAATAATTTTCTGAGTATAACTTTCCTAATCTATAAGATGAGGAAATTGAACTGGATGGCCTTTCAACTCCCTTTCAGTTGTGGATCTATGATTTAAGATTTCCCCAAGATCATGTAGGAAATAAACAGTTGGCAGAATTTGAACTCATATCCTTTGACTCCATCCAGTGCTCTTTTCATTATAACTGCACCATACTGGACACCCATTTTGTTCTAGGAACATGGGGTAGATTTTTGGAAAGATGAATGTGTCTGGTTTTGAAGTCATAAGGGATATGTATGTGACTTTTCAGTTGACAAAAGATTAGGATTTAGAGCTCAAACAAAAAGTTATTTGTGGTTTTTTTACGCTAAATTTAGTATGGTAAAAAGCAAAATTTTCCAGCTTGTTCAGATCTCCGATTTTTTTCTGCTTGCTTACTTATATTACAGAAAAGTTTCATTGGTGTTCTTTTTGCCCTATTCTTTTGTATTACTGTTCATCAACTCACTTCATACTCCCACCTCCCAGTTTTTTTCCTCATCCTATATATTCAACTTGTTGCCAGAATTGTGCAGTTTTCTACCTCCAAGCCATTTTTGACAGACCATCTCTTTTTCACTGCTTACACAGCTAACATCTTAATTCAGACTCTCCATGTTTTCTAGCCTAGTGGACTATTGCAGTGACTACCTAATTTTAGGCCTCCGTGCCTCAAGTCTTGACACACTCTAATCTCAGCTGCCAAAGTGATTTTTCCTTCATTACTCTGACCATGATTTATCCTATGACTCCCTATTGCCAATAGGATTTAAAAGCAAAAGAAAAAACCACCCCAAATCCAACAACTTTGTTTGACTTTGAAAGCCCTCCACAGCTTGGCCTCAACCTACCTTTCTTAGCCTTCCCTCCACTTTGCAGAATACCTCACTTCTCTTAAGGCTCAACTTCTGCCTTGTATGGGAAGCCTTTTCTTCTGATCCCCTCCTGCCGCTATTGCACTTGTTCCCACAGCTATCTTGTATTTATTTTTTATGTACGTGTAGGCATGTGTCATTTCATACAAGAGAGTACCTGTGGGCGAGGGCTGTTCTTTTGTCTTCCTCTTTGCAGTGGTTTGAACAGTGATACTTAATGATTGTTGATTTAGTTTTTGCACTTCACTGATCTATATCTATACCATGCCGCCTCTTTTCTTCAAATAAGTTTTTTAAAAATGTAGAAATTTCTTACCATTTAATCAGGAGATCTGAGAAGGAGGTGTAAAAAAATGATCATATTTTTTTCTTAAGTTTTGGGTAAGCAGAGAATAGGAGAAAATTTAGGGTTATCCTGTTCCATTTCCTTTAGGTTCCATCAGGACTCAGCATTAGTGGTTTGGAGCTGATGGTGATGCTACTTGCAGTCACATAGTGGGACAGTGAGAAAGGAAGAATCATTGGTACATTGAAAGCTACATCTGGCGTGTCAAGTTGATTCAACAAAATTTCCCATAGAAACATTGGTTATAAATGGCAGGTTTGCTTGCACCAGATTACTAGAGCCACTTCTGTGTGAGGCCTTTACTGATTTTCCTACCCCCAGCTGCTGGGGTTTCCTCTTTCATTACTTTGTATGAATTTTGTATATATTTAAATCCACGTATGTTGTTTTCTTTATTAGAATGTGTGATCTTTGTGCTCCTCACATTGTTCTTGACACTAAGGCTGCGTTTAAGTGTTTGTTGATTGACAATATGCTGTGATGAAAAGTGAACAGATAGATTCTGGACCTAGTCACAGTGTTGACAGTGAGCAAAGTCCTTCCTGTCCTTGTCATTGTGGCCTTGGGCTTGCTAATTTTTATGAGTCAGTTTAGTTCTCTGTAAAGTGAAGAATGTTATTAGGTGATTTCTGGGATCTGTTGCAACTCTGAAGTTAAATAGATTTAATATATAATAAATAATATATAATATTAAGTTTAATCTGAGATTAAATTATAGATTAACTGGCTGTGGGCCAGCCCAGGGATTAAGCATCTTGTAGCAATATTATTACAGAGACTGTGTTTTCACATTGCAAACAACCAGTTGACAATTAAACTTTTGGAAACCAGGCCATTTGACTTGGGAACTTTCTATACTAAACTATACTATATGATTCCTTTTTTAACCTTTCTTGTTTATAACTTAATACATCAGATCTCTCTTACTTTTAAAGCGAAGTTATGGGAATGAGAGAGGTTAATATCTTCAAATGTTCTGTTCATGCAAGGACCTAAATCTATTTTGCAAATTTTTTAAAAACTAATTTTCTTCTCATCATTTGACATGTACTCTCATTTTTTTCTTTTTTTGAAATGAAGCTGGAAATTGCTGGTTGTGTTTTAAAGAAAAAGGACTTTCTGTTACTTGAGTAATGTTCTGGTGACATGAACTTTTCTTTGAAATGACACAGTATTTTTGAAATTTAATCTGCTTTTAAGCTGGGCAAAACTGTTATTTTTGACGTTAATGCAGGAGTCCTGCTTTTGCTTAGAAGAAATAGAAAAAACATATCGAGTGCAAACTTACTTCGTAAGAGGATTTCTTTTTTTTCATTTACTTTTCAATATTCGTTTTTAAAACATTTGTGTTCCAAATTTTTTCTGTTTCTCACTTATTGAGGAGACCTATCAGTTATACATGTGGAGTCATGCAAAACATTTCCATTTTAACCATGTTGAAAAAAAAATAAAAAGCAAGGAACAAAGAAAGTGGAAAAAATGCTTCAATCTGCCCTCAGAGCTCATCAGCTCTCTCTCTGGAGGTGGGTGGCATTTTTCATCATGGGTCCTTTGCAATTGTCTTATGTCATTGTATTGATGAGAGTAGCTCAGTGAAAGAATATTTCCTAGTTTTAATTTGGCAATAGACTTTCATAGCTTTAACTGTATACTTGGAATTTTTGGTGATGTTATCAAGTTTCCAGACTTTTGAGTGATAACCCACCTGTATTTCAGTCTCTTCATCTGAATTTGAGAGAGGAGAATGAGATGGTTTCTGATTCCAAGGTTAAAATAGAAGAGAGTGAGTTTAGAAACTTCTTTTCTCATTCTCCAGCTCTCATGTGCTGTATGTTAGAATGGATCACTTTTGGAAAAGAAAACAGGCTTTTTGATGATGATGGAAAACATCTGTTTTCAAATATTTATTAAGCTTAGCAATATACAAGTAAGTTTAGCTTGGGCCCTGTGAGTGAGGTCACTTGCATTTCATATATTTTCAGGTTTTTAAGTAATATTTATTTCTTCAAATAGTCAAAAAATCAGAAAATGTTAGACTGTGTACACTAGACTGTAAGTAAACTTATCCCAAATATGACTCTACCCTCTCAGAAAAAGAAACCAAAGACCAAAACATAAGATGTTAAGATCTAAATGTCCAGGAATAAAGATAACCGTAATAATTCATACTTACACTTCATTAGTTTTCAAGAGTGCTTTCCTTGCAACAGACCTGTGAAGTATATAATGATAATTATCAAGTACTTCCTTTGTTTCAGGAACTGTGCTATCAATTGGGAATACAAATACAATTATTTAATAATACAAGAATGTACTGTTATTATCCTTCTTTTGCAGTTAAGAAAAGCAAGGCTTGATTTCCTCAAGTGACTAGTCTAGCATCGACCAATAAGTGGCCATCCAACTCTCAAGTTCAGTACTCATACAGTGCTGCTAATGTCCTGGAGTAGATAGTTTATTATTTGTCAGATGCTGTGGAAGTATTATCCTAGGAGTTACCAAAATATTTATATCTAACTTGCAAAACTAATTACTTTATTAAAGGCTTTGAGATCAGGTTATATAGAGATCACTTGGAAGAAGCAAGGAAGCCTATTTATATAGAAGAAGGATTTCAATTGGTGCTTTAAAGGAAAGGGAGGGGAAGTGGCGATAGAATTGGAAGAGGGTGTCATTTTTAATAAAGGAGAAATTAGTTCTTTGTTTATGTAGATTAGGGCAAAGCACTTAGAGTTGTTTCATAGTGCCAAAATAATTAATGCAAATTTTGTTCTTGTTGAAAGCCTAAAATGCTATATAAATGTTATTATTAGTGTCATTCTTATCTCTTTATGAAGGTCATATAAAAAATGAGACAAGCCAAGTTTCTATACTCTTAAATTTAATGTTCTATGGTCTTTTATTGCCCAGATAAATAAATAGCTGGGTTTTTGGTAATTGGATAAAAATTGACATAAGCTCATTATGATCATAATACAGTTATTTAAAGAGATTAACACCTACCTTGACTGCAGGTTGCTTAAAACATTTTATATTATTACTAGTAAAATTTTCAATATTTACGTGACCTTTAAAGTAATTTTACTTTGCTTTAGGCTTTATTGGTGTGGTGGTAGTCTGAATGAATCTAGTTCAGAGACTCAATAAAAAATATAAGCTCCTCTATGATTGCTTTAGATTAAATAATTGAATTGATATTTAAGATCCTTGGGCTTTTTTAATTGCCAGGAATTTTTTGTTTATGAAATATTTCTAAGCGGACAAGTATTATTTGTTATTTTAAAAATGGTTAGGCTGCTTTTAGTGATGAGTTTCTGTCATGTTTTTCACCCTTTGTTGATTAGCCCTGTTTTCATAGAGTAGTAGAGTGGCATCATATGAAATTTACTACAGGAAATAAATCACAAAAATTAGAAATGGACATGAAGATATCTGAGAGAACAGTGGCACAGATAAAAAATTGCTGTTTGACTTTAGATGTGTTCATTTGACATATGTGCTCTTGTTGAGGGAATTTATACTACCCCAGACTAACTAAATGTAGTTCAAAGTTCTGACTCAGCATAAGTTAGAAAACTATTTAACTTTTCTGTTCCCTCTTGCCCAATTCACTCCTTTTCCCAAAGCCAAGCAAAACAGAACATACACTCTTTCTTGATGGGAAGGAATTTTAGCACTTAGGTAAAGTTTTACTCTCAAGTAAATTTTGCTGTTATATTAACTGTTTCATACTGAGAGGAGTGGATTCTCAAGTCCTATATTTATTTATTGACTGACATTGGACTTATTGAGAGAGTACTGAAAAGCATCTAGGTCACAGGAATAAAAAAGTTCTATAAAAGACAGGAATGAGTGGAAAAATGACATTGCTTAGGTATTTGAAAACAAAACAAAACAAAACAAAAACCAGTGGTTAAGGAACTCTTTTATAATATAAAATATTCATTGGAATATTTTAATTTCAAATAAAAACTTCACTCTAGTTATTTGTTTTAAGAAGTGATCAAGCAGTTAAGTGTTTGGGTTTTTTTAAAGTCAACTGGTGGTCTGTGTAGACTGGTCTCATGTTGTATAGCATACGTTTTTATACTATGGTATCTTATATTTGTTCTGTGTGTGGACTGGTTAATATTATGCTTAAAATTTGATATTACCTTAGAAGCAATGCAAGCTTTCTTCATTCTGATTAATTGTATTTGTATTTTTTATTTATGTTTGGATATTGGCTACTGGGAAAAGAGATGTTTTGTGTGGCAAGCAAACCCTGTGCCTAAAATAAAACCTTTGAAATTTCTTATAATAATAATCTAAACAAACTAGAGGGGCATTGCTGGAAGTGTACTTCTCCCAAGTCCTAGGACAAGCTGAAAACCTTTTCCATTAAACGAGTAGGAAATAGGTGAATTTGATGTAAACTGGAGAATCTTTGAATAGTTTGAAAATGTAAGAGTAGAGGATAGGGATGAGCTCCGCTTACTTTTTGTTTCTCATTGGTTCCCTTTGAGAAATAAAACAGAAGTCTGTTTATACTTCCCACATCAATGTGCATTCATTTTACCAGTTAGCCAAGTTTCCTAAGAATTTGGCTGGTCAGAGCAGAGTTCTTGTGTGGGTTAGGCTATCTTGGAGGAGGTAGAGAATACAGATTTTATCTAGTTTTGTTTTCTTTTAACTATATGTGGACAATTTGGTGGGATAAATTTCTAAATGTAGGCTAGTAAGTTTTGGATACTATTCACAAGGTGGATTTGTAATGTGTTGTTTCCTGTTCCTAATTAGTAAAGAAAACGTGGAAGGAAAATTGAGTGTTTTTTGAAGAAATGCCAAGAATATTTCTCGTATTTATACTTATTATTTAAAAAAAACAACAAAACAAAACCTTTTGACATAGATTTAATTCTTTTCAAATTTTGGCAAAATGTGCCCCTGTGATATTATTCAAGTTGAATGAACATTTATGAAATGTTAAGTGGACAAATGTTATTTGTTATTTTAAAAATGGTTTAGGATACTTTTAGTGTTTGTGTAAGTTTTTCTCTCTGTCCATTAACCCTGTTTACTTAGATTAGTATCATTTACAGAATCTGTTACAGAAAGTAAATCACAGAACTAGAATTGGGGCATGGACAAGATATCAGTTATTTCTGTAAGAGAACAACTGCATGAGTAATAAATCAATAATGACTTTAGACATATTCATTTGGTAGATATGTTCTAAAATTTAGATAATTTTGTCAACATTAGTTTTCTTTCTAGGGTGGTAACCCATCAAATTTACTACTTACCCTTGTTTGATTTTATTGCTAATCACTCTTTTATAGAAAGCTTTCTGCAAATAAGTTAAATTTCATCGTATTTATAGATGTTTGGGGAATTTGATATGTGTATGCTAAATTAAATATTCAATGTTTGATACTTCACTTAAATAGTTTGTTTTCCACTCTAGTGGCACATGAATAACTATGTTTGCAACTCTGCCAGCACCAGATAACAACTAGGTTATGTAGTATGTAATTTTCACTATTGGAATTTTGATAGAGGGAAGTAGTGAGTTTTTACTGGGAAAAAAAACAACCACTTGCCAATGATCTTAGTTGCCTGGGCTCCTCTGTCCGATGCTCCCATGTGGACATGGTGCTGATTGTGCTACTCTACCGGTCTTTAATCTGTACTGCATGGCTGCTGAGGAGTAGCCGTTGTTAGGGGAGGAACAAAAGGATTTTCTGTAAATGATGATCTCAGCTTGGTATTTTTGCAAAATCCACCTTTGCTATATTTCTGTTATTGTGAGCTCCCTTTCCTGCCCTCCTTTCCCACTTAACCATTCTTTATCACCTCTTTATACCAGGAGTTAGTTACCACATCTCCTCTGTTAGCACCGTTATCACTTTTGTTTCTTTCCCCCGCCATTCGTATGTTGCTACTGTTGATTAAAAAAGCTATTTAGGTAAACTGTATAAGACATAGAAATGGTTTAATTATGGTCTAACTTTACCAAAATTAATGGATTCCCAGGATCAGGTCACTTTCCTGCTCAACAACTCTGTTGCCTGTAGGATCAAAAACACTTCTGTTTGACTTTGAAACCTCTTATGGCCTTCAGTCTCCATCCTGCCATTCTGGCTTGTTCTCTTTCACACTTTTACTGCCCAGACAGAGTAGTCTAGCTGTTCCTCACATACTGCATTCTGTCTCATTTCTCTGCCTTTGTACTGATTGTCCCCAGTGCCTAGAATGCATGCTCTTCTCACTGCTCTCTCTTATAATTCCTGGATTTTTGCAAAGTCCAGGCCTCTCCTAATCCTCTAAACTGCTAATTCTCCATCTCCGCCCACCCTCCCCCCCCCCACATTATTTTGTATTTCTTTTCTGTGTTTATGTATACATGTACATATTTTGTCATGTGACTGGTAAATCATTTTGAGGTGAGGATTTGTTTTATTTTTTGTGTCTCCAGATCTTTACATGGTACCTAGGCATAGTAGATGGGTTAATTAATGCCTGTTGATTGAATGTTATTTGCCCTTTCCTAGTGAATTCCACCTCTTGTGCCCTCCCCTCAATAGAGTAGCTAACGTTGTGCCCATAGTCCTCTGCTCTTAGCTCCTGAGTCTTCCTCTGTGTTACTTAATAAGTGGCTCAGGAGTATTTGTGATGTATGTATATATGTACGTACATACATATATATGGATATGCTTTTCTGGTGTCATTAGGGGGCAATAGAAATGGAGTTGGTAGGTAGTTTATCTTTAATGTCAACAGAAAATGATTATTTGTAATCGACAACGTTTTTAGGATTACAATCTGGAGTTCATACTACAGGTCTGGAAGAAATAAACTGAGAGTTTGAGATTTGCCTGTAGTCAACTACATAATAAGGTAGAGTTTGAATTCAGGTCTTTCCTGACTCCTTGGTGAGCAATCTCTGAAAAACCTGTATTTCGCTGCTTTTGTAAAAGAGCATGGAAAAGTTTTGTTTCACTTTACCTCTCTTTCCTGCTATACAGAGAATGTGGCCTTTAGACAGACAGGAAATGGGAGCATTTGTTGCACAGAATTATTCTTTTAAAAAATTCATAAAACCAGATTAAAGCACTGTTACTTTGAGCCCTCAATTCGAACATGGAAATGAAAGCAAGCTCACTAATTGGCAACTTTTGATCAGCTAGGCCACATTAAATTTGACCTTTTAATTATTAGCACAGTGCCTGGCACATAGTAGGTGCTTACTAAATATTTATTGAATTGAATGTTATTTGCAGAGGAAATTAGTGGGGGACTCGACTAGACATGGTAACTCATTTCTGCGTGCACAAACTAAGAGAACATTCATCCATTCACATACAGTATGGTACTCCAGTAATTTCTGTTCTGACCTCTATTGAGGGAACAAGCTTTGTAAAGGTCAGCTTTTATTTGTAAATACTCATTGAATCTGGGCCTCTCGTTAATGCAAACTACTGTGCCTGCAACCTTGATCCCTTTGCTTCCTGTTTTCTTTAACAGGATCTAGGTGGGTGCAGTGGATAGAGCACCAGTGTAGGAGTCAGGAAGACCTGAGTTCAAATCTCACTTCAGACACTTGACACTCAACTAGCTGTGTGACCTTGGGCAAGTCACTTAACCCCAATTGCCTCATCCTGGGTCATCTCCAGTCATCCTGATGAAATATCTGATCACTGGATTCAGATGGCTCTGGAGAAGTGAGGCTGGTGACCTGCACAGCCCTCCCTCAGTCAAAACAAAGTCAAGTGTAAGTCATGTCATTCTTTTCTCTGATGGCTAATCTTCTTCAGCAACAAAGGATGAACGTACACAACATATCTACAATCATCTCCACTTTCTCTCATCTTAATTTTTTCCATATGTACTGGCTCTTTTCTGCTACCTACAAATGCATTCATATCTCTCTTCTCCTCATCTTTTTTTTTCCTCCAGATTTATTAATTTATTTGTTTTTAGTTTTCAACAGTCACTTTCATAAGTTCCAAATTTTCTCCCCCCACCTCTAAGATGGCATGCAATCTTATATGAGTTCTACATACGCATTCCTATTAAACACATTTTCACATTAGTCATGTTGCATAGAGGAATTAAGATGGTTGGGAGAAACCATGAGAAAAATAAAACATAACAAAAGAAAAAATAGTCTACTTCATTCTGTATTCTGACTCCATAATTCTTTCTCTGGATGTGGATGGCATTTTGCATCATGAGTCCTTTGGAAATGTTTTAGGTCCTTTCATTGGCTATGAAGGGCTAAGTCTATCAGAAAGACCTCACACACTGTGTTACTATGTATGATGTTCTCCTGGCTCTTCTCATTTCACTCAGGGTCAGTTGATGTAAGTCTTTCTAGGTTTTTCTGGTCTTCCTATTCATCATTTCTTATAGCACAGTAGTATTCCATTATATTCATATATCACAACTTGTTCAACCATTCCCCAACTGATGGACATCCCCTTGATTTCCAGTTCTTGGCCAACACAAAAAGAATTGCTATAAATATTTTTGTACATGTGGATCCTTTTCCCATTTTTATGGTCTCTTTAGGAAACAGCCTTACAAACGATATTGCTGGGTCAAATGGTATGCACATTTTTATTACAGATCTTTGGACATAGTTCAAATTGCTCTTCAGAATGGTTGAATCAGCTTGCAGCTCCACTAGCAATGAATTGGTGTTTCAACTTAACCACATCTTCTCCAACATTTATCATTTTTCTGTTTTGTCATGTTAGGCAATCTGATAGGTGTGATGTGGTACCTCAGAGTTATTTTGCCTCTCTGCATCTTTCTAATCAATAGTGATTTAGAACATTTTTTCTTATGATTGTAGATAGCTCTAATTTCTTCCTCTGAAAACTGCCTGTTTATATCCTTTGACCATTTATCAATTGGCGAAGGGCTTGTATTCTTGAAAATTTGACTCAGTTTTCTATGTATTTTAGAAATGAGGTCTTTATCACAGATACCAGTTGTAAAAATTCCCAGTTTTCTACTTCACTCCTAATCTTGGTTGCTTTGCCTTTCTTTGTGCAAAACTTTTAATTTGATGTAATCAAACTTATCCATTTTGTATTTCATAATGTTCTGTTTCTCTTGTTTGGTCATAAATTCCTCCATTCTCCATAAATCTGACAAATAAACTATTCCTTGCTCCCTCAGTTTGTAATATCAGCCTTTGTACCTAGATTGTGCATTTGGATTTTATTCTGGTATATGCTGTCAGGCATTGGTCTATGCCCAATTTCCAACACACTATTTTCCAATTTTCTCAGCAGTTTTTGTTAAGCAGTTCTTATCCCAGAAGCTGGGGTCCTTGGGTTTATCAAACAGTGGACTGCTATAGTCATTGACTACTGTGTCTTGAGTACCTAACCTATTCCACTGATCTACCCCTCTGTTTCATAGCCAGTACCAAGTGGTTTTGATGGTTGTTGCTTTATAATACAGTTTAAGATCTGTTATGGCTAGGCACCTTCCCTAGGGTTTCTTTTCATTAATTCCCTTGATATTCTGGACCTTTTGTTCTTCCAGATGAATTTTGATAGTACTTTTTCTAGCTTTTAAAATAATTTTTTGGTCCTTTGGTATGGCGCTGAATAAGTAAATTAATTTAGGTAGAATGGTCACTTTTATTATATCAGCTTGGCCTACCCATGAGCAACTGATGTTTTTCAAGTTATTTAGATCTGACTGTATTTGTGTGAAATGTGTTTTGTAATTGTGTTCATATAGTCCTTGGGTTTGTTTTGTCAGGTAGACTCCCAAATATTTCATAGTGTCTATAAGTAACTTTAAATGTGATTTCTCTTTATATCTCTTGTTGTTGAGCTTTGTTAGTAATATGTAGAAACGCAGATGATTTATGTCAGTTTATTTTGTATCCTGCAACTTTGCTAAAGTTGTTTATTATTTTAAGGAGTTTTTTTACTTGATTCTCTGGGATTCTCTAAGTATGTGCAATGCCTCCCCATCCTTAAAAAAAATATTCTGTACTCTGAGATTACTTTGTGTCTATATTGTATCGTGTATGTGCAGTTTTTTGCATCTTGTGTCCTCCTTTAGAATGTGAGCTCCTTTGAGAGCAAGTATCTTTTTTACTTTGCTTTGTATCCCCATTGTTTTTCAGTGTCTATTACATAGTGCTTAATAAATTCTAACCAAATGGCTGATTAGATAATGTAAGTTTTTTTTATATTATAGGACAGTTTAAATGAATTAAGTGTGATTAAGTGATAAAATAAATAATACAGACCATGTATAAAGTCCCAGTAGCTTATTCCACTTTCAGATAACTCTTACTGTTTTCCTTACGTCATGCCTGCTTCTTTGCAGTTTCAACCAGTTCTTGCAAGTTCTACCCTAGGGCATCAAGGGGAATATAACTGTTCGTTTTTCTACCAGTAGCCTTCCTACTACATAAAGTCAGCTCATATCTCCCCCCAGGCTTCTCTTGAAGCACAGCATCCCCATTCACTTCATACAGACTGTAGGCCTCATCAGTCTTAAAGTTCATAGATTTGATAGATAGGAAGCATCCTCGAAGTTATCTAGGACAACCCTCTTATAGATGAGGAAACAGAGTTCACGGGAGAGTGAGCTCCTTGTTTAAGATGACAGGTAAATAAGCAGAGCCAGGAGACTTTAACTAGCTCTATCTCTAAATCCATTGTGTTTTCTGTTGTTATTTTAGTCACTTTTCCATTTGGGGTCTTTTTCTAAAATGTGATGCCTAGAACCTGACACCATGTAGATATATTATACCTATTAATTTGTCTTTTAAGATGTTTAGGTTTGTGGGGGTTATTTTCATTCTACTGATCATTGAACTTGCAATCCTCTAAAATTCCCACCATTTTAAGAAATAATCTTTCATCATGCTTTTCCTCTTCTCTACTTATATAATTTACTTTTAGGGTCCATATGTGTAGGACTTCAGTCATCATAGAAAAAAAGTAAAGTAATGTAACTTCAGAGAAGAGAGAAATTACTTTGAGATGAATCCTTTCAGGGAGGGCTATTGAGAATGCTCTGAAGAATGGCAAATTTTTCTATAGGTGTAGGGGAAGAAGAACAGGCATCTAATAAGGGAGCAAAGGTTTGAAGTCAGGAATTAGACCTGTTTGTAAGATCCATTGAGCAAGACCATTTGGTTACAGAGGAGGAATATTTTTAGTGTGGGGTAGTGGGAGACATCTAGATAGGAGATAAGTTGTAGGGAACTATGAATGCTAGATTCTGAACACTTTGGATTTTATGCTAGAGACAGTGGGGAGTCAGTTGATGTTCTTGGATAGGGGATTGACAGGATGAAATTGGCACTTTTTGGAATTTTAGTCTGGCATTAATGTTTAAGATACATTAGAGAATGCAGATAGATATAAGGAGAGGGTTACTAAATTTGCCCAGATATGGGATGCTAGATTAGATGAGTGGCATCTAACTGCATCTTTGGGAAGAAGAAATTACTGTACAAGCTATCAAAGCTTAAAATTGCACTAAGATTTTTGGGATACCCTATACTCTAGTTATTTCCTGGTAGGTGATGGTGGTGGTAGTAATTATTGCAAGAAATTCATGAATCCAGTTGTATATCAAGCATTATAATTTTGATCTTTATTTAGCTCTAACAATATGTAGCATTATTCAGTATAATAAAGAACACATCTTCAGTTGGTGGAATAAATAATGTCTTAGGTGTTACATTGTGGTATAGTGCAAAGAAGATGTTTTGGGAGCCAGATGTGGATTCACCTTCTATTTCTATTTCATAGTGCCTAATCTGTAAAGTGAGAGTGCAGTACTGTTTTCTCTTAAGACTTTCATAGGAATCTTGGGAGGTTCAAAGAGATAACAGTGCTTTGGAAACCTTAACAAATTAGACAAATGGCAATTATTAATGCATTTAGTGTTTTTCAAAGCTATATAATATATACCTTTTCAAAGGTATATAATTTTATATAAATAAGGAGCTATTAATTAGAACTAAAATGATTCCCTTAAAAATATGATTTAAAAAAAGAATTGGGTAAATGTGAGTGAATTATGAATGTGGTGAAAGTGAGTGATTTATAACCCATCTGCTATACTGGTATGTCTGTGATGTTAAAAGAAATTGATAAAGGCCCTCCATATCTCATAAGGTGAAATTAAGGAGGGATGTGAATGGACATGAATGGATTGTGGTCATCATCATGTCATAGATGTATTTCAATATATGGATAACTGCTATTGTGAAGAAGGCGTAAAGGCATGTATAAAGAATTTACTTTTTTTGTTACCTATTGAGAAAACTTAGGCAACTTCAGAACAACTACTGTCATGTAAAAGTTCCTTCAAATTTCTTGATAGTGAAAACAAGATAGTAATTAAAAGAATTCACATCATAAAAGATTGGGCATAACAGATAACGTAAAAGATGCTATGTACATTTGAAACATTAATCTTGAACTGTTTAAACAACTAATAAAATCATAAATGAGGGTCTAATTCTAGAAATGCTAGCAGTAGTAATATCAGAAAACAATGGAAAGATGAAGAGGAGATAAAATGATTTACTTAGAAAATCCAAAAGAGTTAGCAAAGAATATCTGATTGGGATAATAGCTTCAGCAGAGTTGCAGACGAAAAAAAATAATCCACAAAAATCAAAAGAATTTATTTTTAATAACAAAAGAGGAGCAATAGAAAGGGAAATCCTTTTCAAAACAATTACAAAAATGTATAAAATATTTCAGAGCTAATCTAAGACACACTCAGTATTTAGATTTAATTATAGAGTATTCCTTGAAGAAATAAAGAACTTAAATAGCTAGAAGAATATTCAGTGCTCATGGCTGGGTCATGCCAATATAATAATATCACCATTTAATTTAGTTTTAGTACTATGCCAACTGAATTATCAAAGGGATACTTTACAGAAGTGGATATAATAATAAGCAGTGCGTTTGGAGTAACAAAATATGTAGAATACCAAAGGAAATTATGAAGAAAGGCATGAAAGGAGAGCACATCTAGACCTCAAAGTATTATAAAACAGCAGTTATCATAACCACTTAATATTAGTTAATACTAGCTAGCATTTATTTGGCTCTTTAAAGTTTGCAAAGTGCTTCGCAAATACTGTCTCATTTGATCCTCACAGTAGTGCCTGGAGGTTGGTGCTATTAACACCCCCATTTTCCAGAAGACTAAAGCAGAGGTTAGGGGAGATTTGTCCCTGGCAAAATAGCTAGTAAATGTCTGAGGCTGGATTTGAACTCTGTCTTTCTTACTCCAGGTCTAGCACTCTACCTACTGTACCAAAATAGAGAACTAGATCAATTGGAACACACTAGAAAAGGGAGGAATCAGAAATAATGGAGCTCAATAATCTAGTGTTCGGTAAACTAGAAAACCTGGATTACTTAGGATAGAACTCTAATGGATGTAACCTGCTAGGAAAACTGGAAAGCTATCTGGCAGAAATTAGGTTTAGGTCGACACCTTATATAACATTCCACAATACATTCTAACTGTATACTTGATTTGAAAATTAAAAACATACTATAGAAAATTAGAAAAACAAACCATTTTCACAGCAATAGTTTGCTGTATTTTAACCAAACAAGGGGTAGAGGCAGTTACAAAAGATAAAATAATTTTGATTATGTGAAATTGAAAAGCTTCTTCACAAACAAAATTGATTCATCAAGAATGGGAAAAATTCTTTGTTATCAAGTTTCTTAGCTAAAGGTTTAATATCCAAAATAGAGAAATAATTAATAGAAATACATTAGGTAACTAAAACCATTCTCCAATAGATAGTGTCAAAGGATCTCAGAAGAATTTGCAAACTACTAATAGTTTGCAGTAGTAATAGAAATAATGCCCATCATCAGTAATATTAAGAGAAATGTAAATTAAAAGAACCTTGAAAGTTTTAACCTCACAACTATCACGGATGGAGATGACAAAAGATTAAGAAAACCCAACATTGGAGAGGGGTAGTGTAAAGATCTGCACATTAATTATTTGTGGAGCTCTGTATTAGTGCCACCATTTTCTAAAGCAATTTGGAGTTATGTCAATAAAGTGACTAAAATATCCATATTCCTTGATTCAGAGATCCTACTACTTGATATATCATATCCTTCCAAGTAGGTAATTTACAAAAAGACTCTGAACCCGGAAGTATTTATAGCAGTAGTTGTACTAACAAAGAGTTGGAAATAATTTAGATGCCCATTGATTGGGGAGTGACTGAACAAATGGCAAGTGAACTTACTGGAATGTTACCATACTATAAGAAACATGGATATGATGAATAGAGAAGAGCAGGGGGAGGCTGATTATGAACTTATACAGAGTAAAGCAAGCAGAGCCAGGAAAGCTATATGTATAATGACTACAGCATTGTAAATGGAAAGAACCACCACCACAAAAACATTTGAAAATGAATGTTGCAAAATTACAAAGAACAAGCTTGTCTCCAAAGAAGAGCTATGAGAAAATACCTCCTGTAACTCATTTGCAGAGATGGCAATTCCATGGGTGTGGAATATCACGTCTATATTGAGGGTTTTTATTAATTGGTTTTGCCGTTAATTCTCTTCCCTCCCCACCACCCCTTTTTCCTTTTAAGAACATTCTTTGTTACATGGGAAGTTTCTCTGGGAAGAGGAGGGATACATGATGAAATTCAGATAGTGTTTAAAAATATAAAAAAATAAAAATGCTCAGAAAAGTATATGAATAAGTTCAAAAAGGAGACATAGAAGACATTTTTTTAAATTACCGGGTTAAATTTAATATAAACTAAAAAAGTCTGAGTTTGTGGTTTGATGTATGATTGCTTTATTTGCATATTGAAGTATCCTTTTTGGTTGTTCATAAGTTTATAATTTAAAAAATTTAAAGAAAAATGAGACATGGATAATAGAAATAATATTGACATCAATTATAATTAATTCAGAAATTTAACCAGTATAAATTGTCACAAGAAGGAAAAATAGCTTGAAAATCCTTTATCAAGCCTGAGTCTTGCTTGCCGAATGGCTAAAGATGGTTGCCAATGGTAACAGCAGGTTAGAATGCAGACTTATTTGCAAAATATTGGTAAGGATGATAATTATTAGAATTTCTATAGCATTGTTATAATAACGATAATTTTTAAAGCACTTGAAGGTTTGTAAAATGCTTTATGTTATCTCCTTTGATCGTCACCACAAGCCTATAAGGTAGTTGTTATTAACATCACCATTTTACAGATGAGAATATTGAAGTTAAAAGAGGTAAGTGATTTGTCCAGGGTCCCCCAGGTTGTGTCAGAGACAATTTGAATGTACGTCTTTCTAATTCCAATTCCAAAATTATATGTTGAGTTGTTTTTTTAGTTGTGTCTGACTCTTCATTGACCCCTTTTGGAGTTTTCTTGGTAAAGATACTGGAAAGGTTTGCCGTTTCCTTCTCCAGCTCATTTTACAGATGTGGAGCTGAGGGAAGAAGATTAAGTAACTTACCAGAGCTATACAGCTAGTAAAATAACTGAGGCCATATTTGAATTCATGAAGTTGAGTCTTCTTGACTTCAGGCCCAGCATTCTGTGCACTGTGCCACCTAGATGCTCTAGTACTCTATAAAACTAAGCAAATTAATCTTAAGTAATTTTAGGGGAAAAAAGCAGAAGAAATGTGAAAAATATTTGTAAACATCATTTTAAGTAAACTATTTTTGTTCATCCAACCATATTAGAAATAGCAGATTTGCACCCTAATATCGTCGTTTCAGCTGTACTTATGAGGAGATAAAAATGACACAAAGAGAACAAAGGCAAGGAAAACATCCGGATTGGACCAAGTATGTATAGAGGAGATCCATACTGGAGGTGATAAGGATCTGAGTGTACTGATAGGGTACCTTGAAGATGGGGAAGATGTAAAAGGCATGACTTTATTGACACTGAAGAAAGGTGAAAAGAACATCTATTTTTCATCTATATGTCTGTCTCCTATCATGAATCAAGATCCTTAACGAGGTTGTTAGGGAACAAGCAGGTTTTAGAAAGCAATATGCAAAAATGTATCCATCTTTACCTTTTCGCAGTTAACTGTGAATGAGCAGTGGTGTCACACTCATAGAAAGGGGACCACTAACCTGTACATAAAGATCCTTGTGAATTGCATTTTGACTTAGAAAACCATGCATGTATCAGTGTGAAACATATCAGCATTATTTGTATTCTTATATATTTTTATTTATTTTGTTAAATATTTCCCAATTTTTAATCTGGTTTGAGTTGCACTTGGATTGTTGTGGGCTGCACGTTTGATACCTTTGATGTCTGCAGAAAATAAGCATCACATTATTTTTGTAGTTTTTGATTATGAAAAGGCATATGATTTTTATAGAGTAAAAGTACCACTTTCCTTTTTAAATCAAGATGTCACTTGTCCCCTTACATCAGCATCATTCCTTATTGCTTAGAAGACATAGCATAAAAAACCATTTTCACTGAATGCATCACTGTGATGGCAGGCAGGTAGGCAGCAAATATTTGTTAAGTGCTTACTATGTGCTAGATACTGTACTAAGTTGCAAAAGGAGATACAGTGCAACATCTAGATCAAAGAGAGATTTCTTGTGGATGGTAAGGTCCTTCAGTTTGGCTGGTGACATTGTGCTGATTGAATAAAGATCCAGAACATTGCACTCTCCTAAGAAGAAAGCTATAATCATTTAAAGGAGTTTGACTGGTCCCACATAGGAGAGACCTAGAATATGCTGACTATCTGTTGCAGAGATTTCAGCATGCATTTACACCCAGCCCAACAGTGCTTTATATTTGTGGAAGACAGGAAGAGTAGGACTCAGAGTTAAAAAAGTGGATATGAGAACAGTCTGAATTGCTTTCAGGAAATTGTACATTTATCCTACTTCACATCCTTTTAATTTCTCTAGAAAATTCTTCATCACAGAGATTGTCTCATCTTGTTATTCACATACCCTCATCATTACCCTCATTTGTCTATGTCCTTCTGATTAGAGGCTCTGGAAGACAGCATAAAACTTATCCCAAAGCCACTTTTTAAAGAGGGCCCAGAAGCTAAGCTAACTCTTTCCTTTCCACTAACTGCACTGCTTGGTTTCAACCCCATCATCATGCCTTCTCTCCCCTTTTCCCCTTCCTTTTGTGTGTTGTCTTGCCCTGTTAGATTGTAAGTTCTTTGAAGTCAAGGACTTTTTTTTTTCTTGTGTACTTAGCGTCATTGCCTGGCACAACATAGATTGTACTTTGTTGGTGTTCTGTTGTGGCAGTGAGATCAAGAGCACTACTGCCTCCAAAGAACTAGAAATGTCCTTAATACAGAGGACAGTAGAGAGATGTTTTGTGGGTGTGAGCCGGAAGCAATATAAAAGTAGTGAAGAAATTAAGAAAAACAGGAGTGAAGGATACCACCAGGGAACTGTATGGTGAGAAAAGATGACTTGGTATCATGACAGGAATGAGGAAAGATACACAGAACGATCATCTGATAAGTCTTATAATATGGAGAGAGCCAGGAGGGCATCCAGCTTGTTGTGTGGACCTCATGTGCTGAACTTTTGGAGCAATTGGACAGGTACAGGATTGGCAAGATTAGATAGGTGGCCTTCTCCATTGTTGGAAGGAACTTCAAAATCAAAACAATAATAGATCCATTTGAGTGATTAAATGGAGGAGCAAGGACATTGGAGTTAAAATTATTTTCTAGGTAGGTTTGACCCGAATACAAAACAGTTGTCAGAATGAGGAGGTTAAAAGAATCCAGAAACTATTTCAGCTAGAAAGCACCATCTTCAATACAGCCTTTACCAAACACCACAGAAGAGTATCACGCTCAAAGATTTGGAGGAATATAACTTAAGAAAACAGAAAAACAATTGAAGAAATTAAGTCTCCAGAGAGTATTGTTGATGTGCACCTAAGGTAAATTGTTTTGACAGCCCTTCTCCCCCCCATTTGTAGAGTTTTTTAATAGTGATTTTTTTTCTCATTTTACAACAATTTTTTCTCATTTACAACAGTAATGTTTGTTGTATTTGTACACTTTGACTCCCAGAGCCCGTGTTATGCGACAAGACTATCTTGTTCTCAGCAGATACACTCAAAAGAAATCTGTGCTGCATGTGACAATTTGTAAAATGTATATATTATTTGATTAATCAAAATTTTGTTAGAGACAAGTACCTAACCTGCCTCTGGTTAGTGGTGTTCTCATTTTACAAAGGAAGGAAGGAACCTTAGAGAGCGATTTATATAACAAGTAAGTGTTAGAGGCAGTATTTGAACCTAGGCCTTCCTTGCACCAGGAACTGCTGGTTTAGTTACTGCACCATGATATATCTCATAAGAGAACAGACAATTTTTAAAAGAACTTTTCAATTTTTTTTGTGCAGTGGGCCACTTTTGAGAAGTTGGATAATTGAGAGATATAGAAAATATAAAATCTAACTCTTGACTGAATAATGTTGATTTTAATAGAGGATTTTATTCTCCTCAAAGTCTTATATGTATATCTGAATTATATGGCTACATGACAGATGTCATAGTCATATGAAAGGTGAGGTGTTTGCTCATGTCTTGGAAGATCTGTAATGGAGGTTATGCAAATGCTCTTTCCTAGTCCCCAAATTGCAAGGTTCATTAACTGTGTCACTTGGATAATGGTTATATCACTGATAGATGGAATTAAGCAAGGTCTGGTGAAATGAGGGGGAGAGAATAGAAATAATTTATATTGGATATGTTTATGCTGTCTGAAACATCTAAGGAGAATGGTTTTGTGTAGGATGTTTGGTAGTTGGAGATTCTGGAATTTGAGCTTAAGATTTGAGTGACAGCATGGAATTCATAATCAAAGCTGAGACAAGATCAAGTCACTGAAGAAAAGATTATTTGCTATTAAAAAGAGTTCAAAAGAGAAACTATTCATTCTTGGAGTGAAATAGCCATTGTTAGGGATAGAGGAGACAAATAGCGCGTAGGTACAGAAGTCAGAAGAAATGTGTACAATTTAGACTTCTGGATTACGGGTTAAAATAAAAGAAGAATGGAATGTACTTAATGAAAATTGGCAAAAATTGAATTTCCTGGAGTTTAGAGAATCTGATGAAGTTTTTTACCTGAAAAGGGAGAGAAAAGCTAAAGATTACCACATGTTATTTCCAAACCAGGTACTATATAGAGAAGCAGATCGAAAGGCAAGAGCAGAGAGTTTCAGTAATTTACTAGAGAAAATAATGAAGAAGAGAGCTCACAAAAAATTTTAGGATCTTAGATTCCCGTGTACAGGATAAATGAGATCCTAATAGAAAATGCAAATTCAGTCTAAGTCTTGATGTGGGTGGGACTGCCACATGGCTCAGGAAATACATCCCTCATTTACCAGGAACAGAATAGTTAAAAGGGGCAAGAGAAGGGGATAAATGGGGGAGAGGACATATTATGTTCTTACTATGTGCCAACCACAGTCTAAGGCTCTAATCACTTAAAAAATATCTTGCTTGATCCTCATAACAACCTTGTGCAGAATTTGCTGTTGTTATTCCCATTTTACAGTTGAAGCATGCAGGTTAACAGATTTGTCCAAGGTCACATAGCCAGTAAGTTTCAGAGGCGATTTTTGAACTCGTCTTTTTGACTCCAGGCCTAGCACTCTTTCCATTGTGCCACCTAGGTGCCTAAAATAACTGACTTTTTATAGGAGAGAAAAAAGGAAGGAAACAAATACTTGAAGCCTTTATTATGAAGCAGGGTAATTGTATTAAGCATTTTACAAATATTATTTCACTTGATCATCAAAACACCCTGGGAAGGAAATGTTGTTATTCCCATTTTATGTTTGAGAAAGCTGAGGCAAAAAGAGAATAAGGCATTTGCCTAGTGTCTGAACCTAGATTTGAGCCAAGATTTCCTGACTCCAGGCTCAGTGCTGTATCTGCTACACTTCCCCAGTTTAGGTGCAGTCCAAGAAATCTAAGGACCTGTATTGATCATGGAGAGTAGGAAAGGTGTTAATAGAATGGAGAAAGGCAAATATTACTTTAATTATCAGTTGCTTCCTGACAAAATTCTAAAACATTAAAAGAATTTTTAAAAGAATATTTAGGGAAATCACTGAATCATGATGACTTTATAAAGTCACGTCATATTACTCTCATTGATTTTTTGATAGGATTAATAGACTGATAGAGATAGGAAGGCATGATGGATACAACATTGGGTTCGGTGTTCTACTTTCAAGTCTCACTTCTGATAGTTCCCTAGTACTTAAAAAGTCATACTAGGTTGTGCTCAGTATTAGTAAAATTTCCACACTGGGAAATTCACCATTTTAGATTTGTAGATGCAGTATACTTGAATTTCAGTAAATTCTTTGATGGAATCTTTCATGTTCTACTTTTGGTCAAGGTGAATATGTGAGTTAGATAATATCACATGTATATAGATTTAGAGCTGGTTGAATTGTTGTACCCAAAGAGTTGTCATTAATTGGGTACTTGTTAGCTTAAAGGGAAAACTTCAGTAGGGTCTTTTAGGATTCTGTCTTTGGCAGACTTGTTCAATATTGTAATCATAAATTTAGATAAAGGACTAAATTTAGATGATAGACTGCTTGTCAAGTTTTTAGATAACAGAGCTAAAAGGGGAAGATTAGTTAGTCAATAATCATAATGCAAACAGTGAAAACAGTTATGACTTCAAGGATCACTTACATGTAAACACTAAAATTAAGATACATATCTAAGATTAATACACTGGATAACTACCATCCAAAAAGATCTTGCCACACTGTCTGTCTGTGTGTGTTCATCCTTCATTTTTGAAGAAGACCATGACATCAGAGAAATGATGACATGACTTGCACTTTGTTTTGAGTCAGGGAGGGTTGTGCAAGGTCAACAGCCTCATTTTCCCCTCCTGAGCCATCTGGATCCAGTGACCAGATATTCATCAGGATGACTGGGAGACCTTGGCCTAGTCAGGCACTCTAGAGTGAGGTAAAGCCAATCAGTGTGTAAGCCTCTCTAAGAAGTAATTAGGGAATGGCCCCTTTAATGAGCAAAAGAAAAAAAATAAGTACATGAAAGAATGAATAGAATCCACTTAGATTGAATTCATTAAAAATAACTGTAAAGTTGTTATTTTGATTTCACACATTATACAGATATGGAATATAGAAGACGTTACTGAATTGGATTGGATTCATGTGTAAAAGATCCAGGGATTTTAGTGGATTACGTGTTCAAAATGAGAAGTCTGTGATAATTTAACCATCTAAACTGATGTGATATTGTGACTGGACTGAGAGGTATACTGTCCAGAATGAGGAAAGTGATAATACTACTGTATGCTGCCCTGGTCAGAGCACATGATTGTGTTGAATTTTTAATATTGTACTTCAGAATTGTTGTAGACAAACTGTCTGTGTTTTCAAAACTAGGGCTATTCTGGAAGATGAGCAGGGTCTTTGAATGCCATGGAACATGAGGATTGTTTGAAGGAGCTGGGGATGTTTGAATGGATAAAAAAGATAATATGGCGTACATGATAACTATCAAAGTGCTTTAAGGACGGTGGGGAGAGATTAACCTCATCAGTTTGACCCTGGGAGGCAGAACTTAGAGCAGTAGGAGAAGATTGCAGCTTCATTTAAGGAAAATATTCCTGAAAATTGGAGTTGCCCCAAATGACATGTGTTGCCTTAGGCGGTAATTTCCCTTCACTGGAGATCTTGTGGGAACTGGTTGATATTTTTCAGAGATATGGTAGAAGAAGGTATGTCTTGTATAGTTTAAGATACTACAGCTGATTTTTCAAGATGTATGATAATGAAATCATGGACTATGAAATTTTAAAATATTTTTAAATTTTTAAAAAATTTTAAATTAAAAATTTTGAGTTTCGAACTGTTTCCCAACCCTACACTAGGCAAGGCCAGCATTTGACACATGTATATGTGTATATATATATATACATATATATATATATATATATGTGAAACTATATAATATATACTTCCATATGTCAGTTTTTTCCTCTAGAGATACGTAGTATCTCCCTTCATAGAGTCCTTTTTAGTTCATTTAAATATTCAAGAACATTTATTGTCTGACCTTTCTGCTCCCCTCCTCAGATTCCTTTTTAAGAATATGTAACAGAAACTGAGGTCCAATAATTTTCATTTACTTTTTCACGGTGATTTAATGAGAAATAGAATTACAGTGAAAATCTTCTAATCAAGTGGTGTCTGACATAGAGTGGTCAAAAAGGACCAAAGAAGACCATTTGTACATAGGAAGATGATCATTTTTGATTGAGTTTAGTTTAATTAAAATATTAGTGGTAAAATTTAGGTCTCTAAAGCCTTTACCTTATGTTTTGTTAGTTGTAGTAAATTATTACATAAAGGTAATAAAAATTAGAAATATTTTATAATTTTAGCTCTAGTCCCCATAATGAGATATTACTGAAGTGTTGGATTTGGCTGTAATGCATTAGGTTTTTCTTTTTTAATTCTTAATTTTATTTATCTTTTATTTTTATATCACTATAATGTCCAAATGTGTTCCTCCTTAGTAAACTTTCCCTGGAAACATATTTTTTTAAAGAGTTGATAAAAAGGTAGTTCTGCAAAACTAAACAATATAGTGAGACAGTATGTTCAATTTTCTATATCATAGCCCCCTACACCTGTAAAGAAGAGTGGGTATATTTACTTCGGGGCCAAGGTTGCCATTAATTAAAATACAGTGTTTATTTATTGGGTTGCTTTTTCCTCCGTTGATTCTTTTCATTTACATTGTAAACCTTGTGAATTTTTAGTTTAAATCTTCACATGGGCTTCTTTGAATTCTTTGTATTCCTCATTTCTTGTGATAGAGTCATAATTTTGCCATTGAATAACAATTTTTAGCAGTTGGTTTGTCCTTTCTCCAATTGATGGGACTCTAGGTTTTGTTTTTTTTCAATTCCTTTATAAAAAAGTGTTATTCCTTTTTGTCTTTGATTTTCTTAGGGTATGTGCTTAGCAGCTGAATCTCAAGGTCAAAGGATGTAAATATTTTAGTAACTTTTTAAAAGATGTATAATTTCACATCAGCAAGATTTATATTTTTGTTTCTTTGGCAAATTACTTGGGTAGGAAGTTGGGTATGATTCAATGACTTGAAGAAGTACAAAAGTCCACCAAACACTGAACAAATTGGAAGCCAGTTCATATGTTCCTATAAGTCATTTGCTATTATACTCCACTTACAAAGCACTTCATATCAGAATGGTTTCTGATACTTTTCTGTTCATTGCCATTTCTTGTTGTTTTCATACAACAAATATTTGTTGAATTCCAGTTATCATTTGTTCACTCTGTTAGGTTTTGGAGTGGTGATCGTGACATTGAAAAATAAATAGGCTCTCCAGTTTGTAATCTGTTAGGTGTGATTAAAGCATATATCCAGTAGCTGTTAAAAAAAAAACAAACGAAATAAAACATAGAATATGATTACTATATAAGAGAATTACAAAAGAAAGGCAAAGATGAATGAGAAGTAGAAAGAAGGTTTCAAGGAGATAAGATGTCCTCTGGGCATTGTGCAAATACTAAATTCATCCTTCAGACTAATAGGGGCAGATGAAGTGGGATGGCATGGGAGCTTGAGACTTCCCTGAACAAGTTCTGACCTTGCAAAGTAAAGGGCCTATGAGTAGAAACTACATGAGCCTTTAGAGGTTATCTAATTCCCTCCTTTTACAACTGATGAAATTGAGATCCAGAGGTTAAATTCTATGTCTCCATGACCTCAAACAAGAACTAGCTGGTATTCAAAACCAGATCCTCTGGCAACAAATGTTGGGTTTCTTATAATCTACTACAAGATGCTTTTTTATTTGAGCAGTAGCACGTAGTTTAGTTTGGTGAAGTTGTAGCATTAGTTTCCATGAAAAGTGTGAGCTAAGATTGGAATGGTGGTTCGAGACATTGTAGAGGTCTTTGAATAGTAAGATACTCTTAATTACTGTTACCATAGCAGGAAAGGATAATATCTCCCTTAGGTGCCTGCCTAGGTAGTGTACTTTATACGCCAGTGGTTCTCAGATGATGTGCACAGAGTATGCCATGAATTATATAGAACTTATCTTTGTAATTAGCTGTGCATGAATGTATGATTTTTATAAATTGTGCACAATTTAGCCAGATTTCTCATAGCAGAGGGTAATATTGGGCTATGAGCAAAACAAGTTTAGGGACCACTGATAATACTGTACTAGTTAAAACCTCCTTTTGACACATTAAAGTGATCAAGATTGAATGTGACATGGAGGTATAAATGAATCATTTTCTTTATTCTTTGTTTTTTTTTTTAACTTTTTTTTTACTTTATTTTTAACACGGTTTATAACAGATAAAGCAATTCAAACTTTTGGTCAGGTGATACATCTTTTTAAAGTGTTTACAATATGGACCACAAAATAAATTTTTTTTTTTAAACATTAACCAACTGAGACACAAATAATATTTATGTTGCTAACTTCACAAGCTCTTGACTTAATTGTCTCCACAGTATTACTAAGAATTAAAGGACCCTAACTTAATGTTGTTGGTCTAAAGTCCTATGCCTAATAGCTTAATTTTAGACAACCTTGGATGTTCCCCTACCCATAATCTATAATTGAATAGATCTGGTATTAAGCTTACAAACCTTTTGACTATAGGAAATTGCCACCAATAGTAAGGACATTGCAGGGATACAGTATCTCCTCAACTTCATGTCAGCTCCAGGCAGGATTACATTATCCACTTGCATTCAATCAGGCTTAAAGTGTGCCAGGTGTCAGTGGGGAAATTGAGTCAGGAGAATCCCACCTCAGCCCATGCTGAACAGCCACTCTCCCATCCTTCCCTTGAGATCACCTGTGCAGTTCATACCAGCATCTTATCAGCTTACTGGCATCATGGATTGGAGGCTCAGATCGCCTTTCTTGCTTCCCATACCTGGAGTTAGACTCAGAAGAACAGTCACTTAATAGTCCCATAGCATCTAAAAATGGAATGAATCATTTTCTTGATGGAATGCATTACCTCTATACCTTTCTGAAGAGTTACAGCTTTTGGTTAGTCTATTATTGGGTCATCAAACTCTGGAAGGATTCACTCTACAAGTCCTTTACTTTGTATGAACTCTATACTAATTGATAGTGTGGTAGGGAAGCAGAGAAACTTGAAACTAAGCAAAACATCTTTGAAATGATAATGTAAGCCAATGTCACTGATTGCATTTATAGAATTATGTGGATGTACTTTTTCAAGACTGTTCCGTGTGGTGAGGGTTTAGCTACATATCTTTTTTCTTTTTCTTTTTTTTTTTTTTTTACCATTTCTGTGATTTGGAGAAAAAAAAAGTTATAGGCTTCAAATCAGCTTTGAGAAAACATTTTAGGATGTTAGATTTGGGGTCTTGAGCTCTGATGAAATAATTTCATTCCAGATACTTTTACATTTTATTTTCTCTGCCCCTGTTAAAATCATTTAAGTTTTTCTTACCTCTCTAGCATTATAAAGTAACTTAAAAATTTAAAGGGATAAAATTGATTATTTAATCTGCCCACAAAATAACAAATCTTTGATGTGGAAGTACTGAACATTGTTAGAAGCTTAATGCTAACCTGTCCAACTACCTTATTACTTTATTGATTGTGCTTGAATGAGATTAAATACAGAACTGATATTGCTTTGCAGCAAAATTCATCTCCTAGTGTTATTTTCCATTACAATTGTGTGCAAAGATAACACTCTCAAATGGCATTTGACTAACCTGTGGGTACTTAAATTTTTTTTTAAATTTCCCTTGTGTATATATAGGAGATCTTTCTAAAAGTTGCTGCTGGGAAAGTAGTTCATAATGTAGATCATTTTAAGTGTCTGAATAAGGTCCTTTTAAATTGATGAGTGCCATATAGTACAAATACTTACAGAGGATGATTAACTTAGAGATTTAAAATGATAATCAGGCCTTTAGTGATTCTATACTTTTCATTGCTAGCAACCTACTTCCCACTCTGTAGTTTACTTCTCATATGCTTAAGAAATTTCCTTCTCAGTCATTGAGTACTTTTAAAACTAATGCAAAGGGAACAGTTTATCCAAATTAATATCCCTGAGACTTTGTAAGTTTGGTTTTGTAGGATGATAGATATTTAAGCAGAGTTTAAAATTGTCATATTCAGAAGTTTTTCACAAAGCTGCTTGATGTCTATTAGAAATGGTATTAAATGTTAAAATCCATTTTTATTTCATTTATTTAGAATCTTAAAATTGGAAAAGGCCTTAGAAGTCAGCTAGCCTAACTCATCTTCTCTATGCAGGATTCCTGACAGCATTTCAACAATTTATTCTGTGTTTGCTTGAAAACTTCTGGTGGCAGGCAGACTTTTACATTTTTGATCTGCTCAAAGCGATTACATTGACAAAATTTTTTAAATTCTGCCTGCTGAATCTGCATGTGTTAAATTTTACAATTTAAAGTTTAAATTTTACCATTCTTCAAAAAATGTGAAAATTAATATCATATCCTCTAAATTCTTTTTTCCTGGATTGACCATGCTAATTCCATTAAACAAATCCATATATATGTCACTATTTTTGAGTCCCTTGTAGGTAATTCAAGTTTAGTAGTGTTCAAAGTTAAGATCCTTGTTAACTGCTGAATATTCTGCCTGAGATCTGACCATTCATTGGGTCCTTGTTGTCAACACCATATTTCTATTAAGACAACCTAATATTGCCATTCACTCTGACCCATTTTAAATCTTAAATCAGATTGTGCAGTCCTTCAGTTTTTACTACTTGAACTGCTTTTAACTCATATTTCCCATCTGGACTTGAGCAGTTGAATTGTTGACCCTTCATTGCAGGTTTTTACTTTTGCTGTTATTAGATATCATTTATTTGGTTTTGATATTCAGTGTTTTGTTTCTTTTGAATAATCATTCTGTCATCTACCATATTATCTATTTTTCTCCAGTTTTGTGTCATCTGCATTTTTGGTAAACATGTTTTTGGTCATGCAGAAGAAATAATTAACAGGACGTGACAAGAGTTAAGTCTTATGCTACCTTATACCGTCTTTCAAGTTGACATTTAATAGAGTAATCATAACATTTTAGTTAGGATGTTGTATCTAGCCAAGATGGTGGTATAACTCTACTCCTATCTGGTATCTTTTATCTTCAATTCAGCAAACATTGACTTAAGTGCCTAACTTAAGTGCCTACTCTGTGCCTAGCACTCCTAAAATTCTCCTGGGAGAATTTTATCAGATGACTTGCTGAAATCCAGATAACCTATGCTTAATATCTTCCTGATTTACTAGTGTTATAAGCATTAAAAAAGGGACTTTAACTTTTTTTTTAGTGAATCTATATAATTTCCAGGTATCTATCACTACCCCTCCTTTTTTTTTTTAATAAAAATTTATTTGACTTTTTACATTCATTTTCACAAAATTTTGGGTTCCAAATTTTCTCTCTTTTTATCCCCTCCCCCCCACCCCAATACACCAAGCAATCTAATTTTCCCTATCACCAAACTACCCTCTCTTCTATCATCCCTCCCTTCTCTTATCCCCATCTTCTCTTTTGTCCTGTAGGGCCAGATGACTTTCTATTCCCCATTCACCTAGTAGCAACAACAGTACTCAACAGTTGTTCCTAAAACTTTGAGTTCCAAATTCTCTCCATCCCTCCCTCCCCACCCATTCCCTTTGGGAAGGCAGGCAATTCAATATAGGCCATATCTGTGTAGTTTTGCAAATGACTTCGATAATAGTTGTGTTGTGTAAGACTAACTGTATTTCCCTCCATCCTATCCTGCCCCCATTGTTTCTGTTCTGTCTTTTGATCCTGTCCCTCCCTGAGTGTTTACTTCAAATTGCTCCCTCCTCCCTTTGCCCTCCCTTCCATCATCCCCCCCACCCTTGCTTATCTTCTTCTCCTCCACTTTCCTGTATTGTAAGATAGGTTTTCATACCAAAATGAGTGTGCATTTTATTCCTTCCTTTAGTCGAATGTGATGAGGGTAAACTTCATGTTTTTTTCTCAGCTCTCCTCTTTTTCCCTCCACTTAAAAGTCTCCTGCTTGCCTCTTGAATGAGAGATAATTTACCCCATTCCATTTCACCCTCTTTCCTCCCACTACATTTCTCTCTCACCATTTACCTTAATTTCTTTTAAGATATGGTCCCATCATATTCAATTCACTCTGTGCTCTCTGTCTCTGGGTGTGCATGCATGTGTGTATGTGTGTGTGTGTGCACGCATATACGTGTGTGTGTGTGTATGTGTGTGTGTGATCCCACCAGCTACCCAGATACTGAAACGTTTTAAGAGTTACAAATATTGTCTTTCCATGTAAGAATATAAACAGTTCACTTTTGGTAAGTCCCTTCTGACTTCTCTTTGCTGTTTACTTTTTCATGATTCTTTTCATTCTTGTGTTTGAAAGTCAAATTTTCTTTTCAGCTCTGGTCTTTTCATCAAGAATGCTTGAAAGTCCCCTGTTTCATTAAAAGACCATATTTTCCCCTGAAATATTCTACTCACTTTTGCTGGGTAGGTGATTCTTGGTTTGAGTCCTAGTTCCTTTGACTTCTGGAATATCCCTATTCCACGCCCTTCGATCCCTTAATGTAGAAGCTGCTAGATCTTGAGTTATCCTGATTGTATTTCCACAATACTGGAATTGTTTCTTTCTAGCTGCTTGCAATATTTTCTCCTTGACCTGGGAATTCTGGAATTTGGCCACAATGTTCCTAGGAGTTTCTCTTTTTGGATCTCTTTCAGGTGATGATCTTTCAATACTTATTTTGCCCTCTGGTTGTAGAATATCGGGGCAGTTTTCCTCGATAATTTCATGGTAGATGATGTCTAGGCTCTTTTTTTGATCATGACTTTCAGGTAGTCCCATAATTTTTAAATTGTCTCTCCTGGATCTATTTTCCAGGTCAGTTGTTTTTCCCATGAGATATTTCACATTCTCTTCCATTTTTTCATTCTTTTGGTTTTGTTTTGTGATTTCTTGGTTTCTCAGAAAGTCATCAGACTCCATCTGTTCCATTCTAATTTTGAGGGAACTATTATCTTCAGTGAGCTTTTTTATTTTATTTTATTTTTTTTAATGTTTTACAATCATTTCCTTAAAGTTAAGATCTTATCCCCCCCAACCCTTCCCCCACTACCCCCTCTCTCCCCATGAGAGCATACAATTTTGTATAGGTTCTACATATACTTTCCTATTGAGCACATTTTCACTATAGTCATGCTATGTAGTCGAACTAAAAGTAAATGGAAGAAATCATATAACAAATCAAAACATAATACGCTGAAACCCACCCACACACAAACATGATCTGCTACATTCTGTGAATGACTTCCATATTTCTTTCTCTGAGTGTGGAAGGCATTTTGCCTTAGAAGACCGACATTAGGATTTTTTTTTTCTCAGTAAGTTCCTGTGTTATTACAAAGTTCCAAGTCTACCAGAAAAAACTCTCGCACACTGTGGTCGTTGCTGTGCACAAAGTTCTCCTGGTTCTGCTCCTTTCGCTCAGCATCAGGTCATCTAAGTCCTTCCAGGCCTCCCTGAAGTCTTCTTGTTCATCATTTCTTATGGCACCATAGTACTCCATTACATTCAGATACCATAATTTCTTCAGCCATTCCCCATTTGATGGGCATCCCCTTGACTTCCAGTTTTTGGCTACCACAAAGAGTGCTGCTATAAATATTTTTGTACACGTGGGACCCTTTCCCGTTTTTATAATCTCTTGGGGATATTCAGTGAGCTTCTGAACCTCTTTTTCCATTTGGCTAATTCTGCTTTTGAAAGCATTCTTCTCCTCATTGGCTTTTTGAACCTCTTTTGCCAATTGAGTGAGCCTATTTTTCAAGGTGTTATTTTCTTCAGCATTTTTTTGGGTCTCCTTTACCAAGGTATTGACCTGTTTTTCATGCTTTTCTTGCATCTCTCTCATTTCTCTTCCCAGTTTTTCCTCCACCTGTCTAACTTGATTTTCAAAATCCTTTTTGAGGTCTTCCATGGCCTGAGCCCACCAAACATCCACCTCGGATGTCTGGGATAGAGAGGCCCCGAACTCCACACCTTTCCCTGATGGTAAGAATAGTTCGTCGTCATCAGAATTGAAAGGCAGGAACATCTGTACCCCATCAAAGTAGCTTTCTATAGTCTTATTTTTCTTCCCTTTTCTGGGCATTTTCTCAGTCAGTTACTTGACTTCTGAGATTCCTGTCCACCCCTGCCTAGATCCGCCCAGCTAGTGCTTGGGGTCTGAGATTCAAATGGGCTTTCTGCGTTAGGCAGGGCTGCTATTCAATGTGAGCTTAAGTTCTGGTGCTTGGGTGGGGGCAGGGCTGCCTCCCAGGCTCAGTTCCCTCAGGGGTTTTATGCAGAGACCTCAGTAATGGCCCTGAACTTCCGCCCTGCTGCTGGGGAAGTCCCAGGCCGCTGCCTCTGCTTCTGCCTCCGCCGCTCTCTCCGCCACTGCCTCCCAAGGGGGCCCAAGTCACAGAGACACCCCGTTCCCCTCTCGGCCAGCCCAGACGTCTCTCTCACTGACCTGTAGCGTCTGTGGGTGGAGTGACCTTCCCGGCCACCGGAGATTCCATCCCTGAAGCCTCCTTGGATCTGCTTCTCTGGGGCTGCGCGGCCAGGGCAGCACAGTGGTTGGCTCCGCTATCTGGAGCACGATGGACCCCTGGGGACGGCTCTCCAGGGCTCTCTGGAATGAAAATCTTTTCCACTGTGTTTGTGTGCACCTTGCAGTGCTCCAGAATTGGTGGGGAATTCTTCTTGCGGGAAATATATGGGCTGTGGGTTCGGAGCTAGCATACGTGAGTCTTCTTACTCCGCCATTTTTCTACCCCTTCTTAAGTACTTTTAGACTGTGCATTCAGTTTTTCAGGAATTTAGTTGGGCATATATGTCACACTAACATTCGGAAAATCATCTTATCAAGCTCACACTTCTCTTTTTTCTATAGTTCTATAGAGATGTTACAAACTAGGAGAGGTTTTTTCATTGTATTTGTGGGTTTACTCAGTATTCTGGGATAAAAAGTTAGAGCTCAATATAAAAACAGGGGTAAAATTAAGTTCAAATCTAAGCAATTGGTCAGCAATAAAACCTACTTATTTATAAATAATACGCTGCATGATGATAGACCTTGGGTAATACGAGTACAAGAATTCAAAAGTCTTTATTCTCAAGTAATATACACTGGGAAAGACAAAAAGTACACATATAAGCATATAGAATTCATATAAATGGAATAAACACAAATCAGTCCAAAGGAGGACAGGCTACTGTATTTGGGGAATTGGGAAGGGCTTCATGTTGTGCTTGAGCTTTGTTTTGAAGGAAGAGAGAGGTTCCTTGAGGCATAGGTGAGCAGGGAATTGCATTATAGGAGGGGAGGAATGGGATATGGAGTGTCATGAGGGGGAACAGAGAAAGGCAAGTTTGAGTGGATGGCACCTGTGTTGTGTACAAGACAGAATAGAGTGGAAAGAACAATTAGGAGGCTATTGTGGTAAGGGCCTGAACTAGTTAGGGCGGTAGCTGAGTGTCATAAAGGGGGTCGGATGAGAGAGATACTAAGAAAAGGTAGGCATAACAAAATTTGGCAACTAATTGGATTTGTGCAGTGAGGGAGAGTGAAGAGTTGAGGATACCAAGGTGATTGTGGGAACTTGGAAGAATGGTGGTGCTTTACACGGAAATAGGGAAGTGATTAGGGTCTGAACTAAGATGTTAGATGTGCTGGTGGAAAGAAAGGGGTGAAATGTTAAAAAATGTTGTGGAGATAAAAATGGCAAGATTTGGCAGCTGAGTGCTTATGATGCATTACAATGCACTCCTTAAAACTCCCCCCTTCCCCCCTTTTCTTTCCCTTCTCCTTTAGGACTCAGCTCAAATACTGTATTTCATGTGAGGCTTTTCTTGATCTCTTTTCACCCCCCCCCCCCCTCCAATATCCTTCATTATCTTATTTCATTATATTTACCGTAGTGGGTATCCAATTCTATGTAAACTCCTTGAGGGCATGTATCTCAACCTGTCTGGCACCTAATAGGGCCTTGATAAATGCTTACTAATTGGTGGACATGTATTGCTTTCCTGTGGTGTAGGGGATCCTGTCTTTCCATCTCATATTTCGAATGGCAGGCTTCTAGGGAGTAGTCAGGTTGATAGCAATACATTGATTGACATACTTTTAATGTGGCCATTCAGCAAGTAGTATGTTGTCTCACCATTAAACTGTCAAATTCTTGAGAGCTGGTACTGTATTTTACCTTTTTTTGTTTCCTTAGAACTTGGTACAGTGACTGGTACATAGTAGGTGCTTAATAAATGTTGATTGACTTACTTGACTGGACTAACATTCAGCCCATAATTTTGAGTCACAAAGAGTCTTACAAATTTAAGAATCTAAAGTGCTACAGGCCATGAAATATCATTGACTACTGTTTAAAGAAACCTAGAATGCTTCCACATATACCTTTGCTAGTTACAGGATTGTAATATTATATTATCAAGGAACTATAAAGATAATCTAGTCCCACTGCTTTTACAGGTGGCACATAGACCCCAGATAGGTTATAATTTGTCTAAACTGATAGTTACTTGGAAACATAGTTATACAGCTGAGACTACAGCCCAAATCTCTTGACTTTTTAATATACTGTCAACATCTGACTCTCCCACCTTCCCCACTCCCTTGTACTGCTGATATACTCTTTGAAATATGGTTATAATTAATTAGCAGTTAAGATGAAAAACAATTAGATAGCTAGGACCATCAATATCCAACTTACCAGGCTAGTGTTTGGTTAAAAAACAAGCAAACAAAAAAACAACTTTTAATTTCTAGAAAACAATTTTCGTTTGAATTCCTGTATAAATTTTCAAGGTTTGTAGTGGCTTCTTAGCGTTTATTTTACCACAGTAGAAAAAACCCCAATGCAACAATATAAAAAAAATCTAGACCAGTGATGGTGTCTTGTAGATAGTGTTGATAAATACAGGAGAAATAGAGATATCATTTCTAACTGCCTGTATATGACTTTTGAGAGAAAAATCAATCTTTGTAAATTGACCAAAGGTTGTGGTTATTCATTTCATGTATCAGAAGCAACAGCATAATAGAATATTTAGAATTTTTTCAGACAATAGAATCATTATTGACCTAAGAATTTATTTTTTAAGAAAACTAGTTTTAGAAAACTATTCTATAGACTCTTATACAAAAAAACACAAGTCAGCAAGCATTAAGAGACAAGCACTGTGCTAAAAGCACTAGAGGTAAAAAAAAAAAAAAAGAAAATGGTCCCTGCTCTCAAGGGGCTTACAGTCTAATGGAGGAAACAGAAAGAAGATGTTAGCTTTAAGAAAGAATCTAGAAAGGTTACTTTTACAGAAGATGTGATTTTAGTTCAGAGTTAAAAGGATGCCAGGAGGTGGAGATGAGTAGGAAAAGCATTTCTGGTGTGGACAGCTAATGCCTAGTAATGTCTTATGAGAGGAATAGCAAGGGTAGTGCTTACAGAATTACAGAGTATTGGAGAGGGTGTAGGGGTGTAAGATAGAAGATGACTAGAAAAGTGGGGACTAGATTATGGAGGGCTTTAAAAGCCAAGCAGAGGATTGTACATTTGATTTTGGGTTAATTGGGAGCCATGGGAGTTTGAGTAGGAGGGAGAAGGGTGTTGAGAATCAGACTTTCTCTGGAAGCTTTTCTCAGGAAGATCACTGGTAGCTGAGTAGATTTACTGGAGTGAACAAACACACCGACTATTATTAATAATCTAGATGTGTAAGGATCTATACTAGAATGATGGCAGTGTCACAGGAGAGAGGACTCATGTAATAAAGATGTTGTGAAAGTAGAGTTGATAGTACTTGGGAATAGAATGGCTGGGAGGGGGCAGGGTGAGATTGAGGATAGCACCTCAGTGGTTGAGGTGGTGTGAGCCTGGATGACTGGGAGGATGTCAGGTAGCATCTTTAATAGTAATAGGGAAATTTGGAAGATGAGAAGGTTCAATTTTGGACATAGTGAATTTGCATCATCTAGGAAATGTTCAGATCAAGATGTTCAATAGGTAGTTGGAGATGTGAGAATTGAGGTCAAGAAATAGGTTAGGGCTGGGCAAATAGATCTGGAAATGATCTGTATCTTTATAGTTAGGTATCTGTCAATCAGTCAGATTGAATCCATAGCAGCTGTTGAGATAAAGCAAAATAGTATATTGGAAAAAGAGTGCCAGGACAAGGCCTTGGGAGACACTTGTGGTTAGCCAGCAAAGGAGGTTGAAAGAGAGTAGTCAGAGAGGAAGAAGGTAAAAGGCAGAAAAAAGCTGTGCCAAATCAGAGTGTGCTCACACATAGATTTTTAGCACATTTTTCACCTTAAATTGGCTTCTGCCCAACAATTATTTCTAGGATAATTGGGAATTAATTATTAATTTACTTGGCCATTCTTCAAAATCTCCTTTTGGAACTCCTAGCTTCCTTCAGAGCTCAGCTCATTGAATCCTCTCTCCCCTCAGCTGTTAATATCCACAACTTCACTTACTACTTTGTATTTACTTTGTATTTTAAATCCATAAATGCCTGTCTTAAATGATGCTTCTGAAAGTACTGGCCAGGTGATGATTCAACCTGGCTAAGTTATGTGACCTTGGAAGTATTATAGGCCATTCTTCGTTACAGATAAGGTACTGATCTCCATTGGTAAAGTGAGCTCCCTCTGTCAATGAGATCACAGATTCAGTTTAGGTCCTAACTCTCTCTACTAATAAGGGTTTATTTCTTGCTTTCCTTGAGAGCAGGGACCCTATTTTGTCTTTGTATACCTAGTATATCTAGCATAGTTCCTGGAACATAGTGGTGCTTAATAAGTTCTTATCAGTTATTTGATTGAGACCATGGCAGATTGGTTACCCGAAGTGACAAAATTTCCTTTTGTTTTCTGTTGTTTGTATGGAGCCCTTATTTGTCAGCCCCATCCCCCTATATTGATAAAGGCAACTGAATTTATTTTTGCTTTGATTTCACAAATTGGGAAGTTTGTAATTTATGCTAAGCTACACATAAGAATAAAGTCAGCTACTTTAATGAAGTCATAGCCTTTAAAAATATAATTTGCCTATATTAACATTTTTATACCTCGAGTTAAAGTATGACATTGTTCATATTGTAATGTTAACATAAAATAGAGGTTAAGACAGTTGTTTTATTCAGGTGAATTTGATTAACTTTGCTTATCTTTGTAGAAAATAATATTAATGACCTTTTACATCGTGGTTTATAGTAATCTAAACATATTTATGTTATCTTTAAATATTCATGGAAACTGTAAGGCACACAGATTAGAAGTATTCTGATTTATCAAGTGATGAGACTGAACCTATGATTTTAAATAACTTGGGAATAGTCATAAGGTTGGTTGGTAAGCTGTGGAACCTAGACCAAAACTCCAAATTTTTTAAGTTCAAATTATTTTTGCTTCTTGTTATAAATCAGACCTGTATCTCAGAAATGTCCATTACTTCTTCCTATTTCTTTTCATTCCACTCTAAATCTTATTACGACAAGCATACCTACAGAGAAGCACCTTTTGTTAGGGAGAAATAATTGGCCTGGCATGTATTGCTTCTGCACTACAGGATTGGCATTAGAATTTGGGAGAAAAAGGTTTCATCTGTAATGATAGAAGGAGCAGAGTCTATCTCGTGGTTGTGTTTATGGAAAACAAGATTGCTTTGCCATGACTCATTGGTGATGCCTTAACAACAAGCCTGTTTTGTTTTACAAAAAACATAATGGTTGTCTTTGGAATAATGGATAATATCTACCTGTCAGATGGAAATATTCTATTGTTTTCATGTTAATAAGTTTTGTATTTGACATACTCACTATTGAAGTTTGTTTTTTTACCAGGTTACGGGAAGTGTCAGAGAAATTGAACAAATACAATTTAAACAGGTAAGACTTTTTAGTTACTTTTTATATCTTGAAAAATACTTTGTCTCTTCCATGTAAAAAAGCCACAGTGGCATACTTTCTAGAGTTCCCTTAATCAGTTCATGTTCTCTTAAGTTCATGTTATACCACTTCAGGTTTAGCTCGCAGTTATTATATAGGAATTGATCTTGCAAGTTTGATCATTTGATTCCATGGCCCCTGTTTACACAAGTGAAACCTATGATGTCATGTGTGTTGACTTCATCATCATCATTAATAATTAAAGTTATCTTAATCGATATAGAATTGTTTTTTTCTATATACCCTTCCCTGCTCTCCCAGCTTAAAATTTATTTAATATTTTATTTACTTTTAAATTTTTCAGTCACCCTCCATTGAATGTATTGGAACAGGCTACTATTAAACAGTGTGTGGTGGGACCAAATCATGCTGCATTTCTTCTTGAGGTAAATATTAATCTGTTGAAGTAGAAGTATCGAAAATAATCTATGTAATTATTTAATATCTCCATGTTACCTAGTAAAAGTCATAATTGTCCAGTAAGATTAAGCTTGTCCTTGGTCTTTCATTACTACTCCCCACACTCTCCTCAAATAAAGACATAAAATTTTAGAACCGAAAAGGAACTGGAGATATGTTTCTGGCGCCTCATTTTACAGATGGGAAAACTGAGGCCTAGGAAGGTTAAAAGATTTCCCAAGGTCATGTTTTTTCAAAGCTTCTCTTATTCCTTGTCTTTTTTTCTTTCTAGGAATTTCTACATAAATTAAAACAGTTTCGGATTTTTCTCCTGTAATTTCATTATAAGTTCATCATGTCTAATTACACAGTATTCTTTGGGGTTAAAGCTGTTCTTTTTTGGGGAGTGGGCAGGTATTCTCTCAGAGTTCCAGCTCATTTTAGGGGCCAGGACAGGCCTGTGTAAATACTCATTGAAGGAATACTTACATGTTGACACTTATGTTTTGAATACTTCATTTTTCTCTCTCAATTGTAGGATGGTAGAGTCTGCAGGATTGGTTTTTCAGTGCAGCCAGACAGATTGGAGTTGGGTAAACCTGAGAATAATGATGGGTAAGGCTATATATTAATATATGTTTAAACTTTGGGTAACTTATTTTTAACAGCCTTTGTTTTTGTGTCCCCATAACTGAAAGTGAGGCATTATATATTAACGGGTGTATACTTTAATTGTGTTTTTCATTTTTAACAAACTGTTTATTAGTTTTGCATTTAGCTTAAAAAATTAAAATCAGCAAAGAATCACTTGAATTTTCTTGAAATAACTTTCTGAATGGAATGCTTTGAAGTTAGTAATAGGCTCGATAATAGACATTTTTTTTTTTATGAGAGTCTATTTTGGCTGGATTGACTTTGTAGGTCACATTAAAATTTTGCCTTAATGTTTATAGCAACAAGTAGAACTGATTTGACTGTAGTTTAACTGCCTAAGTGAACATATATATATATAATTTTACTAAATATCAGACAATTAACCCTAAATGTTATGTTTAACATTTATTTATAATTACATTTTTCACAGTGAGAACATAATGGATTGCTAGTGAATAAAACATGTTAGCTCTGTCTTCTAATTTCAAGTTAAAGTTTTAGTATTTTAGTTAGATTAGCATGGAATATTCCCCAAGGGTGTTGCTTAAGCTGGTATGTTACCAGAACAAGTCCCTGAGAATTGAGACCTGGGATTCCAGGTTTTGTTCCTAACCCATTTGGGATTGTTTTGTGACTGATCTACATCTTTTATTTTCAGTTCAAAGTTGAGCAGTGGCTCAGGGGCAGGAAGGACATCCAGGCCAGGCAGGACTAGTGACTCCCCATGGTTTCTGTCTGGTTCTGAAACTCTGGGCAGACTGGCAGGCAACACCCTTGGGTAAGTTTTGATAGGATTGAGGCTGCAATTTGTTTGTATCTTAGTCTTGTATGTGTCTATACACATATAAACTGTTTTACCATATGCATAAAGAACACATATAGTCAGTAATGGTCTAGTTAGGGATTGAGGATACTTACTGATTAGAGGTTGAGGCAGGGATCTCATGTTTAATTATTCTATACTATTTAGATATAAACTAACAGTATATGTAGAATTATGTTAATCATGCTGTTTGTCAATGTTATCAGTATTTTTAAAACTTTTAAGAAGGATCAATATCTGACTTGATCAAAAGGATGATTTTTAAGCCATAATGATAAGATGTGTGCCCACTGTTAATAACTTTTTAATATGGCAGTCAAACCAATCATTAGTTTCTTCTCATTATTCAAATCTTTTAGCCATTTATGATCAGTTAATTGAGCATTCTAAAATTCTGCAGCTGATATTCCTTTATTTGCAAGTTCTGAACCACAAATAAAGGAAAGTTTTACCTTTGTCCTTTTTGCTTTAGCAGATTCACTCTATCAAATGCCATATAGTAGCTCCCTCTTTTTATTCAAGGTTTAAACTATAGCCAAAATAACAGGTGACCCCAGTATTTTAGCTCTGTCATTTATAAATCAATGTTAATTTTTTTATTATTACACATATATTCGGTACATAAATCTTTCCATCAGGCCATTTTCATTTGAAATATCTTTCCTTGATGAAAGATAAACTGTCTATAATGAAAATTTTTAATAAATGTACTAAATATTTGCTAAATAAGATCTTTAAAAATGCTTTAAAATATTTTAAAATCATAAGAATCATTCTGGAAAATTGAAAAATAAGTTTGATAATTTTGAGGCTTTAAGATAAACTATTTAATAGTTTTTATGAGTAGATGAATCCTAAAGGAAGTGATCAGAAATACTGGGTGATGAGAAATTTGATGAATTATGAATTATATAGGAAGTAAAAACACCTTGATAAAGAATCAGTTAAGATTGGAATGATTTTAATGAGATAGGTCATAGAAAATTGCTTAAATACTTTGGGAAACTGAGGTGATGGGCTGAAGGGTGAGAGTATGAAAATAACATATCATTTATTGAAAGAATGACTAAAATATATGATTGAATATTGTATTTACCTAGAATGATAGAAGAAAAATAAGTATTGAATATGTTTAAAATATAGCTAAAGTAAATGTATTTTGACCATGTCTTTCTGCTTAGCACAGTGCCTTACACATAATAGATATAACTTCTACCAGATCTTTAATGATTGGCTTTTATTTAAGTTTTGCTTTTGCTTTCTCAGTAATCCTGAATGAATTTAACTTAAGTGAATAAGACCTCTTTTAACCACAACTCTTTTTTGAGGAACAAAGTATTCTCTAAGCTTTTGTGAAATTCTTTTTTAATGGTCTGGAGGAAAGGCTTAGAACGTAGAGCATCATGTAAATAAAACGTATTGTGCCTGTAAACCCACTTTTATCAATATTTGGACATTTGCCTTTTAAGAGGTAATTTCTTCATGTTTGCAAAGAATTCTGAATTGCCACAAGTTTTTTTTTTGTTGTTGTTTTGTTTTTGTTTTGTTTTTTTTGGTTGTTGGTTTTTTTTGACCTAGGGAACGTAAAACTTAGCTCCATGGCATGGTGGCATTTGTCCCCATTTTGCCAATTTAAAAAAAAAATAGACATTTGTTGAATAATATTAAACTTAATGTCTTATTTTTGTAGATAGTATTATGGAAAGACTCAATTATAGTGGAATTTTACTGTTTTCAAAAAAATGGAACTAGTTTGATAATAATATAATCATAACTAATATTCAAGTTTTAGGTAAAGTCTGTATCAGCCCTATATCGGGTAGAAGTAATTCTGAAGAAACAACCCAAAGGAGAAGTTTTAATTTTTTATTGTGTTGTATTAGTCCTGAATTTTTTTTATTTTCCTAAATTTGGTAATATGTAATCATCTAGTGAAAAATATTTTTGTATTTTACTTTCCTTTTCTCTGTAGCCTCATTTCTTACACTGACTTCTTATAGTCTCATCTGCTAAGTCTGTGATGCTATGGTCCAGAGTAGTTCTTACTGCTGGTGATTCATCTGTATAAAATGCTCAGCTGGTGGTCAATGGATAGAGTGCTGGGCCTGGAGTCAGGAAGACTTGAATTCAAATCCAACTTCAGATACTTAATTATCTACATGACCCTGGACAAATCACTTAAAGGTTGTCTCAATTTCTTCAGTTGTAAAATAGGGATAATAGCAACACCTACTCATCAAGGTTATTGTGAAGATCAGTAATCTTTATAAAATGATATTAAATAGTAGATAAATAGGTAATATTTGTAATAAAAAAAAAGTACCTGGAACATAATAGGTACTATATACATGCTTATTCTCTCCCTTGAGTTGGAACTTAATTTGGTCCCATAAGTGATTAATTTTGGCTTTTGTGAAAGAACAGTACCATTACATTGATGATGAAATTGTTTATGCTACAATTGATAATTATATTGGGAAATCAAGGGAATGTATATAATTAATTATAATAAATGTATGTTGTTTTAGTCTTAATATCAGAAAGTCTCATTATAAGTAGCTTTTAGAGAAATGTACTTTTACATACCTGAACAAGGAAAATTCAAGAAAGTGCTTTGATAACTTTCACTTAACATGAATGTTAGCTTTTGGCCTTGTTACTGTGACAGTAATCACTCCCACCTTCTACTACGAATCATTTAAACAACAAACACTTCCCTAAGGGCCAACTTTGTGTCAGGCTCTATATTAGTTGCTCAATATACAAAGGTTATTCTGCTCTAGAAGCACTTACATTTTTATATGGAGACAATATATATATATATAAATACATATTAACAAAATAAATACAAGGCCTACTTGCAAGTGTTCAGCCTAGGTACTTTTATCTTGATGTTCAAAAGATGAGTAGAATGGTTTCATTGATTCAAGCACTTGGACCTCCATACTGTCATTCTGTGTCCAGTAGTGATGTGAGAGAGTTATATGGATATGACTGGAGATATGGATGATGTTGAAGCAACATCAAGGCATTCATATAATTTCAAAGATGAGGATGAGTGGCTTTTGTATATCAATAATTCTCTTACGGATAATTGCTGTTTTGATGGATTATTTTTATGGCTATGTAAGTAATAAAAATTTATGTGTTTTCTTGTAACCTTTCAGTTTTTTTTCTCTTGTTCTCACTGAATGACAGATTGTGCTATAAACTTACAGCTATTTAGAGCTGTTGTAGGTGGAAAGGAGCTTAGAGGTCTCATAGTGTCTTTCATTTCACAGAAGAGGAAGCTGAGGGCCAGAGAAGTGCCATCACTTGCCCAGCATCTCACAGGCAGGAGTCTGTAGAACTGGCACCTCAGCCTTCATTCTTGGCTTGTAGAATCAGTACTTTTCCTCACTTTATCTTGCTGCTTCCCCACTAACATCTTATTTTTTATTTCACAAATTGTCGTTAAGTACCTGCTCCATGGAAAGTACTGACGAAACACAAATTTAAGATGGATAAGCTCAGTTCCCAAGAAGCTTATCTGGTAGCTGACAGTTCTGTGACTTGTCATTTCATAGTTTGTAAAGTAATTTCAAATTCTCATTATGCTGTAGGCTTAAAATGCATATATGATGCTGTAAGCATCCATGGATCGGAGAGGATATAACAAAAATGTTGCAGTGGAACCCCAAGAAACAAAACAAAACAGACTTAGAACACTGAATCCTGACTGGGGAAATTCAAGAAGTGCAGTGAGTCATTTCCCGGCCTAAGTCAGCATAGGGAATCTGCAAATGCTGGGGATGTGATGTGGTGCAGACCATTCCATGTTTAGAGCACACTAACATTCAAGGAGAGGGTGAGAACCAGAGCAGATTCACAACCAGGGAGGCCTAGACCCACACTAGGGCACTGCTGCAGGGACAGGTTCAAATTGACAGCTTTGTGGCCCAGTACCCAGTTCTGTGATCCAGAGCACATTGACAAAAGGATCTCCGCTCACATGGCCCAGCTAGTCTCAAGCTCCCTCAAGTTTGTACTGTGAGAAGAACATGTTCAAAAGCAGAGATCTACATTATGGCCCACCCATCAAGAATAGAGTGAAGTATTATTAATTCCAGTTAACCAAACTTCAGGTTGGGGAGAAATAACCAGGCAGGAATCTCAGACAAAAGTTTGTAACTTTCCAACTGGCTAAGAGCAGCTTAGGCCAGCAGCAACTATTATTACTCAGATTCAGGTCAGGAATTCACAGCTCAGGAGCGGGGTGGGAAACGACACGATAATCTGACTTATCACTGAATCAGACCTCTTTGAAAGTGCTGAAGTAGCAAGTACAAAAATCAAGAAATGGCTAAAAGATTGAGCAACAAAAAAAGAATTATGTCATTAAAAGGTGTTCTGGTGGTAGAGGTGCTCAGGACACAAAGCTGGAAGAAGAGAATGACTTCAGAATATCTCTGAGCAAAAGCTTGTTGAACCGCACAAACTTGAGCCCAAGTTCAGCCGGAAGAGATGAGTCAAGAATTTATAAAACCTTGCCCAAATACCAAACGCTCTCAAAAAATTAGAACAGACCAATTAAAACAACAACAAATATTAAAACAAAGCTGAAAGAATAGAAGGAACTATGAGATGTCTGTGTGTCTGTGTGTGTGTATGTATGTATGTATGTATGTATGTATATATAAAGCAACAGGAGAAAAATTTAAGAATCATTAGGTTACCGGAGTTTCATGAGCAAAAGAAGCCTAGACATCATCTTTCAAGAAATCTTTCAAAAAGATGTCTCAGAACTCTTAGAACCATTGGGCTAAGTGGAAGTAGAACGATCCACCAGTCACATCCTTTGAAAAAGATGCCCAAATGGAAAACTTCCAGTATTATGTTAGCTAAGGTCCAGAACTTCCAGTTCATAGAAAAAATGCTGAAAGTAACCAGAAGGAAAGTATTTAAGTACTGATCTACAATCAGGCTTGTGCATGATTTAGTTGCCAACACTGTAAATGAGCTTGGAATACCATATTCCAGAAAGTAAAGGGTTTAGATAGTCTTATAACCTTGGAATACCATATTCCAGAAAGTAAAGGATTTAGATAGTCTTATAACCAAGAATTATTTACCCAGCAAAGCTACAGCTGAAAAAAATGGATCTTTAATGAAATAGAAGCATTTCTGATGAAACAACTGGAGAGCTGTGTAGAAACTTTGAAGGGTAGTTAAGAGATGATGTATAAATACGATAAAATTATGAAGGATTTGGCTTCATATAAAAGTAGGAAAACTGACATGAACTGATGCAGAGTTATGTTGTTGTTCACTTGTGTCCAGCTCTTTGTGACGTCATTTGTGGTTTCTTGGCAAAAATACTGGCACCGTTTGCCATTTCCTTCTACAGCTCATTTTACAGATGAAGAAACAGGAAAATGGGTGAAGTGATTTCCTCAGGGTCTCACAGCTAGTAAGTGCCTGAGGCTGGATATGAACTCAGGAAGATGAGTCTTCCAGACTTTAGACCTGGCACTCTATCTAGTGCACCACCTAACCATCCATATTGTAGATAGGTAACTTGAAAGAATTCTAAATAGTGTGCTGACCAGCCACAATTCCAGAGGACTAATGATGAAACATGCTACCCACCTCCTGATAGGGATGGAAGATATAGGGCACAGAATTAGACATAAAATTTGAATGTGGCTGATGTGGAATTTTGTTTTCTTGAGTAGTATGCATGTTTGTAACAAGGGTTTTCCTTTTGTTTTGCTATTAGGGGGCAGGGGGTGTAGGTTGGGATAAAAAAAAGGTCAGGTTTTTGATGATTGAAAACAGCATAATTTTTTTTTTTAAAGATAGGCTTGGATTGCAGGTGATCATATTGTCACATTTTGTAGACTTGGGAACAGACTCAGAAAAATGAAATGATTCTATCAAGGTTGGATAACTAACCAGTGGTAGTTTGATTCTCAAGTCTTCTTCCTACTACAGTCCTCTCTTTCCAGTGTTATCTAAAGGAAAATTTTATCAAAGTAATCCTGTGTTTAATCCGAAAAATAAAGTACATTTTTTCTGTTACTAACAAGGAAGGCATGAATTGCCCTCAGTTGGTCTGAACTACCTTACGTTAGTAGATAAAATTAGTTGATTGGAAAGTCTAACTATTGCTACATCAGAGTAAACTAAATTGATACAGTTAATATTAAGTTGTTAGTTTTCCTTTTATGAAGTAAAATTCCATTCTTTAATGAAGACTGAGCATAGGGGCCATAGGATCACAGATTTCTAGCTGGACACTTCAATTGGTCTTTAATTTTTCTCTGCATTATTATCTTACTAGGATAAGGTAGAGCAACAAACAGATTGTAATAATTGGAAGAAGACTGTCATTAGTAAAATTTTTTATTAAAAACTCATAAAGTAATATAAGTAGTTTATAATTAGATGATTAAAATTTCCTTTTATAAACTCCACCAGATTTCCATCAGTGATACCTTCAATGAAAAATAAATTTTAATATGTAAGTTAGATATAGTGAAGTGCCCAGTGAGTATTCACATAATTGTTGGATTGTTCCTGTAGAGGAATGGAGCCTGAGGAAAAACCTGCTGGTTTTGAAGTAATAAAGGTATATGCAGAGGCTGGTTTCAGAACTGGAAGCACTGAATTTACTATTTATGTTCTTACTGTCACTGAAATACTGAAAGACTGAGGATATTCTGTTATTTAGGAACATAGGGAAGAAGAGAGAATGGTTCATGTTTGAAGACACAGTGAAAGTTCTTCAGTGTCATAAACCTGTAAATGTTGAGCATTTAGAAAATTTGAAATTAGGCCACTCACAAAACAATGCTTCCCACCCTTCCAGACAGTTCTTTATATATAATTTCTGTCACCTACTGTGAGATAAATATCTATGTGGTATACACAATGTCACTGGGAGAGAGTTTTTAACGTCCAAACCTTGAATTATCAGGCAACATTTATTCAGGCAGTTTTCCTATTTTTCAAATGCTTTGAAATGTTCCTTTTTAAAATATTTCAGTTAACCAAAGCTCTATGCTTGTTTTTAAAAAGATGCCTTTGTGCTCTCTCCCCTTCTCCAAACAGTTGTTATTTTTGCTTTTCATACTGCTCTTCATTCTAATTTTCAGTATTGATCAGTGGTAGTTGAGAAGATTTGAGGTACTAATACAAGTTTGTCCTCTAATTATTTGAGGTTCTGCTGAAGTATTTTATCAGGAATAGATAAGGAATATGTCGTTGTCCAAGTATTTCAAGTAATTTTAAGTCATAATCCTTCAGACAGTGTATTGGGAGGGGGGGTAGTTACAGAAACCATTTCTCATACTTGAATTTCTAGTTATATGAAGGTTCCTCTTAGTTTATAAGTAGAAATGATGCTTTGTAGCTTTTAAAGTCCCAGCTGAGAATACTTGAGCTGACAAAATTGTTATTGACCAGCTGGTTGGACAACTAAGGAAATTTGGTTTCAATGCATGGATTTATTTCCGTGATATTAAATCAGTGTATTATCTTGCCTTGTTTTACCTCTAATTATTAAAAATCAAAATCTTTAACCAGTTTTTCTGTCATAGTCATTTATGTGTTAATAATGCACTACTCTTGCAATTTTGTAAGATCTTTCAGCTCCCACTAAAACATTGACTATCAGGTAATCATTTTGTTTGTGACTTTTCCCCCCATGACGATTGAATTAATGTAAAAAAATACAAATTGACTTTTAGTATAGCTTAGTTCTATTTAATACCATGTAGCACATGATATCAGAAGATGAGCTCCTCAGTCTGGAAGAGCTTGAAGCACTGTAGTCCCAGGCTTCTTAAAATTTTTCCCCTTGAGATCCCCTTCTCCTTTCATGTTTTTGTCAGTGTTTGTTCCCTTTCCATGACCTGCGAGCATGAACAGTGCAAAGTGAGGATGCTGTGTTCAGAAGCTAGGTTGCCCTTGGATTCATTATGTGTTTGGTTTTGAATTATTTTTTGGTTGTTCTGAATTCAGAAACCTTTTAATGTTGCCAAATTCTTCCACCACCCCATGTGGGGTTGCAACCCACAGTTTAAGAAGCACTGCTGTAGTCTTACCATGTCACAAAGAGTCAGACAAGACTTTACAACATTCGGCCCACTAAAGGATTTCAGCTGGCCTGTGAAAAATAGAGAGGATGTGAAACAGGCCTCTGCAACATACTTCTTGCACCCCACTGGCTATATCTTGTGTGGGCCTGCTACAGAACAGCTCTTCTCATTTAATAGAAGTACTGATAAAAGTCATGGATTAAACAAGACAGAAGTTGCTGTAACTTCTTATTTCTTAAAACTATGTGGAAGTTATTTTATTTTTGATACTCTTAACTTGTGAGCTGACATATTGCTGGAATGGATGAATTACATCCATACAGCTATCTTTGCTATAAATGATGACTCAGAGTGAGTGTAAATAGCAATTGTTTCTATTTTGGCCAGAAACCTTGAGAGTCTTTCCCTTCCAGGTTGATTTTTTTTTTTTTGTAAAATAGACTATTCTTTGCCTCATATCTTATCCATCCTTAATCGCTAAATGTGTATTGCCTCAGTCAAACTAAGACCTTACCTTAAAAAGACTAAGGTCTCCCGCTGTATCTGGGGCCATCTCCAGTTGTCCTCATTTATATCTCTCCTCTGGACTCAGATGGCTCCAGAGGGAGAAGTGAGGCTGGTGACTTTGCATAGCCCTGCCTCACTTAAATCCAGTTCACTTGCATGGTATCATCTTCCTGACATCATGGTCCTTTTAGAGAATGAAGGATAAATGACAACAAAAATGAAAAGCTGATGGAAGGCCTTTGGTTTCATCCTGCATCCAGATGTTCTAAGAATCATTTCATTGGATGCCTGGTCATCTGTAATGGACAGTTAATCACAAACTCAAGTATTGTCACAATTACACCTTGTTGAACAACATGCATTGCCAAAGAATCTTTGAAGAACAAATGCTGTGCAAAGCTGGGGAAGAGCTTCATGACTGAATCAATTGATAGTATTTGAAATCAAGAACTGAAAAAGGTCCAGTGTGGGAAGTTTCAGCCCAACTACAAAGTCAGAGGTAGAGGTAAACATTTGCTTTAAGTGATAGAAAATACTCACCATAATGAAGAAATTGAGTCCCAGAACTGCCTTAACCAACAAATACATTATTTCTTTGCCGAATAGAGATTCACCAATATAGCCAAGGGCAGTATTGTTTTAGTAGGAGCTCTTTTGAAAAAACCTGCGAAGAAGAAGGTTCACGGAAGATTGAACAGTATTGCCGTAGTTGGTGAGAGAAATGAATCTATACAGATCTTGGCAAGAGATCCAATTAAGCAAGATCATATAGAGAGTATTTATAGATGAAACTGGGAAGACTGATAGACTTTTAAGTTATATGTGATCCAATAGGCTATCTCCTCCAACCTGTCAAGTAGGTTACTTGTTTTCTGCTTGAAGACCTGATTTCAGGGGTAATATGCTTGACAGCTCTATTCTTAAAAAATTTGACTTTATATCAAGTATTTGAAAAGCTGTTATGTTAGCTGAAGTCTTCCCTTCAGGATATACTGATTCCCTGGCACCTTAAATTGATAGTCCTGTGATATTTTAATTTATACTTCTACTATCTTGATCACTGTCTTCTGACTGTATTCTTCATCAAACATGCCTTTATAGAAATATGATTCTTGTATCATTGTAATATGTTTGTGAGATCAATTTTACATAAAATGTGCTCCCTGGCTTATTACATGTATTTCAGTAAGTGTGTTGAAGCTCTCTCTTTACTTTTCGCTTTCATTCAGAAGTTCATGTAAAGATATGCAGTCTGAGAAGTACCATTCTGAAAGGTTATTTTGATAAAGGGAAAATATCCATCTTTGGTAATTACCTTTGTCATAGTAGTCATTTTGAAATTTTGGTTTAGAAACTCAGAATTAGTATCCTATCACACTGTGGTTTAAGAAAATTGCCAATGATGAATATTCTTTGATGTTCCTGAAATATGAGATGGTTGAAAAACTTATTTTTAACCAAATATTTATAGCAGAAAACTGGGAAGTGACAACCTTGATGGTTTTGTCAATATTGGAATTAAGGTAAACTGAGGCAACAAAATTCTGAACCTGTTCAATTTATTGATAAGGCTAGCAGTTACCAGTAAGAGGGGTCTTGATGGATCATCTTTAGAGATAAAAGGAGGAGCACCCAGAAAAACAGAAGGCAGCTTCATACATGGGGAAAATATTATGATTGGTTACAAAGCCTCAAACATCATAGACATGGGGGGCAATATAACTGGATGGAAATTGGAAATGGGGAACTAGCAACCCTTCCTTCCATCTTGTTAGGAAATTCTGAGTGATTTAGTCCAAGAATAAGGGATGGTGTCTAGGTAATAGTTCTCCTGTAATTGAACAAGGACAGGCAGTGATATGGAGATAACAAATTTCTTTTCATTAAAATGATTTACTGAGAAACTGAACTTTTCAACTTAATTCAGAGAATTAACTTCTGGACTATGAACATCAGAACTTAAAAACAAAAATGTGACTTAGGCAGTTAGAATAGAATTGGTGACAAAAATGTAGACTTTTTTTTTCCAGTTTTAAGGACAAAACACATTCAAAGTACTAATTTAATTTTTATGGATGCTGAAGCCACCATAATTTAAAAATGGGAAAAATTGATTTGTTGTGGCAGATTTAGCTTTTCTTTTGGTTAAAGTAGATTTTGACTCTAGTATAGATTTCTCCTCCTGTCTATACCTGAAATTTCCAGTAATTTTTGTTCAATTTGCTTTTGTGTGGTAGAAAAGTAAAAATGCTTTTGGTAACAGTTGCACAGTGAAATAACAGAATAAAAAGTAGAAAACTCATTAGAAAACAAAGATTTCTAACACTCATATATATTTCATTCTCCTGACAATAAGATTACCACCTGTTGGTTTGTTAACAATACTGTGAATGTTGTCAAGATTGACTTAAAATAAATAATGGTACTTACAAAAGGTTTTTGACGTTGCATTGTAATAACTCAGCAATCAGCATCTCTTCCAAAGGACAATGAGATGAAGTAAAATCAGAAAGTATTGAGGTGCAGCTCAGTGGCAGTGGATAGAGGGCCAGGCCTGGAGTCAGGAAGATTCGTCTTCCTGAGTTCAGTTCTGGCCTCAGACCCTTACTAGTTGTGTGACCCTAGACAAGCCCTTTAACCCTGTTGCCTCAGTTTCCTCATCTGTTAAATGAGCTGGAGAAGGAAATGGCAAATCACTCTAATATCTCTGCTAAGAAAACCCCAAATAGGGTCACAAAAAGTTGAAAACAACTGAACAAGAAGAAGAATATATTGATGACACAGCTCTAGGAAGCATGATATAATGGAAAAGAGCACTCAACTTGGAGTCAAGAAATAAGGTTTCAGATCCTTGCTCTCACATTCATTAGCTTTGTAAGCTTTGAAGTTCATAACTATGTGAGTGTGAAATACCTCTTCCATTCAAGTTGTCCCTAAATGCTTCCTCAGGGGGTGGAGGTTCTAGAAGGCAATGACAATGAAATGTAAGTTCTAACATGTTCTATGAAGCTGGAAAAAGATTGGAATATGATCTCCATTAGGTAAGAACTAGCAGCAATTTATCACCATCTTGATTCGAGGATGATAAGGATTTGTTTTTTCAGCCGTAGCAAGTCTAGAGGGACTGTAGTTTCTGTTGAGGTAGAGAGTACTCACCTGTCTCTTCAGATTGTTTTTCAAGGAACTGATTGAATGGAAGAAAAATATGGTAAATTATTATAGTGTTAATGTCTTGGGGGAGTGTTTTAACCTCTATGCGGGAGAAGCACAGAAGACTGAAGTTCATCGCACAGTGTAAATGGCTTGTTTGCTCTGGAATAGCCTCTTGCATGATTTCCTTATTGACCTTAGCCACAACTCTTTAAGAGTTTCTAATATCTAGAAGTCAGATTCAAGTCATTCTGTCTTTACAGAAATATTAGAAAAAGTGATTTTAGGAATTTAGCATAAGAACCTGGAGTCATGAAGCCCGTCGGTTGAACACTAACTGCATTTTTTCTGAATTACCGTTTAATTTAGGTGGAAATTTTATTTTGACGCCTCAGCATACTTTGCTCTGTTGTTGTTGAGGCTTTCTTCAGTCATGTTATGACCTAATTTTTTTTTTTCGCAAATATACGGAAGTCATTTGACATTTCCTTCTCCAATCTTGGCCAACCACAAAACACTTTATCATACACCTCTACTTTTATATTTTGTAAAAAGAAATATAAAATATCTAAATTTAAGCTTTTTGATGCTTGTAGTTGTTGAGTTTGAGTTTTTTTAAAAGAAAGTTCTGTGTTCCTCCTCATATACTGGTGTTGCCTTTGAAAAGAATAACTGTACAGTAGATATAACAGACCTTGGTTATAGCGAATTGTATACCAAGTACTTTTTTTCTTTACCAACTTTCTCTGTTTTAGGACAAAGCTAATTAAAACTTCAGTTAATTCTTATTCTTCTGTCAGGATGAACTACCATGATATATGGATAAGTAAATTTGTTTAAATTCAATGAAATGGAAATTTGACAGCCTTCTTTTTTTTGAAACTTTGCAAAAATTAAAGATACTGATTGTACAAATCATTTTTCAAATATTTAGAAGTCGCTGGAGTTCAGGAGTGGGTGGAAGTGGAGGAGGATCTTCTGGCAGATCATCTGCTGGAGCTCGAGACTCAAGACGACAGACCAGAGTTATTCGGACGGGACGAGATCGAGGCTCTGGCCTCTTGGGCAGTCAGCCCCAGCCTGTTATTCCTGCATCTGTCATTCCAGAAGAACTCATTTCACAGGTATGTTAATTATATTCAAGTATAGTTATAGGTACATTGTGAGTTAGAAACAACTCAAGGCTAACATGCAGGAGTTTATTAAGAATATATGATCTCATCAGTATAGGAACTCTTTTCACTTGGTTGTTATTAAATCCTAGGGAACTGCCTGAAACGTAGAGGTTGAGTGATATGTCAAGGGTTGTTCAGCTAATATTAGAGATAAGAGTTAATCCCAGGTCTTCCTGATTTCAAGCTCTTTCTCTTAACCCCTTTGCCAAACTACTTCTCTCCTGCAAGGTTTAGCATGCTGAAGTAACAAACTAGATAGCTCTTTTTTTCCCTTAGAACAAGGACCTTTAGCTGCAAATTTGGGGTTTATTATGAATTTTATTTTTTAAAGGCAAGTAATGAGAATTTCACAGTTTTATATGGAATCTTTTTGTGTTCTCCTGTGAACAATAAAATGTTCTTTGGTGTTTCAATTCAGTATAACAAAGTAGGGGGATGAGGAGAAGAAATAAAATTTTTAAAATGGCTTAAACGATGACAAACCCTTTCTCATGTATTTTCTCCCAAGGCCCAAGTTGTTTTACAGGGGAAGTCTAGAAGTGTTATTATTCGGGAACTCCAGCGAACAAATCTTGATGTAAACCTTGCTGTAAATAATTTGCTCAGCCGTGATGATGAAGATGGAGATGATGGGGATGATACTGCAAGTGAATCATATCTACCTGGAGGTTGGTAGATTATTTTAATTGATTGCTTGTGCACAGACTTTCTTTTGGATCTTTTAGGGGTTTTCTGTCTTGTTGAAGTGGCATAGTTGATTTGCTTATAAATTTCACTTTGAAGAGAAAATGTTAGTGGTATAACCATTCAGGTTTTTATTACTTAGTGGATTTTACTTAGATCCTAGTAAGAAGTAGCACTGAATATTTCCTTGTGTGCTTTTGATTGATTACTTTTCAGTTTTATACATAAATGTAAAATTGGGCAACAAATAAATATGTTTCACAATTTGTAAAACTTAGGTTTATTCTGTTATGAATTTATAATTTATCAATCCATGTATGTGGACTCTGAGTATTGAACTTAGTTTTTTTTCTTTTCCCTTATAGAGGATCTCATGTCTCTTCTTGATGCTGATATCCATTCTGCACACCCAAGTGTTATTATTGATGCCGACGCTATGTTTTCAGAAGACATTAGCTACTTTGGTTATCCTTCCTTCCGTCGTTCATCACTTTCCAGGCTAGGCTCATCTCGAGGTAATTTTGCACTTTTCTCTTTTTGTTCAGTACTTAGCATTATAGAACGTTAGTGATAGAATGCATGATAGTTTCCTTTTATTTTTTTCTAATTATCACAAATTAAATTACTGTTGGCTAGCATTTACATAGGATTCTGAGAAAAAACCAGGTAGGTGGTTCTAATTTTTCTTCTAAGAGCCACAATAGTATTATGTTAATGTTTTTATCTAGACTGTGGTCTGTAATCTAGGAATATTTGGGATTTATACTTAATCAACTTTTTATGCATAATTCTTTTTCATTAGGAGTACTAGTTATGAACTAAAAGCCAAATTCTGTTTTGTGATGACATGCAGCATTCAGGAAGCCCTTGTCCGTGGTTCTTAGGTTTGCATGATTATCCTATTACTTTTAGTCCCAGGATCATGGAGGAGAGAACTGGGAAGCAAATTTAGAACCAAGAAAGGTTCAGCTGCTACAATAAGTGTGCACTCAATTAAAGTATCTTTGGGTAGTTCTAAGGTTTTTAATGCTTCCTGCACAAGAGTGATCAGTACAGTTTTACATTGTTAATCCAACCTCTGTATTTGGATTTATTGTGGCTCTTTCTCTTTATTTTTATTTTGACTCCACAATATAGTACCAGTGAACATATGTATACCTGCTTGGGTCAAAATTTTAGGAGTTATTGGTCACATTATGATAGGCCAATATTTTATATCTTTAGCACTTGTTCCCTTTTAGTAAAAAGACCCCCCCCCAAAGTTTAAAAAGTGTGTGTGGTTTTTTGTTGGTTTTTTTTTTTAAAGAGGAAGTGATGGTGAGTTGATATGTGTGATAGCAATATGTGATACCTCATGGTTTTAGTCAGCATATACATAATGACTGATGTACGTCATGTGCATGTTCAGATGTTCAACATTTGACATAACGCCTTCTAAATACCTCCTTTTTTTCCCTTTCCTAAGGTTATTTATAAGACGTTACTACGAATTGTTTCTAATCCTTATTTTCCATGCATAGTTGACTCTGGGAAAGTTAGTTTTGATTACCTCATTTAAAAAAAAATCTGCATGAGCGAACTGCAGAGTACTGGCTTTAGACAGTTTGTAGGCCAATTGGAGGGGAAGCATTTTGGTAAGGAACTCTTTCCTACAAGGATCCTTTTTAAAACTTGTTTGGCTCTTTGGAACTTTTTAATTTGAACTATTAAATAGACTTTTTGATTATTTAGAACATTTTATGTATCCAGTCCTATAAAATACTACTTTAAAGAAAGGGGTTGGATTATCAAAGCTTTATATAAATTTCATGTAATTTGATTTGTCTTGATTTTTTCAGACAAGGTTTTTTTGGTTAATTTTTTTTTTGTGCAGCTGTATTTTATTACTAGAGACTCTCTAATAAACACTCTTTTTTGGCTTGCATAAATGTATCTAACAGAAGTTGAAGTTTTGATTTATTAGGCAAGTTTGCCATTAGGCTGATAAATATTTTAGTAAAATTTCTTAGTATAATGTATCACAATCGTTGAATCTTAATTTAAAAAGCCAATTTAAAAGCATTGTGTTTTTTTTTAAACTGAAATCATTGTGCCCTTCCAGAATTTTTAATTTGCCACTTATAGCAACTTTTCATACATGTAGTTGAAAGGGTTAATGCTTTGAATGTTGCATGTCAGACTTCTGAGACCTAAATCTATTTTAAATTTTTGTCAGTAGATAAACTGCTGTTAGTTGCATCCTGAAGGGTCTTTACTAGAGAGTGGCTTACTTTTATCCCACTGGTGTGACCCAATTGCATACCAGTTCTCCTTCTTCCCTTAGAGAGAGACTCTGAGCTGTTGCGTGAACGTGAATCCGTTTTACGTTTGCGTGAGCGAAGGTGGCTTGATGGAGCCTCATTTGATAATGAAAGGGGCTCTACAAGCAAGGAAGGAGAACCAAATTTGGATAAGAAGAATACACCTGTGCAAAGTCCAGTATCTCTAGGAGAAGATTTGCAATGGTGGCCAGATAAGGTATGAAAATTTCCCTATATTTGTCATAGAATACTTAACTATGTTCCATTTTTTTTTTTTAAAGCTTTTCTGCTTGATAATGTATTTTTTAAATGAGTGAGAACCTCCTGATGTTAATTTTTTTCTGTACATTTGTATGATATCTTCATTCTAGTTTTATTATTAATAAATCAATAAGCCTTTATTAAGCACCTATACTATGTGCCAGGCTTTGTGCTAAGCACTTGGAAATACAAAAGGGATTAAAAGACCTTCTGCCCTCAAGGTGCTTAAAGAAGAGACAACATTCAAACAAATATGTACAAAGCAGTCTATTTATATATGTGTGTGTGTATATATATATGTATGTATATATGTATATATACACATACATATACACACATATATACATACACATACACACATACATATATACATACATATATGTATATATACGTATATATGTGTGTATATATATATATATATATATATATACACACACACACACATATACACACACATATACCTGTATATACAGGATAAATAGGAATAATTTAAGGGAAGACATTGTAATTTAGAGGTGTTTGAAAAGGCTTCTTGTGAAAGATGAGATTTTTGTTGAAACTTAAAGGGAGCCCAGAAGCTGAGATAAAGAGGGAGAGAAACTCAGGTATGGGGAATAGCCAAGCAACAAGTTCTCCGAGAGATAGAGTGTCTTATTTGTGAAACACAAGAGGATAGTCACTAGATTGAAAGAGTAAGTGGTGGAGAGTAAGGAATAAGAAGACTGAAAAAGGAGAAGGGGCTAGATTGCGAAAGGCTTTGAATTTTTGGATTTTTAAAAAAATTTTATGGATCATGGAAGTGGTAAGTCACCACTGGAGTTTTCTGAGGAGGGGAGTGACATGATCAGACTTATGCTTAAAGAAAATCTTTTGGTAGCCAAATGGAGGAAGGAACAATTGAATAGGGAGAGACTTGAGGCATATAGGCCCACCAATGGTTGTTTATTGTAACACCAGGCTGTTGCAATAATCTAGGAGTGATGTCCTTACTCTAGAGTGTTGGCAGTGTCAGAGGAAAGAAGGGGGTATATTTGAGACATGTTTGAAAGGTGAAATCAGCAGTCCTTGCCAGCAACTTGGATTTGAGGGTGAGTGATAGTGAGGAATCTAAGATGATTCTTTGGTTGTGAGCCTGAAAGACTGGGAAAATGGTGTTGCCCACTGCAGTAATAGGGATGGTTTAGCAAGAAAGATTGAATTTTGTTTTGAACATAGTGAGTTTAAAGTGTCTACTGAACATCCAGTTTGAGACATCTGAAAGGTAGTTGGAAATGTGGAATTGGAGGTCAGCAGCAAGTTTGGAGGATAGGTAAATTTAAGAATTATTAGCATTAAGATAATACCTAAATCCATGACAGCTAATGAGATAATGAGGGAAAAGAGAGGAGGGCCTTGGACAGAATTCTTAACCTATGGTTAAGAAGGAGTAGTCAGATTGGTGGTAGGAAAACCAGGAGGGAATAGTGTATGAAACTTAGTGAGAACAGAGTATCAAGGAGCAGAGACTGATTAACAGTGTCAGAGGCTGCAGAAAGATCAAGGAGAATGAGGATTGAGAAAAGATCGTTGGATTTGATTACTAAGAGATCATTAGCAACTTTGGAGAGAGTAGTTTCGGTGGAATGATGTCAGAAGCCAGATTGTAATGGGTTAAAAGGAGAGTGAGAGGAGATAAAAGTAGAGGGATTTATTTGAGGTGGCCTTTTTGAGGAGTTTAGCTCCAAAGGACAGAGGAGTTATAGGACAATGATTAACAAAGTTTTTTTCTTTTTTTTCTTTTTTTTCTAAATTTATTTATTTATTTAACTTTTTACATTCATTTTCACAAATTTTTGGGTTCCAAATTTTCTCCCCTTTTATCCCCTCCCCCCTCCCCAATACCCCAAGCAATCTAATTTTCCCTATCTCCAATCTGCCCTCTCTTCTGTCATCCCTCCCTTCTCTTGTCTCCATCTTCTCTTTTCTCCTGTAGGGCCAGATGACTTTCTATTCCTCATTAACTGTATGTCTTCTTTCCTAGTTGTAACAGCAATACTAAACAGTTGTTCCTAAAACTTTGAGTTCCAAATTCTCCCCATCCCTCCCTCCCCACCCATTCCCTTTGGGACGGCAGGCAATTCAATATAGGCCATATCTGTGTAGTTTTGCAAATGATCTCCCTGATAGTCGTGTTGTGTAAGACTAACTGAATTACCCTCCTTCCTACCCTGCCCCTCATTATTTCTCTTCTGTCATTTGATCCTGTCCCTCCCCAAGTGTTGACTTCAAATTGCTCCCTCCTCCCTTTGCCCTCCCTTCCATCATCCCCCCCCTTGCTTATCTCCTCCCCCACTTTCTTATACTGTAATATAGGTTTTCATACCAAAATGAGTGTGCATTTCACTCCTTCGTTTAGTCAAATGTGATGAGGGTAAACTTCTTGGTTTTTTTTTCTCAGCTCTCCTCTTTTTCTCTCCACTAAAAAAAACTGCTCCCTGCCTCTTAAATGACATATAGTTACCCCCTTCCATTTCCCCCTCTTTCCTCCCACTACATTTCTCTCTCACCATTTACCTTAATTTCTTTTAAGGTATGGTCCCATCCTATTCAGTTCAATCTGTGCTCTCTATCTCTGTATGTGTGTGCATGTGTGTATGTGTGTGCATGCGTGTACATGTGTATGTGTGGTCCCCACCAACTACCCAGATACTGAAAAGTTTTAAGAGTTACAAATATTGTCTTTCCATGTAGGAATGTAAACAGTTCACTTCTGGTAAGTCCCTTAAGACTTCTCTTTGCTGTTTCCTTTTTCATGCTTCTTCTCATTCTTGTGTTTGAAAGTCAAATTTTCTTTTCAGCTCTGGTCTTTTCATTAAGAATGATTGAAAGTCCTCTGTTTCATTGAAAGACCATATTTTCCCTTGAAGTATTATACTCAGTTTAGCTGGGTAGGTGATTCTTGGTTTGAGTCCTAGTTCCTTTGACTTCTGGAATATCCTATTCCACACCCTTAGATCCCTTAATGTAGAAGCTGCTAGATCTTGAGTTATCCTGATTGTATTTCCACAGTACTGGAATTGTTTCTTTCTAGCTGCTTGCAAGATTTTTTCCTTGAGCTGGGAGTTCTGGAATTTAGCCACAATGTTCCTAGGAGTTTCTCTTTTTGGATCTCTTTCAGGTGGTGATCGATGGATTCTTTCAATACTTATTTTGCCCTCTGGTTCTAGAATGTCAGGGCAGTTTTCCTTGATAATTTCATGGAAGATGATATCTAGGCTCTTTTTTTGATCATGACTTTCAGGTAGTCCCATAATTTTTAAATTGTCTCTCCTGGATCTATATTCCAGGTCAGTTGTTTTTTCCCATGAGATATTTCACATTCTCTTCCATTTTTTCATTCTTTTGGTTTTGTTTGGTGATTTCTTGGTTTCTCATAAAGTCATTAGCCTCCATCTGTTCCATTCTAATTTTGAGAGAACTATTAAATTCAGTGAGCTTTTGAGCCTCTTTTTCCATTTGGCTCATTCTGCTTTTGAAAGCATTCTTCTCCTCATTGGCTTTTTGAACCTCTTTTGCCAATTGAGTGAGCCTATTTTTCAAGGTGTTAATTTCCTCAGCATTTTTTTGGGTCTCCTTTACCACGGTATTGACCCGTTTTTCATACTTTTCTTGCATCTCTGTCATTTCTCTTCCCAGTTTTTCCTCCACCTGTCTAACTTGCTTTTCAAAATCCTTTTTGAGCTCTTCCAAGGCCTGAGCCCACCCGCCACCCCCCTGGGGTGTCTGGGGGGTACTGAGGCCCCGCCCTCCACGTCTTTCCCTGATGGCAGGAATATGTCCTCGTCATCAGATCCGAAGGTCGGGATCATTTGCATTTGTTGGAAAAAACTCTCTATAGTCTTATTTTTCTTCCCTTTTCTAGACATTTTCCCAGCCAGTTACTTGACTTCTGAGATTCCTTTCCACCCCCGCCTGGATCCGCCCAGCTAGTCCTTGGCCTCTGAGATTCAAATGCGCTTTCCGCAGCATGCTTTAGTTCTGGCGCTGGGGTAGAGGCAGGGCCGCCTCCCAGGCTCAGTTCCCTCAGGGGCTTTATGCAGAGACTTTCAGGAATGGAGTGGGTGGGGGCGGGGTGGGGGGGCCCGCCTCCCAGGCTCAGTTCCTTCAGGGGCTTTATGCAGAGGCCTTCAGTAATAGAGTGGGGTGGGGGCAGGGCCGTCTCCCAGGCTCAGCTCCCTCAGGTTTTATGCAGAAACCTTCCGTAATGAAGATCCTGCCTGCTGCTGGGGGATTCCTGAGTCCTGGTCCGCTGCCGCCTCAGCCACCGCCCACCCCTCTGCCTCCGCCGCTTCCTGCCCCCGTCTCTGCCGCCGCCGCTTCCTCCCAAGGGGGCCCGAGTCATGGAGACGCCCTGCTCCCTCTCTCGTCCAGCCCAGCCTTCTTTCTCACTGACCTGTAGCTTCTGTGGGCGGAGGGACTTTCCCGGCTGCCTGAGCTTCCGTCCCTGAAGCCTGCTTGGGTCAGCTTCTCTGGGGCCACGGCCAGGGCAGCGTTGGGGTGGGATCCGTTTTCCAGGGCGCGACGGACCCCGGGAACGGCTCTTCAGGGCTCTCTGGCACGGAAATCTCTTCCACTCCGTTTCTGCACACCTTGTATTGACCCAGAAGTTATGGGGGTCTCTTTTTACATTAATTCTATGGGCTTTGGTTTCAGAGCTCGTAAATGTGCGTCCTTTTACTCCGCCGTCTTGGCTCCGCCTCGAGTTTTTTTCACTCTAGAGGAAACAGGGGCATGTGTATAGGCAGGGAAGGAATCAGAGAGGGTGAGATTGAAAATAGGGGTTATTACGAGGTTGACAGAGGAAGTAATTTTAATGTGTTGGAGGAGATAGAGGGAATGGTGTCACTTGAGCATGTAGGGGGGTCTTAGTAAGGAGCAAGGCCACCTCATCATGAGGTGAAGGAGGAGGGAGGAGATATTGACAGAAAGCATGAGTGATAGATGAAGAAAAGTGGGGAAAAGGGAGTTCATGGCGGGGAGAGGAAGCTATGGGAGGTTCAAGGAAGGATGAAAAGGTTTTGAAGATACATTGTGAAAAAAATGGTACAATAAATTGATAAAGAGAGTTATAGTAAGATTGTTTAGCCACAGTGAAGGCTCAGTTGAAGTGGAGTAACAAATTTGTAGATGACCCAGTCCTCTGCAGTTGCGTGATTTTTCTCTACCTTTATTCAGCAGCATGTGTGTAGGAGAAAGGGCAACAAAGGGTGAGAGTGATCCAAGGCTGAGCTTTGACTGGGTATAATTTGTGATATGATTAGGGGGCTAGAAATTCAAGAGAGGAAGACTGTATAGTGTGGAGTTGAATAGGTTCACCATGGGGTCAAAGTGGAGAGAAGTGGGGAAAGCAGCTAGTGCAAGAAAGATGGCCTAGGAGACAGTTGAGAGGTTCAGAAATTGGAGTTCATGATGTGGAAAAAGAATAAAATTTTATAATAAGGAAGGGCAGAGGGAGAGGTGAAAAGCCATTAGATTTTGGTCAGAGGGATTTTGGAATTTTTGAACATAGAAAGTATACAGTTCTGGAAGATGGCAAGTTTAAGTATGTGACTGTGATGGGGTGGATGAGTAGGTTATGGGAGTTGAGTAAATTGAAGAACTAAATGGTTAAAGAATTTGAGGGAGAGTCAGTATGTTCTGCCAGTATCTGAAGATATGGAAGTGGTTTCTTTGTGGTGGATGGAAGTCACTTGGACCTGCCTGTTGCAGACTTCCTTCAGGGTACATATTGTGCCCAGCAGGAGATACAAGGCATAAGGTGCTAGCATGTGATATGAGGATCTCAGAGGACTTTTCATCTGAGGAGGCTGGCTATGAAATGGCAGTAAGAAGTGGAAGATTTCCTGTGAAGGGAAGTCTTTTGGTAAATGTGATTTCATTTTCTGTATTTACCTCTGGCAAAAAAATGTTTTTTGTTAGTCATTCTGTTTGGAATCAGTAAATGGAATATAGATTGTGATAAGCCTTATTTTTTTTAATCTTGAGTAGAATAATCTAATTAATGACTGGCTAGTGGTGGTATATTCATTTGCAAAAAGTTTGTCAGTTTATGTCAAACAGACTCTAAATGATGGTTACAGATTTCATCAGAGTTGGTTTATAGCTTATTAAATTACTTTTCTAATGACATTGGCCACAGATTGAGTAACACTTTTCAATTCATGACTCCTTTTACTTGTACTCTGCCTTTGGCAAATGAAGGTTGTTAACAAATGGGGCAAAATGGCATAATACAGACATATCAGTACAAATCTATCACCATTGTTAGACCTGTAATTCTAAGAACAGGTCCTGCTGGATGGTAGGTTAGTATTTGGCTTTTCATCTAAATAATCATCCCTTATTAAGGTATTATTAACCATCTAGTTTTGTGAGGACTGTTTTGGAAAGTTACATGGTTTATATACATGGCTCTAGTATGACTTACTCTAGGTCAAGTCTTTGTTAGATAAGGCTCCTTGGAAACGTAGAACTAATTTAATTGAAGACTTTGACAACATAGGAGAATTACATGTAAGTATCACCTTTTTATATATCTATAAAATTAATTGATACAAAGACAGCCAACCAACCAATCTTCAACTTTTGGTGTTCCCCTGCCACTTTTAAATTTATTCTGAAATTTGATGTAGATAGAGTTAATTTGTTTACCATTATAGTTATCTTCTGTGAAAAGATTCTGAAGCAAGATGGAATTACTTAGAAATTAAGTTTTCAATTATTTATATTCATAATTGGAATATAATATAATTTAAATAAAACAGCTTTGCTTTCTTTACTCATCATTTCCAACAGCATCATCAAGTTACTGAATTCCTATTTCACCTTGGATCCTGTGTGTGAGAAGTACAAAATATCCGTCATGATTTTGTGTCGTTCAAAACTTAGTCAGAGATGTAGAATACATGCGAAAAAAAATAAAGTCTATCAGAGATATGCTGTCTTTGTGATGTGAGCTTTGATTTTCTAGTCTCTAAAGCAGAAGTGGTTTGACTAAGTTACCCCACTTTTCAGTTTTGTGATCATTTACAATTTGAAGAAATCATGACTCTTAGAGGCTATTAATTAAGCTGAACTTATCAAATAATCAAATCTGTGAATAGTTTTTAAATTTTAAACTTGAAAGGAGTCTCACCTAGATTATCAAGTCTATTCCCTTTACCGTCAGAGGGGTGAATTGATTTGCCAAGTGTCCTTAGACAACAGATTTCTCCCTCAACTCTGGTCATTTCATCAGAAATGTTTTGAGAACACTTTCATTCCTTTAAAGGTAAATACTTTTAGTAGTAAAGAATATTGTATTTCATGGTGTAATTCAAAAAAGAAGCCTGATCTTGTTCATCCTCTTTGAGGTTCCTTGGTATTTGAATTCTTTTTGGATTCTTCCAGTATTTTTTTTTCTTTGATGTGCTTTGGATTTTGGCTATGACATTTATGAGACTTTTTAACAGGTGATTGGTCTACTCTTTCTAGCAGATTATTGGTTGACTCTTTCTGGTGTCACTTTGTCTAATTGATTTGGGCAATTTTCAGTTATATAATTCTTTAAAATATGATGTCTTGCCTTTTTTTTTTTAAATTGTGGTTTTTAGTTAATCTGAAAATTCTTAAATTATTTCTCCTTGACTTATTTTCCAGGTTAATTTTTTAAAAATTTTGTCCTGTAGCTTAGATTTTCTTCTGTTTTTTCAGTGTTTTAATTTTGTTCTAATACTTCTGTTGTCTCATGGAGTCATTGATTACCATTTCATCCTTTCTCATGATCAGAGACTCTATTCTTCTAATTCTGCATTTCTCAATATTCTTCCCTTGACTTCTGTGATACTGTTTTATTCTAGTTCACCTGTCTGTCTCATGTTCCTTCTGTGTTTCATTTGCCTGTTCTTCTCCTGTCCTCCTAATTCTGTTATTCCCCAAGTCTTTGTCACTGACCATTCACTGAAATGCTTGCCCCTACCCCATGAATCTCTCACTTCTTCAGGATGCTACTCAAACATCCATAGCCTCTGTGAAACTTTTTTTGATACTCTCAAATTTCTAATTCACCCCCTCCCTGTTTTGTATTTGTTTTATATATAGTTACATGTGTACATGTTGCTTGTCCATGACTTAATGTAAGTTTCATGAAAGAAAGAATTGTTTCATTTGTCTTGATTCAAAATAGATGCTTAATAAGTTTCTTTACTATGTGACCCTCGTTTCCCGTTGACATTCTTTCCTTTTGATTTTATATACCCCAGTGAACACATGGTAATAGTGATCATTTCTATGGAAATGACTCTTACATCTGGAGGCTATATATGAACTAAATCTATTGCAATGCTGCTTTCTGCCTTTGAACTCCGCTCCACTCATGAATTTTTAGATGTTTGCTGGATACTTCAGGGTGGATGTTCTGCCTGAATTACATAATTAATGTGTCAGGGTGAATTCATCTCTCTTCTACCCCTTTGCCTCTCTTCTCTTCTTATTCTCCAGAGGAGTAGAACTTGTATTTGAATTTTGTATCTTCGGATTTCTTTTATCCAGTGAGTTTTAAGTCCTTTTGATTTTGCTTTATAATAACCATCTTATTTATCCCATTTCCATTTTTACTGCTCTTTGTCTTCTAGACTATGTGATTTCACTTTTTTTCTCCTAATTTCTTTGTAGGATATGTATATAAGCTACTTAGCCTTGGATTTAAACCACAATCTTAGCTAAATGATTTAGAACTTTGAAATTTCATTTTTTACCTATAGCTTTTGACTTCTCTTCCACTTGCAATTAAAAAAATGTATTACTATTTCTTCATTACATACTCTGCTCCCTTCACTTATCCCTAGTGTCCTAGTCTGTCTCCTTTACAATCTCTTCCATTTGTTTCACTGTTTTAATAATACTGAGAGTTAGCATTTATATCCACTTTAAGATTTCTAAAGTACTTTGCAAATATTATCTCATTTTATCCTTACAATAACCCTTGGGGAGTTTACATTTACATTGCTGTTAGCTATATAGTGTATATTGCATTCCTAATTCTGCTTAATTCACTTTGAACTTGTCTTTCCATGTTTCTTGGTTTATTACAGCACAAAATTTTATTACATTATTAATTGCATTTATGAACCAAACCTCATTTTAGCCCTTTCCCAGATTATGGGTTTTTAATTTCCAATTCTGTTGATACATGTACTGATATGAATATTTTGGTGTTTGAGGCCCTTTGCTTTTGATCTTTGACTTCTGCTGGGGAATATTCACAGGATTTAGTGTAAGTGAATGGATATTTTGGCCACTTTTTTCATATAAATGTATATTTCTTTTCATATTGCTTACCAATTCACAGTTACACCATCTGTGTTTTCATGAGATCCATCTTGGAAACTTTTTTTTTTGCGTTCAGCCTTTTTGTTTTCTTGGTTGCATGAATTTGGTCCATGTAGTAGCTTTTAAGTTTTTGAGCAAGAGAATTATTTTTAGATTTTGCCAACACTGGTTTTATTAAGTTCATATATTACTGATTCTTTTTCATCTAGTCCATGCCATTGATTTCCTATTGCAAGATAAAATTTAGAATTAAAGTAAAGCCAAAGAAGAACAAAGCAAAGAAAAACACTTTTTTGATACCTCATTCAACAACTCCAGAGAAGGAGAAATAATTTTATTAGTGAATATCAAGTAAATTTATAGAAAATCGAAGGGTAAAGCCTTGAAAAATTTATCCAGAAAAAGGAAATTTAACCATTTATTAAATTTAAATTGAAATAGAAGAATAATTCAGTAATTGTAAAATTATTAATAGTTGCAGAAAATCTTTGACAAAATGCAATATTCATTTGTGTTAAAAACCCTAGAAAGCATATGCTTAGGAGAATCTTTTTCTAACATAATAAAAGAAATACCCATCTGAAAGTAAATGCTACCATGACATTCAGTGATGAAATATTAGAGGTTATCCTAGTCAATGTAGGAATAAAGAAAACCCTTTTGGCTACCATGACTTCACATAATTCTAGAATGTTAGTAATACCTATTAAATTAAAGGCATAAAAGTAAGCAAAGAAGAGATAAAACTGTTATTATTAGCTGGTAATATGTTAAGGTAACAGCTTCACTAAAGTAAAAGGTTATAAATCTAACAAAAATTAACAGCATTTCTAAATAATAGTATTACTGTCCAAAAAGGAATAATAGCTAAGGAAGTTATTCTGAGCTGGGCTTGACTTAGGCCAGTCCCTTGGTAATTGGGAGATTAAAAAGAGAAAACTTATATATAGGTCATAGAACAGTTATTTTGCTTGACTATTGTAGGGGAAAGCTTTTCAACAAGGATATGCACTGAAGATAACGTAAGCTGATTAAGCTGAATAAAGTATCCTTTCCTGAGCTGTCCCTCATGGTCCAGTGGTCGCATGCACTTAAGTGTACTGCTGTTGACTCTTTTGTACTTGGGCAACCAGAAAGTGATATTAATTGCCTCCACCTTTTGTCGTCTGAGCCAGTTATAAAGATTTTGTTGCTTTTTTGTTTATTTGTTTTGAAATCCTTTAAGCCTAAACTAGCCAAATTTGTATTGGGGGGTATGGAATTCTTACTGGATAAAAAGTCCCTTTTAAAAATAATTAGAAAAGACATAAAATAACTGGTAGTTTACTAAAGCACACTCAGTACATGTATTGATAGAACAGCTTTTAATAATTGAAGTAAGATTTACTACCTATTGCTTGGCCACAGTGCTATCACAAAAATTATGATACTACAGAGACTACAGATTTTATTTTATCAAGTCAGTATAGCAGCATTCATTTACAGGAAGAGAAGGTATGTAGAATATCAAGGGAAATAATGGGGAAAAAGGAATAAAGGTGGGGAAAGAGTATACAGACCTATGATAAATGGTGCCTGGGTAAAACTAGTTTTCCATTATCTATGATTATTAGTGCTGATGGTACACTAGTAGTAAGACTTAGAAACTTCTCAATACATTTATTGACTTTTCCAATAATACAGACATTAAACTCAGGTTACAGATTAGTAACCCGATTCTTAAAGATCCTGCTAAACACTGTTGCTTATGACTAGGTTTTTCTCTGTGCCAGGCTGTTTTCCTCTGAGATGGCATTCTGGAAAATCTCCATTAGTCAGTACTGCTTTTGAGCAAAAATGAGAAGTTTTTATTTCCCAGTGCTGAGAATGCAGGAATCTGTTCTAGTCACAGTCTCAGGAGCAGATTGTGATGCTTGAGGTTTTTTCTCATTTTTTTTTTTTGTTGTGGTTGTTGTTGTTGTGGCTAAGGATTTGTACAAGTTATAATTAAGTTATAATTGGTGATTTGATTACCTAAAATTTGAATAAAAGGAAGCTAAAGGAAGCTGTCAGTTAAAGCTAATGTCATTATCAGGTGTTTATCAAATCTGAAACACTAGTAGTTTATCTAATTTTGGGGTTACATTATTACCAAACTATATTACTCCACTTCTTATTAGAGAAAAAAAGCAACTTACATAACAACTACTTAGTTATAAAATGGAATCTTAAAACACAAAGAAGTTGTTCCTCCTAAATTAACATTTCTTCCTGTTGGGGCAGCTTGGTGGTGCAGTGGATTGAGCGTCAGTGCAGGAGTCAGGAGGACCTGAATTCACATCTCACCTCAGACACTTGACACTCACTAGCTGTGTGACCATGGGCAAGTCGCTTAACCTCAGTTGCCTCATCCTGAGTCATCTCCAGTCATCCTGATGAATATTTGGTCACTGGATTCAGATGACTGGAGGAGAAGTGAGGCTGGTGACCTGCACAGCCCTCCCTCACTCAAAACAAGGTCAAGTGCAAGTCATGTCATCCTATCTCTGACTGCATAGTCTTCCTTGCAACAAAGGAAGACCACAGACACACACTTTTTCTTGTTGTAAAACCTCGAACTATATTTTTAAATAATAATGAGAACTAATTTTTTTTACTGGTTAGAAAAATGTAGGCTAGTAGAACAGACTAGATAAGGAAAAACTACAGCTAGTAGAGCTTAATTAACCAATGTTTAATAATCATGAAAACATAAATCATCTAGGAAAAGAATTGTGGATTTCAGATGAATTGCTGGGAAAACTACTTGAAATCAAGGAGTTTTGTTAGTTACATATATGCAAGCATTTATACACACATGCATTACATATATGTGTGTGTGTATGCATACGCACACATATACACATATGTGTATATATGCTGTGAGGGAATTCGTGTATTTTCCTTGTCCTCCTACCCATCCCATCCCATTCCCTCTCTACCTTCTTTCAGACTGGTGCCTTAAAGTATTAAAGATCTCTGTGCTAGTCATCAAATTGTCCACAGGCAAACTATTTTGTGACTTTTCTCAATAGTTTGTGCTTGTGTTTGAACCATTTTACCTATAATCCTTAAGAATCTTATTTTATATTAAACACCCACAGTACTTCCCTGGTAACCAGTTCCTGCAGAGGGCAAAGAGGCATTGCCCTTTGCAAGAGAGTCAGACTAGTATAACTGTTTCTAAAAGTTTTCCCTGTGGCTGGATACCTCTTAGTATTTGAGAGATTCCTGGATGGATTGGTATCAGTACTGAGAGAGAGCTTACTGATCCCCCATCAGTTGCCCCAATGTCTTCATTTGTAAAACGTGAGTAATAATGTCTATAGTATCTATAGGTACTATCCCATACTACACAAGGCTGTTGTGAGGAAAGAATGAAGTAATTTATAGAGTACTTTGTAAATTTGAAGTGCTAGATAAATGTCAACTGTTGTGGTTATTATTATTACCTGGTTGGAGGGAGGGGTTAATTGAGGAAATGTATTTATCCCAACTTTAAGAGTAGATTTAATCCCTACTTTGAGACTTAGAGGCGGCCTCCCTGTACTGTTGGAACTCTTTTCTCCTATATCCTGAAGGACTCATAAATGCTTCAACCTGTGAGAGTTAGGGCCCATTTCTGTTGTAGGGCAATTAACAAATGTGCCAGTGTTCCTGGTATATAGGTGCTGTGGATGATCTGTTTGTTCTTTAAATGGTACCTAGCTCAGTTCCCCTTCAAGATCTAGAATATTGGTACTTTTTCTGGCATGTGCCAATTTAATTTATCTCCCCCATCTCTGTTTTCCTCAGTAAGTGGTGGGTCAGCCCTTTTCCATTCTCATTCATACTTTCACTGTGATCCTGTTAATTGTGGATTTAGACGATCCTTGAAACATCTTAAAACTCCTGCTTTTGACTGTTTCATGGAGTAATGTTCATTTTTTAAAAACCACAGAATTAAAAGCATACAAAGAACATTAAAACGTGTAGGTAACACAAAACAAAAATTTAGCTGACAAAAAACTCAACAGAGAGAGAAAGAATTCCCTATGATCACCATCATGTGGTCAGATTACTGTATTCTAAGAGAACCAGGTTTCATAGGAGTATACACACGTGACCATTGCTGGAACAAAGTAAAACCCTATCAAAATTATTAGTCATCCCCAGTAATTTGCACACTATCCTAGAGCCAGTTGGAAACCACATAATTAATTGAATAAGAGTAAAAGAGAGATATGTACTGAAGGGAAAAAAAATCATCTTGGCTCCTCTGTGGCAGACAGATTGAAGCAGAGAGAGCCTTGAGACAACAACAGTTGGGAATCCATTTCAATAATCTAGGTGACAGTGATGAGGATCTCTACCAGAGTGGTAGCTATGTGAGTAGAGAGAAGAGATTGGATGCAGGAGATGTGGATGTAGAAATGGTCAGATGTTTCTACTTATTAGATGTGGTGTAAGGATGAGCAAAGAATTGAGGGTAATATAGAATTTATGAACTTGAAAGACTTCAAGAGTAGTGCTACCTTCAACAGTAGTTTGTAAGTGGCATAAGTTTGGAGGAAAAGGAAATGGTTAGTACAGGTTGTTTGAGCTATCTATCATTGGGACATCTCATTTGAAATGTCCATTAAGTAATTTGTGATTAATGGAAAGATACTGAGTCTGGATGTCTCTGAATCACCTGCATAATAGAGATGATAATTTATGTCACTTAACTAATCTAGGCTTTGGTTTCTGTGTCTATAAAATACCAGTGTTGGACTAAATGGAATTTGTGTTTCTCATTCCTTCCAGCTGAAAATCTGTTATCCTGTGATCATGAGGATATGATAGCTGACGGTGATAGTGGCAACTTGTGCTTCATATTTGTTTTATTTATAATATCTTATAGTTTTGGCTATAATTGTCCTCAGGTAGCTTCCCTGCCCCACCCTTCTTTAATATGATAATAGTGAATAAATTATCATTTCTGTATAGACAAGCTCCTTTCTACATTTTAAGCATGTTTCTTTTTTTATTTTTTTCCTGATTCCTAGATAATCTTTTGATGAGTTAAAGTACAAATGCATAAACTTCAGAAATACTTGATCATAACATTGCATTATTCTAATTTCTTTTATCTTATAGGATGGAACAAAATTTACATCTATTGGAGCTTTATATTCTGAGCTTTTGGCAGTGAGCAGCAAAGGGGAGCTCTATCAGTGGAAATGGAGTGAATCAGAGCCTTACAGGAATGCACAGGTACTTAGCCTCTTTAAATTCTGGTTCAGTTTAGCTCTACAAATCAGCTTATAAATTAGTAATCATTTTTCATATTCTTTCAAAGAATCCTTCATTACATCATCCACGAGCAACATTTTTGGGATTAACAAATGAAAAGATAGTCCTCCTTTCTGCAAATAGTATCAGAGCAACTGTAGCTACAGACAATAACAAGGTATGAAATGTTTCACATTGCTTTTGATTTCATAATTAAATCTTCGTTTTCTTATTTTTTATCAGAAATGAGTAAAAATTCACACTTTTCCTAAATCAGTGTGTGAATTTTGTGAGAAATTTGAAAGAGATTGTTGGTTAAAATTAGTTGTGATTCTAAGGACAGTTAATTCTCTTGTCTGGTTTGTTTTTCTCTGGACTGTTTAACATTTCTGTTAACTGTGTTTAACACAGATTTCTGCTCTAGAGTAGTGAAGGGAAGGAGTGGGGAGATAGAAAGGGGGCAAGAACTGTACAAAACACATTGCATAAGTATCCATATTGTGTCTAAGTTTTTTCTATTTGAAGAATTTTTTTTTTAAACTAATGAAACATTTGATTGCTTTTAGTTAATTCTAAAAACAGTTGGAAATTGTGTAATTTGCAAACAATTTGAATACATCTGAATTTCTTATATGTTAAAACTACTGGAAAAAAATACTTTTCTGCTTCTATAATGGAAAAATTGCAATATAATTGTTTTGCAGCATTTAACTCAGAACCATTATAAAACTTCAATTATTCAATTCACTCTGTGTCTAAATCAAGTGTGGTAGGTCATGGATGTTTATGAGAAATTTCTTTGTGGAAATTTTTATCTAAACAAGCAATATTTTATTCTTTAGGTTGCTACATGGGTTGATGAAACTTTAAGTTCTGTCGCTTCTAAGCTAGAGCATACTGCACAAACTTACTCAGAGCTTCAGGGAGAACGGATAGTTTCATTACACTGTTGTGCTCTTTATACCTGTGCTCAATTAGAGAATAATCTGTATTGGTGGTAAGTAAAAAGATGAATTTAATGTTGTCAGTGAATATCACACCTGAAAATTTAGATATTTTGCAAGCCCTTAAGGGGATGCTAAATTGATGCCTAACAAAATAATACCAATAAAAAAGCCAACAGCATTTTCCCATACTCCTTTTGTGTGAATTTAATAAGGGCTTTTTGGTAATTTCATGAACTAGTAATCAATAAAGAGTACATATTTAACAAACATATTTATAGTGCTGATAAATTTTTTTTTCAGGTTTAAATTGAAGCAGCTATTTGCTTTTGATTAATGCTAGAAAAGATAGAATATAATTAAGGGGATAAGATGGCTAGACCTCCCTTTTTTGTTTTCTAAGACAACTGTCAGTATAATAGATTTCTCTTCCAACTATTTTGCCTATAATAATGCAAAATTATCAAAATGCTTGTGGGTAATTTTTTCACTGTGAAAATAGGTTTAAGTTTTCTTTTGCTACAGATTTTTCCTAACTTCACTTAAGGTTCTTCCTTCTAATTTCACTCATTATCAGTGTTAGTATTGTTCAACCCCTCATTTATCTTTCAGTTAGCTGGAAGCCCAACTTTGTCTTTGATTCTTTGTTGTTCATTACTTCCATTTAATCAGTAATAAATCCTATCGTTCCAGTATCTTACCTATGTATCCTTACCTCTATCATCCCTAATGTTGGTTTATATATTTCTGAAGTATCCTTTATTCTTTAGTCTTCTTGCCCTCGAACACTCCCTCTCCCTTCCCCCTCCCCCCCTGCCCAATCTGTCCTTAACCCTGTTGTCAAACTATTGTTTCTTAGGAATAGATTAGATTTTGTAGTCAAGATGTTTACATTGAGTAGAATTCAAACTCCTTAACTTGGCATTCAGGGTCCATGACATAGGCCTGTCAAACTTGTAATAGCACATCACACTTCATACGGTGACTAAATTGCACCATCTATTACTTCTGTTATGTTTCCTAAGTTTTCTTCTTCATGCTTGTGGTGTTTTCCATGCCCACAATACTCCCATGGCTTCGTACCCATTCTTTTAAGTCTCTTTCATGCTTTTCCTGTTGACCTTTCATGTGGAATTGACTGTGCCTTCCTACTGTCTTTAGGAATTACTGTGTCTCATTGTTGGGCCTTATTTTCCTCCTCACTTCTTAGCTCCCTGGGAAAGAGATGGTCTTGGTGTTGGTTATATAGCACCTTGGGCACAAGAGCTTAACAGATGTTTCTTGATTTATTTTGTGACTGAGATAGAAAATGTCATTATGATACAGGGATGTCACTTTTGAAATTTAAGTGGTGCCTATAAGCGAGAGGTTCTTGTTTTGGTGTGTGTTAGGGACCCCTGTGGCAGTTTGGTGAAGACCATGTCATTTATCAGCATGATGTTTTTAAGTGTATGAAATAAAATATATAGGATCAAAGGAAACAAAATATAATGAAATACAATTATTAAAATTCTTTTTAAGTGGTAAGTTTAATTTTAAGTACTTAATCTACTGACACTACATTATGAACTTTTTATCTGAATTTAATTGTAAACACTTAATCTTAATGTAAATCAATAACAAAGATTAGTATTTATGAAAAGTAATTGATTGGGAAGCCATTTAAACTTGCATTTTTTTAGAAAAGGCCTAAGTAGTTCTTATATCCAACAGTGAGTTACAGTAAAAATTAAATTGCATATTTTTACATTCTCTAAAACTGGGCCCCAACTAATATATGATAGATTTTAAATGACTTAAGAGTTGGACTCAGATTTTGGTCAGCATTTTACTTAAGAGTACGTAAAATAATCAGTCTTTTAAAATCATACATTTTTCTGAAGTAGACCACAAATATTCAGATATTGAATTTCTAGAAGTCATACAAGTTATAAAATAAATGATATATTTTTTTGTCCTGTGGAACATTACCAAATTTGAAGCTGTAGTTTTCTGATTAATAATTTTAACAGTGAATGGATTTAAGCAACTTTGACTAGACATGAGGGCCAGCCAGCTCCCTGGCATAGGGATTCTTATCCACATCTGCTACAAAAAGCAGGCTGTTTTATCATTTATCATTAAAAAACTTTCCAGATAATGCAAGAAAAAGTAGCAGAAAATATCTTGATCAGCTAATGAAGATGATTTAATAGTATTGGCAGTAGATAAAGCACTTCACAGTGAATGCAACAATGTGAACATAAATTATATAGCCATCTATTACGTTGAGCACATGAAGTATTTCCTCCATAGCAGGGCTGGCAAAACTGCTTATTTTTAGAAGCTAAGACTGGTTTTTACATGGTTTAAAGTTTTATTCCACATTTCAACAGTCTTCTTAATTTTCTGGAATTCGTCCTTTAATTCTTTGCTCAGGTGATTCTAAAATTCTTGGAATAAAAGCTTAAAAATACCTCTCCATGATCTGTAGCAGTGCTTTAAAAATAGCATGTTAAAGTAATGGAAGGACCTGTTGAGTTATAACTTCTCATATCTGGTGTACATATTCTCTTCTAGGGGTGTGGTCCCTTTTAGTCAGAGGAAGAAGATGTTAGAAAAGGCGAGGGCAAAAAATAAGAAGCCCAAGTCCAATGCTGGCATCTCTTCAATGCCCAATATTACTGTTGGCACCCAGGTAAGTTTGGAGATTGTGTTTTGTAGAGAGAAAAGAACCTAACTTTAAAAATTGCTCTCTTTTTTTGGTATTTTTAAACCGTTTAGTCATGAAGTCCAAAATTCATGTAAGTTTAACCTCAATTGGTGGGTACTCTTGTTGCTCCTTTTTACCATTCTTTATTCAGGAAAATCTAAATAAACTTTTCCTGGTACAGTCTCCAACTTTTGGGAAAGTCATTACACCTTATTGAGCCTCAGTTTTATCTGAAAAATGGGGAAGTACTGTATAAATGATTTGGGTTATCAGCTAGATAATCACTAAGGGCCTTTTCAGCTTTACAAGAATTCTATGATTTCTTTCTCATGGAAGGTTTCCTGCTTGTTTAATTTTAATTATGAGGCAGAGGGAAAGATAGATAGGAGATTATAATTAATTATAATCAGAGAAAGGAATTACAGTTAATAAATATGGAAGTGGAGCACTTACGGATGCTCCCAAGATCAAAGGTATCTTTGCGGCTTAGATAAAGAATAGAAGGATGTCAGTTATCTGAAATGGGTGGATTGAGAAATTGGGAATTTAGAGTCTTTGATGGAATGTATGTTGAAGTTGAAGTTCTCTTATATTAAGTCAAAAATTAGAGAAGAGAGAAAGACTTTGAGCCAGGTACTGAATTTGTTGAGGAAATAGCCTAGGGGCTGATAGATCCGAGGACTATTACAGCTCCTCACAGCCAGTAAATCAGGGAGTACAATATGAAAGTATAATAGGTATCTGAAAGAGTGCTCCAGGATGCTGTCTCTTAAGAAGGAAAGCAGGTCTCAGTGAAGGTGAAAGAAAATGGGAAAAGAAAAAAATTAAAAAAGCAAGTTTAACTAAGGAGACAGAGAATCTGGTGAAAGGTGTGGAAAGATCTGAAATAAGCCATATAGAGGTTAGGATTAAGGAAGGCCAATTAAAGGGATGGGCTGTGAAGGATGGGTAATAGGTTTTGTACAGTGACAATTGATTGTTTAGAATCACGTGAATGGAAAGCTCACCGTTAAGGAATGAGTTTGAGCAGAGTATCAGTGTCTGAGGAAAGACCTGTTTGAGCGAGGTAGATGATTAGTTCATGGCCCTCCCTCTAACCTAGTAGGCAGAGCTGTTGAATACTGTGATAGGTTGTAGTAAGCACATGTATAGGCAGTGAGTCTGAATCAGAAGCTTGCTCTGGCGATTCAAAATGGGACCAATCTGATAAAAGCTTCTAGTGTATTCATGAGTGTCCTAAGGTACAGACAGGGATGGGCAGCTTGTATCCAAGAGCAACTTAGGAATTATCTGTAATGAAGGGACCACATGCTGGTGCCTTGTCCAAGATTGATGAAAGGTTCCCTGGACAGTCTCAGGAGCAAATGACAACAAGCATGTGGCCTGAATTTCAGGTTAACAAATGGCTACTGGGGAGAAATGCCAGGAGTGAAGGATCCATAGGCAGGCAAAACATGTTGGATAAGGGCTGAATTCCCAGGGCTGTCTCTGGAGAGAAGCCTGTGAGAGACCTGGGAAATGACTCTGAGGGGCAGGCTAATGGCTTAGGTCCAGGGCTGAATGAATCAAGTAGCAATTGTGCTAGGCCCTGGGTTTACAAATACAGAGAACAAAGAACTTCCCATTTGTTTTAATAAGGAAAGTTTTTCACCTTGTTTACTACATCAGATGAAGTCCTAGCTTGTCCCCACCGTATCCCTTTCCTCCTCTCAAGAGGAAACACTCTCCACTGACATGTAAGACTTTAAGGTTTGCCAACTCACAGTAACCCTGGGAAGTATCACTGTCCCTGTTTTAGAAATATGCAAGGTGAAGCCGGGCTAGTAGTTGTCAAAAAGCCCCAGACTTGATAAAGCCAAAGAGAGGATATATATTTATCTCATATGCCTGTTTCTCTGGTATTTTTCGTATTTTTCTCTTTGTCCCTCCTATGATGTTTGTAAAGCTGCCTTTAAAAAAAAAAGATGATTTTCTGTTGACTGTTACCTTTTTTAAAAACAACACCTTGGTAATGAACCACAATTCTGAGGCATATATAAAGACTACTTAAGCTATTTAATTTTCTTACATAATTTTACTTATGAAATTCTTGAAATTTGTTCCTTGTTTTTCATGTTCTTTGTTTCATATTCCCTTGATTTGGAAAGAATGATTAATTCCTAGTATTTCTCTCATCTTTTTCATTTTCTTTATAATATGGTCTTAAATACCTTGATAATTTTCTTTTCTCAGGTGTGCTTAAGAAATAATCCTCTCTATCATGCTGGAGCAGTTGCCTTTTCAATTAGTGCTGGAATTCCTAAAGTTGGTGTATTAATGGAGTCAGTTTGGAATATGAATGACAGCTGTAGATTCCAACTTCGCTCACCTGAAAGTTTGAAAAACATGGAGAAAGCTAGCAAAACTACTGAAGCTAAGTAAGTACATTTAATGAAATGTTAATTTTAAAATATTTTTTAAAATTCAGAATCTTGTAAGGAAGTACAGCAACCTTACATGGCGGACACCTAAAAAGATCCTTTGAAAACTTTTTTTCTTAAACGTATCTCTAAAAAACACAACTGAAAACCAAATGTCAGTGTTTTGTTTAATGAAATAAATAGAAGACATTAGAAAACTACCTAGCAGCAACTTTGTTCATTTCCCTGAAAGTTTCTGTATATAGTCAATTTGTGTGTACTAGGGAAGAAACTATTAGTCATTTGGTGTTTTAAGTTGGGTCTTCACTAATTCATAGTAACCCTTGTAATCTGCCATACTAATAGAAAGAAGTGATTGTCAAATAATATGGAATTTTCCTCTCAATGTCTTATCTAGTAGACCACACTCCCTCTTACAAATTCAGGAATGTTCTTTTTGCTAAAAATACTCTTTATTTCAAACCAGCATTAGGTGAAGTTCCTGGTAATTTAATCCCACAGAATCATCTTTGAACTTCATACTATATCTTTTTTTTTTTACCACCCAGTCTTTATTAATATTATTACTTTTTTATTCATTTTAATCTTATGCACAAAAAGACCCTCCAGTTGCCATGTACACAGCGCAGAGTGAAAAGAGGATTCAATATAAAACCATTCTTATCCATTTCACACAGTTTACTTTTTTTGGAAAAAATTTGTAATAAGTACTATACACTATTTTCAAAGGTACCCTACTTTTCTGTGCTGATTTATAAATTTTCTTTTGTTCTCTGATGCTCTTTTTTTCTCTCTCCCTCTCTACCCTGTCTTAGAGAAGGCTGCTATTAGATATATACATACATATATGTATGTAAAACCATCCTGTGCATGCTTCTATTTGTTATTTTTTTTTCTGGATATAAATAACATCTTTCTTCATAGATATTTTGCAGTTGATTGGATATTTATAATACTGAAAATGACTTAGTCACTCAAAGTTATCATTAGAACAATATTGCTATTACTGTGTATGATGTTCTCGTGATTCTGCTGATTTCATTTTTCATTATTTCATGTAAGTTTTTAATGTGTTTTCCAACACCTCAAAAAGCTTTACACCTTTACTTAGTTATCTTTTAGTAGACATCACCTGGATCTATTTGAACATGTCTGAGTGGTAGGTTCTAACCCTTGAGCACCTAAGTTCTGTGCTGCTGGTGCGAAGATTAGGAAGCTTAGAGGTCACGGAATTTGTTTGATCTTTGCGAACAAAATGGGAAGTCTCTTGATTAAGGACAGACAAAGGACTGGTGCTACATAATTTGATCCCTACTTATTCCCTAAAAGTGCAGTTAGATGGTACAATGGATAGAGTGCTGGGCCTGAAGTCAGCAAGCCCTCATCTTCCTGAGTTCAAATCTGGCCTGGAACACTTGGTAGCTGGGTGACCGTGAGTAAGTCACTCAACTCTGTTTGTCTTAGTTTTCACACCTGTAAAGTGAGCTGGAAAAAGGAATGACAAACCACATCAGTATCTTTGTGAAGAAAATGCCAAATGGGGTCACGAATAACCAAACATGATTGAACAAATGTATCATTAGTGGAATTCTTTCCTTTAACTGAACCCTTAAAGTACTGATGAATTTAATGTACTATCTTCCTTGATGCTAAATATGTGGAATCGTTGGTTTTGTTTCTTTATGAAGGAAATATACCAAATAGCATGTGAAAATTGTGTATTAGTAAATTTTTCTTGGTCTATGTTTTTATACCTAGACAAATCCTGTTTTTTAATATTCTGGGGGGTTGATACTCTCATCTAAGTACCAGTTTCATTAAAAGTTCATCGTGTAGATTTTAAGTATTTCCAAGCTTTAATAAGTACAGATTAATACAAAATTACTTTTTAAAATAATTTAACCAAATTTTAGTGTTCTGTTTTTTCCAGTACCTCTTTTCTTACTGAGAAGTAACATCTTATTTTGAATTTTAGACCTGAAAGTAAACAGGAGCCTGTGAAAACTGAAATGGGTCCCCCACCCTCTCCAGCTTCCACATGTAGTGATGCATCTTCAATCGCAAGCAGTGCATCAATGCCATATAGTAAGTTATGTAGCTGGTATAAATTGTTTAAATTAAGTTTGTTTTTATGTAACTCTATTCAGTCTTCTTGTTAGATGATGGATAGGTTTTAAAATATCACTAATCTTCTTAATGGTATTAATATAACTTAACAAACTTAATCTAAAAGGAAGAAAAAGTTTCTTAATTTGACAGTACTCTTTAATCATATTGAAGTAATGTTGATATTCCCAGGATAAAGTAAACCATTAGTTAAAGTGAATTAGTACCTAAATTAAATCATGCTTCACAGGCATACAAAAAACATTGGTGGTTTGTTGAAAAGGAATACCATTCATGGGAACTTTTGGTTATGTTTTTTAGTACTTATAACAAATAAAAGAAAAAAAGACCACCAGGAAGGTGATGGCAATCTGTACTCCATCATCCTTTTTTGAAGTTGAAGGGCTAAAGAAATTCTGTGAAAAACTCGATAAGGAAGGGCCTGCAGTACAAGTTAGCAAAAACTGCCTTGGAGTTAGTAAACCTGGGATCAGATCTCATCTCTGACACTAACTTCCTGCATGACTTTAGTCAGCTTGCTTATCCATTCAGGTCTTCATTTTCTTTGAAAGATGAAGGGATTGGTCTAGAGGCTTTTCAGGTCACTGAAACTCCAGATATATCATTTTGGCTTGCATACATGCTAGCTGTGTGGCCCTGGGCAAGTCACTTAACCTTTCTGTGTCTCAGATTCCTGTAAAGTGAGAGAGTTAGAGTGAACCATCTCTATGGTCCCTTCTGTTCTAAAGCTTTTTTGGTCTTGTCTTCAGTAGGGCAAGAGAGGGTATGTTCCATTTAAGAGGCATCATTGTATAGTGAATAGAGACTTGACTGAAACTTGTCTTCAAATACTTATTCATATGCTAGTTCCACTATTGTATACACTTACCTCTTTACCTAGATAGGCAGAAGGGTGCTGAGTCAGGTTACCTAATTATGTGCTATGTCATATTGATTTACCCTCCCAACAACTTGTAGCTATCTTCTTTTTTCTAGTCCCGTGCCCACTGACATTTCAGGACATTTCATCTCTTATAATAGCCTTCTTATTTAAGGGCATCTAGGTGACCCCATGGATAGAGTGCCGGGCTTGGAGTCGTAAAGACTTTTCATCCTGAGTTCAATTCTGGTCTTAACCCTTTACTGGCTTTATGATTCTGGGCAAGTCACTTAACCCTGTTTGCCTTAGTTTCCTCATCTGTAAAGTGAGCTGGAGAAGAAAATGTCAAACCACTCCATTATCTTTGCCAAGAAAACCCCAAAATGGGGTCACAATTGAGTCAAACATGACTGAATAACAGTTCTATAACTTAGCAGAATGTCTGACATATATAGTCCAGGGTGATAGGGTTTAATTCTGTTTGTTCTCATTTCTCAATCCTAAATGTTCTATATTAATAAGCTCATAGGATCATAGATTTAAATTAGGATGTCATGGGTTTATTCAATTCATCTCCCTAATTTTATGAATGAGAAAACTGACACTTAAAAGGGGAAGTGACTTGTCTGTTGTCCTAAGAGTAGATGACGGAACTGGGATTTGAACTCGGATCCTGTGATTACAAATCTAGTGGTTTTTGTTTTGCAAAAGTGAATTTTTTTTTCCCCAAGAAAAGTGTAATCAGGAAGATTAGCCAGATCAGATAAATTGCTTACCAAGAAAATAAATGCACTCTTAAAATTAGCATTGAATCATTTAACTATGTAGTTCAGAGTAGGTGGAGATTAAGGGGAAAAAAGTCAAGCATTATTACTCCTGGAAAAAAAGATGACAAATCAGTAACTATCATCTCTGTGCCTAGTTTTTCCTTTTCATGATGAAACCTAGATGTAAAATAACAGAAATGAACCAGCAGGCTTTCAGAAACAGTCCTCTACATCATGTGACATTTTCACCATCTCATAGCTAATACAGAGAGTGGAAGGATGCTAGCTCTCACATTGCTGATGGTTGACAAAAAGCATACGTGGCTTGGTAGGGTGAAAGGCAATAGTTCCTGCAATGTTGGGCCCATATAAGATTCCTTGACAATCACTGAGATAGCATTCTTCATTTACAGTGATCAGTTGTGATGGTAACATCAAATGTGAGGGGTGAAATAGCAAAATGTTTATTATTAAAAAGGGTTTATTTTTGTCATGCGTCACATTCTTTTTCAAGTTGAAATGAAGGAATTATTTCCAAAATATAATGGATTACTCTTGTGGATGTAATTCAGCATGATGTTACAGGTCCCCTTTGGTTAATTTTGTGTGGAGTCAAAAGAGCTCAACTCTTTTGAGAAAAAACTAAAATTAGAAAAGTTCTGTTGTCCCAATTCTGATTTAGAATTGTATGTCTAATTTGTTGCATTACTATATCTGTTAATATCTGGGACAGGTATGCCTGGATAATCAGTAAGTTGCGTCTAGAATTAAAGCGGATGAGAAACGTCGACTGGATTGCATTTGGGAATTAGGCAGTGTTCTTAATGAACCAGGCCTGCTGTCTGTCCCCAAAATCCATTTTAGAAGTTATGTTCCATTTTTGTATTGTTAGGAATCTTCTAACATGATAGTCCTTAAGAATTGAAATAGTAGATGACTGAAAAGATAGTGGATAGGTGAATGATGGATTGATGTAGACTTTCATTGTATTTCTTAAAATGACATGTTCAGTAAATAGTGATGTAAAGAATTTCATTAAGGAAAACGTAATGAAAAAAAATAATAACAGCTTAAGGGCTGTACCCATAAAATGTTTGAAGTCCTAGAAGATGGCATCAAGTATATAAGAGAAGGTAGATTAGAATGACATGATAACATCGCGTATTTGATCTGTGGTTGTAAAAAGAATACTTCCTAGCCGTGAATAAATCAATAAATCTATTAAAGTGTGTATTGCAAAGATATAATTTCTTTGGAATTTATAGGGGGAAATTCTGTCAGCAGAATGCATTTATACCTCTCATGTTGAGGAAAGAGTAGCTCTGTAGAATGTTTATGTGCTGTCTAGTAGTTTTTCATAGTTTTTCTGAACTTCTGTAGGTAATTCATCTGATAAATTGTTAGAAAATATAAATTTAAGAAATTTTTTTATTGATTTGTCATCAGCAAAAATTGATCAATGCAAAAAAAACCAAACCTGAAACTATATGTAGAATATGCCATGCATTTCAAATTCTGTCTTCAGTAAAGTAGTTTCTTTAAATTCTGGCTGTGGAAGACTTCTGGAGATGTTTGTATTACAACGTTAATTTTCACAGAATAAATCTTACACAACTATCTATAATTTACTAGATTTTCAACTCCTAAAACTCCTCAAATTTGGTGTAATTTTTTTTCTCAACAGATCTGTTGTATTATTCAAATAATTGACAATTTACTACAGTAGAGGCTGTGTTTTTCCTTTCTAAACAGATCAGTCTACAGCAATTCATTAGATATTTGTTCGTAGGCATTTCACCTTTTTATACCTTGAATGTTACTTATTTATGGGGTGTGTGTGTGTCTAATACTTTTTTCTCATATTTAGATGAAATCTATAAAATCTCTTTAAAATTTTTTTTTCTTTTGGTACTTACCATTTTGTTGTTGTCTAAGAACGACGACGGTCTACTCCTGCTCCAAAAGAAGAGGAGAAGGTGAATGAAGAACAGTGGTCTCTTAGGGAGGTGGTGTTCGTAGAAGATGTGAAGAATGTTCCTGTTGGCAAGGTTTGGAGGAAACCTTTGTTCTCTTTTTGAGATGTTAGTCTTAATCGTTTGAAGTGCTGTAATGGTATTATTTGCATCATTTCTAGTTGTTACATAGGCAGCTTAAATTTTAAAGCATTTTTTGAGTTACTTGATAGCATTAGTTACATTGTATTCTACCTTTGTTTTCTATCACTGGTTTCCCTTTCTTTACTGATTAAATCTTAGAGTTGCAGTGGATCTTAGAATGCATGTCATCTAGTATCGTAACCAGTTTTTGTAACCAGTGAAAAGTAGCTACGCAGCCTCCGTGAGCTGTTCCTGAAACCCCTGGACAGTAATGGTCTTCTGTTTGATAACTCCCTAATACATATAGCAATTTTAGTTAACTGTTATTTATTCCTTATACCTTTACTGAGTTTGCTGAACTAAAAAAAGATGGAAGAAATTCTTTAATGTAAACTTTGTATTACCTTCTGAGCCCATGACAGTGTCCTGACCCCAGCAGGTGCTTAATAAATATTTATTTGGCAAATGAATAACTGCTCTCTTAAAGATCAAGGAACATGTTACCTCACTCCATTTTTGGACCCCTGCAAATGTTCATCTTTGAAACCAAAATATCCTCCTTATATATCTCACCCGTTGCACATTTACTACCCATCATTTATTGTTGGAAGACAGGTATTAATACTTCTGAGTCTTATCTCAAGATTTATGGATGCTCAGCTTTTGAACGGTTATTCCTATATTAATTTAATCTACCCTATTATTGACCTGTTTCTGAATGCTACTAATCATGAATTTTAACGTTTTACAAAACACACCAAATATGGGAGGCTGGGCAGGTGTGGCGGTGTTGACCTGTCAAGACAGGCTTCCTATTAATAAAAATATAAACCATTCTCTGCTGAACAAGTAATTTAAGAAGTGCTTATTTGTGGTAGCACTGCATGAATATAATAGTTACAAATTTTGTGCTATAACATTCATTCCTCTCGTGGGTGATACTTTAAACATTAGACAAATAATAACTTCATTTGGGTGAGCAAAAGGTCCCAAAAATAATGGGGGAGGCGGGGCAAAAAAAGGAAAGCATGGTTGTATTACCAGTCATCTTAGGATATTATAAAGCAATAATCATCAGAACTCTTTGGTATTGGGTGAATAGAAGAAGAACCGATCATTGGAACAGAATAGATAAGTAGGGCCTAGAGAAAGTTAACATAGTTTGTGTTCTTGAGTTTATTAAATTTTGAAATGCTATCTGATAGAAAATATTGGGGAAACTGTAAAATAGTGAGATAGAAAATAAATTTAGACATGCAACTTACTTCATATATCCCATAAGCTCTAAATATATAAAGGTCCTGATATTAAATGTCACATTATAAAAATTAAACAGTGATACTGTGGAGTACTGTGCTTTGGAGCTCTCAGTAGTGAGAGAATTCATAGTCAGCCCGATAAATTATTTCTCTTTCTTCATGTTGTTGCCCAGCTGCTCTTCTTGCAGTTCTTTTTACATGACATTCTCCTTACCTAACCATTTATTCGAGAATGCTCAGTACTCAACCTCTAATTTACTGGACTCCTATACTTCTTCTAAAAGTTTCTTTTTGGAGCTTTTTTTACCCCTCACTTGCCCAACTACTACTACACTCTCTCCTGACTGCAGTTCACATTTATATTTTGTTTATTTTTATGTGTACTTTATCTGTCCTGACAAAATGTAAGGTTCTTGAGGACTATTTGGTTTTTGTATCCCCAGTGCCTATTACAGTTTTTGGTTTGTAGTAAACACTTAAAAATGCTTGTTAATTCCTTAACTTAATCCATAGAGGTGAGCATAAAGGAACTTAGAGACAATTTTGGTTGCATAATTTTAAAGTACTTTTGCGAAAAAGACTAATGTAACCAGAATAAAAAGGTAAATTGATAAGTGGGGAATAATCTTTGCATCAGACGGAAAATATTAAGGATCATGCCCAGAAGACAAATACATATTTTTTTAAAGAATTGCAAATTTTTGACAGCTATATTTCAAATATGCTTTAAATCACTAACAAGGGAATTATAATTAAAACAATTCTGTGTTTTTACTTCCTACCTTTCAGCAGGCAAAGATGGAGGGTTTTGGAGCATAGCTACTATTACACCGGTATTAGATGTGAATTATTAATTTTGGAAAACTTCAATTTATATGAATAAAGTCATTAAAATATTCATACATTTGACCCAGGAGGTCTGTATCCCAAGGAAATAAATGACAGAGGTAGAGAGTTTGTTTATATGCCAATGTAGTCTTGGTAGCCCTGGGGAGAGAGGGTTGTGTGGGAATTTAGTGATAGTAGAACAAACTGTACTAGTTGAATGTTATAGAAACATGGGAAAATTCATATGAAATGATGAAAAGTGAAGGAAGCAACCCAGAAAAAGTAACCTACAAAAGAAGTACAATAATGTCAATACGAAGAACATTGGAAGGAAGCCAAACTCTGAATAGTTAGAATGATCGGTCTTGTTCTTTGAGAACAGCTGGTGTAACATTCCTCTTTCTCTTCAGCTTAGAGTGGGGGAACTTGGAATATAGAATATTGTGTATGTTATCAGGATTGGGTGTTCATAGAGTTTTTCTTTTTGATTACTTTGATAGAAACTAATGTTTGTTGCTGAAGGAATGGTAGGGGAGTGACTATGTTTGGAAATTACTTTTAAAAGTAATTTTGATTTAAATTTAATAATTTAATAATGTTAATAAATATTTGTTTTTATATTTTATTTAAATTTAAAATAAATATTATTAAATAATAATAATTTAAATTTAAAATTTAATTTAAAAACAAAAGGTTTCAGTCAGCTTTTTAAAAAATCTGTTGATCAGTTGTCCAAAAGGACAGTTGAAGAAAACTCCTCATTCATAGTAGAGGGGTGGAGAAGTATAATTGTAGAATGTTAAAATATTCTTTCAAACACATTTTGCTTAATTATTCTTTGGTACAGGGACAAACTATGTCAGGCCTGCACAACCTTGAGCCCATGCTTGGCTTACGAAGAATATTTTTTGTGGACTGTAAGAGGTTGTACAGGCCTGCTCTTAGGTTGTCTGTCACTAGGATGATGGTATATTTGACTTATGGTTTTGCCTTGGTTGCCGCTTGTCTTATCCCTCAGCTTCCTAAAGACAATTATTTTACGTAAGTAGTTACACTACAGTCACTTAATTCTATTTAGGGTTTGTAGAATTGTAATCAGTTCCAGAACAAAACATCAATAATGGTATTTCTGGAGAAATTCTTCTATTCTACTAGCGCTCATTTTCCCCTAGGAACTTGAAACCAACAATTTAGGAATAGTTTGAGGTTTGTTATCTTATTTTCAGAGGCATCTTGATTGCTCAGTGGCTCCAGACCCTGGAGTCAGGAAGAATTGAGTTCAGATCCATCCTCAAACACCTACTAGATTTGTTACCCTGGACGAGTCACTTCACTTCTGTTTGCCTTAATCCAACCGGAGAAAGAAAGGCAAACTGCTTCAGTATCTTTGCCAAGAAAACCCCATGGCCATTATGGCTCAAAGGGTCATGAAGAGTCAGATGCAACTGAACCACACTTTTTTTGTGTCCAACACTGTGTATTTTTTGGCTAAAATGAATTTATTCCTTCGGTATTGCTTTTCATACTAAATCTCTGCCAGACACGTAATAGGAATAGTTAGATCTTTTTTCCCTATAAAGGGTAATAAAACTAAGAAGCGTTAGGTAGTTCCGTCTTCATTTTCATTCTTGCTTTTCTTACTTTGATACCAATCATTGCTAGACATAAATATCCACATCAGAGTAATGTAATTTTGAATGTTCGATCACAGTTGTCAAAACAAGGGGTCCCTTAGGCCTTTTAAAATGAAAGGCAGCTTTCTATCATAATGTAAAAAGAACCTGGACTGAGGTTTGAATCCTACTTCCAACACTTAGAAACTGTGTGACCGTAGACAAATTGCTTTGCTTTCTGAGTATTTAGATTTTTCATGGATGACAGGTCCTATAATAATTAAATTACAAATAATCTTAGAGCCTTCTCTTTGTGATTATATCCACTTTATCCTATATAAATCTTGTTCATACCTAATCATGTTGTCTCTCATTAGATTAGTAGGTCCTTGAAGGCAAGGACTTATTTGCTTTTCTTTGTATCCTCAGTGCTTAACATAGTGCCTGGCACATAATAATAACTTAATAAGTTGACCAAGATTGTTCTGAAGATGACTTTGCAAATGTAAAAGTCCTATATTAGCTTCTTTTTGTTCAACATTTTATGACCCCATTTGGGATTTTCTTGGCAAAGATAGTGGAGTAGTATGCCATTTCCTTCTCCACTTCTTTTTCAAGATAAGGAAATGGAGGCAAACAGGGTTAAATGACTTTCCCAAGGTCACAGAGCTAGTAATTGTCTGAGGTCAGATTTGAACTCAGAAAGATGAGTTTCCTGACTTCAGGCCCAGCACTCTATCCACTGCGCCACCTAGTGGCTTCTAACTGCTATTTCAGGACTGCATAAAATTTTCTGAAGTCTTCTTAGTAGTAATGGTCAAAGTGGTAAAGTGGTGGTGGTAGTCATGATAATAATATTGAATAGTAATGATAGCTAACATAGAGTAGTATGTGCCAGGTACTATGCTAAGTGCTATACAGTTATCCTTAGGATCCTCAAACTTGGAAGATGGATGCTATTATCCTCATTTTACAGACAAGAAAACTAAAGCAAATTAGAGGTAAAGTGACTTGGCAGCATCACGCAGCTAGTAAGTCTGTTTTGGTTTGGGAGGGCAGAGGACCTCAGAAACCATCTAGTACAACTCATATTACAGATAAGGAAATTGATGCCTAGGGAGACTGAAAGGACTTGCCCAAGAAACTGAAACTAACAAGGTTGAGTGACCTGCCTGGAGTCATAGCTAATAGTGTCTGAGGCCCTTTTTGAATTCAGACCTTCCTGATTCTGTACCCCTTGCTCTACCCACTGCTCCATCTAACTGTCTTTTAAGAAAGGAAGGAAAATGATTATAAAATTGAAAACTTTTTTTTCTTCTTTATTAATGAGCTTTATCTAAGTTTATTTTATATCTTTATTTTATATCTCTATAGTTGTGACAAGCTACTAAGTATAAAAACATTGCTTTCAAAATAAATTGTTTAGCTCAAAGCTTCATGTTTGTTATTTCATATTAAAATTAAAATTTCATCTTAAAATTTCTATAAAATATGCTACCTGCAGTTTCTAATATTCATCATTTAATTTAATAAAACCTCGGTGGGGGTGGATTGTGGTTTTTATATGCTGAACTGTCATGTCCTTCTATGTTATTCAGCTTCTAAATAGTATATTATCCTTTCAGTTGATCTTATTAAGCTTAGTTCAGGGATCCATGATTTTATAGGTGTGACTGCTTCCTCCAAAGCAAATTGCTGACTCCTCCTTTTACAATTTTATAGATGATTTTTGAGTAGTGCTATTGCAGAACAAATAAAAACAGCCAAACAGCATTTGACCAAACATTACAGTTTGGTAGGACCTAGGAGTTTTTGCTTCTTTGCCATTGATTTTGATAACCAACAGCCACTGACATGTCACAAGAGGAAATTAAGCAGGACTTTGTACATGTTTTCATGGTGATGTGATACATTACTTAATTTAAAATGAGGAATGATTATTGATTGCTTTTTTTTTTTGGCAAGGCAACTGCAGTTAAGTGACTTGCTCAGTGTCACACAGCTAGTTAAATGTCAGGTTATCTGAAGCCAGATTTGAAACTCAGGTCCTCCTGATGCCAAGGCCAATGCTCTGTTCACTGTGCCACCTAGCTGCTCCTAGATTGCTTTTTAATGGAGAAAAAAATTAGTTAACTTTGTGGAATTTTTGCTTGCAATTGTTTGTTGATGACTGAATGTGTACAATTATTAGTCATTTAATTTTGGCTAAGATTTCCAAAAACTGAAATGTAAACTATCTGCTAGAATAATCCTAGCTATTCTACTTACTTTTGTGATTGGAACAACCAGTTTTCTTCTCTTGGACTCATTTTCCTAAACTGTGAATTGAAAGGGTTCTTTATTACTCCTTTTAGCTTGGAATCTCTGATGCATCAATTTTGTCATCTCTTTTTTGTTTCCTATTATAATAATGACCTAAAGAATCATAACTTTCTCTTCTGAATTTTAAATAGAATTGATGTGTAGAATCTGTGTAGTGATTTCAGTTTAGTCTTTAAGTAATAATTTTAATATGTTATACACCTAGGTACTAAAAGTAGATGGTGCCTATGTTGCTGTGAAATTTCCAGGCACTTCCAGTAATACAAATTGTCAGAGCAGCTCTAGTTCAGATCCGGATCCGTCTTCTCTTCTTCAAGATTGTAGGCTTCTTAGAATTGATGAATTACAGGTATGTTGGAAGTCATTTGAGTACATTTTGAAGATATATTCAGCTGAAGTTTTGGGTTCATCATGTTGCTTGTATATAGATTCAGAAACTTAATTTCTTTTTTCTACATAGGTGGTCAAAACTGGTGGTACACCTAAGGTTCCTGACTGTTTCCAAAGGACCCCTAAGAAGCTCTGTATTCCTGAAAAAACAGAAATTTTAGCAGTTAATGTAGATTCAAAAGGTAAACCTTTTTTTACCCATATAACTTTTTCTTATTTATTTCCAATTTCCCCTTCATTATCTTCTTATCCTTTTGATGCTTTTGTAATAAATAAATGGGAGTGGTTCTATATAGTATATTAATATGAAGAAAGTTTGGGGAAAGAGTCCAGAGTGATTTGAGGCATTGCCTAGTAACAGAGGGACAGCAGAGCATAGTGAAAAAAATATTGTAATAGGACTCAAGCCTTGGTTTGGCTTCTGACTCCACCATTTTTATTATGTTGCCTTGGATAAGTTAACTTAGCCTGAGCCTCAGTTTCTATATTTGTAAAATTTGAATGGCATCACCTAAATTATCCACCACATGTGGTTGTTTTCAGGATCAAGTATAACAGTATAAAAGAGTGATAACTATAAGGTGGTGCCATTAATGACAGGTGGCTGTGGGATCATTCTGTGACTGAGTTTGCTGTCTGCCTACTACTCAATGTGATGATTGTTTTTGAATTGCTTTTCATATTGACTTGCTAGAGATTTTTGGGTTTGTGATGAGAATATTGGTGTTTGATAAATCATTGAATATTTGTAATTAATTTTTCTTTTTCATTTACATGCTGCTAAAGGTGTGCATGCTGTTTTGAAGACTGGGAATTGGGTGCGATACTGTATCTTTGACCTTGCTACAGGAAAAGCAGAACAGGAAAACAATTTTCCTACTAGCAGTATTGCCTTCCTTGGTCAGAATGAGAGGAATGTTGCTATTTTCACAGCTGGACAGGTATGAAGATAGTGAATTAGTTTAGTTAAGAGACATAGAATTTGGGGGGAAAATACATGATAAAATTTATATGAATTTGGGGTGCTTGCTTAATAATTAATAGGAACATTTTCAAAACCTTCAGCTTATTTGGTAAGTGCTCCATGGCAGTACTTCTTGTTTGAAGAAAAAAAAATATTTCCATCTTCCTTCTCCACTGACTTGATTTTCATCAACAAATGTAAATGAACTAACACTTAATTTGTAAGAAATCCCATTCCCGTGTCTTTTATTAGACACACATGAACAGATTCTAAAGCCTCTTGGCCATTTTAACACTTTATAAAAGGAAGTGAGGCATAATGCACTTTAAGTTGACTCTAATGTTAGCAAGCTGTAGTTTCAAGTCTTGCCTATGAAATATTCCTGCTTTGTGACCCTGGAAAAGGCTCTTGAACTCGTATGCTCTAGGTAGCTGTTTAAAACATACATTGCAGGGCTGGTGCATGACCTCCATTGGTAGAGACAGTGTCTCACCTAGGACTTCCCAAGACAGGTAGAATCACTAGTCTTACCCCTACCTATCCTTAGCGTACTTTTATATGCTAAGAACTCTATATTCATTTAAACATACAATTTGAAATTAAGCTGCTTCTGGGAAAACTCAAGTTTGTTTTTTTTTCTTTCTTTTTCCTTTCCTCAATACAGGAATCACCCATTATTCTTAGAGATGGAAACGGTACGATCTATCCTATGGCAAAAGATTGCATGGGAGGAATAAGAGACCCTGATTGGCTTGATCTTCCACCTATCAGTAGTCTTGGAATGGGGGTGCATTCTTTAACAAATCTTCCTGCTAATTCAACCATCAAAAAGAAAGCTGCTATTATCATCATGGCTGTAGAGGTAATATTTCATATTATTCTTTTCATGAGGTATTCTCTGTATTCTTTATCTTCTTTGGTTTGGCATGTTTACTATTGTATAGCATTTCTTGAAATACAGGATTTAATGAGGTAATGTGATATATTTCTTTGTTGCAAGAAGTTATATATGTGACTATGACAAATCCTTTTCATTAGTTGTATTATCTTAATGTTTTTTCAGGAATACACATTAGTTTCGTTATTTTAGATAAACATCATTTATAGGCAGGTATTTAAGTCTCTGAAATCTGTCCAAAATTTTGAGAAAGGACTTGACAATCATAGTAAAGTTTTAACTGTAACTTGAGTTTAGAATATTGCTTTGGAAAAACAAGCCTTACTAGGACCAAACCCTTAACTGCCTAAATCTAAGGCCTGGTCTAACTTGTCAGGGCAGTCTAGATTAATTTGGCAGTTGTGGATGATAGTTGAAACTGAGATGTAAGTTAGGGTTACTTTGTTGCAGCACTGCGTCCATAGAAATGATTTAACACTTTAGTATAATATGTGTTCACGTGCAAAATATAACCTCCCTTTCTTTTCAAATTTTGAATAGGTTATTGAAGTTTAAACATTTAGACCTGACAGTATCCAATTCTGTGTCTTCTTGTATTCTAACTATATTAGTACCCTTTTACTCTAATGTCATAGATGTGCAGTGGTCTTTCTATCTGTATGAGTGTTTCATATAGCTGATGTTTACCCTATTCAGAATTATTTTATGGACAGAAATATTTCTAAAGTTATTAAAGTATCCTTCCAGAGAACTACACTGCATTATTTAGCCCTTTCTTGGTGACTCACAGTCATTCTTATGAACATCAGTTCATTTTATTGTGTATGCCATTGAGGAGTCATACATCATTGTACAGTCATATCTTTGAGGGGCTGTTGAGGTATTGGGCTTAGGCCTTTCATATTATGCATCCTGGATTGATTTATCTATTTATTTTTATGTCTGCCTGTGACTGCTTTTATTTTCTCACTTTAAATTTTAGCTATTAATTTTTTTTCATCATTTTCTTAAATAACCATTCCCTGTTTTATGAGCACTGTTAACACCAGAATCTCTCTTAATAATACACACAAGCCTTAGTTCAGGGCTCTTGAGTTCCTTTCCTCTGGAGATCTATTTCTTTCTTTCTTTTTTAATATTATTTCCTGGTTTTTGACTCTTCAGATACTGGGGTTACTTGGTAAGTAACTGTAGGCTGTATGTTTTCTTTTTAAATAACTTTTAAAAAAGCAAAATTCTCTTTTTGTTAAAATAATAAATTTGTAATTGTGTCATATGATAAAAATTCCTCTGAAGAACAAGTTTAACAAATAAAAGAGTAAAGTAGTGTATGGTTGTTGTTACTGTATTTAGTCTAGGAGTGCATAGAGTCTTCCCTATAGTGTGTCAACCTACTAGCAAGTCTGCTACGCTATTTCCAGACACTATTTTGCCAGAGATGTACTATATTTGTTTTGCTACTAGTTGTTTTGGAAGGCTTAGCAATTGTCTTTTTTTTTTTGAGAGAGAGAGAGAAAATTTCATACTTCCTTTTCTCTGGTCCTGTCTAAGCTTAGTTTTCCAGTCCAAGACTTATGGATAATTAGATTTCCATTACAGTAATCTTAGGTGTAAATTCTAATAAAAAGAAAATTTTAAAAAAAATTTTGGCCAGTGTTTCCCTTATAAATACTTGAGTAATTTAAGGGCTTCGCCTAAACGGTGAGACATTTACAAATGTCTTCTTCTGTGAGTTTCAAACGGGAGGGTTTTTTTTTTTTAAACAATTCTTTTCTTCAATATCTGTTAAATGGTTGTTGAATATCCAACAATATGTGACTCACTTAAGAAGTAAAAAGTAGTATAGGAGTTTTACATTTTAGCATGCCTGAAATTTACCTTGTAAATACTACTAAATTTCAGCACAATGTAAATACTGCTCTGTTTCAGCATAGGGTTGACATATAGTAAGCTCATAAGTACTTATTGGGTTGAGTATTTGGAAACTCCCAGACCTCATGGCCTTAATGTGACATTTGGTTGTGACCAGTTATAGCCTGTCCTGAAGGCTTTTCTTGAGACTTTTATCATGGACCACAGTGAGGTCTCTTACATTTAAGCAAGTGTTGATTTTCACACTGTAGCCCACGTGTCAAATGGCCTGATTATTGTAGATGTTGTGTTATTTGATGCCACTAAATGTGTTAGTATATTTTAAAATCTTCTTGGGGAGGCATCACAGTGACTTACTGGCATTTCAGTATTTTGCTAATTCCTAGATAATTATTACTAGATGGAGAAGAAATTTAATTAAAAGAAACTTTTTAAAAGTTGAATTAGCTTTGATATGCCCCATAGGAAGAACTGAACTTTTATCTTCTGAATTTGTTTTTTGCTACTCTTAGTATATATTTTTTTAGAGATAGAAAGTACTTGCAAGGCTGTCTAAGTCAAAATCCTTCATTTTTTGGAAGAGAGGACTGAGGCCTTGAAGGTAAAACAACTTGCCAAAGATCAGACAGAAATAGTGACGGAGACAGGAGAACCTACGTTGTCTAATGCTAAGTCCAGTAAGTTTGGGGGGAGAGGGGAGGGATCTTCCGCAAGTAATTCCATCAGTATTCCCAGCTTCTTCGAACAGTGAAGTGCATTAGTTGTCACTTAAGGATAAGCCTTTTACCTATTGATTTCTAGCTAGTTGAAATTTATGCCTTACTCACAGGTCATGTGCAGTATATTGTGTTTTGGGTATCCCCTACTGTCTGTCCTGTAGAGACAGCCCTCCAATTTCTCTTGCAGCAGGAAACACATGCTTTTCCTATGGCTCTTCCTGGTCTGGACAAAGAGAATTAAAGAACCAGGTTAGGGATAGAGGGACACTCTCCCATCCTCCCAGCTTCTGTCATCTTCCAGAGGAATCAGGTCTGAAACGTAACTCTGTCTTTTTTGACGGTGCTTACTATTGCCTAGAAGCTACTTATCTCCCTTCCCCATCACCCCCATCCCCTCAACTTGCAGATTGTAAATTATCTCCCCAGTTAGATTATTAATTGCTTGAGGATAGGAACTATATTCTTTTATCTTCCCCATCACAACTGTACAACACAACACCTACTACTGTGATTTGCCATAGCCAGTATTCAGTAAATAATGTTTGTTTTTTGGTTGAGTTAATAACAAACCATTCCTGCAGATTTTTGGTTTATTATGGTAGTTTCAAGTTTCATATTTCATTAAGTGTCAATTAGTATTTATTTCTCTACCTATGTGCATTTCAACTTTTTCACTTTTTTACTTATTGTCTTAACTTGTAAATAACTATTGTCAAAGTTAAATTAAGGATAGATTTTTAGGGAAGGAAATGTTTTAATTGTTGCTATTATATCGCTTCCCCCCTCCCCCATGCTTAGCATAGTGTCCTTGTTTTTAAAAAGTGACTAAGCACTATTTGTTGAATGTTCTAACTTGGTATTCATACTTGCTCACATACTTTCTACAAGAAAGGAGAACCAGTATGTCTGAGAAAATTTAAAGAATCCTAGTCTGCAGGTTTAGATATTTAAAATAGAAACCTGTCTAGAAGTATTCTGTTTGACAAGTTTCTTGACAGTATGTAAAATACCTAAATGTTCAGTACGCTGAACACCTTTGTTTCATTCCAGCAATCATTAAATAAATATGTAATTAAATTATATAAGAGCTAAAGATTTTAATGCACACCAGTTTTATGGAACTTCTACTATGTAGAATCAGAACTAGAAGTCTAAGTAAAATCATCAAATCTGTATAGATTTGGCTATGATTGAAATTAAAGCAAAAATAAAACATTCATGCTACTTTTGATACAGTTTAGAGTTCAGATATTTAATTTTTTTGAAGTATTTTTCCATCATGCTCTTTTAGTAAGGGGCACTCTTATAAATAAGTTTGATCAATGTTATATAAAGAAAAATACAGTTTTTAAACTAAATGAAATTGAGCAAGATTCTATATGATTTGCTTATGTAGAGGCCAAGTATCTGGAACATCAAGAACCAGGTTTCTGCATCCCTAAATCTGAACATCAAAACTGACACACATCAGTCATTGTAGAACCTTTCATGGCTGTCAAGGTTCAATGGAAAAAACACTTCAGAAGGTTCAGAAACTAGGTTCAAACCTAGACCTTGCCACTCATTCCCCATGTGACCTTGGGCTAGTCACTGTTTCTCAGCTTCAGTTCTCCCAATTGCAAAATTAAGGGGTTGTGTTTAGTGATTTTTCATAATTTATAATTTATAAGAGTAGATGATTCTGAGATTCTGTATATGTCATCTGAGTTTGAGCCCTTGAGTCACTTTTCAGGGACAGTTCTAAAAGGTCTGGTAAAGTAGTATCGTATCAATAGGGTATACTGTTCTCTTGCTTATGACAAGTTTGCTCATAATAGCAGGAAGGTGACAGAAAAGCTTAGCGTTTTGGAGATATTTACTGGCAAAATTTCTATATGTAAGCCATCTATGATATTACTTTACTAGGAATGATATATGTTATCAAGGAAATGAAGTATACTGTTTATTCTAGAGCTTCAGGAGCACATCATCAAAGTGGTTATAATCATTTTGGTGTTTGAAAGGGGAGGTTAAGAAAATCTCCTAGAAAATATAATTATGTGGAACAGTTCAGTCACTTTCATGGCCAGATAAACAAGGTATTACTGTACTAATTGAATATACTTGAGACACAATTCTAGTAATCTTATCCTTTTTTTTATTTTTATTTTTTTGATATTTTAAACCATTTCCCCTAACATTATCAGGGGAAAGATGGATTTGGTTCTCTTTGTTAAATGTGTATAAGGGAATCTCCTGGATTACAGAAGCAATTATTTGTTTCTAGATGTGACCTAAAATTTTAGTCTTGGTAATTAATGTAATCATTTTTATTTCTTTTTCTTATTTGAGTACAGAAACAGACCTTAATGCAGCATATTCTCCGATGTGACTATGAGGCCTGTCGACAGTATCTTTTGAATCTTGAGCAAGCAGTTGTTTTGGATCAGAATCCACAGATCCTTCAGACATTTCTCAGTCATAGATGTGATGGAAATCGTAACATATTGCATGCCTGTGTATCTGTATGCTTTCCAACCAGCAACAAAGAAACCAAGGAAGAAGAAGGTAAGTTTAAGAACTACCTGGAAGGTAAAAATTATCTATCTTAACCTAACAGAAGGGTGTATGAAATAGAAATAGCTTTTCTTTTTTGTGGGGGATGAATGTATAACTTTGTATGCATATTTGCTTTCAGACTTACTGCATACCTAATAACCAGTGAGTAACACTAATTTTAGTCATCACTGCCTAGTTTTATTATAGAAACTTTTCTTGAAGTTCAAACTCATTGATAGTGAAATTACTTTGATATTTTTTGAAAAATATTATACTTGTGTTAATTACTAAACATATAAACTTCACTCCTTTGAGAGTATTCACAGGGATAAATTATGTGAAAACTTTCAAAGTTTTACATTATTTTTGATGTTTTGATTGCCTAGTTTTTTTTTTTACATGTACAAATTTCTGAACTTTATCTTAGTGTTTCATCAAAGCAGACCAATAATAGTTAATATAAAATAACAATGATAAAGCTGTCTGTTCTTAACTAGATGTTATTTCTAATAGGGTGGAAAAATTTCCTACTTTTATCATGCTAACACTGATTTGAAAAATAAAGTATTAGCTATAGTTAATTGTAATTTTCATCCTTTGTCTTTGGTACCAAATATTTTCTTATGTTTCAGAAGCAGAGCGCTCTGAAAGAAATACATTTGCAGAAAGACTTTCAGCAGTAGAGGCTATTGCAAATGCCATATCTGTGGTTTCAAGTAATGGCCCAGGTAATCGGACTGGGTCATCAAGTAGCCGAAGGTAAAGTGATTTTTTACCAGAAACTTTTGATTTAGAGAAAAGAAAACTACAAAAAGAAGAAAGTAGTCTTGTATTTTTTGAAACACTTGTAATTCTAGTTTCATCATATAAAAAGATATCTGATATGATTGAGAGCAGCCTTATCTGTAGCCCTTCTCTCTCCTTCCAAAACCCCAAACCCCAAAATCTAGTGAATTTTTATCCTGTTATAATCCAAAGGAGTATACGTACATATTTCACTTTTACAGGTGTTTCAAATTAATCATTATTACACAGGAGAAATTGAAAAGATCCCCCATTATTCTTTTATATACCCCTAGGTCTCTCTTTTAGCATGTCCTGATAATGGAAGGAAATACTAGGAAAAAATCTACCACTTAATTTAGGACTGTGTTGCACAAAAACTGTTCACACCATGTTATTGTCTCTAAGTTGTGAAATAAAGACTATGTTGCATGTTCAAAAGAATGTTGAGGTTTTTGAATAGATAGTGTTTCAGGCAAATTCTCTTTGATAGGAAGGAAAGTCATCCTCACTTCATACCTATTGCAGGCATAATTTCTGACTATTGATGTGTCTGCCATTATAAAACATGTTAACATAAAAAAACAAGGACTCCAACTTCCATTTAAAAATTTTTATTGTCCAAATGATACCAGAAAGCCTGCCCCTGCAAATAAAGCTTTTAGGCACAGAAAAGGAAACATAGTACCTATTTGTGCCTTTACATCATAACTATATTCTCTCTCTCCCTCTCCTTCTCCCTCTCCCTCTCCCTCTCCTTTTCCCTCTCCTTCTCCCTCCCTCCCTCCACACACACATATTCCACAATGTTTTATATACAACAACCTTATGAAATAGGTATTGAAAGTCTTATCCTTATTTGTTCAGGTAAGCAAACTAAACTTCAGGAAGCTTAAGTGATTTACTCCCTCATTCTCCACCCCAATTCCCTCATCCTTTCTCCCCCACTACCCTGCCATTGTCACAAAAATAATAAGAGAAGCAAGTCTAATAATTCGAAATTCAGTGCTTTTTCCACTATACTACACTGTCTCTCTTTATCCAAAATTATGACTTCAGTGAGGCACAGAAAGTGAAATGTACAAAATGAAAAACCTATTATTGACTGTTGTCTTCAACTCATATGTTTAGTTCTCCACTAGATATAGGAAAGGTTTGGGTCTAAAATTTATAGAAAGATCTAATTATTCAGTATCTGAATTGTTTCAAGCATTTTACTTCCTCATGGAAGGTACTGATGCAAATCAAGTTGGTTTCTCTGATATGGTTGGTCCAAATACCACTGCTGCAATCCTTTGTTCATGTGGGGATTATTTTGAAGGCAAACACTAAAAGGAGCTTCAGGAGTGGGTCACAAATGGCTCACAAATAATTGCAGTATAAGCTCCTTTAAGGAATTTGCTGAAGATTTTACTGCAGTACTTTTAACTATTTCAAAATCAGGGCTGTCTGTTGAAACAGATGAAAGCACAGGAGTCTTAATCAACGTCCGACAATAGGAAATCCAGAGAATCAGCTTCATTGATGTCATCCTGTAGCCAACAATGGATTATATGAGTTGCCCCTTGATGGGTATGCAGGCTTGAGAGTCATGAGCTGTATGCTCAAAACTGATGCACTCTCAGTGTTAAGTACTGTTATATTCCTTCAGATGATGATTTACCTCAAGTTTTGTTTATGTGACTGCATAGGTCCAGAGTACAAAGGGCAAATTTAGTGGAAAACATGATTGATGCATCTGATTGCAGGTGTATTTACTCTAGAGATTGTTAATCTGGAAGACACATGACCTTCGCTTTTTTGTCACAGTGGTGTATTTGAACCATGACTGGATACTAAGGCTTCTGTAGTATGGATATAACGTGCTTACAAAGAGGAAATTACACCATCCTTGAATTCTTCCATATTGTAAGAAAATATGATGACTGCAGGCAAGCCTATACGAAGAAAGCTCAAAACTCTGAATCTTAGCAGCCAAGATGGTGTCTCCTCAGTATAATCCTCAGCCACTGGGGATCCAGGTGAATCTTCATGAATTGTGTACAACGTCTTGAAGAATAATTTTCTTTTTTAAGAATCTGTAAGAGGACCTGGGCATTCTGTTAAAAATCTTTACCCAAAAGAAAATGAAGAAAAGAGGCTAAGGACAATTTAAAATTAAAAAAAAAAAGTAGGGGGAGGGATGACTCCTTGTCCCTCTCTTTTATAGGCATTTGGCTACATCAGAACAACAAAAGTGGAAATTTGCAAGTTGTTGATTTGTAAGCTTCGTGCATTCTTCACACAGTCTAAACATTCCTCTTGTTGATAAAACCGTATCATGTACTTTGCTGTATGTGAATCAGATATGCAGTTCTTCTCAGTTATTGTTCCTTGTTATCTTTAAGGCACTTTAAGGACTCCTTAAAGTGTCTCCTCTTAATCAAACTTGTAAAAGTATAATTCTGTAAAAAACACAACAGATAACTCTTGTCTTGATTGAGTGCCCTAGTCATAGAGCTGTAATACCTATCTAGAATTTCTGAGGAATTGAGGTCATCTGAACTCAACGAAGTTAACTTATTACATTGTCTGTATGGATGTTCATTTTAACATCACAACCTATACATTGACAAAACAAGATAGATTGCAGAGGAATTGTTTCCTTTATGCAAAGTATTAACCACTGAGTTCTTTTTATGCATATTTAAAATGATTGATTACATAGATAGCTCCATGTAACTTTTTTTCAGAATGCATGTGTATACATACACAAATGCACACATACACATGCGTAAAGCACAATGAAATGTTCCATGCTACCGAAGATATTTTCTCGGAACTTGGAAAGAATGAGAATTTCTATAAAGATAATTTTTTTAATTCATATTGGCATCATGGGAAGTATGTATGTGACCTCTAGAAGAAGTGAAAACATCTTAAAATATGACACATTTAAATAGACATTTTTTTTCTTAAAATATCATTACAAATGACATTACCATTTTAAAATCATATCCAGGCTGTTAATGGGAGAACATATTCTATATATGTTGCCTGGCCCTTTAATTTGGATTTCTGTCATTTTATGAAGCTTTATAGATTCTAGTGATCATAAGGATTTTTGATGTTTATGTAGTAGATTAATTATTTCTAAATATTTTGGAACCTGTGTAATTATTTTCATTTGTCTTTGAATGGAGGTTACAGTTGTGCCATTTCATTTTTGTAGAGCAAGAAGTACTAAAGTAATGCCATTTGAAAGTATAACTCAAAGATCTAGTTTCTTTGTTCATTATCCTTGTGATGGGAGCCATCTCTTTCTGGTATTTGTATGAGCTCAAAAGCTCAACTTCTTTATTAAAAATTGATCAAAATTTTTTGCTTAGTATTAATTTGCCTTTGTATTACTAGATTATTTTTAGGACACAAAGGTGGTAAGTGTTGTATAATTTCATAAAACTACTTTAGATAGAGGCATTGTTCCCTGTTGTACTTTAGTGTAATACATAATGATTATGAATCAGGGAATATAATATTTGACTTCGTATCTGAACTGTTTTCACTTTTCTTGAAGTTGTAAAGGAAGTTTTTAAGTACTTATCCCCCTTTTTAAAGAGGTGGATTTGTTCCCTTATAACATGGGACTACATGACACAATGATTGTGGGACTGAAGTGGAAGCTAGGCTCTGACACACACACAGACACATGCACTCACACACACTCACCCTTTGGCTCATTCTGTGAACCTAGAGTTGTTTATCTATCTAGAAGCAGCACATGCACAGTGGGAAGAGCACGAATCTAAATACTAGGAGGCCTGGCTTCTGTTCCTATCTCTGCCACTAACTTGATGTGTGATACTGGGCAAACCACTTAGCCCCTCTAGCCTCATCTTTTTTCCTCTGAAAAATGATGGATTTGGACCAGATGATCCGTGTTTCTTTCCAGCTTTGACATTTTATGTCCCTTAAATTTTCCTGAACTGGATTATTTATTTGTAAAATACATTTTGAACTTCGAAGAAAAAAAGTTCTGTGTAGCTAGTCATGAAGTTACAGTTTGGCAGCAAGTGGTTAGTATTCACCTCCTTTCTTATCTGGTTGTTTCTAGTATGAGACTAAGGGAAATGATGAGACGTTCCTTGAGAGCAGCGGGTTTGGGTAGACATGAAGCTGGAGCTTCATCTAGTGACCACCAAGATCCAGTTTCTCCCCCAATAGCTCCTCCCAGTTGGGTTCCTGACCCTCCTGCCATGGATCCTGGTAAGAGTTCTTATTTTTATATAGTGTTCAATATGTTAAAAGAAAAGAAACTGATGTCCTCTATGGGATAAAAAATGTTATTTATCTTTGCAATACCTTAATAAATAATTTTCGTAATCTAGCTACCAAATAATTTCTCTGAGAAAGGCATTAATTTTAAAATTTATTGAAATGCTAGAAATAGATTTTTTAAATCACTTCCGGCATCTCTTCTCTATTAAAATATTCTCTTTATATTCTTTTTTAAAAAAGTTAAACCCTTTATATGTTAATCAGAGTAGTCATTAATCTAAGTGGATTCATTTTATTGTATCTTTTTTAATCCATTTTGACCTCTGACTTGACCTCTGGCTAGCAGTAAAGCCTTAGGGTCAGTTAAGAGAGCAGTTTGTTAGGGATATGTTTTATATAATGATGTACATCCTGCTGTTCTGTTTACTGAAAGATGGTGACATTGATTTTATCCTGGCCCCCGCTGTGGGATCTCTTACCACAGCAGCGACTGGCACTGGTCAAGGACCAAGCACCTCCACCATCCCAGGTGAGAATCCACTGTTTATCTGCATAGGCATTATGAAAAAGAAGAGGGTTCGCTTTGCATATAGGCTTCTACATATACACATTTTACCTAAAGTTCTATTGTCTTGACTGGAAAAGTGTCTAATCTTCTCTAAATTAACATTTTACACTCTAGCAAAAATGTGGCATAGATGTAGGATATGCTTAGAATTTACTCAGGTTTGTGAAAGTATTCTGAACTTGAATTCTTTTAATGAAAATTACTCACGACTAATAATAGATTTTTTTCTTAACAAAATGATCTATTTAATCATTTAACTTAATATGTAATTCTGGCTTATATTTTATATAGCACAGATTTTGATGTTTTGTTACAAATCTCTTGTGTTTAATTACAGGTCCTTCCACAGAGCCGTCTGTAGTAGAGTCAAAGGATCGAAAGGCAAATGCTCACTTTATATTAAAATTGTTGTGCGACAGTGTTGTTCTTCAGCCTTATTTGCGAGAGCTCCTATCTGCCAAGTAAGACATTTTAATTTATTTTTCACTTTAAAATTCAATTTAAATTGTTATTTAAGTAACTCTTTGAAATGTTTTCATATGAAATACTAATTATTTCTTTATCTTAACATCATTTGTCTCTGAGAAATTTCTAATCTCATGTTCATTACCTGGTTCTCTAGCCTTTTGTTCAGAGTTGTTAAATCTTGCCATTATTTAATATACATTCAAAAATACAAATTTATTTACTTATTATCAAAAGCAAATTAGGTGGGGCTTATCTGCCAGTAACATATATTACGCATGCGCGCGTGACACTTTTACATCAGTCATATGTATTGAAATTAATGTCACCCAATCATGGGGCAGGTCAAGATTGTCCAGTCTTTTTGGCTGTGAATCAAAGGACTATGGCTTATTTTCATTTAATGCTTCTTAAATATAAAAGATGGTATTTTGTCTCAATATCAAATGAGTATAATTTATCATTTCCTAGGTTCATGAGCACAGTTATAAGAATAAGAGTCCCTCCACCTGAGTTTCAATTTTGCCTCTGCTACTGTGTGTGATAGTGGATAAATTACTTGACATCTCTGGGCCTTGATATTTTCCCCTTAAAATTAATGAATGAATTGCATTACATTACTAATATGATTCTTTTTCTCACTTGAACTATGATTCTGGGAAACATGATTTTAGTGTGTTCACTGTTGTTTCTAATGGCAGCAGCTACCTTTACACTAAATCATTAAATTATAAAAAGAATTGTCTACCTTGGACCACTCTCCTCTCAGTTTGCTGACTGCTGACATGCATCATGACAAAGATATAAGAATCTCAATCTGTTAGCATTTATAAAGAATCTACTATGTTCTAGGCACTATACTAGGTGCTGGGGATACAAATATAAAGAATGAAACTAACCCACTTCTCGTGGAAGACAAGTCATAGATGAAGCAGCCAGATAGCATAGGGCATAGAATGTTAGACTAGGAGTCAACTCTTACCTTTGGTGCTTACTAGCTAGGCAAGTCATTTAACTTTTGTCAGCTTTAGTTTCTTCATCTGTAACATGCACACAGTGCACACAGTTGTATACATTAAATGAGGTAATATATGTAAAGTGCTTTGCAAATTTTTTAAAATGCTCTAAACAAATGCTTTGTATTATATATGTATATAGAGAATAACTTCAGGTCAATAAAAACTTTGGGAAGGTGTCAGAAAATATTTAGATGGTGTTGCTTGAGCTGTGTCTGGAGTAGAAGAAGAGAGATTCTATAAGGATGAGATAAGGAGAGAATCCATATTTATATACACAGAAACTGTGCATCTTTCTACTTCTGCATTTCCTTGAATCTGATTTCATATTCAAACTGATATTTTAGGGTATTATCCCTGAGTTCTCTTTGTACATTTGGCTTTCCTTGCCCTTGTTTTTTAAAAAAATTCCAGCAGTAAATTATTTTCTCTTTAATTTGGTATTGAGACATTTGAATTTTCAATCATAATGTCTCCAATATTGTATGGAGAGTAATAGAGAAATGACAGCTTAGTATTCCTTATTTCTATTAATTCTACACCTATGCACATAACCATGAAGTAACCAGAAAAAAAGACTGAACTCTGTCATGTAGCATAGAAAGTACTAGGACTCAGAACCCAGACAGTGTTGGGCAGGTCATTTGATCTTTCTTGTACTGCAGTTTCCTCATTTGTTAAATGAGGGGTTAGAATCTGAAGCTGATCCAAAAGTTCTTTCCTAACCCTGAATCTTAGGACTTTAGAGAGATGAGAGAGTAGTAAGTTTTTTTAACAGTAATCCTTGAGGAGAAAGGAGACCCAGCAAATTTCCCCAGGAACTTCTTATCTACCACATCTATATAGTTAAGTTAAAGTATCTTGCGTTTGTAGTACATAACTTAATAAATTTATTTGAATTTAATTCTTTTGAAAAATATATTAAACATTTCAAGAATTAATTGAAATAGTTTGTTATAATATGATATTCTTCTTATCCTAGGGATGCAAGAGGTATGACACCATTTATGTCTGCAGTAAGTGGCCGAGCTTACCCTGCTGCAATCACCATCTTAGAAACAGCACAGAAAATTGCAAAAGGTAAATTTGTTTCATTTCCTATATGTACTGAGTTATTCCTGCATTTCATGTTAAAAAATTCTTGAGTACTTACATAATTTAATAGAACCTATTAAATTGATAATTACATTGTATAATGGGAAAATTTCTCTTTAGAAAGATTTTTCTTTTGTGAAATATATCTCTCTCAGCTCTCCTGACATCAGGAATGTAAATTTCTTAACATATTCTTTTCTTCCTCATTAGAATGTATGGGCTTAGCAGGTAGGGGTAATTTTAATCTTTGTATTGGTATACACAGTAAATAGCACATAGTACACATCTGATAAATGAGTTAATTATGGATAGCAATTAAGAAATAGAATTAGGTTTGTTTTTCTTTGACCTACTTTTCTATCCTGGACAGAGATATAGTAATATAGGAATATTTGAATTTACCTAATTACGTAGTGTTTCGACTCAACAGAGTTTAAGTAGCCTTAGTCAGGCCATAGGCTTACAAGTTCAATAAGTATATATAACTCAAATTTAACCTTCTTTTTTGCTACACAGCACCTTCTCCTTAAGAGAATCACTTCCCACACACTTGGCTCATTCATCTCTCTTCTTGCATTTTTCCAAATGTCTTTTGAGTTTGTGTCATCAGTGTTTCTCCCCATTATTGTTTACTGCCCATTTTCCACATTGTAAAGGAAGAGAGCTCTTTTATTCTCTTAGTAGCAGTAGTAAATGAGTACATGACTCCTTTTGTACTTACGTATTGCTTTGCCTTCTTTTGGATATTTTAACCTGATAAAGAAAGGTTCTGCCTTTCTTTAGTTATCTTTTAACTATCTTACTGTTAGTAATGGATTTGTAAGACAAATGATCCCAGTTCTTTTCATTTATGTGGTCTCCCCCTGTATATTTAAGATAACATGCTTATTACAGTATGTTCTCTTTAAAAATATTTTATTGATATATATTGTTTTTATCTCATATATTTACAGTTCTTCCTCCTTTTAATAATAAGGAAAAGTGAGTGTGTACTGGCTAAGCAAAATTTAGGTATATTAAAAACCCCACAAATTTAAGTTAGCAAAATTAACATTAAAAATTCATTATTATGTAGTATTCAAATATCAAAATCCATTCTTATAATTATCTTTCAACTATGTATACAAGGACAGAAACAGGAGGAGCATACAAAACCCATCCAAAGTGTCCCTCATCTAAATACTAAGCATCTCTGTAGCAAATAATCTTCTTTCAGAATTTTGCAGCTTATTGGTATATAAGCTATAATGACTTGTAGAAAAGGGAAAAAATGCTGTAGCTTTGTTCCCTCATGCTCCTTCCCCTCCTCCCTCTGATCCCTTAGGTAGAGAGAGGGTTTATTGATTTTCTCAATTTTTTTTTAAAATTCAAATTTATTTATTTAACTTTTTACATTCATTTTCACAAAATTTTGGGTCCCAAATTTTCTCCCCATTTATCCCCTCCCCCCACCCCAATACACCAAGCATTCTAAATTTCCCTATCACCAATCTGCCTTCTCTTCTATCATCCCTCCCTTCTCTTGTCCCCATCTTCTCTTTTGTCCTGTAGGGCTAAATGTCTTTCTATTCCCCATTCACTGTATTTCTTATTTCCTAGTAGCAACAACAATGCTCAACAGTTGTTCCTAAAACTTTGAGTTCCAAATTCTCCCCATCCCTCCCTCCCCACCCATTCCCTTTGGGAAGGCAGGCAATTCAATATAGGCCATATCTGTGTAGTTTTGCAAATGACTTCGATAACAGTTGTGTTGTGTAAGACTAACTATATTTCCCTCCATCCTATCCTGCCCCCCATTGTTTCTATTCTGTCTTTTGATCCTGTCCCTCCCCGAGTGTTGACTTCAAATTGCTCCCTCCTCCCTTCCTCATCCCCCCCCCCCCGTGCTTATCTCCTTCTCCCCCACTTTCCTATACTGTAAGATAGGTTTTCATACCAAAGTGAGTGTGCATTCTTTAGTCGAATGTGATGAGGGTAAACTTCATGTTTTTTTCTCAGCTCTCCTCTTTTTCCCTCCACTAAAAAGGCTCCTGCTTGCCTCTTGAATGAGATATAATTTACCCCATTCCATTTCACCCTCTCTCCTCCCACTACATTTCTCTCTCACCATTACCTTAATTTCTTTTCAGATATGGTCCCATCCTACTCAATTCACTCTGTGCTCTCTGTCTCTGTATGTGCATGCATGTGTGTATGTGTGTGTGTGTGGTCCCACCAACTATCCAGATACTGAAAAGTCTTAAGAGTTACAAATATTGTCTTTCCATGTAGGAATGTAAACAGTTCACTTTTGGTAAGTCCCTTATGAATTCTCTTTGCTGTTTACTTTTTCATGCTTCTTCTCATTCTTGTGCTTGAAAGTCAAATTTTCTTTTCAGCTCTGGTCTTTTCATCAAGAATGCTTGAAAGTCCTCTGTTTCATTGAAAGACCATATTTTCCCCTGAAGTATATACTCAGTTTTGCTGGGTAGGTGATTCTTTGTTTGAGTCCTAGTTCCTTTGACTTCTGGAATATCCTATTCCATGCCCTTCGATCCCTTAAGGTAGAAGCTGCTAGATCTTGAGTTATCCTGATTGTATTTCCACAGTACTGGAATTGTTTCTTTCTAGCTGCTTGCAAGATTTTCTCCTTGACCTGGGAATTCTGGAATTTGGCCACAATGTTCCTAGGGGTTTCTCTTTTTGGATCTCTTTCAGGCGGTGATCGATGGATTCCTTGAATACTTATTTTGCCCTCTGGTTCTAGAATCTCAGGGCAGTTTTCCTTGAGAATTTCCTGAAAGATGATTTCTAGGCTCTTTTTTTGATCATGGCTTTCAAGTAGTCCCATAATTCTTAAATTGTCTCTCCTGGATCTATTTTCCAGGTCAGTTGTTTTTCCCATGAGATATTTCACATTCTCTTCCATTTTTTCATTCTTTTGGTTTTGTTTGGTGATTTCTTGGTTTCTCAGAAAGTCATTAGACTCCATCCGTTCCATTTTAATTTTGAGAGAACTATTAAATTCAGTGAGCTTTTGAACCTCTTTTTCCATTTGGCTCATTCTGCTTTTGAAAGCATTCTTCTCCTCATTGGCTTTTTGAACCTCTTTTGCCAATTGAGTGAGCCTATTTTTCAAGGTGTTATTTTCTTCAGCATTTTTTTGGGTCTCCTTAGGAAGGTATTGACCCGTTTTTCATGCTTTTCTTGCATCTCTCTCATTTCTCTTCCCAGTTTTTCCTCCACCTGTCTAACTTGATTTTCAGAATCCTTTTTGAGCTCTTCCATGGCCTGAGCCCACTGGACATCCACCTCGGATGTCTGGGATAGAGAGGCCCCGACCTCCACGTCTTTCCCTGATGGGAAGCATTGTACTTCCTCATCAGCAATGAAAGGAGGAAGGAACATCTCTTCCCCAATAAAGTAGCTCTCTATGGTCTTATTTTTCTTCCTTTTTCTGCCAGTTACTTGACTTCTGAGATTCCTGTCCACCCCCGCCTAGATCTGCCCAGCTAGTGCTTGGGGTCTGAGATTCAAATGCTGCTTCCCAGCCTCAGGGCTTTCAGTGGTGGGCAAGGTTGCTATTCAATGTGAGCTTAAGTTTTGGTGCTTGGGTGAAGGCAGGGCCGCCCCCCAGGCTCAGTTCCCTCAGGGGGTTTATGCGGAGACTTTCAGTAATGGCCCTGAGCTCCTTCCTGCTCCAGGAGCTCCTGGCCACTGCTCCCTTCACTGCAGCCTTTGCCGCTGCCTCCTGAGGGGGCCGGAGTCACGGATTCACCCCGCTCCCCTCTCGGCCAGCCCAGACGTCTCTCTCACTGACCTGGAGCACCTGTGGGCGGAGGGACTTTTGCGGCCACCGGAGGTTCCATCCCTGAAGCCTGCTCAAATCTGCTCCTCTGGGGCCACGCGGCCAGGGCAGGGCTGGGGTGGGCTCCACTGTCCGGAGTGCGACGGACCCCTGGGGACAGCTTTCCAGGGCTCTCTGGCACGGAAATCTCTTCCACTGTGTTTCTGCGTGGCTTGCACTGCTCCAGAATTTGTGAGGAGTTCTTTTTACAGGAAATTTATGGGCTGTAGGTTCGGAGCTAGCATACGTGGGTCTTTCTACTCTGCCATCTTGGCTCCTCCCCCCGATTTTCTCAATTTATCATGAAACAAATATTTCCCCAATAAGACCTTTAACCTAAAATTTATAAATTTCTTCAAATGGAATAGTTAGCAAACATACAGTGTACATATAAAAATAAATTCTTTGTTATAAATATGCTTAGTCAGGCAAAAAGTATTCTCATCTTTTTAGATGAATTATTTAGCCTGCCTCTAATTGTATGCTGCTGCTATTTCATGATATGTCATAGTCTATGGCACTTGGTTGGATTTCATTCTGCATATTCTTTAGATTTTAATATGTAGTTGTTTCCTACATATTGTATGTTGGCTAACTATCTCATTTGAGGAAAGAACTGACAGTGATAGAATCCTTGTTCTCAATCCTTACAGCAGAGGCATCTTCAAGTGAAAAAGAAGATGATGTATTTATGGGAATGGTTTGTCCATCTGGCACAAATCCTGATGACTCTCCTTTATATGTCTTGTGTTGCAATGATACATGTAGTTTTACCTGGACTGGAACAGAGCACATTAATCAGGTAAGTAATAATATGTGGCTTGGAATCTGAAATGTTAACTTTAATGCAGGATTAGGATGAAAAAATAATACTAATTCTCTAGTCAGAATTTTCTTGTCTTATATTCTCCCTTCACAGTTGGAATTCATAATCTGGGTACCAAACAAGCAAATAATTTTCAGATTTTGTATTTAAAATTTTCACCAAAAGGAATTACTGCATTTCCATGTTTAAATGATTCGTGATTTTATCTCTTGGAATTTGTAACCCAGCCATACCTTGATAGCCTTTGTGATTTGATTTGCTTCCTCTGGGGAAAAAGAAGAAAAAGAATGGGGGGAAAATCACCTGGTTTAATAGCTGGTTGTAGGCCTCAGAAACATTATTTTAAAAATATTTTCCTATTTGAGAATAGGGCAGGTTATGTATTACACTTTACGGAAGGCTGTGTTGACAAAATCTGAGTTCATGCAGTACATTGTTACAGTTTAAAGACTGGTAATATCAGGTCTACAGAACCTAGTTAGGTAATTTGATGTGTATGTATGACTTTCCTTACAGCATGCATAGCACTATTTTCACAAAACTGAATGTTTTTTAAAGTTCTGGTTTTAATACTGCATTTCTTTGTGTGTAATATGTACAATAATGACTTTCCACAGTGGTACAGTGGAAAAAAGAGATTAATTTGGAGTCTGAGAACCCAGACTCAAATTCCCCTTTTGTAGTGTACTTTATATGATTTATGACAAGTTACTGAACGTCCAGGATCCAAGTTTCCTTGGAGGTGATAAGGGTCTATGATCCTATGATTGAGTTTTACCCTCATTACAGCTTAAGGTTGTCAAGCCAATGAAAAAAGGTAGTTGACATTCATTGTCTCTTATAGCCATACAACTTTAAAAAACTTAATTGTTATTTTTATGTTATACATTTTGATTTTAGGATATTTTTGAGTGTCGAACTTGTGGATTATTAGAATCACTTTGCTGTTGTACAGAATGTGCAAGAGTTTGTCATAAAGGTCATGATTACAAGTAAGTATTAGTCTTAATTTTTCTAGAGCCTCCCATTACCAGTTTGCTTTAAATATTGGTGCAATTGATTAGACTGCTTAGACTTGACATGGCAGGCATCACAGTCACCCTTTCTCTAGGAGTTGTATGTGATCACCCAGTTGTGCAGGGCATACAGCTCTGATGCCTCTTCGTCTTATATATCCAGTAGTTTTTAGTGCATATTTGAAAATGGACTCACAAGTTCCATGGGATTCTTCATATTTAATGCATACCTATTCCAATGACATTTACTTGAGAAATATTTTTAGAACTTTATTTTAAAGACTTCTGTATGGGTTCTTTCTAGACTCAAAAGAACTTCTCCGACAGCTTACTGTGATTGCTGGGAGAAGTGCAAATGCAAAACCCTCATTGCTGGGCAAAAATCTGCGCGTCTTGATCTGCTTTATCGGCTGCTTACCACCACTAACCTGGTCACTTTGCCAAACAGCAGGCAAGTATAGAAATCAGTGTGCACACAAATAGCTTGGTCTCATTTATATTTACATATACACCATCAAATAATAATGGGTGGTATTTGTAGGTATCTTTTTCTGTTTTTGTTTTATGTGTCTCCTTGGCTCTCTTACTCCCTAGGGGAGAACACCTTCTGCTATTTTTAGTCCAGACTGTGGCCAGACAGACAGTGGAACACTGTCAGTATCGGCCACCTAGAATCCGAGAAGACCGTAACCGGAAAACAGCAAATCCTGAGGGTGAGCAAGATGCAGTTTTTGGTTGAAGGGTAAAAAGTAAACCCTAGGTCCCCATCACTCTCACTTGTCCTTTCACTTTCTTCTAGATTCAGATATGCCTGATCATGATTTAGAGCCACCAAGATTTGCTCAGCTTGCTTTGGAGAGGGTTCTACAGGACTGGAATGCCCTGAAATCTATGATTATGTTTGGTTCACAAGAGAATAAAGATCCGTATGTGCTGATCAGTCAATTTTCATTTTAGTAATTTGTATTTACACAAGTTACACACTTGAATGTAATTTTTCTATCTTTTTCTTCAAGTCTCAGTGCCAGCAGTAGAATAGGTCACCTTCTGCCTGAAGAACAAGTATACCTTAATCAGCAAAGTGGCACAATTCGGTTGGATTGTTTCACACACTGCCTTATAGTTAAGTGTACAGCAGACATTTTGGTGAGTAACTTGAATGCTTACTTTGACACCTTTTAAGTGTTACTTTAAAATTTTGTTAGGAACTTTTTTTGTCTAAAATATTAACTTTACAAGTCTGTTCCTGTTTGCTTTGAAAAATGCTACCAATCCAAGCAGTAAAGCAGTAAGCCTAGTAAATAAACCACAGAATTTGGGATCGGAAGTTTTGGGCTGATCAATCTGTCATCAGGCATCTATTAAATATTCTCTGTGTGCCAGGCACTTGTGCTGTGCCCTGGAAATACGGAAAGACAAAGATGAAACTGTTTCCCCTTCAGGAGCTTACAGAAAAGGGATTTGTACTTGTATGGATATTTATAATGCATAAAATATAAATAGGAGGAAATTTCAAGGGGGACAGAGTAGCTAACCAGGAAGAGGCCTCTTGTAATGAAGTGTTGCTTGAACTGCACTTAGGGGTTCTAGGTGGCTTAATTTAAAGTTAAACAGAAGCTTCCTTTTTTTGGACTTAATGACATTCTTCTGAGGTAGATATTCAGTACCTTTTCCAAATTACTATACCATTGTGAAGTGTATTTTTAAGTACCCTGCAGAGCCTCAAGATTATTATGTGTATCACTTATCATCATATTGTAGATGTAGGTGCTGTAGGGAAGATTGAACTGAAGCTATACTTCTCCTTTACACATCCCCTGGAAGGTGTTTTTGGTTTGTTTTTTAAATAATTTTTAGTAGTGTTCTTTTGTGGTTGTTTTATTATAGGTTTTCTTTCCCTATTTGCAATAAATACCCTTCTAAAACTGGCTTTCAGCAGCTTTCCCCTCCCCAACCCTTCTCTCCAGCACCAAAAAAAACAACAAAAACCAAAACCCATAACTGTTAATTTGTGGATTCCAACTTAGATGAGTTCTGTTTAATCAGAGTGCTTTCTTATCATATGACTAATGGCCAATTTTCAGAATTCTTTTATGGTTGAATTTGACTTTTTTTATTTGAAGCATTGTTCAAATGAAAACCCTATGCTGTGTTTTATAATAGTGCTGAATAAAGATAAAGAGGGGAATTTCATAGCATTTGTAGAGTGGTTATAATTGGAGCACTTTGTTTAGCTTTTAGATACACTGCTTGGTACTCTTGTGAAAGAACTACAAAATAAATACACACCTGGTCGTAGAGAGGAAGCTATTGCTGTTACAATGAGGTTTCTGCGTTCAGTGGCAAGAGTTTTTGTCATTCTTAGTGTGGAAATGGCCTCATCCAAAAAGAAAAAGTAAGAATCTGTTTACTTTCAGTATTCTTTTGTGGATTTTTTTGGCATGTAGTTTTTAGTTTGTTGGTTAAATTCAAAGGATTATAAAATCATTTTATTCTTATTTTTTTTAGCAACTTTATTCCACAGCCAATTGGGAAGTGTAAGCGAGTATTTCAAGCATTGTTGCCATATGCTGTGGAAGAATTGTGTAATGTAGCAGAATCCTTGATTATTCCAGTTAGGATGGGGATTGCTCGTCCTACTGCTCCTTTTACTCTGGCTAGTACGAGTATAGATGCCATGCAGGGCAGTGAAGAGCTCTTTTCTGTGGAGCCTCTACCACCAAGGCCATCATCGGACCAGTCTAACAGGTAAATTTCATTTCTGGTGCCTCTTCTCAGTTATCACATTCGCTGGGTTCCAGCAGCAGTAGTCTTCTGAATTCCATTTGTCGTCATTATTTTTTATGTTACACGCATCTTAAACTGTTGGCTTGACTTGGCTATATAACTGCCCAGACAGGGAAAGGTGAAGTAACAGCATATATATGTTAAATATCTGTATAACCTGAATGGTCTTATTGAAAAAATCTTCTGTGTATTACCTTTTCTGTATCTCTTCATCTTGGAGATATGCTGCATGGGTTCACCTGGAAAGAAATGGAAACTCAGATGCTTATTTATCTTCATTTACTTCATTTAACTACAGTTTCCCTTGCCCAGAGTCAGAGCAGAAAGAATTTTTAAAAAAAACAGAAAAAACATAGTAACTGAATCATGGTCCAAAGATGACTGATGTTGAGGCTTTAAGTCCCTCTCCACTCCAGTCCATTGTCCACACAACTGCCAAAGTGATACCCCTCAAACACAGAGGTGGCCGTGTTACTTCTCTGCTTGTTACGCTCTCATGCTTCGACTCCCTGTTAACCTCTAGAGTCAAAGATAAAGTCCTCTCTTTGACATTTAAAGCCCTTAATAACCTAGTCCCATCCTACTTTATTCCCTTTGATATATACTAAGATCCAACCAAACTGGTCTTTTTATTCCTAAAAAGTGGTGCTCCATTGTCCACTTTTGACTTAAAAGGTCCTCAGAGGGCAAGTGCTGTTTACCTTTTGTCTTGACAATTCCAGTTAATGCCTGATAAATGCCTAATGATTGTTTGGTAAGCGCAAATGGGCAACTTCTGATCATATAATTCTATGTCCTTCCCTCATCCTGTTGTTCACAGATAACATCCTTTTGTGGGCATTCTACAAAGTTTGAAGATGGTGTTAAAAGCTTGTGTTCTAGACGTAGAAAGATGTGGATACTTTGTTTAGTAGGTTCCTTAGGGCCATTTTGTTTAGACCTCACTCATTTCACATTTTTATCAAATAAAGTGGCAAGTTCCCAGTGTTGAAATATCACATTAATGTTACCTGGCTATTTGCTAGCAAGTAGTAAGTTTTTAACTAGTTCCATCAAGTTTGCTTGGAATTTTACTTCCCTTTTCACATGGTACTCATCCTGTGCTTAGTTTTCCAAGAATCACTTTTTAGTTCATCTTTTATAATGAAGGCATTTTTGTCCTTAATGGTTTCTAATTACATCAGGCCTTCTTCTTGTGCAGAGGTTCCCAAAGTGTATGTCACTGCCCTTGGGGGTGGGGGGTCCTGGAATGATTTTGGGTGCAGGAGGGGGTGGTGGTAGCCTCTGGCAGAATTGGGGGGTGTTGAATAAAAATAAGGGGGAGTTAGAAACATAAGCGATAAGAACATTTTAAATGTTTCATCTTTTGTTAAAAGTTGTAATGATAACATAATTTTCTAAATAAACACCCAGAATGCAAGTTATAACCAATCAGTGGTCAAGCCAACAGGTCTTAACAAGCAAGTGTTGGTAGGTGAGCATGTCCCACATTGTCAGGCAGTCCAGCATGCAAAGGCAGGAATGTTTGCATGTAATGACTTGTTGACAGTGCATTACAGTTAAATGGCTCAATATTGCATCATCACAATTTCAACACAGGAAAAAATCCACCAATTTACAATATGTTATTAAATTTAAGATGCATCATTTAATAGATATATACATATATTTGAAATTTGCATCATTAAAAGAAAACTAGTAAAGACAGTTGATTTCTAGAGGGGTGCTGAGTAATTTTTTTTTAAAAGGGGGCAGTAGGCCAAATAAGTTTGGGAACCTCTGTTCTTGTGGATGACTAGGTTTTCTGTTTGAAACCTCTGTTCTTGTGAATGACTCAAGATGACTAGGTTTTCTGTTTGAAAAAAAAAAAAAGCCAGGAAAAAAATATTTTTTTGTATCTACAAGAGATAGCACATGTAAAGTGCTATATAAATGCTAAGTATCATTGTTTTCACAAAACAGAAATGGAGTTAATAAAATAAAACTCCATGGAGAAATTTGTTTTATGTTAGTAAAACAACAAATGTATAAAAATCTTTCAGTTTACATTAGCAAACATTTAGCATCTATTGTGTGCGTATTTCAGATAGGATGATTTACATTATCCTTCTATAAATGATGCAGATTCATTTGTAGTAATCACATTTTGTGTAATTAAATGGTAACATTGCTTAAAAGTATTCACTTCTATCCTATAAATTAAACATTAGAGTGTATCCTTTTTTACATCTGGAACATCTTTGGGTTTTGCAGGCTGTTTTTAATCGTGAAAATGGAGAATAATATTCTGGAGGTATCATTCTGTCTAGAGCCTTCATGGTCTTTTTGATAAGAGTTGAAGCATAAACATGAAATGAGACTTCATAATTATTTCCGACAAACACAGATTATTTCGCAACATTGTTTTGTTTACTGAGCTTCCAGAATGCAAGTCTCACATTGAAATTTTGTTAGGAAAAGAAAAATTTCATGTTAAATAGTACAAAAATAGTAAATAGGCCTGATGATACCATCCTATTAATCAGTGTACATTTATTAAACTCCCATGATGTACATGCCACTGTGTTAGTCTGGAGGGACAAATACAAATCATGAGACATCCCATGCTCTCAAGGAGCTTACATTCTTTCAAAGATGACAACATGTATGTATCTGAACATACAGCTCTCTTAAATACTTAGAGCAAAATGCATAGGATTTAGGGTGGGCAGCTACTAGGGATCAAGAACAGTTTTCTAATGGAAGTAGTGTTTTGGAAGGGGAGAAGCATTTATTGGGTGCCAGTGCTTTAACAACAAATCTGCTAGGTAGATGCTCTTATTATCCCTCTTTTATAGTTGAAGAAACTGGAGCCAATAGTTGTTAACTGACTTACGCAAGATCATACAGACTGTAAATGTCTGAGGTTTCTCTGACTCCAGGCCTGGTGCGGGCTCTCCACTTGGCCACCTTTCTTCCCTAAGAGAATGCATTCCAACCAGAGGAGTGCTTAGAGGAAGGACGGTGAAGCAGGAAATGGAAGACTGTGTTTTAGGAATAAAAAAATAATCAGTTGGATGACACATACAGTGTCATTAGGGGAATGATGCATAATGAGACTTGAAAAAAACAGATTTGAGTCTAATTTTGAACCGATCTAAACAGAGGAGTTTATAGAGGCTACCATGGACCCATTAGAATTTGAGGAGGTGAGGGTAATGATTAAATCTACTGAAGGCAAATCATTTTTGTAGCTGTGTGTAGAGTGGGTTGACTAGAGAAAACAATTATTACCTAAAGTCATAGCTATGTGAATTGAGAGAAGGGGTCAGATTGGAGAGGTGTGAAAGTAGAAATGGTAAGATTTGATGACTGACTAGATATATGGGATGAGAGGCTGAGAATCAATGCAAAATTTAAACTTGATAAATTAAAATGTTTGGTACCTTCAGCAGAGATGGGGAAATTTTAAAGCGGGGGTTGTGGGAAAGTCAATGAGTTGTGTTTAAGACATACCAAATTTGAGATATTTCAAGGACATCCAGTTTGAAATGTCCAATAGGCAGTTGTGGATGTAGGACTGAATCTCAAGGAAGATCTAGGGCTACTGACATGTAGATCTTTAAGTCATCCGTGTAGTGACAATAATTAAATGAATAGATCCCCAAGAGATATTTTAGAGAGAAATGAAAAGTCCCAGAACAGAACTCTGGGAAAATACTCACAATTAGGGGGCATAATGTAGATAATGAGCCAGCAGAGGAGACTGAGTAGTGTTCAGAAAGTGAAAGGAGATCCAAGAGAATATGTCATGAAAACCCAGAGAGGAAAAAGTACTCCCCATCCTCCCCTGAGATCTTTTTATTTTTTGCTGTAATTACATATTGAACTTAACCTACTCCAAATTACCACTAAAAATTGGAATACAAATTTAGTGTAGCTTTTTTTATACTAAACTTATAATCCTATTCTGAAACCTTAATTTATTGTGATACGGAAATGACCTTGAGATCTAGAAAGCTTTACCAATATAGAATAATGTCTCCCAGAAATAGCTAAAATGGTGTCTTCTAAGAATCTAGTGATTGATGAAAAATCTGTTACTAGTCAGTGAAAGATTAACTAGTCAATGATCAATTCCTTTAGTTGTGTCAAAAACTACTAAAAAAAAATAACTTACAAGTATCATGGAATACCACTTAAGTTTTCTGACAGGCAATTCATTGTTCATTGATGACCTTAGACACTTAGTTGTGGGAGCCTGTGGTTGACTCAGTTTCCTCATCTGTAAAATGAGCTGCAGAAGGAAGTGGCAAACCACTCCATTATCTTTGCCAGGAAAACCCCAAATGAGGTCATAAAAAAGTTGCATATGGCTGAAAAACAACTGTGAACAACTCATTTGTGGTGAGAAGATTGTTTCTTAAGGTGCTATGATCTCCATCTGGAATAGATGTGCCCTCACTGACAAAACTACTGTCTTAAGAAGTATTCAGGTACTAACTTGAGATAGTGTGAAGGTCATGAAAATCTTAATACCCATGAAGAAACTGAGGTTGCCCATCAGAGAAATTACAACTATTTCTGAGATTGGAAAATTGTTTTCTCACATATTTGTGATAAGTAACACCATTTTTTCTATTGATATAAATTTGCATCCCCTGTTTATAGATTATCAGAGTTAATTTAACATTTCCCAAATCCGTCAATAAGCATTTAAGTCTATCTGTGCCAGGCACTGTGCTTGGGATACTAGTATAAAGAAGGAAATAATATCTTTTATCAGGGGACTTTTGGGGAAGTTTTGAGGCAAACATCAATTTCTGCCGTAAAATACTTAATATGAAATTGTTATTAAATACTGTGGGACAATTTTTTAGTATAAAAATTATCTTAATCACTTTCTCACCCCAGTTCTTCCACACTTTCAATTTTATGTAGATGTTTAATACAGTTATACTTATTGGGCTGATTTATGTTTTCTTTCTGTATATTCCAAGACATATAAATACTGTTGTGAGGTCAGATTAGTGATGGGCATATTATATAGATTGTTGCCTCCATGAGTTTAAAACACTGTGTTTAAAATACATTTATTGAGATATTTATTTAACATATAATACCTGTGGGTTTTTTTTTAAGTGTTCTGTAGTGCTTACAATTGACTACAAGTGGAGTCTGAATATAGAATATCTAATTTCTAGACCATTATCTTTCTCTTATGAGCCAAAATATACTTTCTTAACAGTAATTTGAAATGTCATCTGTTTATATTAGTACCGTATTTAAACTTCTCTAATTTCTTACAGTTCTAGTCAATCTCAGTCATCTTACATCATAAGGAATCCTCAACAGAGACGTATTAGTCAATCCCAACCTGTTCGAGGAAGAGATGAAGAGCAAGATGATATTGTTTCAGCAGATGTGGAAGAGGTTGTCTTAATTTATCAGATGAAGTTCTTAAAATTTATTTGGCTTATTAGGATAATAGTGTTATCTTATCTAGAAATGAATCAGATATCTTGTTGACTAATAGTTAAACTTCAACTTTCTGGTATAATCATCATACATATTATTAAATACCTGGTATCCTTAATTCATGACCTGGTAGAAAATGTTTTGAGTTAAAAGTATTAGAGCATCTTTAATATTTGAATCACTTGTATCTTTCTAGAACATGTTGACTGAGGATAAATACTGGTGAACTTGATTTTAACTTATTATTATAAAAACAATGTCTTTCCAATAGTTAAAAAAGACCTTCACTTTCTGAAACAGTTATTAGTGGTAGTGTTCACTTTCAGTACGTCAGTATACATTCAGTTTTTAACATAAAATGTTTTCATTTGCGTAATTATTATTAAACGAACATTAGTATTAATGCAGTTTTATAATGGATACTGTTGTCATTTGTCTAAAAATAAGACTTTGGGTTTAGGTTGAGGTGGTGGAAGGTGTTGCTGGAGAAGAAGATCATCATGATGAGCAGGAAGAGCATGGAGAAGAAAATGCTGAAGCGGAGGGCCAGCATGATGAGCATGATGAAGACGGTATGAGGCCGCTTGGTTGGGTTCTGTCCTGCAGTGCTGGCTGGCAGAGTGAGGAGAGGGACTTAGTATTTCATGTTAACAGAACACTTCAAAAATGGAATCGTTTTGTTAAAATGGATGGAATAGAGAACGTAAGATTGAAGGATCTTAGGAATATCTTGTATACAAACCCTTATATAGTTCTTCACATCAATTAAAGTAACATTACATGTACTTGCATGTGTTTGTGTGTGTATATATGTGTGTGTTTGTGTGTGTGTATATATGTGTGTGTATATGTATATATACACACACATTTATGTTCAGATCCTTGTTTTTGTTCATTTCTAAACTCTTTGAGCTTATAGTTGCCTGTCACTTATTAAGATTGATGCTATTTATTTCCACCTTATTCTCTCACTGTTTCTTTTCCTTGATGTTTTCTCTTTTCCTGTGTCTTATGGTCTCTAATTTGATTTCATAGAATGACTGATATATCTCCTTTAAAATATTTTTAGGGAGTGATATGGAACTAGATTTATTAGCAGCAGCTGAAACAGAAAGTGACAGTGAGAGTAACCACAGCAACCAAGATAACGCTAGTGGGCGAAGAAGTGTTGTGACTGCAGCTACTGCAGGTTCAGAAGCAGGTATGTTGTCTCATCTCAGCTTCTCTTTGCCTTTTTCATGCTGAGCATACCTTACTGGTTCCAAAATACATCAGAACCCCAAAATGAGAGGGATGTCTTTGCAATTTTTTTCAAAAGATTTATTCTGAAAAAGTAATTTCATGAATTATATTAATGTTGATGTAAAAGTTAAGTTCAAAGAAATGATGTTTAATTCATTGTTATGGTCATTTGTTTTCATCACTTTTTTTGCCTCTTGTATATCATGTTATCCGTATCAGCCATAGAATTTGGAAGAATGTTGGAGAGGGGGTAAGGGTGATAAATCTGGAAATTAACTTTCCTATGCACTTTAAAAAAAAGTTGTACAGCTTTGTTATTGTGTCAAGAACAGCTAATTTGAATCTGTTCTTTAAAAACTTTCCATAAAGGACTTAAACAAAGTCATATTAAAGACTTGTAGAAGTTACTTATTCCCATTTAGAAAAATTACTCTAAATGGTTTTGAGGATCCATTCTTACTCTTAAGACTTTGGATGACCTACAAATGAATCTTATTAGCATTAGTCTTTTATTTTTCTGTTTTTTAGTTTTTAAACTTATTTTTAACTTAATTATGAAATAAGAAGAAAGATTGTCATGCAGAGCATGAGAGAATTTAATATAAAACAATAAATTTCCATTTCAAGAAACACCTATACAATAAGTACTACACATTGTTTTCAAAGCTGTACAGCTTTCTCTGCTTCCTTGTAGGTTTTCTTTTGTTCTCTGCTGTGTATTTTTTATTTTATTTTATGCTTTTCCCCTATTCCTCTCCCCCCAAAGAAGGCTATACCGTGAAGTGTAGGTGGATACAAAATGTTATGAGTTTATATTCATGTAGTTCCTGCATCTGTTTTGGCAGATATACTCCTAGGTATTTTATACTGTCTAGTTTTTCAAATGGTCTAAAACAATGTTGAGTAATATGTTTGACAGATTTGTAGTTTCCCTGTTTATTTCTCTTTTAGCTTTAACTTTGTCTGAAATTATGATTACTATCCCTGCTTTTTTTATATAATACATTTTACATATTTATATAATTCATTTTACTCCTAACTTCTTTTATATTTGTGTGTATCTCTCATTTTTATAGCTTTTCCTAAAGCAACATATTGTTGAATTCATATTTTTAATCTGCTATCAGTTTCCATTTGAAGGGTAAATTCACCCCATTCACATTCTAAGTTATAGTTACTTGCATATTTTCCTCCCTATTTTTCCTCACTATCCTTCTCACCCTATTTAAGTTCTTCTAAGAAATCTTTTGTGCTTGGGACCATTTGATGTTTCTCATTGAAAAAGAAGTGACTTTTTTTTTATCTCTGTTATCTTCCTCTGAATATGAACACACATCTTCTCTATTCCCAGAGTAGTTATCTGTGTTGAGTTCTTTCTTCTTTGGTTGGTTATTTTTCTTTTATTTTTTGCAGCTGTTAGTGTGATCAGGTTGTAGTGCTCCAAGCCTCAGGCCCTTCTTACTGTTATTTTCTGAGATCTGTGCTGGATGCCAACTTTGTGCTTTCCTCCCCACTTTCTAAGCCACAGCTAGAGCTCCTGCTCCCTGTGGTCCCTCTGGTGGCTGCAAACTACAGCTGTCCTCTCTATCCTGGAACTGAAAACAGGGACTCTGCCCTCTTGAAAGTGCCTGTAGTCAGCACAGTCCGCTCCCCTCTGCACTCTCTAAATGAGTGCTAGCTCCTTCTCCCCCAGCCACAGCCTGGGATGCATCTGATCAGCACAATTGTGCTGGGCATCCTTGGGCAGTGTAAAGTCCTTCAATCTTTTCCTCAGCCATCAGACCCCCATGCTATATATGAGTTAAAAGTTTCTGAGACTGTCTTCCCTCTCCAGCTGACTCCCGGGCTTGTTATTTATTCATTCTGCAGAGTTGGCCTGGAGGTGTTCGCACTTCACATGTATCTGGTCTTTCCTGGGGTCTTCTTAGGTTGTCTTAGGAGAACATCTGCTTTACCATGACTTTTGTTTATTTGTACTTCTCTGTAATTGCTCTGAGGCAATGTTCTGTCTTTTTCTCTGGAGGAAATTTGAAGAACCAAAAGTTTCTGACTCTTATCTTCCCAGAATCCTCTCCTAGTACTAATCTTTCATGAGAGAAGAGCACCAGGCCTCTATATTTTTTCAAAATTTGTATTATTTGATATTTTTCGGTTTCATTAAACTTGTCCGTTGTCCCCATTTTCTATAGTTTTTATAAAAAGACAGACTCTCTGTTATTAAGGGGAACGGGGTACTTTGTAGAGGCAGAAGAGAGCACAGTTGAGATCTCATTGGATTTTGGTGAAAAGCTAAATTGGATGGTAAATGACTATACTAGCTCTTGCATTGGTATGTTTAAGGGAGCCATAGAATGAGGGAAATGATAGAACATGACTTTGGAATGAACAGTGAGCCAGTGGAGAAAGTATAGTGGTTAGACCACTTGAGACTAAGACTGCATAGGATACACCCTGACTTGGATGTTGTGTTTTGGTTCATCTCTCTTAATTCTGTACAGTTTGTGGGTGAAGTAGAGAAGTTAGTAAAGAATAACACCATGTTAAAACTCTTGGTCAAACTCTTAACTGTCTGAATTTTACCAGATAAGCTTACTTTTTTTCCCCAAATCTTTGTCACCTTTAAAGGTTGCTTAATGGTAGTCATCATATGTATTACTTAGGCACAATTTTTGATGTTTTTAATTGAGTATTTTCATTGCTGATTGCATTTTCTCAGTTTTTTTTTTAATGAAGTAAAGAACTTATCCTATAGTGTTCCTTCAAAAGCTTCTTAAAACAGGCCTCTTTTTTTCCCCTTTATCTGACCTGACATCTGACAGTGAATGACACACATGGTCATTTACATTACTTTTCTCTTTCCCTATTAATTGTAATAACAATTTAGATTTACATGACACTTTTGCATTTGCAAAGTGATTTCCTTCCAGTAACTCTCTGAAAGAATAGCTAAATATTTTCCCCTCATTTTCTACAGATAAAGAGCTAAGGCATAGGGAAGCCCATCCAGTTAGTGAATAGTTTGTGGCTCCTAAGTGACGAGATGATGCTCAACTCCAGGTGCATGTGCTCCATCTACATCATCTCATATGTTTTAGTGTAGTTAATAATTGCTATTTTAAAAATTCAACTCATAACTACATCTAAGCCCAATGGATAGATGTCTTATTTTGTAACAGTGACTCATTTATACCATCTACAAAACATGGTCAACTTTTAGACAGATGCAGTCACTACTATCTCACCAACAGACTAGTGTCACTTTGCACAAGGTTAAATAATTTAGAGAAGAAAAGTTGTGAAGTATCTTAAATTTCTTTTTACTTCCTGAGGTCTCGATTTAAATCATAGCTTTTCTTCATATGGTATTAAGAACATGGTTGTCAGCTGCCTTTAGGTTTTCTTTAAAACTCATTTTTGGGGAAAAGAACAGCCTAAATCTGACCAATATTGAATTGCTTAGTCTCAGTTAATGAGATAACGATAACTTCATTCTAAAGGTCATCTAGTATTAGAGAAATTATTTCAGCTTTATATTCCCAATCATGCATTGATTTATTTTCGGTTTTTAATAAATAAACATTTATTTGCCATTGGTTTTATGGGCTGCTGGTGAGAGTCTGAGGATTCTGCTGTACATATATCTATATATCTTTTCTTAAAAGTGAATATGCTGTAATAGCAAAATCATTTCATTTAAGTCTACCAACAAATCCAGGACATTTTTTTTTTCATTTTAATAAATTTAGGTGCCAGCAGTGTACCTGCCTTTTTTTCTGAAGATGACTCTCAGTCCAATGACTCCAGTGATTCAGACAGTAGCAGTAGCCAGAGTGATGACATAGAGCAGGAAACATTTATGCTTGATGAGCCCCTGGAAAGAACTACAAATAGTTCTCATGCTAATGGTGCCGCCCAGGCACCCCGTTCTATGCAGTGGGCTGTACGCAACACCCAAAATCAGAGAACTACCAGCACAACTCCTTCCAGTACATCAGCACCAGCAGGCAAGTCTGAATGCTGTGTTTTCTAATTAGTGATTGAATACTTTTTTTAATAAAACATTTTTATCCTGGAAAAAAATGAAATCTTAATAGTTTGTTTTATGACTTGAGTTTTAAAAACAAACCTGTTTCCATAGATTATAGTAGTTCTTTGTTCCCAAGAAAGAAATGAACATTATGAACGCTATCTTCATTGAACGTTCTGAGATTGGTACAGATAGATTTGTTGTGGGAATTTTAATATTACATAATAAATATGTATAGAACTCGAGAAATATAATGATCAATAATGGATAGCTCATTGTGGATATTTTTCTTTCTTTTAGCTAGTTCAGCAGGCTTGATTTATATTGATCCATCCAACTTACGCCGTAGTGGTACCATCAGTACGAGTGCTGCAGCTGCTGCAGCTGCTCTTGAAGCTAGCAATGCCAGCAGCTACTTAACATCTGCAAGCAGTTTAGCAAGGGCGTATAGCATTGTCATCAGACAGATCTCTGACTTGATGGGTCTTATTCCCAAATACAACCACCTTGTATACTCTCAGATCCCAGCAGCTGTGAAACTGACTTATCAAGATGCAGTAAACTTACAGGTATGAATCAACTTAAAATGCATATTGTTTTTTTTCCATCTACTACTATTACGATAACTATGTAAATTAATAAAATGTCAGCATGCATATTACTGAGTCATCTAATAAATACGTAAAACAGTCTTTCAGACTATAAATATATCTCTTGAATTAGCCTCGCTCTGTCTGATTTCATTGGATCATTTTCTTCTTGTTTTTTGTTTTTGAATAGAATTATGTAGAAGAAAAGCTGATTCCTACATGGAATTGGATGGTCAGTATTATGGATTCTACAGAAGCCCAGTTGCGTTATGGTTCTGCATTAGCATCTGCTGGTGATCCTGGGCATCCGAATCACCCTCTTCATGCTTCTCAGAATTCAACCAGGAGAGAAAGAATGACTGCTCGTGAGGAGGCTAGTTTAAGAACGTTGGAGGGCAGACGGTATGAAGGCTTTTTTTTTTTTAAATGTTCTCCCTACTTTTGAAAGAAACACTTTGTAGACTGGACTAAAAATATTTTTTTTAATTCTCCATATTAATAGTGTAAATTTGCTTGGAATTAAGAAAACAAGTATTTATGTTTGACTACTTTAAAATTTAAGGTATGGGGTTATAATAAAATGGTATAATTATGTCCTAGACTTTCCTTGACTTTTCCATCTGTCTTAAAAGGGATTATTTACCAGCCCCAAATGAGCTTCTCCAGTAATAGTAGTACATGTATCTGTACTGGTAGCAAATGGTCTTTGTAGTGAAGTATAGAGGGATAGAATCAATTATTATTCAGTGGTTTGAGTTAAGGAATATCTTTCATAAATATGCTTTTCTAAGCACTTTATTATGTGCAAAGCATTGTCTGAGTGCTTAGAGAGAGAAAAAACTATGAACTATCACATTGCCTTTCATCATAGAACTTATACAGCTTTATTGAAGAATAAGTATTTATAAAGTAAAAAAGAAGAAGAGAATGTAAGTATTTGTAAAGGGCCTATTATGTACTGGATACTGTGCTAAACACTTTTTATAGCTGTTTTCTCATTTGATCCTTACAACATCCCTATCCCCATTTTACAATTGAGGACAGGACACTAAGGTAAACAAAAGGTTAAGTGTCTGGGTCCAGATTTGAACTCACGTCTTCCTGACATCAAGCTGAGCACCCTCTCCACTGTGCCACCAGCTGCTGCAGGAAAGATCATTTCCAGTTTGGGAAGAGAGATTGTGTCACAGGTTGAGTGTTTGTCCTTGGAGAATACCCTCCATACATACTCAGAGGAGGTGCAATATTGTTTTGTCATGTAGCCTCTTCTGTGCTACTCTTGTGTCTTCCCATACATTTGCCAAGGATAGTTTGAATGCACTTCTTTGTATTGATGGGAAAAAACAACGTATTTAGCCCTAATATTATGTTTGATTCTCCACAGAATACAGTCATACAAAATATAGTTTCTGTTTGGGGCATGTAATCCAAATAGAGAGATGGTGACAGATAACTCTATTGCTAGAATTCGATGTGCTGTATGAGTAGAATAAAATAAGACTCATAAAGGAAAAATGGTTCACTTCTGCCAGTGGCGATTACTTGTAGGATTTTATCTGGGCCTTTGAATATGAGATACTTATAGACAAAGATGGGATGGCAGAAGAAGGTCATTATTAGTAAAAGAAATATTATTTAAGAAAGGACACATATTCTAGTCTGGTGGAGGATTTTTCAGTCATGACCTCCTTTGGGGTTTTCTTGACAGATAAAGGAGTGGTTTGCCATTTCCTTCTCCATTAAAAGTGTTGTTCCATTGTTTCCAGCTCTTTGTGACCCCATTTAGAATTTTCTTGGTAAAGATATTATAGTGGTTTCCCATTTTCTTTTTTTTCCAGCTCATTTTACAGTTGAAATTGAGTCAGGCAGTGTTAAGTGACTTGCCTGGGATCATGTCTGAGGCTGGATTTGAGTTCAGGTCTTCCTGACTCTAGGTCAGGCACTCTTTTTACTGTGCTATCTAGCTTCCTTTATACGGCTTAGAGAATGTTAAAAATGAGTGTTGGAAGTCAAGCTGAAAAGGTTGGTCTTTGGACTTTTGGACAATGTTGTATAGGAGCTCAAATTCCACCGTATGGAGCTTGGATTTTTCTTCAGTAGACAAGAACATTAAACGTTTTTGAGGAGGGGGTGACATGGTTTAAAGGAGGGTACCTTAAGAATAATTGGTAGTATGTCAGTTATAGTGGTGTCCATGAGTTAGAAGAGCTTCTAAGACTACAGGCTACCAGTCTTAGTTTAGATGTTCAATAAAGGCCAGAGCTAGTGCCATTGGTCATGAGGAGAGAGATGTTGGGAAGGAAGACTTCTTCAAGGGTTGATGGAGTTACTTAGAAGAGTGATGGGAGGCCCATTAAAGAAAATGAGGATATTCAAGAAGTAAGGTCTATTTAGAGAGAAGATAAATTTGGTTTTAGGGGTAAGATTAAGATTTATTTAGTTTGCTATATAGGCCAGAGAACAAGGATCAAAAGTCAGGACACAGTTGAAAGTACATTCTCATACTTCCAAAAATAAGTCTTGTAAAGGTGAATGAAATCTCTTTTCTTAGGAAGTGGTCTTCTCTGTAAAGAAGTCTTAGCCCTATACATTTTTAGCTCAATTAGATGACAGGTGATATGATAGAGTACCAGACATGGAGTCAGGAAGACTTATCTCCAGTGTCTTTGCCAGAAAACCACAAATGGGGTCACCAAGAGTCACACAGGACTGAAACGACTGAACAACAACTTCTTGAAAGCTTAATTTGAAGGGTTTAGTGTTAGGGACCCCGGGAGTCTGGGCCTGATCTCTCGGGCCCACAGGCTTATCTGACCAGCAGAGGCCTGTAGGCCTTGGTGGAGTGTAGCTGTAAGCAATGACTGAGGCAGGAAGACAAGATAGTAAGAACTCCGTTTATTCAAGCAGTAGCAGTGATCCGTGCTTTTATCTCTTTTCTGACACCAGTGCTCTAAGTGAACCTATCACCAATTAGTTTGCCCTTATATGGAAGTAATTTACCTGAAACCAGGACTGCCCAGTGTGGACATGTAGCCTCCAAAAAGAAAAACATTTTTGGCTTCTTTGTTCTCTGAAAAACCCGGGAAAATAGCCTTGAGCAAAACAGGGGTGGAACCCTTCCTCCCAGCGCCATCTTGTTCATGCCTTACCAGTCTCCCCTCATTTTACCTGAGTCGTGACTAGTGAATGCCATCCTAGAGGCTGGGGGTTGGCAATTCCCTTACAGTTTAGCTCTTCCCTGTTTAGTGTTTAGCATGCTGGGCCTATCTCTTTGAGCAAGAGAATGTTGCTTCTGTCATTAACACAGTATTCAGGATAGAAGGGATGTTAGAAGCCACTTACTCAATCCATACCTGAGGAAGAGTAATCCCCTTGTCATGTAGCCTATTGTTAAAGAACCCCAAAGAGGTAGACAGAACCCACCCCTTTCCAAGTATTTGGATATTTTCCTTACATCATGTCTACTTCTTTGTGTCTGATCCATTCCCTCCTCCAGATGATAGTCCTTCAAATACTTAAACAAAGGTATTATATTCTTCTCTCCTCCACCCTCCTCATGTACCCATGCCAGTTCCCCATTCTTTTTCCCTCCAAGGATTTTTTTTTACTTTCAGCCTTTACTCATGGCCTTCACGTCTTGGTTATCTTCTTATAGACACACACTTTCAGAGTCATTAGTGTCCTTCCTAAAATGTGAGATCCATTACAGTAAGCACTTGAAAATTCCTTCACAGCTAGCTGTGGAAGTGTATATTTATTATGAATGAATAAAATCATCTATTAAGTGCTATGTGCTACACATTGGGTATAAAAGTAGGCATTATTAGATCAGATGCAGAGAGATAATATAATCTATTCATTTCAGCAGACATTTAGTGTGCGTCTACTACTATATTTAAGGAAAACACTACCCTTGGGTACAAAAACAAAAATTCTTTGCCTTTGTTATTAATGAGTGTTTTCAATCTACTAATTGGTAAAGTTATGATGGCAAAACATCACTATCCATTTTTCTTTGCCAAATAAATTTTATTTATTGTTTTTACATATTTTTACTTCCCAGTTTATCGCTTTTCTATCACTGTCAGAGAACAGTCCCTTATAACAAAGAATAAAAATGATGAAAACAGAATTGTTTATAAAACTAATCTATATATTTGAAAGTCTGACAGTGTATTCAGCTTTCTGCATCTTTTATTTACATCTCTGGGAGAGATGTACCTGGGATGGGGTTGTGGGGTATGGGTGTGTGTGTGCATACATATATACATATATGTGTATGTATGTATATGTTACACATGCATATGTATATACCCACTTTGGAGTCAAACTTGATCATGATACTTTCATAGTTTTCAGTTTCATTTTTGTTTCTACAGGCGTGCAACTTTACTTAGTGCCCGCCAAGGAATGATGTCTGCTCGAGGTGACTTCTTAAATTATGCCCTTTCTTTAATGAGATCTCATAATGATGAGCATTCTGATGTTCTTCCTGTTTTGGATGTTTGTTCACTGAAACATGTAGCGTATGTTTTTCAAGCCCTTATTTATTGGATTAAAGCAATGAACCAGCAGACAACCTTGGAAACACCTCAGCTGGAACGCAAAAGGTAAACTACTGCAGCTTTAAAACTTACTTGCATGGGATTATTTTCATGTCATCGGACTTTGGAACTAGGAGATCAGAATCGGGCAAAGAAGGTTGTAAGGAAAAGTTTCATGAGCCGAAGGAAGCCACCCAGCAATTCTTGATTCTCTACAGAACCATATTCTTTATTTATTTTCTCCTTTACCTACCACTTTAACCAACAGCATTGTCTTCTGTACAGAACTTCATGTTTGAGGTAGCTGTATTGTGGTTTTGTCTCAATTTAGACTTAATTATTTATTGCTTCTTTGTTACCAGTATTACAAAGCTTATATTCTTCACAATTTTTTTCCTTACCCTTACAGGGGTAACCTTTAAGAACCTTGAAAAAGGTTAAGACTCATATTTAATAATTCTAAATTAGAATGAACATAAAAATAAAGACTTAAAATAGTTAAAAGCAGGAGTCTGCTTTAAATTTTTTTGTGATTAAGTTTTTTATGTCAAATACCACTTTATTCCATATGAAATGTTGACAACTGCTTATTTCTTTCTTTGGAATAATATATTTCACTGTAGGGTCTTAACTGTGTTGTGTATTGTATTATAATTCGTGCTTTCTAAGGAGAATGAGAGAGCTGCATTTTCAGTTTTACATAAAATCGTACTTAAACTCTTCTTTGTCCCTGTTGAGACAAGCAAATCTGGATGGACTTTGGAGTACAAAGTTAAAACAAGAATACATTTATAGCCAACTTTTGGTAGTGTCATGTATTCACTCTAGCAAGAAGTTAGTTGTATTCTGTTACTATAAAAAATTGGATATGTTGTACCTCATTACTCAGTCAAATTATTCGTTGAAATGGAGTTTAAGCCTGACTAACCTTATTAACTAACGTAGGTGGACTCTTTTATTATCTATATCTGGTTCAATTTAAAATATAATTTTATAAAGCTTTACTCAACTGCCACTTTGGCACTTTTTTTCTTTTAAAGTCAAATTTAAATTCTTTGGTTTGTAAAATCATCAAATAAAAGATTGAGAAATTTTCATCATTTTCAAAAGTTATGATTTGTACAGTGTCATTATTTTAGAAGACAGAATGTGGTTTTTAGCATTCATAGTTGACTCTAACCATATGCCCTCTTTCAAGATTTGAAACTCTACTTTAAGAATTCAAATTATAAATTTGAACAAAATGGAAATCAGTGATAAGAAAAAATAATGGAAATAATTTCAGCAGTAATATCTTATGGGGAAAACAATAGTATAAACTCATCTGACTTCACACAAATTGTTTTCATGTAATGCTTAGGATCCCTAAGGATGAGAAGTATAGCTGAATGTTTTCTGTAGCTTGAAATTTGGTGTTATTTGTAGTGCTATCTTTAAGTTAGTTGTTCTTTTCCCATTTCAAGTTGTTAATCAAAAGATGTGCTGACAGAAATACTGCTTACAAAAATTCTAAGCTTATTTGTAGGTATGCCAGCTGAGTGCATATCCTTGTTTTCATGCTTACACAGAGAAATTTCTTTAGTCATTATATTTGAATTAAAGAGTTGTTAGTTATCAGATGAATTGACCTTTTTTTTTTTTTAAACTAAATCAACTGGTCAGTTAAGTGGATGACCAAACTGTTTTGTGTTTATAAGATAAATCATAGATGCAAACAGTGTAAACTTAATGCAGAAAAACAAGAAGATAACCCCTCTACATAACAAGAAAAATAACCCAGCCAATCACCCAAATGCTATTGACAACTCATCAGGTCAGCCTCTGCCATTTCCCTCAAGTCCCTGACTCTTCCGTATGATTTGATGGGCTTTGCTGTTTTCTTAAAGTTATATTTCCAATGCTTTCTGCTTGTGTGACCCCACTTTACCTGGTGTCATCAAAAATAGACCCTTGCCAAATTACTAATTCATTCTTTGTTTTTTAGGACCCGGGAACTCTTGGAACTAGGTATTGACAATGAAGATTCAGAACATGAAAATGATGATGACACCAATCAAAGTTAGTGTGCAGAAACAATGCTTGTCTGTGTCAAGAAATAACTGACTCTATTACTCTTTCATGCTTTTTAACTTCATTTTTTTTTTTTTTTGGTCTGGGTGGGAATTTTTCCTTCATGTTCTGGTCCAGATTTTTTGTTTGTTTGTTTTTATGCATCTTAATTGTATTTTACATTTATTGCTGATTTAAAAAAAAATCTGGAGGTTTATTCTACCTTTCCAATTCTGTATTTCCTAACTTTTCCTTCATATCTCTTTTTGTTATTTCTCCCTTAATGTATGTGTTTTCCTTTGGATATGTGGCTGAGGAGCTCCTTGAAACAAAGGATTAACAGAATTATATCCATTAGAAAATTTATCTTAGAAAGGCAGTAAAATATGTTCTATTGATAGAACAGAATTAGCCAAATATAAAGATCTAAATTTAGTTTATTATGTTACAACTATAAGCTGTACAGCAGTGAAAATGGCCAGGGATCTTGACTGTGTTGTACATTCAACCATGATTTGAGTTCATGACTGTCAGGATTGGGACATTATATTTATCAATTTGTTGATTAGAAATTTTCTCTACCAGTGAGAGTTAGGTGCCCTTGGATGTTCCTTGTATTAGTAGTTAGCGCCTGGTTCACTGTTAAAGCACACACCATGAGCTGTACGTGGGTAATCTGTATGCATAAGTTGCTTCTGGCTTTTTTCTCTATTCATTTGGGTTTGTCTTTGTGGAGGAACAGAGACAATAGGATAGCGTATATTCAGATTTTACATCTGAGCAGTCTTTCCATTTCTCAGTGTTGTCAGGCGTGTTTTCCACTTCATCTCTTGGAGGGAGGAGAGAGTTTTGGGAGAATCTAGGAAAGGTCTTTGAATTGGGCATTGCTGCTGTTCCTAGAAATGGAGTCAGAGTCATTTATACTGAAGGCTCAAGTCTTTCTAATAACTTCATTTTCTAAAGTTTGGGGACTGGTTTGAGCACTGTTTGTCCGTTGTTTCTGAGTGGCACCGGAAGGTCTGTAACGCCACCAAGAAGCTTAGAGTGAGTTTTGAATTTGAAAAGGTGCTCAGATACTAAAACCATTTTTAAAAAAAGGAACTTTTTTTCTTGATGCTTAGGTGCCACATTGAACGATAAAGACGATGATACGCTTACTGCAGAAACTGGACAGAACCATCCATTTTTCCGACGATCGGATTCCATGACATTTCTTGGGTGTATACCTCCAAATCCTTTTGAAGTACCTTTGGCTGAAGCCATTCCTTTGGCTGATCAGCCACATCTACTACAGGTGAAACTAAAGGCCAGTTCTAAAATCTTTTTAGTTTGTCTAAATTTTAACTAAATTAAATGTGTAGCATAACTAGAATGTTTCTGTTGAAATTACAGCCAAATGCTAGAAAAGAGGATCTTTTTGGCCGTCCCAGTCAGGGTCTCTATTCATCATCTGCCAGTAGTGGGAAATGCTTAATGGAAGTTACAGTGGATAGAAACTGCCTTGAGGTAAGACTGCAATAATCTGAACCATTTTTAAAAAGAAATTAATGCAGTTTTACTTTCGCATGGCACCTTGTAAAAAGAAAGTATGAACTCCCTAACTCCAAAAACTAATGAAAGTTTTCAAAAGTGCTGTTGAGTAAAGAGGTTTGAAGAGATTTGTATTTGAAAATTTGCAAAATCTCTCAAGAATTATGATTCTAATAAACTTGATTGAAACTTGTTAGCAACTTTGTTTTTGTTTTTTTGTACCTTTGTCATCAAAGGTGTGTTATCTTGAAAAGTTGTGGGGGTCTTTTTCATTAGTAAGGAACATCTCTCAGAACAGAATGGATGTTCCTAGAATTTGACATCTTAGAATGTTCTGTCAAAGTAGGAGGTAGGCATAGCTTTTGAAATGCAGAATTGACATAAAGGCAGCATTTTGTAATAACTGAGGTGCTCAGGGTACAAAGCAAGGGTGCACAGAGTTTTAATTTCATGGTAGGTTGTAGAGCCACCTAAATATTCCCAAGAGAAATCATATTAGAAATCTTCCGATAAATAAAAGATGATCAGCAAAATATTAGTATGTTAACATCTCTTGCTATATTTGAAATTATTCTAAGAACAGTATTATACTGCTTTTTTCAAAGTGTATAAATTCGTTGGTATTATATTTGAAAAACTTTGAGATGAAAATCAGGATAACTGTCAAAGAGATTTCTTCCACTTGACTTAACACTTTTAGTACAAGTAGCTACAGTTTATATTAAATATGCGGCTGTCCAAGTTCTCTGTCCAAGCTAACTTAATACACACAGGGCTTCTGGATATATTTTGTGCCTAAGGTTTTTCCTTTACTATATAAAATGATGGTTTAAGTGTTTGCCTTTTTTTAAAAAAAAAAAATTTCTTACATGTATATTTGGGACTCAGAAAGAAATATTCATACCTAATGAATTCAAAAATTTGGAAAAATCAGTGTGAAGTGTACATGGAAAAAATGCAATTGAAAACAGTTTGGGAAGTTTTTTGGGGACAGAAGAAAGTACAAAGTCAAAATGATAAAGGGAGTTAAAATATAACGCAAATATAAAAGTTTCTTACAAATTTGTGAGATGCTAATGTGAATTTTAAAAGTAGTAGTTAATATCCAGCAAAGGAGGTAGGTTGAATTACTATAGTCAGATTTTCTTGATGTGAGTTATTTCTTGTGACTATTTACTATAGAGGATTATTAAGTTGAAATGATGTCTTGAATTTATACATTTTTAAATGTATCACTCATTCCTGAAATTTCTTCAGGTTCTTCCAACTAAAATGTCTTATGCTGCCAACCTGAAAAATGTAATGAACATGCAAAATCGGCAAAAGAAAGAAGGGGAAGAACAAAATTTGTTGACAGAAGAATCTGAGAATTCAAAACCAGGACCATCTGCTCATGATCTTGCAGCACAATTGAAAAGTAGTTTGTTGGCTGAAATAGGATTGACTGAAAGTGAAGGACCTCCTCTAACATCATTCAGGTATTTTTAAAATATTGATACAAGTTTCATGGAGACTGATTTAGTAGGTAAAGAGTATTGGCCTTAAGAGTTAGGGGGAAAAAATAGGTTCAAAATCCACTCCAGTAGTTTATGACCCAGGCAAGTCACTTAAACTCTATGTATCTTAGGATGTTCACTTGAACTTAATCGCTAGCTCACGGATAATCCGCTTGTCAGTTTGTGTTGAAATGAGTCTTCATACCAAGCAGTATCCATGCTGACAAAATCATATGTTCTTTTGTGTTTACATATTGTTTCCTTAGTGATGAATGTAGAATTGTTTTTTTAATTAATTTTTTTCAGTTAACAAAAATTTATCTTTTCTCCCTTCCACCCTCACCCTCCATTGAGAAAGAACCAGTAGGAGGGGAACAGCGTTTCACACGTGTAGTAGAGCAAAACAAATTTCACCATTGGCCATGTCCAAAAAAAAATGTCACAAACTGTATTCTTGAGTCCATCACCTCTCTGTCAGCAGGTGGGTAATGTGCTTCATCATGAGTCTTCTGGAATTGCAATGATCAATGCAATGTAATGATTTTTGAAGTTGAAGCAGAAGTCTTGATTTATAGTGTACATTGCTAATCAATCTTCAGTGTTAGCTAAATGATTCTACTTCCCCCTTTTTCAGGCCTCAGTGCAGTTTCATGGGAATGGTTATATCTCATGATATGTTGCTGGGACGCTGGCGCCTTTCTTTAGAGTTATTTGGCAGAGTGTTCATGGAGGATGTTGGAGCAGAACCTGGATCAGTATGTAATTTCTTCATTGTAGATGCTGTTGTATTTTTTCAGGGTCACTTCGGAAACTAATGCTGTCATTTTGTAATTGTTTAAGATCCTCACTGAATTAGGTGGTTTTGAAGTAAAAGAATCAAAATTCCGTAGAGAGATGGAAAAACTGAGAAATCAACAATCAAGAGATTTAACATTAGAGGTAAAGGTATTGTGTTTCTTTTTCAGTTTATAATTTATAGTACATATTTCTAAAAGTTCAACTCCAAGAAAAAAGTTGACAGCTTAATAACTAATTTTGCATGGTGATATGTTTTAATACTTACATATAAATTTTGTCTAAGTTTTATGCTTTTTGTGATGGTTGCAGTGAACTTACTAAGACTGAATGCAAATGATAGTATTCCATGAGGTCTGAGTAACGCATTTATTATGTAGTTGTGAGAAACTTTAGAAATGAGATCATTTTCTTATAATTTACACAAGGAGGGGTAGGGAATAAGCATTTATTCCCCATTTATAGTATGCAGTGCCTACCACATACTAGGCAGTCTATGTAGCCCTTTTACAAAAATTATTTCATTTGATCTTTATAACAACCCATGCAAGGTAGGCGTTAGTATTATCCCCATTTTTAGGCAAGCAGAGGTTAATGGATTTGCCCATGATGCTGAAGTGTCTGAAACCAGATTTGAGCTTGAGCCTTCCAGACTCCAGACTCCAGGCCCCATGCTCTATTAGCTGTGCCACCAGCTATCTACTTGAGACCAGTGTTTTGAGACACTTAAATTTTTTGGAAAGGTTAAGAATTTTGATAGCTTTCAATTGTGCATAAGAAACATTTTAAATTGTGTCCATTTGTATTACCTAGGAAAAGTAATCATTAAACATTTTCTGATGAAGTAAATGAGTCTTTTCTTACATATTTCATTAGGTTGATCGAGATCGAGATCTTCTAATTCAGCAAACAATGAGGCAGCTTAACAATCATTTTGGTCGCAGATGTGCTACTACTCCAATGGCTGTACATAGAGTAAAAGTTACATTTAAGGATGAACCAGGAGAGGGCAGTGGTGTGGCACGAAGTTTCTATACTGCTATTGCACAAGCTTTTTTGTCAAATGAAAAACTGCCAAATCTAGATTGTATTCAGAATGCCAACAAGGGTACACATACCAGTAAGTATTCCTTAAGGAGTTTAGTGTGTAATTTAAATTATAATTTAAAGTATAATGGAATTTGCTTCATCCCTTATTGGTGGTAAAGTAACATAACAGTTTAAACTGTGGGGATTTATATATTTTGTTTATGTAGATTAATTCAATTTGGTATTCAGCTTAACCAGCTGTGCTCAGGAAAACCTGGTGATTCAGTTATTAATTTTATCCATTTCAGCATGTGTTATGGATTTAAGTCATTTATATTTGGATTTTAGACCAAACTACACCAATAGTATCTGTTAAGGTGACCTTCTGTACCTTCCTACTAACTTACCCCCCAAATGGGCAGGTTTTCCCTTCATGCCAAGAAGTCATAGTCTTAAAGGAAAGAAAAGAAGCATATTAACTAACCTCTCTGGATCACTGTTTCCTTATTTGTTAAATAAGGAGACTGGCTATCTGACATCTATTTAAGCTTTAAAATTCTGAGATTCTGAATCTTTTCTATCCTTCCCTAACCCTAATCCCCAATTCAGAAATTTATGTTTTTTGTCAGTTTTTATCTCCCTGAGAGAAAGGGAAAGCATTATATCTTAAGCTGAATTGAGAGCTATGAAAATTGGTCAAGTAAAATGTAATTCTTCCAGGGTTTTCTGTATCTTGATGGTGCTTAGAGGTAAGGGTCCTTTTCCTTTAAGATCATGGATCAGCTGTCACCTGGGCCCAAAGTTCCTGCTCTTTTTTCTATTTACAGTATTCTTGAAGTTTTGGGTCCAAGCCTAGAAGGCATAAATACTTTAGTTACTTTATTTACATAGTTGCAAATCTTTTTCCAAAATGGTTGCACTGATTCACAGCTATACCACCTGTGCATTAGTGGATCTATCTTCTCATAGCTTTCCCATATCGACCATTCCCATCTTTGTCATTTTGCAGAGTGTATAGGGAAATCCCAGGGTTGTTTTGATTTCCTTCTTTGTTATTGTAAGTGATCTGAAGCATCATTTGTTTGTCAATTGTTAATGGCTTTTGGAGGTAGGGATGTGTGTGTGTGTCTGTGTATATGTACATGTATATTTTTGTTACCTTACATGTATTTGTTTATGCAGAGGGTTTTCAGTTTCATGTAGGAAAAAATCTTTTTAAAAAAATCTTTTAAAAAAATGTCTTTTAAAAAAAATCTTTGTTAATTTCTTCTGTCCCTTGTTTTGCTAATAATCTTCTATCTGTAGTTGTGAAACAAATATAATTTCTTAATTTTTAATATTGTTGTTTTTATAAGGTCACATCCATTTTGAATTTCTTGTAGAATATCATATAAGATACTGATCCAAGCCAAATTCCTGCCAGATTGCTGTATAATTTTTCTGGTAGTAAAAAAAGAAATGGCTTGTAAGAGTGAATTCAATAGTAACTTTGGACAATTTAACTCCAGGAGTACTACTGAGACTTAAAGAGTAGATAGATATAAGTACCCTGAGTCAAATCATGAAAGTCAGTAATAATAACATTAACTACTAAGCTAAGGGGAAGATAAAGTCATTTGTCCAGGATCACACAAAAATCTGTATCAGACAGATTTGAACTCGGGTCTTCTTCCTGACTCCAGGCCCAGTGCTCTCTCCAGTGTGCCATGTAGCTGCCAAAATAGTCAGTGGTGAATATTAATGAGGAAAAGAGGGAAAGAAATCCTTTTAAGAAAAAGGTGTAATTAAAAGATAATAAAAGGATTAAAAGGTGGATTTTATTTGGCTATGGAACTGAAAGGGGAAAAAAAAGGAAGAATTAGATAACAAGATGATAGGAAGAAAGATTTAGTAAAACTCCAAAAGCTGATGGACTGAGAAGGGTATGTGACTTGATCGTAAAGAAAGAGAGTCAGTCTGTAGGAACAGGGTTGTCTTGAAGGGGATTAAGCGCAAAAGTAACTGGAGGCAAATTATTTTTACACTAAAAGAGGAACAGCAGCAGGGAAAAAAACAGTAGAGACATGGAGGAAAATATAAAACATAACTCATAACTTTAATAATTCAAAGCAAAACATTTTTTAAAAGAGAGTGACAAATTATATCCAACCTAAGATGTCGCTTACAAGAAACACTCCCATAAAACAAAGACATAATAAAAATGAGGCGTTGGAATAGCACTTACTTCACCTGAAGTGAATTCACAAAAGCAGATGTTGGAATCAGACCAAACAGAAAATAAAAGAGATTTTTAAAAACAGACTTAAATGACTGAAAAAACAGACTTAAATGACTGAGATTTCAGCATCCTTAGCCTGGTATTCAGATTTCTCTGCACTTGTTACCACACTGCTCTCTATCTTTTCATACTACTTTTATCTTCAGCTAGTTTGAATTACTTGCTGTTTGGATTACTTGCTGTCCCTCTAATTTTACCCTATGTCCTGCTCATCTTGTTCCCCACAACTGGAATGTAACATTTTTCCTTCCCCTTTCTCCTGATATTCCCCTCACTTCCCAAATGTTTGCTTGTTGAAAAAATAGCCCATCCTTCAAGGTTTACTCAGAGCTACTTTTCCAGAAAGACTTCCTTTATATTCTTTCTCTTTTCTTCCTTCGCCTTTGCACCCCCTCTTGCCCATCCCACACTAGTTAAAAATGATCTTTTTCTCCTTAGATGTCATATAATACCTTCTTACCTTATATAACATTTCACATTGCCTTTCTTGTGTACAATTTCTATTCCATTTTGTAACATGGATAAGTGTATTGAGTGTATTGCATCATTCTGCCAGATTGTAAAGAGAGCAGGGATCATGTCTTATTCATTCTTGCATACTTAAAACACTTCTCTCAATATTCAGCACTTAGTACATGTATAATAAATATTGATTTTGTAAGTGAAACTCCTGTTCATAATCAGCCTTATATCTAATATTGTTGAGCAAACAATAATAGTTTTAAAATATTAATGTTAAATAGAATGGCCATTTCTGTTTATTTAAAGAATGTAAACCCAATCAGAAGAAATATTCTTAGAGTGAGATTTTGCTCTCTGGCACATTTTATGACATTCTAGGAAGAAATTGGCCAAAAGACCTCTAATAACAGATATTTGGCAACTATAGAACATACATTATCTTTTGCCTGCAATGGCACATGTTGAAATAATAGAGCTAGGATGAAGAACATAAGTAAGTCTGTGCAAAGGACATAAATTATAGGTGTAATAAATATTTATAATCTGCCATGTGCTGGGCATTGTGTTGGGTTGTAAGGAATCATGAATTCTTCTAGCACCTTATCCCAAAAATGGACCAGCATCACTTTGATTTGCAGTAAATAAAAGTTTTTGGCCAAATCTTGGGGCATTAATTTGTTGAACAGAATGTGCCACGTAATTTCAGGTGCCATTGAGAAGTTTCACGATACCCTTTATCGCAATTGTTGTGAACTTGGTGTGATCTATATATTAAGCATTTTGTTTTTTACTTACTACATCTTTCCTAGAAGATGTAATGTGCTAGCGAAAATAGATCATTATGACCTTTTATGATTTTTAACAATCACTTAAAAATGGTCACTGAGCTTACTCTTTACTTTTCCTATAGGTTTGATGCAGAGATTAAGAAACAGAGGGGAGAGAGACCGAGAGAGAGAAAGAGAAAGGGAAATGCGGAGGAGTAGTGGTTTGCGAGCAGGTTCCCGAAGAGATAGAGATAGGTATGCTAATTCTCAATTTATTAAATTATGATGTATTCTCACTGCTTTTGACCAGCAAGTATACTCCATGCTTATAAATTAATGAAAAATGTGAACTATAGTGTATTTTTAAAGAAATAAAGTTTTATGAGATTCATATACATCATACATTTTATGAGATTCATATACATGTCATAACTGAAATAAAACTGGCCATATAATGCTTTATAAAAGTTCTCCTTTAATGGATATATATGAATTATATATTTTGTATATCAAAGGATTAACCTCCTAATGTTGAAATTTTATTTTTTAATATTCTAGTCAAGATCTTATTTGTCAGGGTATTTTGATTGACTTTACAATATTTCTTAGAATTGTGGTGGTAAACATAAATACAGTAGCTATTCATTTCTAGCAAAGTCAGGTTAATTTATTTTGCTAAATCTTTCATAATATATTTGGAATTATGCAATTTTGTATTCTAATCTTGTTATTTTGGGGATTGGTATTTCACTTTATGCTTGAGTTACATAAAGTTACATGGAAAATTTAGTAGCTTTCTTTGGTGTTCAGGGATTTTAGGAGACAGCTTTCCATTGACACAAGGCCTTTCAGGCCAGCATCTGAAGGCAATCCTAGTGATGACCCTGATCCTCTTCCAGCACATCGTCAGGCACTTGGCGAGAGGCTTTACCCCCGGGTTCAAGCAATGCAACCAGTAAGACCAGAATGCATGCGTGAAATTGTAACTAACTATATTATTTTCCAAGATTTTTTGGTTTAGAATTATATCTATCCTTGTCAAGAAGTCAGCCATTCATATAGTCTGTGATTCATTCATGTATTCCAAAGTTTTCATCAAGCAGTAGAATTAGGGAAATATAGTCCATATAGTGCTTATACAGCTTGTTTTTTCTTCTCCCAATATGAGTCATTTGGAAGCATGGTTATAACTGAACAAATCATTTGTGAATTTCAATTGATACAAATGTTTACTATTCAAAATAGCTAGGTAGAAGTTTCCAGTTACTGAAAGATAAATATACAAGCACTTTTTCTGTATAGAGAATATCAAAGAAATTTCTTCATGATATAGTTAATTACATGACCATTTTTTCTTCATATGTATAGCTATATAGTATTGGGGAAAGATAAGCAATTGAGCCCAGGGAGAGCTACCACCAGCTCATGAGGAAGGACTTAGTTATAGCTCTGTTTGGCAAGTTTTAAGGATAAACCTGAATCCTGTTGAATTTTGAAGCAAAGGATCTAGGTTTCACTGTTTTCTCTGCAATTTAAGACCTATGTGATGTAATCACTTGTCTTTGAACTTCATACAAAAGCTATATGTGTATATTATGAATAGTTTTCTGTGACTTAGGAGGACTATTTGAATAACTTTCTTTTGTTGCTTATAGGCATTTGCAAGTAAAATCACAGGTATGCTATTGGAATTATCCCCTGCTCAGCTGCTACTTCTACTAGCAAGTGAGGACTCTTTGAGAGCAAGGGTAGATGAGGCCATGGAACTTATTATTGCACATGGAAGGTAAATGTTTGTGAAGAAAAAAAATTCATGTTTGGATTATTTGAAGATTTTGTGTTTAAAATATTATATAACTAGTGCTGTATTTTATTTAATTTCTGCTGCAAAGCACCATTCTTGAATTATTTATCACTGAGTCTCCCCCAAATTAACTTTTAACAAACCTCACAATCAGACACCTAAAGTTCCAGTATGTTAGTGCAAAACTTTCACAGTTATTTTTAGGTCCGGCTTGGTTTTGAGATGGATGGTTCCATATAATAAAGTATTTCCTTTTTGTTGTCATACTTTCAAAGAAAGGGTCTCATTTTGTTCAAAGACCTGATCTTTTGTTTTCCTTTTTCTTCCCACTTGGGTCTTTGGTACTATCCTAGAAAATTCTCACCCATTCTCTAAGGCCCAGTTCTACTCCAAAAACATTTATTGTCTCTAGTATACATTTTGGTATTATATAGGTGCGCATTGTCTCATTATTCATCTTACTATGCATTTACTCTTTTCTAGATGATCTGATTATTTATTTTCCTATTCGTATAATGTATATCATTATTTTTTTTCAAGGGAGAATGGAGCTGATAGTATCTTGGACCTTGGATTGCTAGACTCTTCAGAAAAGGTGCAGGTATGAAATCTTTTTTGTAAACAGGATCAAGATAAAAAAGTAATTAGAGAAACTTGAGTTAACTAATTATCACTACTACTTGCTTTCCCTAAAGTTCTAAGTGAATATCCAAAAAAATAGAATTTATTTTGTTCTCTCCAGTTTTTTATTTTACCAAAATTCAGTTTGTTTACTTGACTTATTCCTCCTATTCTCTCCCCTTTCAACCACTACAGTCATTAGTAGCCATATAAATACTTGATCACATTTTAGTGTAGGGAAGTCTGTGGTTTGGAAATTATTGTTATTTGAAATTAATATGGTTAGAGTTGAATGAAGGAGGGTGCAGAGAATAATAGAAAAAAGGAAAATAAACCAAGTAAGGAGGATTAGACTATAATGTTTCATCATCACAGCTCGTTAGGACCCACAGGCTACTCTGATTTAAAGCAAACTGTGAATTGAGTTTGATTTGGCGTAGCTTTAAAAGAACTTGAATTGCCTTGGTGGAGTAATAATTTTTTAAAAATTCATTGTGGAAGGGGGCCATCCTAATTGTAGTCTCTGCGCAAGGGGAACTTAAGGTAGATTTATAGGGGAATCTTGACTATGACGACAGAATTAAGAGTAGTACATTGTATGAATTTCTTTTAATGGGGACAGGCTTTGGTTTTAGATTTAGTATAAACTACCAACATTTAGACTCAACACAAAATGAGATTTCCTATATGCTTAGTGTAGTCAATAGTTTAGAAAACCCAAATGGTTAAACATCCTAGTACTACTGCTTGCAGCTTCACCAAGTATATAAATTTAAAAGTTTGTGTGTCCTTTCATAAATAATCTCTGGCATTCTTTGTTCCTAGGAAAATCGAAAACGACATGGCTCCAGTAGAAGTGTGGTAGATATGGAATTAGATGATACAGATGATGGTGATGATAATGCTCCGTTGTTTTATCAGCCTGGAAAAAGAGGTTTTTATACTCCAAGACCTGGCAAAAACACAGAAGCAAGGTTAAATTGTTTCAGAAATATTGGGAGGTAAGATAATAACCAATGTTAAATTTTGATTATTAAAAAGTGTTGGTTTATGGACTTAGTTACATACATTCACTTCAGCTATAGAATCAAATTCTGTTGGTTGATAAAGCCACACATACATTTTTAGGCATACACACTTTACCTATGTCACAAGTCTTAAAATATAAATTTTGCCCTTAGAAGGTAACCTGATGAAATTAATTTGTTTCACATTTAGAGAATATTTAAGTATGTGTTAATGCCATACTTCAGTATTGTTTAAGTTGCAGCTTCATAAATTTCCTCTTATTTTTCATCTTCAGAATCCTTGGACTCTGCTTGCTACAGAATGAACTGTGTCCTATCACATTGAATAGGCATGTAATTAAAGTATTGCTTGGTAGAAAAGTAAGTGATTCTTAGTAGCCTGATTTTGTTAATGTTTATAAACAATAGTGATAATAATAGATCACATTTATGTTGTGCTTTACAATGCACAAAGTACTTTTACATGCATTAAATTTTACTTTTGATCCTCACAACAACCCTGAAAGGTAGGTAGTTGGAATCATTTTATTCCCATTTTATAGATAAGGCCAAAGAGGCTTAGAAAGGATATGATTTTCCCAGAGTCTTAGCTAGTAAGTGGTGGAGCCTTGACTGCTTGAATCCACTGATTCCAAATCTAATCATCCTTCTATTCTACCACAAATTGTTTGTTTGATAAAATAATCACTATATCTTTTCTTTGTATACAATTTAATGTTAAAAATAAAAAAAATGTACTATATACTCTTATGCAGAATTAGTTTTTTTATGTGCTGACAAAACTGACAGATGCTCATTTAGAAACAAACTACAAGTGGAGTGACAGGATGCCATAGGAGAGTCCCTTAAAATAACTAATAAAACATAAAGTGATTAGCCTGAAAATCAACATTTGTTATATTTACAAATGTGGTTTATTATACCAGTCTGGGTGAAAATATGACAGTGCCAAGTTATAGAATTTGAAACCACAGCCAACTATTTCAATTCAACAAGCCTTTGTTAAGTATTGGGCTATGTACCAGACCTCATAGTAGATGCCATGGCAAAAATTTAAACTGTCCTCCTTTAAAGATCTTTTATTCTAGGGGTTGGGGAGAGAAAAAAACAGGTAAATACAAAGTAATTTCAGGTGGTAGGGATAGTAGGCAACAGTCATTAACCATTAGGGGAAGGGAAGTAGTCAAGAAAGGCTGGATATAGGAGGAACACTTGTGTGAGCTATTAAGAGAGGGTCAGATTTCTAGTAGTATTAAATAAGAGAGAAGATGCTGGAATGTAAGGTGCTTGATGAAAAGTCACTATGAAATCAGTCTGCAAAGGAGGCTGGAGCCATATGGACCTTAAATGTCAGTCAGAGGAGATTTTTTTATCCTGGAAGATTAAAAATAATGGAGGGTTCTTGAGTTGGGAAGACATGATTCAGGAATATCAATTTAGCAGCTGGGTATAAAATGATTTAGAGAGAAGACTGTTATTGAAGACCCTTTAATTGGAAGAGTTAATGTCTTTGTCCCCATGCCTGGAACATAACAGATGCTTAATAAATGCTTGTTGATTGACTGATATGCCAGGGAATATTTTGCTATATTAATCTCTTAAAAATAAATTTTATTGCTATCGTTTTTATGTCACCATTTCCCAATATATTCTCCCTCTCATTGTCTCTGCTCCAAGAGGCATCCTGCATAACAGAAAATAAGAGAGAAAAAATTAGGTCAGCAAAAATAAGCAACCCATCAGTCAAGTCCAACATTACCTGTAGTGTTCCACAGTAATATAATTTAGACATAGACTGTTAATGCTGGACAAAGGAGCCTTAAGGATCATAGGTGATATCCACTTATTTTATAAATGAAAAGATTAAATTCCAAAGAGTGAGCTATCCAAAGACATACTGATAGCAAATAGTGGGACTGATATCTCAACTGAGGTATCTGGTTCATTGCCTTTTCCCCTCACATGTATTTGACACTGTCCTACCTACATTAATATGCTACCATTCAAGTTAAAGAAATGCCTCAAAAATTTATTCAGTCCACTGTATTGTAAATGAAAATAGATTTAGTGCTTCAAAATATAAGAATGTTGACTATTCTTACAAATTAAATTTATTTTTGCTCAAGTGCAGAATACAATGTAAAGGTCCATTTAAAATATTTAGTGTCACATGACACTGAAGTACATTGTCAGAACAACAGATATATTAAACTTGCTTCTCCAGAGCAAAATTACATTTTTCTTTTTTTGCCCTGGGTTATTTTCTGTAAACAGCAGTATGAATAATTTCATGTAGTGATGCCAGAAGATAACAATGTCACGAAATATCTTCTTTATTAGGTTAATTGGCATGATTTTGCATTTTTTGATCCTGTAATGTATGAGAGTTTGCGGCAACTTATCCTCGCCTCACAGAGTACAGATGCTGATGCTGTTTTTGCAGCAATGGATTTGGCATTTGCAATAGACCTGTGCAAAGAAGAGGGTGGAGGACAGGTAAGTGAAATTCCTGGTTTTAGGATTCCATTTGAAGTATTTATTAGAAATATGTTATTATTCATAAAATATTAATGGATTAGAGGAAGGAACTAGGTAAAATTGGTAATGAAAGATGTTCTCCTGTTTTCAGTTGTAGGTTTTATATTTGAGTTTTCATTGGCTTTTGAATTACTTTTAGATTTAAAAATTCTGTTAATCTAATAACATTTATTTTTAAGAGCTCATACATCTTTATATTGATTTACAGCTTTTTACTTCCAATTTAAAAAAAAATTATACATCTTCATTTTCATAGGTTGAATTAATTCCTAATGGTGTAAATATACCCGTCACCCCTCAGAATGTATATGAATATGTACGGAAATATGCTGAACACAGAATGTTAGTAGTTGCTGAACAGCCTCTTCATGTAAGTATTTTCTTAGAATTTTCTGCTGAAGTGTAATATTCCTCAGTTATAGAAACCTAAGTCTTAGTGTTAGCTTAGTTTTGTATACATTCCTGAGAGCAGAAACAAAGGAGAGAAACAACCCAAAAGCAGTGTCAGATCTGAGATGCCCAGTAAGGTTCCCAAAGTGTGATTTACTTTATCCCAGTGGGACACTGGAATGATTGGGGAGAGGGAGGGCCGTTGGTAATAACCTCAGGCAGTTATAAGGGGAAAAGCGAGGTTTGAATAAAAATAAGGGAGCAGTGGGAGCATAAGGAAAGAAGATTGGAAAAACCATTCATACATATTTTCACCTGTATTATAACAGAGTTAAAGTCGTAGTGATGACATTATTTTCCAAATAAACCCAGAAAATGTAAGTTATAACTGATCACTGGTTAAGTCTGCTGACAGGTCTTGATAAGGAGGTACTGGCAAGCTGGCTTGTTTTGCATTGTTGGGAAGTCCAGCACTCTTCAATGGGAATATGTGCATATAATGACTTGTTTACAATCTTATACTATATAGTTACATGATGCAATATTGTGTCATGAAAATTTCAGTGCAGGAAAAAAATTACAAATTTATAATAAATTATTCAATTTAAGACATCATTTTCTTTTTTAAAAATTTATATTTTTAAATGACACATAAACACATTAAAGGGATAAAGAAAGTAGATTTCATGGGGGTGCTTAAGGGGGCTGGTAGGTCAAATAAGTTCTAAAAGGAAATAGGAAATATATCCCATTAGATCAGTTTCCCAATTTGCTTTTAGATTTTTAAACTATGATTACTGTATCAATAGATAATTTAGTGTGATTTATAAGGGGAATCAGTGGCATCATTTGGCTTTCTGACTTAGCTATGCATGTTGCATGTATTCAACTTTTTCATCTTCTAAACTCAAATGTCATGTTGCATACAGTTCTAGCTTTATATAAATTCACATTATGCATATTCAATTTAAAGAATTTCCAAAAGAAATCTACATTACCAAAAAACCACATATGATTACTATACAGCACTGTGCTTTCTCAGTCCATATGTAGCCCTCAGCTTGACACTCCATGGCTCTCCCCACCCCATTCCTTGAAAAAACCCTAAAATTAAAAAAATAAAACCCTCTAAAGAAAGCTGAATGGACAGAGACTACTGCCACTGGATTGGGGGCCTGACTTGAGAGAGAGACCTCTGCCCTTCTCTGCCACCTGCCCTTGTGATGGGTCTCAGGTGTCTTTTCTTCTGTTGATCTGTGCTTGGATACTATGTGTTCAGTTGTTTCAGTCATGTCTGACTCTTTATGACGCCATTTGGGATTTTCTTAGTGAAGATACTGAAATGGTTTGCCATTTCCTCTTCAGTTCATTTTACAGATGAGGAACTGGGGCAGACAAGGTTAAGTGACTTACCCTGGGTCACACATAGCTAGAAAATGGCTGAGATTCAGATTTGAACTCAGATCATCATCCTGACTCCAGGCTCAGCACTCTACTGTGCCACCTAGCTGCTCCTTTAAATAAATGGTTGAATGATATTAGTGGAGGAGAATGAAAATAATACATTTTTTCATCATAGGCAATGAGGAAAGGTCTGCTGGATGTCCTTCCAAAGAATTCATTAGAAGATTTGACAGCAGAAGATTTCAGACTTTTGGTAAATGGCTGTGGTGAAGTTAATGTACAGATGTTGATCAGCTTCACTTCTTTCAATGATGAATCAGGTATGGTATTTTGTTTACCTTCTTTGAGAAATGAGATACTCTTGCTAATTAATCAGTCAGTTGGCATCTATTAACTGCTTAGCTTGATGAGACCATAAAATAAAAAATCTCTGTTAAACTCAAAATATGGATATTTAATAGCTGTGTGACTTTTAACTTGGTTTTTCTCATCCATAAAATGAAGAGGTTTTGTTCTTAGTGACCTATATCATGAGCCTTAAAAATCTTTTGGCTCAAAATCTTCTGAACAACTTGATTAAAAGACCTTATTCCTATTTTCACATAGTTTATACATATATATGATCAGGAAGGCATAAATTCGTATGAGCTAGAAAAAATACCTATCTTACCAAATCATCAAGTGCTATAAAACCCTGCTGTGTCTTCCCTCCTAGAAATTGTATTTAGCCCCTTTTTGGGCCATCTGTATGATTTCATTGGTTCAGGCAACTCCCAATGAGTAAAAGCTGATCTGAACTTGCTCTACAACTTCAGAGTCTTAGAAAGTTGTCTGGGGACACTTAGAGGTTAAATGACTTCCTCAGAGTCTTAAAACCAGTAAGTATCAGAAGCAGGACTTGGACCCAAGTCTTTATGATTGAGTGGTCAGCACTTTTGCTCAGTATACCACTCTGCCTTTAAAATATATATTGGAATTTAATACCATGCATTTGGATGTTAGTTTTTTCAATCTCTCTACCTAAATTTTTTTATTTTAAAAGTACAACTCATGCCAAGGTTTCTAATAATTATATTAACATGAATTCATATAGAATTGAATTTATGTTAAAACCTAATATTTTGAAAACCTTTTCTATAGCAAGTGATATCTATGTCTGCATCCCTTACCTCAGTGGTGTCAGGCTCAAATAGAAATGGATCCCTGCAAGCTACAAAGTAATTTGGAAAACTACAAATTAACACTATATTTATCTAGGTTGTATTTGTATTTATTTCCCCAATTACATTTTAATCAGGTTCAAGTTGAAGTTGGGGGATTTTGTAGGGCACAGTATACCATGAGTTTGACACCTTTGTCTCATAAAGTAATGAAAGAATTCAATTTGTTTTTCACTTTTGACCTCCTGTGTAATACTTGAGCTTTCTACCTGCAACATGCTAGCCACTTAAACACAACTCCTAACATGTTTGTCAAAAGATACAAATCAGTAAACTATGAGGAAGAATAAGACACACATCTCCATTCTTCTACTAGTTTAACGGCACTTATTTTTTTCTTTCTCTTACACTACTGGACATCTCTGGGTTCCGCACATTGGAAATAGATTATTTAAAAATGTATATTGTTTTATTTAAGCAAAATGAAAAACATTTTGACCTGTGAAGGTAAAGAATTTTACCTGTATTTTAAAAACTAAAATGTATATCATGATAGCTACCCCTTCTTCCCATGCTCCCATTGTCTTGATAAAGGAGAATTAGGACAAGGACAAAGAAGATTTGACTATCTTAATAGATGATAATTACTATCAAGGTAGTAAAATATTATCCTTGTGATATTTTACAACATTACTACTAATACTTGGGACATCAAGACTTACAGACCAAACCTAAAGCCAAAACAGACATCTTACATGAGGAGCCTTGAGTAAGTTGGAGCGGTTAGGAACTGGAATTAGAGTCATTGTTTCACTTCAGTATAATCTGTAGTTTTCAAAGTGCATGTCATATTGGTTCATATTCTGACACCTTAGAAGTTTTTATTCTATGGATTGTACACCTGAAATATTGCATATAAACATGTATAATTTTCACTGACAAACTGGTTTCTATTTTAAGAAATTACTATGTTCTGAATATGTATTCTACATATTTAGAAGGTTGAATTTAAATTCTTTCTTCTTAGGAGAAAATGCTGAGAAACTCTTACAGTTCAAGCGATGGTTTTGGTCAATAGTGGAGAAGATGAGCATGACAGAACGGCAAGACCTTGTAAGTCACATGCCTGTATCATAAAATGTTTAGAAGGAAATTTAAGGTGAGATTTAGATTATGAATGATGCCTACTGGAATCTAGAAATTCACTAACAAAGACTGAATAGCTAAAATGTCAATCATGCTTTTTCCTGGGGGCCGGGGGAAATGGGAAGGGAGGAGGGAGTAAGGTAAGGGGTGTTTACTAAGGAGGGGATAAACAAAAAAATTGAGGGCCATATTTTTTCACAATATAAATGGAGTTGTGAAGCATTTGTAAAGTTCTAAACATAGTCAATTTATTTCTTATCTAATGTTTTCTTTGATATAAGAAAACAGTGCTGATCTATCATTGAGAGTGTATATATGCATTTTTATTTTTCCAGTAGATCTGATTGATCATTTATATGCCCTTGTTCCTTAGTGATTGGTGGTGTGTGTTTTCAGAACTGGTTACTGGGATCAGGGTTGCAGTTTACAGACAAGGAGTAAAGTGATTTTAATTGGTATAGTTCAAATTAAATAGATATTTATTAAACACACTCTGTATACAAAACACTAGGCATTAGTAACAGTAATGAAAAACTGGCCAGCTTAAAATAGCCATCAACCCTTAAAAAAAAAAAAAAAAAAGACTGTAGAAAATGGTAGCCTTCTCTTTACCTGTTTCATTGAATCTTTTTTCAAAATGAAAATATGAGCTATCCTTTAAAAACAAACCTTTAATTCAAAGAGTCAGCTAGTTATCCAAATGAATCCTTTCCATTTAGCACACATCTTAGAGTAGTGAGAGTCTGGAGACCTTGGGTCTCCAGCTTTGTCTCTATAATCTGTGTAAGTCATTTTTGGCTTCTGTGTGTTTCACTGTCCTCATCTATAAATGAGGAGCTTCGACTAGGTCATCTTTCAAACTCCTTTCCATTCTAACATTCTCTGACTAGTTCTTCAATTCCAAGGAAATTACATCTAAATAAAATGTAGGGTTTGGCTCTTAAGGATACTTCATAACTGTACTGTTCTCTTCATTTACCTCCTCCCTGCTCAGTGTGCTGTTTTTATAAAATTTTTTATTTTGTTTGTTCCTAATTATAAATTCATTCTTTTGTCTTATATACTCACTTCACTCCTGTCAACTGGCTGGCTATGCAGTTTTTGTCCGGAAATAGCTATTTTTCTCTAAAATGAAACAGTTATCTGTTCCCTGTTATCCAGGTTCAGACTAGGTTCCCTACAGCAGCTTTGCTTATTGGTCTGATTCCTAATTGGTATTAAAAAGTGCAGAATTAGTCTCCATGAGCCTCCTTAGTCCAAGGGGGTGAATGCACATTACCCCTCCTAATTTTAAAGTCTATCCTATACAAATTCTTTGAACCAAAAAATGATTTTCTTACACCATAATAGAGACACTTGAACCAGATCTCAGGGACAGTTCATCATCATAAATTTAGTTGTAAAGTTACTGGAGCTTCTCTGGGAAAATAGTTGTATTCATCACTGTATGCTTTCGTGGCTTATAATTTTTAGCATAATTATGGTGATAGTTAACATTTGTTGAACATGCAGACCATACAAAGAAGTACCTTCAAAATTCCATTTTAATTTGACTCATAATTTAGACATTAATTTGACTTGTAATTTAGATATAACTTAGCTGTTTCCCCGAAGTATGTGAATGCATGTAGTAAAAATATTAATGTGATAATCATATATTACAGATGTTCCTATCTCAGTACCAGAAAACTATGGCTATGGCTACATTATTGATTTAGTGATACTAGACACACAAAATACTCAAATTCTTTTAAAATTTGCATTAATATCTTATTTTCCCACTTAATATTTCCCATTGTTTTCTCCAGTCCCAGATTGCCATTCCAGAATAAAAATAATTAAAAAAAAAATGATCAGCAAAACTGATGAATTCATTTATCTAGTCTGAGATAGATTGATTCTATAGTGTACCACGTCTCTATTCCTTCACCTCTAAAATGAAATATTTTATATCTCTTCTTTGGAACCAAGTTTGGTCATTCATTATAATTTCATAGCATTCTCTTTTTAGCTTCCCTTTCCCTGTCCATCCTAGAGAACTCATCTCTTATAACCAAGAATTTTTATAAAGAAAAAATCATCAAAACCAATAAATGTTTCAAAAAAAGATGTTATCTATAATATTCCCCATCTGCTGACTCCCCACCCATTTTATCCTGTCCTGTGATTGTTTTTCTTTTCCATTCATACTATTGCTTTCTCAGTTTTGCTAATTTCACTTGGTGTCATTTCAGACAAATCTTGCCATGCTTTCATCATTCAAGATAGTACAGTAATGTTTCATCTCGTTCATGTGCCACTCTCAGTGCTTTACTTAATTCATGTACATTTACTCATTTTCTAGGTCTTTTCTACTATAAAAAGTGAAGCTATAAACATTTTGGTATATATTAAAACCTTTGTTTTTGTCATTGACCTTCCCTGGGGTATATGCCTAGAAGTGAGTTGAATTTCAATGAGTAAACTGGTATTTTGTTAGTAGAGAAGGAATGAAAAAAAAATCATTATCACACAGTGTCAGCTGTCTATTCAAGGAAGATGCATGGAAATTGAATGAGAATCATAGCAAGGTAACATTATACCACTATCTGAGAATGCTCTACCAATCTTCCCTAAAGGTGTGTCATTTACCAGCTATTTCAGAGCATTTCTACTACATTAGGTTTTTTAAGTAAAAGGAAATACTTTAACTAGGGAGATATCATCAGCAATTTGAATAAGTTTTAAAACCAATATGTAAGAGTTATAAGAAAATACAATAAACTTTCTAACAACTAAAAATTAATCTTTAAATATATCAAAACAAGAAAGTGTAACACCAGTTTTATTTCTGCTTAGGTTTACTTCTGGACATCAAGTCCATCATTGCCTGCCAGTGAAGAGGGATTTCAGCCTATGCCATCAATCACAATAAGACCACCAGATGACCAACACCTTCCTACAGCAAACACTTGCATTTCTCGGCTTTATGTCCCATTGTATTCCTCTAAACAGATTCTCAAACAGAAATTGTTACTCGCCATTAAGACCAAGAATTTTGGTTTTGTGTAGAGTATAAAAAGTGTGTATTGCTGTGTAATATTACTAGCTAAGTTTTGTAGATTTTTCCATTTGTCTATAAAAGTTTATGAAAGTTAATGCTGTCATGCCCCTGGTGGTACTTTAATGATTAAATGCAAACATTCCTATACCAAGTTTGTAACCTATAGGTCCAAGGAGCACTAGCAACATTTGTCTGTAACTGTTTGCTAGTCAATAACTTCTTGGCCTAACCCCAGCCAAAGATGACAGCAGAACAATATAATTTACACTGTGATTTATCTTTTTGCTGAGGGGGAAAAATGTAAAATGTTCTGAAAATTCACTGCTGCCTTTGTGGAAAGTGTTTCAGCAAAGGTTCTTGTATAGAGGGAGTAGGGAATTTCAAAATAAAAAATTAAGTATGTTCTGTGTTTTCCTTTTAACTTTTTTATGGTGTTTAATTTGTGGTTGGCTGCAATTGTGTATCATGTATATTGAACTTGTAAAAAGTTCTTGACATTCAGATCTTAGAGTTGAAATCACTTTACCTATGAAAACCACTTTCATTGAGGTTTGTTTTGGTTGCATTGAACTCTAGGACATTAGATGATATCACTAATATTTTGCATGAAATTTGTTCATTGGAGTGAAGGTTTTTTGTATACATAAGGTGGGGCCAATGCACAATACTTTATATCACAGTCAACATTTTTTTTGTATCCCTGTTTCAATGGGTAGTCAGTCAGGAGGTTACTCCACTTAAGTTCTAATTTCTCATTTGTACTAAGGTGTTTCAGTTATGTAAACTCAGCCTGGGCACTTTCTGATAACTGTAAAATGTTTTATAAGATCATGATTATTGAAGATACATTTTGGAAAATTTTAATGTTCGTGAGCAGCTTAACTACTTTTGTATCTAGCCTTTTTTAAGTATCTTGTTACATTTACTTTTTTAAATAAAGAAATTACAGAAGAAATGTCAAGTCATATTGAAGAAACAATAGTTTTTATTTATGTAATTTGTATATTTTTAAACTAACTAAGATACACTAGACACGGTTATGAGCTTAAATTTCTGATTTTAAGAACTTAAAAAAGCTTTTGTGTATATGGATTATAAAGAAACAGAAGTAATTTAGTCTACATTTTACAGTTAGCAGAGAATCCTGAATGGCACAGGCCAGACAAGCCCATTCATTTTAAATATTCATTTTCAAGAGGGCATTTATTTCTGGCCCTTATATGAAATTGATATGTAGTCATTCTGAACATTCATTCATTTAGACTAAGTAGAGACACTTTATAAAAACATATCAATTATGACTTTTTTTAATTTTAGAACCCCACACAAACATTCTTAAGTTCTTACGGTTTTAGAATTTTCCATGTAATCTGCTGTAGGAGCTGCTTTTTTTCATGTTTTATTACTGCTTCAAAATAGGAATACTATGCTTAGGATACAAAAGAGTCATTTTACTGGTTTGTAAGAAGGCTAGAGGAGTTCTACTTTTTGCCGACTTTGCAGTGCCCCTGACTTGTTGAGAGAGACAATGTGACTTGCTTGGAGTTGATATTTGCCATCTTTTTCTTGCAACATAATTGCTAAGTGCATGCAATATCTAATCTATCAAGCCTTCCTAAGCAAAAGTTTTAGTCAAAATGAATTAACAAAAAGTAGGGTAATTTTAAGTGAAGTATGAAAAAAAATCTTTTATATTCAAATGTAAAATCAAGTTTCTTTGGGTCTCAGCTTTTCAAGTTTTAAAATAATGCTGTACCATCCACCATTTTCATTAAAAATGGTAGGTTATCAAAATAATCCAATGTCTTATGGGCACATGTTTATGTAATAGATGGCTATTTCAGAAATATTTGGACCAACTGTACTCCATACAATTGTAAAAGTGCTAGAGAAGTATAAATTATTTCCCACTTTCCATTCTACATTGGGAGCAATTCTTTAGATCCCTCTCTGAAAGCCTAAGAAAATGTGGAGGTTTGTTTTGCTTTCTAATGAGAAAGAGACAGGAATTTCTAATGTTACATGTTAAAGCTATGATGTTGTTTTCTTGGTTTGCTCTTCTCCTTCCCCCCTAAAACCCCCCATGTCTATGGAATATAATTTATCAGTGTGAAAGCTCCCTGCCATTGGTCTTTTCTACCAATATACTATCCTAGCATGTGACATCCAGGCAATCTTACAAATATATTTAGGTACTTATTCTGATTATTGTTTTGAAAGAAGCACCTTTATTTCATTGCTGCTTGTGCATGTAAATTGAAAATATTTTAAATGGTAGTCATTCAACAAAAGAGGTAAATATAAAAAAAGTGTGTAGATAGGTCTTTCTTAGTTTTGCTGCTTACTATTGTAAGAAAGTGCATTGAATGAAAATTATGACCTTCAAGGGTTGTTTAAATATGGCATTATCTCTATAAAAGTTTGAAACTCAAATGCAAGTAATTATACTGGCTTCAGCAACCCTGTTGCTATTCTGTGGAATTTTTCAGACTGTAGGGGAAGAGAAAATACTGGATTCTACCTACATCATTGAATGTAGCAGCAACATGTAAAGTTGTTCTTAATGGAAAAAGTTGTTAAAACTTTTTAAAAAAGTCCTTCTGAAGAGGGTTAGAATTGTTATCCTATAAAATATAAAACATTACCAAGAATTGCCTTTATTAAGTAGTTTGAAACAGCAGTGTTTGATAAATTCAGAAAAGTTTTCTTATAATTACTAAACTTCTTAGGGAAATGTAGGACCAAGGAGGTGTGGGGAATAATTTTAATGTGTTTATCATTTATCAAAGCATACCCAAAGCTCAGCCTTTATTTCTTTATCAAATGCTTTTAAGTAGAAAGTGGTATTTGCATGAACAAACCATTTTTCTCCTGAAATTTTGTTTCTGTTAAGTTTTAAAGGAATTGTGCAAAAGAAATTATTTTACTGTTACATTTTTATTTCACTGTCTTTAAAATTTATTTCTGTTAAGTAACTATTACTAATTACTTTAAAAAATTACACATTTTAATCATCAGTTAAATCATGACTTTTTCCCCCAAAACAGGTAAGCCGATTCTTGAGAGCACTGCTGTGTGTTGAGCATTTCTCTTTGAAATAGTTGTTAATGATCACAGTGAAATAAGGCTATTTCAGAAGCTTGAAGATGTTGTATGCTTAATTCATGGATAAGTTTGTTGTTCTTTACTTTGGCTTGGATTCTTAAAGTTGGCAAGTATTAAGAGTACTTGTAGCCGTAGCAGAGCATCTTGTAGATATAATCCATGCTGGTCTTCTTTTTAATTTAAAATGTTTTATTTCAGTATATCTAGATATCACGAATGTTTTTCTTTTTACAGAAATAGAGGTTAGTGATAACTGGGAAATTCAAAGGCACTGAGAAGCAAGTTTCTGAGCTTATCAGTTTGAGAATTCAGTTTCTTATAGGTTCCTTAAGTGTAGAGCCCATTTTCAATTTTTACCTATCCCCAGAGGTATTTATCATGTTATCTTGAACACAACTTTCTGATCTTGTCATAGACTGAAGTGGAAAGGACTTTAGAGAACCATTCTAAAGAATTTCAGTTTCTACAGATATCCTTAAAATTGATTTAACATCTTCCCAAGTGCTATAATTTTCCCAGTTACTTCAGTAGCATCTCTAGCTCCATGTACAATTGTTCCTTGCAACAACTCTCCAGTGTCTCTTATCCATTCCTCTTGCTACCTAGTTTGAGTTCTTATCACTTTACTCTAAGATTATTATATTAATCATGTAATTAGCTGTAGTGCCCAATGTGATATTCGCAGCACCTATGAGAGCCATGAATATGCAGGCACAATTCTGAATCACAAAATATAACAGACACTCCACATGGAAGACAACCAAAACATTTATTCAGACACCAGAAACCCAAATCCATCATAATTTATATACAATGACAATGCAGAGGGCAACACCAGCCCCAAGCCTTCCCTCTGTTAGGTTTTCTACAAACACAACAAATCACAAATGGGATCACTTAAACAAAATGCCCTTCTCTCACCCACAGTGAGCTTCCTGCTTGCTTCCATCCTTCAGTTCTGATTGTTCTCACCAATTTTTTTTTCAGCTCTGCTCTAGCTCTGCCTCTTCTTGTTCCACCCATTCAGGAAATTTGTCTGACTGCAGGCTTCATGTGACTCAGACTTACATGTGACCTGCAGGTCACATGGGCCTATTAACGAATGGGAAAGATCTTATTTAGATTACCATTACATTGGGCCCCAGTATTCATTAACTGATATCAATAGAATTGTAACAGGGATAACAAAATAAGCATATAAAACGGTATCCCAAGGTGGGGCTTGAGCACAAGCACCCTATCACTCCCCCCTTGAACACATGGGGTCCAAAATCTTGGGGTGAGGGTTAAGTCTTTTATTCCATAGCTACTTCCTGCTGAAATTGGACATAGAACTTTCCCTGCCCCAAGAGGTCCCACTCAAGGGGTCAGTAATTTATCAGGCATCCGGAGCTTTGTCCATGCCAGTCTAGGGCTACACATCACAGTCATAGAGGGGTGACATCTGACTAAAGCAATCAGGCATCTGCAGATGGAGGGTACTAAGCATGCAGAAAACAAATCTGACAAGGTGAACGTAGAAAAAGCCAAAAAGAAACAAGGAAACAACCAGAAGCAGGGTAAATGCAAGGTCAGCCATGCTTCTGGCGTCCATTCACTGTTTACTGTTTTCCAATTTGCAGTTTTGGCCTTAACATTCTGGCTAGAGGTACACTTTAATCTGAGCTGAGGCCTTGCCAATTTCCCATTTTCCCTGCAAGTGTTATGAACTTGGATACAATGTTTCAGGAGGATCTGTAGGAGCAGTTCTTATTTCTCTGCTCAGTCTAATATCAAGACCCTTTCCTTGACACATTTTTGTATAGTTCATTAGTTGCAATGCCGTCCCCAAACAGCCTCCCTGATTCTAGCAGGTGTTTGGGCTCCAATCAAGCCCAGCCTGTGCAAGGACTGCATTCAACTTCTTATTACTTTTTGGTTCTTTTTGTGAGCTAAAGCATAGCTTTTTCTTCTGCCACCTGAGACTTTCTAGCTTGCTCTTCTAAAGGAGAGTTTAAACACTGCAGGCAGTTTCTCATGCAAACCAGCAAACTTCTATCTGAGCTTTCTCTTCCAGCAGCTTGTCTCTGCTTTTACATGAGGCAATAACTTGCTAGTGAGACCCACCCTCTCCCATGTACCCCTGCCACTTCTTTCCCTGGTTCTGTTATTTTTCTCTGCAAACATCTTTCTAAATCTTTGGGTCCTCCCTTCTGTAACCTCAGTTCCCAGTTTTCACGTTCCTATGCTTTTAGCCCATTCTCTTGCTAGGGAAGAATAAGGTAAATACTCCTATCCTGGAATATCCGTTTTTTTCTCTAGAGCCTTTCTGTCTCCAGAGGTCTGATATTTCATGATCCTATCTTTGTCACCATTTGTAGTGCCAATGCAATATTCATAGGGCCTACAGCAGCCATGAATATGCAGGTGCAAGTCTGAATTGCTAAATACAACAGACTCACTACAGAAGACAGAACCAAAACATTAATGCAGTCTCCGGAAAGCCAAATCCATCTTACTCTATACACAATAACAATACAGAGGGCAACATTAGCCCCAAGCTTTCTCTCTGTTAGGCTTCCCACAAACTAGCTCCCGTAAATCACAAATAGGATCCCTTAAACAAAATTTCCTTCTCACAGCCAACAGCCTGCCTGCATTTTTCGCTTCCGACTGCTCTCACCAAATTTCTTTTTCAGCTCTGCTCTAGCTCTGCCTCTTCCTGTATCACTCGTTCAGCAAACTCCTCCCACCACAGGCTCCATGTGACTCAGACTTCCATGTGACCTGCAGTTCACTTGGACCTATTAGTGAATGGGAAAGATCTTCCCATTTAAATTACCATTACATTAGCCTAACCTTCTAAATCAGTCCCCTAGGATCAAGATTTGATACAGACCTCAAAGGACCTTAGAGATTTGGTATAGACCTTAAAAGAACCTTAGAGATTATTTGGTGTAATCCACTCATGTTTACCTTCACCTGATCAATTTGATCAGGTCATGCCTATTCAAAAGTTCCTGTCTCCCTTTACTGGTTCCTCTGAACCCTTTAATGGTCTCTAAATTTATCCTTGATCCTCTTCTCTATGCTTGCTCAACAATCTCATTCACTCCTGTGTTTTCAGCTACCATCTCTCAGCAGCAGAATGATAACCCTTGGCCTTGACCTCTTTTCTGAACTTCAGACCTGCTTTGATGCCCTTCTCTACTTTAAATTCATTATGTCCAAAAACAAATTCATCTTTCATCCTAACTCTTCTGACTTTTCTACTTCTGTTGGTAGTATCACCAGCTACTCTGCCTTCCATGGTTATAACTTTGGACTTACCACATTGGTGTAGCCCCCTAACATATAGTAAGACTGAATAAATAATTAATTTTTCTCCCTCATCTTTCCATGGCTTTATATCTCTTATAATCATTTTCTCCCTCCTTTCTCTTCCTATTCTTTTTCTTCTGCTGCTACTCTAGTACAACTACTTGCCTGAACTTTGTGATATGTAATTTACAATATTATGTAATTCAGCTGGTAAGTCTACTTCCTGGTGGTCCCCTATTATCCAAGCTACATACGGCTGTCCTAATAAACTTATTTTTACACATACATATAAAAGTGAAATCTGGTCACTCATTTGTTGCCTTTTGAATACAAAAATCAAGTTTCTTCACATGACATTCAAAGATTTCCATAATCTAATATAACCTTGCTTTTTCATATTTATTCCCTTTACAAGTTGTGTTCTAGCCAAGTTAGAATACTGTGTCCTTCAAACATGCCCTGTACTTTAGTCCCTCCACACCTTAATTCATTAAGACTTCTTGAAATGCCTTTCTTCACCTTTTGAATTCTTCCTCATCTTTTAAAGCCCAACTCATTACATCTTCTCTATAAACATTTCCTTGATCACTTCTACTTTATTCTCATCTATAATAAGATAACTTCATTAGACATGACAAAGTACTGTTTTAAAAGGGGTTAGAGGGTACTTAAATAACATTTCTTGTGCTATAAACATTTTTTTATTTTATTTAATTTTAATTTTTTTTAATGTTTTACAATCATTTCCTTAAAGTTAAGATTTTATCCCCCTCACCCTTCCCCCAATACCCCCCTCCCTCCCCGTGACAGCATACAATTCTGTTTAGGTTCTACATATACTTTCCTATTGAGCAATGTGCTATAAACATTAAGTGTCAATTTGGAAGATCTTAAAGTGATTAGTTTTGTTGTATCCAATCAAATACGGTAACCCTAAATATGAAATACTTGTTAAGTGACTAATGAGTAAACATATTACTTGAGGAAACGAATAATATTGCTCTTGACATGTTCACTATAATCAGAATACAAAAAAAAGTTAAATGGAATATCTCACAAATACCTCTTAGAGAAATCAGTCAACATTTATTAATCACTTACTATGTACCAGGTTCTTTAAGTACTATGAGTACTATGAGTATTTGGTTTTTTTTCCTTTAAAGACAGCAAGAAACACTTCATGGTATGTTCATCACCAAAGTGCTCCTGATAAACATTTCAGCAAGACCATCATAGGAGGTAATTACAGTTTATGTGCCAACATCTGTAGTGAAGTTTTAAATTGGTTGAATAGAAGACCTTCCATGTTAAATACACTTTTAAGACTCTGGTTTTAAAGCAAATATGGGCACAAAGAATACAATAGGAAAATATATATTGGGAAATGATGGTTCTGGAGCAAGAAATGAAGTAAGCCAAAGGCTTCTTGCATATCTATCATAAATACTTCGAGAAGGAAGTCAAGGTGATTAACATGGTAAGCACCAATAACATCAAAAAGCAGAAACTGATTATATCAGAAAATGATTCATCACTGGTGTGACTCATTTCTGATTTAGCTGATTATACATGGGAAACGTACAAAAGAAAATACATCACCACTGTTATTTCCAAAAGAGAATGGATGACATAAATCAGCATGGACACTAAAAGAGCCTAGACACCAATCAGCAAACATTTGCTCTCCTTGCAAAGCAGAGAGAAATGGTAGTCAAGGACATCACTTTATGATTTTAACTCATTTGTAAAGTCATGGAGTGGGAATGGTGGAAAACAGACATAATCACACAAAACAACAAAAATCCTTCCAGGGGAGGAACAAATTTTACAGGAAACTTTTTAGGAGCCAACTAAGCAGGATCATTTTGAGGCCATTAAGGACAAAAGTGGAAGACAATTGAGGAATAGGAAAGATCTTTAAAAATGTCGTGTGTGTGTGTATGTATGTATAAAGTATTCTTAAAAGTTTTTTCTGAATGATTTGGAGGGACTTTATTTTTTTAAATATTTTTCCCAATTACATGTAAAGACAATTTTTACCATTTAAAAAAAGTTGAGTGCCAAATTATCTCCCTCCATAAGATGGTTAGCAGCTTACTTTAGGTTATGTAGATGTAATCATGTCAAACATTTTTCATATTAGTCATGTTGTGAAAGAAGAAATAGGTCAAAAGAAAACCATGAAAAAAATATAAAGTGGAAAATAGTATACTTTGATCTGCATTCAGACTTCATCAGTTGTTTCTCTGGATATAGATAGCATTTTCCATCATGAGTCCTTTGGGATTGTCTTGGATCATTGTATTGCCGAGAAAAACTAAGTGGTTCATAGTTGATCATTGCACAATGTTGCTCTTACTGTATGCAATATTCTTCTGGTTCTGCTCATTCACTTTGCATCAGTTTGTGTACGCCTTTTCAGGTTTTTCTGAAATCTGCCTGCTAGTCATTTCTTATAAGCACAATGGCATTGCATTCATATACCACAGCTTCTCAGTTGATGGATATCCCCTCAATTTCCAATTCTTTGCCACTACAAAAAGGACTGCTATAAATATTTTTGTACATGGAGGTCCTTTAAAATGTAATTGTGTTCTTCAATATATGTGTTCATCCTTTGTTGCTAAAGACCATGCCATCAGAGAAATAATGACATGACTTGCACTTGATTTTGTTTTGAGTGAGTGAGGGCTCTGCAGGTGGCCAGCCTCACTCTCCTCCAGAGCAATCTGAATCCAGTGGCCAGATATTCATCCAGATGACTGGAAATGACTCAGGATGAGGCAATTGGGGTAAGTGACTTGCCCAAGGTCACACAGCTAGTGAGTGTCAAGTGTCTGAGGTGAGATTTGAACTCAGGTCTTCCTGACTCCTGCACTGGTGCTCTATCCACTGCACCACCTAGCTGCCCATGTTCTTCAGTAACACTGTTGCTAAATGACTACTCTCACTACCTTCTACCCACAATACAACAGTCCTTAATAACAAATTAATATAGTAAAGTAATATAGTATGGCAATATAGTAAACAGTTGGTCAAGTCCAGAAAATTTTGCTTCATTTTGTAACTACTGTCACAGTTTCTTCCATTAATGAGAGTGCAACCACTATATTTGGATGTTAACGTCACAGTCACCATTATGACTGTATAAGAAAGTAAAAATGTCACCAAAGTTATCTTCTCCACTGCCACTTCCCCAAAAGTGGAAAGATCTGAACTAAATGAAGAATACACATATTTGGGCTGGAGGGAACACAGTTTTGAGAAATTGATTCTTATTAAGGGGGATGATTTTTTTTTTAAGTAGGAAAAATTCTGAACTTAAATTACCAGCCTATAGATAGATCTCTTTCATAATTCCACACAATCTTCATGACTCTGATAGAATTTTAATGAAAGTTTGAGACAGCGTTTTCCCAAATGATATTCTAGAGCATATGTTGTTGACTTGAATGGTGTAAGAAATAAAAGATCATAGGTCTAAAGTTAGAAGGGGCCTAGATGACTAAATGTCTAAAATGCCTCATTATATGGAAGGAACAGGTCCAGGCAGAATTAAATGACTTGATAAATTCACAAAGATAGTACGCTGTAAATGTCTGAGATGGGATTTGGAAGTCCTGTTCTCTGACTCCAAAACCCATGTTTTCGCTCTATCACAGTACATTTGTTTATTATTTGTTGAACGTTTGAAAAGCATTTGGTTGAACCAAAGGATACTTTAAAAATTCTCCAACAAGGGGACTTCCATAAAGTAATGAGACTCATTGAAAGATCTAACAAGAGAACTTTAACTTCATTCTGATTATTAATACTGGCCTAAAACAGAGAGGTAAGTGCCAAAGATTTTTGCACCCTCACAGACAATTTGTGTCAGATTCCAAATGGTAAAGGGATTTTCTATAGATGGTGAGATGCCACAGATACTGTTTATGGATGATGCTGATCACATCAAGCTTCTAAATATCACAGAATCTCCTAAATGAGATCCATCATCACTTAAGAATTCAGCCTAACTTTCTACATAGGAAAAAGCAAATGAATAATGGTAGTTGATTAGTCTTATGTTCAGAATTTGGATAGACATGTTGTAGAAGTCTATCAGTACTTATATTTTAGATGAACAGTGATCCGGACCTTCTATTGCCTCTGTTGAGACATGCTAGATTATATTAGGGATATGGCATGGTGCTTATATAATGGGCCTATATGTCTTGAAATAAAGGTGCATCTTCAGTTACCATTTATTTAAGTACCTACTGTGTGTCAAGTACTGTGCTAGGTGCTAAGAGACAAAACAATTCCTGCCTTCAAGGATCCAGTGATTTTTAAATATCAGTCATTTTTCCAGTGATGCTGTGTAGTTATAAATCATGAAACACCAATCTCTGAAAAGCCAAAGTTGTGGGTCACTAAAAAGCAGTGTGGAGGTAGATAGGAAGCTGCAATATATTACAATAGTAATTGTGCAACAGTGGTATTATAAAGTGAGTCATACTTGTAACAGAACTAAAGAATAACAGTAGATAGCCTTTAAACTCCATTGGCATCTATTCATTGTCAAGAGATTTCATTGCAGGTCTTCTACATATTGGATGGAGCCTCACTGGAGGATTTATGGAGGGATATGGCCAGGTGTTACACAGGATAAAGTGCTGAGTGGGTTATAATTTATACACAAATGCATGAAAATAGATATTACAGTCAAGACCCTCCACAACCTAGTTTCAACGTTCCTTTCCACCCTTGTTTTCCACCCTTCACCTGTATTTATCATGTGCAGCTACCTAAGGAAGGCCTTAACTACTTTGATTTGTCCATTTGTAAAATTATAAGAGTGAATCAGATAATTTCTAAGGTCCCTTCTAACTCTATGTTTATGGCATTTGATAAAATACTCATTTTAGTTTCCCATTGAACACACTTGAACAGTCCTCAACACTTAAAATCCACTTCTTATTTCTCAGCTACCCACAAGGGGCAGTCATTTCTTTGATCTCATCATTTCCCTCAAATCTTTACACACTGAAATTGTGAACTTGTCTCATGATCACAATCCTGCTTTCCTGCATCTCCCCCTCCTTTTTTTAACTTCTCCTAAACTTACTTTGTATCTTGGTCCCTTCGTATTCTCCCAGTCCATCAACTTTTTGGCTTAATTTCATCTTCACTGTTTGACCTTGTTTTTGACCAGCTTGAGAACACAATGTCCTATATTCTTAAATCCCTTCCTTTCTTATGTCATATTTATGTTCACAATTAGCTATCTTCAGCCTTGGGTCACTTCTTCCACCTTTTCTGATGTTTCTCCCTAAGGCTTGAATGCTTCTGAAGGAAGTCAAGAATCTAAGCTAATTCAATTCAATGTGTTCCTCAATGAAACATAGCAATCTTCTTATTAATCTCCAATTCACTATTAAACTTTCCGTAGCAACTGTACAAGCTTCTTTTCAAGCCCCCAACTTTAGCTGCACCCTATCTTACCAGATTACATCTTTCCATCTACTTCACCAAGAAAATTGTGACCATCCATTATGTTTCCTCTTCTCCACCTCTGCACCTCTAAACTTCTACATCTTCAGCCATAATCTTTGTTCTAGTCTCAAGATAAAGTGCCTTTTTTTCCCTTCTTCCTAATCCCTCTTTAATCATCACTCCTCCCGTCCAGTTCCCCCCTCCCCATTCATTACTTTTGTTCTCATGCCCTTCAATTATATTGAGGTCTCCTCCTTTAAACTGCTCCCTCCTCCCCCGCCAAAAACCCTCTCTTTGGTTGTGTCAAACACTCAAGATGACTTTTTATCTTTTTGACTGCCAAAATTCCAGAAAGAACAGTCTTCAGTTCTTCATGATAGTCTCCTAACTGATCTCCCTATCTCTAGTCTCTCCCCTTTCCCATAGCCTTCACATAGCTGCCATAATAATCTTCCTAAGGTTCAAATTTGACTGCCAGCAGATCAAAATCTCTGGATCTTTATTGCCTCTATGATAAAAACAAATTCTTTAACCTGGCAGGTCCTCCACAATCTGTTTTCAACTTACCTTTGTAGCTTTATTTTTTAAACCCCTTACACTAAATGATTCATACAATAAGGGTATCATCAGTCTGGCATCTTTGAGTTCCCAAACCATTCTTTATGTTGTGAATATGTTCTTTTCTCATCCTCTTTCAGAATCTTTTCTTTAGGGCCTAGTTCACATATTTCTTGTAAAGCCTTCTCTGATTTCTCCCAGCTAAAGAAGACACTCAGGTTTTTACGAGCTCTCATCAGCTCTCTACCTTGATTATATTTCTGTGTATATGTTGCATTTTACATCCCATTCTTACAAATATATGTTCCTTGGCAGCAGGGACTATTTCATTTTAATGTTTTTGTTATTTAATTTTATATTTATATGCTCTGCATATAATAGTTAATTTTTATGGAATCAAATTAAGCTCTTTCACTTGTTCAGGTTGCCCATAGTGCCTTATAGAACTGACATTCAATAAATATTTGCTAACTACTATTCAAGTAACCAGTATAAAGATGTCATTTAATTGATGTGATTATTTCCTTTACCTACACCTGTACAAAACACATTTAATTTTTCTGCGATGCCTAATTTCCTTCTGATTTTTAGATATAGTTGGCATATTATGGAGACAGTGCAAGGTTGCCTTCTCTTTGAGAGTAGATAGTTTCTTTAAGCAATCTTAGCTGCCTATATTAAGAGTGACAAACTGTCTTTCCAATCTGAATCCCAGGTACTTGCTGTCAGAATTGTGTTTTGGAAGACATCTATTGTTACTACTCTTTCCTTTTGGACTCTAGAAATGAACTAAATTCGTTCGTACCTAAGCATTGAGCCTGTTTCTTTAACCTAGATCCCCATAGATTTCCTCCAAATAAGAAGATAATTCTCTGCACCCTAGGAAAAATTAAAAAAATAAAGGCAGTGTGTGGTACCTCCCCTCCACCCCGATTGGGCTGCTAGCAAGGCTATTTCTTTGTATCCCTACCACCTAGCACAGTACCTGGCACATCCTAGGCACTTAGTAAATGTTTGTAGACTTTGTGGAGTTGAAAGGACACTGGATTTGGAATCCAAGATCCATGGTTTGAATCCCATTTCTGCTACTTGCTACTGTGTAACGGTGGACCATGCCAAAAAAAAATTTATTTTTTCCAAGAAAGAAAATGCCCTTCCACCTGCACCACAGCCTCTATCTGGGCATGTTTCATCAGATGAGTCTCTTGAAATTGTGGTTGGTTGGTCATTAGCAACAAGAATTAATTAAAGGTCTATCACGTGCGCTAAGAAAAGCAAAACACGGCCGTGCCCGCAGGTGGCCGGCTACCGTCTAACGCGGAAGACCGCAGCTTGGGCAAAAAAGTTTTCCTTCCCTCCCAGAGGGGTTTAAAATCGGCCCAGAACTTGGGCGACGAACTCTCCCAAAGCTGGCCTTTTAGAACGGAAGGGCTTCAGGCAAAAATGCCCTTTGGAAGAACCTGGAGATTTTTTTTTTTGGGGGGGGGGGGGCGGCGGCGTAAAGCACTTCCTGCCCTTCGACAGGCCTGCGACGCTTCGGCTTCCCCACCTGGGCAGTCACTAATGCTATCGCCAGGAAACCAGGGGCCTCTTCCGGCGTAACGAATCGCAGCCCCACAGCTGCCAGCCCAGGCCCTGGGCCGCGTGACCCGCTGCCGCCTGCGACTCGCCCCCGCCCCCATCAGTGGCAATTCATAAAACCACAGTTCTCTTCTCCTCCCACCCCCCCCACCCCCGCCTCGACCCCAGCTGCTTTGCATCTCCACCTCTCCTGGCTGGCACAGGTAGTATTTGGTGAATTTCTTTTGAAGGCACGTGCACACATTTTCACTTCCGTTCGCTTCCAAATAATTCCTCTCGGGTTCGGAACGTACGTTTTACCGACGTCCGGGTCTGGCACCGGGCAGGAGAAACACGGAACGTGTTCGGGCAAGCCTGGAAGCACTGTGGGGGCCCGCGGAGGGGGGGTGGGGCCAAGGCGTCAGGACGTGCGGGGGGGGGTCAGAAAAGAGCTCGGGGCGTGGCCAAGAGTTCGGGGCGGGGCCAGGCCTCGAGCCTCCTCTTGGGGAGTCGCCGCGCAGAGCGCTCTCGCGTCTCCTTCGCAGTCTGGCTCGCGCCTCTTCCGGGTGATGGGGGAGTCGGGAAGGCAGGCAGCGGCTGGGCCCCTGCTGGATGAGGTAAACACCGCGTCCCCGGACCGCCCGCCTCCCTTCCTCCCTGCCTGTCCCAGGCGTTGGAGGGGAGCGCCTCCTGGCCTCCCTGCGGCTTAGGCCTCTTGGCTCCTGCCGGGCCTCTCTGCACCTGCCGAGGCTTCCGACGGGAGGGGAGGAGACGCGGGGGGATAGCTCCCCCCCCCGTGACCCCTTCCCGGGATGTCATTGAGGGACCTGGAGGCTTTGGACTCCGAAACGGCCAGGGCAGAAATGACCTCTCTCCCACCTCTCCGGACAAGAATAATTTTAACTCCTTCAGCTCGTTAGACGCCAGTCCTGGGCTGGAGGAGGGTCTGGCTGCAGTGGTGGAGGCTCGAGGGCGCCTCGGGTTCTGGGGTCACCTGCCGGCCTCGAGCCCGGGAAAGGCGTGTGGCAGACCCCTCCACCACCTCTAGCCTCTGGGGACCCTTGGACAAGTCACTTAACCTCCTCCGCTCCCTCCGCCCTTGTATAAGAAATAAAGTGAAGGAAGGACCTGCTAGGTGCCGGATACTTAGATGAGCGGGGATCTAAGCTCGCACCTCCGCTTTGGTAAGGGAAATTCCCCGGGCGGCGCCTCCTAGGCCAATCCTGGCCAAAGCCGCTTCGATCTGGGGATAAAAAAACACCAAACGGAAATAAACAGGCCCCAACAACCGAGGAGCTTTTAGTTGTGACGGGTTTGTGATTCAAGCTGGGACTAAGTGGGATGGGAGACCTTTTCTCCTCCAGTTAAATTTTTTTTCCCTTTAGAAAGCCCTCAATAAAAAATAAAATCTCCCATCTCCCACAATAAAAAGGAACGAAAAAAGAAAACGCTTATAGAAAATATGCACAGTCAAAACGAATTCTCACATTGGCCCTGGCTCAAAATGTGTATCTCATTCCGCCTTAGGAGTCTTATGGCTTCTGGCTGCAGGTGTCATCAGTCCTTTGAAATTGCGGTTTATTGTTGTATAAATCCTTTTTCTTTAGTCTTTCAAAGCTTTTTTGTTTCTAATAATAACATTGTATAAGTTATGATTCTGTTCTCTTCGCTCTGCATCAGTTCGTAGAGATCTTCCTCTGTGGACAGTTTCTTCTGATTCCATCTCATTAAAATGCTTGTTGCTACTTGCCCTTATGAGAGGCAGGTTGGCCTAGTGGATAGGATAGTCACCAGGAAGTCGAGAAGACCTGCGATCAAGCCCTGCCTTTGATAGGTTTGGGAGAGATGACCCTGACATGTATGTGTAACGTACAACCATTCTTTTTTTCTGTGCGCTCTTGACCGAAAGACATTTCCTCATTGGGAGATGCCTGTAGCAGTAAAAATCCCTGCCTTGACTAAATATGGCAGGTATTAGGAATATAAAGACAAAAGAATAAAAAAGTCCCTGCCACTGAGAAATTTTTCGTTTTAATAGATTTGTATTTGAAGCCATGAATGACAGAATTTGAAGGATTTAATACTGGAAAGGCCGTCAGATTCTCTAAGTCAGAAGCCACAAACAGTTCAAAGCCTACTAAAACTTCTGAGTGCTTCCACAACTAGATTAAAATGTAATCGGGAGATATTTAACAGAATAAATAAAAATGCAACATAATGTTAATTTTCGAAGTCATCATTTGGTTGATACCAATGGAAGTACCTTGCACCTACTAGACAGTCAATTGATGTTTGTTAAATTCACTCCAATTTTTTTTTTTTTATAAATAAGGGTAGCTGAAGAGATTAAGTTATTTGTCCCAAATTACCCAGAAGCTGATAGTGACAGGGTTGAGATGGAGTCCCTAAATGCCAAATGTTTTGCTTTTTTTTTTTTTTTAACATGTGTGCCATGCTTCATTGTCCTTACTGCAAAGGAAGATGATTCAAAGAAGAAAGGAGAGATCTTGAATTTGAATTTTGATTAGGCTTTTGATTCTGTTTTTAAAGTAATTGGAAAACACATTATTTTGGTATTTGTTGCTGTCATGGGAAAAAATGTACAAAAAGTATTTTATTGTAACAAATGATTGTGCTGGATTGCTAGTCCCACCATGCTGTTGGTTTATTTTATGTGTTTCTAAACCATGCATTGTACAAAGGAATAATCAGCAGTTATGTAGCAACTACTACTTGGGCACTGTGGGTAATACAGAAGAATGGGGGAATTAAAGAACTTTAGAGCTGGGAGGAGCCTTTTGAAGTCTAGTGAAATCAGATCAAAGGTACTAACATCGTGGACAATAGATTTTTTTGGAGCTGGAAGGGACATCAAGGGCTTTCTAGTCCATTCATTTCCTTGCTCTTTCTGATAAGGAAACTGAGATCCAGAGAAGTTAAAGCAACCTGGACAAGGTCCGGATCTTATGATTGTAGCTCCAGAAAAAGTCACATAAGTATACCATTTCAGAGGATTCCTTATCTCCATTTCCATACTTTTCCCACTGTATCAGGGTAATGCTTCCATTATTTTTTTTTCTGTTGTCATTACTTAACACCTTTCATCCAAAGGTGGGCTAGATTTGGCAAAGAACTGGCTTCAGTTCCCTTTAGCCTTAGATCTAGCTGTGTATACTTTAGAAAGATGTTAAGTTTAAGTTTATGGTTTTGATTCTGATTTTTATTTTTTTAAGTATGTGTTGAAAGGTGGAAAGTTAGTGTGAATCCTGACTCTGAAGAGCCTTGGATAATAGGTTAAGGAGTCTGGACTTTATTCAGCAAGCCATTGGGAGCTGTAGAAAGTTTTTGGACAGTCTCCCTTCCTGCAAGCAGTGCCTCTCCTAAGGCAGCCCTGGGTTTTTAGATTTTTTACCATTTGATAGTACCTCTCTTATATTCTTGTGAAAAGTTTATATTTAGGTATTCAAGTGTGAGACTTTGTATTTATTCCTATTGAATTTCATCTTAATAGACTTTGCCCAATACTCTAGCTAAGTTCTTCTTAAACTGTGGGTTGCGACCTCATATGGAATTCTGAAAAATTTGGCAACAGTAACATTTCTGAACTTGCAGTGATCAAAAATTAATTAAGAATCAATTCCTAATGAATCTGAGGTGTTTCTGGCAGCACTTGCCCATGTTGCATCATGCAACTTCACTGCAGTTTTGGTTCTGAAAACAGAGTTTGCCCTCTTTGCTCTGTGCATACCCTCAGACCTCACACAGTGCCAAGAAACACTGCCAGAATTGGTAAAGGGATTGACAGTGGGAAAAGTGGAACAAGCCCTGCTGTAGCTTATCAAGATCTCTTTTTGGATCCTGAATATATTATCCGTTGTGTTAACTATCCCTTCAGGTTTTGTCATCTTTAGATTTGGTGAGCCTGTCATTTGTATCTTTATTGATAAAGGCCTTGATAAAAATGTTCAGCAACCCTGGCTCAAGCCCAAATCTCTGGGGTGGGATACTCCACTGGTGACTTCTTATTGCACTGACATTGAATCATTAACAACTTTTCTCTGAGTCCAGCATCCATTTGGTTCTGAATTCATTATTCAGAACTTTTCGTCCAGTCCACATCTCTCTGTCTCTTTAGGAGTAATATGAGATATTTTACTTAAAGTTTTTCTAAAATCTAGGTAAATGTATGGTGCTCATGTTAGTCTCCTCACAGACTGGTTGAGTAATCTTGTAAATAAAATGAGATTAGTATGGCATGACCTGATGTTGATGAAGCCACGAGATAGATCCCTGCCTCCTTTTTTAGATGTCTACCAGCCATCTTTTTAAATGATCTGGTATTTTATCAGGAGCTGAGATCAGGCTCATTGACCTATCATTTGTGGGTTCTAATCTCTTCCCTTTTTTTGAAAATCAGGACATTTGCCCTTTTGCAGTCTTGTTATATTTCTCCTATTTTCCACCTTTAATTGTTACTGATAGTGGCTTACTAATCACATCTGCTGTACACGTATTTGCGCTTTTGCTGTCTTTGTATTTATTTACCTGGGTGCATCTTATGCTCCTCCAATAGAATACAGCCTCCTGGGATTGTTTTATTTTTGTTTGTGTGCCCCTACCCTTTGTAGGAGCTATACAGTTACCTGCTGTATAGTGTGTACAGAAGAAACACCTATTGAATTATTGCCTGCCCTATTTCATATACTCTTTGCAGTCATGAACTGAGTGTATAGTGGCAAAGTAGCTTGGTCAAGACAAAGTTGTTTTTGGAGAAACTGGTTTAGTAAACTTTACTTAGCCCTCTGTTCAGACCTTTAGATTGAAAGAAAAAAACTATTTGTTAAGCAGTTATTGTATGACATGCACTAGGGAATGCAAATAATAGAAAAAAGACAGTCCCTGCCTCAAGGAGCTCACTCTCTTAAACTTCACGCATAGGAGAGGTCAATTTCAAGGTGGATGAAAAGTCCTGGAGATGAGGGGAGAGTGAAAGGGAGCGATCTACTACCATTGGGAAGGAGGAAATGGACCCAAAGGTCATTAGAGTGGTAATTCTGGGTTCTAGCAGAGGAAACATGATACAAGTAGATATCACTACAACAGCCAGGAGTAGAAAGTTGGGGATGGATTCATGGGAACTGTATATTGAAATTATAACCTGGTCACCACATCAGTTACTAAGTTCCTACTGTGTGCCAGACACTGTGCTGAGCCCTGGAGATACAAAGAAAGGTAACAGTGCCTGGAGGAGCTCAAAATCTTATGGGGAAAACAACATGTAAACCCCTATATACAAACAAAGTATAGGGAAGAAAAATAGGAAATAATTGATAGAAGGAAAGCACTAAAGAAGGTTCAGTAAAGGTTTCTTGTAGAAAGGTAGGATTTCTTCTGGGACTTGAAAGAAGTCAGGAGTTCTGGCATGGGAGATGACCAGTGAAGGTTCCTGGAGCTGAGGGATGGAGTGTCTTGTTTAAAGAACAGAAAGGACACCAATGTCACTGTACAAAGAGTACAGAGGATTTTGTATTTGGTCCTGGTGGTGATGGGCAGTCACTGGAGTTTTGTTTTTTTGTTTTTTTTTTTTTTTAGTAGAGAGATGATGTAGTTAGACTTGTGCCAAAGGAAAAGCATTTTGTTAGCTGAAGGGAAGATAAACTGGAGTGTGAGAGATTTGAAACAGCGAGACCCACCTGTGGGCTATTGCAACAGTCCACATGTGAGGTGATGAGGTTCTACACCAGGATAATAGCAGTGCCAGAGGAAAGAAGGGGACATGAGAGTTGTTATAAAGGTAAAAGTGATAGATTTGACATCGGATTGGATATGGAAGGTGGGGGTGCTGAGAGATAATGAGGATTCCACACTCACATCTAGGTTTTGAGCCCAGGGGAACTGGAAGGTGGAGAGTTTAGGGAGAAAGGTGATGAGTTCAGTTTTGGACATGTTGAATTTAAAATGTCTACAGACTATTTAATTTAAGAGGTCCAATAGGCTACTGGAGGTCAGAAGGACTTGCTAGCAATTCTCCCATTGTATTCTAGACATCACATTTCAGAAAGAATTGGGTTCACTGGAGATTGTATAGACTATAGAGGATATCAACCAAGATGGTAAAGGACCATGAATCCTTGCCACATATGAGGATCCATTGAAGGAAATAGAAATGTTTTGCTTGGAGAATACTATGGTTGGGGGAAGGAATGAGCATTTGAAAGAGTATTTGTAGTAAGAGGATTAGACTTGTTTTGTTTGGTTTCATAGGGCAAGACTAGGAGCAATGGATGGAAGTTCCAATTTTAGCATTATTTATTATTCAATTTAGCATTGAGATACGAAAATGAGCTGTCCCTCAGTGCCTAGAATTTCAAATTTACTTCATTGTCATTGAGAATTTATGACCCTTTGCCTAGATGCATCCCCAGATCTCTCAAGAATTACTGATTGGCAACAAAATCTGATACCTGTGACGCTTTCAGAAGATCATCAATTTTCCAAATAGTGTTAAGGGATTATTTTAAAATGAGTATTACAAATTTTGAAACAATTATATAGATCCTTATCCTTATCCTCTCTAAAACTTAGGATGAAATGATGAACCACAAGGCCTTATTTTCTGCCCTTCTACTTCATCCTAAAATATTCTGCACCTTTCCATTCTCCCTGAACTCTTTTATGAGTTCTGTCTCCCCAGTTAGGGTGTGAGCTTCATGAAGGCAAGGGTTATGTCCCCTTTTCTTTTTATATTTCTAGCATTTTGTACTGTTCTTGGCACATGAGTGCTTAATATGTGCTTGTTCATTTATATATTCATTAACAAATGACATATTGCTCCAGACTATTAATGCATCCAACCTACTCTTTTTTGAAAGTGATGCTGAGTGATATGTTGTAGGAGACCTTGCTAATTGTTCCCTGCAAAATCCATTAATCAGTTAATGAAATATTTTTGAATGCCTACTATTAGCACTGTGCTCAGTCCTGAAGTAATTTATTCATTCCTAGTTTCCTAGGTGTGGGCTAAGGTGGAAATAAAAGGCAGGTGCTAGCAGTGCTTTTTAAAACAAAGTATTTGTGTTTCTTCCTTTAAAAGAGATTATCATCAGATACTGCTGAAAATGGGTTGAAGCCAAGTGAAGAACCACTCCTCAGAAAGAGTTCTCGCCGATTTGTCATTTTTCCAATTCAGTATCCTGACATCTGGAAGATGTATAAACAGGCCCAGGCATCCTTCTGGACAGCTGAAGAAGTAAGTGCTTATGCCTTTCTATGTGAGAGGTTAAGATATGTTCAAAGTTCTCTCCAATATCTCTTAACTTTAAAAAAGTACACTCAGAATAGACAGTTGCTGTCACAGTGCTTTAAACCACCCTGACTCAGAATCAAATATTTTGTGTTTCATTGTCAACTACTAAAAAAAATATTCTTGTTGCAAATATTCTATCTTGTGTCAGAGTTTGCCCTACCATGTGTCATAGAACAACTTCAATTCTTAAGTAATCTTTAGGCTGTCCAGGTTCATATAAAGCTGTTATTTACTGAAAGGTCAGGAGGATAGATAAAATAACAATTCAGCTATAGCCAGAAGCACATAATGACAGTATTGTTGACCCCAGCTTAAACTGTAACCTTACCTTATCCTTAAGAAAAGCTGTATGTGCATGTCTCTTGGGAAGGAAGGAGGAAGGCGGGAGGAGGTGGAAGAAAAATTTAAAACTTATGGAAGTGATTGTTGAAAACTGCAAACAAACTATTAACAAAAAAAGCTGTATATTGGGTTATGTTACATATGTGAATGGCCACGTAATTATGGAGGCCCTTTAGTCTCAGACTCCTTGGCTACATTCGTTGTGGGGTCATGGGTCATGCTGCTGTCTCCCCAGCCAACCTTGAGGCATTTGCTTTGTGGGGTTTAGAACTCAATTTAGTTCAAGAAATGTGCCTACTGTGTTCTAGGAAACCCTGTGCTGGATGCTGATGAGACTATATAGATCAATAATACATAGTTCTGACCTCCAGGAACATACATGTTGGCATACATGAAGAAATAAAATCAAAAGAAATATGTGCAAATTCCTAAGGACAGAACAGACAGTGCTGTGAGAGTTCAAAGGAAGAGTCTCTTAGTCCCCATTGAGGTAATAGAGGTGACTGTTGCAGAATATGATTTGTATGGAATTGGTACCCAACACCTAGAAAATGAATTGAAGCCATTTAACCAGAGAATAACAGCTTTTGTATGTGTCAGGAAGTTTAGGAGTCATGTAAAAGTCTCTTCAACCAAACCAAGCACATATTTAACAGTTATTGTTTGTATTGTCATTTCTGAATACAAATAATAATACTTTAATACTTAGTGGATCTGTGATCTTATCAGTGTGCATTCCTTCACCTCTGCCTTTTAGTCCTAAGGGATTCTTTCCCTGTCATTCAGTAGTGTCTTCATGGGACACAATTTTTCATGGACACTAATACAACATTTGGGCTGTCTCTTATCCTTCACTTCTACTTTAGGACCAGCACCAACCTCCTTTGCTTATCACACACATCTTTGATACCACTTCTTATGTGCAAGTCTTCATTGATAGCATCAAGTTACTAAGTCTTGTCAATTACCTTCACAACATCGGTCACATCCTTCTGAACCTCAGCATCCTTAATTTAGGTCTCCCTCAACCTTTTTCTAGGACTATTGCAATTGTTTTCTAATTAACTTCTCCACCTTCAGTCTCTTGGCTCTCTAAGCTATTCTCCACATAGCTGCAACATTGATGACCATAAATCCTAAAGGTCTCATCAATATAGTTCTGTTTAACATTTAAAACCCTTTATAATTTAGCCCCAACCTGTCTTCCCAGGCTGATTCTACATCACCCCCCCACCCCACTCCTACATACAACACACTGTAGCTAAATTTGCACTTCTATCTTCCATGTCTTTGCAAATGCTATTCCCCTTCCCTAAAATGTTCTTTTTCTTTACCTTCTCTTTTGGAATTGCTTCAACTCACCTTTCCTGATTCTTCCAGTTGTTAGTACTTCTCCAACTCCTGGAGGTGCCCTTCCTGTAGAAATTACTTTACATTTATTTTGCATTTACTTGTCTATGTGCACATTGTTCCTTTTTCCCACTCCCTTAAGCCCAGTGAAATGTAAGCTCCTTAGTGGAAAGAACTTTCTGGTGTTTGTCTTGTATCTCAGGGCTTAGTATACAATGCCTAACAAGTTATTTATTGAATTGTGTATGCTGCTGTCTTTCCATTGATCTTTGGGTCATCTGTAATTTTCATTGTTCTTAAGTTGTGGTGGTCCATATTACAGCAACACTGGGACAGTATTGATATTATAAATGTAGGTCATTGCAGCAGAAAACAACTCTGTATTTTGAAAGTACTGAAAAGAAAGTACTACTTAATTATTCAAATGTGATCCAGTCTGCTCTGCTGCTGTGGTTCTATGACCAACTCATTGTATCTGCTCAATGCCTGTCCAAAATATATAAATTAATGGGCCGTCTTATTGGGTTGTCTATTCAAATGCATGTCATAGCTGGACAATATTCATTCATTTCATTTGTCCTATTTGGGTTTCTAGGCCAATATTTTCTGAGTAACTATGCTCCTTAATGAAGGGGGTCACTTAATACAATGTCATTTGCAAATGGGAATTATCTGGGGACTCGCTATTTATGGGGAACCCTACTCAAGATATCCTCTTTGATACTGGTAAGCACTTTTGGACAGAATTTAATGCCTAATTTGAAAATGATAATGAAAGAATCATTAAAGTTATCTGTGGGTGCATCATGAGGAAATGTTTTATGATCTTACTTGCATGTAAGACTTGTTAGCAGAGTTTTTAAGGTTGCATTTGGCTTCTAGTCAAATACTTCTTGGTAATTATAAAATAATATACAGCATGATATTGTATTCTTTATACATTCTAGTTATTTCTATTATGATGAAGATATAGTTTGCTATAGAAATTTTATCCATGAAAGTTGGTCTGTTCCTTTCTCATATTTTAATCAAGCAAACTTTTCATGAGAGGATTCTCACAAAAATTTTATAGAAATTAGAAAGGTATGTGTATCAAGATAAGATAATATGTAACACAGTGTTAGTTCTTAGTAGGTGCTTAATAAATGTGTAATTCTTTCCCTTCTCTTCCCCTATGTATCTGCTTTTTATGGCCAGCGCAAAAAGCTGTCCTGCGTTAGAATATAAGGTCCTTTTGAATAGGGACTAATTTGTTTTTGTCTTTGTACCCCATGGTACCTTACATGTAATAAACATTTGTTGATTTGGGGGTAATGATATAGTCGTTGGTCTTTTTATTTATTTATATTTTTGAACTATATTGAAAATTGATCCAAGTGCCTTTAAAATTGTACGTCTCTAACACAAATATACTGTGTATGGATTTGGTCAGGTCTAGCTTTTGTTAACTTCCTTTTTTTTTTTTGGTGTGACATGGAATATTTACATATTAGAGTTAAAATATCATAGTTACAATGTCATTAATAATGAAAAGAAGCACACACAAAACTTCATAGTTATTTGTTGTCCTTTTTCTAGTTTCATCTTTTTCTAGTTTCTAGTTTCAGATGTTTATACTATGATTTGATTTAGCTGAATCTCATAGGAGAAAATTTCTTAGACTCTGTTTTTTGGGCACAAACCTTCAAAAAAACAATTTTTTTTTTATTTAGATTATCTTGCTTAGAGAGGGCACCAACAATGGACAGAGCCACCCCATGACTTTAAAATTCTCTCTCACAAGCTATTTTAGAGTTATAGTTACAGCAGTTTTGGACAATAGACAAAATTGCACAGTGAAATAAAACAGTTACACAACTCATGGTAAAATTCAGTTAACATTTTGCTTTATCAAACAGAACAATAATCACCCTGGAAGAATAAGTTTCCTAAAATCATTCAGTCCTCTTTGACTTTAAGGATTTCTTCTTTCCAGCTGGTCAGAGTTGAACCTGAGATATTTCCATTAACTGAAATAATCAAAGAAGTCATTTCTTTATGTTACTATGATCTTTACGTGAGTTCCTTCAAGGTACATAAGTCAAGAGCCCCTTGCTCTTGCCTAGGAGATTATCTTGGAACTGATATTTATTTATTTATTTAATGTTTATTTATTTATTTTTAGTTTTCAACGTTCTTTTCCACAAAATTTTGAGTTCCAAATTTTTTCCCCATCTCTCCCCTCCCCCACCCCATAATGCCTTGCATTCTGATTGCCCCTTCCCTCAATATGCCCTCCCTTCTATCACACCCCTCCCTTCCCTTATCTCCATCTTCTCTCTTTTCTTGTAGGGCAAGATTGATTTCTATACCCCGTCACCTGTATTTCTTACTTCCCAGTTGTATGCAAAAGCAATTCTCAACATTCTTTCCTAAAACTTTGAGCTCCAACTTCTCTCCTTTTGTCCCTCCTCACCCATTCCCACTGAGAAGGCAAGCAATTCAATATAGGCTATGTATGTGTAGTTTTTCAAAAGACTTCTATAACAGTCATGTTGTGTAAGACTAACTGTACCTTCATCCTATCCTGCCCCCCATTTATTTTATTCTCTCTTTTGACCTTGTCCCTCCCCAAAAGTGTTTACTTCTAATCACCCCCCTTCCATTTGCTCTTCCAATATCCCCCCACCTCACTTGTCCCCTTCTCTCCTCCTTTCCTGTAGTGTGATAGATTTTCATACCAAATGGAGTGAGCATGTTATTCCCTCCTTCAGCCAGATGTGAAGAGAGTAAGCTTCACTTTTTCCCTCTCACCTCCTCCTTTGTCTCCTCCATTGACTAAGCTTATTCTTAACTCTTTTATGAATGATAATTTGCCCCATTCCATTTCTCCCCTCAATATATTCTTCTCTCCCCCCTTAATTTTATTTTTTAGGTATCATCCCTTCTTATTCACCTCACCCTGTGCTCTGTGTGTGTGTGTGTGTGTGTATATATATATATGTATGTATGTATGTGTGTGTATGTATACGTGTGTGTGTGTGTGTGTGTGTGTGTGTGTGTATAATCCCTCCCACTACTCAAATACTGAGGAAAAATCTCAAGAGTTACAAATATTATCTTTCCATATAGGAATGTAAACAGTTCAACTTTAGAAAGTCCTTTATGATTTCTCTTTCCTGTTTACCTTTTCATGCTTCTCTTGATTCTTGTGTTTGAAAGTCAGATTTTCTATTCAGTTCTGCCCTTTTCATCAAGAATGCTTGAAAGTTCTCTACGTTATTGAATGACCATTTTTTTCCCTGAAGTATTATACTCACTTTTGCTGGGTAGGTGATTCTTGGTTTTAATCCCAGTTCCTTTGACTTCTGGAATATCATATTGCAAGCTCTTCAATCTCTTAATGAAGCTGCCAGATCCTGTGTTATCCTGATTGTATTTCCACAGTGCTCAAATTGTTTCTTTCTAGTTGCTTGCAATATTTTCTCCTTGACCTGGGAACTCTGGAATTTGGCTACAATATTCCTAGGAGTTTCTCTTTTTGGATCTCTTTCAGGAGGTGATTGGTGGATTCTTTCAATATTTATTTTGCCCTCTGGGTGTAGAATATCAGAGCAGTTTTCCTTGATCATTTCATGAAAGATCTAGGCTCTTTTTTTTGATCATGGCTATCAGGTAGTCCCATAATTTTTAAATTGTCTCTCCTGGATCTATTTTCTAGGTCAGTTGTTTTTCCAGTGAGATATTTCACATTATCTTCCATTTTTTCTTTCTTTTGGTTTTGTTTTGTAATTTCTTGGTTTCTCATAAAGACATTAGCTTCCATCTGTTCCATTCTAATTTTTAAAGGACTATTTTCTTCAGTGAGCTTTTGCACCTCCTTTTCCATTTGGTTCATTCTACTTTTTAAAGCATTCTTCTCCTCATTGGTTTTTTGGACCTCTTTTGTCAATTAAGTTAGCCTGTTTTTAAAGGTGTTATTTTCTTCAGCATTTTTTTGGGTCTCCTTTAGTAAGTTGTTGACTCACTTTTCATGATTTTCTTGCATCACTCTCATTTCTCTTCCCAATTTTTCCTCTACCTCTCTTACTTGATTTTCAAAATCCTTTTTGAGCTCCTCCATGGCCTGAGACCATTGTATATTTATTTTAGAGGTCTCTAATGGTAAGCATTGTCCTTCCTCATCTGAAAGGATGGAAGGAAATACCTGTTTACCAAGAAAGTAACCTCCTATAGTCTTATTTTTTCCTTTTTTTGGGCATTTTCCTAGCCAATTACTTGACTTTTGAGTCCTTTGACAAGAGGAGGATATACTCTGGGGACCTATAAGTTCTCATTTCCTCCAGAGTAGCACAGTCAAGAGGAGTAAACTCCTCTCCTGGCCTGTGCTCTGGTCTGGGAGCTACCAAAGGTTTTCTGCCTAGAATCTGCAAATAGAATTCCCTTTCTAGAGCCTCCACCAGCTCCACTCAGGGCTGAGACTCACAACAGCTGCTCAGTTCCCCCAGGGTCTTTAGGGGGAGAGCTTCAAAAATGGGTGCTGTTGCTGCCATTGCTGCCACCACTGCTGCCACTATCTCTTCTTTGTCCACTACTGCAGCCGCCTGGGGCTGGGATTAGGGGAGGGCGCTGCTCCCTTGTCACCCAGTTGAAAAAGCTTTCTCACTAACCTTTGAAGATGTCTTTGGTGATTGTGGGTTGAAGGATCTGAGAACTGTCGCTGCTGGGGATTCCACCTCAGAGGCCTGTTCCAGATCCTGACCCTGCTGCACAGCACTGTGCAGCCCATGCCAGGGCTTTGCTCAACTCCACACCCAGTGTGTTAGACCTTTCCTGTGGGCCTTCCAGGCTGTCTTGGGCTGGAAGTCTCTTTCACTCTGTCGTTTTGTGGCTTCTGCTCCTCCAGAATTTGTTTAGAGTCACTTTTTTACGGATATTTTATGGGCTATAGGGGAAGAGCTAGAGTATGTACATCTTTTTACTCTGTCATCTTGGCTCCTCCTGGAACAGCTGTTTAAAGTAAGCTGATAAGATTTCTCTTTCTTACTAGGTCAGAGACTTCAGAGTAGGATAATTTAAAAATGCTTTTGTAATATTTCTAAAAGAGGGGAGTTTATAAAATATTAGAGTTAAAATGTCATAGCATGTGTGTGTGTGTATTTCTTTATAGGGGGATTGGTAATAGATAGAATTTGAACTAGAGAGCTAGAGGTTCTTATGCCCGATTGCGAATGTCTTCAGCCTTCCATAACATGAATTTACACTTGTATCCTTATTTATACATTTAATATATTGAAGCAGCTGTCTAGGGGATGTAAATTTATAACCTTATTTTGTAATGTAAAATGAGTTAAAAGCTTGTCACACCTGACTACCCAACTGTTTGTGGTTTTTTTTTTAAACGTTCATTATTTGAACTAAGTGAATTGTGGGATTACATCCTAGCCTAAGTTCACACACACCACTTTCTTTTTAACTAGCAACAAATGTTTTAAGAGTAAAGAGATTTATTACCTTCTGTCAGTATTAAAAAAATATTCCTGATGTTTAGAATTCCTGAACTGTTACACTAGTTATGGCACACTTAGTATGCATTTTGCTATAACAAATAATTACTAAAATTTTTAACTCCCTCTACCAATATATTTATGAAATATGCACCATTAAAAAATACATATTATTGAAATTTATCACACTCCTGATATTTCAGTATTTTTTAAAATTTATTTTGTTTTCAAAATTCATTTCCACAAAATTTTGAGTTCCAAATTTTCTCCCCATCTCTCCCCTCCCCCCACCCCCCAACGCCAAGCATTCTAATTACCTGTATCACCAACCTGCCCTCCCTTCTAACATCCCTCCCTTCTCTTATCCCCATCTTCTCTTTTGTCATGTAGGGCAAGATAAATTTCTATACCCCATTACATGTATTTCTCATTTCCTAGTTGTATGCAAGAACAATACTGAACAGTTGTTACTAAAACTTTGAGTTCCAACTTCTCTTCCTCCCTTCCTCCCCACTTATCCCCACTGGGAAGGCAAGCAATTCAATATAGGCCATATCTGTGTAGTTTTGCAAATGACTTCCATAATAGTCTTGCTGTGTAAGACTAACTATATTTCCCTCCATCCTATCCTGCCCCCCATTTCTTCTACTCTCTCTTTTGACCCTGTCCCTCTCCAAGAGTGTTGACTTCTAATTGCTCCCTCCTCTCATTGCTCTCCCTTCCATCATCTCCCCCACCCTGCTTATTCCCTTCTTCCCCACTTTCCTGTACTGTAAGATAGGTTTTCATACCAAAATGAGTGTGCATTTTATTCCTTCCTTGAGTTGAATGTGATGAGAGTAAGTTTCATGCTTTTTCTCTCACTTCCCCCCTTTTTCCCCTCCACCTCTTTTATGAGAGATAATTTGCCCTATTCCATTTCTCCCTTTCTCCTCTCAATATATTTCTCTCTCACCACTTAATTTCATTTTTTAAGATATGATCCCATCCTATTCAATTAACTCTGTGTTCTCTGTCTCTGTGTGTGCATGCACATGTGTGTGTATGTGTGTGTGTGTGTGTGTGTGTGTGTAATCCCACTAACTACTCAGATACTGCAAAAAGTTTCAAGAGTCACAAAATTGTCTTTCCATATAGGAATGTAAACAGTTCAACTTTAGTAAGTCTTCTGATTTCTCTTTGCTGTTTACCTTTTCATGCTTCTCTTGATTCTTGTATTTGAAAGTCAAATTTTCTTTTCAGCTCTGGTCTTTTCATCAAGAATACTTGAAAGTCCTTGATTTCATTGAAAGACCATTTTCCCCCCTGAAGTATTATACTCAGTTTTACTGGGTAGGTGATTCTTGGTTTTAGTCCTAGTTCCTTTGACTTCTGGAATATCCTATTCCACTCCCTTTGATCCCCTAATGTAGAAGCTGCTAGATCTTGTGTTATCCTGATTGTATTTCCACAGTACTTGAATTGTTTCTTTCTGGCTGCTTGTGATATTTTCTCATTGACCTGGGAACTCTGGAATTTGGCCACAAAAATGAGTTTCTCTTTTTGGATCTCTTTCAGGCGGTGATTGGTGGATTCCTTGAATACTTATTTTGCCCTCTGGTTCTAGAATCTCAGGGCAATTTTCCTTGATAATTTCCTGAAAGATGATGTCTAGGCTTTTTTTTTTTGATCATGGCTTTCAGGTAGTTCCATAATTTTTAAATTGTCTCACCTGGATCCATTTTCCAGGTCAGTTGTTTTTCAAATGAGATATTTCACATTATCTTCCATTTTTTCATTCTTTTGGTTTTGTTTGGTGATTTCTTGGTTTCTCAGAAAGTCATTAGACTCCATCTGTTCCATTCAAATTTTTAAAGAGCTGTTTTCTTAAGTGAGCTTTTGAACCTCCTTTTCCATTTGGCTGATTCTGCTTTTTAAAGCATTCTTCTCCTCATTGGCTTTTTGAACCTCTTTTACCAATTGAGTGAGTTAGCCTACTTTTCAAGGTGCTATTTTCTTCAGCATTTTTTTGGGTCTCCTTTAGCATGGTGTTGACCTGCTTTTCATGCTTTTCTTGCATCTCTCTCATTTCTCTTCCCAGTTTTTCCTCCACCTTTCTTGCTTGATTTTCAAAATCCTTTTTGAGCTCTTCCATGGCCTGAGCCCATTGAATATTTATTTTGGATGTTTGGGATACAGAAGCCTTGACTTTTATGTCTTTCCCTGATGGTAAGCATTGTTCTTCCTCATCTGAAAGGAAAGGAGGAAATATCTGTTCACCAAGAAAGTAACCTCCTATGGTCTTATTTTTTTTCCCTTTTCTGGGCATTTTCCCAGCCAGTTACTTGACTTCTGAGGTTCCTTTCCACACCCACCTCACCTCCAGATCTGCCCACCTAGTGCTTGGGGGCTGAGATTCAAATGCTACTCCCCAGCTGCAGGGCTGCTATTCAGTGTGAGATTAAGTTCAGCTGCTCGGGTGGGGGCAGGCCTGCTGCACAGGGCTCAGTTCCCTCAGGGGGTTTATGTGGAGACCTTCAGTAATGGATCTGAGCTCCTGTCTGCTTTGGGATCCCCTGTCTGCTGCTGCCTCCACTTCTGCCTTCCAAGGGGGCCTGAGTTATGGGGACACCCTGCTCCCCTCTTGGCCAGCCATAAAGATTCTCTCACTAACCTTTGCGCCTGTGGGTGGAGGGACCTTTGTGGCCGCTGGAGATTCTGTCCCTGAAGCCTGCTTGGATCTGGTCCCCTTGGTGCCGCACAGCCATTGCAGGGCTGGGTTCTGCTCCAGGTCCAGCACGCAACAGACCTTTGGTGTCGGTTTTTCAGGGCTCTCTGGAGCAGAAATCTCCTCCACTCCGTTGTTCTGTGGCTTCCACTGCTTTAGAATTTGTTGGGAGTTCTTCTTTGCAGGTATTTTATGGGCTGTGGGTTTGGAGCTAGCATATGTGAATCTTTCTACTCCACCATCTTGGCTCCTCCCCCCTCCTAGATCAATTTTCCAGGTCAGTTGTTTTTCCAGTGAGATATTTCACATTATCTTCCATTTTTTCATTCTTTGGGTTTTGTTTTGTGATTTCTTGGTTTCTCATAAAGTCATTAGCCTCTATCTGTTCCATTCTAATTTTGAAAGAACTGTTTTCTTCAGTGAGCTTTTGAACCTCCTTTTCCATTTGGCTAATTTTGCTTCTTAAAGCATTCTTCTCCTCTTTGGCTTTTTGAACCTCTTTTCCCAATTGAGTTAGCCTATTTTTAAAGGTGTTATTTTCCTCAGCATTTTTTTGGGTCTCCTTTAGCAAGGTGTTTACCTGCTTTTCATGATTTTCTTGCATCTCTCTCATTTCTTTTCCCATTTTTCCTCCACCTTTCTTGCTGGATTTTCAAAATCTTTTTTGAGCTCTTCCATGGCCTGAGCCCATTGAATATTTATTTTGGATGTTGGGGATACAGAAGCTTTGACTTTTATGTCTTTCCCTTGAAGAACAAGCATTGTTCTTCCTCATCTGAAAGGATGGGAGAAGATATCTGTTCACTTTTTCTATAGTCTTATTTTTTTTCCCTTTTTTGGGCATTTTCCCAACCAGCTAGTTGACTTTTGGGTCCTTTATCAAGAGTAGAGTATACTCTAGGGATCTGTAAGATCTCAGTTCCTTCAGGGTGGCACAATGAAGTGTGTATACTAGTCTGGGAGCAGAGAGAGATTTTTGTGCCCAGAATCTTAGCAGAATTTCCTCTTCAAAACCACCTTGCCTCCAGTTCTGCTAAACCAGCATTGGGGGCTGAGATTCAAATAAGCTGCAGGGGCAGGGCCGCCATTTAGTGTGAGATAAAGCTCAGTGCCCCCAGGGGTTTTACGATCCAACAGTGGATGCAGGCTGCTGTAGGGGCTGCTGGGGGAATTGCTCCCACCTGCCAGATGTGGCCTCTGCCTGAGTGGAGCTATGGGAAGGCCCTTCTCCCTTCCTGGCCAGCTAAAAAAACCCTGTCGCTGACCTTTGGCACCTGTGAGTTGAGGGATCTGCAAACTGTTGCTACTGGAGATTCCGTCCATGAGGCCTGCTCACATTTTCCTCCCAGAGCCAAGCTGTGCCGGGACGCAAAGGCTGGACTGGGCTCTGCTCCACGTCCGGTGTGACAGACCTTTCCCGTCAGCCTTTCAGGTCACCCTGGGCTGTAAATCTCCTGCACTCTGTTGTTCTGTGGCTTCTGCTGCTCTATAATTTGTTGAGAGTCTTTCTTTACAGGTATTTTATGGGCTGTGTGGGGAGAGCTAGCATATGTGTGTCTTTCTACCCCACCATCTTGGCTCTCCTCTCTGATATTTCAGTAGATCCATACTTTCATTCTTTTGAGTAATCCCTCTACTGGTTCAGATTGCAGCTCTTCTAGTCTCTATTCTCATATGACTATGATATATGTCTTCCAGTAAATCTTTTACGGGATTTCCACAAAGTATGCTGGGGCCTTTCTTCTACATCTGTTGACATTGTATGAATGCTAGTTGAATTTATGAATTGTCTGTTGGTTATTATCCCTTTCTCTTAACATATGGATAACCTATCTTCTAATCTAGTAAAATAGTTCCTCTGTGATATATTTTTATACCATTTCTCTATTTCTTTACTGCTAATATATTGTAGCCCATCTGGGACATTTCAGTTGCCTTTTGAATTACCCACAGTTTTAATTATTTGGAAACTGATATTCCATGAGTTGAAGTCATATAGCACACTGGAAGACTATTCTTGTCAAAAAGAGAAGTCTTTGTTTCTGATTAAAGATTAAAGATCAGAGTCATTAAAACACTGTGCACTTTTCCAGAGGCAATCCAGTCTGCTCTCTTCCTTATGTTCAATTCTGGATGTAGGTCATTATCCATGTGTACTCTGTGTTCAAAATATGTATTCTGATTTGTCCAGCTCTAAGAAATATCTATCTGACAGCATATCAGTGGACATTCTTCACACAGTCTTTTTTGTTTGACTAGTTGGATTGAACTGTATTGAGAGATTGTGAATCTCATTCAGGAGGCTCTAAATGGCTTGATACAATCTCGCGTAGCACCAGTGCGATATTCACAGTGCCTACAGTGGCCATGAATATCCTGGTGCATTTCTGAATTGCAAAATACAATAGACTCTCCACATGGAAGACAGAACCAAAACATTCAGACACCAGAAAGCCAAATCCATCATAATCTATACACAATAACAATGTAGAGAACAACACCATTCCCAAGCCTTCTCCCTGCTAGGCTTCCCACAAACCTGCTCCTTTAAACAAATCACAAATAGGCTCCCCTAAACAAAATGCCCTTCTTTCACCCACAGCCAGCTGCCTGCTTGTCTGCATTCTTCAGTTCTGACTGCACTCTCACTAATTTCCTCTTAGCTCTCTCTAGCTCTGCCTCTTCCTGTTGTACCCTTCTTGCTCCTCCCATTCAGCAAACTCCTCCCACTACAGGTTCCATATGACTCAGACTTCCATGTGACCCAGACAGGTCACATGGGCCTATTAATGAATGGGAAAGGTCTTCCCATTTAAGTTACCGTTACCAGTCTATATGATAGTAGTAAAAAATAGGACTGTCTGAAAGACTTCACCATCTGTAGGGAATGCCCTTTCCATTTGAACTCTGCTGGACATTCTCCAGTATTATGGAAAATACTTCTTTGATGAGCTGATAGAAATATATTCTATGAGGAAGCTCCACACTTTTCAACCTAAAATATCTTACTTTCGATTTAAGTGGTGCACTTGGTCCAACTTTTTTCTTCAAAATTTGATTGGTGATATGAAAGATGGAACTAAGAATACAGTTACCTCTTCCACATTTTTTCCATCACAGTTTCAATATGTCATGGGTGAGCAAAAGAAATTAAATGGGAATTTGGGGGGAGTTTTGTGGAAGATGAGATGACATGTGAAAGCAAGTATATGACACAGAAAGAAATTTAGCTACTCAGAAGTGCATAAATGTATAGTATTGTATACTATAGCCTGTGGCCAAATTTTTAACCCAAATTTGGTAATAAGATACTGTAAACATCTCATAAAAGAAAAGGAAACAAAAATTCATGGTAGGAAGAGAGTGTCAAAATATTTTACACGTGTTTTCCAGATTAAGGGGGGTACCATGTCTCTAACACCCACAGTGTGGAAGAGATAACTGTATATTTCTATGATATCAAGTTACTCAGTATTCAGAAGAGAGGAATATTATTCAAATAGATATTCAATAGTTACAGAAATTGTCAATCCCAAATGAATACATGAGAAAGCGTTTATTAAACACTTAAAATGTGCCATACATCAGGGATACAAAAACAACAATTAAGAAAGTCACTACCCTTAAGTAATTTACCTTTTCATGGGGGATACAACACACGTAATGACTTGGTGGCTTGAGAAGGGTATTTTGGTTTGGAAAGTTACAAGGATGGTGATTAGAAATATATCAACTGAAAGTTTTTTAAAGATGGGGAGAGCTAGGCATATGTGTAGTCCTCAGGGAGCCAGTATCAGAGAATGGAAATGAGGAGAAAAATGAGCAAGGGAAAGGAGGAAGGACTGAGTGCTCAAGAAATGATCGTTGTGACTAGCTCCTGGAAGACAGGAGAAGATGGTCTTAAAGTAGAAGAGTTGGTGACTTGGACTTACCAAGAAAAAGAGAAGAGGATGGGTGAATGTGTAGAGGGATTTTGAGTTAGTAAGTGGGAGAGGAGAGGGAGTTCTTGGCAAATAGCCTCTATTTTCTTAATAAAATAGATAGTGAAACATTTGTTGTAAAGAGAAGGGGAGCATTAGGGACTTGAGAAGAGGAGTTTTGAAATAGCCATTGAGGAAACTGGAATAGAATAAATCTAGAATAATAAAAGTTTTGCCATGTAGTTGTGAAGACCCAGTGTAGATGAGATGATAGGAATTTATAGTAACCTAGCCAACTCAGAGATATGACAAAGTGACTTCCTCTACTGGAATGCAGCTGGTGTAGCAGTAGAGAAGACAGATATTACATATATGACAGCAAGAAAAGAGAAGCACAAGTACAAGAAAATCAGGAGTAGAAGACACCATGTTGACTTGGTCAACTATATATAGTCAAGACTGAAGAGTTAAAAATGAAGTCAGATCAGTGGGAGAGGAGAGTGAAGATTTAGTTTAGTTTAGGACAGTGAGGAGTTTAGGACAGACAGTAGTTTAGGACATGCAAGAAGAAGGCAGTAGTCTTTTTGTTCTTCATTATACTAAAGTCCTTAGTAAACTAATGTAATTTTGGCTTCTGTATTATGAAATTGGAGAGAGTCTAGAAATTAACAACGTAATATAATTGAAAACCTATGGGAAAAAAGGTTATATGGGGGTAGATGGGAGACTGAAGCAATCAGTAACTGCTCCAAATATCTGAAAGGTTTTTATTTTGAAATCTGCTTAGAAAATCATCCATAGTAAAAAAAAAAATTGATACCCATAAGCGATTTTCAAACACTGATTTCATTTCTTATAGATTTGTTGTCTCCTAGAGGAAACATCCTATAGAAAGCAAAATTAAGGAACTGATTGCTTTAGTTAGTTATCAGAACCTGTGAGTTCTGGCCTTACTGGAGGAACACAAATCTCCCACTAAAATAAACCGAGGTGAACAGACAGAACTAGAAGACAAACCGCTGCTTAAGCAACAAACAAGTTTAGTTAGACATTTAAGAGACACTATTGTAAAACAGCAACAACAACAAGTCTGGGTTTTCCAAAGGAAATACTTAAGGTGAAGTGCTGCACAAGTGAATTTAGAAAAATTTTCTTCTTCAAAGAAATTCAGAGCACTTTCCCCACCCCTATCAGTCAGTCGATATCCTCCTGTATGACAGGCTCTGTACGAGGATCAGAGAAGACAAATTATAAAAAGAAACAAGAACAAAACGATTCCTGATCTCAAGGAGCTTTCATTTTAAGCTGTGTAACTGAGAGGGCATGTCTTCCAGTTTAGTTCAAGAGAATGTAACTTTTCAAAATCATTTGTTTTTTAAGACATGAATAATATTAGCACTCAAATTTTATCAGGAATTTTTTTCTTTTGTGTGATTTTTAAAAAGAATTGCTTACAACCTTAGAGCATTTTTGTTCTTCTTTTAAATTACATCTTAAAAACTAAGTTTTTCTTTGGGAACAAATTTCATTTTTACAAAGGAAAGCAGTCAGGAAATATGTTTCAATTTATCAATATTCTGGCTAACTTTATGAATCCATATTCTATAAAGTAAGACATATTTGTAATGAATTTTGAACTCAAATAATCCTGTGTTTGACATGACTGCTTTCAGTTTCTAAAACGTAAGACTTAGCAATGTTAGCATTGCTAACCAACTATCAAGTATTTATTATGTATCAAAAACTAGCTTGACCTTAGTACAAAGCCTCAGAACATGCAAGAAGAAGGAAGTAATTTTCACTACTGTATTTGAGATACTGGTGAAGTCCTTAGTAGACCTACATATAATTTTGATCTCCCTATTATCAGAGTTTTTAAAAAAAAGTGAGAGATATAGGAAAATTGGAGAGTAAAATCTATCTGCTTATCACTATGCTAAGCAATGTATAAATTACAGTAGTTGACTACATGGAAGTTATTATTAGCTTTTTTTAAAAAATATTTTTGAAAATAATCTTCTTTATTAACATTTCTCCAGATAGTAATGTAGGTTACATTTTACTTTTTAAAATGCAATTTTACCAAACATTATAACCCCTCATCCAGAAGAATAGAAAATTAAAAATTTATGTTCAATAGAAGTATTTCCTTATACATACTTTAAATATGTTCAGTTTTCCTCTCTAATCTTAAAGGTGAATTGCAGCTTGAGGTTTTCCTTGTTTATTGGGAAACATTTTGACTTTGAGTTAAAATTTTGGAAACCTTTGAATTTCAGGTTGACTTATCAAAGGATCTTCCTCACTGGAACAAACTGAAATCAGATGAGAAGTATTTCATCTCTCACATCTTGGCTTTTTTTGCAGCCAGTGATGGAATAGTCAATGAAAATTTGGTAAGAGTGATTTACTTTGTTTAGAGTAATATTCAATAACTGTTTGATGATAGTAGTAAAATATTTCATATTGATACTAAAAATAGTATCTGGAAAGGTAGAAACTTTAAAAACTGAAGTTATGAGAAGAATCCTGAAAAATTGAAGCAAAAGCTACTGCTCCTTCATTTGACAAACATAATGTTGAACTAGCTATAATGATTTTTACAAATTAAAAATGCCTTCTTTTAATTATACACAATTCACAAAAATCGTCTTCTTGTCCAGTTTGTGATAGGCCAAGCTTAATAGAGAATAGGCTAATGATTTTGATATTCAGTTTTTTATTGAGATAACTAATATTTCATGGACTTTCATTAACTTTATACTTCTTGTTTCATTTAGGTGGAACGTTTTAGTCAGGAGGTACAGGTCCCAGAGGCACGCTGTTTCTATGGCTTTCAAATTCTCATTGAGAACATTCATTCAGAGATGTACAGTTTGCTAATAGATACCTATATCAAAGATCCCCAAAAAAGGTACATTGGGATTCTTATCAGCCTTTTAAGTTTATTTATAGATATTTACTCCATTTTTATGTTTACAGTCAGTTACTGAATAAAAGCTATTTTCCATCCATACTAAATGATGAATTAGTAGTCTTTAGCCATATGAATTTAGGTATACTTTTTTTCTTCATCAAATGTGTGTTTATCTTATATGGAATACTCTGATCACTAAGTTTTAGAAAGCACATTTAAAGAAACTGTCCTATTTAGAAATTTTTGGTCACAAATAACTTGTCAGGTGATAGCTATTTCATTGTCATTTCAAGGTTTACTATGTTTTTGGGTTTTTTTTGCTTTTAGTGAATATTCTGCAGTGCTAAAAAACTGTGTATGTTTTGTTTGTAGAATTGAAGGTAGTTCAATAATTATTCTTGGTTGAGCAATGAAAATTTTGTATGATGAAGGAAACTAGGTAATAAAGTAAGAAATTATACCAGTTCTTATATTGGTTTTATAGGGAATTCTTATTCAATGCAGTTGAAACAATGCCATGTGTTAAGAGGAAAGCAGATTGGGCATTGCGATGGATAGCAGACAGAAAATCCACATTTGGTATGTTGCTTTAATTTACATATGTTCTGATGGGATTCAGTCAATGTAGAGCTATTTAGTGTAGGATGGCTTTAGGTACAATCACTATTAACCTTACTGGGTCTTAGAATTATTGATCTCTAATATCAATTCCATTCTTATAAGTAAACAAAAATTATTCTGAATAATCAACATTGATATCTGGCTCAAGGAAAATGAGTCTGAATTTAGAATGGAAACATAAGATTTAGTAACTAAAACTAAAGTTTAGTTTAGAACTTTAAATGAAAACTATGTCTATAAAACAAAAATACCAAATTGAATGTTTATTTTCAGGGAATACAAATCAAATAATTCCTGCTCTCAAGGAGCTTATTTTCTATTCGGGAAAACAATGTGTACGTATGTAATTATATAAAAATAATAAAATACAGGGTAATGGGAGTAGGCACTGGAAACTGTGGAAGATCAGATAGTATTTCATATGAAAGGTGGTGATTGATTTGAGTCTAGAAAGAAACAAGGGTCTCTAAGAGGTAGAAGTGAGGAAGAAGGACATTCAAGACCTAGTGGTATAAAATACCTAGGAGTATACCTTCCAAAACAAACCCAGGAACTATATGAATAAAATTATTTTAAAAAACTTATACAAGTAAAATTAGATTTAAATAATTGAAGAAATATTAATTGTTCACTGGGTAGGCAGAGCCAATATATAAAAGCAACTATTTTACCCAAACTGAGTTATATATTCAACACCATCCCAATTAAATTACCAAAAAATTATTTTACTGAATTAGGAAAATAATAGCAAAATTCATTTGGAAGAACCGAAAGTCAAATAATGAAAAATAATGTAAAGGAAGGAGGTTTAGCAGTACCAGATCTTAAACTACGTTATAAGGCAATAATTCTCAAAACTGTCTGGTACTGGTGAAGAAATAGAAAGGTAGATCAATGGAATAGAATAGGATATATAATTTACAGTTAAATATGATATTATATTTGACAAATGTAAAGATTTAAGATTTTGGGATAAGGATTCATTATTTGGTAAATTTTACTGAGAACACTAGAAAACAAAAACTGAGTATTGATCAATATCTTACACCATTTACCAAGGTAAGTTCAAAATGAATACATGACCTAGATATAAAAGAAGATATTGCAAAAAAATTAGAACATGAAACTTATTACTTATCAGATTTATGGATAGTGGAACAATTTATTTAATAAATAAGAGATAGAGTAGAGTGAGGTATAAAATGGATAATTTCAGTTATATTAAATTGGAAAGTTTTTGTACAAATAAAATAAATATAACCAAGTTCAAAAGAAAAGCAGGAAATGGGAGGGGGGAGAATTTTATAGATAGTTTCTCAGATAAAGGTCTTATATCTCAAATATATAAAGAATTTTATATATAAGAATAGGAGTCATTCCCCAATTGATAAATGGTAAAAGGATGTGAACAGGCGGTTTTCCCAGTGAAGAAGTCACAACAGTTTATAGTCCTATGAAAAAATGCTGTAAATCATTATTGATTAGAAAAATGCAAATTAAAACAATCTTGAGATACCATTTTACACTTACCAGATTGGCTAAAATGATTGAAGGGGAAAGTGACAGATGTTGGAGGGGATGTGGAAAAAATGGGAAACTAATTCATTGTTGGTGGAATTGTGAATTGATTCAGTCATTTTGGAAAGTAAACTGAAATTATGCCCAAAGGGTTGATAAACTCCCTATATCCTTTGATTCAGCAATACCACACTACTAGGTCTATTTCTAAAGATGATTAGAGAAAAAGGAAAAGAATCTATATGTTCTAAAATGTTTTAGGAGCTCTCCTTGTGGTAGCAAAGAATTGGAACTTACAGGGATGCCTATCAATTGGAGAAAGGCTGGACAAGTTGTGGTTTATGACTGTGATGAAATACTATAAGAAATGATGAGCCCAGTGGTCTTAGAAAAATGTGGAAAAACTTGCATGAAATAATGAAGAGCAAAATGAGTAGAAACAAGAGAACATTATATACAGTAACAACAGTATTCTAAGAATACTTGCATTTTAATCTGTTTAAAGTGAATGCATGTTATATAACAGGAGAAAGAGTGGTTGCTTTTGCTGCTGTGGAAGGGATTTTCTTCTCGGGCTCTTTTGCTGCTATATTCTGGCTTAAGAAGAGAGGTCTTATGCCTGGACTCACTTTCTCCAATGAACTCATCAGCAGAGATGAGGTAAGGTATGAATTCTAATTGTGATGTGTAGGGTTATCCATGAAATCCATTTCTTATTTTTTCTTTGCCTTAAAAAAAAATACGCATGGTAACTTGGAATAAAAAAGGAAGGTTCAAATGTTTTTCAGGATAGTTACTCATCTTTCAGAAATAAAAATGGTTCCCTGGACTGACATTTTGGAATTGATACCAAAGATAACCTCCAAATACAGACCATCTGAGAATGCTATCTCAATGTTACATGACCCTCTCAGTTACGCTTAATAGAAAAATCAAAGTTGCTTTTGACACTCGATATATTTTTAAGGTCACTTACATTTTTATCTGAGGAAATAAGGGAAATATCAAGTGTTATTTGAAAATCTCTTATTAGACAGCAGACTGTTGGTATTTATGAGAGGATACATTCTAAAGGTCTTTGGAAGAATAGTGTATGGTATTGATGATAATGGGAGAGGAATACATGTGTATATATATCTTCTCCCATTTCTCTCACTTACTTTCTCTTAGTATTGAGGAGAAAATAGATGTGAAATTGCTAGATAGAAATAAAGTAGCCACAACTGGGGCTACTTGGGAAGAGCTGAGAGAATCTGAGGTTCTCTGCTTTTCAGATGACACATTAGTATGTTGCTAGCCTATATCAATCCTAGGTAAAAATGAGGCAATGCTTGTTTCCATTGTCAGACTTATTGTTAAGAAAAGTAGTGTCCAGAATGAGGGTGATGATGGCTTCACTCTACAGTATTTTGCTTTGGTCAGACCACATCTGAAGTGTTCTCTTAGTTTTGGGCATCAAATTTGAGGAAGATGAGTAAACTGAAGAGTATAGTCTTCAGATCATATTTGAAGGGGACACATAGGCTGGAAAACAGAAGACTTGGGAGGATGCTTTAAGATTGTCCAGCTGTCTTTAAGTATTTGAGAGAGGTCATATGGAAAAAGGATCACCCTTGTTTTGTTTGACTTCAGAGCGCAAACCTGGGAACAATGAATAGACGTAAAGAGACCAGCTTAGGGAAAACATTCCAATAATTAGAGCTATTCAGAAACAAGTGGACTCCCTCTAGTAGTAATTGGGTCCCTGTTTCTTTGAGGTCCTTCTCTGTCTCCTTGCTGGATCCTCTTACAGATCATGCCCTCTAACCATAGGTATCCTCAGGATTCTGTCCTGGGCGTTTTTGCCTTCTCCTATGCAATTTCACTTGGTGATCTTATTAGCTCCTGTGGACTTAATTACCATTACTGTGTTGACGATTCTCACATCTTTCTCTCCAATTTCTCTGCTGACTTCTAATCTTGCGTTTCCAACATCTCCAACTGGATGTCCACTAGACATCTTAAACTCAACCTGTTCAAAGAAGAATTCGTTATCTTTTCCCCTAAACCCTCCCTCCTCCTATTTCCTATTCCTGTGGAGGGTGACGCTAACCTCCCCCATCAGGCTCACAACCTAGTTGTCATCCTGGACTCCTTTCTCATCCCCATATCCAGTCTGTGGCCAAGGCCTGTTGATTTCACCTTTATATCTCTCTGATACAATTCCTTCTCTTCTGTGACACTGTCATCAGTCTAGTGCAGGTCCTTATCACCTCACACCTCACCTATTGCAATAACCTGCAGGTGGGTCTGTCTGCCTCAAGTCTCTACCCATTCCATTCTGTCCTTCATTCAGCCTTCCAAGGGATTTTCCTAAAGTTTCCCAGTTGTGGCAGATCCCCATTCAGTAGCTCCATTGCCAGGATCAAGTGGTCTGTTTAGCATTCAGAGTCTTTCATGGCCTTCCCTTTCCCAACTCTCCTCCACTGTTGGAGTCATCTTACACCTTATTCCCCACCATTCTGATCCAGTGACACTGGCCTCCTGGCTGTTTCAGGAACAAGGTACTCCATTGCTTAGCTCCTGGCATTGTCTCTGGCTGTCCCCCATGCCTGAAATGCTCTCCTTTCTTATCTCTGCCTGTTGGCTTCTTCGACTCCCTTGAAGTCCCAACTAAAATCCCACTTTGTTCAGGAAGCCTTTCCCTAATTCTTCTTAATTTCATGCTTTCTCTCTTTTAGTTATTTCCTGTATATAGCTTGTTTGTACATATATGTTTGTATGTTGTCTCCTCCATACTTGTGAGCTCCTTGAGGGCAGGGACTGTCTTTTGCCTCTTTTTCTATCCTTTGTGATTATCACAGTGCCTGGCACATATAGTAGGTACTTAATAAATGTTTATTGATTGACTGGTTGAGGTCTTCAAATTAAGGCTGGATGACCACTTTGGGTTCCTTGTTGTAGAGGGGATAATTGATCAAGTATGATTAGGCTAAATAGCTTCTAAAGATAGTGAGATTTCTCTCTTGCCCTTCAAACATTTGGTGACTTGTTATCTTTAGACTCTTCTAAGTCTTATGCCTCATATGAGACTTTTCCTTTACATTTTTACTACCTTCTTCCATATCTTGGAACAAAATTCCAATTCTCTTGAGTGCTCAGATGAATGTTAACTTTATATCATAGTGTACAGTTATTTGCACCTTAGTAGGAACGATCCCCTATTGCTGAAATACATCTGGGACATATTTTCAAGGGGGTGGGGTTAGCTTTCAAATATTATTTGCCTATTCCTGTCAACACCCTATATACCTTATTAATTGTTTTCCTGAGAGTAAAATGCATAACCAGCTTTGTAAAAAGGACTTTTAGTTTTTCTATTTCCAGGTAGAGAAAGGTATTTTTTTACAACATAAGTCTCCTGGTAATTGCATTGACATTTCCAGAAATCCAAGATGGGTTAGGAATGGGGTGGGAGTGGGGGGAAAGAGGGAGGAAACTTGAACAATACTAATAATAAAAATGACTTAAATCATGGGGAAAATCTGCTGCCTATCTTTATTTACCCATTATCTTATCTTTATTTAATAAGAAGTTAAATTATATAATCCATACTCTTTTCAATGATACCTTATGAAGTTAAAACTGGAAAAAAGAAAACAATTTTCTTGGTCCTACCAATATTTATTACTTTTAAGAATCCCATTTCCAAATTGTTCCCTCAAGTGCACTACTTAACAAAAGGGCTTTTCTCTAACATATATGATGTTTAAGAAACAGGAAAACCATATTGATTTTGGACTGCACTACTGCAGAATTTCAGGGACTTCCCTTTGCCTGACTAAGTATGAAAGTATTTTCACTGAGCAAAGAATTTTTTTAAAAATTTGGAGAAGAATAAACTATTTAAGAGGACAGTTTTTTTTCATGACCTTAAGTATCTGTTCTCATTCAAACAGCTGTATTTTTACACTTAAGCACTTTTACACTTTGCAAAAAAAAAAGCGACTCCTATGAGAGCTATAAGAAGCAGCGTTTTTGTTATTTTGGTCTAGTTATTTTATGTACTTCTAAATAACAAAATTGCAGTTGTTTCAAGGTATTTTAATAAAATCATCACAAAAGCATTTTTATAAACTCAAACAGAACTTGTTCTAGTTTATGGAGTTTCATGAATTAGTATTGTGTGGATGTTTATTATTTTTTTTTTATTATTTATTCATCATTCTTTCTTCTTGTTTTTCTTCTGTGTCCATATAAATATTTCTGTCTTAGAATAGAACCTTCTTGAGATCTTGGAATGTGTCCTTTTGAAAAAACCAACTTGTTCTATATGATGTACCATACCATGTGAAAATAACTTTTGGATTATGACTTTTCCCCCCACTGTTTTTCAGGGTCTTCATTGTGACTTTGCTTGTTTGATGTTTCATTACTTAGTGAATAAGCCTTCAGAAGAAAGGGTCAAGGAGATCATCATCAATGCTGTTGAAATAGAACAGGTAAGCAGGGAAGCTTTTATACAACTTTACCATAACATGTGAGGAGCACTGCCTGCTGATACAGCATTATTCTTATCACTCTTATCCTGTAAACCTAATTCTAATACAGAAATAGGGGAGAAATGCATTTTTGCAGCTTTACTTATTTCTCCCTCTCCTTAATTATACTACCACCAAGTTCCTAATAGCCTTTAATTTTCATTCTCTTTTATTTTCTTATGTACTTTCTCTCCTTCATATTTCTCTACTTCCTGTCCTTGACACCTCAAGTGACCAAAATCTCTGCAGATTCATAATAACAAAAGGGAATTCTTAATGAAAATAGTGCAGGAAAAAGCAGCTCTCTTTTTCTGTCTCCATAGCATGAGCCTAATCAGCCTTAAGATCATAGTAAAATACTTTTAAAAAATACTATCGTTATATAAGATAGCTATGAAATACTTTGTCTTAGGAGGGTGACATTACACCCAGAAGAAACTGATTAGATTTTTTCTGTCATGGAAAGGTACATTAATTTATTATTATATATTCTATAACTATTTCTATATATTATTATTAACTTCCTTATCAAAATAATGGACATTCCTTTAAAAAATATTTATTTCCTATAAAAACACTTTCTGATCAGCCCATAGCCAGTTATTTAATGTTATTAATATCTGAGTGTTCCCCTCTTTTTGTTTTTTTTTCCCTAGGAGTTTTTAACTGATGCCTTACCAGTTGGCTTAATTGGCATTAATTGCACTTTGATGAAACAGTACATTGAGTTTGTAGCTGACAGATTGCTTGTGGAGCTTGGCTTCTCAAAGGTAAAAGTGTTTTAAAAAATTGACAAAACAACAGCTATTAATTGGTGAGGTCCACTGGTCAAGTAATGTCTCTTAAGACTTTTATTTCACAGCAGTAAAGGTAATAATGCATTGTGTTACCCTCAGTATGTGTGACAGGTGCACAGATGTAATTTTTCCAGAATCTCCTGTAGTAACAAAAGGAACTTCTCAGCATTGAACTATTTAGAAAAATTAATGTTGGTACTAATGAGCACAATCCAATACTTAGTAATATATTTGGCTTTAGCTAACATTAATTTCACCTAGACGAGTCAAACATATGTATGTTGTGTTTGGTCAACTTCTTACTGTGGGCCAGTGTCACTGACCTTTAGTTAATATGTAACTAGTCTGAATTCACAAGTGTGGTGAATGTGCACTTGTTGTATATTTGTTCAAAGGGTCTAGTGTTAGGCATTATTTTCATGTAATCAAAGTCCTTAAGATACAGTCTTACTTAAGCTAACAAATGATTGTCTTGTGTGTAACTGAACTACAAATAGATCCCTTATCAATGAATTCTGATTTTGAACTTAGCTCTATGTTTGGTCTTCAGCCTAAATAGAGCTGAGGTTCATGGTTGTAGGCAGCACTCCTCAGTGGTCTTTCCTTTTCAGCTTTAGCTAGTTTGTCTAGTTTGAAGCTTTAACATGTCATAAAATAGGCTGATGTGCTTTCTATGAGTCAGCAACTCAATGGGTGGTGCATGAACCTTCCTTCAGAGTATTCACAGCATATGTCTGTTTTGCCTGTTCTGGGTATGGCTGTCCTATTTCATTGTCACAGCATTACATAGTCACATAATTTAAGACTTGGAAGAGACCTAAGCAGCCAGTTGTACTCACTGGGTAGATCCCCACCATAACCTACCTGGGTGTTCATCCCACCTCTGCCTGAAAAATTCCAGAAGAGGGAAACATATCTCATAGTTATTGCTCTCTTTTGATTGTCTCTTTTTCTGTAGCCTGTTGCTGATACTATCACTAGACCGTTTAATTTCTAAGAATATAATGGCCTGCAATCATATTCATACTGCTAATACTCATATTAATGGAGCTGTTAAAAAATCTTAATCATATCTGTAGCAAATTTGCGTAACAGCTATAAACTGTAAGCTATTTTTTCTGGTTGACATTACATTTTGAGACTTATATGCTGAACTTGATTTGACTTTCTGCTTCTTGGCCTATCGCGAATTGCTTTACAGCTTAAGTGGCAGAATTCAGTGTCTGGTTTTCATTCAGTTACTTCACCTATGTTTGCCTCTATTTTCTTGTTTTAAAATAGTATTCTTTTATATTTGTGTTATATTTTAAGACAATCAAAAGAGAGGGGAGAAGAAAATTAGTTTCTGCAAGTCTTGACTAAAAACTTCAGGTTTTTTTATTTATGTAAATAAAAGTATGATAAGATTCTGTAAGGTGAAAATTTTGTAGGCCAGTGGTTTAACCTGATGCATCTTTCCAATGGAAAGCTTCCTGGCATATTAGAGCAAATTTCTTGAGAGATGAGATTTTACTTCTTCAGAATCTCTAATGCATTTTTTTCTTCTTCAGGTTTTTCAGTCAGATAATCCCTTTGATTTCATGGAAAATATTTCTTTGGAAGGGAAAACAAATTTTTTTGAAAAAAGGGTCTCAGAATATCAGCGTTTTGCAGTTATGGCAGAAACAACGGACAATGTCTTCACATTGGATGCAGATTTTTAATCCCGTTTTCTAGATGCTCCTCCTTGTTGGTAAATGACAGTCTTCTTTTTTCTCCACATTTTTCTCCAGTCCTAATTGTCAAAAGAAAAACCCAAACACAGTTCCAGTAAAGTAAAAAGTGCATAATTTTCCTCTTAAAAATCTGAGTATAGCCTAGATGCTTTTATTTGGGGTCATGGAGAAAAAAGACTGCATTTTTTACAGTATGTTTTTTGAGATTTTACTCATTTTGTGGTAAATAGGGTACTACTGGTAGTGATGGGACTCCACTGATGTGCAGTGGGGGTAGGAAGGGAGTCTGTCCTCCCTACAAAGTTTTGGTGAATTAAAGAATATTGCCTTCTTTCTCCTCTTCTTCCCCAAGATAATAGACCCCGAAATCTATGCTAACATGTAATGGTTGGAGAAAGTCCTCCATATTTTTACTGTTTAAGGAAAGACAATTATGATTTTCCAGAGAAGATGGGGATTGTTAGCAAGAGAGTATATTCCTTCAACAAACATGAGATGGACATTCTTAGGAAGACTTTAATGCATGATTTATGAAGAAGAGCTGAAAACAAGTGATCTAATGATGGGCAAGCAAAGTTGGGCAAAACCAAAAATCTTTTAGAAAATGTCTTAGTGCCAGAATTGCAGTCAAAAGATCAGAGTTCAAATCCCACCTCAACTACTAACTCTGTGACATTGGGTACATCACTTAACTTCTGTCTGCCTCAACTTCCTCATCTGTGAAAAGAGAAAAATAATGGCACTTGCTTCCATAGGTAGTTGTGAGGATAAAATGAGATATTTATAAAGTACTTTGCAAACCTTAAAGCACTATATAAGTGCTAGTTATTGTTGTTATTTTTAAATAGAGAAAAGATACAAACGTAGATCCAGGAAATCAGGAATATGCTAAGTAAGAATAGAGTGGTAGGATGGAAATAGGGAGAAATGGGATTCTTAGTAGGTGATATTCAAGATACAAGCCAAATGCTACCTCTTCCGTGAAGCGTACTGCATGCCTTCCTCCACACTCCAACTACAAGTGATATTATATATTACTTATATGCATGGCTTGAATCTTTTCTTAGCTTTTCGGGAGTAGAGACTTTGATTTATTTTGGGGGCTTCCCTATAACCCAGCATGATAGATGTTCTTGATAAATCTTCCCTAAATGTTAAATGAGTTGTTGCTGTTAGGACACCAGGTAAGATGCTGAGATAAGTGATTCTTTAAGAAGCAGGCCGAATAAGAAGGCAGAAAGGAGTGTTATCTGGTGTTCAAACAGAAAAGGGCCTTCTTCTTCAGAAACCAAAAGGCTGCTTGATGGCAGCATCTTGGCTTAGAACTAGCGTGTACTAAATAGAGGAAAAGCGCAGGGACTCAAGTAAGAGCCTTCCACATAAATTTAGATGAATGGCTAGAAGCACCTGAAAAGGAATATTTGATGCTTACCAGGTTAACAGAGTAATGTGCACCAGATGTATATAAGTATATACCTCAACTGTATATCATTTGTATAGTCATACTACAGTAAACACTATTAGTGCCCTTGAAACTATGTTGAAATGCCAGAGGAGAAAGAATGCCATGATGGATGGGGTGGTGGAGAAGGACAAATGCCTCTGAGCAGACCTTTGACAGATAATCTCCCCTCTCCCTCCTTTTATCTTCAGGTGGTGGCAGCCAAGTGAAGGTAACTGAGGTCCATCCAGCGACAGGACAGAGGATTTATCATCTTTTGTTTTTTCTCATGAGAACTTTTTAAAAAAAGAGTCTGGAAAAGCAGATTACATTTTGTCAGTTTCCCAGCTTATAACCTTTAGAATTTGTTTTCAGACAAATTCTTGATCACTTGGTTTCTTGATGGTCGTCTGTAAAGCTTATTTGTACTAGATCAGGCAAAGTATTTAGCTGTTATAGAAGTTGGAGTTCATTCATAGTTATATTGATATGTCGAAAACAGTAATTTATCAAATGAAGAAAAACTTTCTACATCAGATATGTTTTTTTTCCTGTTCAATTTGTAGAGGTGGTTCTTTGTATTTATGGGACAGTTGTATCATTTTATATTAAGTCTGTCAAGATATTAAATTTGTTTTATTTTGTTCCATCATTAAACTTAAGCAACATAGTCTTTTAGAATAATAGCTGTACTTTCTTCAGCAAAAATTTCAGTATCTCTATATGAGATTTAATTTTAACCAGAAATAACTTGCATGACTTCAAAATGAAGAAAGGGAAAGTTCTAAGTCCTTTGTATTGAATTCAGATCATTCTGTTATATTGGTAAATGCCTTAATGTCAACCATATTTATTTATAGCAGCAATAAACTACCAGTAAGAGGGCAGGGAAATCTCATGCTGAATTTTTACATATTGGCTTACAGCAAGAAGCATTTTACACTCCCTCTTGAGCACTCTACTTTGCATATATGTTTTATTATGTTCATGACATTTTATTCTCAGTTCTTAAGGAACTTAAGTTCTCCAACTTTCTAGGTTTTAAAAAAATAGCTTGTAATTTACAACTTATTTTATTGCAGCCTAAGTATTTAAATTATGGTTAGAATTAAAACAGATTTCATTATTTGGTCTTATAAAATATAGAATTATGGGACTGGGAGTTCTGCTTACAGGAAAGTGGGATTTTGTTATGTTTATTTGATATAAAGAATTGAAAATAACTATTCCTACAATGTAGGAACCAATCTAATCATGACCTACTGTTATGAGGTTTTTGCTATTCTCGTTTAATAATGTCTAATTCTTGATTGTTTTGCTACCCCTTCCACCTTTTTTAGGAGAAAAATGATTGCTAAGAAAACAGAAGTTTGCACACTGAAAAAAAATAGTAATCAGAATTGAGTGCTTTGTAGTGTGATTACATTATTGCCATGGCATTTTGAAATTTCAGTTGTATAGTTTCAGGCTAAATATCAATCACTAATTTTTTTTTAATGTTGATGACTCAGAAAACTGTTAATAGAATATACAACTTGCTACCACATGGTCATTAGTTTTCTTGCAAGCCAAAATATCAGTACAGTTGTTATGCCATAGGTGTCTTAACTAAGGACAGTAAATTGGTGCCTGACTCAGGAACTCACACCAAAGCTGGTTTCCTTTCTTATCGGATCATCCAGGGCCAACTGATGAGTGGCTTCCAAACAGGAGCATGTATATCTTGTTCTTTTAACCCTTTTAAATTATTATCTTCCAAATAGGGGATATGTAGATTGCCTAAAGATTTGAAGGTAGCAGGCAGTGGGATTATTGAAATCCTTATTGTACTTGCTCTAGGAAAAGAAGGTTTCTACTTTAGTCCTGTTGGTTTTGTCCTCTTCAAAGAAAAATATAGCTTCAAATGCTGTGAAATAGTAACAGGTTTTCTTAAATAAATAAAACAATAGCAATTCTAGAACTTTTATTTAAATTGTTGATAATTTATGCTTTTGAATTTACTGTTTCATATAAAGCTCTGTTTTAATAATATCTGAGTTGTCCAGCATTTCACGGTATTTAGAGGGGTATTCCCTGTGTACAGAGAATACTCTTGTTAGGCATTGTGTACCTAAACCCCTTGTTTTATTCTGTCTTTAAATGCAATATTTTGTACTCAATCAGTCCAGCTATTTATGCCCATAACTAAAGTTTTCCAAGGAATGTTATGCTTTTAGATCAGATTATTTTATAATTTAACATGATTGAAATAAAATATGTCACAGCAACCTCAGTTTATATGTTGTTTTTAAGTAAGAATCTTTCTTAGGTCAAGACCTTCTCTTTTTTCAGTGCAAGGTTTCTTCATAGTTCCTCATCAAAGGTGCATTCACCAGCTATTTGGGTAGTCAGGAACATAGACACTCAGAATAAAAAACACCCAAGAATCCAAGGACTCTGACTTCCAAAATTGTAATTTGGAAATTGAAATTGGAGATATGAGTAAACAAAGGAGTACAGTCAAACACAAGAATGAAATACTGTGCCCTCAGAGAGGCCCAATAGGTAAACCGAGAAGAAAGTGAATTTCAAAACAAGTGCAAGTTGAGTCTCACAGAAAAAAATGTCCTGTCCACAAAGACTGCGAGTGTCTAGGAGAAAATGAAACAAGAGAAGCCTTTTCTGTCTTTTAATCACTCATCTGTTAGGTGTTATATGTTGTGCTTTTGATGATATAAATTTTTCTGAGTTCCCTATATGCTTTAGATATCTTGACTTTTATCAGCGATATTTGATGCAATTTTTTTCTCAACCCTTCCTTTCTAATTCCACCTTGGTTGATTTTTTTTCTCGTGCAAAAGCTTTTTCTGTTCTGGCAAGCTCCTGCTCAACAGGATGCAACTAGATGTCATAATTATCCTATTACATTACAAGAATTTCCTGGGTACCATTCATGGAACGCATATGTGAGTCTGCTATTGATCTGCTGTTAGGCAAATACAATACAAGATGACAATCACAGCTCTAATGAGTTGTTTATGTTGATGTAAAACCTAGTAATCTGTGTATATGTATGCCATAAAACAGAGTTCTTCTTGTAGCCTGCTGGGCAAAAGCTCTTGTTCTGTCTATTCCTTGGTAACACTCTTGTGAATGTATCTCAGTTTTGAAGAGCTTGGGTTGAGATAATCATTAACCCTTGGTCTTGCAAAGAGGGCACTGGATTCAGACTTGGTTTGAATTCTGTCTTATGTGCCCACTAGCTGTGTGACCCTGGACAAGTCACTTCTCTATGCTTCAGTTTCCTCATTGACAAAATGAACAATGATGGACTTGGTGTCTTCCAAGCTCTTTTTCAGGGTTCAGTTCTTCAAATTTTAATGGCATACCATGGGATCTTCAGGTTATTCCTCTTGATGATTATCATAAAGCATGGTTATGGGTTTCTTTATCCCAGGATAGATTTATGATACTTCTCTGGGCAAGTTTACCTCCACATCTTTTCCAGAGCCAGAGAGTTGGATGGAGTCAGGAAATGGAGTGAGGGACATCAAGGAGGACAGCATCTTTGGGGACTGTTGTCTTTGGATTGCCAAGTTTGGGAGTCAGAGGAGGTAGTAAGGTATAAGAAGACACAAAAGGAAGGAAAGAGTCAAATTAGGAAGGGCATTTAAAGCCAAGTGGAGGATTTTTATATCACCATGCTGAATGTGCTCCATTATCTCAATGTTCTTCCTAAAATATAATGGTTTAGATACAATACTCCAGTGATCTAATGTTGTGGGATTAGGGTCATGTAAAGGGAGACTACCACCTGTTTTTGTTAATGTAATATTAAGAATGCAGTAGGATTTGTTTGGGTTTTTTTTTTTTTTTTTTGGTCATCACATTACCTACCTTGCCTCATATCAAACGGTTTGGCCATATTAGAGAATAGAAGAGGATCTTAGAAAAGAGAAAGATATGAAAATGGAGAATTGAAAGAAGACAGAATTGTTCCTCTTGTTGTTTTCCTCTGGCAGTAGCTCAGAAAGAATAAAACAAAAATGCCAAAGAATTCAAGACCATAAGAAGTAAGAAGGTGAGAGAGCACTTGGCTAGGAAGCATGCAGCACTAGGAGAACCATTTATACCATGAACACAATAATGTAAAAGAAAACAGCTTCGAAACACTAGCACACTTAGCAATGCAGTGACTTTAGAAAAATGATGACACCACATGGTTCTCACCCTTTTGCACTGTTTTGGGGAGAGGTGTAAGGAAAAAGAGAACATTAATGCCTTAAAATACACTACTACTATATTAGTTTTTAAAAAATCAAGCCACACATGTTTACTGTTTCATATGCATATTTATTTTCTGTTATATACTTAAAATGTTCATGTTTGTTGCTGTTTATTAAATTCATTTAAAAGGAGCATCTCACCAACCTTTGTAAATTCAAGTCAGTAGGACTAGATGACTTACATCTGTGGGTAACCTTGGTTGAATAACATCCTTGAAAAAATTGGCATGTTATTGTTTGCCTAGAGTCAGTAATCTTTGAAAGATCATGGAGAATGAGAGAGGTGTTGTGGGATGAGAGAAAGGCAAATTTTGTTTAGATTTTCCAGAAAGGGAAAGGAAATGGAGTTTACAAATAGATCAATGAGCTTGATTTTTATTTTTGGCAAAGTTCTAAGTGCTGTACATGTGCTGTTATATTTTAGCAATACATTTGATTAAACTCATGGTATTCTTTGGCCAAAATGGAGAAATATAGGCAAGGACAATTAGTTGCATTTAAAACTTGTTTTAGGACTATTCTTCAGTTATTTCAGTTGTGTCTGACTCTTTGTGACCCCATTTTGGCAAAGAGGTGAATGGTTTGCCATTTCCTTCTCCAGCTCATTTTATAAATGAGGAGCTGTGGTAAACAGGGTTTAAGTGACTTGTCCAGGATCACAAAGCTAGAGTGTGTCTAAGGCTGGATTTAAATTCTGGAAGATGAGTCTTCCTGATGCTAGGCCTGTCGCTCTATCCACGTTGCTTTCTTAAAAAGCTGTAAATTTTTTGCCAAGAAAACCCCAAAATGTGGTCATGAAGAGACTGAAAAATGACTGAACAGTAACTTTGGTAATTTATATGGTAAGGGGACTGAAAATCATACCATTCAAAAATCGATTGAAGGAACCTGGAGAAAAGAAGACAGCAAGGGCATGGTAGCTTTGTATTTGAAGGACTTAACACATGGAAGAAGGACTGGACTGGTTCTGTTTGGTCCCAAAGGGAAGAGCTGGGATCGATAAGTGAAAGTTGCAGGGAAGTGGCTAAGTAAAAATGTCTAAGACCACCACCACCATCATCATCATCATGACCACAAGATTTACCTGAAGTGAAATGTGCTCCCTTGAGAGGTATTGGCTCCCCTCACTAAAGTTCTTCAAACAAAGGCTAGATATTTGTGAGTTCTATTGTAGAAGAGAAATTTTATCATTCTTTGTGCTTGGTTTCCATGTTTCCATTTTCTTTGGTCCAAAATGCACCACGCATTCCTAAAAATTAATTTTTAATAGCCATGCTTTCACTGGGAATAGTCGCAGCCCTGTAATCCTTGGGAGTTCTGAACTGAGGTGGGCTAAACTGATTGAATTTCTCTACTTCCTGGACTCAATATGGTGAGCCATCTGGGGGGTAGTACCAGGTTGCTTAAAGAGGGATATTTGAAACAGGCTAAAGCTCCTATGTCAATCACTAGTTAGATTGGGTATATCATGTTACCCTGAATTGATTCCCATTCTTCCAAGTTCTTCATTATTTCTATGTTCAAACTTGCTAACATCCAACAAGTGCTTCTCCATTGCCCTCTTTGTGAATGATAAATACACATGACAAGTTAAATATAAGACTAGCACAACAAACGTAAAAGTTCTTGGTACACATCTGTCCAATGCACACTCTCCTACCGTAGGCTGTAGTGGATACCCTAAGAAAACCCCAGAGATAACCATGAACCCTGCCTCCCCACCCCTGATAGGTGGCACTCAAGTGGCGATAACAAACGCAGGGGTGAAAAGAAGAATGCACCATGCTGGCAAAGGCATGACTTTTTACTTTTACTTCAGATTTGCAGGAGTCATTTCACTTACTAGCTGCGTGTGCCTGGGTGAGTCACTCAACTTCTGTCTGCCTTAGTTTTCTCAATTGTAAAAGAGGGATAAAAATTTAATAAAACTCATTTCATAGGGTTCTCATGAGGATTCAATGAGATATTTGTAAAGTGCTCAGCACAGTGCCTGGCATACAGTAGGCACTTAATGTTTGTTCCTATCTCTCCTCCCACCCAGGTGGTGTAGATATTTCCATTGGTTCGATCACAGTTTTCTTAAGACTCCTTAGGTGATTTTGTGAATCATGGCTCCAAATACTCATCATCTGATGACCAACTGTCATGATTAATATCTCTGGATTTAGCTGGGCTGGGCTTTGGACAATAAATAGATGCTCATTTCACATAATCCTCTATGGTAGGACCTGCCAGAGCTTGAGTTCTGCTAGTATAATTTTTTAAAACCCAAAGTCACAGCCACACTATGATGAGACATCAGAAGACCTTAGTGGGGCTTTGGTTTCTTTGACCACTGAAATAAACAGGAGATACCCAACAATATACTCAGAAACCTTTAGATAAACAAGTATAAGAACCCAAACAAATGGCATGCACACTTTAGTCTTTGCCTTCAGTGACTTTTTCTAGTACCTCAGAGGTGAGGATGGGCTGAGTTTCTTGGAAGACCTATTTCCAGAGCTAAGAATCAGATTACACTTAAAAAATAAAATTGTATTGATATATTTTGTCTTTACATTGCCTAAACATCTCCCTGTATGCTTCTTCCTCCCTCCCAGAGAGCCATCCCATATAATGGAATTTTTTAAAGAAAAAAAAAGAAAAAGGGGAAGGAGAAAATAATCATCAAAATCTGATCAATACATTCAATACATTGAAAATATCTGAAAATATATGCAGTGTGCCACATCTTTGGACTTATTGCCTCTGCAAAGGAAAAAGGGGAGGTATCTTCTCGTGTCTTTTCTTTGGCCTCATGCCAGTTCTTTGTAATTTTGCAGCATTTTTTCATTGCTTTTTGGTGATGGTTCTTTCCACTTACATGACTGTAGTAATTGTATATACAGTTTCCTTGACTGTGTTTCATTTACTCTATATCAATTCTTGTCAGTCTTTCCATGATTCTTTGTAGTCATCCTAGTCATCATTTCTAGCAGCACAGTAATATTCAATTATATTCAAGAGCCACAATTCGTTTAGCCATTCCAAAATCAATGGGCATGTACTTTGTTTTCATTTCTCTGATACCACAAAAAGTACTTCTATAAATATTTTGGTATTTATGAATCTCTCTTTTTGTTGATAATCTCTTCAGAATGTATACCCAGTAGCCAAATCTCTGGGTCAAAGGGTTGGATATGTTAGTCAACTTTATTTACATAATTCCAAATTGCTTTCCAGTGGTTGGTATTAATTTCCAGTTCCACTGATAATGCACTAACTTTCCCATCTTTCCACAGTTCCTCCAACAATGATTATTCCCAGGTTTTGTTATCTTTGCCAATTTAATGGGTATGAGGTAAAAGTCCAGGATTGTTTTGATCTGCATTTCTCTTGTTAGTGATTTAGAGCATTATTTCATGTGGTTGTTAATAGCTTGTCATTCTTTTGACAAAAGAATTTTGTTTCTATTCTTTACAGGTGGCACACTTTTATGTTCTCTCTCTAGCCACTGGGAAGAGTGGTGTGGCATAGGGGAAAGAATGTGCTGGAAACAGAATGAAAGCTTCTTGAGCCCAGGGACCTTTCTTTTTTGTGGTTTATTTTGGCATCCCTAGGACGTACATGATGCCTAGCACACAGTTGGTACTTAATAAATATTTATTGATTGGGTAATCCTGCCTGTGCCATTAGTAATTTATGTGCCATTAAATAAGTCATTCAACCTCTCTGTAAAATAACCTAGAAAATAATAGGAGTTGTACTTAACGTCAGTGGTGGAGAATCAACTCCAATATACACAGGAGGGCCTGCTATACAGGTATTTAGTTAGATATGCTTTTCTAAAAAGAAAGCAGCTTTTGAGGGGTCAAAAATCACTTTAACCAAGCACATAGATCACGTAGTTCAGGGGGAAAAGGTCAGCCCCCTGAGCGTCAGAGAAAATACAAACAGAGAAATAAAGAGCAACATACAAGGTTTTCACCTGTCTGACCATAAGCAATACATACATAGTTAGCAGAGAGAAGCATCAATATCTGGGTTTTCAAGGCTGGGATGGGATGGGGGTCCTTAATGACTGCCCAGAGTCTCATCTGGTCAAACACAGTGAATAAGCCCCAAAGGAAGCAGTGCCTCATTAGAAATTAGCAAAAAATGTGGGCCTTGCAACAAAAAAAATCTACCCTAATCAAGCTTCTCTTAATGGGCAGGCCCATTAGTGGGTGGGAAAGACCTTTAACTCTCATTAGCATTACATATACGACAACTACGTTGTAAAGAAAAAAAAGATCCATAACTATAAAAATACAGCATCTCATTTCATAGTAGGAGAAAATTGGATGAGCTCACCGGTGGGAAAATGGCTAAAAAATTATGGATTCAGAGAAACCTGGGAAGACTTGTGTGAACCAATGCAGAATGAAGTCAGTAGAACCAGGATAGCAATTTATACAATAAGATTATTTAAAACACACAGACACACAACCTTGAAAGACTTCGGAACTCTGGTCAATGCAATGACAAGCCGTGATTTCAGAGGGCTGTTAATGAAGCATGCTACCCACCTCTTGATGGATTCAAAATGCAGAATGACACATACCTTTAAACAAAATATGGCCATGAGGAAATTTACTTTTCTTGACTATGCATATTTGTTATGAAGTTTTTCTCTTTTGTTATAAAGTTTTTCCTTGGAGAGAGGGAGGGAGGGGGAAAAGCTTGCCAACTGGAAAAAATGATAAAATTAAAAATTTAAAAGTGCTTTGTAAACCTTACAGGTGACGATGATGATAATGATGGAAGAGGCAGGAAAAGAAACATCTGAAAAAGTGGCTGTGGGGTCAGCAGCTTCTCTGAATAATGCAGAAGGAAATAATGCAAATAGAGGGATCAAAGACTGAATCCTATTGGCCACTGGAAGTCGCTCTTCGAATTAATAGGAATTAACTGGAAAGGGTTGAGGGCAAATTTTTTTTCCCTAGCAGAGCTCATTTCAGCTTATTTTCTGGAGAGGAATACCCACAGCATCTTGCCAGCTGCTACCAATTTATACCTCAAAGACAGCAGCCCTATACATGCTCAGATGTAGCCGTCCCAAGCAGGCTCGTAATTATTTTTATAACTTCATTAGATCATGGAATTCTTGCCCCACATAGAGGCAAGGTAAAGCTTGCATCCTTTTGGCCAGGCAAAGCAAGAGAGGCTTTGGGCAAAATGCTACCCAACTGAATAATCTCTTGATATTTTGCAGTGCACTAGGTTTCCTCTAGAGAGACAGATAAATACAGCATTATTTCTTCACCTTGCAGAGTTGACAGGCCTTTTTTCTGTTCACCACCCTCAGGCTCCTAGCTCCCTCCCGCATCCATCAAGTAAGAGGTGGTGTTTGCAACGGGTAGTGTCTGTGTGGGTGCTTGCGAAAACTTGCAGCTTGATGGTTTTTCTATCTTCCTCCTCATGGTGGCACACTTGAGCCAACAAAATGGCATTTCTTAGCTAGTAAGTTGTAAGAAGGTTTATGATTCTTACAGAGCTGTGAAATCTTCCCAGAACTGAATAAAGAGAATGCAGAGCTTGCTGGCGAAGGTAGCCAGGCTGCAGCTGTTTTAGGTAAGATCGAGGTAATTGAGTGCTTTAGCTGATACCTTCAAACACTTCTGGAAATTTCCTCTCAAAACTGAGCATAAGTGCATGGCCTAGAAAACACGTTGCTGTAGGTGATGGAATAGTTAAACCACTAAAGATGTGGATTATGTGGGAATGAAAGACTTTGTGTGGTCTTTTGTCCTATGTCCTGGCCACGTCGTCCCTGAGAATGGGAGTCATGCTGACTGACTGTGGGCAAATCATTTAATCAATCTCTCGGTGCCATCAGGAAACTCTTTAAGACTTTAAGTTGCAGAACGAGTGCTGATCTGCTTTTTTAGAGAGAATTTCTTCACTGGAATTTCTGTTCCCCAACGAAATTATAAGTCTGGAACTATATTCTTCCCCCTTTCTCCCTTCCCATATCCCAAGTGTTCACGTGTTCAGGATTCTCTGCTGGGTCCTAGGGATACACTTCATCAGTAAGCCAATAAGCATTTATTAAACACTTAAACTTTGCACCTTTATTATGGTAAGCATTAGGGATACAAAGAAAGGCCAAAATATGGTCCCTTTCCTTAAGGAGGTCCCTTTCTCAAAGGAAAGTTTGGTTTGTTCAGTTGTGTCTGACCGCATTTGGGGTTTTCTTGGCAAAGTCACTGGAGCGGTTTGCCATTTCCTTCTCTAGCTCATTTCACAGATGAGGAAACTGAGGCAAACAGGGTAAAATGACTTGGCCAGGATCACTTAGCTAATAAGTATTTGAGATCAGGTTTGAACTCAGAAAGGAGTCTTTCTGACTCCAGGCCAGGCACTCTATCCACTGTGCCACTTAGTTATACATACACATACACATACACACACACACACACAGAGGAAGAGAGAGAAAGTTTGAGGTGATAGGGGTTGCAGGAGGGAGAGACTAAGTCCTCTTGCAAAGAAGGTGGGATTTGAATTGTCTTGAAGGAAGTCATGGAAGCTAGGAGGTAGGAGTGAATAGGGAAAGAGCATTCCAGGCATAAAGGACAACTCGTGTAAAGATACAGATGGCAAGAAAGTCAGTGCATCCTAGAATACAGAGAAGGGAGTAAAGTATTAGAAGGCTAGAAAGGTAGGGAGGGGTTGGTTGTGAAGGACTTTAAAAGTCAAATAGAAGGGGGAGATTTAGGGGAGAGAGATGAGTTCTGCTTAGGATATGTTTCATTTCAGGTGCCTATGGGGCATTGTGCTCAAAATGTTCAATATGCAGTTGATGATGTGAGACTAGGAAAGAGGTTAGGGTAAATAGATCTGAAAATCATTTGCACAGAGATGATAACTAAAGTCTTGGGAGTTGATGAGATAACCAAGTGAAACAATGTCAAGAGTGAAAAGGGTCAAGACTGGAGTCTTGGGGGACCACCACTGTTACTGGGGATAACCTGGAGGAAACTCCAGCAAAGGAAACTGAGGAGAGGCCAGACAGGTAAGAAAACCAGGAAGGAACAGTATCACAAAAACCTAAATTCCATCTTCACCAGGATCTCTCATGTTACACCCTTCCTTTCTAATCCCCTGGCTGCCATGTGAGTAAACTCTTCATTAGCTCTTGATTGGACTAGTTTCATCAGAGCCGTAGCTAGGAGCTTTTGTGTCCAGGCAAGTACCATACACTATGACCAAGGCAAACGGCTCAAAGAGCTCATTGAAGCTGCTGGGGAGGAGGGTGGGAAGAGGGAGGAAATGTAGCGCAGAGACTCTTGGACCTCCAACATGAAGTTTCTGCTAGAGAAGCTACTATGTATATATGGAGGACAGGGAGAGGAAGGGAAGGGCTCACCTATATATCTTTGCAATCGAGGACCTAAAGTCTGTTGTTTCTAGGTTACTGAAGGACTGGAAAAGAAAAACAAGACTTTCCATTTTCTGAAAATTACCTGAGGATGTGGATGCTTCCAGAATTTCCTCTAAGAGAGGGATTTCAGAAAGAGATTGGAATAATCAAATCTTTCACAGAAGAAATATTGCTTAATAGAATTAAAATGACACTAATTAAAGGCAATTAGGTGGCACAGGTTATAGAGCAATGGGACTGGAGTCAGAAAGACCTGAGTTCAAATTTGTCCTCAGATACTTACTATGTAACCCTGGGCCTGTTTGCATCAGTTTCCTCAACTGTAAAATGGGGATAATAATAGCACATACCTCACAGGGCTGTTGGGGGATCAAATGATACAAGATTTGCAAAGTCCTTAGGACATAGCAGGTACTACATAAATGCTTATTCCCTTTCCCTTTCCTAATTAGCCAGAGAATATCTTGAGACAAATTATTGGAATTAATTTAGAATGAAAATCCGTTCAAGATGCAAGAAATAGATGCAGATGTTAACAGCCCTCCTCACACCATAGAGCAAAATATTACATCAATGGGGAACCACAAACATAGATTATGATCTTTTTTTTTTTGAATGGGGGGCAGCTTTATATATTTTTTTAATTTTCAATTCCAAATTCTCTCTCTCCCTTTGTCCCCTCCTCCACCTACTGAGAAGGCAAGAAATATGATGCCTTTATTCAGATAAAGTCATGCAAAACATATTTCTGCATCTGCTGTGTTATAGGAGGGGGAGGATGGAAAAAAGAAAAATAAGGGGAAAAATACGTTAGTCTGCAATATAACTTCATCAGTTCCAATTTGGAGGTGGATAGCATTTTTTGTCATGAGTCATTTAGAATTGTTGTGGATTATTTTATTGATCAAAATAGCCAAGACTTTCTCGTTTGATTACCTTTACAATATTGCCTTCACTGTGTACAATGTTTTCCTGGTTCTGCTCACTTTACTTTGTACCAGTTTATATGTCTTCCCCGGTTTCCCTGAAACCATTCCTTTCATCATTTCTTATAGCAAAGTAGTATTTCATCACAATTGTAATTCATAACTTGTTCAGTCATTCCCCAATTGGTAGGCATCCTCTTAGTTTCCAATTCTTTATTACCACAAAACTATCTATCTATCTAATCTATCTATCTATCTATCTATCTATCTATCTATCTATCTATCTATCTATCTATCTATCTATCTATCTTTCTATTTATCTATCTATCTATCTACATACATACATATATCCTCTTCCTTTTTTCTTTGATCCTTTTGGAGCATAGACTTGGTAGCAGTATTGTTGGGTCAAAGACCACACATAGTTTTATAGCTAAATTTTTCTCCAGAATGGTTGAATTACTTTACAGATCTACCATTAATGTGTTAGTGTTCATATTTTCTCACATCCCTTCCAGAATTTGTCATTTTCCTTTTTCTGTCATGTTAGCCACTCTGATAGATGTGATGTGGTTATATCAGAAGTATTTTAATTTGAATTTCTTTAATTATTAGTGAGTTAGAGTATTTTGTCATATGATTATTAATAGCTTTGATTTCTTCCTCTGTAATTTGCCTATTCATATCCTTTGACTATTTATCACTTGTGAAATGGCCCTTATTTTTATAAATTTTGCTTGGTTCCCTATATATTTGAGAAGTGAGACCTTTATCAGAGAAACTTGCCATAATTTTTCAGCATTTCCCCATTTTTCTTCTAATTTTCACTTCATTGGTTTTGTTTATAAAAAGCTTTTTAATGTTACATAATCAGAATGATCGATTTTAAGTCCTGTGAATATCTCTATGTCTTTTGTTTTGTCATGAACTCTTCCCCTATCCATAGATTTGACAAGTAATTTTTATATAGTCCCCTATTTTGCTTGCAATAGCACCCTTTATGTCTAAATTGTGCATATATCTTGAACTTCTCTTAGTATACAGTGTGAGAGGTTGTTCTTCACCTAATTTCTGCCAGGTTACTGTCTAATTTTCCTAGTAGTTTTTATTAAATAGCGAATTGTCCCAAGACCTGAGATCTTCGGGTGCATCAAGAACTGGGTTACTGTGCTCGTTTGCTGATGCCTATTGTGTACCTCATCTATTTCATTGATCAACCGCTCTGTTTCTTATCCAGCACCTAACTGTTTTGATGGTTACGACTTTGTAATATAGTTTGAGACTTGGCACTGCTAGGTTGTCTTCCTTTACGGTTTTCATGGATTCTCTTGATATCCTTGACCTTTTCTTCTTCCAGATGAATTTTGTTATTATTTATACTAATTCTATAAAGTAATTCTTTGGTCGTTTGATTGGTATGGTACTGAATAAGTAAATTAATTTAGGTAGAATTATCATTTTTATTACATTGGCTTAGCTTACCTACGAACAATTACTATTTCTCCAGTTGTTTAGGTCTGTCTTTATTTGTGTACAGAGTGTTTTGTAATATGTACAAATCCTTCTTTCGTGTGTCTTCACAGGTACAATCCCAAGTATTTTATATTGTCTTCGGTTCTTTTAAATGGGATTTCCCTTTCTATCTCTTTCTGCTGGGTATTGTTGGTAATATGTAGAAATACTGATGATTTGTGTGGGGTTTATTTTATTTTCTGCAACGCTGCAAAAGTTGTTCATTGTTTCAGCTAGGTTTTTAGATGACTTTTTAGTGTTCTTTAAGTAAACTATCATATCATTGACAAAAGGGATAGTTTCATTTTGTCATTACCTTTGATTATTCCTTCTAATTCCTTATTCCTTCCAATTTCTTTTTCTTGTCTAATTCCTTTAGCTAGCATTTCTAGTAATATTGAATAGTAACATTGATAATGGACACACTTACTTTGCCCTTATCACAAAGATTTCTAATTTATCCTCCTGGATAATTCTTGCTCTTAGTTTTAGGTAGACTCTACTTATATATATATATATATATATATATATATATATATATATGTTTTTTTAAAAGCTCTGTTTATTCCTATGCTTTCTAGTGTCTTTTAATAGGAATGAGTGCTGTGTTTTTTCAAAAGATTTTCTCCATCTATTAAAATAATAATATTTCATTGTTTTTATTATTGATATGGTCAACTATGCTTACAGTTTTCCTGATATAAAACCAGTCTCCTCACAGAGTATTATCTTTGTGCTAGATTGCTATGCTCTGTTTGCTATTGTTTTATTTAAATTTTTTGCATCAATCTTACAGAGATTGGTCTACAGTTGTCTTTTACTTTTGTTCTCCCTTGTTTAGGTAGTAAAACCATATTTGTGTCATAGAAAGAATTCAGTAAGACTTTTTACCTATTTTTCAACAGTTTATATAGTATTGGAATTTATTATTCTTCAAATATTTGGTAGAATTTGCTTGTAAATCCATCTGGTCCTGCTCTTTTTTTTTCTCCTTAAGAAGCTCATTTATGACCCATAGATCATTAGTTTTTAAGAGACACGTGGAATTATATTAAGTATAAAGAATGCAACCTCTGTAATCACCAGACAAGGATGCTTGCATAGACTGGGAAGACATTTTCTTCATGATGCGATCCCTTAGTAAGCATATCCCAATTTCATTTAATGTGCTATTCAATAAAAAGGGAAAAGAGTCTTTGAGTTTATAACTCAAATCATCAGTCAGCTACAATGACTGAATGAAATGGGAGAAGTAAAACCTGAGGGAAAAGATGTAATTAGGCTGGAGAAAATGTACCAGCATCCAATATAACTCTGAGGTTCAAAGGCATATGTAATTTTGGTTATAAAAAATTGATGCCAAATGTTGATGAATTGTCAGAAATGGAAAATCAGTTTAAATGAGAAAACCTTGAGTAAAACTGGCTCCAGGATATCTTCTCCAGTGTGAACCACAGAACCCAACCAAAAAACTACCTTGGAATGTCAAGAGGAGAAACCTATCAACACTTAGATGAGAGATGGAACTGAAGAACAGACCACTGGTCTAAACAGGAGTCAAGGGACCGGAGATTTAGATTCTTTGTTTAGAGATCACCACGAGCACAGTACTAATGAAGAAATAGCAGAGGGGCCTGCTGTTATTCCAATGGTTTGGATAACCATATGAGTGAAGTATGTATTGGGAAAAGTAAAGTAGTTTTGGCATGTAAGAAACTAAATTCCAAAATGCTAACTTTAGAAAACAGAGATTAAGGACTACCCAGATCTAACTTTAAGTTTTATTCTAATACAAAATTGAAGCTATCTGTTCATGACTTTTTCTTAGTAAATACATTACTAATTCTTAGTACTTACCCTCCCCTCCCCTTTTGAACTTGTCACAAGACAAAAAAACAAAAGAAAATGCATTTGATAGTCTGTCTAAAATTTTTCTAGGTCTCAGAATCAAGCAAGAAAGTCTACAGCTTTTGGAAATGACTTTTCTTTATTTTAAGAAGTACCCTTTTCTGAAAGACCAGCTCCATTTTTTGGTACCTCTTCTTTTCTCAACAATTAACAAGAGTTTAGGGAGTACATCCAGAAGTTCTTTCAGGACCCTGGAATGTAATTTGTCAGGGCCAGGAGGCTTTTTAATATAGCAAAATGTTCTTTTTTTATCTCTTTACCTATCTTGACCTTCAACTCCTTCTTAACTCTATTCCTCATTTCAGTAGAGAATTTCTGCTTTCTCTTTGTCATCTGTTAAAATAACACTATCTGTCCAGACTTGCTGGTTTTGCCCTCATAACTCTGAACATATTTTTAAAAGCCCTATCTATTGTTCTTAGCATTTCCCCAACCTCAGCTCATCCTGGGCTCTCACTAACTTTCTGACATTTGAATGGGTTGGTGCCATCCTTAAACATTGTATCTTTACTTAATGTACTCACTCCTTTTTGCATTTTTTGTACTTTTTTTTAAACTGAGTTCAGTGGAAAGATCCCTATGTAGCTTCAATGATTTCTCTAGAAGCCACCTTCCTTTCTTCCTCATCAGGATAATTTGTGATTATATTGACAGAATTTTTCTGTCTAGAGCCTCCCATTCAGAAGTGTGCTGGAGATACTTGTACTGGCTTACAAGAGCCAATTATTAAATTTTTAGCATGAGCATTTACACCTTGGAAATCATCAAATGTTACATATCAGGGCTTGATTGGTTTCATTGATTGTCTAGACTTAAGAAAGTGATAGGAAAAATAGTAATGATGATTAAATTTAAAAGTCTGTCATGTAAGCATTTTGGGGGTTGTCAGACATTCACCTGAACAGCCTTGCACCCACTCCTCTTCAGATGTCTTCACCTTTATAATCTTTGACTATGAACTTATAGCTAGATTTTTTTCTTAAACCTAAAGCACATCTGGTTCTGTTCAGATGAATTCAGCTTTTAGTAGAATAAAACTTCTAGCATATATCTGGATAGCTAAAATTCTCCTCCCTATTATTTTTGATCACTGACCCCATCTTTTTGTTTCAGGTTTTAAGACATAAATTTGCAATATACATATATATATATACATATATATATATACACACACAATATACACATATAATATATTCATATCTAATGTATACATATATTGCACATTTAAGGTGTTGGGCATTCTAATATTTAAAACCATTTGAAAAAATGAAAATAGCATTTTTCAGATTGTTTGAACCTTTGTACAACTTAGTAATTTATATGCTATTAAATAGATTTACAATAGATTCTTCTTTTACCATCTTTCAAGTCCTCTTGCCCCTAGGAACTAAACCACCCAAATAGGTTGATGGAAAATTTTTAGTTTAATGTCAGTAGTTCTTTATTTTTTGAACATTAGAGACATCAGGACAATCTTTTCAACTATTTTCAACCTCTCAGTCTTACAAAGTTAAACAGCAAAGGAAGTAAAATTAGAAAGTAGTACTACTACTTTCTAGTGAATGTTAGCAGAAAAGATAGCATTGTGATTCACCTGCTAAATTCCTCTGTTCCACTGTTTCCTTGGAAGTAACTACAGAAGTACTGAACCAGGACTTTCTTAGACTTTGGTTTGTACTGAACATTATGAAAGTATCATCCATATCCTTACTCTGCCCAGTTGATCTGTAGTAACCCCTTCTTCCTCAGTCCCCTAACTTGTTCTTATCACTCTGGTTTTCCCTTAATCCTCAAAAATTATCTGTACTGTTATTTGACTCCAGAGTTCCTAAATATTATTCCAGGCCTGCAAGTTTTTAATATATAGTGTTACTCTCTTACCCCTTTATGAGATCTATTTCTCTAGATTCCTTCCATAGTCATAGTCAAGGCATAAGTTTCATTTAACCATAAATTAGAAATTTCTATTTGGTGTTATTTGCCTTATTGTGTTAAAATGTCAAGTTAATTTTTAGTCATTATTCTTATTGAAGACTTTATTATATAGAAGTCTGAGGTCATGCTCTTCCTTTCTTCCCACTTATTTATTTTTGGATACCTCCTCCATTGTTATTTTCCTTTCCATGTTGTACCTGTAGTCCTCTATAGCAGACATGTAAAAAAATTTGGTCTGTGTACCAAAAATGACCCACAATACTTCCAAGTGCTGCCAGAACTAGAATAAAATGTGATCGGAAAATATTTAACAAAAATAAATAAAAATACAATAAAGCATAGATAATGTTAATATATGATTTTCCATGTGGTCCATAGGGATCCTTATATACTGTTTAGTGACCTCCATTTCTATTTGAATTTGACATGGCTGCTCTATAATGTCAATGTGTGTTAATCACCAACATATTACAATTATACCTGGGCATTTTTCTTCAAATTTCACTCATGAGATCTCCATAAGTTTCAGGTCTAAGTTCTTGTAATCTGATCAGAAAGTTACCTTTCAAATAACCTTCTTGAGATGAATTTTGGCCTTTGCCAAGGAGATTTAAAAAAAAAATCTCAAGGCATGATCCAGAAAAATAAATCGTGCTTTCCAGTACCACAGATATAACCGCTGTTTACTTTCAGAAGAAGTGAAAGTACTTCTAGTGCCTACAAGGGCCTCCTGTTTTCAACTTGGGAATTTTTAGAGACTAGAGACATACTTCAAGTTTCTTCTGGTGGTGTTATTGGTTTTTATGTAAATCAATGTGAACGGGTTATTTGTCTTTGTACTGTCACTTTTTGATTCAGTGGTCTAATATCCTTCAGTTTGATGTATTAATACCGAAAGAATTTAATGCAAGCACCATGATATTAGAGACTTATCCGTTTTTGTGTCTCTCCTCAACATCTTTACTTGATGAGTCAAGGTGCCCAGAATACAAAGACAAAAACAGACATTGCAAACAGACGCTATCAATTGGGTCCAAAAGAATTGAGCAGAAGGAGAGTGGGCTGTATTACCTTTGGAAAAGTACAAATTCTTTCTTCCTGAAACAAAGGCCTTTCTTTTTAATACTGATGTCTTTTTGGTGTTATGTGACTACAGTACAGTCTCCAAAGAATCAAAATTGAGAACTACCCAAAAAGCAATAGAAAGATAAATGATGGGCAAGAGGTAGCTTCAATGCATTACAAACAAGTAATTATTTAGATTGCTGTTGTGTTCATCCTTCGTTACTGAAGAAGACCATGCCATCAGAGAAGTGATGACATGACTTGCACTTGACTTTGTTTTGAGTGAAGGAGGGCTGTGCCGGTCACCAACCTCACTTCTCCTCTGGAGCCATCTGAATTCAGTGACCAGATATTCATCAGGATGACTGGAGGTGACCCAGGATGCAATGGGAGACCTTGGCCTTAGGGGCCAAGGTCTGTTCAGGTACTCACTTAGGGTGTATTCACTGAATAATTTAGAAGTGATATAAAGAAATGAGTACAAGGAGAATGGGTTGGGCTTGTTCCCTGGCTCCTTTATGTCCTAGTGAATTGAGACTGTGTAAATAATGATCAGAGCATGAGCCTGGAACAGTCACACCTCCAATAGTCTAGAAAAGTTACAGAAAAGCTCTGCCAACCTCTTCTTTGAATATGTCACTTGGAACTCTGCCAAGTTTTTCTGGATTTTCCAGTGACCCTCCAGTCCAGCATCAATGGTAATTGTATGCATGTAGTAGCAAAGACTAGTGCTTGCCTAGGTCAGCCTAAGCCTTGGTTGCCTCTTCTGTTTTGTTTCTCCTACTTCTCATGGGAGCTTCCATGGTTAGGTTAATGTCCTGATACCCACAAGTCCTCCCAAGTTTTTTCCTTCTGTTTATTAGACCACTAACATATTTCTTCCTTGTTCAGGTACAGTTCAGAGGAGGCTGAATAGAGAGAAAGAAAGAAAATAAGGAGAAAGAAAGAAAAGAAAGAAGGCTGGTTCTTAGACCTCCTCCCCTCCACATTGTTCTTAAAGGTTATTCCCTAGGAACTTATGTCGTTGGATTTCTCATTAGCAAACAGGTAGCTCTAAGCTTGGATGGTTGTTAAAGGAAAATTCTTCATTCAGGCTTTCACTTTGATTAACAAGGCAAAACTCAGGACAAAGAGAAGTAAAATAGTTTATTAAAAATACATTGAGGTAGCAACATGTTGATGGACTGATCGCTGGAAATCAGTGAGGGATTCAAAATGGAGCCAGCTCTTATTCATAACTTCCATGATGAGATAAAGATGATTTGGATATCTCCCAAATTTGGCAATCTCCCCAACTGCCAGTACCTGGGGACTAACAAGCACATGATGTATAGCAGGTGATACAAAAGCTTCAAACGGCAGTTCCTCCTCCAACAAAGCCTCCCTCAACAGAAACTCCCCAACACTGATTTACAAGTAGGACTGGGAATAATGGAGAACTGGATCAGCATTACTTTCAATATGGTGATAACAGTAATGCCCCTTGAGAACTTGATCTGTGTCCCACAATTCTCCATTTGGTACAACACAGACCCTTAGGACATCGCTCAAAGCATTTCAGTAGATAACAGTTGAGTTCTGTACTCTATTAGGTGCTACAGAGTTAACGTCACAGACCTGGTCCCTAATGTCTAGGAGTTTATAATGCAAAATAATTACTTCATCATTCATGTTCTATTTCTAAAACTTTGAATTCATGATTCTGTTATACAGACTTTTCCGAGTTTTATTGAAGTCAGGTTACCTTGACTCAAAAGTCCATATTCATCAGCAGTGATTCCGAAAAATTCACCTTCAGTCTGATTTGCTGGTTGTGTCTTCTCATTGGCTCTTATTTCCCCTACCTTCCTCAAGGTGCTTATTTTCATTGGTTTGTTGTTATTTTGTTCTGGTGGTTTAAAGTAATCAGATTAAGTTTGACTCTCCAGTTGGGACCAGATAGCTTTTATCTCCCAAACTCCTAGTCCTTATAAATGGATACCCTTGGCCAAGGGGAGAGCAGATGAAAGAAATCAAGAGTGCACCAGCACTGCCAGGGAAAATGTCTTCTTTGTGCAGACTGGGAAGTCCATTTCCCCCCTAACAAATCCATTGCCAATGGTTACTTGCAATGGTCTTTTCCTAAGAATTTTGGCATTAGGAGTTAGCTCTCTAATCCTAAGGGCAGCTAGGTGGTACAGTAGCTGTAGTCAGGAAAACCTGAGTTCAAATCTGGCCTCAGACACTATCTGACCCTTGGCAAGTCACTTTGCCTATGGTATATAGTTTCATCATGTGTAAAATGGGGATAATAGCATCTATCTTGAATAGTCATTGTGAGAATTGAGATAATATATAAAGCACTTAGTACAGTGCCTGGCATATGGTAGACACTTAATAAATGCTTATTCCCTTCCTCTTTCCTATTTATTACATGAGTTTTGTGTATATTTTTTCCAGAAGGGAGGCAAGTGAGAGGAAAAAATGCTTGATAGGAGGAAAAATGAGAAGAAATAACTTTAAAAAAGCACAGAAATATACTGGTCAAGGATTTTAGGGGGGCCAGTGGAACAGCATCTGGATGCCTCTGTATTTTCACTTCTATGGGTGTCCACTCACACAAAGGGAAGAGGAAGGGAAGTTGAAATACCTTTCAGATACTTCAACATGGATTCAAATATTTGGAAATCCGTAATGAGTAAGAGGGATTGGACTTGCTCTTTTTGGAAGAAGTAGGAACTGTGAGTAGAAATTAGGAAAAGGTAAACTTAAGCTTGATGTCAGGAAAAAGTTTCCTAACACAGCTGTTCACAAGTGGAATGATCTGTTTTGGGAGGTGGCAGTTCCCTTCCTCTTGAAAAATCTTCAAACAGAGACTGGATGACCGCTAATAGGGATTCCTTTCTGGCATGAATTGACTTTGATGTGATAATGATGGAATGATGATGATGATGATAATGATGATGACAGCTGATATTTACATAGTACTTTAAAGTGTACAAAGCATTTTCCATGTGTTATCTTATGTGCTCTTCACAACAATTCTATGACGTATAATGTTCCCATTTTACAGATGAGAAAACTGAAACTGAGGAGGCTACCAGTTGCTACTGACTACAACTAGTAAGTGTCTGAGGCAGAATTTAAACTTAGATTTCCCTTACTCCAACACTATCCACTGCAATATCTGGCTTCTTCAGATACTGGCTGATGTCCCTTTTAACTCTTTATTTCTGTGATTCTTTGATTTTGCATGATCCAGTTCTATCAGTCTGATGACCTTTAGAACACCAGGGAAGACCTACTTATATTTACTTTCATAATTTGGAAATAGTACTTCAAGGGGAATCTACATTTTTCAACATATATATTTTGTATACATATTATGTGTGTAATATATGTATATAAATTTATACATATACATATATATAAATTTTGTAAAGATGTTTACAGCATGCTTCCTGCTACTGACTGTTTGAAGCTTGCATATTTCTGTCTTCCTGAAGGCATTTCAACTTGGCTCTTATGCCCTAAAGCAATGATTATGAAAAGTATAATTTTGTGAGTTCAAAATAATAAATTATTCAAGAATGACCTGCTGGACTAGTTCTGCTGTCTGCTTCCCACTGCTTTCTGTCTTGCATTGGATCCCTTGCATTGGAGTAAAGCTTGAAACTCCAGGATCTCCCACAGCTACTGTCTCCTGGGTCCCAGAGAAAATCTGCTCATACACAGGAATTCTTCCCTCCTCAAAATTCCCAGAGCAGTTTTTTCCTACTTTTCCTATGTACTCTCATGTCATAGTTGGTAATACATTTATTGTTCCTGTCTTCTTCCACCTTACTAGTCTATAAGTTCTTTGAGGGCAGAGGTGATGTCTTGTATTTAATACAATGATTTTCATGCCGTAGGCACAGAATAAATCCTCATTGAATTAAATCGAAACTGTTGAAATGATAAGGTGAAACTAAGTTTTCTCTGAGGACATCTACCCTGAGTATCATGGCAAAAGTGAGGGGAAGGAAAGACTTAAGTGCTAAGTACAATGACCCAGCTAAGATCATCCCATAGGAGCTTAACAATTCTCCATATGATTAAGAATAGTAAAGAGATTTCCCTTATGTAAAGGATTTATCATTGGTTCAGAGTATAGAGTTGTCAACTGAAGTCACATTTTCAGAATGAGAACATAAAGAGAAAGAGGGACGAAGGCTTAGGTCAGAACCTTGGGTGACAACTGCATGTAGGAGATGCCAAGAAGACAATAAATTAAGAAGCCATTGGAGGAGTCAGACAAGAAGGGGAAGAAAGAACAGCATTATTAATGTCTTGAAAAAATAGAGTATTCAGAAGGAGAAGAAGAGGAGATCGGCAATGTTACGTTCTACAGAAAGAGGAAAAACTCTATCCTATATTTGATCCTTACCAACACAGATTAACTAAAATTATGATAACCTTGGGGGGAAATGGCCACTTCATCTTAGAGTGTGTGATAGAGGAGGGGAAGATTCAGTATTGTCCATAGGTTTTTGGAGAGAAGATTCCAAAGTTTTCAGGGGAAGGGTAGGTAGGATCCCATGTTTATAAATTCTATAGGGTGAAGTCAGCACAGGAAGTATGGGAAGGTCTCATGAATGTAGATCTTAGGACACAAAGAAATAATTCTGATCAGGAGAGAAAGAGGGAATAGTCTGAAGAGATTGATACGTGTGTACAATGAACTTTTGAACACTGGATGAATGCCCTTATGGAAGAATTATGGGATAATTGTTAAAAATCCAACAGGATGAGAAGGCATAAGTGGCTTGCAATCTACACTATTGGAGATAGTATCCATTTTGATGAGGTTGTAGAACCATCAAAATATCAAAGTTTCTAAGTTAAGGATGGATTGGAGAGGAAAGAGACGAGAGCTAGGGAGATCAGTTAAGTACTTATGAGAATAATTCTGGCAAGAAGTGGCATGCATTAAAACTGAAGTAGTGGCACCTCCGTGACCTACCCCCCTCTCCCCCAATTGTTCAGCAGTGGAATTCACATTAAGAGGGATTGTTCCATTCAGAGTTGTTCTAGTTCTGGATTTCATTCCCATTTTAAAGTCCATGACCTAGCGTGCTTGTCACAATGCCCAAGAAAAATCTACACTCAGTCTCTAGGGAAGGAAAGATTTCATAAATCTATGAACTTTGGGTTTTGAATTAGACTCTTCATTAATGGAATATTTTTCCTGTTGTTTTTTAGTAAAAGAATTTCCAAAGACTACAATTCATTTGCTTTGCAACCTCCTGAGAAATGTGTTACAAGAATGTGCCACTTCCAAAAGCATGCAAATGAAATAGGGTTGTCAGAACTCATTTGCACAGGTAGTATTTCTGATGCATTCAGGCAGATGTCTATTCATGTAAAGAACTAGGCTGTCAAAGTTCTGTAAATTTACTGGAGGAGAAAAAGAAAAGGCTGATTTTTGCAACAATGTTTCTGTGCCATCATGGGGAATAATGCTTCTTCCTCTCTCTGGGTGCTAACAATGAAGAATTTCAGTTCATAAAAGTAGCAAAAAAAATTTCTTCTTAATGGGCATAGAGATATCTTAAATAAAAGGGACTTTTTTTTTTCTGTTTAAACGTTCTTTACTATTGACTCTAATTAGAGGAAAATAATCATGATTTTTAATACTAGATAATTTGATTTTTCAATGTTATCATCATTAAGTGCCACAATTTGTTTTGTCTTCTAATCAATGGGTATCTACTTTATTTCTAATTCTTTGGTACTACAAAAGTGCCAGGATGATTGTGTGTGTGTGTGTGTGTGTGTGTGTGTGTGTGTACAACTTTCTTTTTAACCTTCTTGAGGTATGTGATTAGCAGTAGGATCTCTAAAAGAAAGGGTATGGACATTTTAGTCACTTTTGTGGCAGAATTACAAATTGCTTTCCAGAATGGTTGGATCAGTTCACAGATCCACCAGTATTCATACATTCATCCTTCCTCAATCCATCAAACATTGACTGTTTTCATTTTTTGTCATTTTTGTCAATTTGATGGGTATGAGATGAAACCTCAAAGTTATTTTCATGTACATTTCTCTAATTTGTATATTCGGAACAATCTTTCAATACAAATGTAAATAATTTATAATTCTTTTGAGAATGATTTATCTTTTTGCTATTTACCCATTGTGAAATGGCTCTTCTTAACACTTACTGCATATTTGTATTAATTCCATATAGTTTGACTATCAGATTTAAAAAGTATTAAAATCACTCATTAACTTATCAATAAGTTCAGTCAACAAAACATTTCCTAAGAATAAGGAATTTGCAACTACATCGTTTGAGAAGTATATGAAAGTAAACTGCATAACCACAAGCTTCTCTAACCACTCTATTTTAAAATTTAACCATTTTAGAAAAAATTCTTCTTCCTTTCCTTGGACCCAATTTGGTTCTCTGGGTTTCTGCTTATAATAAGGAACTTGAGAGATGAACATATCTGATTTTTCTATTTCTTGGGACTGGAGGAATTAGTGTTCTATTGTCTCATATTGCTATTCCAAGCTTTATTCAATCCTGCATCCAGTTGATATAGTCAAGATATGAGGATGATTGCCAGAGATCTGTGACAATTGAAAGGTTTGAAATAGTTTCTGAGTAACTTAATCATTTCATTAATAAGGCCAGCAGGTTATTAATAAAATGGCCATTTGGCTATCTCTCTTAGACCAAAGACAATTGTGGCAGATGGCAGCAGGTTCACAGTTTATTATAGGAGCTCAAAGAGGGTCTGAGAGTGACATCATGTCCCCCTTAGACCTAGAAACTTATCAGCCACTCTCAGCCTTGGGCTATCTAGACAGAAGGATCTGTCTCCACCCAAGCTTTAGTAGAATATAATGGACTTTGCCTTACTTTAGATTAAATTCCTTGTAAAATCAATGGCGTCTGACCTAGATGAGGAGAGTTAATTCAGTCTCATTATCAGTAATGTCCTTCAAGAGACTGAAAATTTTTAAATCAGGAATTTGGAAGAAGGGTAGAGCTCTGAATCGCCTCAAGATACTGCTTATTAATAATATTTCTCTCAGATCTCTTCTATTTTCCTATTCATAGACTAATGGAATCTTATACTTAGAGCTAGAAGGGATTATAAAAAGAGACGATTAGATGCTTTCACCTTCTCTCTGGGTGATGACAATGAAAAATTTCATGATGAAACTGAAGACCAAAGAAGTTAAGAGACTTGCCTTAGGTCACATAGGTGGCAAATATTGTTACTTGTGAATAAACACTTTTAAGATATTTTCCTTAAGACATGCCGTTGTCTATAATTTCTTTGTTAGAATTCTTCTAATCTATTAACATTTTTTTAAAATTGGTAAGTGTACTACACTTCTTTAAGTGTGTTTGTAGTGTGATGTTGTAGGCAGGCAACTCTTTCACCTTGACCTAAAACAATCTTGGGGGAGAAAAATCATGGAATGTAATTGTTGATCTAAGAATCTCCAAACTTAATCTTACAACTAGAAATCAGTCTCACTCATGGTTTCTGTGTGATACAGAATGCTTTCACCCCAGGCTCATTTTTACCTTCTTTTTCTCATTTAGTTCTCTTTATTGCCTTAGCCTCCTATTTCAGGCAAAGGAACTGTCCATGGTAGTTCACTGTAGTAGCTGCACGCAAAAGTGGTTGGATTAGTTCTGTTCACATTATCTGTTCATGGTGTTAGATTTGGTTTTATCTTTTTGCATTCTAACATGTCTTATCCTAATTCCTATTTGTGAGTTACAGAGACAGAGGATAACATGGGGACGCTATAATAGTGTGTGTTCAAACTTATATTTCCCTTTTATTTTTAGGATTATTCCTTGGTTTAATGACTATTTGAAGTACTATTGATCTCACTACTAAAGCAAGATAAGACAACTTTTCTTAGTAAGGTTAAACATTAGTTGATTTTGCCTATCATGTGTGAAGTGTTAGGGAGGCATGTTATACAATTAAGTCTCTGGGAATCTTTTTTTTTTTTTTAATTTGAAAAGGCCTCTATTCAACGCTCCCCTTTCCATACCACTAACCAGTGCTTATTTCCTGCTATAAAGAACTTTCAGGATTCATCTGAGAGATAGGATTGTGAAGACTCTGCATTCCATCATCCTAATTAGAATTTTGGGACTAATTTATTCTCTCAGTTTCTGCCTACTCAGTACTCCCTGATCCTCTAAATAGCCAAACTCAACCTTCTGCTCACTATTGTCATTCAGAACCACCACTTGCCTCAAGCAAAAAACCGTTTCTTCTGCTGTCTCTCAACATAGTCTCATCACCATCCATTTCAATCCTGCCTTTCCTGTCACCATTCTACAATGACTGTTCTTTTTACTATGTTCTCCTCAGGAACCTCACTAATCTATTGTTAATACTCTTCCATTCTTGATGTCTTCTTCTTATGCATATTCCTTCTCTAGGCACTAACTGAAATGTGGCTTTACGTTGAAATATTGCATCCTTTGAAACTCTCTCCAATGTGTTCCATTCCTCTTATACCCTCTGATTCACAGGGTCAGGAGGAAGCAGGACAACAGTCGTTCAACATATCAATTTCCAGATCCTTGATCTCTCACCATCACTCAACAACTTCTCCTCTTTTGCAGTTCATACTGTTCAATGATATTGTTCAATCCGATTCTTTATCCTCTCCATATCTACCTCACCATCTCTTTCCAACAAGTGCCACTTGCTTATTTACATAAGAGAAACTAATTCGACCCTTGTAACATCCCCGTGGGTATAAGGGTAAAGCAGATATTATTTTCTTCATTTTTAGATGACAGTGCAAAGTTCTATAGAATTTATGAGGACTACTGACTCTAGAAAACATCAGTTTTCTGAAAACATTGAGGCGCCTTCATAATTTAGCAAGTGTATTCCTAGAACCATAGAATCATAAAGTTAAAAGAAACTTTAGAGGCAATTTAGTGCAGTCTCCCCCATAATACAGGAATCAAAGTGAAATTTATACTGTATTTGGAGGTCAGAAGATCTGAATTCAAATCCCAGTTCTTTAATTTGCTATCTCTGTGAACTTGGGCAAGTCACTTAACCTCCTTAGGCCTCACTTTCCTCATCTGTAAAAATAAAGACTAGATGATGTTAAATGTACAGCCAGACTCTAAACTCCAAACTCTAAGATCCTATATATCTGACAGGTAATTATCTACATTCTATTTGAACACTACTGGTAACTGGAAACTCACAGGATAGTCTGTTCCATTGTTGGACAGAATCACAGCAACTCAGAGCTGGGAGGAACCTCAGATGTCAACTAATCCAACTCAGCACTAAATAGAAACCTACTAAAACAGTCCCAACAAGTAGTCATCTAGCCTTTACTTGAAGACTGCCACCAGTCATAGGAAATGTACCAATTACTTCCAGATACAGACCCAATTAAAAAAAATTCTTCCTCATAATTAGTTGCCCTATAACTTCTATTTATTGATCATAATTCTGTTACAGCTGATTAATTTCTCTTTCAAATGCTAGTCTTTTAAATACTTGAAGATTATTATCTATCAGAGATCAGATACTTAAAGCTGAAAGAGAACCTAAATATCATTTAGTCAACCCACTCATTTTACCAATGCAGCAACTGAGTCTCAGGGTGGTTAAATTATTTGCCCAAGGACACACAAGCTGTCAAAACTGGAATCCAAACCCAGGTCCTCTGAAAATCCACCACTTTTTCCACTATATCATGTGGTCCCTTCTAAGTCTTCTCTTCCCTAGATTCAACACCCTTAGGCTCTTCAACTGTCCCATGGTTTCCAGACCCTTCACTCTGCTGGTTGCCTTTCCCCAAATGTATTCTACTCTGTTAATGTCTCTATAATGTGTCAAGCAGAGCTGAACGCAATATTGCAGATGTAATGCAGTCCAAGATAATAGAGCACAATGCAACTATTATTTTTCATTCTATACATGATGCTTCTATTGATGCTACTTAAATTTGCATTAGCTTTTTTGACTACTCTGACACATTTTTGGCTCATATAGAACTTGCTGTTAATGTAACTCCTAATATTTTTTAAAAAATATTTTACAGATGCATTTACTATTATATTCATTTATGAAGACATCTCCCCCCACATAAAGACAAAAGCCTTGTTTAAGAAAAAGAAAAAAATCAATTGAGCAAAACCAACCAATACATAAATCATGTCTGATAGTAGATATGATATTCCACATTGATAATCTACCAAACTGTAGGTGGCAATTCCTATTACTATAGGTCGCAAGTGCCCACTTACATGCTTTTCATTAATAATCAGCCAGTAGATTAGATGAACTTCTAGCAAAGACATTTACTAAGATGGTATAGTAAGGATAAAACATTCTTTCCCCAAAAGCCTGGGATGCATTCTTCCACAAATAAACTCTATTCAACGATAGCGAAGCACATATGTAGGATATATTTGTATGCCAAATGATACTATATAGCTCCAGGTACTGGAAGTCTTTTCTCTCTTTGTAAAACCCTCCGACAGATCTTCTGGGGTATGGCTCTCTGTCGAGTAAACTGCTCAGCTGGATTCCCATGATCTTCTCCTTTCTTGAATCTATAGACATTGCTTTTCACTTTCACAAAGGGTCATGATCCTTGAAGTTGACTCTTCCGTCAGGTCTCTCCATTTCCATACCTGTCTTTGGTGTGTCTTTCTTCCTAAATGGATTGGTCTCATACTGGTCCAATAGTTCCAATGGCATGTCCATTTGGGGATGGGTTGTGGAGAGGAGAGAAAATTAGAATCTTTGGGTATTAGAAGTTTGTTGCTCCCCACTCCCCCACCATGACATCTGAACTAGCATTTCACACATAGAATCCCAAGATAAGTGCCATAAGCATTTCTAAAAGACCTTTGAGTTCTCATTTGATGGAATAATCCAAAGCCAGTCTCCTAGCATTTCTTTTGAACTCTCTGGGAGTTCTGCCTGTATCAGTTAGTATCCTGTATGTGTTAATTAGTTCTTACTTTCACCTCCTAAAAGTAGTCAAGTCCCACCTCACCTACCTCTTTCCCAATGACAACCACCACATAGATAAAAAGTCTACATCTAGGTTCACATGACCCTATACCACTTGACATCATAGATAGTACTGTTGTTAGCTAAACTTTCAAATCAACAAGCATAATTAAGTGTTTCTTGTACTAAGTGATGAGAATACTGAAGAAAGTACCCTCAAGGAGTTCAAAATCAGGGAGAAAATACATACAAAACATTAATAGTGTGAATGGGAGGTAATCCACAGAGGGAAGGCACAACTAGTATGTTTGGGGTGAGGGGTGGGTGGGGCCTCCTGTAGAAGGTGGAATGGGAGCTGAATCTTGAAAAGAGGCAAAGAGGCCAGGAGAGAGAAGAGGAGAGGGAAACCATTCTCTGTCTGGGGGAGAGCTGGTGAAAAGGCATAGAGTTGAGAGATGGAATATCATGTGTAAGGAACAGCAAGGCTAGTCTTACTGGATTGTTAAGTATGTGGAGGGGACTGGAAAAGTAGACTGAATTGGAAAAGACTGGGAAAAAGTTGAGTTGTTAAGGGTTTTAAAAGTCAAACAGAGGACTTTATATTTTATCCTCGAGATAACAGGGAACCATTGGAGTTTCTTGATTAGAAGTATGACATGGTCCTATCTGTACTTTAGGAAGATCACTTTAGCAACTGAATGAAGTATAATCTGGAGTGGGGAGAGATTTGAGTCAGAGAGATCAACCACAGTCTTTGAAATAGTCCAACCATGAGGTTATGAAGGCCTATAAGAGACTGGTAAAGAGAATGTATGTGAGAGATATGATGGTGTAAATCAGGGGTGGGGACCCTGCAGCCTTGAGGCCACATATGGTCCTCTAGGTCCTTTGACTGAATCCAAACTTCACAAAACAAATCTCCTTAATGAAAGAATTTATTAAAAAATATCCCTATATTTGTATTATATTTTACATTATCATAATTATATAAATATATTCAATATATTATATATTCATAATAATATATTCATATAGATGTGTTATATATAATTACATATAAATTATATATTATGTGTAATATATAATTATATATTTTACATGCATATTATATAAATATATTATAAATATTATACATTATATACTAAAAAAATCCTTAATAAAAGGATTTGGACTCAGGCAAAAGGCCACACCGAAGGACCTTAAAGGCCACAAATGACCTGGATACTGCAGGTTCCCCACTCCTGGTATGAATGATAGGACTTGGCAAAAAGTTTGGATTGTGCAGTGAGTGAGAGTTAGGAGGTGAAGGTGACCTGGGTTTCAAGTCTGGATGACTGGGAGGATAGTGGTGCATTTCACAGTAGCAGGGAAGTTTGGAAGAAGGGAAGGTTTGGTGTGCCTGTTGTGTGTGAGGATGGATTATGAGTTCTATTTTGGCCATGTTGAGACTACAGGATGTTTAAATTTAAATGTCCAATAGACAATTGGAGATGGAACACTGGAGATCAAGACAGACTTTGGAGCTGGATAAACAAATCTGGGAATCATGAAAATCATTTATGTTCTTCTTAGACCCCCTCCTTTTTTGCGTCTCTCAGCTCATCCTGGTCTTTGCGATTCCTAACACTATTATTACAGGACCATGACAATATTTTGTATTTATTCTTAGTCTGTGCTCCTATCTTTAGCATTTTTAAAAATCCGAACTCATCAGAAAACTCTCTGCAGACCCATTAGTTCCTTTTGATGCCCTGCTTTTTTCTTCCTTGTCTCATTCACTTGTAATCGTGTTTCACTTTGAAAGCTATCACCATTTCTTTCCCATCATGCCATATCTTTCCATGTAGAATCTCTGACTATATGATCTTTCTATATTTTCTCAAACCTTTATGAAATGTACTTTGTAACATTTTAGAGGACATATCTGACTATGTCTAGAATACTATGAACTTTAAATGTTTGATGTATTATTTTTATTACTTTTCCCCATTGCCCCCTCAACCCTCTTCTCCTAAACTTCCTATTTCTGACTAAGACACCACCATTCTTCTGGTCTCCCAGGTTCATGATGTTGGCGTTATCCTCAGTTTCTTACTCTCCCTCACCCCATATATACAATCAATTGCTCAATCTTGACATTTTTTCCTTCGGAAAACTCTTCAATCTGATCCCTTCTTCCCACTGCTATCACCTTACTTCAGGCCCACATCATCTGTCAGCTAGATTATTGCAGTAGCCTCCTTTTTGGTTCCCTGCCTCAAGTTTTTCACTCTTCTATTCCATCCTTTCCACTGAGAGCAGAGTAGTATTCCTCAAGCGCAGATCTGACCATGTCACTGCCCTAGTTAGTCAACTCTAGTGGTTCCTGTTGTCTGTAGGATGAAATGTAAACTTCTCTGCTTAGATTTTAAAGCCTTTCACAATCTGCTCCCAACAGAGCTTTCCAGTCTTATTGTATATCACTTTCTACTCTTTCTGATCCAGTCAAACTTACTTTCTCTTTGTTCCTCCCATTTCCCATCTCTGTGCCTTTGCATGGGCAGTGCTCCTTGCCTAGAATCCCTCCTTGCCTCTACCTTGCAGAGTCCTTCTTTCTGCATGACACTGTCTGAGCATTACCTTCTACATGAAGTCTTTCTGTATCCCTTCAACAGCAAATGCCCTCCCTCCCAAACTACCTTGTGATTAACTACTTCATAGACTTTTTACATTTATTCTCTATATACTTATGCATGTCCTTGTTGCCCCCATTAGAATGCTCCTTGAGAGTAGGAAGGACTTCATTCTTTGTACTTTTATCCTCAGGATCTCGCTCAGTGTCTAGATTATACTAGGTGCTTAATAAATGCTTGTTGATTGATCAACTGATATCACTTTTTTCTAAGCTTCCCATCACTTGAACTTCCTTCGCCAGTCCTTCCTGGTTGCTGATGATTACATACAGAGTAGTACTTATTCTTATTTCTTCCTTTACATACCTTCTGGGAGATGAAATTGCCAGCAAATCAAGTCAAGTATTTATCGGTACTCTGTTTTTAGCAAGATGAGACTTCTAACAGATGTCTAGATCTATGAAATCCCCTATCACTATGATAGCTTTTCTGTGCCAGCCTTCCTGAAAAGCCATGTGTAACATTTTTGAAAACTGAATATCTTCCTTCTTTCTCAAAATATAATTCCAGAATCTGACTCAGACTATCCAAATAACTATGCCATTTACACCTTTCTTTGATGTTAGTTGGAAACTTTAGCTCCTTGTTCCATTGTGGGAAATCTTCTTGGGTCCTGTCAATTCACTAAGCTAACAGTGAGGCAGCTAGGTGGCATAGTGGATAGAGGGCTGGAGTTGGCATCAGTAAGACCTGAGTTCAAATCCTGTCTCAGACACTTACTAGCTACCTGTGGGACCCAAGCTGGAACTCCTACTCAAGTTTTGTAATCCAGCCTCCAATGTTCCTTCCATCAAACTCTGCTATAATTAAATACCCAGTTACAACTTTTAGAACATCATCCTCAAATGTAGAATAGACTCCACAAACATCACCAACAAAATGCCACTGCATTCTTAGAGGAGGCATAGACTTACCAAAATCAAGGAGGCAGGACTGTGCATCCTGATCAGGAAGTAAGTAGTTATTCCCAGTTGTTCTAACAATGACATGAGCCTCCTTCAAACCATAAGGCTGCCCATAAGAATCCTAAATATTAGAGATAGAAACTGCGGGCTTGTGTTTAGACAGGCCTTCCATACAGGGTGTTCCATAAGTCTTTTAAGTACAGTAAGACTTTTGAGATGCCTTGTATTCCATTGACAGAGAAATGTATTTTGGAAGAAGTGAGTGGAAGAAAACCAAATGAGGTCACTTTTTTTATTGTTCACTTTTGTTTTGTCAATTTTATTTTATTTTCAGTTTCAAATTCTTTCTCTTTCTCTACCTTTCCTCCATTTGTTGAGAAGTCAAGAAATAAAAAATTCATTTTCAGTATGAAGTCATGCAAAACAAATTTTTCCATTAGCAATGTTTCAGAAAAAAAAGTAAAATGCTTCAATCTGCACTGTGAATCTATCAATTCTCCATCTGGAGGTGGGATAGCATGCTGCATTATGGGTGCTTTGGAATTTTGGTGGGCCATTGTTGATGAGAGTTACTAAGTAAGTTCACTTCTTGTCAGAGGAGTTCTTGAGAGTATTTCCCTATGTGTCCATGTTTATATTTTTTTATGTTTTACTTTACTGGCGAGCGGTGAAGGGCTAGAGGACTATGCCTCTATTTCACAAGGTCAGCAATAACTGGGCCACTGGCAACACCTAGAGTTTTCTGTATTCTTTTGGGTACCTCAAGAACTGGAAGGTACCTCAAAGGTCATCTAACCTAATTCATTTCTGAGCAGGAAAATTCTCTACAGCATCCCTGAGAGCTGATGGTCCAGCCTCTGCTCCAAACAAACTGGCTGGCTAGCCCCTCCATATTTAACCTCTACCTCATAGAATATCTTCCTTCAAACCATAGCTCGGACTCCACTTCCTACATAGGATCTTTCTTGATTCCTCCTTGTTGTTAGTGCTCTCCTAGATGAAATGACTCAGTAATACTTCAAAAATATTTTTTACTTATTGTTCTATGTGTATGTCCTTTCATCTTAAGGACAATGATTGTTTTATTTTCTGCTTTATTTAAATATTAAATGAATTAATTAATTCATTTAATATTATAAATAAAATTTTAATAAATTATTAATTAAATTAATAAAATTAATAAAAATTAAATATTTAATATTTTATCCCCCCAATTATACATTAAAATTTTTTAACATTCTTCTTTTTGGAGGAGGGAAGGCAAGACAATTGCAATTAAGTGACTCACCCAAGGTCACACAGCTAGTAAGTGTCAAGAGTTTAAGACCAAATTTGAACTCAAGTCCTCCTGACCCCAGGGCCAGTGCTTTATTCACTGCACCACTTAGCTGCCCCAACATCAATTTTTAAAAGAATTTTAAGTTCCAATTCTCTTCTTCCCCTCACCCCTCATTGAGAAGGTAAGCAATTTGATATGGATTATATATGTACACTCATGCAAAACAAATATCCATCTTAGTCATGTTGTAAAACAAAACATGAACCAAAATTCCCCAAAGAAACAAGAAAAATGAAGTTTTTAAAAAGTATTCTTCAATCTGCTTTCAGATTCCATCAGCTCTTTCTCTGGAAATAGGTAGCATTTTCATCATTAAGTCCTTTATAATTGTCTTAGATCAATGTATTGCTGAGGATAGCTAAATTATTCACAATATTTCTGTTACTGTGTGTAATGTTATCCTGGTTCTGCTCATTTCACTTTGCATCAGTTCATATAAGTCTTCCCAGGTTTTTCTGTGAGCATCTCACTTGTCATTTCTTATAGCACTATAGTATTCTATCACAACATATTCAGCCATTCCTCAATTGATGGGCATCCCCTCAACTTCCAATTCTTTGCCACCTCAAAAAGAGCTATTTTAAATATTTTTTATGCACACAGTCCTTTACCTTTTTAAAAAATCTCTTTGGGATACAGACTTAGTGGTGATATTGCTGGGTCAAAGAGTATGCATGGTTTTGTAGCCCTTGGGGCAGAGCTCCCAATTATTCTCCAGAATGGTTGAGTCAGTTCACAACTCTGCCAACAGTGCATTGCTGTTTCAATTTTCCTGCATCTCCTCCATCATTTGTCTTTTTCCTTTACTGTCATAATACTCAATCTGATAGGTATGAGTTGGTACCTTGGAGTTATTTAATTTGCATTTCTCAAACCAATAAGTGATTTAAAACATTTTTATATGATTATAGATAGCTTTGATTATTTCATCTGAAAGTAGCCTGTTCATATCCATTGACCATTTATCAATTGGGGAATGATTCTAATTTTTATAAGTTTGACTCAATTCTCTAACATGTTTGAGGAATAGGGCCTTTATCAGAGAAACTTGTATAATATTTTTTCACAATTATGATTATTGTGTACTCCTGCATCCTATTTCCCTATCCCATATTTCTCCTTTCATCCTGTTCATTCCCAAAACTGTTTTGCTTCTGACTACTACCTCTTCCTGTCTGCCCCTCTTTCGATCAGCATGACCCTTCCTTCCCCTTCCCTCTTTCCCTCCTACTTTTCTGTAGGATAAGATAGATTTCTATACTCTACTGAGTGTGTATGCTACTCCTTCTTTGAACCAATTTCAATGAGAGTAAGGTGCAAGTGCTTCCCCTCCCTCCCCTCCTGCCACTTTCCTCTCCACCGTAAAACCTCTTTCAGGACTCTTTTATATGAGATAATTTACTCCATTCTCTCTCTCCATTTCCCCTTCTCCAAGTGTATTTCTCTTTTTCAGCCTTTAATTTAATTTAATTTAATTTTTTTTAGGTTTCATCCCAACATATTCAACTCACATCCCTGCCCCCTATGTGTACTCCTTCTAACTGCCCCCAAAATGAGAAAATTCTTGGGAGTTACAAGTATCATCTTCCCATGTAAGAATGTAAACAATTTAATCTTATTAAATCCCTTATGATATCTCTTGCATATTTACCTTTTTATACTTCTCTTGAGTCCTGAATTTGAAAGTCACATTTTCTATTCAGTTCTGGTCTTTTCATCAGGAATGCTTGCAAGTCCTCTGTTTCATTGAATGTCCATTTTTTTGTCCCTGCAGGATTATATTCAGTTTTGCTGGGTAGATGATTCTTGGTTTTAATCCTAGCTCTTTTGCCCTCCAGAATATCATATTCCAAGCCTTCTGATCCTTTAATGTGGAAGCTGCTAAATTTTGTATTATCCTGACTGTGGCTCCATGATATTTGAATTGTTCCTTTCTGGCTGCTTCTAAGAATTTCCCCCTGATCTGAGAGCTCTGGATTTTGGCTATAGCATTCCTGGGAGTTTTTATTTTGGGATCTCTTTTAAGAGGTGATCAGTGGATTCTTCCAATTTCTATTTTACTTGTTAATTCTAAGCTATCAGGGCAGTTTTCCTTGACAATTTATTGAAAAATTATGTCTAGCCTCTTTTTTCACTATGGCTTTTAGGCAGTTCAATAATTTTTTAAGACATTTTTCTCTTCAGTGGATTTTTGTGTCTCTTTTACCATTTGACCCTTTCTCTTTTTAAGGTATTACTGTCTTCAGTATTTTTTTGTGTTTTCTTTACCAAGCTCTTGACTCTTTTTCATGACTTTCTTGTATCATTCTTACTTCTTTTCCCAATTTTTCCTCTACTTCTTTTATTTGCTTTTTAAAATTCTTTTTGAGTTCTTTCAGGATTTCTTTTTGGGCCTAAAACAATGCACATTTTTCTTTGTGGTGTTGGCTGTAGCATTTTTGCCTTTATTGTCTTCTTCTGAGTTTGTTTTGATCTTCCCTGTCATCATAGTAACTTTCTATGGTCAGGTTCTTTTTTTTTGTTGTGTGCTTATTTTTCCAGCTTATCTCTTGACTTCTAACTTCATCTGTCAAAGTTGAGCTCTGCTCCTGGTGTGGAGGGGGCACTGCCCCAAGCTCCACGGTTTTTTTTTGTGCAGCTGTTTTCATAACTAGTTTTGAGGGCCTGTCAGTCTTCAATTCTTCTAAGGTAGTATGATCTAAGAAGAAGTGTGTTTACTACTATCCTGACCTGTGCTCTGGTCTCTTTTCTGCCCTGGAAATGTGACCAGGCTCCCTGTGGTCACCCACTCTGGTGTGTTAGTGTTCCTCCTTGCCCTGGAACTGTGATCCAGGATTACAATCCAAATCTGAGTATAGGCAATATAACAATAAGTCCTGTGCCAAGTCCAGCAAAGGGACCTTTCTAATCTTCTGATTAGTTGTTGGCCAAGAATTCCAAAAGCCTCCAGTGCTGCAGTTGGTTAAGTCATCCCCAAGGTTTGCTGCTTGTTTACTGGGTTACAACCTATGCCAGACTGTATCCTACTCTCACTCAGGTGCAACAGACCTTTCCTGCTGACCTTCTGAGTGGTTTTGGGCTAGAAAACTGTTTCGCTCCATTCTTTTGAGGGTTCTTCTCTTCAAAATTCATCTTGAGGCATTATTTAAAGTTGTTTGGAGGGGAGTTTGGGAGAGTTCAGGCAAGTCTTTGCCTTCTCTTAGCCATCTTGGCTCCACTTCTGTAGCAGATATTTAACAAATGTTTGTTGAGTTGAGTTCAATCAAGCAACAAGCATTTATTGAGCATGGATTATGTGCCATTCATGGTGGCCAATACTATATACATTATAAGAGACAAGTCCTAGGGAGCTGCTAGGATTTCAAGGAGTGATGTTTTTAGGTTGTTGTAGGGATAGAGTTTCATAATGGAAGTCCTTAGCCTATATAGCAAATAGAACTACAAGTTGCTGGGAGTTAGGTGGTCTCCATTAGGGTCTGAGGTGGGATGGTGATCAGGGTGGTGGTTGTGGCCTGGTATGCTCAGTACATGATACTTCTTTTATCCCTCTTCCCTGTCCCCCAACTACTTATCTAGGCTAGTCCAACTACTCTATGAGAGGCAGTTGATTGGCAAAAGATTCTATATGGATAGTAGCCTCACCCTCCAACCCTCTGCCATGTAGGCAGATAAAGTGCAAAAGTTTCTTTGTTTGAAACACTGAGCTTTGAATTAGTGATGTGGTGTTTGATGGCTCCTATAAGGAGGCCTGTGCCTCCTCAGATATGACAGTTCTCCCATATCATGTGTTTCTGTACTAGCCATCAACTGTCTTTGTATCCATTTGGGGGGGGTAGAGCAGAACCAAGATGGCAGACTAAAAGCAGGGACTTGCTTGAACTCTCTCCCAAACCCCTCCAAATACCTCCAAAAATTACTCTGAACAAATTCTAGAGGTGCAGAACCCACAACATAATGCAATGAAACAAGTTTCCAGTCCAAGACAACCTGAAAGGTTGACAGGAAGGGTCTTTCACACTGGGCCGGGAGTGGAGCACAGTCCAGCATGGGCCACACCAGCATAGATGGGCCTGGAGCAGGCCTTTGGGGACTGAATCACTGGCAGCTGTGGTGGGTAACAGACTTTTTGGCCCACAAGTGCCAAAGAGAGCATAGAAGGTCAGTGGGAAAACTGTTGGACCTGAGGGTGGGAGCAGCACAGTTTGGCCTCAGCCCTGAGGCAGCAGAGGTGGTGGTAGCAGGGGCAGCAGCAACAGCTGATTCTGGAACTCCTGGCTCATACACTGTGTGAGGATTAAGTGACTGATCATAGGATCTATGATTCAGGAATCTCTTTGCTGATACTGAGGTAGGATTCTCTAGCTTTGCCCTGCTTGGATCTGAGTTTCAGTCCTGGGTTGCAGTCCAAGGGTTAAGAGGAATGCTGGTGTGGTAGAGATTGTGGTACAGTGGAGAATCTTCCTCACTGTTCCAAGGCAGAAATGAGTGCTTTGGTCACTCACAAGACAAGAGCACAGTCCAGGAAAGAAGGAACCACCCCTCCTTTGATCATACCACCTTGGAAGAACTGAAAATTTACAGGCCCCCTAAAAGTAGCTCTGAACACAGCTGCACAAGCCCCCTGAAGTCTGGGACAGTACACTGCTCCTCCCCCTCTAGAAGCAGAGTCCTACATTGACAAAGAGTTAGAAAGTCAAATATTTGGCTGGAACATGAGCAGACAGCATAAAAAAAACCTCAGACTATAGAATCTTACTTTGATAACAAAGAAGATCAAAACATACAACCAGAAGAAGACAACAAAGTCAAAGCTCCTACATCTAAAGCCTCCAAGAAAAACATGAATTGGTTACACACAGACCATGGAAAAACTCAAGAAGGATTTCAAAAATCAAGTAATAGAAGTACAGGAAAAATTGGGAAGAGAAATGAGAGTGATGCAAGAAAATCATGAAAAGCAAGTCAACAGCTTGCAAAAGGAGACCCCAAAAATTACTGAAGAAAATAACACCTTAAAAATAGACTAACCCAAATGACAAAAGAGGTCCAAAAAAGCCAATGAGGAGAAGAATGCCTTAAAAATCAAAATTGGCCAAATGGAAAAGGAGGTCCAAAAGCTCACTGAAGAAAATAACTCCTTAAAAATTAGAATGGAGCAAATGAAAGCTAATGACTTTACGAGAAATCAAGAAAGTATAAAACAGAACCAAAAGAATGAGAAAAATAGAACACAATGTGAAATATCTCATTGGAAAAACCACTGATATGGAAAAGAGATGCAGGAGAGATAATTTAAAACTTATTGGACTACCTGAAAGCCATGATCAAAAAAGAGCCTAGCTTTCCCCCAAGATGGCACTGAAGGCAAAGAAGGAAGCCATTGTACCCCCAAGACAGAAGCCAAGTCCAAGGCCTTGAAGGCCAAGAAGGTGGTGTTGTAACCAGAAAAAGAAGAAGATCTGAACATCCCCCACCTTCTGGCAACCCAAGGCACTAAGACTTCAGAGGCGGTCCAAATACCCTCAGAAAAGTGACCCTTCGAGAAACAAGCTTGGTTACTATGCCATCATTAAGTTTCCCTTGTCCACTGACTCTGCTGTGAAGAAGATTGAGGACAACAACACCCTAGTCTTCATTGTGGATGTCAAAGTCAACAAGCATCAGTTCAAGCAGGTGGTTAAGAAGCTGTATGACATCGACCTGGCCAAGATCAACACATTGATCCAACATGATGGAGAGAAGAAAGCCTATATCTGACTTGTTCCAGACTATGATGCTTTAGATGTTGCCAACAAAATTGGAATCATCTAAACTGTGTCCAACTATCCCACTGTACCTACAATAAAAAGTTTTCCAGGAAAAAGAAGAACCTAGACATCATCTTTCAAGAATTTATCAAGGAAAACTTCCCTGATAATCTAGGGCCAGAGGATAAAACAAAAATTGAAAGAATCCACTGATTGGCTCATGAAAGAGATCCTAAAAGAAAAACTCCTAGGAATTCTGTAACCACATCCCTGAGTTCCCAGGTCAAGGAGAAAATATTGCAAGCAGACAGAAAGAAACAATTCAAGTGTTGTGGAAACACAATCAGACTAACACATGATCTAGCAGCTTCAATATTAATAGATCAGAGGGCTTGGAATATGATATTCCAGAAGTCAAAGGAACTAGGATTAAAACCAAGAATCACCTACCCAGCAAAACTGAGTATAATACTTCAGGGGAAAAATGAATATTTAATGAAAGGGAGGACTTTCAAGCATTTCTGATGAAAAGAGCAGAGTTGAATAGAAAATTTAACTTTCAAATACAAGAATCAAGAGAAGTATGAAAAGATAAACAGGAAAGATAAATCATAAGAGACTTAATACTATTGAACTGTTTACATTCCTACATGGAAAGATGATATTTGTAACTCATGAGACTTTTCTCAGGATTACAGTAGTTGGAGAGAATACATATACATATATATATATATATATATATATATATACATATATATATATATGTGTGTGTGTGTGTGTGTGTGTGTGTGTGTGTGTATGTGTGTATAGAGGGCACAGGGTGAGTTGAATATGAGAGAATGATACCTAAAAAATAAAATTAAGGGGTGAGAGAGAAAAATATTGGGAAAAGGAGAAAGGGAGAGATAGAATGGGGTAAATTATTTCACATAAAAGAGGCAAAAAGAAGCTTTTACAAAGGCAGAGAAGAGCGAGGAGATAAGTGGGAATGAGTGAACCTTACTCTCATTGGATTTGTCTTAAGGAGGGAATAACATACATGCTCAATTGGATATCTTACCCTACAAGAAAGTAGGAGGAAAGGGATAATGGAGAGGATAATAGAATGAAGGACAGAATGGGTGAGGAGGGAATCAAAATAAAACACTTTTGAAAAGAAACAGAGTCAAAGGAGAGAACACAACATGATTTTCACAACATGACTATTATGGAAGGGTTTTGCATAATTACACATGTATAACCTATATTGAATTGCTTGCCTTCTCAGTGAGGATGGGTGGGGAGGGAAGAAGGGAGCTTTGGAACTCAAAGTTTTAAAAACAAGTGTTAAAAATTGTTTTTTCATGCAACTGGGACATGGCAATGGGGTATAGAATTATACCTCACCAAGAAAGTGAGGGAGTGGGGGATAGGAGGGCAGAGGGCAGACTAGGGGAAGAGGTAATCAGAATGCAAACTGTCTTGGGGTTGGGGGAGGAGGAGAGACATGGGGAAAATTTAGAACTCTAAATCTTATGTAAATGAATGTTAATTGAAATAAATTCATAATAATAAAAAAAATAACTGTAATCATGGGAGAAAGACAGACAAAAAGAAATCTTGGCCCTCAGCTGAGGGGGAATCAGAAAATGAAGCAGATCCAGAATTATCCGCATATATCCTTGCTCTATATGCCATAGTTGTATCCTTATAAGATAAGTATACCATTCCTTGCACACCAATGCTGCTGACTTTCTGGACTTAGCCATTATGATTAAGCTGCCTTCTTACCCTAGAATTTCTATCTGGGGTATTCTTACACTGGGATGCCCTTCTGTTCCAGCCCCAATCATCCCATTCATGAGTCCTTTCCAGAATTTCCATCTAAGGAAGGAGAGCTGGCTAGACCAACTTCATTCCCCTTCTGGCCCTCTAGATGTCCCCATCATGCCCTGTTCCATTGCTTCCAAATTTTCAGCTCCTACTTTGATGTTGTCTTCCCAGTTAGGATGGAGGAATCTTTAGGATAGAGACTCTCTTTTTGCTGTATATCTATCCCTAGCACTTAGCACAGTAATAATAGCTAACATTTATATAGTGCTTACTATGTGCCATGAACTTTACAATTTCATTTGATCCTCACTATTATTACCTCCTTTTTTACAGTTGAAGAAACTGAGGCAATCAGAGGTTAAGCAATGTGTCCAAAAAGTCACACAGGTAATAAAGTCTGAGACCAGATTTGAATTTTGGTCCTCTTGACTTTGGGCCCAGTGCTCTATCCACTGTGCCACCTGGATACTTGGCACCTTGTAATGCTCTGTTGCCTACCTTTTGTAACCCCTTGTTTGCACCACATCAATTATTTGTGCCATCCAAATTCCTGGGTTTAGGACATATTCCTGGGTTTAGGACATCTCCCTGAGTGCCTAGAACAGTGATACTCTCAATGAACTTACATTCTTTTGGGGGAAACCACACACACACATGCACACACACACACACACACACACAAAGACAAATGCAAAGTAGTTAAATACAAGATGGGGAAGGAGGTCCTTAGGATTTAGGGGGATCAGGAAAGTCTTCATTTCTCTGCGACTCAGTTTCCTCATCTGTAAAGTCCCAGTTTGGAATAGCTTAACTCCTGAGGTCCCTTCTACCTCTGCCATTCTGTGATTCTATGCCTACTTCCATGTGTCTGGCAATCAATTAGTGACCCCAGGGAATACTCCCTGTTGGTCTTAGGGCCTTGGTTGTCTCTTGGAGTTTTATGTTTTGGAGAATTCTACTTAGACCCCTTAATTTCCTTTCGTTGAAACTGCTCTTTGGCTTTCCTTTTCATTTTTCTGCGCTTTCCCTTTTAGACTCACATTTACATCAATTTCTCTGTCCAAACACCATAAATTCATATGAAAACCAAATTTGAAAGCTGGAAGAAACCCTTTATAAAGTTAGGTGGCTCAATGGATAAAGTACCACACCTACCGCCAGGAAGACTTAAGTTTAAATTCTGTCTCAGATACCTACTAGCCATCCGAGTGATCTGGAACAAGTAGCTGAACATCTGTGTGCCTTAATTGCCTCATCTGTAAAATGGGGGTACCTAACAGGGTCGATGTGAGGGTCCAATGAGGCAATGTTTGTAAAGTGCATCGCAAACCTTCAAACCCTACACGTTTGTTGTTGTGGTCTAACCTCTATTTTAGGGGTGCCAAAACTTGTCTCTGATTGTCCCATCCTGAAGAATTCAATAATGCAATTCCCACTGAGAAAAAGATCACAACGATTCACAAATAGGTATTTAAAGCCTTGAGTGGGATGGGAAGACTGGGAAACAGGGACGTAGAAGACTGCAGAGGCTTGGTGTCTGCCATTTTCCCTCTGGCTTTTCTATTCTACCTTTCTCTTCACAAGATGACTTCAAATTTAGGGGAACATCTTCCCATCACACCAAGCAAGTTATTTCTTTGCTTTCCTCACCCATAGGAATCAAAGAAACATGGTCTCAGGACCAGGAGTAGGGGCTGTGATCAGGCAGCTTAGGAGATAGAATCAGGCATCCAGGGGAGATGAGAGAAAGGTGTGGGATGGATTAAAAAAAACCCTCCAAAATCGTGAGTCAATTGAAAATAGACGATTAAGTAATTAACCATGCTATTTATGGAGAAAGCTGCTTCTAGGCAACCTCCCACACATTTGCTGATCCTTTGGAGAATTGCAGAGCTATTCTGGTGATGGCTGAAGTAAGTGACAGGGAGGGCCCTGAGCAGGAGGAGGAGGAGGCGGAGGAGGAGGAGGAGGAAGAGGAGGAGGAGGAGGAGGAGGAGGAGGAGGAGGAGGAGAAGGAAAAAGAAGAAATCAGCGAGAAAAAGGAGAGTGAAAACTACTCCAGATGATCATTTTTCAGCCTTCCTGAAAATAGGGACCTAGAGTCTTTTACTACATTATCCTCTGTTAGAAATGGGTTTTATGATTTGTTTCCCAGACTTATCTTTTAATTCCCCCTTCTACTTGTCTAACTAAGTGGGTAAATAAGTGATGCAGTGCATAGAGGCTTGGCCTGAAGCCAGGAAGACCTGAGTTCAAATCCAGCCTTAGACTTTTAGTGGCTATGGTGAATGCTTCAATTTTCTCAACTATAAAATAGGGATAATAGTAGCACCTATCTCCCAGGGTTGTCATGAAGACCGATTGGGATAATATTTGTAAATCACTTAGCATTAGTGCCTGGAAGACATTAGGTTCTTAATAAATGTTTGTTTCCTCCCTTCCTTCTGTAATTTACCCCCTGGATAACATCTCTTCTGTCTTTGTCTGCTGACCCTCACTCATGTGTTCTCCAACTTATTTTTTCTGTATTTTGTCACTGAGTATATCTTCTTAATAAACAATGTTACCGAATCTAGTAACCTTTTTATACTTCATAATAATGATATCTACTATTTTTATAGTGAGTTTAAGATTTAAAGCACTTCACATGTTCTCATCTGAACCTCACAACAACCCTATGATTTATTATTATCCCCATTTTACAGATGAGGAAACAGAGGCTGAGAGGGTAAGTGAGTTTCCTGGAGTCACACAGCTAGCGAGTGTCTGAGGCAGGGTTCTAACAGGTCTTTCTGTTTCCAAGTCCATTGCTTTATCCACTACACTGCCCAGATGCTTTCAGGATTGGCGGCCACATTGTACTAATGACTCACATCGAGCTTACAATTCTCTAAAATCTTCAGATATTTTTCAGACCAATGGTTATTTCGCCATCTTTCACTTGTGAAGCTGATAAACCTAAGTGTAAGACTTTATGCCTACTGAATTTCATTATATTAATTTCAGTCTAATACTATCCAGGTATCTACAAATTACTAATATTGTAAAATCCATTCTTAGCTCATGGTCGGCACAAAAGCAGGTACCCAGTGGGACAGAATTGACCCAAGGACTATAGCTTGCCTGCCTCTGCAACTGGTCAAGAATTTTTGGTTCTCGTTATTCATTATGTTAGCTACCCATCCCAGCTTTGTGTCCTTTTCCAGGCTGATAAGCATATTATCTATGCTTTTATCCAAGTCATTGGTAAGTATAAATGTTCAGCAGCACAGGACCAACTATACATACAGCCTTGGAGTGCTTCTTTGCCAATCTCACAACACATTTCTATAGAACCCATTCACAACTAATCTTTTGAGTCTGCCCATCCTAACTGTTACTACGCCATTTATTTGTATTGTTGTCTAGTCCCCATCTCTCCATCTTTTCCACAAGAAAGGCATGAGATACTTTAGCCAATGCTCATGAAAATCTGGTAGACTATCCTTAATATTTCCCTGATCCAATAATGCTGTCTCCATAGGAAATGCAGCTTGTCTGGCATGGCCAATTATCAATGAAGCCATGCTGACTCTTTGTGGTCACTGTTTCTTTTTCTAGATGCTCACTCACTGAATTTCCCTAGGAGTCCAAGTCATATTCACTGACTTTAGAGTCTGCAGAATGTATTTTCTTCCTCTTTTGAAACTCAGGACAACATTTTGCCCTTCTGTAGTCCTGTGATTTGTCTCCTGTTCCCCACTGTCTTTTAAAGGAATCTGACATTAAGTAGTTCAGATATCACATTTGCCATTTCTTCTGGACTAGGTGACTTAAAATAACAACAGCCAACAGTCAATTACGTAGCTCTTTAAGGCTTGCAAAATGCTTAGCAACATTATCCCATTTTGTCCTTATAGCGACCCTGGGAGGTAGGTGTTGTTACTACCCTCATTTTGGAGATAAAGAAACTGAGTCACAGAGAAGTGAAATGACTTGCCTAGGATCTCTCATCTAGTAAGTATCTAAAGCTGACTCCAGGTCCAGTGCTCTATCCATGACCTAGGTGCTCATTCATGATGAATGCATCAAGGACAGCTACGTGCTCTCTTGCTGTTTTCTTAACTTGGCAATCTACTCTGCTAACCATTATTTCCAATGTAAAGATCATTTTCCTTGGCAGGCAAAACAAATTTCACTTCTCAAAAGGCCATAGAGTTTAAGATCCTTTTCTTTAAAGAAGAAAAAGCTAGAGCCCAGAAAGCTGAAATTACTTTCCTAAGCTCATTTAAGCAGTAAGCAAAATAAGAATTGAGTAGTTGAGCTTTTTTTCATTGATGTAATCTTCTCATTTATCCAAAGCAGCAATCCTAGACCTTTTTAATATTTCTCTTCTTCCCCCTTATACAGCTATCCCCAGACCTCCCAACTCTTCATGTTATCTTAGCTTTTCTTGCCAGTCTCATTTCATTCTGAGGTCTAGCAGTCTGACATTATTTTGTGGGACCACTCCCACATTCCAGTTCATCATCCAAAGTAGCTTTCAGATTAATCTTCCTAAAGCATAGATTTGACCTTGTCACTACCCTATTCAATAAACTCCTGTGCTTCCCAATTACATTAAGGGTCAGATATAAAATCCTCTATTTGGCATTCAAAGCTCTTTACAACCTGGACTCCTCCTACCTTTCCACACTTCTTATGGTTTACTGCCCAACATGTTCTCTGAGATCCAGTGATACTGGCCTCCTACTTGTACCTTGCACAAGGTATTCCATCCCCTAGTTCTAGGAATTTTCACCAGCTGTCCCCCACATCTGGCATATCCCCCCTTCTCATCTTCATTGCTTGGGTTTCCTACTTTCCTTTAAGTCCCACTGAAATCTCACCTTTTACATGAAAGTTTTCCCGAGCTTTCTTAATGCTACTTCTTCTCTCTGTTGGTTATCTCCAATTTATTCTGTACATAGTTTATTTGTACATAGGTTTGCATCTGTCTCTCTCATTAGACTGTGAGCCCCTTGAGAGCAGGGACTGTCTTTTGCTTTTCTTTTTATCCCTAGTACTTAGTACAATATCTGGCACATAGTAGGTGTGCACCTTGATAAATACTTATTGCCCAGTTGTCTATATTGGTTGGCAAGTTTCCTGTGTGGATACAAAAGTTTCTTTACATAATTTCTCCTCCCTCTTCATGATAACTGCTTCCTTTTATGTCTTCAGAATTCCACTCTTAAGAACTTAGCTATCCCTCCTGGGTCAACTTTTCTCATGCACCCTAGATTTTGGGAAATCGTGTATCAAAATCTTTGAAGGAAACTTATGTAAGATCTCACATATTAAAAATTCGATGAAAAGAAGTAGTTTTCTATTATGATTCCTTGCTCAGATTTCTAAAGTTTTTTCTACGTGGATGTGCCTTCTTAATATAGTTATCTCCTCTCCCTCTTACCTATCTTGCTTCTTAAATAAATATAAATATATGTAATAATTATATATTATTTATGTTTATATGTAAATAATATTTATAGAAAATATACTATAAATATAACTATTATAAATATAAATAAAATATACATATCCAGGGCCATATTGTAGTTATGGTTTTCATCCTACTAAGTCTCAATGATATTGATGAGGTCAAATTTGCCTTCTTGCGTTAAAACCTCTAGTTTTTTGTTTGTTGCCTAAACTTTGGTTATATATATATGTATGTATGTATGTATGTATGTATGTATACACTTGAGGCCATGAATTTTTACTTCTTGATCCTTTCTTGAGTTCTATCTCTTGTAATTTTCTTAGTGTCTCAGCTTCTATTTTTTTCTTCATTGTAGCTACTCTCTGTGACAAAAGTTCTTAAGCTTTTTGGCCTTAGGACCCTTTTCTACTCTAAAAAATTAATGAGAACTCACCCTAACCCCAAAAGAGCTTTTGTTTGTGCAGTTGCCTATACTGATATTATATGTATACATATATATATATATCATATTAGAAGTTAAAGTATCTTAGTATTATTATGAAAATAATTGTGACTTAAAGGATCTGTGAGAGTTGGACTATAGAGCAGGTTAAGTATCACAGAATCAACACTTTTGAATCTTGTGCTGGAGAAAACTTTTGAGAGTTCCTTGGACAGCAAGGAAATCACATTAGTCAGTACTTAAAGAAATTAATTCAGGATATTTACTGGAAGGTCAAATACTGAAGCAGAAGGCAAAATACTCTGGGCACATAATGAGAAGACAGTACTCATCAGAAAAGACCCCGATGTTAGGAAAGATTGAAGGTAAAAGGAGAAGGAGATGGCAGAGGATGAGATGGATAGATAATATCATGGAAGCAAAGACATGAGCTTGGACAGACTTTGGGATATAGTGGGGCATAGAAGGGTAGGACATTCTATGGCCCATGGGGTCAGGAAGAGTCAGACAGACCTGAACAAGTGAACAACAAAAAAAGGACTATCTGAAAAGATCTTGAGCATCTCCAAGAGTCCCTGAACTATATACTTTGAGAACCACAGTTCTGTACCATGGTATCTTGATGGTACAATAGTCAATTTGTCTCCGTCCACTAATCTTCTTTATTTTAAAACTTGTTTGAATATATTTCAAAACACTTGGCAAACATTTTGCACACAGGACAGTTATCTCATAATTTCCCACCTAGCTACATTCCTTTCTTCCTGCCCCTTTTAGCTTCTTTTAATGTGTTATTGTCCCTTTAGATTGTGAACTCTTTGAGCTCAGGAACTGTCTTTTGCCTTTCTTTGTATCTCCAGTGCTTAGTACAGTATCTGGCATATGGTAGGCATTTCATACATGCTTACTGACTGACTACTAGTCTTTGTTAGGCATACTGCCTCCCTGGCCAGGAGTCTGTCATTTTTATATTTTAAGCTGTTGCCTAGAAATCCAAATCTCATTTTCATATATTATCTTAAAAGCTCTTTTCTTCCCAAGAGGACACAGAATTCACTCCCCAATCTTACAGATGAGGAAACCGAGGCCTAAAGAGAAGAAATGACTTGTCTGAGGTTACACAATGTAATGCCAATGAGAGTTAAAGATCTTCCCCACTCATTAATGGGCCAGCCCATTAAGGGAAGTTTGATTAGGGGAAATTTTTTTTTGTAGGAAGGCCCACACCTATTGTTAATTCCTAATGAGTCACTGGTTCTCAAGGGTTGTGATGACTTCTGACCCTGAAAAAAAATATATGTGTACATATATATATATATATATATATGTATACATATATAAGTATATATATATACATACACATATATATGCATATATATATGCATATATATGTATACACACACACACACACTCTGAGGTGAGGTTTTACTTTGGGGCTTAGTTGTTGGAATAAAGTTTGTGTGCCAGATGAGACTGTGGGAAGCTTCTAAGGAGCACCCTTCTCCAACATCCTTTGAAAACCCAGATGTTGGTGCTTCTCTTTCTGGTAACTATGTATGTATGTAAAGGTTGGATCTGTCTGTTGATCTGTCATGTATGTATTGCTTATGGTCAGAGAGTTGGAAGCCCTGTCTGTTGCTCTTTATTTCTTTGTTTGTATTTTCTCTGAAGTTTAGGGAGCTGATTTTTTTCTTGAATTAAGTGAATGATACATGTGCTTGATTAAAGTGATTGTTGACCCATAAAAAGTTGCTTTCCTTTTAGAAAAACAGATCTAAGAACGTGTAAGCCCTCCTGCGTATGCCGGGGTTCTTGCTGATACACACAGATAATAAATGGCAGCTCAGAGGATTTGCATTTAAACCCATTTCCTAAAGTTCCAAAACCCACATTCTTCATTTAACCAAATTCAACCATTAGAAAAAATAATCAGCTATTTGAAAGAGTTCAGTCTGATGACTGGAGGATAGGGTGGGATGGGTCAGACATTTCAACTCAATTATCTATAGACTTTGCCTAAAATTAGAAAAACAAAACAAAACATACCATGTTCTATTGGGAACAGACAGTGCTTTCAAGTGGCCAGTCCAAAGGGCTAAGGTCAGCAGTTGCCTTGCTGTTTTTCTGTTCACAGCCCTGTTTCTAATATCTGGCCTCTGTCCAGCTCTGCAACTACCCACACATAAATGTGGCTTGTGTCAGTCTAATAAAGCAGTTGATGCAACCCTTCCTCTTAACCTTTTGCCTTGAAATATGCACAATTCCTAATTCAGTGACCTCTCTTCCTGGCAACATGTGGCTGAGTTTTTGGTTAAGCCTAAATCGAATTGTCTTTATTATTTAGTAATTCTTTCACTTTATCAGATATCACACCTTGGATGTGAATAGCTAGGGTATAGAAGGAACAGTGTGGTATAGAGAAGACAAAATGCTCCACCAGGATTCAGGAAACTTGTTTGAAACCTGTCTTAGACACTAAACAGCTGTGTAACCTAGGCAACCTCTCTGCACCTCAGTTGTTTCATGTATTAAGTGAAGATAATAAGAGCAACTCCTTCATAGGGTTCTTGTGATGACAAAGTGGCACAATGCACATAAAGCTATTTACAAACCTTGAAGTGTTATATAAATATGAGCTATTATTAGGCTTGACGCATGTGATCTGATAGGGGATTTCTCCCTCTTTGCTTTGTAAGTTTGTTCATGCTAAACATTTTTATAGTTCTAACTTCTTGACATTTAGAACTATCCAAAAAGTGGAATTGAGCTGCTTTTCCATCATTGGAGTCTTCAAGGAGGGAAGAGAATAAATAATTTATTATGTGCCTACTGTGTGTCAGATATTGTACTGAGTGCTTCATGTTATCTCGTTTGGTCTTCACAACAGTCTTGGGAGGCAGGTGCTATTATTATCTCCATTTTACAGATGAAGAAACTGAGGCAGGCAGTGGTCAAGTGACTTACCCAGGGTTAAACAGCTAGTAAATTGTTTGAGGTGGGATTTGAACTCAGGTCTTCCTGAATCCAGTCAGTACTCCATCCATTGTACTACCTCAATGCCTTCAAGTATTGATAAAGTAGAAAGTATTCTGTATTTGAAGTCAGGGATCTGGGTTTGAATCCCAGATTCTATACTTACAACCCTGGAAATTGGCCTAGCATTTCTGTACCTGAGTTTCCTTATCTATAAAATGGGTATCGTGCTTGAATGATCTATGTCACGAGGCTGTTAAGGAAAGTATTTTTTAAACCATCCAGATGTTTTAGAAGCACATTTTTTAGTTGAAACAGAGGATGGCCAATTCCTTGTCAAGGAACATTACAGAAGAATGTTGGTCAGGAATGAGATGGACTTGTAGGCCTCTGAACGCTCTTCCAATATTGAATTTTTGTGGTTATGTATACAACTAAGTGGTATTCAAGTGGAACTAGGTGGGAGGAGGGCATTTAGAGAGTAGTATGCTCCTCCTAAAAGCAATGAGTAGGAAACACTTTATCCTGATGCTAGAGAAGGAAGGAGGCAAATGACAATATATCACTATGAGAGTTGGGGGCAGAGACTTTCTTGTGAAGTACCAGGAGAATTCCTCCTATAGCCTCCATTAGATATCTGGTGTGAGCCCTTCAGATATGGGGATCAAGTACAAAATCAGCCATCCAAGTGGCTACAAAGATGCAAGGAATCAACTTTATACTTGATGTTAGGAAGGAAAAAAAAAACTTTCTAACAATGAGAACTGCCTGAAAGTTGAATGGGTATATGCTCCCTTCTGTCCTCTGACACAGCTTCCACATTTGTGCAGGCCCTCATCACTTTATGCCTGGATTATTGCAGTAACCTGCTGGAGGGTCTGCCACCTCAAGTTTCTCCCTACTACAGTCCATCTACCGCTCAAAGTAGCAAAGTCATCTTCGTAATGTATTCTACATTGGAGGTATGGCTCTAATGGTAGCACCCTCTTAGCTCAGGTCTGACGTTGGGATGAAATAAAGCACTCATAACTCATTGAACATTTAACAAAGGAGGTTTACTTTGCCCCAACACAGCAAGAATTGGCAATAAGGATACAGTCTCACTTAGCTTCTCTGGATGTGGCGCCGTTCATCTCCATTTTTTAATGTATCTGTCCAAAGGTCAATAGGATATGGTGACTCAAATGGTCTTAGCATCCATGTGGTGTATAAATTGACTTTTTATGACCATAAATGATTAGGAAGTTGTGTCAAGGAAATTGAGGTTATAAACATAAAATTTTTTGGTTTAAAAACACTTTCCTCACAACAGCCTTATGATATAGATGATTCAAGTGTTATATCCATTTTATAGAAACTAGTTGCAGGGACAGCTTTGTCTTCTTTCAGATAAATTCTCCCTCATGTTATTGGTGGGAGGAAAGAAGCTGTATTGAAAATACTGATCCTATTACACCATATTACTCTTTATAACCTCCATCCCTATCACCTCTAGGATTAAATACAAACCCTTTATTTAGTGTTCAAAGCATTTAATAACCTACTTCACACCTCCATCAACCAATTTTCTTAAATATTATAATATTTATTTCCCTCATCCCTTTCCCCCCTCCCCACTTGGGTAGTCTCATCCAGTGACACTGGCCTTCATATTGTTCTTTGAATAAGAAACTCCATCATCTGGCTACATGCATTTTCACTGGCTGTCCCTCATTCCTGAAATACTCTTCCTTCTCATTTCTGAAGGAAGCCTGGCTTCCCTGGCTTTAGTCTCAGCTAAAATCCCACCTTTAGCAGAAAGCCTTTCCTGATCCCCCTTGACTCTAGTGTCTCCCCTCTGTTGGTTATTTCTCACTTATCCTCTATATGGCTTGTTTGTATATAATTGTTTGCATTAGACTACCATTAGACTATGAACTCCCTGTGAATAGGGATGGAAGAATAGGTCTTTTATCTTTTTTTTTATTCCTAGTATTTTTTTTTGCATGCCTAGCCTGGCACATATCAGGTACCATTATTGATAAACATTAATAAATATTTAATGACTGACTGACTGACTAATGTATTCCTCCTCAACACTTGTGGGGGACACTATAGTGGGGGTTGTTTTTCAGGTACAAGTCAGATTGTATGGACATTGATATTTCTTGCAACTCTAAAATTTTGTGATTCTGTAATTTTGTGGTTGTAAGCTAGAAAGCAAACTCAGAGTTGCTTCTAATATGGGTTAATATAACAAAGCTGGTTCCCTGGAAAAGGTGACTAGTGCCATCTGCTGGAAAAGAATGACAGAACTATGGAAAATGATGACTAGGGCTAACATTGAAATAACCCCATGGGAGCAGTAGAGGAAAACTGCCAGAATGAGAGCTGAATTGATTAGCAAGAAAAGTTGCTGAGAGCTTTGGGAAGAATGACATATGGAGTCAGCAGTGAGACAACCACCATCTGCTAAGATCACAGGGTCATAGACTTAGAGCTGAAAGAGTCCTTAGACCTCTCCTCAGGGAATTTAGAACCTAACCTCCTAGCCAGCTGCTGACTCCCAGGTAGCATTAGATGCCTTTGCTTCCTACAAATGTCACATATTTGTACAATGTGTCAGAGAACATGTATAAAGTCACTACTATGTTCTTAGCACTGTGCTAAATACCATTGAAAACAATAGGCAAACAAATAAAAATACAAATAATCTATGTACAGGATAAATAGAAAATAATTAAAAGAGGGAAAGCACTAGCATTTAGAGGGGATAGGGAAGGCTTCTTGTAGAAGGTGGGATTTTAGCTGGGACTTAAAGGAAGTCAAGGAAATCAGTGATCAGAGACAGGGAGGGAGAGCATTCCAGGTATGGTGGACAGCCAGAGAAAGTGCCTGGAGCTGAGAGATGGAGAGCCTTATTTATGGAATAGCAAGGAGGCCAATACCACTGGACTGAAGAGTATGTATTGGGGAATAAGGTATAAGAAGACTGGAAAGATAGGAGAGGGCAAGATCATGAAGAACTTTGAATGCCAAACACAGCATTTTGTATTTGGTCATGGCAGCAATAGGAAATCACTGCAATTTATTGAGTAAGGATGAGGGGAGTGACATGATCAGACATGGTTTTTGGTAAAATCAGTTTAATGGCTAAATGGAGAATGAATTGGAGTGAGGAGAGACTTGAGGTGGACAGACTGATGGGTCTGGCTATTGCAATAATCAAGGTGTGAGTGATGTACCAGGATGATAGTGGTATAGAGGAGAGAAAGTGGTGTATTCAAGAGATTTGGTAAAGGTGAAATTGAGAGGCCTTGGCAACAGCTTGGATATGGGGGTGGTGTGAGAGATGGGGGTGAGGAGTCCCAGATGATTGCTAGGTTAAGAACCTAAGGGACTGGGAGAATAGTGTTGTTCTCTACAGTAATAGGGAAGGTTAGGGGTAGGGGGAGTTTAGAAGGAAAGATGAGTTCTTTTTTGTGCATATTGAATTTAAGATGTCTGCTGGACCTTCAGTTGGAGATGTCTGAAATATAGTTGTAGATGTGAGATGAGTTCAGCAGAGACATTGGGGCAGGAAATGTAGATCTGAGAATCTGCAAAAGGATGGTAATTAAACATTGGGAGCTGATGAAATTATCAGTGAAGAGGATAGAGAGAGAAGAGAAGGGGACCTAGGACAGAGCCCTGTGGGACACTTACAATTAATGGGCACAGGACCCACCTAGAAGAGGATCCAGCAAAGAAGACAGAGAAGGAGAAGTCAGACATGTAGGAGAACCAGAAGAGAGTAGTGTCCCAGAAAACCCAGAGAGAACAGAGTATCCAGATGAGGCTGATCAAGTGTTAAAGGCTGCAGAGAGGTCAAGGAGAGTGAGGATTGAGAAAAAGCCAATGGTTTTTGCCAACCAAGAGATTGTTAGTAACTTTGAAGACAACCAGTTTTTGGTGGAATAATAAAGTCAGAAGTCAAATTGTCAGGGTTTAAGAAGAAAGTGAGAGGAGAGAAAGTGGAGGTACCTATTATACTTTTTTTGAGGGATTTAGCTACAAAGGGTAGAGGGGATAAAGGATGATAGTTATCAGAGATGGAAGGATCAAGTGAGGGTTTTTTTCAGAATGAGGGTGAGGAAATGAGCTAGTATAGAGGGAGAGAACTGAAAGTAAGTACAAGAGTGGGGATGACAGAGGGGGCAATCTGTAGGGGAAGACAGGATGAACAAGTAGAGGGTTGGCCTTGGTAAGGAGTAAAACTACTTCATCATGTGGGACAGGGGTGAGAGAGAAAATAGTGGCAGAAGGCACCTGAATAATAGGAGATAAGGAAGAGGGGAGAAAATGGAGCTCATAGCAGATGGTCTCAATTTTTTTCTATAAAATATCAACCTAGGGGAGGGGAGTCATGAGAGGTTTGGGGAAGGTTGAAAATGTTTTGAAGAGCCTCTGAGACCCAGTGGTTGAAGAATCTCACTATCCCTCTGTGGGATGGTGGACTGATAAAGGAGGTATAGTAGAATTGCCTAGCAGCAGTAAAGGCCCAGTTGAGATTATGTAACAAATATAGAGTGGATCCAGTCAGAACATATGTAACATAGCCTGGTACTAGGTACCAAGTGAGTAATGGTGATTTTTTTCCATCTATATCTCACTATCTTTTGTGAGCTATATCTATTATACAATTCTTCATGATTTGATTCCTTCAGTTAATATCTGCTGAAATAAAAGAGTCTCCAGCACATTTCTATGGTTTATGGTGGACAATGGATAGAATAACTGAAATCAGGGTTGCCTAAGAAAATCTGGTACATATAGTCACCGTATGTAAGTTCTTTATGCATTTTCCAAGCACTTTTACATATATTATTATATTTAATTTGGGAATTTTCTTTCCACTAAGACAGTCATTTATTGAATCTCCATTATATGCAGAGAGGTGGATATTAGTCTTTAAAATTAATGTCTGAATACCTTTAGATGGAAGGAACAAATTAAAAATAACCTAATCATGGTTAACTTACTATAAATAAGATTCCAGTCACATTTAGAGTCTAGATAATGAAAATTATTTATATCATTGTTCATAATTTATAAGCAAATGCTCATAAATAATAAATGAATAAAATGGATTCTAAATAGCAAATACAATGTCATCATTAGATTTTTACTTTTTTACAGTACTGCTTATTAGAAACAGCATTGTAAAAACTAATGGACGGCATCAACCATGATTTAATAAAAATATAGTTATTATATATAGTTATAGTTATAAAATATATAGTTGATATATAATATATATAATGGCTATAGACATTATAATAATGACTTGCATATAGATTATTCATCCCCTCCACCCCTTTCAGTTGCACCTTATGCTTCCTCAGACACTAGGCCTGAGTTGACTCTCTCTTCACATATCATGACTAGTCACCTATTCCTTTCCAACCTATGATGGTGCTGAGACACTAGAAGAGATGTCTCATTGGCTTTGGACTTTGCTCTCTGGTCATCAGTGTCTTTCGTGGTTTTGATACAAACATGTCCAAGAGAATAGAGAAGGGTTCAGAAGGTATTGTCCAAGGATACAATTTTCACTTGTCTTTGTGACATGAAATCATAATCATTTAACTCTTTGGACTTCGCTACAACCACAACATCAGGAAGTTTATTGTACAATCAAAAAGCAGCACTTCCCCAGAAACAAACACAGAATAAGGAAACACAAACACAGGGAAAACTACCCCAGATCATGGGATTCTGCCAAATCTCACCCAGTTCTTTTGCTCTTCCTCCTTTCAACATTCCTCTGACCCACTGTGAAACTGTAGTATAATGGATCAGCCTAAACATCAGCTCAAAGACCCAGGCTCCCTTTGCTTTAACATGATGTTCACAAGCAGTCTTAGAGGCTGTGATCTTGTTAGCAATAGCCAGTTACTTCCAGTCTCACAAATCTCTGTGGTAATTCCAGTAGTAGTAGTAGTAGTAGTAGTAGTAGTAGTGGCAGTAGTAGTAGTGGCAGTAGTAGTAGTGGTGGTGGTGGTGGTAGTTAGTAGTAGTAGAAGTTAGTAGTGGTAATAATAATAGTAGTAGTAGTAGTAGTTGTTTGAAGGATCTGACTTGATATCTTTGGTATAGAGAAAGTTCAGTGATTAACCTCTCTACCAATACTGATGAACACATCTGAAATTTTATTTTTAAAAAGTTTGCCTGGGACACTGAGATGTTTAGTGGCTTAACAGGGTCACATAGCCAGGATGTGTTAGAAGTGGTAGTTGAACCCAAGTATTCCTGACTATGAGGCTACTTTATCCATGTTATTCACTCATGCCAGTCACTCTTAAAAGAAAAGATCAGCTACTATCCAACCAATTTTGCTTAGGCATAGACCCTAGGGGAACCTTGGATTAGTCCCTTGATCTCTCTGGGACTTAGTTCTTTCTCATCTTTAAAATGAAGGGATGGGAATAGATAAACACTCCCAGGTCTCTTGAGGATCTTCAAGCCTGTGAATTTTCTTGTATCTTTTTTCCCACTTCCTCATTGGCAAGGTTGAAAAGAAACAACTTCAGAAATCGAGGAGATGACTTCCCCTGTGGCAGGGCAGGTAGTGGAAGTACCTTAATATAAATGATCAAGATGGAACTTGGGACTGACCTGAACAGAGCTAAATGGAGACATTCCTTTCTATTTGTTGTTCCCCTTCCCTTGGCTAAACTGTCCCTACAGATTACTTCCCAATTTTTCTGCTCTTCTAATCTCAATCTTCTATATCCATTGCCTTTGGCTGATTTTTTTTATTTTTTAAGAAGAAGCAGCTGTATGCTGGTATGAAGAGCTGGGCTATAGAAAGGAATTATATCTCCACCCTCCAGTCTAGAATAGCTAGCAACTGTATAACCCTTTAAGGTTGGCAAAAGACTTTTAAAATGTTATCTCATTTGATCCTCACAAGGGTGGTAGGTGCTATTATTAGCTCCATTATATATATGGGGAAACTGAGACAGGCAGAAGTTAAATACCTTGCCTAGGCAAGTAAGTGTCAAAGGTCAAAACTGAACTCAGGACTTCCTGATTTACAGGTCCACTGCTCTATCCTCTGCCCTTCCTGGTTGCTTCCACTAGAGAATGTCAGGATGCTTTTCTTGATGCTGTTGTAATGGAGGTGGATCAGGGCAGTCCTAGATCAAATCGGGGTGATTTCCTAAATCACTAGATAACAGAATATTTCCTAATTACCTGGTATAATAAAACATTAGTCATTGGATCAAGAGATGCAGGAAAGTCCTGGTGATTGGCAGGCATGGGGATCAGTTGAACTGGATGGTAGTCTTTAAAATGCAACCTGGCTGTGTTTTGCAGACAGTCAGCTGTGGAGGATAGATCAAGCCCCCAAGGGTTCGATTTTCATCTTGTTTCTGCCTCTTACAGAGAGATTGATATTTTTGGCTGTATGTAATCTGAGGAAGTAAGATTTGGCACATGTGAGTAGGGATGTGCTCCAATTTTGATCAATGTGGGGGCTTCTCCATTTTGAGAGAGTAAGAAATGATTGGAATTTTTTATTTAATAACTGTTTATTATATTTACAAATATTACCTTGTCTTTGGAGAGTGGGTTTGTCTATCTTACCCAGGCTGTAAGTTTAGTCACTTATGAGTCCAATCCCATTATTGATCAGAACAGAACCTTGAACGTGCTCCATTTCTGACCTTGGCAAGCCTTCATTTGCCCTGGTAGGCCAGTGCTCTTGGGGGCTTACCATATGAGTGCAGACTGCAGCACTGTCAGTGTATTTAACTTGAGTTTTGTTGTGATATGGTGGTGTCTTCATTTGTCTTGTTGTATAAATTGTTCTTTGGGCGCTACTTTCTTCATTCTATGATTGGGAATTAAAGAAGCCTACAATCTGTGCTCCTCCAGTCCACTTTGGGATCAAAGAACTGAGCCCCAGCCACACTTACCTCCAAGTTAACTGTGGGGCTTATTGAGAGCATGCAGTGCATTTGTGGAATTCTCACTCAGAAAAGATACAAGGAGACACATGCTCCTGCCTCTCTGTACGATAGGTCTCAGTCTTGGTCTGTGTCTAAGAACTGAAGTCACAGTTGGCTTTGTTCAGCCTATTGATTAGTTTGTGGTAGTTAGAGTCTCTGGAGTTTTATATTGAAAAAGATAAAGGGAAATAAAGCCTTTTTGTAAATGCATGAATGTACAGTAAGCATACCTTTTGTTCTCTCCAAATAATGCAATCATAGGGAGGTCACATCAGATTAAATGCAGAGGTTGGGAGAAATGCTAGAATGCTGTTTAGATGCTAGAGACTGCACTCTTGGATTCATCCTCTGGCTTTCTCTTCTTTTGTCTTTCCCTTTCCCCCTCTTGCAAAAGGCCTAATCTAACCAATCTGAATCAGATACTGGACAGTTCCCTAAGAAATGATGTTTGTTTGAAGAACTCTGATGACCGAAGTGTGTGATGCCCATTTTATGGAGTCCTGAGCCCTCATTAGTCTCAATGAGGAAAAAGAGAGCCACCGCGCATGGACCCAGAGACTACATGTAAGAACAATTAATGTGAAGTGTTTGAGAGGGTAGAAGGGTCGATGTCAGCCCTTCTGCTGCTTTCTCCATCCTATCTCTCTCTGCCCACCTAGGATCAAAGATTGAGATCTGTGAGGGAGCTCAGAGATCATCTAGTGCAACTTTCTCTTTTTACAGATGAGGAAACTGAGATTAAGAGAGGTTAAGTGACTTTCTTAGGTCAAAATGGGAGTGACTTAAGGTCACAAAAGGGAGGATTTGAACCTAAGTGCTCTGACTCCACTGAAGCATGCTGCTTCCTTATTCCATGGGACCACTTAGCCAGTTTCATCATCAACAAATTTCCCTTCATTCTCAATGTTTTCCTCTTAGACTCATTTGTACTTTTTCATAGGAGAAACCTGACTTGCCACTGACTGGCCCTAATCTCTAGCAACCCTTCTCTTCCCATTCCCCCATCTTTGAATGATAATAATAAAACAACAGCAACGGTGCTGCTGCTGCTATAATGATAGCTCACATTTATTTGGCCAATCTATCTATCTTTGGCACTATCTATGTGCCAAGCACTATACTAAGTGCTTCACGATGATCTTTCTCCTTTGAATGCCACAACAACCTAGCAGGTATATGTTATTGTTATCTTGCAGATTATTATTATTTTTTGTTACTGTCATTTTGCAGATGAGGAAACTGAGGCAAATGGAAGTTAAATGACTTGCCCATGTTCACACAGCAGACTCAGATATTCCTGTTTCTAGGTCTGGTTTTTTATCCACTGTGGCACCAGAGTCCCTGCACTGCCTCTGTCATTCAGTATTTCTTCCTTTGAAGTTCCTGTCATCTGATTAAGCTACATTTTCTCAGTCTTTTCACTGGCATCTATTGACGGCTAGGACATGTCCTGACCTTTTCAATTACATCATCTAATTCAAGGCTTCCTCTTCATTGCTTCCCCTGTGAAAGTTTCTTCCCCCTAGCAAATTTAAGTTTCTAGATTTCCTCCGCCCCTAGCAAATCTCGGTTTCTAGTGACACTCAAATTCCTCCGCCTATCATACAACACTTTCTACAATTTGGTACCATCTTACTATCTTAATGTAGCTTGAGTGAGGTTTGGAATCCCAGGGAGCCATAGAAGAAATTGGGGAGGGAGGACACCACAGATAAAAAATGCAGCAGGAGATGGGAGTCAGCAGAGAGAAGGTAAAGCAAGCAAACTTAACTGAGGGGAAATGCTCACCATACAAAGTGTAGGCAGGAAGGATAAAAACAGGTCAGGTCTTCTGGGATAGCCAGTGGAATGGAAACTGGTAATGCCTGGTGAGTTCTTATAAGATTCTTTTCTGGGTTGAGGGTCTGGATCAGACATTGTTGGGAGAGAACAGGGAACCTGAACCTATGTATAGGTCATGTTTCTGAAAGTGATGCTAATTCATGTTTTGGAGGAAATTGCCTGGTAAATTGGTGGGCTAGTTGATACTCAAACACTCCACCAGTAGAAAAAGGGTCTTTCCAGCTATTACTCCAGACTTTATTTTGAATAACTCAGGGGATTTGGACTTCCTTGGCTTCTTCCTTTAGGAGGGTGTGGAGGTTGCTGAGATCCTCAGGCCTCTAGTTTCCAACTTAATCTCCTATTCCTTACTATTCACATACTTCACATTCCAGGAAATCCAAAGTACTCTCAGCACCCAGAATATGACCTGCCCTTTCCTCATTCTGTGCTTTTCTAAGAAGTGGTTCCATGTCATCGTTCTCCCTACCCCGCCCATACACTTTGAATGCTGTCCTTCCTTCCTTTGCCTAATGACTTTTTCTTCTTTAAAATCCAATCCAAATGCCACCTAATCCAGAAAACCTTTTCTCATTCCCCCACCCCATCTATAACAGCCTCCCCCACTTATATCCCATGTAGCCCTTTGTTTTGTGATTTTCTGAGTAGCTTATCATGTATTAGGGTGTATTATACTTCAAGTATCTGTGTTGTTGTCTTCTCTCTATTTGTCCATGAATTGGGGCAGCTAGGTAGTGCAGTGGATAAAGCAAAAGTGCAGGAGTCAGGAGGACCTGATTTCAAATCTCACCTCAGATACTTGACACTAGTTGTGTGACCTTGGGCAAGTCACTTAACCCCAATTGCCTCATCCTGGGTCATCTCCAATCATCCTGATGAATTGCTGGTCACTGGATTCAGATGGCTCTGGAGGAGAATGAGGCTGGCAACTTGCATAGCCCTCCCTCACTCAAAACAAAGTCAAGTGCAAGTCATGTCATTATTTCTCTGATGAGATGGTCTTCTTCTGCAACAAAGGACGAACATACATGCTCACACACACACACTATATCTATGAACTCCAGGAAGCCAGGGATCAGGTTTTGTTTAAACTTTGTATTTCCCCAGGCACTTAGCCTGGGACTAATCAATGCTTAGACTCACTCAGCCTGGTATCTGAGCTACATGACCTTGAGCAAATCATTTAACCTCAGTTGATATGCTTCTAAAATGGAGACAACATTATTGCCTTGTCTTGCTCAGAGTTATTGTGAGAATGTAATAAGATAATATTTGTGAAAGAGCAATTTAACTGTGAATGCAGGCCAGTGAATCAACCAGCCAATCAATCACTTTTTTTTCTTTTTTTTTTTTTAATATTTATTTATTTATTTAACTTTTTACATTCATTTTCACAAAATTTTGGGTTCCAAATTTTCTCCCCTTTTCTCCCCTCTCCCCACCCCAATACACCAAGCAATCTAATTTTCCCTATCTCCAATCTGCCCTCTCTTCTGTCATCCCTCCCTTCTCTTGTCCCCATCTTCTCTTTTCTCCTGTAGGGCCAGATGACTTTCTATTCCTCATTAACTGTATGTCTTCTTTCCTAGTAGCAACAACAATACTTAACAGTTGTTCCTAAAACTTTGAGTTCCAAATTCTCCCCATCCCTCCCTCCCCACCCATTCCCTTTGGGAAGGCAGGCAATTCAATATAGGCCCTATCTGTGTAGTTTTGCAAATGACTTCCATGATAGTCGTGTTGTGTAAGACTAACTGAATTACCCTCCATCCTCTCCTGCCCCCCATTGTTTCTCTTCTGTCTTTTGATCCTGTCCCTCCCCGAGTGTTGACTTCAAAGTGCTCCCTCCTCCCTTTGCCCTCCCTTCCATCATCCCCCCCTTGCTTATCTCCTCCCCCACTTTCCTATACTGTAAGATAGATTTTCATACCAAAATGAGTGTGCATTTTATTCTTTCCTTTAGTCAAATGTGATGAGGGTAAACTTCTTGTTTTTTTTTTTTTCTCAGCTCTTCTCTTTTTCCCTCCACTAAAAAGTCTCCTACTTGCCGCTTAAATGACATATAATTACCCCATTCCATTTCACCTCTTTCCTCCCACTACATTTCTCTCTTACCATTTACTTTAATTTCTTTGAAGATATGGTCCCATCCTATTCAATTCACTCTGTGCTCTCTGTCTCTTTATGTGTGTGCATGTGTGCATGTGTGTGTGCATGCATGCGTGTACGTGTGTGTGTGGTCCCACCAACTACCCAGATACTGAAAAGTTTTAAGAGTTAGAAATATTGTCTTTCCCTGTATGAATGTAAACAGTTCACTTCTGGTAAGTCCCTTAAGACTTCTCTTTGCTGTTTCCTTTTTCATGCTTCTTCTCATTCTTGTGTTTGAAAGTCAAATTTTCTTTTCAGCTCTGGTCTTTTCATCAAGAATGTTTGAAAGTCCTCTGTTTCATTGAAAGACCATATTTTCCCTTGAAGTATTATACTCAGTTTAGCTGGGTAGGTGATTCTTGGTTTGAGTCCTAGTTCCTTTGACTTCTGGAATATCCTATTCCATGCCCTTCAATCCCTTAATGTAGAAACTGCTATATCTTGAGTTATCCTGATTTTATTTCCACAATACTGGAATTGTTTCTTTCTAGCTGCTTGTAAGATTTTCTCCTTGAGCTGGGAGTTCTGGAATTTGGCCACAATGTTCCTAGGAGTTTCTCTTTTTGGATCTCTTTCAGGTGGTGATCGATGGATTCTTTCAATACTTATTTTGCCCTCTGGTTCTAGAATGTCAGGGCAGTTTTCCTCAATGATTTCATGGAAGATGATATCTAGGCTCTTTTTTTGATCATGACTTTCAGGTAGTCCCATAATTTTTAGATTGTCTCTCCTGGATCTATTTTCCAGGTCAGTTGTTTTTCCCATGAGATATTTCACATTCTCTTCCATTTTTTCATTCTTTTGGTTTTGTTTGGTGATTTCTTGGTTTCTCGTAAAGTCATTAGACTCCATCTGTTCCATTCTAATTTTGAGAGAACTATTATCTTCAGTGAGCTTTTGCACCTCTTTTTCCATTTGGCTAATTCTGCTTTTGAAAGCATACTTCTCCTCATTGGCTTTTTGAACCTCTTTTGCCAATTGAGTGAGCCTATTTTTCAAGGTGTTATTTTCTTCAGCATTTTTTTGGGTCTCTTTTACCAAGGTATTGACCCGTTTTTCATACTTTTCTTGCATCTCTCTCATTTCTCTTCCCAGTTTTTCCTCCACCTGTCTAACTTGATTTTCAAAAGCCTTTTTGAGCTCTTCCAAGGCTTGAGCCCACCCGACATCCCCCTGGGATGTCTGGGGTACTGAGGCCCCGCCCTCCACGTCTTTCCCTGATGGCAAGAATATGTCCTCGTTGTCTCGTCAGATGTGAAAGTCAGGATCATTTGAATCTGTTCAAAAAAACTCTCTATAGTCTTATTTTTCTTCCCTTTTCTAGGCATTTTCCCAGCCAGTTACTTGACTTCTGAGATTCCTGTCCACCCCCGCCTAGATCCGCCCAGCTAGTGCTTGGGGTCTGAGATTCAAATGGGCTTTCAGCGGCAGGCGCAGCTGCTATTCAATGTGAGCTTTAGTTCTGGTGCTGGGGTGGGGGCAGGGCCGCCTCCCAGGCTGAGTTCCCTCAGGGGCTTTATGCAGAGACCTTCAGTAACGGAGCGGGTGGGGCAGGGCCGTCTCCCAGGCTCAGCTCCTTCAGGTGGTTTATGCAGAGACTTTCAGTAATGAAGATCCTGCATGCTGCTGGGGGAGTCCCGGGCCGCTGTGGCCGCGCCACCGCTGCCTCCGCCGCCACCCCCGCCTCTGCCTCCGCCGCTTCCTCCCCAGGGGGCCCGAGCCACGGAGACACCCCGCTCCCCTCTCGGTTGGCCCATGCGTGTCTCTCACTGACCTGTAGCTTCTGTGGGCGGAGGGACCTTCCCGGCCGCTGGAGCTTCCGTCCCTGAAGCCTGCTCGGATCTGCTTCTCTGGGACCACGGCCAGGGCAGCGCTGGGGTGGGGTCCGCTTTCTGGAGTGCGACGGACCCTGGGGACGGCTCTCCAGGGCTCTCTGGAACGGAAATCTCTTCCACTATGTTTCTGCACACCCTGCAGTGATCCAGAACTTATGGGGGGCGTGGGTTCAGAGATCGTATACGTGCGTCTTTCTACTCTGCCATCTTGACTCTGCCCCCCCAATCACTTTTTTTCCAATTAAACACTTATTAAGCACCCACTGTATGCCAGGAACTATGGTAGGTGCTAGGGATAAATGAATATTTCCATCACTCAATGAGCTTAGAATTTAATGGGAGAGAAAGCAAGGACATATATGAGCATAAAGAAAATAAATGCAGATAAATATAAAGTAGTTGAAGACAGATAGTTTGAGGAGGGCATTAGCAGTTAAGAAGACAGGAAAAGTCTTCATGCATAAAGCTGTACTTTGAACTTTCCTGGTTTAGTATTAGTGGCCTAGGCCATGTTCAGAGCATATGGGGATTGAGGAGCAGAAGAAGGTAGGCAAAGGGTCAGTGAAAGTTTTGTGGGCTGGTGAACATTTTACTGGTCTGAATCAGAGGCTCTTAATCCACTTACATAATGTTCCCCTTTGGCAGTCTGGCAAATGCCCACTCCTCAGAATAATTTATAATTAATTAATAATTTTAAATGCATAAAAATAAAACACAGAAAATTACAAAGGAAATCAATTATACTGTAATAGTCATGAAAATGTGGTGTGTGTGTGTGTGTGTGTGTGTGTGTGTGTGTGTGTGTGTGTGTGTTTAATACATTCAAGGTCCCCAGGTTAAAAACCCCTGGTCTAGATGTCGTTTCCTGACTCTTTTCCTGAAGAGAGGGATGGGGATCTGGCCAATTTGGCTGCTCCACCATAGCTTACCTTTGCCAGACATATGCTATGACCAGAGCCTGGGCACTTACTTAGAAACAGAATTCTACCTCGGGTGGGAGGAGGGAGGGGAAAGAAGGGCAAGATCAAAAGAAGTGGAGTAATTAGAAAGAGGATACTGAAAACTGAACAAGGTCCAAAAAGAGAGCAGTGATATAGGCAAAGGGGCTGCTGGGTAAGAAGATGTGAGAATCCTCTCCACGGACCATAGATCATCTTTTAAAGTTCTGGCACAGCTTGGAGTAGTTTGAGACCTACTAGGGAGTCATGGATCCCAGCGGTTCATTTATCATCTCTTATTAATCTATAAAAAATGGAAGGAAATTTTTTTTTAAGGAATCACACTGAGAAAGTACATCAACTATTCCCTTTCAAACTCATTTTGACTCTGTGGCAGGCAAGGGAAGAGGCAGGACAGAGCTGTAAAACAGAAGGGAAATTTTTTTTAAAAAAATGAGACATCCAGTGTTACATTTGCTTATGCGTGTGTATTTTTCTCTTTCTTTAATGCTCTATGCCATTACTAGTCATTTTTTTTTCCTCTCAAGAACTCTATCTTTGTATAAATTATGTACAATTTACAGTCTCTTTTAGCCTAAGAGCTTGATAAATGGAGTCAGACCTGAGCACCTGTTAATAGAAGCAGACCCTAGACATGAAGAAAAAGTGGTTTTCCCTAATCTTTTTTCATTATTTCAAGATATGAATTTACAGACTACTTTATTAATATCTGTAAGGTTTGAGGGGAGCTATCTTTGTGGAGAGTAATAACCTAGTTTTTCCCCAACTCTTCTGGCTCCAGTCATTCTTCATTATACAGTGGAATCATAGGGACTGTATACCACAACACATATCTTCCTCCTCAGTTTCAGCGCTGTGTAACAAGGACCAAGAACAGACCATGCGGACCAGCACTACACTAACAGAGAAGGAACACATCCCTCTCAAAAGCTATCAATAGTGAAGATCCTAGATCTGGGGCCAAAAAAGTATCTTTGGGGCCAGCTGATCCAAACCCTTCATTTCACAGATGAGGAAACTGAGACCTAGGGAGGTAAGGTCACAAAGGCAATAAGGGTCAAGAGGAAAGATCTGAACCCGAGTTGGCTGATTCCAGAGCTAAGGCCAACCTAACTGACTTGCATGATCTTGATAAAGCCCAGGTAATCTTTAAGATCCCTAGTAGCTTCAAGATTCTTTAATTCTGTGAATTTAGAAAGAAAGAAAGAAAGAAAGAAAGAAAGAAAGAAAGAAAGAAAGAAAGAAAGAAAGAAAGAAAGAAAGAAAGAAAGAAAGAAAGAAAGAAAGAGAAAAGAAAGGAAGAAAGAAAGAAAGAAAGAAAGAGAAAAGAAAGGAAGGATGAAAAAAGAATCTTTCTCACCCCTCTTAGCTAAAAGTCATTGAGAAAACCTCTTTTGAAAATCCTTTTAAATTATTATCCCTAAGGATGAAGGATCCTATCCACCCCTTCACAAGACATGTATTGACTAAAGATATGGAGTAAGGCATACATCTTTAAACTTAGACAAAGTAGGAACTTGTTTTGCTTGACTGAATATTTGTTATAAGGTCTTAAGCAGCTCTTTCTTTCTTTCTTTCTTTCTTTCTTTCTTTCTTTCTTTCTTTCTTTCTTTCTTTCTTTCTTTCTTTCTTTCTTTCTTTCTTTCTCTCCTCTTTTTCTTCAATTTCTTAAAATGGGGGAATAAGGATAGAGTACTTTATAAAGTCTTTTTTTTTTTTTAAGTTAAAAACAAGAACAAAAAAAGGCAAAAAAGACAGTCAGGACAGCTATGAAAATTACAAATTAAGCTTATTTTTACCTTAAAAGATAAGAAAGTTGTACATAGCAGAAATTTGCAGTTTCATATAAAACCATCTTTTCTGTTCCACTATGTACATGGAAATGCTCATTTAAAATTTATAATTTTATTTTTCAATAACAACTTTAAAAAGATCTGTTCACTCTACTGATCCCTTCCCATTGATTAAATATATTAAAAAGCAAATCCCTCAAACATTTCTATAGTCTGGCAAAACAAATTCCTACATTAGCCATATCTGGATAAATGTATGTCTTTTGTTGGGAAATGTTAATTTTATTTGCTTATTAAGTCCAAAATAAATATAAATTTAAGTAACACATATGTATCCCTCCCATTCCTGCCTTAGTAAATATAGTATGCTGAGTATAAACAATAGAACCTGTCATGATAACTGAGGCTGCCTTCAGGGCCATTTTTCTGAACATCTATTCTCATTGTAAATTATTATGTACAAAAGATGAAGCTTTAGGAATTTGGACTGTGTCTCAGTATCTCATTGGAAAGTCCTTTTGAAATTAGAAGGTAGGTGGTACAATGGATAGAATATTTGAACTCAGATTCAGAAAGACTTGAATTAAAATCCAGCCTCATAGAGTTAGGTATGTGACCCTGGTTACTCTTTCAGTTTTTTTCCTCATCTCTAAAACAGGTATAATGATGGCACCTACTTCACAGATTTGTTGTAAGGATTACATGAAAAAACAAATATATGTGTGTATATATTTGCATATATATACATTTATAGTCCTTTGTAAACCTAAAAGAGCTATATAAATGCTAACTATTATTACCGATGAATCAGTCTGGACCATCAGCTTGTTTTCTTGGTATTTTCTTCTTTGTCAGTATGGTGCAGAGGAAAGAGCACTAGATTTGAGCCCAGTTATGACATTTTACAGCTGTGTGACCTTAGTCAAGTCATTTCTTAGGGTCGCTTTTCTAAGTCTCACTTTCTAGACTGAGGATCTATATTTCTGTGAATATGGATAATAGTACTCCTCCTGCACATGCCCGGGGGATGTTGTTAAGGAAGCACTTTATGAACTTTAAAATACCCCTTAAATATAAGTGGTTTGTTTTCAAAATCACAGCTTTGAGAGAGTTCCTGAGTTCAACTGATGAAGCTTTGAGAGGAATGAAGAAATTATGTAGGGAGCAGGGGTGAAGGACACGGCAAGGAAAGTGGAAAGACTGCTAAGTAGAGAGGGGAGGGCCAGGCTTTGGGTCCTGGCTCTGTCATTTATTAGCTGTGCAACCCTGGACAATGATTTCATCTCTCTGTGCCTCGGCTGAAAAAATGATCTTTTGAACTCTGGCTAGGTATGATTCTGTTTTAGTTTAGTTGTTTTCTGCTGAAAAAGTGACTGCTTGATTCCCTGTGTAATATGGGATTTGTATATTTATACAAGTATGGGGGAGGGAGGGATATTGCCTTTATGTGTCACCTTGGGTCCTCCAGGTCCCTGAGAACAGCTGGAATGTGCATACGGCACATGCCAAATGGAGGCTGAATTGGGGCAGGGCAGTCACCCTGCCTATTATCCCACATGCAATTATAGCAATTCTCCACCTCATACATCCTGAGGTATTTTTATGGCCTGAAAAGTGGCAGTGTATTGTACCAGTGTTATATGTAGATAGAGCGCTGGATTTGGGGTCAGAGAGACCACAGTTCTACATTTACTTGCTGATGGAGAACTGGAGGGAAGGAGTCTGAGATCATTCGGTCTAATCCTCTTATTTTACAGATGAGGAAACTGAGACCCAGGAAGGCTCAATGACTTGCCAAAGTTTCCCCTACCTGTAAACATTAGAAGCAGGATCTGAACCCAGGTCCTCTGACTCTAGAGCCAGTGTTCTTTCCACTTACCATGTTACCTCTACATCTTTAAGACTTAGTTTTCTCATTTGTATAAAGGGAATAATAACATCTGCATATAAAGCTGTTTGCTATCTTTAAAGCACTAGGTATTAGTTATTAAAATCCCCAGGAAGGAGTGGGATGTTGACTCAGAGAACTACGGCCACACACATAGTCTGGGTTCACCCTGGAATGGGTTCATAGTTACAAAAGAAAGCAAGAGAAGGGGAAGAAGGCACCAAAAAGTGAACCCAGACATTATTTATGCAGAGCAAGGTCTTGGCTGAGGTGTATTTTTTTTCTATGTTTTTATGATGGTTTTTCTCCCAAGAAAAGTAGAGGGAAGAAGAGAAAAGAGATCTATATATTTTTAAATGCTTTGCTATCTCAGGTAAATTATTAATGGAGGCAGCAAGCTAGCTTTCACTTATCACTTACTCTGCCTGAAAGGTAATCCAAGTAAAACAGGCCACATTAAAAAGACAAATTTTCAGAATCAAATAGAGTGCCTACTATGTTTCAGCACTGTGCCAACCAGACAGAGGTTTCGTTGCCCCTGCCCTCAAGGAATTTATGATTTAACTGGGGGGCAGAGTGATAGATAATGCTTTAACTCAAGCCTTCTCTCTCGCAACATTTTCCTACACTGATGTTGTGCTTTAGCCAAACTGACCTGTTTGTCATCTCTTACACACTTTATTTACAATACTCACAATATCCTGGGTTATATGACATTTTAAAAATTCAAGAGACATAGTTTCTAGGTAAATTAATTATTTTGTTAAAAAGGCTGGCATGTTTATCAATAAAAAGAGGTTAGGGCATTCTCACATGTCAAAGATCCTTCATGATGGTATTCTTGGAAGAATGGGTATTCCTGAGAGTGACAATTAACTCTGATTGGTTAACAACTAATAAGAGAATGGACATTATAATGAGGGACTGGGCTATGTTCCAATGAGGGTCTTGGGAATACATGACTTGGATCACTCAAGTCTTGGTAAAGAGACATCATTTTCATATCACCTGTCTGACAAAGGGAGGACCCACATTTCCCCAGACCTTTCTGAGTAAACAAAATGAGCAGGAATCCACAGTCTTTGCCCAAGATTTCCCACACTGGTTGATTTCTGGGTGAGGAAGTAGAAAAGGGGAAAAACTTTGGTCCTAGTTCAATAATTAGTTATTAAATACAAGAGAGAAATAATAATTTCTCTCAGTGGGAAGTCTCCTTCCCTCTCAAGTACTCTGTGCTTTCCCACCTGGAGGTCTAGAGGACCCTAGCCTCTAACCAGTGCCTGTAGAAATTCTTCTTGTCCTTCAATGCCCAGCTCCAAAACTTCCTCTTCCTTGGTGCCTCCCCTGATCTCTTTAAGTTTGATTTTTAAAAATTCCCTTCTGGGACCTCGGAGAGCATTGTCTCATGAGAAAATAAAATAGTATACGGGAAAGACTGCATGGGTCTTGGAATTAGAAGGCAGACTTTAGTCTAATTTCTGACTAGTCTATTTACCAGCTACATAACCCTGAAAAAGTTTAATTCTTCCTCAAATCTGAGTCCATAGAGTCATAGATTCAGAGCTGGAAGAGACCTTAGAGTCCCACCTCCTGTCATTTGATAGATAAGGAAACTCTAACCCAGAAAGGTAAAAGTCATATGGGTAGCAAAGTAAGAGTTGCAGGTTTTCAACCTAATGGTCGGGGTCTTGCCTTGCACTACTTCCTCACTTGTTTCTTATAGAGAAAAGTTGTGAAAATCTTAAGTCACTTTGTAAACGGTTATTATTGCAACACTGCGGCATGATCAGCTTTGACAGACTTAGCTCTTCTCAGCAATGCAATGATATAAGACAATTCAAAAGACTCATGATGGAAAATGCTATCCAAATCTAGAGAAAACTATGGAGTCTGAATACAGATCAAGGCATACTATTTTCTCTTTTTTTCTTTCTCACAGTTTTTTCCCTTTTATTCTGATTCTACTTTCACAACATGACTAATGTGGAAATATGTTTAATATGATTGTATCTATCTATCTATCTATCTATCTATCTATCTGTCCTGTATCAGATTGCATACCTTCCTGGGGATAGGAGAAGGGAGGGAGAGAGGGAAAAAAAAATTTTGGAACTCAAAATCTTAAAAAAGTGAATGTTGAAAACTGAAAATAAATAAATAAATTTAATTTTTTAAAAAAGTAAACTGCTGTTGATGTTATTATTATCATTGTAGTGGAAAGAAAATTGTGCTAGGTGCCATAGACCTGGGTTCTAGTCTGTGGTATGGTGGCAAATGTTTAATAACTGGATCTCCAAGGGGAAAAATAAGGTGCACATGGCCCACTTGTAAGTTTAATCTGAATTAACATTTTATCCATCATGCTCTTAAGTCTAGACAGTCACTTGATCAATAAGCCAATTTCCCAGATGCAAATGTTTCAACTGAAAATTTGACATTGGCTCTCAGCATCTGGTTTGAGCCAATCCCAGCATACTCCGGGTTTTAGCTTAATGCCAGTACTTACAAGTGGATAATCAACAAATATTTGTGAAGTGCCTACTATGTGCCAAGGACTGTTCTAAGCACTGGGGTTATGATTATGAAAAAAGAGAGAGTCCCTACCCTCAAGGACCTTACAATCTAGGGGGGAAGGCTACACATAAAAGGAAACTGGAGAGTGAAGACAAGGAGCAAGTGACCTAGGCATGGTAGAGAAGCCAGACATGTCCCAAAAGAAAGCAGTCAGAAATGAAATGTTCCCAGATGAGCTTCCTCCTTAAATGGAGATTTTGGAGTTCATGGACCTACATCCAACAGTAGGGGAAGGGAGTGGTCAGGAGGTAGAGTAACAAGACTGATGGCATCTTGCAGGGTGAAATTTTCCCCGTAATGAGTCACTTCCTGAGATGAGGTGGAAAAATGACTGTCAGTAAGACTCAAAGTGAATCACTGGTTATGCCCAGGCCTCAGTTTCTTCATTTTTAAAAAGGATGCATTAGACTAAATGATCTCTAAGTTCCCTTCCTGTTCTACACTCTTATGGTTTCCCTAGAGGGAAATATTAATTATGCACTTACTATTTGCAAGCATCTGTGTTAAATGCTTTACGGATATTATCTCATCCGATCCTATTATTATCATCCCCTTTATCCAGTTGTGGAAACTCAGGCAGAGGTTCAGTGACTTGCCCACGATCTCACAACTAATGCATGTCTGAGGCTGAATTTGAATTCAGATCTTCTCAATTCCAGGCCTGGTGCTCTGTGCCAGATGGCATCACCTAGCAGGCTCTTTTATTTCCTGGCTTGCTACTTGAATGGTTGCTTCTCTCCTGTCTAGGAATTCTTCATCTCGTGTAGTGAGATGAAGCATAGAAAGGTATTCTTTGAACCCTTTAACCTTTTCCACAAGCAAGTAAGGCAGCTTGAATTCTCATCTCTCTTAAGGTTTTCAGAACACTTTACTCTCAATAACCCTGTGAGGTCTATTGTGCCAGTACATTACTCTCATTCTACAAATGAAGAAACTAGAGGTCAGAAAGTTCGCGTGACTTGCCTATATGCAGTGAGGTGGCTCAGTAGCTAGAGCACTGGGCTTGGAATCAGGAAGATTCATCTTCTTGAATTCAAATCTGACCTCAGACATTTATTAGCTGGGCAAGTCACTTAACTCTGTTTGCCTCAGTTTCCTCACATATAAAATGAGCTGGAGAAGGAAATGGCAAACCACTCTAGTTTCTCTGCCAAGAAAACCATGAAGAGCAGACATAACTAAAAGGACTGAACAATGTCTCACGAGTCCTGACGCTAGGGCAGGTGATTTATACTACATGCTACAGGAGAGAATTTCTCCAACAGGAAAGCATAATATATGCATAATATATATGCATATATAATATGTTCTAGACACTTCACTTTAATATTTCTCATGGTTTCTATGTCCCCTAATATTAGAGAGTTGGGATTATCAAGTGGAGCTACAGACCATTGTGACCCTACTTCATAATGAGAACAAGCCTCTACTAACAACATATTAGCTATTGCCATCTCCTAAGGGAGGTGTCTCTGTGGTTGCTATTGAACCTGACCTGACCATCCCTTTCCCTGAATTATAGCATGCTGTTTTTCCCAGATATGAGTCAGTAATAAGGCAAATTCTAAGACTCACTGGATAAAAATCATTAGAGTGCAACCCCAAACAGGAAGACTATTTGCTAGGTTCTAAAATCATTCATATCTGGTAGCTTAATTGAGCATTGCCCCCTCTCCACCCTCTTTTCCCCATCCTTGTTTACTCCTGCAGAGAATCAAGTTAAACATGGACTATTTCAAAACTTTGGTGTTTTGGGACCCTAATTTCCCCAAAGACATAATATTGTACATGCTAATTTGGCTCCCAGGCTATTCCAGATAAAGCTCATTAGAACTAATAGTTTCATGAATTATAATGGCCAAAGAAGGCATGAGCTAGTAGACAACCTGAGCGTGAGCTTTGAGTGTTAGGAAGAGAGTCATCTTTCCTGTATGACCTAGAAGCAGTGACTTCACTTTTCTGTGCCTTATTGTACAGAGGGAGATGGTAACTACATATGATAGTGTTAAGTAGTTGTTTCTGATATAAACTATATATGTATATATACATTTATACATAAACATAAAAGCTATGGAAAGAGACATGCTAATACATTGCTGGTGGAGTTGTGAAATGATGCTACTATTTGGGAAAATAATTTGAAAGTATGCAAATAAAGTGATTAAAATGCCCATAAGCTTTCAGCCAGGGACTCCAGTATTTGGAAGTCATTGATAAGAAAAAAATTCTCCATATACTCCAAAATATTTAAAGCATTACTTTTTGTGATATCAAAGAATTGAAAATAAAGAAGCTGCCCATCAGTTGGGGAGTGACTAGACAAAATGTGGTACATGAATGTAATAGAATATTACTGCATAGTAAGAAATGACGTATGTGATGAATACATAGAAGCATGGAAAGATCTATATGAACTGATGAAGAGTGCGGTAGTAAGCAAAGCCAAGCAAACAATATACACAAAAACTACACCAATGTAAATGGAATGAACAATCACATGCCAAAAATTCAAAAATAATTGTAACAGATTTATAAAGATCCAGCAGGTCTCGAATAGAGATGAGAAGATACCCCCAACCTACCCATTGGTGGAGATGGGAAGTCTCTAGCTGTTACACATTGCACATATTTAGGGACTTTTTCAATCTATTGATCAATTGTACTGACTTTTTTTTCCCCTCTAAAAACAAAACAAAACAAAACACTGCCATATGGGACATCTCCTTGGGAGGGGGAGAAGGATGGAAACATGGAATTCTGTAGTGATATAAGAAACAGAAAATATCAATATATCAATAAAAACTTTGATCACTTTGCCACTGTTGGTTGTATTGAATAAACACTCAATAACTTATATAATTATAAAATAATTTTGAACACCTCTTTCAAGATATGTTTTCCAAAACCTTCTGGGTGTACATGTAGCTAAAGCAGGGCTTCTCAATTTTTGTGTCATAGACAATTATATTTTTAAATGCATAAACTATAATATAGGACAAAAAAGGAAACCAATTATGTAGAAATAGTTATCAAAAAATCTTTTTTAAAGTTCATGGACCCCAGATTAATAACTATGAGTTAACTATTTTTCCTTTAGAAATAATATTTCATTGGTACATGGCCTGTTCATTTGTCTGGAGGTCTTCCTCAGATGCAAGCTGCCCCTTTACAAAATGGCTCCAAGTAGCTTGAATGTTTCTATATTCTAAGTACCGAGTGAATGTGAATAATTATTGCTCATATTTATGTAGTGCTCTGAGGTAGATAATACAGTGATAATTCTCCCATTTTATAGATAAGAGAAGTGTGGTTAAAGAGGTTAAGTGATTTGCCTTTGGTTAGAGAGGCTTATGAGGAATTCAAATCCATGTCTCTTGCGGCCAAGTTCGGTTCTTGTTTCATGACACCACACTCTTTGTTGATATACAGACCATTTCTGTGCTTTTGGTATATTAGTGGAACATCCCTCTGCCATGCCAGCTCCCTTCTTCCATTGGTGAATTCCTTCTGGGGTCTCCATTTTGGGGATGAAAGAGTCCAGGCTGGTCACACCTCATTCCCTTTCCTAGCTGTGCTTCTGGCTATAGATTTTGACACCATGACTCAGCTTCCTCTTTACTCTGCAACCTTCTTCAGCTCCTGGGGCTTTCTCACTTTGGAACATCCCTCTACCGTGCCAACCTCCTCTCCAATTAGTGAGTTTCCTCCATGGCTTCCACTTTAGGGACCAGAGAAGGTTGCCATGCCTCATTCCTCTCCCAACTGTGCTTCTGACCCCAGCCTCCAAACAAGTACTTTCTCCCCTCTACTCCCTTCCTTCTTTCTAGCTCTCTTTTGTATCCCATTAGGTTGTAAGCTCCTTGAGGATAGGGCCTGTCTTTCTTTTTGCTTGTATTTTTATTCCTAGCCTTAGTACAGTGCCAGGGTCCTGGGCTCTCTCCATAGAGGTCTAAGGGGAGGACATGATGAAAGATGGAAGGTAGTTTGACTTGCCTAACACATGTTACTTTTTGTTTCTTCCTCAGGTTGAGTTACTGTTTCAGGAGAATTACCTTGTACAGATTCTTTAGTCAGTCAATAAGCATTTATTAAATGCCTACTATGTGCCAGGCATCGTGTTAAGTGGTCGGGATAGAAAGAAAGGTAAAGACATTCCTTGTTACCAAGGGGCTCATAGTCTAATGGGAGAGACAGCATGTAATTAATCAACTACATACAAACAAGATATGTCATATCATATCTATATTTATATTTACAAATATAGTTACATAAATTGAAATATATTTATATGTCTTTATAAATATATTTTTACATCTATACTTATAGATACATAGTTAGATCCTTTACAGGATAAATTAGAAATAATCAACTGAAGGAAGGCACTAGAATTAAAAAGAATTGGGAAAGACTTCCTGTAAAAGGTAGAATTTTAACTGAAACTTGAAGTCAGGGAAGCGAGGAGATTCAGATGAGGAGGAAAAGCCTTCTAGGCATGGAGGACAACCAGTGAGAGTCTCTGGAGTTGGGAGTGTCCTATGTGAGGAACATACTTTCTGCTTTATTTGAAAAAATGAAGGGATTAAAATAGATGCCTCTGAGGTACATTCCAACTGTGGAACTATCATATGTGACTTATGATAACTGCTTCATTTTGCATATGAGAAGACTGAGGACCAAAGGTGGGTGGTGATTTACTTGAAGTTAAGGTTGCCGGTTAGTAGGTGGCAAGGTTGGAACTGGAACCCATAACTACTTATCAAAAATTTACTATGCAAGGCACTGTGTTTATCACTGAAAGTACTAGGCAGCTAGGCATTTAATCAATATTTTTTGACAGAATGAACATCAATCTTTGCGATGATATGATTTTGGCGTGATCTAATTCTTAGTCGCATGACAAATTATTTGGGACAAATGGTAATTTGATATGGCTTCATTTCCTGTGTGCATGGGTTTCCACTGAGAGCAGGCTGCTTCAGAACCTCTGATCTTAATCAGATGAAAATGGGTTTCTCCACCTTTCGTTATTGTTCTGTCAATTGAACGCTTAATTTCATTCCACAACACACTGGTTTCATTGGTCTTCTTTGTTGGGTTCTTAATTCTGTGGTTTTACAGAATTTATATTATTCTGAGGAAATGTGGAAGAGTGCTGGCTACGACTTTGAGAAGTAGTGCAGCAGCCGTTCAGGTGGGAACATCTAGTGTTTGAAGGATCATTCAAACCCCAAATGAAATAGGATCAGTTGCACCAAAAAGCAAAGGAAAGTGAAGTAAAAATGAACACAATACCAGGAACTGACAAACTGTTGTTGCAAACCAGTCTAATTAATCCTAAGAAAATAATCAGTACCTTCAAAGGGACCCATGAACGAGAGGCTTGTTATTGGTTACTCTACAGTGAGGCGAAGGTGTGTTGAAGTTGGAAGAATGTCAAGATTAATTGCTGTGGCTGCTATTTTAACCTTTGTCATAGGTAAGAGCATACAGACACTGAATTACTAGAGTTGAGAAAAAGGACATTTTTGCTGGTCTCATTCATTTTTCTTTCAAGGATATGCTCCAAACATTGATACCATATTTAAAGGCAATCATAGAAACTATGAGCTACAAATATGAGCTTTTGACAAGTATAGAAACCACGAATTACACAAAAAAACTTGATCTGTCCTGTTGCTATCCAGAGGTCATCCTCCAATCATGCCCATAACTCAGGCTCAGAAGGACACTTACTGAGAAACTTTAACAGTTCTGACTTCTGTAAACAAACATATTAGAAAATTGGATGGAGAGGAAATGAAGAAAAGCTGAAAAGATAATGAATAGATGAGAAAAGAAGACCTGTTTGTACATATTCATGTGCAAGTTGTCTCCTCCATTAGACTCTGAACTCTTGGACAAAAGGGCCTTATACCGTTCTTTGTATCCCCAGAACTTAGCACATGTCTGGCACATAGGTGAATAGTGTTTATTGACTGACCAACCTATCGGAAAACTTTTCTTTTTTCTGTTCAGAAGGCCTAGCAATGTACCCACTTTGGCCAAGAGAGTAGGATTCTTTCTCTTCATATCTCCTCCTATATTCTTGAACCCCAAAAGTGTAGGTTGACTGTGTAGAAACCAGCAGAAGGTCATCCCGTATAGACACTGCTGGGTTATGCTTCTCACCCTCGAGAATTTGTAAGCTATGTATCCTCCTACACAAAGATTAAGGAAAGCACTTCCACCTTTCATTTGATACCTGAACCCTTGCTATCAGACCTGGCTTAGGTAAATCTGCTCCGAAGAGAGAAATGCTTCACTAAGTGGACCAGCTACATCAGTTTTGAAGAATCCTGGGATAAGAAAGTTTCAGAGTTGGAAGGAAGCTCAGTATACTTATAGTCCAGCCTATTCTCAACGAAAGCCTTCCTTCTACAACACTCTTGACAAGGGTTTGCATAGCCTCTGATTGAAAGCCTCCAAGGAAGGGAGCCCACCACTTCCAGCCTGTTTTCACTTCTGGAAAACTGTAATTGTTAAGAAGTTTTTCTTGCTATAAAGTCTGAATCTGTCTATGTGCATCTTCCACTCATTGCTTCTGGTCCTACTTCTCGGAGTCAAGCAGAACAGGTCAATTCATGTGGTTGTCCACCACATGATAACCCTTCAAATACCTAAAGACAGTTATCTCTTCTTAAGACTAAGCATCCTCAGCACCTTCATCTGATTTTCATCAATTCCTCATTTCCTAACTTGGTTATGAAATGCTGTAGGAAGCAGCTATGTAAGGGGGATATGGGCTGTGTGTGTGTGTGTGTGTGTGTCCCATTGGCAACTTGAAGACTGAGAATGCCAGGGATTGTTCTGACTGCCAGTTCTGGCTTTATGGTCTTATTTTTAAAAGACATTCTTAGAAATGAGCAGGAAGCAGGAGCTCACAGTGGATAGCAAATGATAGATGCTAATCTCTCCTGGACAGCGGAAATGCTAAGCATATAGGAACAGAATGCAGGAGCTTTTATCAGACTGTGTAAGTGGAAGAAGACTCCTGTCACCATCATGAAATATTTTGGAAAAATCTTCACTCTGCTCATGGAATGAAGCAAGACTGTGGGTTCTGATGTAATTGTGATATTCCCTTCCTTTGTTGTAAAGGAAGATTCAGGGTTACAGATTTGGGTTTATAAAGGAAATGACTGCAGTATGTCCCCTTTTCACATCTGTCTCTGTGATAGGCCAGCCTTCCCCTAAAACCAAGATTAGGTTAATTTTTTCCTTAAAAGCCAAGAAAACTGTTCCAAAGGCTTGATTGTCCCATATTACTAAGGCTCAAGTCACGGACTTGTTGACTCAACTTCCTAATGACTCAGGCTATATTGACAGTGACTTCCTATTCACCTAAGGCCCACCCACATTCTTGTTGAGTGTCCTTTCTATGCTTTGTTGAATTGGTAATTAATTTATGAAATCACAAAATGGAGCAGGCATGCCTGGTTCTTTGGATGCTCACAGGAGAAGACCAGGACAGCAGCAGGAAGTGAGGCTACAATCACATTTTAAGAAAGCCCAGAGGATGTAGGGATGAATAGACACAGAAAGTACAGTAACAAGCAGTGAAAGAGGGTAAGAGGCAGACAGCATTGGGATGGACGGTGAAGGAAGACAGAGGAGGGGAAGCACACTACCATTCACTTACATAATCATGGATTAGAGTTGGGCATACTTGATAGCATGGACCCAATGGAGATGGAAGAGGGGTAGTGCAGGCCGGGGGAGGAGGGGGAGGGTCAATGACAGGAGTTGGAGGTTTCATTTTTATAAAGTTTTTGGGGGGAACAGACTAACCCTTACCTGTGCCACCTTGGGGTTAGTTCAGTAACATATCCACATCATCTCAAAGTTGTTGGCAAAACTTGAAAGCTAACATATCCACCTCATCTTGGTTATCAGCACCACTTGGTGTTCTGCTGGTTTTCCTACTGATATCTGGAACTTGTCTAAGATTTACCTATCACAGGAACAAAAGGCCCTGTCAGCAAAGTCTACATGACTTCTCTTGATTTAGTGCATATTACCAGGGTTTGATTTTTGGTTAATACTGTATAGGACATAATTTGTAAGTGATGCTTCTTTGATCTTTGGGATAGTTTGTATATGACTTCTAGGTTTTCCTTTGAAATCTTATTTCCTGCTATTAGTACTTTGTATTGGCTACTTATAAATGTGTTACACTGAAAAGAAAGTGGAGTGGTCAGGGAGACCAGAACAAGATACAATTTTAACATAGTATGGCTAAATTAATCCACTTTTATTAACTAATGAAGGTCTCATTTGGTTCATATTTTTGGTCTAAGTTACTAGGGGACAGCCTGAGTCAGGTTCAGTCCAGAATAGACTCTTAGAATCTCTAACTCTTTTCAAAGCTTAGATCAAAACCAATCTCCTGCATGCGGTTTCTTCCTGTCTCTCCAGTTGCTACTGCCACCCTCCCTACTCCAATTAGATTGTATTTACATATGTATGTACATATATAAAAAAACATATATAGGTATAACATGTGTGTATATTCAATAGAATGTAATCTCCTTGAAGGCAGGGACTGTTTCATTCTATTTTTATAGCTCTAGAACCTAGCATAGAGCCTGACACATAGTAGATATTTCATAAATGTTTATTGATAGAATATTTGATTGGGTTAAGACCCCAAATGCATCAGAAAATGGAAAAGATGGTGGCTCTGAGCTGTCAGTTGTCATGCAACATAGATATCTCAGTGGTGTTATATTTGACAAGGACAATAAAATATTGGGATACACTGGGAAGGGTTCAAGAGTAAGCAATGCTTTCAATTTTTCAGCTAAGCAACAGTGGCCTGAATGTAAGGCTTAGAGTCAGGAGACCCTGAGTTCTAGCCTTATCTCAGATACTTGCTGGTTGTATCAATGGATAAGTCATGTAGCTCTCTCAGTTTTAGAATGAAGGCATTGGACTCAAGGGTCTTCTAGGTCCTTCCAACTCTAAATTTATGATTCCACAGTCAATTTTTGTGCCCAGATAGAAAGCATTACTTATTCTCATATGAAACTATGTGGTCTCTACTCATGGATCATCAGGTATAATTTTTCTTAAACTTTTAAAAAAAAGACACAATGCTGGAGAAAACTCCAGAAAAGGTCAACTAGACCAGCACTTTTTAAACTGTGGGTTTTGATTCCATATGGGTTAGTGGAAAATTTGGCCATGGTAAAAGTTTTCTGAACATGCAAGGACCAAAGATTAATTAAAAATCAAATTCATAATGAATCCAAGGTGTTTCTGATAGCACTTGCCTGCGTTGCACATGGCAATTCCACTGCTGCCTTGGTTCTGAACACAATGCTTGCACACTTTCGACTTTGTATTCCCTCAGACCAGGCAACACTAAGGAACCCTGCCACAAGGTGAACAGGGGGAAAGAGGGGAAAAAGTTTAAGAAGCCCTTGACTAAACAATGATGAGAATAAAAGTTCTGCTGAAGGACAGGTGATATAAAGAGAGAGGGCAATCTTCACACAATCACAAAATCTTAGAGTTGGAAGAACCTCAGAAACCATGTAATCATGCCCACACCTGACAAAAATTCCCCTCTCCAACATATCTGACAATTGGTAAAGCAGCATTTACTTGAAGAACTAGAATGTTGAGGGAACCTATGGCATCTCCTATGGCATCTGTTATACTGTGGATAACTGTAATTGTTACAAAGAGTCTTTTTATTCGTCTGTCTGATTGTTTTGTGCAATTCAAAGAGTGTTGAATCTGGAAGTCAGGGGACTAGGTTCACATTCCAGCCCTTTTACTTATTAAGTATGTGACCTTGGGCAAGACACTTAACAATCTCTCCCATTCTCAGTTTCCTCATCTATTAAATGAAGGAATTGATTTAAATGAATTAGATGACCTTTAAAGCATCTTCTAACTCTAGATCCTATGGCCATTTGTCAAGCCTAAATTTACCTTTCCATAGCTTCCACTCATTGCTACTAGCTCTTCTCTCTGGTGCCTAAAAAAAAATGAATGTAAACCTTTTCTACTATGATTGCCATTCAAATATTCAAAAATGGCTATTATATCCCTGTGTTCTGTTCTCCAGACAAAGTATTCCAGTTGCTCTGATTGTCATATGGCATGAACTTGAGGTCTTTCACTATTACAGTCATTGTATTCTGGATATTCTTCATCAATATCCTTCCTAAAATGTGATGTGCCAAAATGAAAACTATACTCCAGACTAGATCATAGTATAGATGAACACCATCACCTCCCCAGTTCTGGATATCATGCTTCTGTTGTTAAGTTTAAGATCCCATTAATTTTCTAGATGCCATATCACATTGTTGACAAATATTGAGCTCATAGTCTCCTAACAGATAAATCTCCTATATATAAAAAGGTCACTAGATCTTTTTTCAGAAAACTGTTGCCCATTCATTCCACTTTATCATCTACTTATGAAGGTGAATTTTATATAGGAGGTGACTGAGCAACAAACTTGAAATGGACATATCAAGGCACTGATCTTTATAAACAGAGAAAAGGACTTTAAGTAACCAGGACCTATGAGGTACCCCTTTGCCACATGTGCATTTTTGTACTTTAAGTTTGAGGACTCTCTCACCAGGGATCTTGTGTGTCTGTAGGGATAAGAGGAAATGAAGCATGTCCCCTCAGTTTTGGGGAAATATTTGTACCTACCATTCTTAATATGTATGTGTTCATCCTTCATTGCTGAAGAAGACCATTCCATCAGAGAAATAATGACATGACTTGCACTTGACTTTGTTTTGAGTGAGGGAGGACTGTGCAGGTCACCAGCCTCACTTCTCCTCCAGAGCCATCTGAATCCAGTAACCAGATATGCATCAGGATGACTGGAGATGACCCAGGATGAGGCAATTGGGGTCAAGTGAATTGCCCAAGGTCACACAGCTAGTGACTGTCAAGTGTCTGAGGTGAGATTTGACCTCAGGTCCTTCTGACTCCTGCACTGGTGCTCTATCCACTGCACCACCTAACTGCTCCATGAGGAGCATAGTAGGAAAAAATAGGAAGGATAAAAATACACAAGTAACTGTAGCTTAGAACATGAACAGAATGGATTTACCCATAAAACAGAAACAGATAGCAGTTAAAAAATTTGAAATCAACAATATGTTGCTTTCAGAAAACAGTATAAAAATGAGAGATACACACGAAGATAAAATAAAGAGGCTGAAGTAGAATTGGCATATAGGTTTTCTTGAAATGGAATTTTTTTTAATATTGAATCCTTCTTATGGTCTACTGGGCACATGTCAATTTTTTTTCTTTTCTCATTTTGTATTAGTATATCACCTTATTAAATACCTTTTCTAAAAGTTTTTTGAAGATAATCAATAGAAGTACAGTGGTGGGAACTCACAAGCAACATTACTAAAAGTTGTAGTCCCTAAGGGTAACACCTGGAAATCTTTGGGATATAGTATTCACCTCTTTTCTGGAGACCTGGTCCACCGTGCAAGTTAGAGTTGGAGAAGTGGCCCTAGAGAGGGTGCTGTACACAGCCACACACTCAGCTGATGGAAGTATAATAGATGAATAAAAGAAACTGTAGTCATGAAATATTAGAGGTAGAAGGGACTTTAGAGAAGATAGATCTACATCACAGGATTTAGGTAGGAAAATGATTTTGGAGATAATTTTATCCAGCCCATTCACTTTACAGATGAAGAAATTGAAGCCCCCAAAAGTTAAAATTCCTCTCCCAGAATCATTGGTTTTCGTTCTCCAAATGTAGTCCTGTTCATGTGTCAGTGATGGTTAGAAATATTTGTGTGGCTCACTGGATTTATAGCTTTCTAATCCCATTAGGAAGAAGACCAATAGGGTAGCTAATGGAAGCCTTGGGGGGCCAGTGAGACCTCTTATTTTCTTGCTAAGTAGAATGGAATTTTTCTTTGATAGAGGTACATGTAATGCCTGATCAAAATGCATGAAAGTAAATATAGCCAACTAAGCTTGTGCATTAACTCTTTACAATTGAATGAATTAATTTCAGTGAATAAGATATAACAACAGTTTTTCATTTTCTCCCTTCAGGTCCCCATCTGGATTCTTTGTCCATTCATTATCCTTCATTTTTTCTCTTATGTGGTTTTAGTTAGTATGTACTATATTTTCTATTTCCATTTTTCTCAGTAGGCAATATTTTATAAGGGGACAGCTAGGTGGCACAGTGGATAGAATACTGGGCCTTGAATCAGGAAGATTCATCTTCCTGAATTTGAATCTGGCCTCAGTGACTAGCTGTGTGATCCGCACCAAGTCATTTAACCCTGTTTGCCTCAGTTTCTCCATCTGTAAATGAACTGGAGAAGGAAATGGCAAACCATTCCAGTATCTTTGCCAAGAAAACCCAAATGGGATCATGAAGAGTCAGACGTGACTGAAATAACTGAACAACAAAAAATATTTTATAAAGGTATGTCCATATTTCTTTTTATTCTTTGTTTGCCAGTCTCAATTGTGATATAACATTCTATCACATACATGTATCACGATTCGTTTAAACATTCCTTTATGCCTGGACAATTAGGTCATTTCCAGTTTTTTTCCATTATATATTACATATAATGCTATTATATAAATCTTTGAACAGGTAACTTTGTTTGCTTTTGATAACACTTTTAGGGTATATTCCCAACAAGTGCACTGTGGGATAAAACAGTATGATTCTTTTTGTAATTTTTAATATATACTATCCTGTTGCTTACCAGAGAACTTCTCAAAGTCTGCATATCCACTAACAATAAATTAGTGTATCTATTCTTCCATATCTCTATATGGAGAGATTGAGTTTCACTGTTTTTAATTATTTTTGTCAGTTGTTTGCATTTTGTGTTTCTTTGGTTATTAGTTGTCATCAAATAGTCTTTTGATTAAATGAGACAGTCAGTAAAAAGAAAGAAGACAGTTTTCAGTGAGTTCAATTGCAGCTTGAGTTGAGAGGATCTCTAAGACCATTCTATATTTTTGAAAGTATAGCTCAGTTAAGAAAAGCAAGTGATAAATAATGATAGGTAAAATCTACATAGTACTTTACAAGGCACTTTCTCAACAATATCCCTGTGGAAGAAGTATAGGTATTTTAATTCCCATTTTATAGATATGGAAACTGAGGTTGCCACTTAGTCAAGTAAATACAGCTAGTAAGTAAGAGAGTCAGGACTCAAACCCAGACACTCTGTCTGGATTTGAAAATCTGTGCTCAGTAAATTAGGGGAGCATAGAATAGTTTATCTGTCAGATCTTTAGATAAGGGAAGAATTTATGATCAAACAAGATAAAAATCATTAAAGGATGCAAAATGGATAATTTTGATTACATTAAATTAAAAAGATTTTCACAAGCAAAACCAATGCAGTTAAGATTAGAAGGAAAGATGAAAACTGGGAAAAGTTTTTACAGCAAGTTTCTCTGTTAAAGGCCTCATTTCTCAAATATATAGAAGACTGCATCGAATTTCTAAGACTACAAGCCATTCCTCAACTGACAAATGGTCAAAGTATATGAACAAAAAATTTTCAGAGAAAGAAACCAAAGCTATCTATAGTCATACGAAAAAATGCTGTAAATCATTTGATTAGAGAAATGCAAAATAAAACATCTCTGAGATACCACCTCAAACCCATCAAACTGACTAATGACAAGAAAATGGCAAATGTTGGAGGGGATGTGAAAAAATCAAGACATTAATGCACTGTTGGTAGAATTGTGAACTGGTCCAACCATCCTGGAGAGCAATTTGGAACTATGCCCAAAAGGCTATAAAATTATGTATACCCTTTGATCCAGCAACTACTAAGACTGAATACCAAAGAGATTAAAAAAGGGGGTGCAGGGAACATATTTACATATTTATACAACATATTTGTAGTAACTCTTTTTGTGGTAGCAATGAATTAGAAATTAAGTGGATGTCCATTAATTGGGGAATGGCTGAACAAGTTGTGGTATATGATTGTAATGAAATATTATTGTACTATAAGAAATTATGAGCAGGACACCTTCAGAAAAAAAACTGGAAACACTTACATGAACTGATGCAAAGTGAAATGAGTAAAACCAGGAGAACACTGTACACCGTAACAGCAATATTGTATGATGAACAACTGTGAATGACTTAACTAGTCTGAGCAATGATCTAAGACAGTTCCAAAGGGCTCATGATGAAATATATTATCCACCTCCAGAGAAAGAACTGATGGAGGCTGAATGCAGATAGAAACATACTGTTTTTCTACCTTTTTTACTTTTTTTGTCTGTGTTTTCTTTTGCAACATGGTTGGTTTGGAAATATGTTTTGCATGTCTGCATGTGTAAAACCTATATTAAATTACTTGCTGCCTCAGGGAAGGGGGGAGAGGAGGAAGAGAGGTAATTTGGAATTCAAAATTTTTAAAAATGTTAAAAAGTTTTATGTGTAGTTGAAAAAATAAAATAATGGAAGAGAAAAACATCTGTACTCATTAACAGAGAGGGAAGGGTTATAGTTAGGTAGAGGGGTGGTCTGGAAAATTTACAGGAATAACAACTAGAGAAGAAAGAAACATATGACTAGAGTATTATTACTTTTAAGTTTATTTTATTGGCATTGATGTTTTGTTCTTTGAGAAGAGCACAAGGCATCACTAGTGTCCCAGTTCATTCCACCCCCTGGAATGGACTAAGAGATGGGTGGAGTATCCAGAACCAAACTTGGATCTGGACAGGAAATCTCCCAAATTAGTGATGGGAGCAGGGAAGCATAAGTGAGAGATAGCAGAAAGGAAATGGATTTGGGACATTACCCAATTTAGGACAGGTTCCTTTCCCTGAACTCAGTCCTGAGGGAAGAAAGGGGAAATCCATATACATTGTGCCAAAAGGAGTGGACCAGGAATGTCTCCTGGTTCTCTAGAAACAGGAACCATGGGGAGACAACAGTGTCATAAGGAAGTTTATGGAAGATATTGTTTATTTAAAGATTTCTGTGAACATCTGTTCTTCAAACTTGCCTTACTCATGCAGAGATAATGGACCTTAGTTGTCACTGACAACAAAAGAGTTTATTTAACTAGAAAAAAAGGCTTTCTATCTGTATCATAAGTCATTTTCTTATTTTGGTCTTTTTCTGACTGCATTTCATGAATAAATTTTGAGTATCACATATAAAGTTCCTGGGGCAGCTAGATGGTGTAGTGGATAGTGTTGGCCTGGTGTCAGAAAGACTCTTTTTCTTGGCTTCAAATCTGGCCTCAGACACTTATTAGCTGGGTGACCCTCAGCTATTCACCTTACCCTCTTTGTCTCAATTTTTTCTTCTTTAAAATGAATTGGAGAAGGAAATGGCAAACCACTTCAGTATCTTTGCTAAGAAAACCCCATATGGGGTCACAAAGAGTCAGACATGCCTAAGCAACAACATCGTATTAATTTTTTTTTAAAGCTTGCTTTTTTAAGATAAATGGCATAACTGTCAAACTCTCAAATATCATCCGAATGAGAAGACATTGTTACAAACTTCCCAAGTCCTCTGTTTAATAGCCATTTGGAATAACTGCTCCTGAGCAAATGTTGAGGCGAGTAAACCACACAGATCTGTGATTTCTGGGTCTTTGCATTTTTAGAATACAAATCAAAGGGGGAATGCAGCATTTAAAATAATACCATGTCATCATCATATTCTGTGATTTTAATTCCACTCTATACTTAATTATAGATAAAAGTTTTATGTTTCACTGATTTTCTATCAGACTTTGAGTCTTACCTTCGACATATGAGTAATGTACCAGATCCACTGAGCTAATGACATTACTTCAACCAGTGATTCTGTTGCTGTGGTGAGGGATGGTCAAAAATGTCACTAATGAGACTTGCCTAATTCCATGACTCTCTGTCCTACACATTCTATTTCCAAAGGTGGCCTACCTCAACCAAATATTTCTTCTTCCCACAAGTCTCAAATGGTTGCTAAGTTGGAGGCAAACACACAATTGCTATGATACAAGTCTATTCACAATGTCAAGGTTAAAATCAATTAGAACAAAACAGAGAGAATTAATCCTGTTGCTTAGACTTCTCTTAAGCAGAAGCTTCTGCCTCAGTTACTGGGGAAGGGAAGGGAGAGAAGAGAATATGCATTTATACATTGCCAGGCACTGTGCTGAGTGCTTTTTACAAATATTATTTCATTTTATGCTCACAACAACTCTGAGAGGTAGGTGCTCTTATTATTCCCATTTTACGGTTGAGAAAACCAAGGTAGACAGAGGTTAAGTGCCTTGCATAAGGTCACACAACTAGTGAGAGTTGAGGCCAAATTGAAACTCGGGGCTTCCTGACTCCTGGCCCAGCATCCTCTACTCATTGAGCCACTACCAGCCTTACTACACTAGTAGCATCTATCTTACCCCCAGACTTGCTGAGGGACTCCATCAGGGAAGAAATCTGGCCAGAGAAGGCTTAGTTAATTCACTCTATAGTGACAATTCCAACAATGAATTTATTGATGGAATGGAGGACACCAGCAGGCAGGGGGATCTTACTGATGATGTTAAGTGACAATAATTCCTCTGTTTGCGAATAGGAATGTCTTTTTATTTTCCTCTGGTACACAAATGTTTCTGTTCAGTGTGAAATAACCAGTGTTTTGTGTTGTAGAACATTCATAAGGAAGCACTGTGGTATAGTACAAAGAATTAGAGAGTCCAAAGACCTAAATTTCAATCCCAGTTGTAATATTTACCAGCTTTGTGACTATGGGCAAGTCTTAGCACCTCAATATCATCACCTGTAAAATGGGTATAATAATATGCTACTCATATCTTATAGGACCATTGTGAGTGAAATGCTTTGTAATGCTTAATAAATTATATAAGCATGAGTTGTTATTTAACAATTTTAAACTATCTGCTTTGTGCAGAGTAGTATTCAAAATTGTAGGGCCTTGATTTACTCATCTGTAAAATGTATACAACAATATACTGCTCATATCTCATAGAGCTGTTCTGAGCGAAGTGTTTGGCAAAGATTAATACATCATATGAGTTATTATTCAATAAACAGTTTAAAAATATCTACTGTGTACAGAACAATACTTTATGTGTTGGGAAGAGATATAAAGTTTAGGTAAGAGAGGATCCCTTATCTCATGGGACCTCTAGTCTCATGGAAGGATGAGAGAAAGGACACTGGTGTTCACATTCTGCTTTTGTCACTTAATAATTTTATGACCTTGGGCAAATTATTTCTCTTCCTTGGGCCTCAGTTTCCCCAAGGCCTCCTTAGGACCCCTAGAATTCCATCTAGCTCTGAATCTATGAACCCATGCCTTGCAAACAGAGATAATTCTCAGCAATGGAATGTTTAGCACCTATGTTGCCCAGATAATACAGCAATCATCTCATGTAATTTAATGGACCTTCCTACAGCACTGAAATTACCCAAATTGGGAGTCAGAGACAAGACTTTACCTGCTTCAAGAAAGCAAAGTGTTTTAAAGTTCAGAGTAATAGCATTGATTCAATAGAGTTTCAGAGCTGTTCTGGAAAACCTGTAGCCTTCCCAAAGACAATAGATGGATGTTTAGAGTTCATAACTCACAGAGCAGGCCAGCAGATTGTGAGAAGGAAAGGCTTCACCCTCTTGTCATTGCAGAGAAAAAGTTTTACCCCTTGCCATGGAGAGCAGTAGTCTTGTAACTTGCATCAATTCTAGACCAAAAAGCAGAGATATGTGGGTGTATGGGGTAATCTACTGTAGTGAAAAGCCTCCATTTCCCCTTTGTGTCTAGAGTAACTGGAGGCAAGGAAGGTGGGCTGTTATAAAAAAAATCTCAGGCTAGAATTGTAGACCTGTGAAGGACTATAAAAATCCATGACTAGTATAGGAGGTGAAGTTTTTTTTAAAAAAATACTTTTTTTTTCCATTTATATGTAAAGACAATTTTTAACATTCATTTAGAAAACTGAGTTCCAAATTTTCTCCTCTCCTTTCTCTCTCCCCTCCCTAAGGTGATAAGCAATTTTATATAGATTATATATGTACAATCAAGTGAAACATATTTCCATATTAATCATGTTGTGAAAAAACAGACCAAAAGGAAAAACACACACACACACACACACACACACACACACACACTAAAGTGAAAATAGTATGCTTCAATCAGCATTCAGACTCCATCAGGTCTTTCTCTGGAAACCAATAACTTTTTCCATCATGAGTCCTTTGGGATTGACTTAGATCATTGTATTGCTGAGAAGAGTTAAGTCTATCATAGTTGATCATTACACAATGTTGCTGTTACTGTGTACAATGTTCTCTTGGTTCTGCCCATTTCACTTAGCATCAGTTCATGTAAGTCTTTCCAAGTTTTTTTGAAATTTGCTTGCTTATCATTGCAATAGTACAATGGTATTCCATTACATTCATATACCACAGCTTGTTCAGCCATTCCCCAGTTGATGGGCATCCCCTCAATTACCAATTTTTTGCCACCACAAAAAGTGCTGCTATAAATATTTTTGTACATGTCAATCCTTTTCCCTTTTTTATCATCTGTTTGGGATATAGACCTAGTAGTGATATTGCTGAAACAAAGGGTATGCACAGTTTGATTGACCTTTGGGCATAGTTAGGAGGTGGAATTGTGAAGGAACTTGCGGCCTTTAGAGATCTGGTAGCCGGGACAAGAGAGAGGAAGGCGAAGGACAAGCATGGGAGGGAAAGGAAAGAGAAGCAAGAAAGGAGAGTCAGAGGACAATTGAGGGTAGAGTAAGAGAGAAGGGAAAAGAAGGAAGGAAGAGAGAGACGAAAGAAAAGGGAGGAAAGAAAGGAGGGGGAAAGGGAGAAGTGTGGGAAGGGGAGATAAGAAGGGAAGAATAAAGGGAAGGGGAGAAGAAAAGAAGAAGGGGAGAAAGGCATAGAGGGAGAGAAGAAGGGGAGATATCCAGAGAAATTGTAGGGAGAGAAAAACCTAGGAGATGCTGATTATATTCCTCAAGGGAACACAATAATATACTGAGTTCCCAGAACCATAGAAAAAGCACAGCAGGAAATGTCTGTGGGCGGGATCTAGGAATAACTATGAAGAGTGTACTTTCAATTTAAGGCCCAGAGGATGGAACTAGGTCCCAGAGGAAAAAGGACCCAGCTTCTCCAGGGACATCAGAAGCTGAAAAGACAGCACTCCATCTAGGATAGATCTTTCATGGGAATAGAAGGACTGCTTTAGAGATATTCTAATTAAATTCAGAAAGGTGAGCGTGTGTCAATCAAACAGCCAACTCATATTTATTAAGTGCTTGCTATGTGCCAAGCACTGTGTTAAGTGCCAGAGATACAAAGAAAGGCAAAAGACAGTTCTTCTCCAGGGATTCATAGCATGCAAAGAGCTATGGATAAAGAGGATATATACAGGATAAATTGGAGATAGTCTCAGAGGGAAAGCATTAAGATTAAGGAAGACTAGAATAAATTTCTTGTTGAACATAAGATGTCAGCTGAGATTTAAAGGAAGGCAGGAGAGCCAAGAGGTAGAGACAGAAAAGGAAAGAGTTCCAGTCATAGGGGCCAGTCAGTGAAAATAATCTGAGTCAGAAGATGGAGAGTCTTATTCCAGCAACAGCAATAAGACCATTATCACTGGATCACAGAGTATGGGGGTGAGTTAGGAAGAGGAGAGTTTACTGGAGGCTTTACAAGCCAAAGATAGGATTTTATCTTTGTTCTTGGAGGCAATAGGGAGTAACTGGAGTTGATCGAATAGGACAGTTGATGTCGTCAGACTTTCACTTTAGGAAGATTAATTTGACAGCTAAGTGGAGGATGGACAAGAGTGTGGAGAGACGTGAGGTAGGGGACCAAGCAGAAGATCTATAGCAATAGTTTAGGCATAAGGTGAACAGGGTGGTGGCTGTGTCAGAGAAGTGGGCAAGGTTCCTATGGGAGATATTATAAACACAGAAACAATGCACTTGGCAACTGACTGGATATGGGAGTTGAGAGAGAATGATGCGTCAAATATGACAGCAAGATTGTGAGCCTATGTGACTGGGAAGATGGTGATTCCTACCACAGTAACAGGGAAATAAGGAAGAGGGGAAAATAGAACAAGTTCACTTTTTGACGTGTGTGTTTGTGGCTAACATTTACTTGATAAAGGTGTTGAGATTCAGAGGTGTTTGGGACCCCAAAATGCTGACACACCAAGTCCTGCCTGAATGAATTCGACTCAAGTTTTCTTTCAGCCAAAGAAAAATCAAGTTTATTTAGGATCCACCATATTGGCCAGACTCGTAAGAAATCTGCAGGCCAGATAAACTCTGAGCTAGACTGAATCTGAGCATTTTCATAGAGGCAAGATGGATCTTATAGACAGAAAGACTGTGGGAGAGCCAAGTAGTCTGGGATAACTAGAGGAGGGGTTTAGGGAGGGTCTTGATGGGAGTGCCCAGTAGCTGAGGTGACTAGAAGTCAGACACTAGGAACCAAGAAATGGGATTTGGATGGGATCAAGGGTGGGAAGTAGCTGGAGGCAATTTGCAGGTAACAGACCATGGAGGGCTAGGCTAGGTTAAAGGTAACATATTTGGGTATGAAAAGTCTAAATCAAGTGGGAAGATTCAAGGAGAGTTCAAGGTTGGGTTTGCCAGGTCCCATGGACAAATGGGACTCAAATTCCTTTAAGATAAGAGATGAAGATCTAGGCTTGGGTCTGTACCCCATCGTAGGGATCAATCAACAAGCATTTATATTATGTACCAGGTACTGTGTTAGTTATGAGTGTTGCAAAGACTTTAAAAAATAGTCCCTACCCTCAAGGAGGAATAATGTCTGGGCTGGGGGGAGATCAGGAAAGGTTTTTGCTGAATTGTACTTGAACTGAGTCATGAAAAAAATTCAGAATCTTAAGAAGTAAAGGTGAAAAAGAATGAATTTCTGGTGTGGGTAGAGCTGCAAAGAGGGGAGAGAGTGTCCTGAGTGAAAATCAATGAAAAGGTCAGTTTCATTGGATCCCAGAGAGCATGGAGTGGAGTAATGTGCAATAATATTGAAAAGGTAGGTTGAGGTCAGGTTGTAAAGAGCTTTGAAGGTCAAGCAGTGGAAATGATAAGGAAGCTGTGGAGGTTATTGAGTAGGAAAGTGACAATGATAGGGTACAGACTCTGGGAACCTCCTCAAAGTCCCCCTGAATCTTCTCACTTAATCTGGCTTTTCATATGCAAATGTGTTACTCTTAACCTAGCCAGATCCTCAATTGTCTGCTATCTCCTGATTGCCTCCAGCACTTTTCCACCCTGGATCAGTCACCCCAGTTCCATTAAGATCCTCCTTGAACTCTTTCTTAAGACCTCCCTAACCCCCTCCTCCTGTCACCCCAGACTTCTAGAACACCCCCAGATCCCTCCCATAGTCTTTCTATATATAAGTTCCATCTCACCTCCATGAAGGTGCTCAGATTCAATCTAGCTCTGATTCTATCTGGTCTGCTTGTAAGCATCACAAATTGGGAGGCTTCTTAAGAGTCAACCCAATATGATGAATCTTTAATAAACTTTGCTTTGCTTTCGTTGAAAGAAGGCTTGAATTGAATTCATTTGGCAGGACCCAATGTGTTGGTATTTTGGGGTCCCTAGCACCCCAAACCTCACCAACTTGATCTGACCTTACTTTAGAAGATCACTTTCACAAGCTGAATGGAAGATAACCTCGAGGAAGGGAAGAAGAAGCAAGGAAAGCAATTAAGAAGCTGCTGTAATGGTCTAGTCAAGAAGTAATGAAGGTTTGATAGAGTAATGATTGTATGAGTGGAGAAAATACCCATGGGAAAGAAATGAATGTAAAAATGACAAGTTTTGGCAACTGAAAGGATATAGGGTAGAAGAGAGTGAAAAGTCCAGGATAAAGTACCATGGATATGATGCTGGAAGACTGAAAGAATGGTAGTACTGATGGTGCAATGGGACCTGGACCCCAAAAAGCCCCTTGAACTTTCCCACACTGGCATTTTGACTGAGGCATCTGGTCCATCCCAGTCAACCTAGATACTCAATAATCCTTTTAACTGTCCTTCTGAAGCTGCACTGGCTCTCAGGTAGATGACCATCTTCCAGGTGAAGGATCAGCCTATTAAGGAGGACTCTAGCAAGAATTTTGCCAGCAACAACTCAGAGAGAGACTCCACTCTGTGATTGTTTGCAGGGCAATCCATTCCCTTTACCTTTATAGAGATGGCCAATGGAGGCATCTTTGAACTCCTGGGGGATAACCTCCTCTTGCCATATAACCTGGAAGATTTCAATCAGTTTTTGTATGAGCGATGGTCCCCCTGCCTTGTCAATCTCAGCTGGAATAGAATCAGCACCAGGTGCTTTGCCACAAGAAAGGAGCCTAATGGTCCTCAAAAACCTCTTCCTTAAGGAGGATTGACTTCACTGAGGTAAATCGGTCAGTGGTCTTAGCATTGATTGATGATGGTCTGTTGAGAACACTATGGAAGTGTTCAGCCCATCTCTCTAGGATCATGTCCTCTAGTCAATGTGGCTCCATCAGCACTGAGTAGTTGTGATGCACCATAGGTTTTTGGCCCATAAATAGCTTTCAGGGAATCATGAAAGCACTTTGGATTGTTACTATCAGTATAAAACTGAATTTCATCTGCCTTCTTACTGAGTCAGGAATCCTGCATCTCTCTAAACTTTGCTTGTACTTTGCTTTTGATGGAATTAAATGCTGCCTTCCTAGAGGTGGATGAACTCTCCTGCTGGTAAATCCTGTGGAGTTCTAATTTTTTGTTTAGCAGCTTCTTAATTTCCTCATCATTTTCATCAAACCGGTGTTGGTGTTTGTGAGTGTTCTGACCCAGATGAGCAAATGCAGTGCTGTATACCAAATCTCTGAAAGCTGCCCACTCCTTTTCTGCTCCACTGTTTCCAACTATGTGCTGGCTCAACTTTCCCTCCAAGTTAGCAACAAACTGTTCATGCTCAGAGAAGGTACAGTTAATATGGTGTTTGCTGCCTGACAACTCCAGGAGAAATGCCAGGAGCAGAAAAGAGGTCTGTATCCAACGTTTGTAGAGGTTACCAAGGCTTTTGACACTATTAGTCATGAAGGCTTACAGAAAATTATGTCAAAATTTGGTTGCCCGGAGAAGTTCATCAATATTGTACATCAATTTCATGATAGCATGCTTGCCAGGCTTCTGGAGAGTGGACAATGCTCTTGTGCCTTCCCAGTCACCAATGGAGTGAAAAAAGGCTGCACGCTTGCTCCCATGCTTTTAACATGATGTTTTCATCCATGTTGTCAATGCTTTCAATGGCATCAAGGTCAACTTCTGTACTGATGGTAAGTTCTTCAATTTGGAAAGGCTACAAGCCAAGACCAAAGTGGAGGGAGTGTTGGTGCATGATTTTCTGTTTGCAGATCATTGTGCATTCAATGCAGCCTCTGAAGCTGAGATGCAACAAAGTATGGGTCAATCCTCTGCTGCCTGTGCTAAATTTGGCCTAATAATTAACACCAAGAAAACACAGGTGCTCATCAGCCACCACCACACCATCCATATGTGGAACCATTGGTTACAACAAATGGAGAAGTTTTGAATGCTGTGGGTAAGTTCACTTACCTTGGTAGTATACTTTCCAGGGAATGCACACATTGACAATGAGGTTGATGCATACATTGCCAGAGCTAGCTCAGTGTTTGGGAGGCTCTGAAGAAAAGTTTGGGAGAGAAGAGGTATTAGACTGACTACATTGTGCTAACCTCATTGCTGTGTGCCTGTGAAACATGGACAGTCTACCAGCGCCATGCCAGGAAACTGAATCACTTCCATTTGAACAATCTTAGGAAGATTCTGAGGATCACCTGGCAGGATAAGGTACCAGACACTGAAGTCCTTGCTCAAGCTGAACTGCCAAGCATTCAAACTATGCTTCAGAGAGCACAGCTCCAATGGGCTGGCCATGTTGTTTGAATGCAAAATGTACACGTGCCAAAAAAGATTATTTTATGGAGAACTTGCATGGTAGCTAGAAGTGATATATGGACACTCTCAAGGACTCTTTCAAGAACTTTGGATTTGATTGTGGGTCATGGGAGACACTGACACAGGACTGCTCAGCAGGGCATGCCCACATCAGAAAAGGTGCTGTGCTGTATGAGCAAAACAGAAATGAGACAGCATAAAGTAAATGTAGGATGCACAAATTTGGGACATCTACCCCAAATAGTCATATAGACTATCTGTGCCCAACTCATGGTAGAGCATTCCGAGCTTGTATTGGTCTGCTCAGCCACAGCTGGACACGCTGAAATTCCACTTTGTCATGGTGATGTCATTTTGGTCCTCTTGGAGAATGAAGGACAACAGCTATTAACCATTAACTGTCTGTTCACTGTGGCTCTCCTTTCACTGTCTGCACCTGGCCCACCCCTGGGTGGCCACTTACCAGTCCTTAATCCCATCCAGATTTTTTCGTTCTTTTTTTTTGTATATAAGTATCAATGCCATCCTCATTAGATTCACAGACTTATTGGGAATCTTGCTTGCCCTACTGGTGTTATGATAAAACCTTGCTACTTTGACTGAGAGAAGGCTTGAGTGGTTGAATTCTTTAGAGGCAGACTCACTCTGTACCCTCACATTTTGGGGTTCCCAGAACCCCAAATCACCACAGTACCTTTGCAAGAACTAGGGAAATTTGGAAGAGAGTGGTTTGGGGTTGGGTGGGCTGGATAGATAATGAGTTCTCTGTTGTGCAGATGGATTTTAAGATCACAGGCTAATAGAAGGGACTCTGAAGACTACAGAGTCCAACTTCCTCATTTTACAGATGAAAAAATCCTCAATGAGGTTTAAGTGATTTCCTCAAAGTCACAAACCTCGTATCTGAGGCTGGATTCAAATTTAGGTCTTCTTGACTCCATTGTACCTAAATGCCTAAAGGAAACATTTTCCTTTCTGCAAGATGCTTAGTTGACAGGACATTCAGTGTGAAATGCACAAGAGGTAGTTGGTGATATAGGACTGGAGCCCAGGAAAGAGACTAGTTGCTTCACCCTGTAGGAGGAAAAAATGCATTTTTACGCACTTGGAATATGGTTGGTTTTGTTTTTTGTTTTTGTTTATTTTTTTGTGGACAGAGAAAAAAGTGGTCCACACAAGAAAAGAGAAAAAAATGGAAAGTGCAAGAGCACTTTTTTCTTCTCCTTCAGTCTTTTCATTGCCTTAGTAGGGGTAGCTCAGTTAGCAGAGAAATGTTGTCTTGGGAAGCCTATTGGGGGAATATTCTATTTGATTCTCCCTGGGGGCCAACGAGCTTTGTCACACCCCATCAGCCAATTCATCAGGAAGCATCGTAGACACATGGTTCATGAGAAGTTTACAAAGGGAGACACTTCCTCCTTTGAGGAATAAATAACTTGTTTCTTTGACTTCTCTTTGTGGAGACTGAGTTTTTCCTGAATTTGGGGAAAGCTTCTGGGTGGCGGTTGTTGTCAGAACCACTTCAAGCGGCAGAGTGTGAAAGGTAAATGCCGGCTGGCAGGCTTCTCCATTTAAATCACCTTCACTCTGTTTCCTGAAAGACTTCAAGGGCACATTTTAATGACTGCCTTATTCTTCGAATGTGTCAGAAAACCAGGTAACCTCAGAGAGAGAGATGCCTAGGCAAGGGATAAATGGCCCAAAACAGCCACTAAGAAACAAGGATGAGGCTCCGAGGAGGCAATGAGGCCAGCTTCCCTGTTGCGCACAGTCAGTCTGCAAGCATTTATCAAGTTCTCATTGTGTGGTAGGAATTGTTATTGTTGTTTGTACTTTATTCTAGAACAGGACCAATGACCTCAAGAAGGTGAGATCTTTTTTTTTAATATAAATTTATTTATTTAACTTTTTACATTCATTTTCACAAAATTTTGGGTTCCAAATTTTCTCCCCTTTTATCCCTTGCCCCCACCCCAATACACCAAGCATTCTAATTTTCCCTATCACCAATCTGCCCTCTCTTCTATCATCCCTCCCTTCTCTTGTCCCCATCTTCTCTTTTGTCCTGTAGGGCCGGATGACTTTCTATTCCCCATTACCTGTATTTCTTATTTCCTAGTAGCAACAACAATACTAAACAGTTGCTCCTAAAACTTTGAGTTACAAATTCTCCCCATCCCTCCCTCCCCACCCATTCCCTTTGGGAAGGCAGGAAATTCAATATTGGCCATATCTGCGTAGTTTTGCAAATGACTTCGATAATAGTCATGTTGTGTAAGACTAACTGTATTTCCCTCCATCCTATCCTGCCTCCCATTGTTTCTATTCTGTCTTTTGATCCTGTCCCTCCCCAAGAGTGTTGACTTCAAATTGCTCCCTCCTCCCATTGCCCTCCCTTCCATCATCCCCCCCACCCTGCTTATCTCCTTCTCCCCCACTTTCCTGTATTGTAAGATAGGTTTTCATACCAAAATGAGTGTGCATTTTATTCCTTCCTTTAGTCAAATGTGATGAGGGTAAACTTCATGTTTTTTTCTCAGCTCTCCTCTTTTTCCCTCCACTAAAAAGTCTTCTGCTTGCCTCTTGAATGAGATATAATTCACCCCACTCCATTTCACCCTCTTTCCTCCCACTACATTTCTCTCTCACCATTTACCTTAATTTCTTTTAAGCTATGGTCCCATCCTATTCAATTCACTCTGTGCTCTCTGTCTCTGTATGTGCATGCATGTGTGTATGTGTGCATGCATGCATGTACATGTGTGTGTGTGTGTGTATGTGTGTGTGTGGTCCCACCAACTACCCAGATACTGAAAAGTTTCAAGACTTACAAATATTATCTTTCCATATAGGAATGTAAACAGTTCACTTTTGGTAAGTCCCTTATGACTTCTCTCTGCTGTTTACTTTTTCATGCTGCTTCTCATTCTTGTGTTTGAAAGTCAAATTTTCTTTTCAGCTCTGGTCTTTTCATCAAGAATGCTTGAAAGTCCTGTGTTTCATTGAAAGACCATATTTTCCCCTGAAGTATTATACTCAGTTTTGCTGGGTAGGTGATTCTTGGTTTGAGTTCTAGTTCCTTTGACTTCTGGAATATCCTATTCCATGCCCTTCGATCCCTTAATGTAGAAGCTGCTAGATCTTGAGTTATCCTGATTGTATTTCCACAATACTGGAATTGTTTCTTTCTAGCTGCTTGCAAGATTTTCTCCTTGAGCTGGGAATTCTGGAATTTGGCCACGATGTTCCTAGGAGTTTCTCTTTTTGGATCCTTTTCAGGTGGTGATGGATGGATTCTTTCAATACTTATTTTGCCCTCTGGTTCTAGAATGTCAGGGCAGTTTTCCTTGATAATTTCATGGAAGATGATGTCTAGACTCTTTTTTTGATCATGACTTTCAGGTAGTCCCATAATTTTTAAATTGTCTCTCCTGGATCTATTTTCCAGGTCAGTTGTTTTTCCAATAAGATATTTCACATTCTCTTCCATTTTTTCATTCTTTTGGTTTTGTTTGGTGATTTCTTGGTTTCTCGTAAAGTCATTAGACTCCATCTGTTCCATTCTAATCTTGAGAGAACTATTCTCTTCAGTGAGCTTTTGAACCTCTTTTTCCATTTGGCTAATTCTGCTTTTGAAAGCATTCTTCTCCTCATTGGCTTTTTGAACCTCTTTTGCCAATTGAGTGAGCCTATTTTTCGAGGTGTTATTTTCTTCAGCATTTTTTTGGGTCTCCTTTACCAAGGTAGTGACCCATTTTTCATGCTTTTCTTGCATCTCTCTCATTTCTCTTCCCAGTTTTTCCTCCACCTGTCTAACTTGATTTTCAAAATCCTTTTTGAGCCCTTCCATGGCCTGAGCCCACCAGACAACCACCTCTGATGTCTGGAGTACAGAGGCCCCAACTTCCAGGTCTTTCCCTGATGGTAAGAATTGTTCCTCGTCATCAGAATTGAAAGGCGGGAACATTTGTACCCCATCAAAGTAACTTTCTATAGTCTTATTTTTCTTTCCTTTTCTAGGCATTTTCCCAGCCAGTTACTTGACTTCTGAGATTCCTGTCCACCCCTGCCTAGATCTGCCCAGCTAGTGCTTGGGGTCTGAGATTCAAATGGGCTTTCAGCAGCAGGCATGGCTGCTATTCAATGTGAGCTTAAGTTCTGGTGCTCAGGTGGGGGCAGGGCTGCCTCCCAGGCTCAGTTCCCTCAGGGGATTTATGCAGAGACCTTCAGTAATGGAGTGAGTTGGGGCAGGGCTGTCTCCCAGGCTCAGTTCCCTCAGGGGGTTTATGCAGAGACTTTCAGTTATGGCCCTGAACTTCTGCCTGCTGCTTTGGTTGTTCTGGACTGCCACCACTGCCTCTGCTGCTGCCTCTGCCACTCCCTCCGCCACTGCCTCTGCTGCTCCCTCCGCTGCTGCCTCCCGAGGGGGCCCGAGTCACGGAGACACCCCGCTCCCCTCTCGGCCAACCCAGATGTCTCTCAAACTGACCTGTAGCGTCTGTGGGCGGAGGGACCTTCGCAGCCACCAGAGATTCCCTCCCTGAAGCCTGCTCGGATCTGCTCCTCTGGGGCCGCTGGGCCAGGGCAGCACAGGGGTGGGCTCCGCTGTTGGAGTGCAATGGACTCCTGGGGACGGCTCTCCAGGGCTCTCTGGACCGGAAATCTTTTCCACTGTGTTTCTTGCAGTGCTCCAGAATTTGTGGGGAGTTCTTTTTGCAGGAAATACATGGGCTGTGGGTTCGGAGATAGCATATGTGAGTCTTTCTACTCCGCCATCTTGAAGAAGGTGAGATCTTGACTTGCAAATGAATTGGATTTAAGTGAGGCAGGGCTGTACATGTCATCTGCCTCATTCTTCTAGGGCCATCTGCATCCAGTGGCAAGACATAGACCAGAACCCAAGGAGATAGCCCCTGATGCAGTGAGAGACATTGGCCTTTAGAAGCCAAGGTCTTTTTCCCCGGTCTGAGGTGACACCCAAGGATAAGTAAGAAATGAGGCAAAAAATGGCCTCTTTTACCCAATAAAAAAAAAAAAATTAATCTAGGAGGGGAAGACCCTCAGGGTTTCTGACCAGCACAGAAACAATTGCTATTTACACTCACTTTGAGACAACAAAACCCAAATAATGACCAACTTGGGCTGGATTGGGGCCCATTACTGGCCAAACAGTGAGAGTCAGAGTGATTTGGGTTTAAGGTATAGTCAAGTAGCTCCATTAGTAATCTCAAGGGTTTTATTAATGCCTGGTTTTGCAGAGCTATATTTCAAGAAATTTATATTCCTTGTAAGGTCTTCCTGAGGTTTCCGTTTTTCTGAGGCAATAGCTATTCAGTGATTTAAGGTTGGATAAGAAGTGAATTGAAAGATGACTTCATTTGCCTATTCAAAAAAAGAAAAAATCAATTTGGGAGGGAAAGACCTCAAGATTTCTTGCTAGGAATATGAAGGCAAACACCATTCTCTGCCTTCAAAGAACATCTATTATAATGGAAGAAATGTAAATAATTAGGTACATGCAAGCTATCTACAAAGCAAATGAAAGGTGATCTATAAGTGGAAGGCATGGAGGAGGGCACTGGGAAACACCTCTTATAGAAGGTGGGGTTTGAGTTGAGCCTTGAAGAAAGCCAGGGAAAGGAAGAAGCAGAGACAAGTGGACATTCCATTCATGGAGGTAGCCAGATCAAAGAAATAGGAGATGGCACATCCCGTTGAAGGAAGGGAGTAAGTTGCATAATCCAGTTGCAGTGGTTTAATAAGGATGTCTAATGAGGTACTTGGGTGTTTGTGCTTGGACCCCAACATCACATTTCTCCCTAGCTTCAAAGCACTATTCCTGATCATTTTTCCCCAGCCCAAGCAATAACTCATGAGGGGTTCCAGTAAGACAAACTACCTTTCCCCACAATTACTCATGAGTGGACCCCACTAAAACAACCTATTTTTCCCCATCAGAAGAACAAACTGACCTCTGAAGATGATAATTCTCTTGTAAAAACAGGAGTATCTTGTAACCACAGAATTATCATGTATTGATTCCCAAAGTTATCATATTCAATAGAGAGGTCAAGCTATAGACATCAACTCTCATAGATATCTTATTACAGACATAATGGACCAAAAATACACCCCTGAAAAACCCCTTCCCCCAGTTTCCAGTGGTGAATGATGCAAGTGATGAAGGTTGTAAGTTCTCACCTAATTAGTATATCTGCCAGATAATCTACTATTTTTCCTATATAAGCTTTCTGTTAAGTGGCAACCTAAGGAGCTCTGCCTGCCATATTGGTATTAAACCTTTCTGCTTTGACTTGAAGAATGCTTGAGTCCATAAATTCATTCCAGATGATGCTGTTCAGTACTCCAGTCTTTGGTGGGGGTCCCTGAATCTCTCAGACTGGATAATGTCCTTTAGGTCTGGGCCCTCATCTCCTTCAGATGCCCAGAACCCTGCTTAATGACTACCCAGGGTTACCCTTTGCTGTGCTTGAGACTTATGGGTGACTATGCTACAGATTTTTTCCTCACCTCCATTCCCATCAAAACTTTCCTGAACAATCTACCCTGAGTGTTCCCACCAGGCCACAATGACCCGACAATACAATTTTAGAAGAGATGTTAATGGATGAGATTGTATTATGAATCCCCAGCTTTGCACTTAAACCAGCATCTTCAAGGCCACCACCCAAAGGACCAGAGTGTGGGAATTTCAGCACTTGGCTATTCAGCTAAATTCAATAATCACCTAGTAAGAGCAAAGTATAATAAAGGTACCAAGATAGAACAGCCTGTTCTCAAGAAATTTATATTCTGTTGGGGCGAGAGGGAATTAAGCACTTAAATAGATAAATGAACACAAGACAATTTGAGGAAAAAGGACGCACTAAGGACTTGGGGGATCAGGAAAGATTTCTCTAAAGAGGTGACACAATCCAGGTCTTGTAGTAAGCCAAGAGCCCAGGCTGAAGAGCGGGTCTGTTTCAGGGACAGAGATTGGTGCAAGAAGGCTGAGTGTGGGGAACAGCAAGGTGGTAGGCTCTTGTAACCAGAGCAATACATTGTGGGGGTGGGGGTGGGGGGATGTGATTGAGGATTTACCCACCAAACATCATTAGTGTCCATTCTCCAGTAGAGGGTGTCATAGGATATGAATCCTACCAGCATGCTATTGAATTCTCTCAACTGAAAAATGGAAAGAGGACCATTGCTACCAATAGGGTTACACTGAAAACCTCAAGATCCTAAGGAGTTCATCTGCCAACCTTTCAAACATTTCAACATATAGATATGTACTCATCCCATTGGACTGTAAGCTCCTTGAGGGCAGGGAGTGTCTTTTGCTTCTTTTTGTATCCCCAACACTTTGCACAATGCCTGGTACATAGTAGACACTTAATAAATGTCTATTGAATAAATTCATGAGTGAAAGCAGGTCATCATCTGTAGGGGAAGGCATTGTCAGCATCCTAGGTTGGTGCCCCAATTGCCCTTCCATAACTACAGTGCTGAGAAGCCAGTGCAGAGAAAGAGTAAGTAGGACAGTTTGCCTGGAACATGAAGCATGATAGAGTGCACAAAAGCAGTGACATGTATTAAGGATCAAATGAGATACCATTTGGAAAATGCTTTGCAAACCTTGAAGCACTATATAAATGTTAGCTATTATTATTAAGCCTGGAAAGGCAGGGTGGAGCTAGATTTTGATAAGCTTTAAATGTCAGAGGAACTTGTATGGCAGTTATAAGGAGCTGAGTGACATGATCAGGATGTTTTTGGATGATAACTTGGGCAGTTGTGTGGAAGAATTGGAAAGGGTAAAGATTGAAAAGAGAATTACAAATCAATTACAACAGTTCAAGGGAGAGGTGATGGTACCTGAACTAAGACAGTAACCATGGGAGTAAAGGGTAGGGGTACATGGTGAAGATACTGTGGAGGAAAGACTGAAGGAACTTGGTGACTTGGAAAAGGAGGTAGTGAGAAGGAGAAATAAAGGATGGCTCTAGGGTGAATGAAAGGATTGGGAGTATTTTTAATAGAAATAGGGAAATTTGGAAGAGAGGCAGACTAATGAATTCTATTTCCAGCATGTGGAGTTTGAGATGCTTACCGGATGTCTAGTTAGAGATGTCCAAAAGGCAACTGGGGATGTGAGACCCGAGCTCAGGAAGGAGATTAAGAATGGATATACAGATTTGGAAGTCACCTGCATAGAAATATTATTGATCTCATGGGAGAGGAGGAGACCAGGAAAAATGAGAAAGTCTAGATAAAGGGTTCATAACTTAGGGTCTGTGAACTTAAAAAACTGCATTTTAATGTAATTAATATAATTGGTTTCCTTTGTAATCGCCTTTAACACCATTATTCTGAGAAAAGATCCATTGTATTTCTCAGACTATCAAAGGAGTCCATGACCTCCTCCCGAAGACAAAGTTAGGAACCTCTGGTTCACAGAGAGAAGGGAGAGTATCTTTTACTAAAGAGAGTATATAGCGCTGGAAGAGATCTTAGAGCTCCTCACTTTACAGACTTAGGAAACAGGCCCAGAGAGAGGAAATAATTTGCTCAAGGTCACACAGTAGCACCTGCCATTCCAATAAGTACATGCATGAGCAAGGGTAGCAAACGTTCCATGAGTGTGATGATAAGCAATTGCGATGGCATTTTCCAGCATGCCGCAGGTACCCCTGAATTTCAGGTGGTGCTAACTCAAGCCTATCCCAGGGTCAACTTGTTATACTCCCCATCGAGGAGACAGTGACCACAGGAGAATTTACTTTCCTGTTCTCTGTTCCCGGCCCAGCCCCAACTCCATGTGGGGCTCTCAGCTCCCCGGTCTTCCGCCACTTCTCACCCCGAGAGCCCCGGAACGCTTAGCGCACATCGCTACCCGCGCGCCCAGCTGTCCCTCCGGACCCGCGGGCCACGGCCATGCCACTCCCAGGCTGGGGCCCGGGATGTGGGCCTGTCTCGGCCACCTGAGAGCCAGAGCTGCTGGGTGGGGGGCTGCCTGGCTGCAGGGAGGGGGCCCCTGGAGCGCTTGCAGCGGCCATCGGGGGGAGGCGGGCTGCTCGCCGCGCCGCCGCCGCCTCTCTCCCGGTGACACAGGCAGACGCCAGGAGCGACCGAGGCGGTGAGTCACAGCGTTTCTCTCTCCGCGTCTCCTTCTCCCGGGTTCGAGCGCCTAGGCAGAGTTGCGGCTGGGGCGGGTATGCCTGTTTTGGGGGTGGGGGAAGGGGGGAAGGAGCGGCGGCAGCTGCCCCTGCTGTCCCGGGGTGTGCGAGTAGGGGACAAGCGCAGCACTTTCGAGGGGACCCTGACACCCAGACCCGCTTAGTCCGCAGCCACAACTGTGCACTCACTCTTTCCCCATATTTGGGGGGGAGCAGAAGAAAAAGAAGGGGAGTGGGTGTGGGCCAAGAGGGAGGAACTTCGGGGAGAGACGTGCCGAAGCGGAGGCAGGAGGGGAACCTAGTGCTCAGGGTCAGCTCTTGGGGCGTAGCAGAGAGATCTCAAAGCCCCTGAAAAGTAGGAGTGCATCTCTCTGGGGAGAAGGGGCCAGGGCTCGGGCGCACAGCTGGTTTCCTCATTTCTGGAACTGGAGCCTAGGGTCAGTGAAAAGGGAAGGAGAGTCCTAATCCCCGCCCTGCAGTGCCGGAATACTCACCACACCGCACCCTCTAGCCTACCAATTAGGGTCCCCCGTCAGGGTCCTGGCAGTGGGGTGGGTGTCGCAGGAGAAATGTCAGGAGTGGGCTGGGGGTGCTTTGGATTGGGATGGAAAGGATCTTCTGGAGCAGGCAGAGGAGGAAGTGTGCATTCTAGGCTTCTGATGCAGGACTTGGAACACTGGTTAGTTGTGCTGTCAGGGACCCAGGGGAAGGGGCGTGTTGGGGAGCTGTGTGTTTCATTGCACGCCGGTTTATTTTTAGGTGCTGGAGAAGCAGGATGTGTAAAGCGGGTTGTATCAGCCGGGAGGGTCAGGAGGTCTCTGTGTCCGCAGGAAATGGACTAGTTTCTTGCAGCAAATGAGAAAAATTACGAGGCAAACAAAAGAAGTCCATTTGCAGTCAGAGGTTCCTTCTATCTCCTCCGTTTACCTCAAACATGTTTGTGGCTCCTGCTTCTAGGGCTAAACTGCGGCTCTAGAGATGTGTGGAGGTGTCTCCACAGCAGTAATGTATGTGTAACTGAGAAGCAGCTCCTCCAGGGTTTCAATCACCGAAGGGAGTCACATCAGCTTACTCAAAGTTTTCCCAGTTCAAGTTTAAAAAATAATGAAGTCAAGCTGCATAGCTACGCTCATTTGTTAGCCCTCATAAGTATTTTTATAGATGAGATAACATAAGATCCTGGATCTTACCAGGAACCCTGGTTTTTTTAGCCTGTTGCTACATCTAGAAAGGTGGATAGGCAAGGGATGGTGGTGGAAAGACTGCCTAAGTCAGAATCCTGAGAGGAGAGGGGATTGATTAGAACTCTGATAACTTCCAGTCATGTGTAAGAAATCCAGTCCCCTCACCTGTTTTTGTAAAGTGTTGGGCAGTCTTGGTGTAGAAACTTCCTCCACTGATTCAAATGAGTATCTTATCTATAACTTCAAGTCTTTCAGAGTGGCCTGGGGTATGATGAGGTTAAATAAATTGTTCACAGTTACTCAGCTGGTTACCATAGCAGAATCAGGATCCAGGTATGTCCTCTTGAATCCCAGATCAATCTTCTAGTGGTCTAGCTACTGCTTCAGGAAGTTAGGTGACACAGTGCAGAGAGGGTCAGGCCTGAAGTCAGAAAGATCAGAGTTCAAATCTAGCCTCTGACACTTAGGAGCAAGTCTTTTAACCTATTTGCCTCCGTTTCCCATCTGGAAAATGAAGGTAGTAGTAGCACCTACCTCCCAAGATTACTGTGAGAAGCAAATGAGATAATATTTGTAAAAACCATGTACCCCTACCCTTTACTCCCATGGTTACTGCCTTAGTTCAGGTACCATCACCTCTCCCTTGAACTGTTGTAATTGATTTGTAATTCTCTTTTCAATCTTTACCCTTTCCAATTCTTCCACACAACTGCCCAAGTTATCATCCAAAAACATCCTGATCATGTCACTCAGCTCCTTATAACTGCCATACAAGTTCCTCTGCATAGTATTTGGCACATAGTAAGCACTATGTATATCTTAACTGTTATTATTCCTGAAAAATAATGTATAAACAGTATGTTTAGCTGATTAGTTTGTAACCATACTAAGAATAAGGAGGCAGAGCTGGTGGGCTCTCCAAGCCTGTAATAGTGAGATCTTGTGGTTCTTGCACAGCTCCTTTATTCGAAGGAGTATATGAGATTAAGAGGATTGGACTTGAGTTCAGAAAGACCTGAATTCAGATTCTGCCTCTGCTCGGTGTGATCATGAATTAGCTTTTTTTTTCCTTTTCTTTATTTGGCAGAGTGGAGGTGGAGCAGAGGGGAGGCAAGCCTATTATTTATTAAGCACTTACTTTGTTTTACACTGGACTGGAGTTAGTAACTGGAGTTACAAAACTATGACAGGGAAAGTTCCTGCCCTCAAGCAGCTCATATTCCAATGGAAGAAGAGGATTGAAAAGCAATGCGGGTGGGGGAGGTGACTATGAGCCTGGTTATTATAGTGACCAGTTCTAGCAAAGGTTTCTAAAGTGGAAGCCACTCCCTCCTGGGGGAGACTGGAACTATGGGGGAGGGTGGTAGTAGTCTTGGATGAAATTGGGGGCATTGAATAATAAGGAAGCCTAAGAAGAGAATTTTGAAAAACCCTTTGTACATGTTTCCTCTGTTGTGTAACAGAGTTAAAGTCTTAGTGATTATTTTCCAAATAAAAATACAAAATGCAAGTTGTAGTCAAGTACTCTGACAGGTCTTAACAAGCAAGTATTGGCACATTTTTGAGAAATCCATCATGCATCAGCAGGAAAAATACATGTAATGACTTGTTTACAGCATGATACTATATGGTTACATGACACAGCATTGCATCATCAAAATTTTAATGCAGGGAAAACCCCCAAAATTTACAATAAATAAAAGATGTGGCATTTTAGAAAATATGTATTTTATTTTTTAAATGATGTGGATTAAAAAAAAGTTAAAGAGTTAAGACAAGTAGATTTCCAGGGGGTGCTGAGTAATTTTTTTTTTTTTGAGAAGGGAGCAGGAGGCCAAATAAGTTTGGGAGGCTTTGTCTATAGAGTCAGAAGCACAACCTGCTGGGGAATAAAGTTTAGCTTGCATGGGCTGTCCCCTAAAAGAAATTCACCAGTGGGAGAAGGCTGGCATGAAGGAGGGGATATTTTGAGGAGAGAAAAAAAATGTAAATGCATTGATTAGTTATATTTATGTTCCTCTTATTGTGGAGGGTTAGAACTCTTCATTTTAAACAAAAAATGGGGGAGGGCCTCTGGCAAGAAGAGCTTTTAAGTGAATTTTAATGCCCACTATTAATGACACTCAATCACAGGAAGTTAATTTTGAAAAAAGTAAGTTTTCTGATCTATTCTATTACACATCTAAGCATGAGTTAGCTCTTCTAAGTCTGTCTCCTCATCTGTAAAGTAAGAAGGTTGGACTATATGGCTGCTAAGGTCTCTTCCAAATTTCAGTCTGGGATCTTGTAGTTTCAGGGGCCAAAGTACATTGAAAAGGACTTTACTGAAAAAAAGACATTGTTCCTTCTGCCAGTAAAGGGGCAGCATGATGGAGGAGAAAGAATAAGAGAGTAGCATTCAGAACTTCTGTGTCACTTCCTACCTGTGTAACCTTGAGCAAGTCATTTCCCCTGTCTGAGTCTCAGTTTCCTCACTCATAAAAGAGGTGTCTTCTTACTTTAAAATCCAGTGATTCAAATAGCATATTTATTGAAGCTCAGCTTTATTTGATCATACTAAAAGGTTTTGGGAAGGAGCTTCTGGGTAAGACAGTGCTAAGCCCTCTCCCTCAAAGAGCCTATGTCCAAAATGTGATAAATCCATGAGAAGTTCTCCTAGTTCATAGGAGCATAGGTTTCAGAACTTGAAAGGATCAGCTGATCTTCAACCGGCAAAATGCCATCGCTATTCTCCCATTTCCTTTAGAAATTAGCCTGTAATCTTCAAGAAATGTTTAGTCAGAATTATCACTACTATTAGAACAGTATATATTAATAGAGGTCTAGGGATAAGTAGGGGTAAAGACCAATTAAAAAAAAACCTTTATAACCAATATCAAACATTATAAATTTCATGAAAAATGAGAATCTGAAAGTCCTAAGGAACTGAGAGTTTGTCATAAAACTATAGTTTACTGCCCTTTTGAGGGATATTTCAGAGGACTTCTGCTTACTGTTTTTGTTTGCAGGCTTATGGAACTTTCCTGTTCCCTTTCCTTCTCCTCCTTTTCTCCTTCTTGCATTCTCAGGTCCCTTCTTAACAAAAAAGTGCCGAAGATTCACAGCCTGGAATCTAAGATTGGGCCATAGGGAAATCCAGATCCAGCTGTTTGACAGAGCTTTTGGAATGAATTTAGCTCAGGAAGGAGAAAGTCAAGTCACCAAATCCACAGGCTTTACAAATAGTACTTGGATTTCAGCTTATGAAATCTGCCTTACTTGATGGCTTTGGTCTGTTAAGAGGTTGGTGTACTGAGAATTTGGAACTCCCTCTTACAGGATCATAGGATAATAGGTTGAGAGCTTAGAAGTTATCAAACCCACCTCCCTCATTATACAGATGAGGAAATTGGGACTCAGAGAGTGATTTCCCAAGGTCACACAGATTGGGCTAAGATTTAAGCCTAGGTCTTCCACGGTTCTTTCCACTGTGCTAGGTGCTGCTTAATAATACCTTTGAGATATTTAAGTATCCTTTCTGGCTAATGCTATGCTTTCAGACATTCTAGTTCTAGTCATTCCTAGAAATAATACAGGTCCCCAGGAAGCCCTTCTGAAGGAGACAAACCTAGAACCAGTTTTATATGGAGCAGTGATAAAAATTAGTACCCTCTATTTCTTCTGTGGAAATGATATTCCCACATTATCCCGCTCTATTGTCCTCATTTCAGGGTGCCACATTTTGGGAAGGATATTGATAAACTGAAGAGTATCCAGAAAACTGCAGCTAAGGTGGAGAGGAGCCTTTGGTTCATGCCATTTGACTGAAGGAACTGAGACATTTACCAGAGAGAAAAAGAGGGGTACATAAATATCTGTTTTATAGAGCGATTGAAGTTGTTCTGCTTGACCTCAGAGGATGAAACTTGGAGCAGGGGGTGGAATGTGAATTTAAAATTCAGGAAAGGAAAAATTTTCTAATAATTAGAGCTATCCCCAAATAGAAAAGGTTACTTTGTGAAATAATGGCACCTCCTCTATTGGAGATCTTCATATAAAATCTGGATATCCACTTGCTGGAGACATTAGAAGAGGATTCTTTGTTCAGGTTTGGTTGGATTGAAGATGAGGTGGGGCTTGGAGGTTCTGTCCAACTCTGATATCATCATGTGATTCTGATTAATTATTCCTCTGCGTGGCAACATTGGCCATGGTTACCAAGACCAAGGCCTTGAGAAAATAAAATTTTAATTCATTGTTGAGAAAATCTAGAAACTTCTCTAAAACAAAAATTCTGCTATTTGATTATAAATTTGAGCACTGTAATGTCTGAAATAATTTTAAATGAGACTTTACCTAGCACACCAGGTTCTCATTCTTTTAATTTCTAAGCAGAAAACACAAAAGGTAGAAAGTGTGTTAAAATACTGGCTGGCTAGAAGATGAAAGGAAGAAAACTAGACAGTTAGCACACATTCAGTAAATCCCTTAACATTTAAGTAACATTTTTTGATGTTTTCTGGTTTCATATTACATTCATTTCTGAATATATCTCTCTCTTACCTAGTGTGCCATCCCTTGCAACAAAAGACAAAAGATGATGGGATGGGAACAATTCATTCAAACTAATAAGCATTGACCAGATCTTACAGAATATGCAATGAATATGTATCTTTTGGTTTGATTAATTGAAATTTCATTTTTAACTTAACCCCAATGCTCAGATTAAGCCAAGTGCTCCCAAACACGTTCTCTCTCTTTCTCTTGTCTCTGTCCTATCTCTCCTATCCATCCACTGCTATCAACTTAATATCCTGATATGATCAAAAGATTATAGTATTATTGATTTAGAGCTGGAAGAGATTGCAGAGACCCTCTAGTTAGACTCCCTTATTTTATATATGAAGAAACTGAGTCCTAGGGCTGTAATTTGTTGAAGGTCATACCAGTTGTAAGTGCTGAGAATTACCTTGGCTGAAAGTTTCTTATTCTGAATGGAGATAATCACTTTACTCAACAGAATGACTTTAGAGGAGATGAATAGGGATAAATGGATGGATGGATGGATGAATAGTTTGATGGAATTAGGTATGGTGAAATGTAAGGCAATAACAATTCTATGTTTTTCTTGACACATTTATAGTGCATTTAATGTGAACTATATGTAGTTATTATCCTTAGTCTTCTTGAAGATGTAGAGTTATTTGGGACAGGGAAGCAACAATCTAGTATGTTTAAATTTCCAGGCTTTAGAAAAAAATGATAGAGTCACCGGTGACACCCAATAATGTACCTTTTTCAATGGGTGTAACTTTGTTGTAAGCTCAGATCTTGGACTTGTGTTCTTAGGGCAAAAGTATGAGTTGCTCTGGCTCAGGGGTCAGGAAACTGCAGCCTTGGGACCACATGGGACTCTCTAGATCCTCAAGTTTGGCCCCGTGACTGAAGCCAAACTGCAGCCTTGAGGTCATAGGTTCCCCACCCCTGCTCTGGCTATTGCAAGGTTAATTGGATTATTGTTATGGCCAGCCCAGTAGAAAGAATTGGGGAAAATCATCCTAGAGTTGGAAATTTCTGTTTAAGGCTACACGTGTCACCCTGATCACTTTCTGTGAATAAGCTGTAAATTCAGTTTAACAAATTATTTCTTTTTGTTGTTGCTGTTAAGTCATTTTTCAGTCATGTCTGACTCTCTGTGACATCATTTGGGGTTTTCTTGGCAGACATTCTGGAGTGGTTTACCATTTCTTTCCCCAGTTCATTTTATAGATGAAGAGCTGAGGCAAACAGGGTTAAGTGACTTGCCTAGGGTCACCTAGTCAGCAAGTGTCTGAGGTCAGATTTTAATTCAGGGAGATGAGTCTTCCTGACTCCAGGCCTAGCATTCTATCCCCTGTGCCACTTAACTGCCCCAAACCATTTATTAAGCACCTACTATAAGCAAGGAAGGTACCAGATCCTGGGGATATGAATCCCTCTGCTCAAGGAGGTTGTTTTCTACTGTGGGGGAGAGTGGAGGATATAACATATTCATAGATAAATAATTACAATATATGTACACAATAATTTCTTTTTAAAAATTTTTATTCCATAAATTAACCCATTTTTTGTTGTACTATGGGCTACAGATATTTGATAAGGAGATTTTACTGGTCTTTCATTTCTTTTCTTCTTCTGATGGCAGATTTGACTGTGAATGCAGAAGTGGTATTGTAGGTCCATGTACCACCAGCTACTGTTTTCATACAGGATCCACAATGTCAGATACTCACAGCCTGTCTCTTCATTTTGGTCTAGCCACAGAAGGAGCAAGTAAATTTGGCATGCTGGCTAATTTCAATTTTCTTCACCATTTTTCTGAGGCATGCATCATAATGTGTTCCATATTTACCAACAATTCCGACCTTCTTGGTACGTCTAGCCATGTTGCCAGTTGTAGGGCTGGAGTTCGGTTAAAAAATACTCATTGGTTGAAAAACGCTTAATTGGTGTCCTTGTGTTTTTTGCATCACAATAATTTCTAGATATGCTATGCAGTTAGACATGCTACCCAGCCTCCAGCTCAAACCCTTCTTCGTAACAAAGAAAATCAGTTAAGCAAAACAACTGATACAGTGACCACAGAGGACAGTATGTGCAACATTTTGCCCCTATAGTTTTCCACTTTTGTATCAAGAGGTGGGATACATGTTTCATTATCTGTTGTCTGGGACAAAGATTAATACTACTGTGACTTAGAGTTACTTAGAACTCTTTGAGTGTTTTCACTTATATTATTTAGTCATTATATCTATATCTATCTATGTATATATGTATGCATGTGTGTGTGTGTTTTTTCTTGATTCTGCTTATTTAGCTCTGCATTGGTCTATATTTCTCTAAATTTTTCATGTTTATTTCTAACTGCCCATTAATATTCTGCTGTAGTAGGATGCCATAGTTTTTCCAGTCATTCTCCAATGGATGAACTCTTAACGTTGTTAGCATTTAAGTCACTTTAAAGGTAGCATCCAAAAGAACCGAGCTGTCAAAACCAAGGAGAAAGGAAAGACTATGTAACATCCTGCATCCCTTTTGTCTTCCTCATAAGAGGACTGACTATTTTAACAGCCCTCATAAAGTAGGAATAATTTGTACATGTTAGACATATAAAAACAAAGCACATCAATAAACCTGAACAAATTAATCGGAGTGGATTAAAGCTGGTTGAAAAAGAAACCACAGTGCCAAACAAGTGTATTAAAGCTGGTTGCTTTGCGTAGGCTAGTTGTGATGCTTAGAGTTATCTATTATTAAAGCCAGGGCTGTCTCCTCACATGCAGCATGGGAATGTTAGGTAGAGGAGGCAAAATACATTTCTCTAGACTTTTCTTACCCATCTTTATCCAGGGGAGACTTTAATTCCTGCCTAGAGGGGAAGCAGAAGGTTGGAGCCAGAAGCTTGGCCATTCTGCTCTCCTCAGAGAGAGGGAGTAATGGGCTAGAATTCTATCTACTTCCTGCAATATATTAGAGTAGGGGATGTGGTTTTCAGGTTTAAGCTAAATTTCTCTTGTCTGTTTAGTAATGAAAGGAGGAAAGGAAAACTGAAGCTTTATGTATCCAAGGCTTGGCCTCTCTGTCTCATTTAGCAAATGTCAGTTCTATGAACACACAGCAATTTGTAATGAAACTCATTCATCTAAACTGATAGCAAAACAGAAATCAGAGAAAGTATACATAGGAGAATATATGCCAGACAATGGAGAGTGAAGGAGTTATCCAATTGGGAGTGAGGTAACCCAAATCAACCAAGAGAGTTTTAGATCTCACCACCCACAGGGAAATTCCCTGAAGTCTCTGAATAGTAAACTGGGGACAGGGGTATAATGGAGACTGCCAGCTCCTTTCATGTTAGCTTCTTCTCAGAGTCTTTTCTTTCATCAATCTGACATTGTCCATCTTCTCTCTCAAAATTGGGAGCCAATTGCCTTCTCAATAAGGGAGGGAGAGGGAGAAGGGAGGGAGAAAATTTATAACTCAAATTTTAAAAAAAAAAGAATGTTAAAAATTGTTTTTACATGTAATTGGGGGAAAATGAAATATTAGGTTATAGGAAAAAATTGGAAGCCAGAAGAGCCCAAAGAAACTCAAAGAGCCTGATGCTCTCCTTTCTCTGACCCTCACCAAATTAGTCTCACCCTTTATGCAGGCATGGGGCATTGATCTCCACTAATGGGAGAGAGTCCTATATCAGCAGGCTTTGAGACTCAGGTTACACTATATATTTATTTTTAGTGTTGCCTAAGAAAGGTGAGTTGCCTTGGTGGAGCATGTTGAAGATGTTTTTGATCTGGTTTTCCATCTGTACAGAATGTCTGAAAAGGAAGAAATGTTTCATTTTACTTCTGCTGAGCCAAAGTTATAGTGGTGAGCACAGTGGCATGTCAGTCAGGTTTGGCCCTCACCCTTAACTCCTCAGACCCTCAGTTTCCTAATCAATAAAATAGGTGTGATAATATTTGTACTGCCTACCTCACAGAGAGGAAGGAACTTCACAAATATTAAGGCACCATATAAATGGGAATTATTTTTATTGATTTATTTTTTTGCTTCTGGAGGATGGAAAGGGAAAACAGTGATGACAGTGACAATACTCTGGATGAACTGGACTCCCAGGATGAGAGGAAACTGTGCCTTGGAAGAAGAACTGACCTCAGCAATAGGAAATCTGGGCTCTGGTCCTGAATCTGCCACTAACTATATTTGGGACTAGTCATTTCAACTCACTGGGTCCTTTTTCCCATTTGTAAAATAAAGAACTTCCTGGAAAGCTCTAAAATGTTGATATTTTAAGTGATGAGTTGTCAGAAATTTCCTACAGGAAAAGCTATTTTTTTCTCTGCTGGACTTCACCTTGTATTCAATTGTGAAGCATTACTCTCAGATGACTCGTTGTCTTGTGAACTTTTCATGTAATTTGTGCCACACAATTTGGCAGATTACATCCTTACTTACATTGTTCATCCTTGTTTCATGTGTATTAGGCTTTCTTCAACTAGACTGTATACTTCCTGAGGACAGGGACTTGGTCTTACCTCTTTTGTTTTCCCCATGAGGCCAGAGCATGTAGGAGGTGTCTCCTAAATATGGGAGGAGTGTCTGATATATGGTGGTTAAAGTAGACTTGCAGATATATATAATATTTCCTTGCCCATGAAACCATGAAATATTTTACTAGCTCTTTCTCTCTCTCCCTCTCTCCTCCTTCCCCTTTCTTCCTCCTCTCCTCTCCTTTCCTCTCCTCTCTTTTTCCTCTCTTTGTCTCTGTCTCTCTGTCTGTCTGTCTCTCTCCAGAGTTATGTAAGTGGATTACAAATAAAATCATTGACACTGATATTGTTCTTCGGCAGCTAGAGTTATGAGTTATGACTCACTTCCTATCAATCAATCAGCAAACATATATGAAGTGCCTAATTTGTGTTAGGTTCTGGAGACATAAAGACAAAAATGAAATAGTCCTTGCCCTCAAAAAGCTTATATTCTTTTGAGGAAGAATATTTGTGTATAAGTATATGTTATCCCAGTCAAGCAATAAACAATTGAGTGCCAACTACGTGCCACTAAACACTAAGTATACAAAGAGAAGTAAAAGACAGTCCCTGCCTTTGAGTTCACACACTAACGGAGGAGACAACAAGCAAGCTATGTACAAACAAAACATATAGAGGATAAAAAGAAAATAATTAGAAGAGGGAAGGCACTGGGATTAAGAGGCATTGGGAAAGGCTTCCTTTAGAGGAGGGGAGCTGGGTCTTAAAAGATGCCAGAGAAGCCAGTAGAGAAAGATGAGAAGAGAGAGCATAACAGCTATGGGCACAGTCAGAGAAAATGCCCCCCAAGTTCAATGTTAGGTATAAAAGCTTCTGGGACACTGTATATATATAAAATAAATAAAGGGTACTTTTTTTTGGCAGAATGGTACCAGTAGCTAATAGATCCAGATCTTTCTCAGAATAGATGGTATCCTTTGAACAGAGTTTTGAAGTAACTGAAATAGTGTAAGGGGAAAAGGTTAGGTGGGACAAAGAAATGAAGACAGAAGATCAGGTATGAATGTCTTCCTCGTTAAGTTCTGCTATACATTTGGGTTATTTCTTTGGGGAGCTTTGCCTTTGTCCAGTCTTTGCCTAGGACACCTATTTCCCAGAGTTCTATTCAGGATCCATTTGTTTTGGTTTGTTTTCTTTTGCCTGGTTTCCTAATTACTGACATTCTTTGATTTAGTGACCATTTACATTCAGATGGTGCCTTGATACCTTCTTGTGCCCTATTGTGCTCCTAGCATCCTTATCTGTCTTTTTGGTTACCTGGGAGATCTTTTCAAGAGAATGTGTGTTGATCTTCTACTATTACAGTGGAGATAAAATAATTTATTTTCTAGGTCCCACTAAACTTATTGGTTTCTTTTTCAAGTCAATTGATTTTCCCCCCATCATTTGAAAATCAGGCAACATTCCCTCTGATTAGATCTAGTGTTGCGATTAATTTCATTAGGAGAAAAGGTAGTCAAAGTCAACTGAGTCATTTGAGAGCAATGTATTCAGAATTGCTGGCTGGTTCTGGCACCAGAGGACAAAAGATTGAATCTTACTTCTCATGATTACTTCCTATATGACCTTGGGCAAGTCGCATAACCTCTCTGGCCTGGAATATACTTTCTTCATTTGTGCCTCATAGAATCTTTCATTTTCTTTAAGATTGAGCTCATGGGCACCCCTTAGGATGCCTATCCTAAATTCTACCAGACATTAATGCTTTCTCTCTCCTCAAATTGCCTTGTATCATTATACTAGGAGAGACAACCATCTATAGTGCAAAGGGAACAAGCCTCAGAATCAGCCACCAACTTCCTCAGTACCACTTTCACCTCTTCTAGAGGTTAGGTCAGTTTTTCCTTAAGTTATTGATACCTCACCTCCCCTGAGCCACCCAATTTTCAAAGAGAATTGCAATATCTTTTAAAGAAAACTAGTTTTATTTATATGAATGGAAGGCTTAAAATATCACTATTATATCCATTTTCTAAGAATCTCAAGATATTATCAGTAGTCTTATTGCACTTATCCCTCCAGCATCCCTGAGAAATAATTAATAATCCCATTTTGTAGACTAAGAAATTGAGCCATTCAGGTTCCCATATGTCAATGTTGAAGCTTGAACTAGAATTCCTAGTCTGGTACTTAACTGATTAAGGCAGTCTGGTATAGTGGACAGAGCATTAGAATCTGGAGAGACTTGGTTTCTTACCTTTAACACATACTAATTCTGTGACTATGGACAAATCACTTAACCTTTCTGAACTGCACTTCCCCCATCTGTTAAATGGGAGTAATAAAACCTGTAATGCCCTCCTTAAAAAGTTATAATAAGAAATAAATGAAGTCTTGTATGTAGAGGTATCAGTGTTTAATGTTGGTAGTCTTTCAGTTGACTGATCCTATGTAGCTAGTGTCCCCATTCCTTTTGTAACCATGAATCATTTTTTGCAGCTGCAGTTGATTCTTTCAACAAGCACTTATTAGGTATGCGAATCATTTGTCTTAGAGTTTTACATCTCCCATTTGAAAAATATATATAATAATACTCTCATTACTTAATTCGCGGTGTTGTTGGAGGAAGCACTTTGTAAGCCTTTCAGTGTTGTGGAAATATAAATTATTAATGAAATGACTGTATTTATCTCTTTTTGGACTGTTTTATTCAAGGTCTGGGAGGCCTGCTGCCAACTATATGTATATAATAAAGACAAGAATTTAGAATGAAGGATTTTAGGTGCTGGGTGATATCCTTAAAGTATCCCCCAGAGAGCTACTTTTGTTTCTGCTTTCTTATACCTGTTCATTTGGGAAAACCAGAGTGTGTTGTGACTAGGGAAAAATTGTGGCTTTTTCACTCAGAGAATCCTCATCTTCTATATGAGTTTAAGGATGCTAGATCTCCATGAGGAGTTAAACAGAAAGTGTAAGCGGTTTCTAACCTTAAGTCAGATAGTTGTCTGGAACAATGGATTGATTTAGCCACAGATGCAGGTAATTCGAAAGGCAGACTATGTTTTTGAGATCTAAGTAACTGGCTAATTTCCCCCTGTTTCCAAAGAGGTTGACATATGAAGGCTATGACTGAGAGAATTGACTTATTCCTCTCCTTTTTTTGAGAAAGGACTTTTACCTTAGTCCAATTCCTGTGTATGTGAAGGACTTGCCTTTTCTTCCTACTTAAAAGAGCTAAAGCTCAGGCTCTGGGTGCCAAGTTAAAAGAAAAATGTCACAGTCTGCTTCTCCTCTTATGAAGAAGCAATGTCACTTCAGCTGATCGCTACAATTGAAATTCATTGGATGATAGCAGTGAGAATAAAATAGGAGAGAGATGCCTAAACAGAACAACTGAGAGACTAGCTGAGCAATAACTGGACACCTCTAGTTTTCAGTAGAGAAAGGATGCCCAAGTACAGGCCCAGTAGAGGTCAGTATCTAGGGGCAGTATACCTAGGGAGAGCATTGTAATGTCTTATCAGAAGACATCAATGGTTCTATGGCATTGTGTTCATGCTTTACAAGTGTCCTGGTCATGTGCATTCTCTATGCATTTGCCTCTCATATCTGTTCTCTAATGTGTTTTCATCTTCCTAGTGATGATGTCTGTATTTTCTTTTGGAGAATATGGTTCAGATTTATGGGGGAAATGTTTATTTCTACTATACTTTTCTTACTATACTATTTCACTTAATGTCTTTACTTTGAGCTAGCTGACTGGTAAAAGAAAACACTTCAATAGGGCTTCTGAGCTACAGTTTTGAGTAAATGCAAACCTACAGAATACCTTGAACCAGGGATAACAACTTTTTTGGGGGGACACATATAGAGAAAGTTGTCTCCTAGTATTGTATAGAAAAGTTTTCTGTTTCTGATGAAATTTTGCGAGCTGCTAAAAAGCTTTGTATTCAGAGTGCCTAGAAGTACTTTGCACATATTATGTACTTTATAAATGCTTATTGAATACAGAAATTACAATATTCCTTCATTTCTATTTGTGGTACGTCCTCCTATCCTGGAATGAAATGGTAGCCATAAAGAGTGTTGGATTTGAAATAAGGTGTTTTGGGTTTAAATACTATCTCTGTCACCTGTTCAACCTTCGGCATGTTATGTTAACCTCTCTGGGACTCAGTTTCCTCATTTGTAAAAATGAGAGAGCTGGAATAGATGATCTCTAAAGTCTTTTCTAGCTGCCAAATTTGTGAAAGTTTTCACATTGGGCACATTTTCTTTTATGATATTGAATGAGTGGTATATATATCAATATTATGATATTGAATGAATGGTGTTCAAAGAACACCAAGCAGCTATTTAAATTTCTAGGGATTTGAATGATATATCTTTTGTAAATAAAATTGGATGCTAGAATCTAGAGTATTAGCACTTTGGGGTCCTCAATCACTTTTCTACTGATAGTTCTGTCTGACTTCTCTTCCTTTGGATATTTTGATTACTGTTTTGATTAACCAGAAATTGAAAATAAACCTACAAACTTGAAGATTTCTTTTGTTGTAGATGTGTTCATAGGTTCAGCATGACAGTTATTTGTTTTTGCATGTTATATGCTGCATTTAATGCAAACAAAAATATGAAGTCCCCATGATGATTTGTCTACACTTGACTTGCATGTGAGTATCCCCTGTTGTTGATGCTGGGTATCTCTTTCCTTTTAGGTCTTCCTTCCCATCACATTTACTTCTAGAGACCTCAGTCCTATCCAAGAGTAACACCACTTTTGTCCCTGTCCCCTTTGACCCTATTTCTTAACATTTCCTAGTGATAACTGGCACAGAGTCTATAATGATGGGGCAGAAAAAAGTAAATGAGGAGGCTTGTTACATTTCTGTTCTTATTCCCCCTTGGGACTGGTCAAATAAGAGAAAGTCTTTTTATCCCCTTGCAGGCTTACCACTGGTGTAGCCTTCCTCCCTCCTCCTCCAGTGCTTGGTCTCTACGGTCACGGAAGACAGAAAAGAAGAGGAGCGAAGCATGGCTGGCATGCCCCACCAGTTCCCCAGCTTGTTGGTCTATTCAGAGATCCCTCCCCTCCTCTTTACTCTTACCCATTCCTCTTGGCTTCTTCCTGCACCCACCAGCTACCAAGGCAAGGCCACCCCTATCAGAGATTTGAAGCCAGGGTACTCTCTCCAGCCCTACTTATTGCCTGGCAGAGAGTGAAGGAGCTCTACTTTCACACAGAGCGTTACATCAGGGCAAGATGCATTCCTGACTTTCCAAGTGGGAGTGATGAATGTTTATTTTTTTGCCCAAAGAAATTCTGAACTCCATGGAAAGATGTTACTCTGGAGGAGTAGTCAGTATATCATAGTGGATAGAGAAATGGACCAAGTATTAGGAAAACCTGGGCACAAATCTCATCTCATACACCTAGCAGCTGTGCGACCCTGTGCGAGTCTTTAACTTCTTTAAGTCTCCGTTTCCTCATCTGTAAAATGGGATTCATTACTTACCTCATAGGCTTATCACGAGGATCAAAGGAAGTAAAGAATATAAAATATTTGCAAGTCTTAAAACTCAATGAAAATATTATTGTTACCATTGTTACCATTCATAGATAGTTTATGTTATATTGCGGTTTAGGTTTTGGGGGCTGCCCTTGGAACAAAGATGCTGTAACTTTTCTATGGAAAATGTGTTCCGTGGTCCAAAGGATCAACTTAAGTGGAACACATTCCTAAATTAACTTTTGGAATAAAAATGAAAGTAAATTAGGGACTTTCTAGGAAGAGAAAAAGGTTGTTTCTAGTGTGGATCATCTTGTCTTCTTATAGATTCACCATCCTTTCTCACTTTTCTATCACAAAGAATACTTTATTTATCTCTCTACTTAATATACAGTAGGAATAATGCTTCAAAAATAACTCTCCCATTTCCCCTATGTTTGAATTCTGCAAAGAAGGAAGAGGCAGACAGACCCCAGAGTGTGAGTTTTGTTGTTCAGCTCTTGCCTTTTAGCAAAAAGAAAGAAAAGAAAAGAAAGGACAAAACCTCATGTACTCAGCACTGCTGGGGGAGGACCCTATTTTTCCTAAGGATGTCTAGATCTGGATTTTCACTTTCAGTGTTAATACTCTGGTCCTTTTGTTCTTCTTGGGGAATTCCAAAGAGAGCTAGGGAGAAATCTTTCTGTCCCTTTTTCTTGTTCTGAAGCCCGGGGGAACATTTTGAAAGGTTGTGGGGGAGTTGATTCTGCCTCTTCTTTCTTATCAGTGGAAGCGTTAGAGATAGAAAGTTTGGCCCAGCACTTCGGAATAATTACTGATTCTTGGAATAAAAGCAGGTTCTGGGCCAACAGATGGATCCTAAGTTTCTCAGGGTGTGTTCCTGTGAGGCAGAGATAATAACCTAATTTAAATGAACTTGACTCTTGGCTTTGTGCTACTTTAATGAGTGTTGTGAAAAGATATTCATCTGCCCCATCTTCATTTTTAGTTTTTCATTCTTTAGGAACATTAGCCTCGAAAGCTTTATTTTACTGAGTGTCTTCTCTGGCTGAAATGGTACCTGAGTCAGTTATTACTTAAATCATTTGAGAATCTTGGATTTTATATAAAGTGTTAGTCGTATCTAGGTTTGGAGACTCAGTTTATATATCCTTTGCTTGTGATGTGTGCTAGTATAGCATAGATTTCAGCATTTTCTGAGCTATTGTTTAGGTGTAGTGACTCCTAATTTGGTAGAGAGAATAATGTTATAGCTCATGAGTATATGGGGGATGGAACTGACACAGGAGCTTTAGAGAGAAGAGACGTTTTTCTTCATTTCTCCTTTGAGAGAGACACATGTTCCAGATTCTCTTGGGTGAGGAAACCCAGGTTACACTAAAGAAAAAATGTTTTTGCTTTAGCTAATGCAAAATCTTAAGAATCCAAAGAGAGGAAAAATCAATGAATATTCAGGGTTGTAGGCATGGGGTCAGGCTACATGGCTCCAAGCAACTAAGCTTTTTTTTTCCCCTCCTAGATTGGCTGGTTTATTTTGGTCTTTTGCAGACATAACTTTGTTCACGACAGGAAATAGTGAGTTTCTGTATTGGCTGTATACTTATCTTTGCCACCTTCATTCTTTTTAATTCAGCAAATACTAGGAGCTTGCTTGTAATCGTGCCTTGGGGAGAGTTGCAAAGATAACAGCATTGTCTTTTGTCTTCCAAGAGTTTATAATCTAGTATGAGAGAAGAACATTATATAAATAACAGTATTGGGCAGAGTATGATTATTGCTATTAGAGAAAAATTTGATAAAGGAATTCACACTTATGAATTCCATTTCCTGATGGGAAGGGCAGCACGTGACCTCTGAGTTCTTCTAGAGCTAGAGAGATATTGAAGAGGAGGAAAAGGATGTTGGTAAGGGCACATCACTGACCAAGAGGAAAGAGCACTAGTCTCCTACATAGTAGGTGCTATGTAAATACTTATTCCCTTTCCCCTCCTCCTTAGTTTGATCTGGATACATGTATTTTGTTATTCGTAACTTTTTGTCTAATGATGGGATATTCATTTTCTGTCACAGAGTGGGATGGTAGTCAGTAAGGAGTCTTTAAACAGTATTGGGAATTTTTTTTTACATATGCCAAAAATTATATAAACATTCATTTCATTTTCATGAAAAATGCCCCATTTCCACTTATTCCTAGTTTCTCAGAATAGGGTTCCATTTGTGTGGTATTCTGATACCTTCCTCTGCTAATCACAGATCACCAAAAAAAAAAGGCCTGGAAGTAACTCATTTACACATTTAACTTGTTAGGTTACTGTTTAATCTCCACAGGGAAAAGTCTATTTTCCTTAATTCATGTTGGTTTTGGCTCACTCTCAGAAGGAACTCTTTAAGTTGTTTTTCTAGGACTGTTTTATGTGATGAATCCTGGTGCCTACCATCCATCCATTCTCATCAAGTTAATTCTTGTGTGATCCTGGATCAGTCACAGCTTCTCAGGGCCACTGTTGAGGGAGGCTGGACCTCTAAGGACTCTTCTAGCTCTAAATCTATGATTTGTATGAACAATATGAGCCCATTCTTGGGTGGATGGGTGAGGGTGAAGTTCACATTATAGAATGTTTCTCCCTAGGGATCCAACTTCCTAACTAGAGGACTGGTACCCTTTGAAAATGGCTCATGAGCATTATATTTTCATCAGGTGAATTCACCTAGCCCTGCTAAGCAGCTACAACAGAGTGCTGGTTTAGGTTCCCATGCATGCAATATGTAGTTTTGTTTTACCTTTCAGTAGTCTCTGGTGGAAGATGAAATCTACTGTGATTTTGCCTCTGCTTGATAATAACTGATATTTACGGAGGACTTTAACATTTACAAAGTACTTAGTATTGAAATCTCATTTGAGCCCTACAACAACTCTGTGAGGTAGGAATAACAGGCATTTTATCGCTTGTTTTTCAGTTATGCCCAACTATCCATGACCTATTTGGGATTTCCTTGGCAAGAGATACTGGAATCATTTGCCATTTCCTTCTCCAGCTCATTTTACAGGTGAGGAAACTGAGGCAAACAGTGTTAAATAACTTGCCCAGGATCACATGGCTAGTAAGTGTCTGAGGTAGGATTTGAACTCAGGTCTTCCTGACTCCAGATCTGTGCTCTATCCATTGTGCCTTATATTATAGGCATTACTGCTATTTTATATATGAGTAAACTTCAACTCAAAGAAGTTAAGTGACTCACCTATGGTCACAACTCTAATGAGTATCACAGGTGAGATTTGAACACAGATCTTTATGATTTCAATTCAACTCACCAATCATTACATCATGTCATACTGTCTCAGCTTTATGGATAGTCCTTTTGGGAAGTATTAACAATCTTTCTCAAGAATTGAGTAAACTTCAAGAAAATTAGAATTTTCAGAAATGTGAAAATTATGTTATTATAGGATTCTTAAAACTGAGTATCAGTCATGTCATGATTGCCACCAAAAGTCAGATAAGCCCAAGAACCCCAGAAATAGCAGGTTCCTGCTCTTCTCCTCCATTGACCTTATTTCCAGCCCAGCCCAGCCCTCGCAGTTATCATGTAGCAACTCCTGTGACTGTGATGTAACCTGTCAAATAAAAATAATGACACCAGTTAATATTTATATAGAACATTAAGGTTTGTAAAGTGCTTTACAAATATCACCTAATTTTTATCCTTACAACAATCCTGTGAGGGAGGTGCTATCATTGCAGAAGGAAATGGTAAACCACTCCATTAATTTTACCAAGAAACCCCCAAGTGGAGTCATGAAGAGTTGGGCATGACTGAAACAACTGAACAACAACAAAAGTGTTATCATCATCTCCATTTTACAGAGGAGGAAACTGAGGCACAGAGAGAGAGATTGAGATTAAGTGACTTTCCCAAGGCCACACAGCTAGTAAGTGTATGAGATAGGATTTGAACCGATCCAAGTCCTTCTCTGCATCTACTGTGCCACCTAGTTTCCTCTTCAAGGGTGGCAACCCCAAATATCCTTCACATTCTTAGTTACTGAAGATGCAGAAAAGAAAGTTCTCGGATCCAAGGCCCTTGTCACTGTGAAATGGATCAATAGAAGAAACAGATATAGTTTCTATAAATGGAAATAACTGTTTTGTCTTGTCTCTGAATCCCTAAGGACCCCTGGGTCTTTCCATCCACCTTGCAGCAGAACACTTCTATATCAGTTGAGTCCTTACGTTAGAACATTGAGTTCCTTGGGAGCAGGGACTATCTTTTCAGTTTTTATCCCCGGTACTTAACACAGTACTTTGCTGATTATTATCAGCAAAATATAATATCAGGATATTATAATAATAATAATTATTATTAAGCGCTCTACTTTTTCATACATATGTGATAAAATATCTAGAAGTAAGATTTTTCAGCTTAGGTAATCTTCAGTTTAGTCCAGAAGGACATTGACCGGGGAATAAACCTGCAAAATATTTCATTTCCCTAATTTGAATGAACCTGGCTCATCTTGCCTGGATAGTGTTCATTTGGAAATTTGTAAATGTGACCTTTGAGTTGTAGTTTCTAGTAATGGAGAATAAGAAAATAATGTGGAATTCATTTATGATTTTTCAGGTTATTTGAAACCTGGAAAAGGGTATGTTAAGTGCATTAATTTTTATTGAAATGTCAGAATTGAGGCACTTAACTTTTTTAATTAAAAAGAGATTTGCCAATATGCTAAAGGCAGTAGGATGCAAATAATTGTCCTATGGAGATGGAAGAGAATTGAACCTGTCAAACCATATTAATTTATGGAAGAACTTGCTCCCAGGTTGTGGTAATTTGGGCTAACGTTGAGCTGGCTAATGCTAACACCAATACCAGCTGGCCCTTTGGACCACCACCTTTGTTTTAGTTTTGCCTGGTGGTAATAACTCTGGTAATATAACTCACTGGTTATGCTTGCCCCATTAGACCCTTCTCTTGAATCCATTCCTGACCTTTGAGGGTATTCTTGTTAGAGGAAACAAGGTGACAAAGTAGGTAGAGAGTTGTACTTGCAATGAAGAAGACTCCAGTTCTAATCCTGCTTCAGACGTTTAACTGGCAAATCACGTAACATCTCTGGGCCTCAGTTTCCTCATCTATATATAATGATGAAAATTATGATAACAGCTGTAACAATGGCAACAATAACAACAACATATGCCTTATAGGGTGATTGTAAGGATCAAATGAGATAATGTATGTAAACTGACTTGTAAGTCTTAAAGTTCTATCTAAATGTTAGCTCTATTATTTTTATTACAGCTTTTTGCTAGAAGCTTCCGTGTTACTCATGTGTGAGTCAGAGAACCTTCAGGGCCCTGTACCGCTAGGACTGCCTATTTCCATTCCCTTTCTTCAGTGAAAAAGTGCTAGACCTTTCATGGGATCATAGAGTTAGGACTAGAAGGGATCTTAGTGGTCTTCTAGCCTAATCCCTTCATTTAATTGGTAAGGAAACTGACATCATGGGAAATTAAGTAACTTGGCCAAGGGCACAGGGAGTGATAGAACTGATATCTGAATTTCTGTATGCCCACTGACTCTAGTCCTCTTTGTTGTCTACCATATTGCCTCTATGGGTGTTCAGGGAGGACCAGCACCTCTGGTGTGAGGGCTTGCCAAGCTCTTTTCAGGGCTGGTTCATTCATCTTTCGCTCTCTCTTGGGGCTCCAAGAAGCTGTCACATGTATAGTGGCCACACCCTAGTAAAGTGTCTTGGCAGATAGGATAGACTAGGTTTAAGGTAATTAACAGACCTCAAACCCATTGGTGAGTTAGGCTGGGTGTCTACCCCAAACATATGAAAACTCCCCCAGCAGAATGGGTGGATGAGAACAATTTGTTCCAACAGCCATGAAGTCAGCTGAAACAGGTGCTGTGGAGCTCTCAAAAGTTGGTTAGACATTAAAGACACCAAAGTCGTCCATGACATCCTGCGCCATCTTCAGTAGTTCTGACTTTTGTCTTGCTACTAGACTTCAATAACTCTGGAAGAGACAGTGAGGCTGATGGAACTTTGTGCAATTCTGCCTCACTTAAATCCAATTCACGTACAAGTCAGGACATCTTCAAAAACAAAGGACAAACAATATTGCCTGCCCTTCTTTACATTTAAGGGAAGATAGAATTGCTGCTAATATTGATCAACATTTTTATATTTCAGTTTGTGGCCCCCAAACCACCTAGAAATAGGTGTACTTTATTGTTCCACTACCGAGAGCATCATTATGCAGAGCAAATCTAAGATGCTTTTGCATTTGCTGCTTTCCTATGCTCATTCTCTGTAAAGATCATCTCTCTTGACTAGGTTTGCATATATGTGTTTGTTAACAATTAATACATTTTTCCATGGAAATCTTGAGCAAATTTCTCCCTAGCAATGCTGAGTATTTGCCTTACTAGCTGAAACTATTGGACATAACTAGTGGTGTCCTTACTATGGTATACAGGGATGGGGAACCTGCAACCTTGAGGCCACCTGTGGCCCTCTAGGTCCTCAAGTGTGGCCTTTTGAGTGAATTCAAATTTCAATTCTGTGAAGTTTGGATTCGGTCAAAGGGCCACACTTGTCATGTTCTCTACCCCTAGAAGACATATAACTGAAGACAGCCCCTGTCCTTTTGGCTTCAGATGGTCCAACAATCTCTATAGTATTTGAACATGAAGGCAAGTGAGTTCATCTTTGGCCGTCCTCTTCTTGGTGATTTGGACAAACTAGTTCTTTCTTCACCTTCTAGGGTAAAATAGTGAATAAGTTGACTAGGTGGTGAAATGCATTTATAACTCACTGGTCCATCTGTGAACTGTTGTTTGCGCCCTCTCCCTCCATTATCCTAGGGCAGTCACTCCATTTCCCCATTGGCTGTACTGTATCCCCTTGTATCCTTTCATTTCTAACTTTTAGCCCACCTCTTCCTCTGTGCTCTTTCTGATTAGATAGAAGGAGAAGATCTCCTATCAGGTTCAGCTTGCCTGCTGTATTCTCCCTCACTTTATACTCATGTCATCTGCTCCAGGAGAGAGAACATAGTACATCAAGAAGTATGACAGGTATGAGGACAGAGGATCCAGCCCTGCAGCTTATTCCTTGTGTTATTTTGTAACTTAATTGTGTGAGTCTGGGCAATATCTTACCCTTTCTTGCCTCAGTTTCTTCAATTGTAAAATAAAGATAATAATAGTTCTTGTCTCCCAGGGTTGTTGTAGGGATCAAATGTGACATTTGCAAAGTATTTAGTATAGTGCCTGGCACATAGTAGATGGCTCTATTTTTTTTAAACTTCAATGTCCTTATCTGTAAAATGATGGTGTTGGTCTGGATGATCTTTTAGGCCCCTTCCAACCCTAAATTTGTAATCCTATGATCCAAAGGAAGTTGGAGTAGGGGGAATGATTATTGAGAGAAGAGGAAGAAGAGGTTTGGGACAGATGCAATGGGGATTTAGATGGAGATCTAGATTGAAAGGGTAGAATGAAAAAAGTTGTCATGCATCAGTGAGGGATCATCTCTAAGGTGTAAGGAGTGGATGAAATAACCTTAATTGGGTGATGCTCAGCAACCTCCAGGACAAAGAAGTCAGATGGTAGGCGTTAGCCAGGGAAAGGCATTTGCAGCTGAGAATGGCAGGAAGTGGGTTAATGTTTTCCCCTTTTCTTCTTCATCAGATTTTTTTTCTTTGTACCTTTAGAATTTGATTTTTGAAGTGGTCCATCCCTCCCAGGCAGATTTCAACAGAACTTTAGGTCACAGGGTCCTGCCTAGCCTTTCTCTGAACCTTTTGAAATGTTTCTTTCCTCTCCAAAGGGTATATTCAGCTCTATTCAGCTTTCCCTTCTGTTATCACAAATTCTAAAATCCAGTAGGCTCTTCCTTCCAAGGTGTTCTTATTTTGACTTTAGCCATGACTTATTCCTTGTTGTAAGACTAAAATCTACAGTAGCAGCTACTCTTGTTGCCCTTGAACCTTTGAAAGGATGAAATTGCTCTTAAAGTAAGCCAGGATATTGCTATCTTGCTTTATTTTTGGCTAAGAGAGAACATGGTCCAATGCTTTGCTGAAATCAAGCTATGTTATGCCGCTGGTATTCTCCTGACCTGCTAGGCAGCTGAGAATCTAAGCTCCTTGAGGACAGAAACAGTTTTGGCCTTCTTTGTGATCCACAGCATTTAGTAGGCCTGGCACATAGCAAGCCCTTAATAAATGATGGCTGACTGATGAACTGATAGTCTGAGGAAAGATATGTCCAGGGATAGTTGCTATAGAGGGACATGTGGTGATCCCATGTCATCACTGTAATAGGAAATTCCCTCAACGTGTTGGCACCCTCTCTGAAATTTATCATCTTAGAGAGTTACCAAGAGCACTAGCACATTAAATGACTTGCCCAGGGTCACACCACCAGTATATGTCAGAAATAAGACTTGAATCCATGCAATCCTTGCTCCAAGTCCTGCTGTCCGTCCATAATACTGCATTGCCTCTCCATTGATGTACTATGGCAGGAAATACTTTGGGGACAGGTGGGGGTGGAAGGGAAGGGAGTAAACATTTATATTTTTGTTGTTGTAGTTCACTTGTTTCAGTGGTGTCCAACTCTTCATGATCCCATTTGGGGTTTTCTTGGCAAAGATACTGGACTAGTTTGCCACTTCCTTCTCCAGTTCATTTTATAGATGAGGAAACTGAGGCAAAGAGGGTTAAGTGACTTGCCTAGGGTCACACAACTAGTAAGTCTATGAATTCAGATTTTCTTGACTAGGCTTGAAACTCTATCCACTGTGTCACTTAGCTGCCCTAAACATTTATATAGTGTCTACTCTATGCTAGGAACTACGTTAAGTACTTTGTAAATATTTCATTTTATCCTCACAACAACCCTGGCTCATAGGTACTATTGCAATCTTCATTTTACAGTTGAAGAAACTGAGGCAAACAAAGGTGAAGTGACTTGTTCAGAATCGTATAACTAATAAGTGCCTGAGGCTGGATTTAAGCTCTTCCCCACTCCTGGCCCAGTCCTCTATCCGTTGAGCCACCTACCTGCCAAAATGGAGTTTTTCCTTTTTCTAACTGTGACTTTTATAAATGCCATCCATAGAGTTGACAAGACTTCTAGAGCTTAAGTGGAAAAAGATTTGAACAGATTGTAGCATATTATTTAGGTGAATGTTGGGTGATACCTTTGAAATCCATGTCTATAGTCTGCAAGGTTCAGTGGGTTCTGGTTCCATAGACATACTATCTCTTCAATGCCTGTGTCCTGTTTTACCAAGAGGAACTCAGATATCAGGGTGGGTTTTGTGTTGAGAAAGCTAACAAAGAATTTTGAAATGGTTTGCTTATCACCATCGCAGGAAATTAGACAGGTCCAGAGACAAAATCCTGGAACCACTTGCTATTTTAAGACTGGAGTCAGGTTTTATAAACTGATGCTCACAGAAGACAACTTGTGTTTAAATGTTCTTTTACAAGTGGTGCCTCCTCTAATCTCCTACGTTCCTCCTGCTCCCACGTTTTCACATTCTTCCTCTTCTCCTCACCAGGAAAGACTCACTTTTGTCAAATCTTACTAACTTAAGGGCCTTTTTTTTCCACTTTGAGATATGAGTTGGGGTAGGGCAGGGAGGTTGTCAGGGCTTTGCTGGTAAGTGTTTAAGAATTGGATTTCCCCTATAAAATGTGTTTACCACACACTTTTAAGTTTATTCTGTGTGATTAACATTTCCTTTATCATTTTCTTAAGTCTAAAGAATCAGTAAATCAAGACTTGATCTGCAGTTTTTGCTGATATCTGAGTGCAGATGCTCAAACTAAAAGTTTCCCAATTGTCCTGTTGGAGATGGCCTTGGCTTCACCGCATCCCTGGAGAGGGTAACCCTGAGTAATAGTGACTTCGTTATTGTTGATGTTAGGTCTCTGTTGAAGAATTTAGTCATGGGTTGATGAATTAATTATCAGAGTCAGCTCTAGGTTGGCAAAAATCTGAACTGGAGATTACAAGGCAGGTCTGATGCTAAATATGAGTTTTCAGCCTCATTAAAAGTTTTCTTACTGCTTGGACCTGTGATGAGGATCTCATTTCCTAGAAAAAGTAGCCATAAGGGAACACTCAGCTCATTAAGTATTTGTCTTCTTGAAAATTTTACTCTTTTTAAACCCAAGGAGATTTATTTCCTCAGATTTGAAATAATTTTGTTGGAATTGACTTTTTAAAATTAGGACCTTAGTTCATTTTAGTTTGTGCTAGGGAAAGAATGAGGGATTTGGAATTTGAGGATGTGGATTCTAGTTTGGGCTCTGCCATGTATAACCTTTGTGACCTTGGGTTCATCCCTGAACCTCTCTTGGCCTCAATTTCCTCATCTATAAAATGAGGGGATTAAAATGATGACAGTTAAGGAGTTTTCTAGTTCTGAGGCATTAGGAATGGTGGGTAGGAAGCTGTCCTTGGGGGCTAGGCAAACTTGGTTCAGTTCCACCTTCAACAAATACTGACTCTTTGATTCTTGACTAATCATCTAACTTTCCCCTGCCCTAAGCCTATGGCGGCAACTTACAGGAAAACAGTCACTAAACCTTATGTAAGAGTTTCACTGTATAACAAACATAAGGTTGCTGTGGTGTTCAATTGTTTTTAGTCAATTAGTTAGTGATAACATAAGGTTAATTAGTAACAGGATCCTACTCTAAGATCCCCAAGGGCACGAATTTTATTAGAAAACCACATATAGACATTATCTATGTTTCATTGCATTTTTATTTATTTTGTCAAATAGTTTCCGTTATATTTTAATGTGGTTGGCAACACTTGGGAACAAGGGGCCTGTAGGCCCTACATTTGACACCTCTGTGCTAGGTAATATTTTTTATATTAATTTTTTTGATTGACAAAAATTATTTTTCTCTTCCTCCCATATGTTGCACTACTTTGACTCTCCTATCCCCTAGCACACCCTCAGGGGAACAGAAAAAAAGAAAAACAAAAGAGTCTGTAACAAATATACACAATTAAGCAACACAAATTTTTGACTAAGCAACTTTCTAACACTAAGTGGGAGAGATGGTGCAGGCTCACTTAAGGAGAGCAAGTTTCTTTCTTTCTTTCTTTCTTTCTTTCTTTCTTTCTTTCTTTCTTTCTTTCTTTCTTTCTTTCTTTCTTTCTTTCTTTCTTTCTTTCTTTCTTTTTTTAATAATTATTTGTTTTCAGTTTTCATCAATCTCATCCATAAATTTTAAATTTTCTCTCCTTCCCTGCTCCTTCCCTCCTCAAGACAGCATGCAATCTTATATGGGTTCCACACATACATTCTTATTAAATACATTTTCACATTAGTCATGTTGCATTAAATGAATTTAAATTCATTTTAATTAAATTGAATTAGGATTAATTAATTAAATTGAATTAAATGAATAGGAGAAACGATGAGAAAAAACAACCAAAACAAAATATCACAAAAGAAAAAAATAGTCTGCTTCATTCTGCATTGACTCTATAGTTGTTTCTCTGGATGTGGATGGCATTTTGCATCATGAGTCCTGTGGAAATGTTTTAGGTCCTTGCATTTCTGTGAAGGGCTAAGTCTATCAAAAACAGATCTCACACATTGTGGCTGTTACTGTGCATAACGTTCTTTTGGCTCTGCTCATTTCATCCAGAATCAGTTCATGTAAGTCTTTCCAGGTTTTTCTGAAGTCTGCCTCTTCATCATTTCTTTATAGCACAATAGTATTCCATTACATTCATATATCACAACTTGTTCAGCCGTCCCCCAACTGATGGGCATTCCCTTGATTTCCAGTTCTTGGCCACCACAAAAAGGGTTGCTATAAATATTTTTGTATGTGTGGGTCCTTTCCCCATTTTTATGTTCTCTTTGGGATAAAGCCCTAGAAGCAGTATTGCTGGGTCAGAGGGTATGCATTTTTATACCCTTTGGCCATAGTTCCAAATTGCTAGGAGAACGAGTTTCTCCGTGAAGTTTCTCTCTCATGGCCATCATGGGACTAGTTCCTGTGCCCTATTCCATCCAGCCCTAAAGCTATGATCCCATGGGCCTAGGTGGAGATGACAGAGTTCCCAAAGACTATCTGTTAAAACAATTTTTTTTTATTAGGGAAAAAAGGTATTTCCCTTTTTACCAATTTCCAGGGATTCAGATGAGATCTTTTCTAGTTGATAGCTTATCTTGCCCTGTGTGTGTATATGTTACACACACAAATGCATATAGAAAAAATATATATGTATATAAACTATATACTTATATATATTTATATATGTATATATCAGTATATCATTTTTAAGCATATACATACAAAAATGTGTATGTATTTGTATGTATGGTTTATATGCAGTGTAGGTTTGCACTAAGATTTTTGTATATATATATGTTATATATATGTAGTTTATATGAACATATATACAGTATAGATCCGTACTAAGATTTTTGGGATGTCCTGTGTATATGTGTACACACACACACACACACACACACACAGAGTTAGTAACAAAACCTGTGATTTCATTGGCATAAATTGACTTAGGCAATTCCTGAGCAAGGAAATTCTCTTTACCAATGCATGTTGACCCATTTTTGCAACATAAGGAGTTTTAGAAAGTTCTTAAAACACCATGTTAAGTGACATGTCCAGGGTGACATAGCCAGTAAGTAGCAGAGATAAGACTCAAATGTAGGTCTTCTTGACTTTGAGCTCTCTATCTACTATACCACCCTGCCTCTGTGTGTGTGTGTGTGTGTGTGTGTGTGTGTATGTGTCTGTCTGTTTGTGTGTAGCATTTGGGATACCCTTTTTGGCTTGTGAGTTTCCAGAAAAGCATCCCAGGTTCAAGGTGCTCTGCAGGTCACTTCCACTCAAAGTGTATCAGACCGACATGTGACTATTGTGCAGATATTCGTGGGTATGTTTTGAGGAATCTCTATGGTCAGGGTACATATACAAGGATAATGTGTGTCCAGGACAACTCACTCTGTCAACACTGTGGGGCTGCTGCTATTCTGTGATGATGTTATGCTGCCCCTCTGGGGTTCTTTCGATCCAGTATGGGAAGTTTCTTTCGGATCTCAGTTTCCAAGATTATTACTTTAGGGTCACCCAAGCTAGCACCCACACTGGTAAGGTACAATGACTACAAAGCCTCTCCACAGTAAGCACTGGTTGGTAGCTCTTTTAGTGTTCAGTTAAGGCTGTGGCCACCACATCCAACTAAAGGTCCTCCACAAAAGTTAGATAAAGAACCTCCAAATTAATGCCAAACCTTTTAACTGCTCATGTCTGGAGATGAATCAAGCTTCATTGTCTCAGACAACTAACTAAGGGTTAGAAATTTTGTGTTACTCTTATTTAATCTGTTATGGAGATGTAGCTCACAAACCTACTCCACAAGAGCACTGTGGGAACTGAGTTGTGAAGCCCTAATCACTCTCTAGATCCTCTAGTCTTACCATGCAAATGAGTGGATGGGAGGAAAAAACAACAAAAAAGACTAGGTAGGACTGCAACTAGAGTCTATCCCAGCCTCTCAGATTATTTGTTTTAAATTCCGACCTTTCCCTTGCAAATGTAGCCAGCAACAAGCCCTCCTGGTTTTGAGTTTCTTTGCATCAGCACTTATTTGTAGCAAGAAGATGGGTGATGTTTTAAGCAAGAATTAAGAAACACAGCCAATCAATGACTTTTAGAAGCTTGTAATTTAAGATAGACCACTCACTGACATGGATAGCTACGGTGGTCCTAAATGGGTACCTGAATCAATATTACGTATTAAATAATGTATTATTGAATATTTGAATGACTCTATGATTTATCACTGTGAATACTCCTGTTGATGCAGCTCACACCATCTGCCTTTCTTATCTATGTCTTCCTAGAAATCATGCATATAGCATCCATTTAATGAACTTAAGGGGCGGCTAGGAGGTGTAGTGGATAGGGCATGAGACTTGGGATCAGGAAGACTCATCTTCATGAGCTCAAATCCAGCCCCAGAAACTGTGTGACCCTGGACAAGTCTCAACCTCATTTGCCTCAATTTCCTCATATGTAAAATGATCTAGAGAAAGAAATGGCAAACTACACCAGTATCTTAGCCAAGAAAATCCCAAATGGTGTCACAAAGAGTCAAACATAATGGAACAACAGTGAATTGCAGGCTATCCTCCATATCTTTCAACATTCCATTGGTGTCAGTAGTGGACATGGGGTGTTCACTTGTTGTCTCTCATTGACTACATTTTTATCCTATTTTCTAATCAAGCTTCCTGGAGATTATCCTTTATGTCACTTCTTGCTCATGGTATATTCACAATAGTGATAACTGGTTTGTATAGTGTTTTGTACTTTACAAAGCTCTCTAAGTTAAGTCAACTCATTTGATTCTCACAATGTCCTGTGTGTCATTCAGTTTTTAATGTGAGGAAACTGAGGCTCAGAGAAGCAGCCTCTGTTGAAGGTGACCAAGCTATTAAATAGCTTATCAGGGATTCACTTTTAAAATTTCAATTCTGTGTTCTTCCCACAAGGGGCATGTCAGCAAAGGGATAAGTTCATTTTGTTGACAGTAATGGAAGTCAGATGTTTAGGCTAAAGGGAAGGAAGCTGGCCAGAAGGAGTTCTTGATCTCTCTTCTGGTGTGTGAGCAGAGGGCTTCCTATGAGAACTAGTTTGTGAAATGGAAGCTATTTAATGTCAAAGCTAGATTTATCTGTCAAAGTGTTATTCATTTACAATTTGAAGAAAACCTATGGCAAGAGAACATTTCTCAGAACTGGTACTGATACTTCTCACTCTTTTTGCCATCTTGGTGGTAGGGAGTAAACGATGCTGATAACCCAGTTTCATTAGCTTCTGAGTCACCATATGAAGGGTATTTATATTATTCTATTAGGAAAACACATATAAAGAGTACATTTGGATCTCATGCTCAAATCTTTCATTCCCCATTCTTCGTCTGTAGAATGGGGATAATGATATTTATATTGCCTACTCCTTGGTGTTGTTATGAGCAAAGTGCTATATAAATGTGAATTATTATTATTAGGCAGAGGAAAAACAGGAAGGAATCAAAGATAAATGTAAAAGCAGCTTTAGGAATTTGGTGAGTCATGACAAAAATGAAAGATGATATCAAATCATACCTAAGTGCCCACAGAGCCACAATTAGAAATGTTCGTGTCTGGGATACATACTAATAACCATGCCCAGGGCAAGCAGCTCAAAACCCATATTCAGGTGAGTGAGGAGGGAGAGAGAGGAGAAACCGGGGAGGAAGAGGAGAAGAACTCATACCAATCTCCTTTCTTAAAGCTTCCTATTTTAACAAATTATTCTTGTGAACTAGGCCTTAAGCATTGTTGTTTCAGGGCCTTGAAGAACTACAAGGTCTATCCTGTTGAAAGACCACAAGGTCTGTCAGGCTTTCTAAATTTATCACTCTGGGTCAAGTCCCAGTCCTCCTGCCCTAGTGATTACACTATGTGCCCACCAGCATATGGCATTCTTCTAGGTGTAACACTAAAAAAATCAAATATTATACTCTGGGAGCTTTAATTCTTTTTTTTTAATAACTATTTTGTTTGTTTTCAGTGTTCTACAATCACTTTCATATATCATATTTTTTCCCCTCTCTCTTCCCCTCCTTCCCCTCTCCCTTCCCAAGATGGCTTGCAGTCTTATATAGGTTCTATACATACATTCCTATTAAATACAATTTCATCATAGTTGAATAGAAGAATTACAATGAATGGGAGAAACGATGAAAAAAAACAAAACAAAATATAACACAAAAGAAAATGGTCTACTTAATTCTGTGATCCAATTCCATAGATTTTTCTCTGGATATGAAGGCATTTTTGCCTCAATATCCATTGGGAATTTTTTAGGTCCTTGAATTGCTACAAAGGACTAAGTCTACCAGAAAAATTCCTCACACACTGTGGTTGTTGCTGTGTACAAAGTTTTCCTGGTTCTGCTCCTTTCACTCAGCATCAGTTCATATATGTCTTTCCAGGCCTCTCTGAAATCTTCCTTTTTATCATTTCTTATGGCACAATAGTATTTCATTACATTCATATACCATAATTTGATCAGTCATTCCCCAGTTGATGGGCTTCCCCTTGATTTCCAGTTTTTGACCACCACAAAGAGAACTACTATAAATATTTTTGTACGTGTGGGACCCTTTCCCATTTTTATGATCTCTTTGGGATACAGTCCTAGAAGCGATATTGCTGGACCAAAGGGTATGTACATTTTTGTAGCCCTTTGGGCATAGTTCCAAATTGCTCTCCAGAATGGTTGAATCAGCTCACAGTTGGGAGCTTTAATTCTTAACCAGCAAAGAAAAGAACATTATTTGGTTTGGTGCTGTGAAATCTATAGTTTTAGATATATATACTTCATAATGATGATGGTGATCACCAACTTAGGAAAATCTTCCTGTGAAATTGGGGCAGTAGTAGGAGCTAAAGAGTTGTTTGGTTTTTTTTTTTTATATTTTGATTCTCTCTTATTTTTCATTCCTCATAATAATTTGAGGGAAATGGTCTAGAGCTGTGATTTCATTGGTTTAGAGAACTTCTGGTGAGGAAACATTCTCTTCTGGTAAAGAGAATTTGCTTCACACTTTAGAGGTTTAGAGTTACTTGGGAATCTTGGAGAGGTTAAGTGATTTGCCAATATCTATCAGATGAATAGGGATAGGGATTGCACCTGGGATGCCATTGGTTTAGGGATAGAGGCCTTGCAGATGAGCAAAGTCTTTCTACCAAGAGTGGCAGCTCCGTACCTTTTCTGCAGACATACCAAGTTGTATAGAACTCTGAGAAGTTGTTAGTTATTCATGGTCACATAGCTGATATGTGTTGGAAATAGGACTTAAACTTAGATTTTCCCAATTCTGAAGCCAACTTTCTGTCCACTCTTCCAAGATGTCCTTTGCCCAAGAATAAACTACTCACAATCATTCATTCATACATTAATTTATTAAGATGGTATTTTATTTTTCCAATTATGCATAAATACAATTTTAAACATTCATTTTTAATGAGATTTTGGGGTTTAAATTTATCTCCTTTTTTCCCCTCCCTCCTCCCTAAGACATATGATATGTTATATATCTTATTTATGTAACATTTTAAAATTCACACATTATTATCCTTTCTACAACCCTATGAGCTAAGTAGTGTGAGTATTAATGTTTTTCCCATTTTACAAATGAGGAAACTGAGGCTTAGAGTGTTGAATTGTTTATGGTCACACAGGTAGCATGTGGAATGGGGACTCAGGATTTTCTCCTTTGATTCCAAAGCCCAAAATTCTTTCTGCCCCACGATGCTGCTTCTTCTCACCCAATGTTCTCTTCAGAGAAAAGGGAATGTAGAAGAGAGGACTGCTTTGTGCATGGAAAGCATTTAATAAGTATTTGTTGGCTTAATTTGGAAAAGGAAACAGTGGAGAGTGTTCCACATATTGTTTTTGTTTGTTTGTTTGTTTTACCATCTGGTTGTTCCAAATCTCCCCCATGCTTTAAATAAAAATGGAAAGAAAATGAGCAAAAACATTTTTAAGTGGTGATAACATCTGGTAGATGGGCTGGTTTGGATTGTGGTCTCAACAACATTAATGAAAGGGTTGACGATTGAAACTGAATGAGTGCTTACAAGCTTTCGCCTCCAACAGACTGCTCTGGTGGATTGGCCTTGGCTGTCCTTTTCTGTTAGGATGATTTAATTTGCAGATCACATTTTAAAATGTCTTTGAAAACCAGGAATATTGTTTGACAATGTGGGAGTTTTGTTTTTGTTTTCAAAGAAGCAGAGATGAATGTTAAAAGTGTGAAAGATTCCTTTGTTTATTGCTCTGGAAGTTGAAGAACTGGCTTGTGTGAAGAGGTTGACTAAGGTGATTCATCAAGGTCTCTTCTGACTCCAAAATCCATTTTGAATTTATTGTGAAATATGGTGTAACATGTTTGTCTAAGTCTAATTTCTGCCTGACTGCTTCCCCAGCAGTTCTTATCAAATATAGAGTTTTTTCCTAAGTTATTTGTTTTTAGGTTTATCAGACATTGGGTTATTGAATTCCATTATTTCTTATTCTCTCTTGTCTAGTTTGTTCCATTGATCTGCTTCTCTATTTTTAAACCAATACCAAATGTTTTTGATGATTGATGCTTTATTTTCCAGTTTGAGGTCTGGAAATGGATTCATTTGATAGCTAGATCTTTTGAATCTCCAAATAAATTCTGTTATTATTTTATGGGGTTTTATAAAGTATCCCTTTGGTAATTTGGTATAGCATTAAAACTGAAATTAAACTTTGGTACTATTGTAATTTTTATTATATAGGCTCAGCCAATATAATAAATATAATATAAACTGAATATTCTTCCAAGTATTTAAGTTGTTCTTTATTTCTTTGAGGATTATGTTGCAATTAAATCTATATAAGAATATGACTCTTGTTACAAAGATTCTTTTCTAATTGTTTCCTTTCTAATTTTAGCTGCAATAGTTTTATTTATGCAAAAACTTTTAAATGTTATTTAATAAAATTATCTATTTTATCTTCCTTGATCTTCTCTATCCCTTGTTTAGTTATGAATTCTTTCCCTATCTGTGGATCGGATAGGTAATCTATTTCTTTGCTCCTCTATTTTGTTTATGATGTGATCTTTTATATCTGTCATATTCGTTTGGAACTATCTTGGTACAGTTATCCCATCCACATTGCAATTTTCCCTATTGCACTTTCAATATATTGTGAGTTGGTATAGGAGATTAATTGGGAATTTTTTTAAGAGTTTTACAGAAACCACAGATGACATGTAAAGACCAGCAGATGACAGAAATATTTTAGATTCTAGAAACTTAGAAATGCATAAATATGTGTATTATGTTGCATGTTATCAATGTGTTTTATTTTTTAAAACCATAAAAATTCATACATCTCTGGTATGAAGGGAGGACCAACAATTTTATGCAGATTTTCCAGATTATGGGGGTCCCATGTCCCTAATTTCCACAATGTGGGAAAATATAACTGTATCAGATATGAGATTTTTTTTGAACCTAATTTCTGTCATATTATTATACGATTTTCCCAGGAGCTTTTCTCAAATAGTACCAATTCCTATGGTCTTTGTTTTTACTGAACATTAGACTATCAAGTTCATTTGTTGTATATTAAATGTTATATTGGTCAATCTCTAATTTTTAACTAGTACCAAATTGTTTCTAGAATTACTTCTTTATGGTATAATTTGAGAGTACTGCTAGACCTTTCTTGTTTTCACTTTCCTTTTCATTATTTCCCTTGAGATTCTTGATTCTTTTTACCTCCATATAGATTTTGTAAAGTAATCTTTTGGTAGTTTGGTATGGCATTGAATAGGTAAATTAATTTGGATAGTATTGTCATTTTTATTATATTATCTCAGCCTACCCAGGAGCAATTGCTATTTCTCCAGTTACTTAAATCTACCTTCATTTCTGTAAAAAGTGGTTTATAGTTGTATTTATATAGTTCTTTGTGCACCTTGGTAGGTGTCAAGTACCTTATACATCCTGTAGTTATTTTAAAAAGAATCTCTGTCTCTTCCTATTTCTTCTTCATTTCTAACTTTTTTCATTATTTCCCTTGATAGACCTTTTATTGGCATTGTACAGAAACATGGATGATTTGTATGGATATATTTTATACCTGCAAGTTTGCTGAAGCAAGTTTTCAGTTGACTCTCCAGAGTATTTTTAAACATAGCATTGTCATATCATCTGCAAAAGTGATAATTTTGTTTAATTTTTTTTTCTTGTCTTATAGAAGTGGGTACAATGGACATCCTTTTTTACCCCTGAATTTACTGGATTGGCTTCTAGTTTATCCCTATTACATATGATTCTGCCTTTTGGTTTTAGATGTATACTATTTCTCATACTAAGGAGAGGATCCTTTATTCGTATTTTTATAGGAACCAGGAAGAGCTTACCTTTGAGATCAATGGATAGGGGAAGAATTTGTGACAAAACAAGGGCTAGAGAGGAAAATAGGAGATAAATGGGCAATTTTGATTACATAAAGTAAAATGTTCTTGCACAACCAAATCTAATATAGCTAAGATTAGAAAGGAAATAGTTAATTTGGAGCAAATTTCCCTGAGAAAGGTTTCATTTTCAAGCTATAGAAAGAATGCATTCAAAATTATAATAATAAGATCCATTCTCCGTTTGATAAATGGTTTTGGGATATAAACAGACAGTTCTCAAGGGGAGAAACCCAGGCTATCTATAATCATGTTAAAAAATACTCCAAATTACCACTAACCAGAGAAATGCAAAATAAAACAATTCTGAACTTCCATATCATACCCATCAAATTATCAAAGATGCCTCCAAAAAAGAATGAAAATGACAAATATTTGAAGGGCTTCAGAAAACAGGTAATTGTTATGTTGTTGTCACTGTAGATGGATCTAATCATTCTGGAAAACATTTAGGAATTATACACAAAACCTTATTAAATAGTACATGCCCTTTGACCCTTCAAGGAGAAAGATTTTATATATACAGAAATACGGCATCTTTTCTTGTGGTGTTAAAACAAAACAAAACCCTGAATACTAAGGGAATGCCCATCAATTGAGGAATGATTGAACAAATGTGGCTTATGGGTATGAAGGAATACTATTGTGCTATAAGGAATGAAGAAAAAGAATTTTGAAGAGATGTGGAAAGACTTTTACAAACTAATGCAGAAAGAAGGGAGCTTGACCAGAAGAAGTGTGCTATGACACCAATATTATAATGGACTAACATGCAGAATAAGAGGTAAATTTTTGGAGATGACCAATGTGAGAATATGTTTTGCTTGAGTGTTCCTATGTAATACAGTGATCCTTCCTCCCTCTCTTGAGGCAAACATGGCAGTCTGGTTAAATTCAAGGATGAAGTCAACAAATACTTTATTAAGTGTGTCTAGATAGGATTAGAGCTGCAAGTCAACCTTGGAGATGACCTAGTTTTTGGACCCGTAGTTTTCTTCAAAATTTAACTCATTACCCCTTGTTTCTGTCTCTCCAGATTCCTTTACATAGATTTATTGTCTCTTGATTCCCCTCCCTTCCTCCTCCTGCCTAGAATCTAAGCACCTTGAGGTCAAGAACTGGTTCATTTTTGTCTTTTTATGTTCTAGGTCACAGTTCCTGACATAAAGTAGCCACCTAATAAAAGATCGATGGCTGTCAAGAAGCATTTATTAAGCTCTTACTATGGGTCAGACACTGCTCAATATTAGGCATAAAAAAATGCTTACATTCTGATGGGGCAAGGGTGGGGGAGGCAATATGTAAATGATCAGACACACATCTCTTTTATATATGGAAGAGTTAGAAGGTAATTAAGGGGGTGAAGCACTGGAAGCTGGGGGGAGCAGGAAAGGCTTTTAGAAGAAGGTGGGATTTCAGCTGAATCTTGAAGGAAGACAGTGGAACTAAGGGGTGGAGGTGAAGGAGGAGAACATTCCAGGCATGGAGTGCAAAGGCATGGAGATGAGAGATGAAGTAAAGGGGTGTAGGCTTCCTGGCAGAGCTGGGGGTATTGATCAAGTGAAGTATTTTCATTTTATGGCAGAGGAAATTGAGGTCCAGAAAAGGCTTTCTCAAAGTCACACAATGGCTGAGCCAACTGTATCCCATTCATTAGACATAAGTACCAGGAAATATAAAGGTAAAAAAAAGTTTCTGAGTTTAAGACAGCTAAAGTAAAAAAAAGGGGGGGTGAGGGGGAGCATGTGAGGATATGACATGTACTGTACACAAATATGATACAAAGTGGGATATAAGATGGGGCAAAGGAAAAGCTCAGAGGAAGAAGATAGCACGTTCAGCTGGGATAATCAGGGAAGACTTCTTGCTAATCCTGGAGGAAAGAAAAGGATTTCTCAACACTTTAACAGGTGAGGCTGATTACAGAGTGTCTAACACTTATGGAAGATAGTGCTAATGCATTTCATAAATACAGAATGGTGAGAGATGGCTGGTTGAGACTGGGATGCAGTGACATAGTAGAATTGGATTGAGGAAGATAAGAGTTTGGATCTTATCCTACCTCAGATTTAACTAGCTGTGTGACCATGAACTAGTTAGTCATTTAAGTCTCCGAGCCTCAAATTTCTTACCTGTTAAATGAGGGAACTGGCTTCAGTGACTTCTAAGTTTCCGTATAGCTTTACATTTTTGGTCCTATAACCCAAGTAATCTGATTTGTCTGGAATGTTGATTGTGTGAGGTGGTATATGTAAAATAGTTTGGAAAGATGGTTGGGGCCTGACTGTAGTGGGCCCAAAATACCAGGCTAGATATCCTTTGACTTCAGTAAAATACCATAGGTCCCTTGGGTAGGGTCTTGGTATGGTTAGACCTGGTAGGTGTGAGGTGAGTGAATATTGAATTCCTATTGGATACCATGAGCAGAAGGGTTGGGGAAAGAGCTGATAGCATTGGTGAATAGATAGCAGTGGTTTCTTGGTCACTTTGCTGCGAAATAATATCTGTAAAGCGCTTAGCACAATGCCTTGCACACAGTAGTCACTACATAAATGTTAGCTATAATAATATAGTTATCCCTTCCACATCACAGGGTTAGAGGCATATCACCTCTGAAATCTGGAAAATCTGTATAAAGTTTTTTGACCCTCCTTTGGTACCAGAGAAGTCTGAATTTTTTCTTTTTCTTTTATGAGGTATTTACAGCATTAAAAGATAAAATATGTTGACATTATACAATATTATGTATATATATTTTATGCATTTCTGAGTTTCTAAATTTTTTCTGTTATCTGATGGATTTTGTGTGTTGTCTGTGGCTTCCACAAAACTCCCCCCAAATTCCCATTTAATTATTTATACCGACCCATGATATATTGAAATGGTGATGGGGAAAGTGGTGATGTGGAAGGGATGACTGTGATGATGATGATGATGATGATGGTGATGATGGTGATGATGATGATGATGGTGATGATGGTGATGATGATGATGATGATGGTGATGATGATGATGATGGTGATGATGGTGATGATGATGATGGTGATGATGATGGTGATGATGATGATGATGGTGATGATGATGATGGTGATGATGATGATGGTGATGATGATGATGGTGATGATGATGATGGTGATGATGATGATGATGATGGTGATGATGATGATGATGATGATGGTGATGATGATGATGATGATGGTGATGATGATGATGGTGATGATGATGATGGTGATGATGATGATGATGATGATGGTGATGATGATGATGATGGTGATGATGATGATGGTGATGATGATGATGATGGTGATGATGATGGTGATGATGGTGATGATGATGGTGATGATGGTGATGATGATGATAGTAATTATTATTATTATTCTATCCTCCTGTCCCATTATTTTCTGATTTCCCCTGATAGTTTGTAAGATGTGTAGCAAACATGGTGCCTACTGCATTGAGGGCTTCTGTACTTTTTAATTTTAACAAGATTTCCCCAGATCTTAACTTTTAGGCCACCTGGAGACAATAGTGTTACTCAATGGAAAGAATACTGGATGTGGAGTCATAGAACCTGGGTTCAAATCCTGGTTTGGCAACCTTGGGCAGATTACTTTTATGAGCCTCAGTCTATTCATCTGTAAAATGAGGTTGTTGGATGAGATGGTCTCTAAGGACCCTTCTAGCTCCAAATCTATGATCCTATAGGGGGACCATCATAGGCAAGATGGCTCCGCCTGATCCAGTGATGCAGAATTTGAGGTTCCTTATTTAGCCTTTGTATTTTTGGCAGAATTTTCTTGGTTGTCTGACACGTAAAACTCAAAAGTCACTAGTTTAAAGCCTATAAGCTCCACCATGATATTTAAAATATAATAAAATCCCAGTTAGTCCGAAGATAATTAGCTGTTGTATGAATTACTCTTTTGCTTCTCTGTTTATTTCCTTTTGCTGCTTCCAGTATTTTTGGGCTATTCCCTGCTGATCAGCCTTACAGTGCAAAGATACTTTAATCTTAGTGATATTATATATCCACATATATGTACAATATAAAGGATGTATAATGTGATATGATACAACATAACATAATACAATACCATGGAATAATATAACACTATATATATATATTAACTAACACAATATGAGATAACATAACACAAAGTAGCATAACATAAAGTAATATAGTATGTGTCTTATATGTTATACATATGTAACATCACTGAGATAAAAAACATGTTTGGGTGGTAGTGTATTCTATATAATCTACCATACATACATACATACACATATCTGTATGTGTATATATATATGCATATATATATACAAACATATACACTTTTTATATATATCTTGCATGTACTCTTACATATTTTTTCCCCCATTAGAAGTAAAATCCTTGAGGGATTTTGCCTTTCTCTGTCTCCCCAGTGATGAGCACAATGCCTGGAACATAATAAACTCTTAAGAGATGCTTGTTGATTTCACTTGACTTGGTCTGGGTTACCAGGATATCTTTCCAGAGCGGTGGGATAGGATAGTGAGGTGGCACAATGGATAGAGTGCTGGGCCTGGAGTCTGGAAGACTCATCTTCTTGAGTTCAAATCTGGCATCAGAAACTTACCAGCTGTGTGACCTTGGGCAAATCACTCAATCCTATTTGTCTCAGTTCCTTATTTATAAAATAGGCTAGAGAAGGAAATGGCAAAATACTCCAGTTTCTTTGCCAACAAAACCCCAAATGAGGTCACAGAGAGTTGGATTACAACTATAAAACGACTTAACAACATGATAGGAAAGGGAGGTTGGTTATTTATGTAGGGAGATCAAAGAGTAACAGAGGGATGGCCAGTGTGAATGCTACACTGGTACCCATAAAATGTCAAAAGCTCTAGAAGAAGAGCTCTTAAGGTGTTGGGTGGAGAATTTATAGGAGGGCATGCATGGAGAAGAGCTGGGCTGGAACTGAAGGTTTGCATTGAGATTCCACTCTATTGAGGGCCCGATATACAATCCCTGGGATCAGGAAACCATTCAAGTGTTGATAATGACATGTGGTAAATGTTTTATTTGTATTATAGTAGCTTTGTAGCCTATCAACACCTTCTTGACCTGTGTGATTCTTGTTCATGTCCTCCCATAGATATACTGCTGGATACCCAGGAGTACCTATCTTTATTCACATCTATACACCATGCTGGAGGCCTCCCTCATTTTTTTTTACATTTTGTGGGTATCGGTGGAACACATGCTGCCATCTGGTTGATCATTCATGTTGTGGGATTAGACACCCAGCATGTTAATGTGTAATAACAGTTCACTTTCTCATAACACTTTACACATAATAATTTTTTCTCATCCCTTCAGTTTTATTTTATGTATGTCTTTGTTTTTAAGATATGTTTCTTGTAAGTCACAGACTGTAAAATTTGTTTTCTTATCCAATCTGTTACTCTTTTGTTTTATTGGATCATTTAATCCATTCACACTTAAAGTTATGAGAATTAGGTTTATATTTTCCTCCCATCTGTCTCTAATAATATATTTTTCCAAATTATGATATTTATCGCTTTTCTGATGTAAACATAACACTATGTTCCTTCAGTTGCTTTTATCTTTTGGAAGGTAACATTATTCCCACTGGATCTCTTGCCCTCACCCCTGATCCCATTCTTTTTGTTACTTCTTTCCCTTTGGGGTTTTGTTTAATAGTTCCTTTTTCTCTTTTGCCTCTTTCTGGTTATATATTTCTGCCCTCTCCTTTTATTTTTCTCTCAACTTAGTCAAGTAGATTCTCCCTTCCTCTTCCCCCGCTCAACTAGTCCTGTTTGTTAGTTTTTTTAATTTCATTTTTTGGTGTTCCTTTCCAAAAAGGATTTTTTTTCACTCTTCTTTTTATTCATTTCCTTTCTATCTCCTCTAGACCCTCATTCTCTGATTCATGATCCCATGGCATGTGACTCTTCATGACTCCATTTGGGGTTTTCTTTGGCAAAGATATGGGAGTGGTTTGTCATTTCCTTCTCCAGCTCATTCTACAGATGAGGAAACTGAGGCAAACAGGATTAAGTGACTTGCCCAGGGTACACAGCTAATAAGTGTCTGTGGCTAGATTTGAACTCAGGAAGGTGAGTTTTCCAGCCTCTGGGCCAAGCTTTCTATCCACTGCATCACCTAAGTGCCTTCCAGTTGTCTAATTTCTCTCTTCTCTGTATTCCTTCTCATGCAATCAAAATTTCCAAGATGTTCATTCTAGGTTTTCCTCTCAATAGTTTCTGCAACTGTCTATAGAATTTGCCCCAAAGATTCCCCTTTTCCATTGTTCCTCTCTCCTAGAACAATGCCAAATTCCTGCAGGTGACAGAGAGGACACTGTACTATCATAGTACCACCCCATCATGTCCCTGATCACGTAGCCAATGATCTAAACTTTCCCCCTGGTTACCATTTCTCCCTGTTTGTCTCAAAATTTCCCACTGAAGCCATGTTCTTCTGCTCCCCTAGGTATCAGATTTTCCCAAGAGTTCCAATTCCCTGCTATCCTGAGGTAGGACAAGTGGACTTTTGAGGCACTAAATTCTCCAAATCACACTCAGCACAAGGGCCCCATCTCCCTTCACAGAACTTCTCACTTCATTTATAAGAGTCTGTGTCGATGCAACCCTGTCCTATCACCAAAGCAAGGTCTTCTTCCTTTCTCCCTCTTTTTCCATCCTCCCCTCCTCCTCACCTACTCTTCAGTGGGTTTTTCCCTAAGACCACAGGGGTCACCTTCTCCTCATTGTTAGGTCTTGATTTGACTCCTGCGCATCACCTGTTTCTCTCTATCCCTTCATGCATGTTACCATACTACAAAAAACACTGATTCACCTGAAGGCAGGGTGTTCGGTCCATAACACCTAGGCCCATTGCTTCACTCTTATTGCCACCTGACTTCCATCTTCACTCTTGCCTCCTCTTGCCTATTTACAAATATCTCTTTGCTGTCACTTTATTGCTGCCGATGGCCTTGGTTGCTGCCTCTGTTCACTCCTCCTACATTTCTGTTTTTTTTGGTGGGGAGGCTTCAAGAAAAAAATAATTGCTTTAAGTCTAGTTTCCCTTTGGAAAATATTTCAAATGTTTCTTTATTATTGAACATCCATCTTTTATCATTTATGGTTAAGCTCAGATTTGCAAGGAAGGTCGTATTGCTTTTGGAAATACGTTACTCCATTCCCTCCTTTGTTTTCTGGTGGATGTAGAATAATAACTTTGTGTTATCTGAATTTCTTTGCTTTTGTATTTTAAGGTCTTTCTCCAGATCACTTGCAAAATTTGTTTTGGAATTGAATTGTTAAATTTGACCTCTATATGTCTTAGCGCTTCCAAACATGTATTTTCTTTTCCTGAAGGCATTCTGTGAATTCTTTCAACTGTTATTTCATTTTCTCTTGTATTATTTCTTACATTATATTGTTAAGGTTTTTGTCCTGTCATGTTCTTCTGGGAGACCTATCATGCTTGTTTTCTATCTTTGATAACTGTATCTTGCTTGCATAGTGAGCATATTTTCTTTTAATGGTTTTTTCCCCTTCTTTTCATGTAGATTGCTCATCATTTCTCTGTATTTGCATTCTCATTTCATTGTTCACTTTTTTTGTTTTGAGACTGGTCATGGCACATGATAATTTTTCTCTTCTGTCCATTATTTTTGCTGTATAGGCCATAAATTTGGCTCTCAAAATTCTCATTTCCCTTTTGAACCACTCAGGAACAGTGACTTATAGTTCTATGTTCTCAAATTCCATAGGGTCTTCTGTTTCATTAAGAGTTGAATCATTTTCCTTTGTTTTGTGGTATTTGTTCATAGATGTCTGAACTCATTTATTAGATTTGGAGACAATATTTCTTTCTGCTTTTAATGATTTCCTGTGGTTTATTTGCTTTTGGTCAAAGTCTTTGTGTTTTCTTCCTGAGATCTTTGATAATTTCAATATTTTTTCCCTTATTTCCCTATTACTTTCTTTAGTCTCTGACTTGCTCCTCCTCTGATGATCTCTTTGGGGCTGAATCTCAAAGCATCCTAGCTTCCTTCTATGCTGGACAATTCACAGTATGCCAGCTCTGAGTTACTTTTGTGTGGATGCTATGCACTTCCCCTCAGGCTTAGTAGAGTACTACACAGCCACCACTCCCACTGTGTCCCTGTCCCTACCTCAAGTCCCATTCCCTCTGTTCCTCAGTTCTCAGGGTAGGAGTTCTCTGGAAGTTCAGAGAGGCTGAATTGGTGCCATGAGCTTGATTTCTAATGCTTTGGATTTAGGGGTTGGTGGGATGTGGTGCTAAGCTCTATTTTAAGCCCCAAACACGTATCCTGCTCTTTTCCCTCTGTTCCTGTCTCTCCTGCAGAGATCTTTTGCAGCACAGATTGCTATTGGCCACAACTCATGCTGGGTAGCCCCAGTGAGATTCCATAATCTGGAGTTCTCTAGTGGTGTTAGGTTTCTGTCCTGACTCAAGCAGACTTCCACAGCCTGGAACTGGGATGTCCACAGCTCTAGAAAGAGGGAAGGAAGACCTGATGGGTGGTGGGGTTTTGTTTGGACTTGGTATGGAGCTGCTAGTGCAGCCTTGCTAGCTGCTGGTAGCTTGGGATGAGGCAGAGATGCACTGAGTGAGCTCAGGGTCGAAGTCATTTCATGGGTTGGTTGGTTTGTTTTTTTAACCTTCTTTTGCATTCCAAGAGTCCTAAATCATGGAGACAACTGAAGTTTCTTTATCTTTGGCACATAATTACTCTTTTGGAGAGGTCTGAGAGGTTGAGGAGAAAATGTCTAATCCTCCATCTTGTATATCTTGTGACTGGAAAGTCTTACATCCAGATAGTTCTCATCTTATGTAAGTAGACCATTCCTCAGATCTCTATCAAACTGATTTTTACATAACGTGAACTGGCCCTGGGATATGAGAAAGGAAAGGAGGGGGCTGTTACATGGTTCAAGTACATGAGGAAACCAGGGACAGAGAAGGAAGAGCAGGAACACTGGGCTGGGTCAGCCCCTTAAGGGTCTGACCAGAACCAAGAGGATAATATGCCAGAGAATAGACATGGGAGCTGGACATGGACACAGGCAGGAGGGGATGGGTGACATGCGGGGGCTGGGGGACAGACCTTTGGTATAACACAGGTGGAAGAAAGACATATTGACTGGGCAGAGGGGATATGGGAGGGTAGGAGGGATGGAGCAAAGTTTTCCTCTCTAGTAGAATGTCTCAAGTCAAGGTGATCCTGCTGCTTAGGCAGCTGCCCCTCCACAATTCCAAAGGTCTGTTCTTCTGTTTGTACTTGAAGGGATTTTTTTTTTTTTTGATGGAAGATTGAGTGGGGAGCTGTGGAGTGCTGAGCTACAGGGCAGTTGTGGAGTGAGAGAGAGCAAAGTACTGCAAAGTTAACATAGGTGAGTTTTTGGAATGAGGATTTTTTTTTCAGAATTCTTTATGAATTTGTGTAATGCATATTTACATAAAGTGAGAACCATCAATAGTACTTTAAATATTGCAAAGCACTTTTCCTTATAGCAACTCAGAGAGTTAGATTATGTTATTATAGCCCTCATTTTACATGGAAATCTGACTGGTCAAGTGATTTACTGAAAACCTCACAGAGAGTAAATACAAGAACTAGGATTTAGATGAATATTTATTGCTATCTTATTTTTTACACCATTTTAATGGTAATTGTAAGAGTAGAAGATCTTCACCATCTATTAATGGGCCTGCCCATTAAGGGAAGCTTGATTAGGGGAGGTTCACACCTTTTGTTAATTTCTAATGAGGCACTGGTTCTCAAGGGTTGTGATGTCCTCTGGCTCTGAAAAGTGTATATATACTCAGAAGTAAGGTTTTACTTTGGGGTTTAGTTTTTGAAAGGTAGGTTATATGCCAGATGAGACTCTGGGAAGCCACTAAGAAGCCCCCCAGCTTTGAAAACCCAGATGTTGATGCTTTTCTCTTTGGTAACTGTGTATGTAATGGTCAGACAGTTGGATCTATCTGTTGATCTGTGATGCATGTATTGCTTATGGTCAGACAGTTGGAAGCCTTGTTTGTTGATCTTTGTTTCTCTGTTTGTATTATCTCTGAAGTTCAGGTTTTTTCCTTGAACTAAGTAATGATATATGTGCTTCATTAAGTAATTGTTGACCCCTTGAAAGTTGCTTTCCTTGTAGAAAAGCAGATCTAAGAACCTGAATAGTCGACTCTCCTGTGTATGTCAGGGTCTTTGCTATTACCATCATCTCCATTTCTTAATAGTTACTCTTATTTCCTTCTCCCAGAGAGCCATTCTTTATAATAAAGCATAAAAAAGGGAATCTGGGGCAGACAACAGATCAACAATGCTAACCAATCCATCAGCCAAGCCTAACATTCTGTGTGGTGTATTCCACTCCCAGCATTCTCCATTTCTGCAAAGAAGGGAGGAAAGTACATTCCCATTTCTCTTCTTTAGGACCAAGCTTGATCATTATTTTACAACATTTCATTTCAATTGCTTTATTGCTCCTATTCTTTCAGTTTATGTTGTGGTGGTCCTATGTGGATAGCTCAGTGGCACGGTGGATGGTGCACAGGGTACAGTCAGGAAGACTCATCTTCCTGAGTAAATCTTACCTCAGACACTTGCTAGTTGTGTGACCCTGGGCAAGTCACTTAACCCTGTGCGTCTCAGTTTACTCATTCGGAAAATGATCTGGAGAGAGAAATGGCAAACCACTCCAGTATCTTTGTCAAGAATGTGATCATGAAGACTCAGACATACCCAAACAACAACAAAGTCATGTATGTTGTTTTCTTGGTTCTGTTTACTTCAGTCTGTAATAGCTCATATTAATCTTCCCATGCTTCTCTGTATTCAGTTAGTCAGTCAACGAACATTTATTAAGGCCCTACTCTGTGCCAGGTACTGTGCTAAGTGCTGCTGATACAAAGAAAGGCAAAAGACAGACCCTGCCCTCAGGGAGCTCACAATTTAATTGGGGAGACAACATGCAAGTAACTACATACAAAAAAGCTATATACAGAATACATTTATCCCTTTTATAGGAAATTATCAACAGAAGACTGCTTTTGTCTTTCTTTGTGTTCCAGACTGTTTGCTGACTGCTTAATTGCAGTTTTTGGCATAATCCTTTCCTGAGAATCCACTCTAGATCTTGTTTACTCTGCAGTCTGGAGAAGTTTCTAGGGCAGGGATTCTTAATCTTTTTTGTGTGTGTGCCATGGACCCTCTTGGCAGTCCAGTGAAACCTATGTACCTTCTTCTCAATATATTTTAAATGGATAAAATAAAATACATAGGATTACAAAGAAAACCATTGTTATTAAAATATACATTTACAAAAAAAGTTTATGGACCCCAGGTTAAAAACCCTTGACCTAGAGGGTAAGTCAGACATCCAGAAAATTCCCTACTTGGAAGACTGTAATGGACCACAAGTCTGTGGATACATTTTGAACAGAACCCCTGAGCGGTGGTTAAAAAATAACAACCTCCAATGTCACCTGCAATTGCTCTTTCCCTCTGACTCTCAAGCTCTCTGTGCTAGAGTTTTCAGAGTTTTAGCGGACCCCAGAGAAGTAGAGAAAATATGCTTTTGTTTGTGATCTTGTCTCCTGATGAAGTGAAACCCCAAAGGTTTTCCCTTTGTACTGGTGGAAACACCTGCTAGATCTCTCTCCTTGGCCTGGCTCAGAGCAAGTCCTTGAAAGCAGTTTTGGTGGAGGTCCCCTGAAGTTCCGTGACCAGCCCTGACAGAAATGGAACAATAATGCATTCAGGCGCCAACTCTTCAAGTCAGCAGTGAAATATTTGGCTCTCCTTCTTGCTGAGCCTGGCTGTCTGAAAGAACACTGTGTGAGGGAGTATATTGTTTCAGGATAATCCATTTTTGAAGTGAAATGCTTATAGGAAGCCATCAAGATGAACCCAATATTTAGGCTATAAAGGTCACCCAGGGGTGGTTTAAATAAAAGTATTTGTTTGGCGTTGAGTGGAAGAGTACAAATCCTAAATTAGAAGAGGTATAAAAATGCTCTTTTTAGGTAGAATTTGGAAAAGAGATGAATACAGTATCCTTGGTAGGATTTTTTAAAAGATGGTGGGTGACAGCTCGAATCTATTTTTATTAAAGAAACGAGCAAAAAAAAAAAAAAAAAAACCACCAATGCCCCAAAACCTATAGTAGTGTAGTGGACCTGGTTCTGCAGATATTCCTTCCTTCCCTGTGTTGATAATTGGTAAGGTAGGAGAGAACTGACAGTGGGGAAAAAGAATCCTTAGGCTGATCTTCTGGTGCGAAAGCTTCAGGGAATGTGAAGAAATTGACTATTACCTCTGTGCTCTGGATTCTCACCTCCTGGAATATGATTTAACTCCATGTCTTGGTGAGCTTCTGTTCAATGTTGTCAGATTGCTTTTGTGTATTCAGATGTGTGAAATGGAAATTGTACAATATCTTAATTACACATTACAAATAATATTCTCTTAAAGCTGTCAAATGGTTGGGAGTAGGAGGTGTGGGAGAAAAAGGACTATTAAAACAGCCCCAGTTGTTACTATAGTTAGTGGCTTATTATTGTTACCCTAACCTTTTAAAGAGCTTTCATCAAGTTGTCATTATAAAAAAAAAAATCTCCTTTAGTGAAAATCATATTTATGGATGCACAAAGTAATTTCTTTTACTTTTGTTTTAGAAAGGGACGGTGATGATGATGGGATTACCTTTCTGGTCATGTTAATTAGCATTTATTTTATTTTATTATTTAAAATTTACTTATTTTTACTTTTCAACATTTACTTTATAAAATTTGAGTTCCAATTTTTTTCTCTCCTTCCACTCCACTTCCCCAAGATGATGTGAAATCCGTTATAGGCTATACATGTAAAATCTTATTGAACATATTTCTACATTAGTAGAATAAAACAGAACAAAAGGGAAAAACCACAAGAAAGAAAATAAAAGAGGAAATAGTATGCTTTGATCTGCATTCAGACGCCAAAGTTCTTTCTCTGGATGTGGATAACATTAATTAGCATTTAGTTAATTAAGTGGTTTGTTAGCATTAAGTGCCTATTTTGTGGCGGGCATTTCACTAAGTACTTGGGGACACAAAGTAAGGCAAAAAATGGTACCTGTCCGCTAGGAGTTCTGAATCTAATGGGAGAGAAAACATGCAAAGAAGAGATATATGGGATAAATCATTGCATTCTATGTAGTCCACTTAAGAGGCTTCACAAAAGAAGTGTTAGGACAATGGAAGGTTAGGACAGTAGAAGAATTGGCCCTATCCTTGGCTTCTGACTACTGGATGACTGTAAGAGAGACACGTACCTTATCTGCACCTTAGTTTTTCCAACAGCAGAGAGACAAATGACTGTTGTCCTTTCTGCTGGAAGAGGACCAGAATGACATCACCGTCAGGGTTAAGACACATTGTGTCTGACTGTGACTGATCAGACCAATATGAGCATGGAAGGCTCTATCATAGGTTGGGCACAAATAGTGCATATGAACATTTGGAGTGGAGATGTCTCTAAATTTGTACATCTCACATTTCTTTTGAGCTACTGCAAATACTGTGGAAGTACAAGAATAACTGATTAGAGCCTGGTCACTCTGGGCTTCATCCACAAAACAAAAGGGTTGAACTAGGTGATCCTGCCTTTGTTGCCATCTCTGGGCTTCAGTTTCCTTATCTGTAGAATAAAGGAGTGAGACTGAATAACCTTTGAGCTCCCTTTTAGCTCCGAATTTATGATGCTATGATTCCTAAGGTCTCTCAGCCCCAAATTTTATGATCTACTGTGCCTACTTCCAGAGGGTTAGTCTCTTCATTGGAAACATTATCTTCTAAGGCCAGATGTGGTATGAGCTGAGAAGGACAATCTTAGCTATTAGTTGGTAGACTTTGAATGATCTTGCAGATTTCCCTCCTTTTCACCCTAACTATTTGATTTTGGTCAGGTCCCTCTAATGTTTTGTTTTCTCAAAGATCCTTTGAGGCTAGTAATACTTGATTTCTGTCCTTTAATCTTTGAGATAATATTTGTAAAGGGCTTAGCATAATGCCTGGCACATAGTAGGCACTTAGTAAATGTTAATTCTCTCCCTTTCTTTTCCATATCTTTCTTTTTTCTTTTCTTTTATTTAAAAAAAATATTTCCTTGCTTTGCTCTGTTCTGCCTTCTTCTGTTGGTCTGCTTCCACGGCATACCTTGGCATCATGTGACTGGGTTTTTCTAATCGTAGTTGCATTCAATCACTGGGTGGATAACTATTATTCCATGTAATTCTCTTCCTCCTTCCTTTATTGGTCACCTGATCATCATGTAAATTTAGTCACAAGAGGGAGTGGATGAAAATGTGATTACCACTAATAATAATAGGTCAAATGTATAGTGCTTTAAGATTTATTAAATACTTTAGATCTATTACCTTACATGACCTTCAGAGTAATCCTCTGGGGTAGGTAGGTGGCATAAATATCATCCCTGAACAATTGTGGAACAGAGTTTTGGGTCAAGGGCTCGTAGCTAAGCAGTGGCAGGTAGATGGACTTGAGTCCATCATTATATTTTTCTAAATGTTTTATGTTTTTTGTTAGTTTTTGTCTCAGCCATGTCTTATTCTTCACAACCCCATTTGGGGTTTTCTTGCAAAGATACTGGAGTGATCTGCCATTTCTTTCTCCAGGTCATTTTACAGATGAGGAAACTGAGTCAGTTCACCCATTTCTCAATTGACCAATACCCATATCATTTCCAGTTTTATTTGCCAACACAAAATGACTGCTGTGAATATTTGTTGTCTTTGTCCTCCATCCTGTCTGACTCTCTGACCCTATTTAGGGTTTTCTTGGCAAAGATACTAGAGTGGTTTGCCATTTCCTTCTCCAGCTCATTTAACAGATGAGGGAACAGAAGCAAACAGGGTTAAGTGACTTGCCCAGATCACCAGGTAGTAAGTGTCTGAGGTGGGATTGAACTTGGGTCTTCTTGACTCCAGACCCAGTAGTCCATGCACTGTGCCACCTAACTGCCCTTTGTTAGTGTATACAGCAGTAGACTTTTTGATTTCAACTTCAGCATTTTCTACTATACCATAATCTCAATAAATTTAATCACTACTCTGTAGAACAACCCCAAATACTCAGTGTTATCGTTATTCAGTCATTTCAGTTGTGGCTGATTCTTTGTGACCCCACTTGGAATTTTCTTGGAAAACGATATTGGAGTGGTTTGTCATTTTTTTCCTCCAACTCATTTTGCAAAGACTGAGGCAAATGGGGTTAAGTGATTTGCCCACAGCCACACAGATGTGTGTGAGGTTAGATCTGGATTCAGGGAGATGAGGCTTCCTGTCTCCAGGTCTAGCGCTCTATCCACTGTGATGCCTAGCTGCCCACTCATGGGTTGGGCAGGTCCGTAGGACATGAATTTTCTAATAATCAAGACAACTGACTATGACTATTTGCATAAGTCTTTGGACAATATTATGGAACTACTTAGCTGAAGGAGAAGCTACTTAGATAGACTGGTGTGATTTTCCTTGTACCCATGTGCCTGATGTGAAATACCCTGTTTGCAGCTGCACACCCTTTTGAGGCTGCTTCTTTTGCACATGCAAAAAATAATGGAACTGACCTCCCTCACTCAGGTTACTGAGTCCAACTCCCCCCACGATGGCAGGCTGCATAGCAATTATTCTGACTCTCAGCCATCCAACCTGGCAGTTTTGTTTTGATGAAGATGTGTGGCTCTGCACAACAAATGTCTAACTGAGCAAGGAAGCTGTTTAGCACGTCCCTCAGGAAGTTGTGAGTATCCTCTCTGCTGCAGCTGCCCCTTACTCTCTTTGCTTTATTTAGGATAATAAAACCGGTTAGTGGAATGAAGCTTAGCAAGTATTTTCTCTGAAGAATTTCAATGATACAATTTAAGCTTCTTTTATAAGAAGGCCTTTTGTTTCCACACAGCAGATATATCTAACCAAATAAGCCTTTCCATGCCCCCAGGCAATGAGAACTGTTCCTGAGAACAGTTAAGCAAAACCACCCAACAGAGATCACAATTGGTAGTACACACTACTTTTCCCTTTTGTACTTCACTGTTTGTTAGCAGAAAGGAGAGAGAGATGCTTTGGCTTCAACAATTCAACATCAGAATCACCCATTGCATTTAACTTGGGTTTTGTTACTTTTTAGTGGTGTCTGGGTTTGCACCAATCTTTGTGGCTGTTTTTCTTTTGTCCTCTTTCTTCTCCCTAGCTTGTTTCCTACGAGTCTTCCCATTCTTCACATTAATCAGTAGACATAAAGAACATTCCTTTGTCAGTTTGTTCGTCTATCTTGCAATTGCTGGACACACAATTTGTTTCCAGCTTTTTGTTGTTGTAGGTAATACTTCTTTGTATAATTTTGCACATATGGGTCCTTTCCTGCCATCAGTCACCTCTTTGGGTGGGATCTCATCCCAGGAATAGAATTTCTGGGTCAAAGATTATGAACAATTTAGTAACTTTTCTTCTTGCGTATCAACAAAGATTTTCAAGTCAAACAATTTGAGTAAATGCTGCTTGCATAATTCCATAATGTTTCAAATCATTTGACCTTATACTACCATCTAATTAAAAAAGAGGAGAGGAAAATTCCAGGGGTGTAGCTGAGGAAAGAACCCCAAGATGTTAAGAGGAGAAGGTACACTGTTGCGTCTCTTAATCATATTATGGTTTTGCAGTTTTATGCCTTCATGTAGTCCCAGCATGACACAGGTATTGTATTCCTATCACGTACATTTCTTGTGCCATGTGAGTTGTCTGAAACCTCCTTTCTCAGTATCTTGGCCATTCTTCAGTAAGGATGAGTGACTGAAATGTGGGCACGACTGGAGGTTTGAAACCACCTCTGAAGTGATAAGCAGTTTTTCCTTTGGTATTCTTCTGGCTCGCTCCCAAACCTTTTCCCATTTGGAGGAAGGTCAGATGAGTGCCATTTTGAGAGCCCTCACCATAGTCAAAAGTTTGGTGATAAAAACCACAGCAAAATAAGATTATTTTCAGATTCCATAACTTAGAAGAAGGGATCTTTGTTCTAAAGAAACTTGAGTCCAAAATAATGAAAAAAATGGAGCAATGAACATAGACAAGGGACAAACCTTTTTTTTTTAAAGTTGTCATTCTGTTTACTTAGCTGTTCTTTTGCTTTCTCTCTTCCATTTTCGTCATACCAAGTTCTTTTCTCCATTTCTTTACTACAAGTAAAATCATCCAACCTTATTTTGGGAGAACCAAAGGAGAGGGGGGGAGGGAGAGAGAGAGAAGGAAGACAGGAGAGAGAGAGAGAGAGAGAGAGAGAGAGAGAGAGAGAGAGAGAGAGAGAGAGAGAGAGAGAGAGAGAGAGAGAGAGAGAATAAAAAAAGTTAGGAATACACAAAGAAGAGAAAGAGAGAAGTAAGAAATAAGGGGAATTTGGGGCATTTTTAATCAGGTTTGCAGAGGCAATTGAACAGGGGTGGGGAACCTGCAACCTTGAAGTCACATGTGGCCCTCTAGGTCCTCAAGTGTGGCCTTCTAGGTTATCAAGTATGGCCCTTTGACTGAATCCAAACTTTACAACACAAATACGAAGCAGGTGTACTTGAGCTGTGTCTTGTCTTTTCCTGCATGTGCCCTGGTACCCAAGCTACCCACTCCATCTTCTGACTCCACGCATTTCCCGTGGCTGCTCCCGATGCTTGGGATTCTCTCCATCTCCATCTCCATCTCTTGCCTTTCTTCAAGGACCCCCTAAATCCTACTTTCTACAAGAAGTCTTTCCTGGTCCCCTTAATGCTAATGTCTTCTCACTATGATTCTCTCCAATTTTTTTTGGAAATTATTTATCCAATATTGTATTATCCAATTTGTTTATATTTTGCTTGTACACAATTGTTTTCTTGTCCAACATTAAACTGAGATCTTTGAGAGCAGGGGCTGGGTGTTTTTTTTTAAACTCTCTTTGTATTTTCAGGGCTTAGCACTAGTACCTAGCACATAGTAGGCCTTATCAAATGCTTATAACTTGCCTTGACTTTACAAAGAGACAAAATACTTTTTGAGGGTGGGAGAGATATTAGGGTGTCTCTGGGTATATCGCATACATCTTCTTTCTCTCTTTTCTCTCTCTGTCTCTGTCTGTCTCTGTCTCTGTCTCTGTCTCTCTCTATGTATGAATACACCTTCCAAAATTAGCATTTAGTTGCACTGATCACCAACTTCATGAAGATTAGCCACCAGATGATGACTTTTTCCTAGCAAATGAAGACCATTTGCTAAGGTGTAGATAGGTTGTCTATATTGGTGGAAGAATTTACCTGTGTAGATGAAGTCATGCATCCTTAAGGTATTGAAATAAGAAGAATCAATAAATCTCCCAGAAGGGAAGGGAGGCTGGTTTAAAAATTATTGATGTTGCATGGGTTGGTAAATTGTTATTTGTAAACCAGAGATCTAGGCATATTGAGATTCATCCAAAGGCATATCTTCAGCTTGGCTGATAAATTTTATGTAGTTATTGTGCCTACTTGTAAGATTCTCTCTAGAGTTTTCAAAATCTTACCTTAAAACAGCATTAAGTAAATGACAAACCACATCCAGTACCTTCAGCCTCATTTTCCCTATCCTACTACCGGAGCAAACAGTTTTTCTGCATTTTTAGCAATGCTGAAGTGAAGCCTGGGAAGTTTTCAGCTGTGACTCTCCAAATTCCAGGGAAGTGGGCTATTTTTAGTTCTGTGTTATGCACTTAAAGTCTGTGAGCAAAATGGTTATTAAGGGAGCACAGGTCGGGGCTGGAAGGAGTGAGAGATAGCTGTGTCTTCAGTGGGAATCTACTCTTATCAGTTCATGGCAGTCAATGATCTGGGGAAAGGACAGATTCCAAGCCAAAGATGACCCTCAGGGCAGGGGAAACAGTGCTGTTGGGACTTTGACACCCATGTGTGCATTCCAGCTGCAGTGGATCATTGCTGTTTTTTCCAGATTTCATTAGCCATGTGGCTGAATTTGTTTCTTCATCTCTTGGGGTTCATATGCTATTTCTCAGCAGAGTAAATGTAAATCCCTTTTGAAAAATTCATAGGACCATAGGATCCTAGATTCAGAATGGAAAAGCTCAGATTAGAAAACAGATTTAGAGAGATAGAATGATTTGCCCAGGGTCACACAGCTAGTTAGAGGCAGAGGTGCAATTTGAACCCAGGTCAGTTGAATTCAGTTCAATTCAACAAGGAAGTTTATGAAGTATATGCTAGGTCTTGTGCTAGTGAGGCACTGAGGATACCAAAACAGAAACCAAATGGTCACTGCCATTTTGCTGATGTGGAGAGATACATATATAGACAAGCCAAAAATTTGGTAGAGGTATCAATAAATCTGGAAAATCAGGAAAGATCTCTGGTTAAAGGTAGCTAAAAATTAGTGTGAGAAAAAGAGTTGAAAGAGGTGAAAGCAAGAATTTGTCTCTAATCAGTAACAAAATATTGTTATACATTGTGTAGTGATCAACCATGACAGACTTAGCCCTTTTTAGCAATATAATGATCCAAGACAATTCCAAAAGACTCAGGATGGAAAACACTGTCAGAAAGAACTGATGGAGTCTGAATGCAGATAGAAGCATACTACTCTTACTCTGTGTGTGTGTGTGTGTGTGTGTGTGTGTGTCCCTTTATTCTGTTTCTTCTTTCACAGTATGACTAATGTGGAAATGAGGACAGCTAAAGCACCAGTGCAGGAGTCAGGAGGACCTGAGTTCAAATGTCACTTCAGACACTTGACACTCACTAGCTGTGTGACCTTGGGCAAGTCACTTAACCCCAATTGCCTCATCCTGGGTCATCTCCAGTCATTCTGATAAATATCTAGTCACTGGATTCAGATGATTCTGGAGGAGAAGTGAGGCTGGTGACCTGTACAAACCTCCCTCACTCAAAACAAAGTCAAGAGCAAGTCATGTCATCATTTCTCTGATGGCATGGTCTTCTTCGGCAATGAAGGACAAACACACACAGTGTAGAAATATGTTTTATATTATTGCACATGTATAATCTACTTTGGGGAGGGGACAATGGAAGGAGAGAGGTAGAAAAATTTGGAACTCAAAATCCTTCACAAAATGAATATTGAAAAATGATCTTTATGTGTAATAGAAAAAATAAAATACCGTTAAATATAGTTATATAGATTCGTGATTTATAATGTTATAGATGAATTTCTGCATTTTTTTTAAACCAAATGCAATACATATGTGGTGCTGATGCTGCTAAATTAAAGCAGTCTGTTGTAAGTTTCTAGTGACAACTTTTGATTGAAGGAATCTTCTCTTTCTGTACCCAGCACCTGACATACCTTTGTTTTCCATTGGCAGTAACTGAGAGAATGAGAAAAACTGCCAAAGGCAGAAAGGAGTGAATTTATATAGATACTGGCTTTTTTTCCATTTCCTGATAAGCATCAAACCTCTGAGCCCAGAAAAGGGGGAAGCCAGTGGACAAAAAATAGTCAGTGTGGTTTGGGGGATCTTACCAATTGGTGAATCCTATTGATCTACATAGAGGATTCAAAAAGTCTGTCAACTGAATGATTTCTGATTTTTAGAGCATAATTAGAAATTGTGTCTTTATCAGTTTTGATATCACAACAAAGATTTTTAATGAAGAATTTTGCAGGAAAACTAAACTATTGTCTTTATAGAAGTCCAGAAACAAATGTGAGAGAAGGGGAAATGGCTTGATAAACACAGTACTTCTATTTTAGTATTTTTTGTAGCCTCTTGCATGAGCATGGGGATGAAGATATATGTATGAAACCATACAAAAATTAACTGTAGGGTATCCACAAATCAATACACATGCCTTCCATATTTTCATCCATGTCATCAAAAAAATGTTAAATGTGGCAGGGCTAAAGACAGAGTTCTATAGCAAGCCACTAGAAACTTTCATCCAGGTTGACATTGATAGAGTGACAGAAAGCCTTTTTAAAGAATGGTTCTTGAATTTAATGGGTCAGCTAGGTGTCACAGTAGATAGAGTGACAGGCCTGGAGTCAGGAAGACCATCTTCCTAAATTCACATCTGTCAGTCACTAGTTGTGTGACCCGAGCAAGCCACTTAACCCCTATTTGCCTCAGTTCCTCATCTGTAAAATGGGAACACACTGGAGAAAGAAATGGCAAACCACTATAGATCTTGGCCAGGAAGAGTTGGTTATCACTAAGTGATTGAACAACATATGCCCTGAACTATACCAAGTGCTTTACAAGTATCTCATTTGATCCTAATAACACCCGCAGGAGGAAAAGGCTATTATTATTCCCATAGTTGGGGAAACCAAGTCAGACAGAAATTAAGTGAATAATTGTGTTGATTTGAACTCAGGTCTTTTTGACTCTAGGTGCAGAGCTCTTACCACTGTTTCACATAGCTACCTCTATATAGAAATAGCTTACCCAGTCACCAAAAAGTTAGCCTGGATCTGTATGTCTCTGCATACTTGTGTGTGACGGGGTGTGTGATCATGCACAAGTATTTCCAACTCTAGGACCAGTTCATCCTTAACAGCTAGGAAGGAGCCACAGCTAAAGGGCAGAGGTCAAAGTGTCTTTGTAGATTAGCTGTAGATAATTAAAGTAGATTAGATGACCTTTTGGAGGCATGCTTTCCCAAGCTCACTGTCCTGACATGTTACTGTGTGAAAGCCATTTTTTCTGGGGGAAACAAACCCACATTCTTGATGCCGACAGGTCCACAGCTGAAGTGGTTTGGCTTGCATTAGGAGTTCCTCTCAAGTATCACACAAACAAATCTGTCTCCTATTCCAGTGCCCAAATAGAATCTCTTACATGCTCATGGAGGTTTCATACTTTTTACTAAGACCTAAATGCAAATTCAAATAAGACTTTTAAGAGAAGTAGACAGAACTGAGCCTAGAGGATGGGGTTTATTGGTACTTTTTTTGTGTGTGTATTTTTACTTCTGTTACTGTTATTAGGTAAAACAAAGAAAATGAAAAATGTGTTTTAGGTAAAAAAGGCAAAGAGAGGGCACAGTGGATACAGTCTTAGACTTGGAATCAAGAAGAAATTAATTCAATTTTGACCTTGAACTACTTTCTAGGTGTGTGATCCTGAGCAATCCACTGGACTTCTCTTTGCCTCAGTTTCTCCATATGTAAAATGGGGCCAATAATAGCACCTACCTCCCAGGGTTGTTGTGAAGATCAATTAAGATAATATTTCTAAAATGCTTAGCAGAATGCCTGGCACATAAGAGGTGCTTAATAATTTCTTACTTAAAAGTATAGATGATAAGATAGATTGAGGATAGATGGTAGGTAGTTAGATGTTCAGTTATCAGTCATGTCCGACTCTTCATGACCCTGTGGACCATATCAGGCCAATACTGATGAGATTTTGTTAGCAAAGATACTGGAATGGTTTGCCATTTCCTTTTCCAGTGGATTAAGGCAAACACAGGTTAAATGACTCAGTCAGGGTCACATAGTAAGTACCTGAAATCACATTTGAACTCAGATCTTCCTGACTCCAGGCCCAGTGTTCTTTCCAGTGATCCACCGAGCTGCTTCTGAAAAGATCGAAAGACAGATTATGAAAAAGAAAGGAAGGAAGGATGAAAGAAAGAAGGAAAGAAAAGAAAGGAAAGAAAGCAAGCATTGATAGCAAGATAGTAGTAGTTAGAAAAGTGGAACTTTAACTGCCTAAGAAGCAACTTAAGTTGGGGAAATGTGAGGGGTTTGGGGTTAGAAAATGAAGCTTAAACATGACTTTAAAGGGAAAGTTGATTTCACAAATGTCATCTTCAGTTTTTAGATTCCTTCAGTTTTCTCATGTATAAATGCATTCTGAAAGCACAGTCAGCATCCTGTTCTATCTTACCAGCAGGTTTGTTTCCTACTGTGGAATGGGGAACACGTACATGTTAATAAAATCATATCTGCAGGGAGGTTTTGGGGTATAGCCTTCTCCAGAATGAGATGAGGTTTCTGCAGATAATATGGCTCAGTTTGCCTGAAAGATGTACAATTAACTTTCTGAATCCAGCCTCGATGATTCTACAGATCAATAATTACCATATTTATGGCATCAGGAGTCAGCTCTGATGACTCAGAAAAATAACCCTAAATGGCACTTAACAGTGTGGAAGAAGGCTGGCTCCTTTCTTGGACCATCCTAGTTAGAAGAAAATGCTGTCAGGGTTATTTGATGGGGGAAAAGAAAGATGAGATGTTTTAAGGACTTGGGAAAGATGTGATGTGCTTTGGGGGAAAAGCAACCCTAGAGCCTGTGGTTATGTCCACGCTCTCTTCTCAATCAATTAACCAGTCAATAAGCATTTATTAAACTCCCACTATGGGCCAGGACTTACACTGGGTGCTGAGGACATGAAGACAAAAGCAAAACTGTCTCTGCCTTCAAGGAACTTTCGTTCCACCGGGAGAAACATTCACGTGTAAGTAAATGCAAATGTGCGTATAATGTAGTCAATACTTCCATGAAGGATGCATTAGCAGCTGCTGAATCAGGAAAGGTCTCACAAAGGAGGTGGCACTGGAATTGAGCTCTGCAGGAAGCTAGGGAGGTGGAGGTGAGGGAGACATGTATTATAGGCGGGTGGCTCAGCCTGTGGAAAAGTGTGCAGGCAGGAGATGTCATGTCATATGTGAGAAATGGCAAGTGAACCAGTTTGACTCGACCATTTGTTAAAAGAAGGGGGATAATGCATAGTAAATCTAAAGAGGAAGGTTGAAGTCAGATGATTTTAAGGTTTTTAAATGTTAGCAAAGGAGTTTATATTTTGTCCCAGGGGCAGTAGGAAGCCATTGGAGTTTTTTAAAGCAGGGTTGTTGTATGGTCACAGGACCATAGATTCCTAGCTAGAAGCAGACTTAGAAGGTTTCATTTTACAGATGAGGGAACTGAGGTACAGAGATTAAGTGACTTACCTAGAATAACACAGCTGGTAAGTGTCTGAAGGGATTTCAATTCAGATCTTTCTTATTTGAAGCCCAGCCTTCTATCACTTTGGGGACAGAGTGGAGTTCAGAGACATGTGAAGCAGAGACACCAGTTACGAGGCTGTGGAAGTTGTCCAGACGAGGGGTGATGAGGGGTGGAACCAGGGGTGTGCCTGTTGGCATACTGTGAAAGTGGTGCATTCAAGAGATGTTGCTGAGGAAGAGTTAACAAGACTTTCAGCTGATTCTGTGGAGTTAGGATAATGATGATAGCTAACATTTCTATATGACTGGAAGTACTTCCCTCATTTTATAGATCCTGGGACTGAGATGTACAGGAACGAGGATGGCAAGAGTGAAGAGTTGAGACTGGGAACCTGGGGGACCAGGAGGGTACTTTCTTAACCTTGAGCTGTATATTCAGGATATACTCAAGTACTTCCTTCTACTGGAAACCTTCCCTGATCACCGCAATCACTAGTGCCCTCCCTCCCTAACTACTTTGCATCTGTCTTGTGTTTTGGCTATATTTTCCCATCTATATGTACATATATACATTTTCACATATGTACAGATGTAAACGGATATGTATGTTGTCTTCCTTGAGTATGAGCTTTTTGAGAGCAGGAATTGTTCTGTTTTGCCTTTGCATCCCCAGCAGTTAGCATGGTGCCTAGTATATAGTAGGTGCCTAATAAATGCGTGTTTATTGATTGATTGGTGAGGTTCTAGGAGTGAATGATAAGCATAGGAAGAAGAAAAGAAATTCATGTGTATAGAAGGGAGCCCTACATCTTCTGGCCCTGCCTGCTGACTTTTCTTTGTCTCTGCGCTCTGACTTGGTTGCATCTCTTAGAGGGATGGCTAGAGTTGACAATTCTCCTTATCCTTTCAGAGAAAAGGAAAGTTGGGGATGAATGTTATTAACAGTGTACCTCCTATCCAGTCAACTGGGTCTCTATTTCTTGTATGTAGTTACATATCTGTACTTAATGTTTTTCATTCTGAAGCAGATTCTACCGTCTTTTTCCCTCTCCCCCACCCCCTATTTATAGCTTCATATCTTAGGCTGAAAGCAAAAACTTTACACAGGTTTTGTTTCTTTAAAAAGTTTGAGTTTGGGATTTTATTTCCTGGATTACAGCCCCTGCTGCTTTCACTTCCTGCATAAAGCAAGGTGCTGGCCCATTGCCCTGACAACTTGTGTCATTGATCCAAGCAGTTCTTAGGGAACTGAGAAATGTCCCAGGGTTTGTGCTGGGGCTGGGACACCCTGTCTGCAGTAGAAAAATTCCCCATCTGTCTTAGAAGAATCCAAGTTAGGGCTGATTGGGGTAGTGCCTGGAGCCAGCCTAGAGGCAGATATCAGGGAGAACTAAGTAGGCAGGGTGTTGGGGGTGGGGTGGGGGATGATGCTCATCTAGCAAGAAGTTTTCTGCAGAACTCCTAGGGATGGTGGCTTGAACAGCCCTGGGCCAGAGGCAGGGTTCAGGATCTCTTTCTAGCCAAAAGAAACAGCATCCTGCCGCCCTCCTTCCTTTTCATATTAATCTCACCTACTGCTCTTTATCACATGCTCAGGAGCGATGCTTTAGGCTGGGGCTGGTAAGGAGCTCTGCAGCCATCCTGCTTCGGAGCACATGCCTGTGCTTATTAACTCAGTCACAGCTGGTGAGGGAATTAAAAACTTCTCAGTCCTTTAGATGGCTGCTGTGTTTTACTAAACTCTTCTGCTGCCAGGCAGCCTGGAGATTCTACAAAGGCTAGGGATGGGGTGGGGGAAAGAGGAGGGTGCCTCTGGACCACAGGTTCTCCCCAGCTCTTTGGGAGCCAATCTAATGGCCATGTTCTGGTCCTAAAGCAAAGAAGGAACACCCAGGGAAGCCAGAATCTAGTAAATTAAATGTCCTTTAGAAAGTGTGAGTAAGGAAAGTGACAGCCCTCCGTGAGAACCAACCGGAAGCATTGCTTGTGTAGCCAAGACTCAATTACCCAGGAGCTGATTATATCTATGCCCTTTCTTCTCATTCTTTTCCCTCCTGGCTGCGTGCTTTGGGGTCATTTTAGTGTTTATTAACATCTCCATGGGGATGAGCAGGCTCAGGGAATGGAGGGGAAAGCCAAATGACTAATCTTGTAACTTGGTAGCAGCCCTCCTTTGGTTGGGGAGGGGAAGTGGAAACCAGTGACTGAAGCATAGCTCTGATGCACTTCTTGGAGCTAATTTTCCCTACTTTTCACAAGAGTGCATAATTAATAATGCCTGTGATTATACCTTGGTTTTATTGAGAGTCAGAACAAAATGGAGGGGCAAAATGTAATCAATTGAGAGCTGGCTTTGGAAGACGTGGTAGCTGTGATACCCTGGCAAGTCACTAAAGCATTATTCTAAGACTAAACTTATAGAGGAGTTGCAGTTCAGTAGAAGATATCTGAATACTAGGAGTTGTTTAGAGCAAACAAATGAAAAAGGAACTTTTTAATCAATCAGTATTTCCTAATTGCCTGCTGCTATGTGCAAGGCAGTGTGCTGGGTATGCTAAACCTTTCTCAGGCTCAGTTTCCTCAGCTGTAAAATGGAATAATAATAGCACCTACCTTCCAGGGTTGTTGTGAGTTTCAAATGAGATGATATTGGCAAAATGCTGAGCAAAACAAAGTGCTAAATAATGTTAGCTGTTATTACTATTACTTTATCTGTGGTCTTGCATTCACATCCAGGGAATCTGGTTGGCTATGCCCTCAGGGAAAGAAAGTTCATAATGAGCTCTAGGAGGAGTGCATTCAGAAAATAAATGCAAAGAGCTGTGCTCCCAAAGGGCTCTGTTTTGATGCCAGTAACAAATCATACCCTTGGTCTCTGGTTTCTCCTATTTTGGTGACAGTAAGTCATTCTGAGCTTTTATTTTCAAGGCAGGGAAATTCAATGAAGAATGTCCTAACGGCTTCCTGGCATTCCAGAGGCTATCCCTCACATTTGACAATGGGTGTCCAGGCCCCTGCAGCCATCCCTTCTCCTCCCCTAGCCACCTGCCTCTCTCAGATTAACAAGGTAACATATCTGGGAAGCTTGAACAGCCATCACAGAGAGAGGGCTTTTGCGAGCACAGAGGGACAGTAACAAATGGAAGAGAACGAAAAGCCGCCTGATCCACCCAATGAAAACCAAATGTGGCTTTTTAGATGAGCAGGTTGCAATCTCTTGAAAGAACCTGGCATTTCTATTTAGGGCTGGGAGAATCATGTTCCAAATGTTTCTTTCTTTCTCCTCCCTGCTCGCCCCCACAAAGCCTCAGCAGCTTATACTGCTTTTTTCCCCCACTCATACTTGCTTGGCCTGAGGCCTGGCCTGTGCTGTCCCATATCTGAAGCCCTTCTGATCTTGGACTGGGGTTTGTAGAGCATTACATTGTTTGATACTTCAGCCTTGTGGTGGACCCCAAGGAGAAGTGACTTTGAAGAGAACTTGGTGACTCCAGCATAGTGCCTTGCACATATGAGGCGCCAATAAAGATCTAGTGATTAAGTTAAGAGATGGGAAGATAGAAGATTGACCTTTGAGGTGTTTCTGGTCAGCAGAGAATCAATGAAGAAATGTGTTTTGGATTGCTTCTTTATTTTCAAAGCTTCATCCTTAAGAAAAACTGAGATTTCAACAGTCTTTTCTCTTCTTTCTTTCTTTTTCCCCTTTTGTTCCTAAGGACCAACTTTGCAAAGTTGACAAAGTTGAATTATTACAGCATCCATCATAGGACTTGAGACTTGGAAAGACTTTCAGAGGCTCTCTTGTCCAACCCAAACCTGAACAAGGATCCTTTCTATCATGCCTCTGACAAGTCATTATTCAATTTTTGCTTGGAGATCTCCAGTGCTAAGGAACTACCTGCCCCTCTAGGCAGCTAATTCTACTTATGAGTAATATTAATTGGTAGGATAATATTTCCTTATATTGAACTGAAATCTACCTCTTTGTGATATAGTTACCTATCACTTCTATTTATACCACTTAGGTAAAAGCAGAATATAGCTAATCCTTCATCCATATGACAACTTTTTAAAAAACTTGAAGATAACCTATCATGTCCTACTTTCTCCCTTATCTCTTTTAATTAGATTTATTTTTGCTTTTGCTTTGTCTGAGATCAGGATTGCTACCCCTGATTTTTTTTTACTTCAGCTGAAGCATAATCTATTCTGCTTTAATCTTTTCCCTTTACTCTGTGTGTATTTCTCTGCTGCAAATGTGTTTCTTGTAAATAGCATATTTAATCTGCTCTGCTGTCTGCTTCCATTTTGTGGGAGAGTTTACCCCATTCACATTCATAGTTACAATTACTAAATGATTTCCCTTCATCTTATTTTACAATCCTGTTATTATTTTTCTCTCATCTTTCCCTCCGTCCCTCCTCCTCAGGGTTTTGCTTCTGACCACTTCCTCTCTCAATCTGTCTTCCCTTCTATCAGCACCTCCTCCCTTTTCTTTCCCCCTTTTCCTCCTACCTCTGCCCTGCCTTCTCCCCTCCCTTCTATTAGCTCCCCTTTCTTTCCCCATTAGCCTTCTATTTATCTATAGGGTAAGATAAATTTCTATACCGAACTGAGTGAATATGTTATTCCCTCTTTGAGCCAAATCTGATGAGAATAAGGTTCAAACAATGCTCATCCTCTCCCTTCTTTTCCTTAACTGTAATAGATCTTTTGTACCTCTTCATGATATAATTTATCCTACTCAGCCTCTCCCTTTCTCTTCTCCCAGTACAATCCTTTTTGTTCACCCCTTATTTTTTTATGTCACATCAAAGTCAATTTATACCCACATCCTCTGCCTGTGTATACTCCCAATTGCACTAATAGAGATATAGTTTTCAAGAGTTACAAGTATCATCTTCCCGTGTAGGGATGTAAACAGTTTAACCTTGTTGAATAACATGTTTTTTTTCTCTTTCCTGTTTACCTTTTAATGCCTCTCTTGAGTCTTGTATTTGAACATCAGATTTTTCTGTCCAACTCTTGTCTTTTCATCAGGAAAGTTTAAAAGTCTCCTATTTCACTGGATGTCCATCTTTTCCCCTGAAATGTTATGCTCTGTTTTCTTGGGTAATTGATTCTTGGTTGTAATCCAAACTCCTTTGCCTTCTAGAATTTCATGTTCCAAGCTCTCTGATTCTTTACTGTAGAAGCTGCTAAATCCTGTGTAATACTGACTGTGGCTTCATGATATCTGAATTGTTTCTTTCTGGCTGCTTGCAGTATTTTCTCCTTGACCTGATAATTCTGGAATTTGACTACAATAGTCCTTGGAATTTTCATATTGGGATCTCTTTTAGGAGGTAATTGGTGGATTCTTTCAATTACTATCTTACTGTCTTGTTCTAAGATATCAGGGCAGTTTTCCTTGATAATTTCTTGGAAGATCATGGTTTCAGGTAGTCCAATAAATGTCAAATTATCTCTCCTGGATCTTTTTTTCCAAGTCACTTCTTTTTTCAATGAAGTATTATAAATTTTCTTCTATTTTTCATCTTTTTGATTTTGTTGGACTGATTCCTGATGTCTTGATGTCTCATAGGGTCATTAGCTTCCACTAAATTCTAATTTTTAAGGAATTTAAGGAATTATTTTCTTCAGTTAGCTTTTGTATTTCCTTTTCTATTTGGCTAATTCTCCTTTTTAAGGAGTTATTTGCTTCAGTCAGTTTTTGTCCTTCCTGTTCCAGGGTATTGAATCTCTTGTATAGCTCTCATTTCTTTTCCCAGTTTTTCTTCTGCCTCTCTTACTTGATTTCTAAAATTCTTTTTGAGCTCTTCCAAGAAAGCTTTTTGTACTTGAGACCAATTCATATTCCCTTTTGAGGTTTTCTTGCAGGCATTTTGACATTATTGTCCTCTTCTGAGTTTGTGTTTTGACCTTCCCTGTCTCCATAGCAGTTCTCTAATGGCTAGCACTCTTTTCTGTTTTTATTCATTTTTTAGCTTGTTTCATGATTTTGAAAGTTGAACTCTGCTCCTGGGCACAGAGGTCACTCTCCCAAGCTTCTTGCACAGGTCAGGTGCTTGGTCACTAGTTTTCTGCACCAGGGCTTTGCCCACTGTGCTGGGTAGCCTGACCTAGTTGTGCCTGTTGTGTTGAGGTTCTGGGACTGGCAGTTTGCCTTCTGCACTGGGTCTGGAGGCCTCACAGTTGGCTTGCCCAGCTGGTGGCTGATCTGTGCTGTGACTAAGAGCTTTCTGCTGGCTTGCCCAGAAACCGCCTGTGCTGAGCTGCATTCCCCTTCTACCCAAGTGAGACAAACTTTTCCTGAAGTCTTTCTAAATTATCCTAAGCTGGAAAATTGTTTCCATCTTTTTGTGGGTTCTGTAGCTTCAGAATCTGTTTAGAGGCTTGATCTAACATTGTTTCCAAGGGAAACTGGGAAGTGCTCAGGCAACTTCTTGGCTTCTCTCCGCCAGTTTGACTTCCCATGTCTCACTTTCTTCTCATAGTTAAATATCCGCATCTTTCATCTATCCCCCTGTGGCATGGTTTTGAAATTGTCTTTTCCTCCTGATCACCCTCCTGGATGTACTTAGCCTGTCAGTACCCTCAGAGAGAGCAATGTGATATTTACAATATTCTAGATGTTATCTGACCAAGGCAGGGACAGTGTCAGTTGATCAACCAACAAGCCTTTAGTAAGCCCTTATTATAAGCCAGGTTCTATGCTAAGCATCAAGGATATATAGAAAGGCAACAATAACAACAAAAAACCCTCAAAAAACCAAAATGGTCCCTGCTCTCAGGAGCTTACAGTCTAATGGGGAGATAACATGTAAATAACATGTCATAGAATATATACAGATGATAAATAGACAGAGGTACCATGAAAGGAGAAGACTTTCTGCAAAAGACTGGATTGGTGTTAAGTCTTGAAAGAATCCAGGGAACTCAGGAGGCAGAGCATTCCAGACCAAAGGGACAGTCCAGTGCAAAAGTATGGAATTTTGTTGCTTTCTCAAGTTGAGAATGTCTTAAGTCCTCTGAGCCTTAGGAGACCAAGGTCGGGAAGGGGCATAGAGAGAGAGAGAGAGAGAGAGAGAGAGAGAGAGAGACAGAGAGACAGAGAGACAGAGAGACAGAGAGACAGAGAGACAGAGACAGAGCAATCTTGTAATCTATTTTTGTATCTCATCATCCTTTTCTACCTTCTGTCAAGGTGGTATTTAGTATACATACTATAGTATCTTTTCTATTTTTCCTCTTTTGATGCTCATCAAAGGAGAAGAGCATGGCACTTCACCCTCCTTTAAAATTTATGGATTTCTTCATAGGATAATATTTTAATTGTAGGATCATGAAATTAGAGCTGGAGTTGTCTTGTTCAAATCTCTCATTTTACAGATAAAGAAAATGAGGCCTGTGGAACTATTGAGTGACTGAACCAAGGTTACACAGTTAGTAAGAAGTAGAGTTGGATTCAAACCCATGTACTCTGAATCTAAATACAGTGCTTTCTTCTACTTTTAATATCACATAAAATTTTTTAATTTCAATTTTTACTACTTTTTATATCACATAAAATTTGATTTGTTCCTTTTGAATAAGGTAATACCCTTCTATTGGCATACTCCAGTTAGGTCCCAGATATCTTAGTGATAGCTATGAGGTTGAATTTAACCTTTTTGTTTTAGAAGCTCTAGATCACCTTACTTATTACCTAGACTTTGAAAACAAGTATCTGAAATAAGAATTATTATACTATGACTTTTCCTAGACACTGTGAATTAGTGGGTCTATCCATTTCTCTTGTTCCTATTTTGTTCCTATTCTGCTACTCTATTATACATGGCTTAAATGGTTGTATGTGGGAAATTTTTTCTGACTGCTCTCTTTTCAGTTTAAATTGCACTTGTACTCAGAATTCTCCAGGCAAATACATTCTTCTGGACTTTTGCTACATGTCCTCCATCCCTGGCCAAGAGCTGGTCATTCCTACATCAGCAACTCAGGTTCAGGTCCCATTTTCTGACAATATCTTCTTAACTGGCTGTTCCTCTCTCATACCAAACTTTTCTGAATCCTTTTGCTGTTCAACAACTAGCACTGTAGAATAGGTATCTAATAAATATTTATATCATATTACATTGTAATGAATCATACCTTCACTCAGCAGTAATGATAATAATACTGTCTGAAACTCCCAAGATCTTTAGTTTCTTGCTCAGGACTGGATAATGAACGAATAAAAAAGCATTTATTAAGTGCTCATTATGAGTCAAGCACTGTGCTATAAACACTGGGTATATGAAAACAAGCAAAGACAGCTTCTGCCCTCAAGGAGTTCACTTTTTTTTAGCTTGTATTCTAATTGACAGACAATATATATAATCTTCTAAGTATGATTTATTCCCACATTAATCTGCAGAAGTGGTTGTTGGTTAGTAAGTCCAGAAATTCTCAAGAGGGATATAATCAGATCCTAGGAGAAGCTACAGGAAGGGCCATGCCTTTTGATCATTCATGTCAGGTTGGCATGTAGCTGCCTTTGTATCTCTCTGTTGAAAGTTTCCAGTCAGCAGGATTCAACTCTTATTCGTGTGATAAGGATGTATTTTCTCCTGGCAAAACCTGTGGATTCTTATCATCATTCCCTGGAGCTCAGTAAACTGCTTTCTCCTCTAAGGGTCCATCTCCACTTTTTGTTGGAAGAATCTCAGATGTGATATTTTCAGTTGTTTAATATTCTGATGGTCCTCCTATCCCACTTTCTACCCTACAATTTTCTGACATGGATTTAGATATTTCCTTTGCCTCTTCAAATAATTTTTCTTTCTTAAAAAATCACTTCTTTCAAGTAATACTTTATTCTCTACTCTCTCTCTCTCTCTCTCTCTCTCTCTCTCTCTCTCTCTCTCTCTCTTTCTCACACACACAGATGTCCTTTTGTTTTCTCCTCTAGAAGAGAAACTAGCTTACTTTCTTTTTACTCCTAAATATTACAGAATTTCGGAGTTGGAAGAGATCTCAGAATTCACCTACTTGAATGGGGAATCTTCCCAATAATATATCTGAAAACTTATGTGAATTGATATTGAGTAAAATGAGCAGAATCAGAAGATTAATTTATATGATAACAATATGGCAAACACAATCAATTTTGAAAGTCTTGGGAGCCCTGATCAACACAATGGCCAGCCATGCTTCCCGAGGACTCGTGATAAAATAGGCTACCCACCTCCTGAAAGAGAAGTGGTAGATTCAGAGGGCAGATTGAAACAAACCGAAAAAAATTAGACATGACCAATGAGGGAATGTGTTTTGTTTGACCACATGTGTAACGGAGAATTTTGTTTTTCTTGTTTTCTCAGTGAGGGGGGAGGAGAGGAGAAAAAGCAGATCTTCACTTGAAAAAATAGTGAATAAAAAAGTGCCTGAAAAAGGGAGACCAGTTAAGAAGACATTATAAAAATTGATGTGAGAGGTATTGAGGACCTGACAAAGGTGATACTGCCTTTTTGAGCAGATTCCAGACTTGTTGTGAAAATAGAATTGATGAGACTTGTCAATTAATTGTCTGTAGGGGAGAGGGTTGAGGGACAGGGCAAAGTTTAGGATGACCATGCAGTTATTAAGCTCAGTGATTAGAAGGTTGGTGGCATCCTAAATAGAAATGTTTGGAGGAGAGGTGGCATTCCAGGCAGAAGTAACAACAGGAGCAAAGGTAGAAGGTAGAAGAATGTGGGATATGAACAGGGGATGGTGGTGCTGCTAGAACATTGAGAGAGAGGGGATGAGGTTGGGATATGATGTGGAGATAAGAGTGAAAAGGAACGGTGCTACCTTTATGAGTCCTTTGAATGCCAGCATGAGGAAGTTTAGGATTTTGAGTAGATAAGTAACACAGTCAAGTCATACTTGAAGAGGAATTGAGGCATCACCATCCTGCCAGTGACTAAAGCTGGTAACAGTCATCGTAGACTCTTCATTCTCCCTCCCTCATCTCCCATATCCAATGGAATGCTAAATGCCATTAACACTTCATACTTGATCCTTTTTTCTACTCACATGGCAACAGTCCTAGTTTAAGCTCTTATTTCTTCCGACGTGAACTATTATAATATCCTCCTAATTAGCTTTCTGCTTAAAATCTCTCCTGTTTCCATTCAAACCTCCACACAGCTACTTAATTAATCTTCCTAAGATACGGGTCTGGCCATATTACTCTCCCACTCGAAAACTTTCAGTGCCTCCTTATGGGTTTTATTTTTTATTTTTAGCCTGGGATAGAAAACCCTTTGCAATCTTTGGTTTTTCTTGACTGATTTCCCTTTATTCCCTTTATCGCTTCAAACACACTTGAGTCTAATGAAATTGGCCTACTTTCTTGAATGCACATTCCATCACTTGCCTCAGTTTATTCATGTAAATCATTCCCTGGTCCCAGAATGAACTCCTTCCTCAACCTTACCCTTTTGAATCCTCTTAAACTTCAACTTGGATGCCACCTCCTCTTTAAAGGCCTCTCTGATCTTTCTACTTCCCCTCAATAATGCTGTCATCTTCCTCAAATTACTGTAATTTACTCTGGAAGAGAGGAAGGAATGAACATTTATATATCACCTACTATGTACCAGTTAAAAACTATGCTAAGTGCTTTATATATATTATCTCCTTTAATCCTCAAAACTACTCTGCATTGTAGGTGGATTTATTTCTGTGTTACAGTTGAGGAAACTGAGGTTAAGTGACTTTCCCAGGGTCATATAGCTACTATATATCTGAGGCTAGATTTGAACTCAGGACCTCTTTACTCCAGGCCCTGCACCCTATCCACTGTGCCACCTCGTTGCCTTGATGTGCATAACTTGTTTCTTTCTATATTGCATATTCTTAAGGTGAGGCATGGCCAGGTCTGTAGGATTATAAGGTCACATATTTGGAACTTGAAGGGACCTGAGAAAACCTTCTAATTCAAATGTCCCATTTTATAGATGTGGAAACTGAGGTCCATAGAGGTTTTTATTACTTGCCAAAGTCAGAAAAGAATGAAGTAGAAAAGGCAGGATTTGAATTCAGGTCCTTTGAATCCAAATTCAGAATTCTTTCCGCTATAATATGTTGCTTCTCAAAGGGGAAGTAGCAAGTGGAAAGAATATGGCATCTGAAATCAGAGGACCTAGTTTCTATTCCCAGGTTTGCTTCTGACTACTTTTATCACCTTAAGCAAGTCAGTTTGCTTCCCTGGACCTAAGTTTCCTCATTTATAAAAAAGCAGAGGAGGTTGAAGCAAATGATCGTTATGATTTCTCCCAGGTCTAAATCTCTGACAATAATTTGAGCTATCACTATGTAGCACTTTAAGAACGGCAAAGTGCTTTAATCAATTTTATCCTTTTGATCTTCATAACAACCCTGGGAAGTAGGTATCATTATAATCCTCATTTTACACATGAAGAAATTGGGGACAAGAAAGATTGCTCAGAGTTACAAAACTAGTGAATGTCTCAGACAAGATTCAAAACAAGGATTTATTTTGTCCAAACCCCATACTATCTCCCCTATGTAGTCTAGCCACCTAAATTTCTGGAAAAAAGGGGCTATTTGGCTTTTGTCTTTATATCTTTAGTGCCTAGCCTTTAAAGACTGCATTTACTAATGGTTCATTGAGGCAGGATTACCATCTAGAAGGATAGTTTCCCCTCTAACTTCAATTTTATCTTATTTTCAGTTCCGGATTCTCTCCCTCACCTTCAATTCTCCCTATCCACTGAGAAAGCACAAAAAGCAAAAGCCATTACAAATATATGTGGACTTGCAAAATAAATTTCTGCATTAGCTATGTTTTTAAGAAAAAGCAAGAAGAGAAGAAAATATGCTTCAATTTGCACTATGAGTCCACTAGTTTTCTATCTGAAGGAGGATAGCATATTTCTCATCATGAGTCTTTTGGAATTGTTGATCAAAGTTAATAAGTCTTTCATAGATGGTTTCCTTTACCATGTTGTTATTACTGTATATATTGTTCTACTGGCTCTGCTCCCTTCACATCAGTTCACACAAGTCTTCCTATGTCTCTCTGAAACAATCTTTTTCATCATTTCTTACCATACTTGTTTAGCCATTCCCTAGTTGATGGACATCCCCTCAACTTTCTAATTCTTTGCCACCATATAAAAGAGATGCTATTAATATTTTTGTGCCTATGGATTCTTTTCCTCTTTCTTTGGTTTCTATGAGGTATCGACCTGTTATCAGTATCTCTGGGTCAAAAGGAATGCATAGTTTATTATTAGCTTTTTGGGCACACTTAGAAGACTCTTGAGAGGTTGAGATGCCTTCTGTAGTCAAAATTTTAAACTGCCTTCATGCCAGTTAGGGTACAGATCTAAAAGCTATTTATTCCCATTGAGGAATTCCCCATGGATGGAGCATCTACTTTTGCCAAGACGTTTTGCCTCATGCCAGAGCCAGCTATAATACTCTCCTCTCCCTAGATTCAAACTCTCCCCCTCAGTTCCAGCTTGCTTGTTACTCCCTCCTGTTGCATCATCTTGTTGCCTGCCTTTTCAGCTCTGGAACCCTGCTCTCAAAGCATCTGGGCAGGGTCATGGGTAAACTTCAGGGTTGCCTTCCCTGCATCAGTAGGTGTCATTACTTTGTGTGCACCAGACCTGTGATTTCATTGATACAGGGGACTAACTGCCCATGGCAAAACTTCCTATAACAATGTACATTAGCACTTGCCTTGCATCTTCTGCATTGAGAGGTCACAGCCAAAGTTTGTAGAAGGCAAGACTTGATCCTGATCTTTACCTCCTTAACAGCAGTGCTAACAGTTTGTCACAACCCACCAAAGCTGACTTTTTTATAATGCTTTTGGATTGTCAAAGTTACACGCTTTATTTCACTGGGGCCTCTTAACAACTCTATGAGTTAGTGACTGCAATATTAAAATTCCTGTTGTACAGAAGAGAAAACTGAGGGTCAGGAAGACTAAGGGACTTGCCCAGGGGGCTGTAGCTAGTAAGTGGCAGAAATAGGATTTCAGTCCAGATTTTTCCTGACTCCAACCCTAGCACTCTTTCTAGGCCTGAGGTAACTTTGACTCAAATATTTCTTTCTTTTCCCCCTTTAATGGAAAAACCCTGGCAGCAGGCCCAGAGATGAGAGCTCAATGAACCAAAGAAATGTTTTTATTTTTTTCTTTTTAAAGGATTAGGAAGACATGATCATATTTTAGTCAGATAGGAAGCAATTAATGGAGAGGGAAAGATTGAATATATGTGAAAGAGAGAGATGATCGATGGAACAAAGTTGTGAAAGGGGTAGAAGTTGATCGCATTAAACATTTATTTTAAAGGCAGCTGGTGCAGTGGATAGCACCTAGGCTTGGAGACAGGAAGACCTGATTCAAATCCTGCCTTAGACACAGTAGCTTTGCGACCCTGGGTAAATCATGTAAGTTCTGTCTTCCTCAGTTTCCTTACCTATAAAATGGGGATAATAATAGCACCTACCTCCCAAAGTTGTTGTGAGGATCAAATAATACTTGTAAAACACTTGACACAGTGCCTGACACACAATAGGTGCTTGATAAATGCTTATTTCCTTCCTTTATCAAGCACCTCCTGTGTGCTGCACATCACTTTGCTAGATGCTAGGGCTGCAAAAAAACCAAAAAACCAAAACCAAAAAAAAAAACAAAAACAAAAAAACCAGAATAAAACTTGCCCCTTTCCTCAAACAACTTACATTCTATCTGGGGAAAAACAGCAAATACTAGTAAATACAGAATACATACTAGGGAAAACTGTCACCTGGGAGAATCAGAGTAAATTCTCATGTAGGTAGTGGCAGTTGAGCTACTCCTGATAATAGCAAAAGGCAAAGGTGAGGAGGGGGGCATTACAGGCCTGGGAGTATTCTGAAGGCATAGACAAAGGAAATGGGATGGCATACTTGGAGAACAGCAGGCAACTTTGTTTGTTAGAACATGGAATGGATGAAGGGGAGTAAGATGGAACTAGCCTGGAAAGACAGGTTTGTAGGTTGCTTGTATGATAAGCTCTAGCTAGTTTCAGGCAACAGGGAGCCACTGATGTTTCTTGATTAGTTTAGTGACACGTCCAGGCCTATGCTTAAGAAATCACCATTTAGGCAATTGCGAGGGGAAGAGGCAGGCTATTTAGGAAGCTATTTTAATAACTTACTCTCCAACCCATTCTCTTTGGTCATGATACTGGCATTTTCATTGTTCTACAACAAAATATTCCATCTCTGAGCTCTGGGCATTTTCTCTGGCTGCTCCTACGCCAAAATATGCTTCCTCTTCCAATCCAACAGCTGACTTCCTTGACTTCCTTCTATAGAAAGCCTTCCCCAAGCCCTCTTAATTCTAGTGGCTTCCATCTGTTAAAAATCTCCTATTTATCCTGCATATAGCTTGTCTTGTATATATTTGTATGCGTGTTGTCTCCCCATCAGACTTTAAGCTCTTTGAGGGCAGGTGCTGTCTTTTTTCCTCTTTTTACATTTATTTATTGATTATTGTAATAGTTTCCATTTCCAGTACTATACTGAATAATAGTGGTGATAATGGATTTCTTTGCTTCACCTCTAATCTTATTGGAAAGGCTTCTAACTTACCTCCAATCAGATGATGTTTCCTCTCAATTTTAGTTAGATACTACTTATCTTAAGACAAGCTCTGTTTATTCCTATGCTGTCTAGTGTTTTTTTTTTAAAACAGGAATAAGCATTGTATTTGAAAAGCCTTATCTGCATCTATTGAAATTATATATTTGTAGTGTTTGTTATAACATGGTCAATTATGCTTATAATTTTCCTAATATTGAAAAAAAAAAGGGTGGATTCTTGGGATAAATCTACCTGGTCATAATATATGGTCTTTGTTCTATAATGTTATAATCTTCTTGCTAGTATTTTATGGAAATTGGTATATAGTTTTCTTTCTCTGTTTATGCTTTTCTTAGTTTATATGTCAACATCATATTTGTGTCATAGAAGGAATTTGATATAACTTCCTCTTTGCCTATTTTTTCAAACAGTTTATGTAGTATTGAAATTAATTATTATTTAAATGTTTTGTAGAATTCACTTGCAAATCCATTTGATATTGGGTGTTTTTTTCTTTTCTTTTAGGAGCTCATTTATGGCTTATTCAAGTTCTTTTTCTAAGACATGGCTGTTTAAGTATCCTCTTTTTTTTGTTTTGTTAATCTAGACAATTTAATTTTTTGTAAATATTCATCTATTTTACCTAGAGTTTCAGTTTTATTGGCATGTAGTTGGGGAAAAATGACTACTAATAATTGCTTTGATTTCATCTTCATTGGTTGTGAATTTAGTCGTTTTATTTTTGATGCTAATCATTTGGTTTTCTTCTATTTAAAAAAAATCAAAATCCTCTCCAATGAATTTCTAATTTTAATTATTAGTTTAAATTATTTTATTTACTTTAAAAATTGATCTCTCCTTGATTTTTGGAATTTCTATTATTAAGGATTTAGCATTTGTTGTTTTCTAGTGTTTTTTAGTTGCATGCCTAATTTATCGATCTATTTTTTTTCTCTTTTATATTGATGTAAGCATTTAGAGATACAAAATTTCCCGTAAGTACTGCTTTGACTGCATCACACAAATTTTTGTATGTTTTCTCATTAATGTCATTATCTTTAATGAAATTATTGATTTTTTCTATGGTTTATTTTCTGATCTACTCATTCTTTAGAATTAGGTTATTTAGTTTCCAATTAATTTTTAATCTGTGCTTCAAAGACTTTTTCTGATGTAATTTTATTGTGTTATGGTCAGGAAAAGATTCATTTAATATTACTGTTTTTCTCCATTTGCTTTTGAAGTTTTTATGCCTAATTCATGGTCAATATTTGTGAAGGTTTCATATCTAACTGAACAAACAGACATACTCCTTTCTGTACCCATTCAGCATTCTCCAGAACTCTATCATATTTAAGTTTTCTAAAATTCTATTTGCCTCCTTAACGTTTTTCTTGTTTACCTTATGGTAGATTTATCTAGATCTGAGTAGCATAAATTGAAGTCCCCCACTATTATAGTTTTATTCTCTATTTCTTTCTGTAACATTTAACTTTTAGAAATTTGTATTCTATACCATTTAGTGCATAGGTGTTTAGCACTGATCTTATTTCACTATCTATGTACTTTTTAGTATAATATGGTTTTCCTTTTTATCTCTCTTAATTAGATCTATTTTTGCTTCTGCTTTGTATGAGATCATGATTGCTAGTCCTACCATTTGTACTTCAGCTGAAACACATTTCTTTCTGGCTACTTTCGGTATTTTCTCTTTGATCCAAGAGTTCAGGATTTTGTTTATAATATTCCTAGGTGAGTGAGGAGGGTATCATTTTGGTCTATCTTTCAGGAGTTGGGTTTCTTTCAATATCTGTTTTGCTTTCTGGTTCTAAGATATCTTTCTGGTCAATTTTCCTTTATGATTTCTTGAAATATGATGTCTAGGCTAATTTTTTTCATAGTTTTCAGGTAGTCAAATCATTCTTAAATTATCTCTCCTTGATTTGTTTACCTTAAATCCTCTCTCTTTGATTCTGCTCCAACTCCTTATTTTAAGTCTATGTATATCTCCCTATTTCAGGTGTGTTTCTTGTAAACAGCATATTGTTGGGCTCTGGTTTCTAATGTATTCTGCTATCTTATTATATTTTTTGGGTGAGTTCATCAATTCACTTGCACATTTATGATTGTTAGCTGTTAATTTCCCTCCATTCTATTCTCTTACAATTATATTTCACTTTTTTACTGTGTCTTCTCCTGAAGAGTCTATATTGTTTCTTCCTACAACCTCCTTTAATCTTTTCTCTCTCTCTCTTATTCTATGCCCCCTTTTTCTTTTAATGCGTTTCCCTATTAATCCCCTGTTGCATAAGAAGAATTTCTGCACCTAATTGTGTGTTTATGTATTCTTCCATCCTTGACCCAATTTACATGAGATTGAGGTTCAGGCATTCCTTGTTTCTCCTCTACATTTTCACCTCCATTGTATAAACTTTTCCTTGAGCACCTCATTTATGTGGAAAAATTTTCCCAATTCTTCCTTTCCCTTTCCCCCTCTTAGTGCATCTTTCTTTCTCACCCTTCCATTCTTGTTTGGAGATCATCCCAATATAATGGAATTATACCCAAGTCCTCTGTCTTAGTAGACTCACTTTAAGACTCCAGATGATAAAGTTCTGAGGGATTACATATATAGTTTTCCCTTATAAGGATGTAAACAGTTTAACCTTGTAAACAAGGTTACATTTATGATTCCTCACTCACTCATGTTTACCTTTTTATGTTTGAATCCTGTGTTAAATATCAGATTTTCTATTCAGCTCTGATATTTTCATCAAGAATGCTTGAAAGTTCTTTATTTAGTGAAATATCATTTTCCCCCCATAGAATAATACTCAGTTTTGCTGGGTAGGTTATTCATGGTTCTAACCTAGCTCCCTTGCATTCTGGAATATCATATTCCAACTTGACTGTAGTATTTGAATTATTTTTGGGGAGGTTACTTTCAGTATTTTCTCCTTGACCTGAGAGTTCTGAATTTTGTTTATACTATTCATGGGAGGTTTCATTTTTGGATTTCTTTCAGGAGGTGAATTCTTCCAATTTCTTCTATCCTCTCTGGTTCTAAGATATCTGGTTTTCCTTTATAATTTCTTGAAATGTGATGTGTAGGCTTTTTTTTTGTTCATGGTTTTTAGGTAGTCCAATGATTCTTAAATTATCTCTCCTTGATTTGTTTAACAGATCAGTTGTTTTTCCTTTGAGATATTTCATATTTTCTTCTACTTTTTCAATCTTTTGACTTTGTTTTATTGTCTTTTCATGTTTAATGAATTCATTAGCATCCATTTGGTGAGTTCTGATTTTTAAGAGGCAAATAGCTTTAGTGTCTTGTACCTCTTTTACCAAGCTGTTAATTCTCTTTTCAGAAATTTTCTTGTATAGCTCTTGTTTCTTTTTCCAGTTTTTCCTCTTCCACTCTTATTTGTTTAAAAAAACTTTTTTTGCTTTAAAAAAGTATTTTTAAATTCTTCTTGGAATTCTTATTTGTCTTGTATACACCCACATTTTTCTTTGTGACTTTGCTTGTCAATGTTTTTAGTTATTGTTTTCTTCTTTGTTTATTCCTTGAGTTTCTCTGTCACCATAGTAATTCTTTATGGTCAGGATTTCTTTTTTGTCATTTCCTCATTTTCCAAGCATATTTCTTGACTTTGGACTTTTATGTTAATGATGATCTCTGCTCGCTTCTGGGGAATATATCTGGCCTGTGCTTCTGTCTTTTTTAATGTCTTTGTACTGCTTTCACAACTCTGCCTGTGGATCACTTAAATTTTTGGTGTGTTTCAAGGAGAGGTCTACTGACTCCATTCCTGGTTTGGGTTCTGCAAATTCCTGATCTGGTTTGTTTCTTTTGGCTTGCATGCAGTTGAATTTCTGTAGACTGCTGTTGAAAGCAGTCACAGTACACTTGGAGTTTCTGCGTATTCAGACCTACTGAACTATTGACTTCCCATTTGGTTTCCTGCTCTGGTTTATTCTACTTCAGCCTTATGTTCAGGGCTAATGATCAGAGCTATATTCCTACCTTGCTTTTTGGCTATGAGTCACATAGCTATGTTTCTGGAACTTGTTATTTACTCTTTACACAGATAGGGCTCCTGCTCCCTTTTGACGACTTCTCTTGACTCATGGACAGCCTCTACCCCCAGTTCCACAGAGCTCTCTATTTAAATTCCTTGGCTTTTCTCACTCAAAATTCAGTCTGGAGTACTTTCTGTATTGTGATAGAAGAGGCTGTTGAGAAGCTAAGGCAAAAGTGTCACTTCTCACTCCCATTTTGACTTCTTCCCACCTCCCCACCCCAGAGTGGGACTATTTTCCAAGGCCTTGGATGTCAGACTGAAAGATTTTATTTAAATTTGGTTGGAGCTAGTATATCATTGAAGGTTTTTGTATATAGGAACTTTTTGTCTTCATGCTACAGATTAGTACAATGACTGTTAGATGCTGTGTGTGTGTGTGTGTGTGTGTGTGTGTGTAGGAAAATGAGCATAGTTTTGTATATGTTGAATTTAATGGATCTATGGAACATCCAGTTTGAGATGTCCAGTAGGCAGTTAGAGATGGGAGTCTGGGGGTTAGAAGAGAAATTAGGTTTGTGTAAGTAGATCTGCGAATCATCAGCATAGAAAGCACAAGTGAATCTATTAATCCTTGATGAGATCATCAAATGAAAAAGTATGTAGAGAGAAGAAACCCCAGAGAGAGCTCTTGGAGATGCTCACCATCAGTGGGCACGATCTGAATGAACTTATTTCTTATTATTTAGGATGCCACTGTCTTCCTGATCATTCAAGCTCTTAACCTAGGTGTCACCTTTGACTCCTTAACCTCTCTTACCCTGTCCCCCCAATATCCAATCTATTGCTGAGTCAAGTAGATTTTATCTTTGTAACATTCCTTATGTATGCCCACTTTTCTCCTTTAACTCTGCCACCAACTTGGTGTAGCCCTCATTAACTCAGTCATAGACCATTGGTTTTGATTGATCTCCCTGCCAGAAGTCTCACCCTATTGTAGTCCATCCTTGTTCCTGCTGTCAAATTAATCTTCCTAAAGCACATATCTGACTATTTCACCTTTCCTTCTACTCTCCCTCCACCCCCCTGTTTTCTTTCATTTTTTCTTGCTTACAATAAGCTCCAGTAAACTCTACTATTCCTAGGGTCGAATATAAAATCCTCTCCTTGGCATTCCAAACTTTTCACAAGCAGACCTTCTCCTGCTTTTCTAGCTTTCTTACACCATAGTCCTTTCATGTATTCTGCAATTCAGTGACACTGGCCTCCTTGTCGTTCCTCCACCAAGACACTCCATCTCCAGACTTAAGGCATTTTCTCTGGCTGTCCTCCATGCCTAGAATACTCTCCCTCCTCATCTCTGCCTCTTGACTTCCTTCGAGTCCCAGCTAAAATCCTACCTACTAAGAGAAGTCTTTCCCAATCCCCCTTAATGCTAATGCTTTCCATCTGTTGTTTATCTCCAGTTTATATTGAATATAACTTGTTTGTACTTAGTTGTTTGTATGCTGCCTCCCTTATTAGACGGTGAACTCCTTGTGGTCTGGGACTGTTTATTTTATTTTTTTTTGCTTTACTTTTTTTGTAACCCTATTGCTTAGCACACTGCCTGCAGTAGTAGCTACTTAACAATGCTTATGGACTGAGTTAGTGAGCTACAGACTTGTATGTAGCTATGGCTAAATGAGAGAAGTTCAGGACAGCGTTGTACTGTATATATTTGGGTTGCTATTTGGGTAGCTTTGCTGAAATAGCACTTATCTTTTTAAAAAGAGTCCTTGAAAATGCTCAGAGGGGAAAATTTACTATACTATTCTATTTTTGAAATGTTACCCTGACTAGATTCATAGAATTCTAGAGAAATCACAGAATCTTAGAACGCCTTAGAAGTCATCCAGTCTACCCCCTCATCTTACAATTGAGGAAACTGAGGCACAGGGAAGTCAGATGACAACTTACTAGCTGTATAACAACTGGCAAATTTATGTTATTCTTTAAGGCCTACAAAAATGCTTTACATATATATATATATATAGTCTAATTAGATCCTCAGAACAACTCTGGGAGATAGATACTATTATTAGCCTCATTTTAAAGGGGAAAACAGATGTTTTACTCTGAGTCATATATCTAGAGTCTGAGGTATCTGAGGCCAAATTGAGGCTAAATTGAGATGCAAGTCTTTCTAGAGGCAGTAGACAGATTGCTGGGCTTTGAGACAGAGAGATCTGAGTTCAAATCCAGCTTCTAATACTAGCTGGCAAATCATTTAAACTATTTGCCTCAGTTTCCTCATCTATAAAATGGCAATAATAATAGCTTCTACCTCTCAAGGTTGTTGTGAGGATCAACAGAGGTAATTTATGTAATGCACCTAGCACAGTGCTTGTCACACAAAGTAGGTGCCTAATACATGTTGGTTTCCTTTCCTCTTTTATGATTCCATGTTTAGCACTCTATATTTCCTAACTGCTTTCTAGCCTCAGGTTCTTCATTTATAAAACTGAGATAATAATACCACTGGAATCACCTAGCGGCATGACAGAGAGCTGGCCTTGGAGACAGAAAGTTCAAGTCCCCACTTTAACACTTAACTGACTGTTATCCTGGGCAAATCACTTAACTTCTCCATGACCCAGATAACTCTTTAAGGCTATACATTTCTGAGAAGGTGGTAACTACATTAGTAGAGAGATTTGTCTTACTGGGAGTTCTCTATATCAATGAAATCACAGGTTCAATCCCTGGCCCTAGCCCTCTGATTTCACAGGGTTGTTATGAGGCTTAAATGGGATAATGTATATGAAGGACTTTGCAGTTATTAAAATGTTATGGCCAGTGATGATGTTGATGATGATGATGATGTTGTTATATGTCCAAAGTCACATACCAAGTTTACAAAACCACAGAATTTTAGCATTGGAAGAGCCCACAGTGGTCAATTAATCCAACCTATATCCCATCAAAACAATCCTCGCTACCACTTTGTTACTTTCATCCAATGGACTTAGTTTTGTTCTATGGAATCAAGCAGAAGTTGCAGGGATAGGATTGGAACTCAAGTCCCTTAGCTTCCAGGCCATGATTCCTCATACACTTTACCATAATTCTAACAAACCACTCCATCTTCTGACTCTTTGCATTTTCACTGGTTGTCCCCCATGCCTGGAATGCTCTCTCCGTCCTCATCTCTATTGATGGCTTCCCTGGCTCCCTTCAAGTCCTAACTAAAATTCCATCTTCCATTGAAGGCCTTTCCCAACCCCTCTTAATTCTAGTGCCTTTTCTCTGTTCATTATTTATTATTTTTCCCACATATAGCTTATTCCTATATATTTGCTGGCATACAGTCTTTTCAGCAGATTATGAACTCCTTGAAGACAGGACTGTCTTTTGCCCCCTTTTGTATCCTTTTTGTATCCTCAGTGTTTGGTAAAAAGTAGGTGCTTAATAACTATTTATTGACCAGCTCCATCCTGCAAGCCTCACAGCTCTACATGACGTTATAAACCAAAGGATTCTAATGTATAGCAAAGCAGGAAGAGGAAAAGGGATGAGATAGTTGCTGCCTTGTCTCTAGTGTTATTAAAAGGAAATATTCACCAGTATGGGAGTTGTCTCTCTGACAGTCCTGTTCTATGTCTAGAAGTGTCTAGAACAAAGTCTTTAAAAAGATGCAAAAAATATAGGCACATCATCACTTTGTCTACCAATTTGTTGTTGAGTTGATTCTGCTTTTCCCAAAGTTTTGACTAGGCTCCATGACTAAAAATAATCTGCCTGTGTACGTGAAATTCTATCAGAGTAAATGGCTGCCTGGGTGTTTATATTTATCTTTGTCTGTGAAGATTCTGCCTATTCTGGGGGGCCTGCTTTGGCATGAACATATTGTAGTAAGATAAGATGTTGAGTAGGAAACTTGAATGCAAGGGTGGAATAAGACTTAGAAAATTCAAATGACTGGGAAACATTAAGTGTAATGTCTTTAGGGCTGCTGAAGAGCCAATAATACAAAAAATCAATTTTTTTCTGTATTATTTGAAAGGCAGCAGAGGAGAAAATGTCTCCCAGCCTCCCAGAAGACTTGAAAAATGGCTCCAATGTTGCAAAGGCAGATTTTAAGTTTAATTTGTAGTTTATACTTGATTGTCCATAATAAGGGTGGGGAGAGACTAAGGAACAGAGAATTAAAAAAATAATTTCTCTATCACTCTGCAGTCTAGTGAGAGAGAGCATTCATTTTCCGGGAGCCAAGTGCCTGGTTTTTTCTCTGGGTTTTTGTGGTTGTTTAGTCTTTTTAGTTATGTCTGAGTCTTTGTGATGCCATTTAGGGTTTTCTTGACAGATATATGAGTTTACCATTTTTATTCTCCAGCTCATTTTACAGATGAGGAAATGGAGGCAAAAAGGGTTATGACACTTCTCCAGGGTCACACAGCTAGTAAGTGTTTGAGGCTGAATTTGAACTCAGGTTTTCCTCACTCCAGGCCCATCACTCTGTCCATTGTACCATCTAGTTGCCTCTTTCCCTTTTCCCTGTTTTACACACACACACACACACAGACACACACACACACACACACACACCTATCTCTATCTAGATATAAATATCTAGATAGATACACACCTATCTGTCTAGGTATAAATATCTAGATAGATATAAATATATAGGTATATAGATAGATATACACAGATTATATGTTTGAGTATGTTTTGTATTTACTTATTAATGTGTATGTTGTTTTGAGGGCAAGTACCATATAATTTTTAATCTTTGTCCCCAGTTCCTTGTTCATAGTGAGAAATGCCTTTTGAGGGGACAGAGGTAAGATGGCAGAGTAGAAAGATGCACATACACTAGCTCTTCCCCCACAGCCCATAAAATACCTGTGGAGAAAGACTCTCAACAAATTCTAGAGCAGCAGAAGCCACAGAGCAACAGAGTTCAGGAGATTTCCAGCCCAGGGTGACTTGAAAGGATGATGGGAAAGGTTTGTTGCACCAGATGTGGAGCCTAGCTCAGCCTTGGTTGTGCAGCATGGTGCTGGGAGGAGGACCTGAGCAGGCCTTGGGGGCGGAATCCCCAGGGGCAGTAGTAGCGGTTTACAGATCCCTCAACTCATAGACGCCAATGGTCAGTGAGAGGGTTTTTTCAGCTGGCTGAGAAGAGAGCAGGGTAGTCCCATAGCTCTGGTCTCACATGGCAGCAGCAGAGGCCACATTGGGCACCAGCAGATCCCACAGCAACCCGCATCCATTGTTGGATTGTAAAACCCCTGGGGGAACTGAGCAGCTGATTCTTTCCTCAGCCCTGTGTAACAGCCCTGCCCCTACCAAAAGCCCCTGGGGGAGTTGAGCCACTTATCTGAATCTCAGCCCCCAGTGCTGGCTTGGTGGAACTGGAGGCCAGGTGGCTGTGGGGAGGAAACTCTACTAGTCACAGATTCTGGGCACCAAAGTTTCTGGTTGCTCCCAGATCAGCATACATGCTTGATTATGCCACCCTGGAGGAACTGAGATCTTACAGATCCCCAGAGTATACCCTACTCTTGAAAAAGGATGCAAAAGGCAAGTAAGTGGTTGGGAAAATGCCCCCAAAAGGGAAAAAAATAAGACTATAGAAGGTTACTTTCTTGGTGAACAGATATCTTCTCCCATCCTTTCAGATGAGGAAGAATAATACTTACCATCAGGGAAAGATGTAAAAATCAAGGCTTCTGTATCCCAAACCTCCAAAATAAATATTCAGTGTTCTCAGGCCATGGAAGAGCTCAAAAAGGATTTTGAAAATCAAGTAAGAGAGGTGGAGGAAAAATTGGGAAGAGAAATGAGAGCAATGCAAGAAAATCATGAAAAGTGAGTCAACACCTTGCTAAAGGAGACCCAAAAAATGCTAAAGAAAATAACACCTTTAAAAATAGGCCAACTCAATTGGCAAGAGAGGTTCAAAAAGTCAATGAGGAGAAGAATGCTTTAAAAAGCAGAATCAGCCAAATGGAAAAGGAGGTTCAAAAGCTCACTGAAGAAAATAGTTCTTTAAAAATTAGAATGGAACAGATGGAAGCTAATGACTTTATAAGAAACCAAAAATCATAAAACAAAACCAATAGAATGAAAAAATGAAAGAGAATGTGAAATATCTCATTGGAAAAACAACTGATCTGGAAAACAGATCCAGGAGAGGCAATTTTAAAATTATGGGACTACCTGAAAGCCATGACCAAAGAAGGAGCCTAGACTTCATCTTTCAGGAAATTATCAAGGAAATCTACCCTGATATTCTAGAACCAGAGGCCAAAATAAATATTGAAAAATCCACCAATCTCCTCCTGAAAGAGATCCAAAAAGAGAAACTCCTAGGAACATTGTAGCCAAATTCCAGAGTTAACAGATAAAGGAGAAAATATTGCAAGCAGGTAGAAAGAAACAATTTGAGTATTGTGGAAATACAGTCAGAATAACACAAGATGTAACAGCTTCTACAAGGGATTGGAGGGTGTGGAATGTGATATTCCAGGAGTCAAAGGAACTAGGACTAAAACCAAGAATCACCAATGCCTTTTGAATTGAATTGCATTGACCAGACATTCTAGGGAAGCCTTGAGGTTGCTAGGGTTTTATAATAATTAGACCCATCCCAAAGCAGCATGGACTTCCTCAGGATGTAGTTGTCCTTGGAGACCTTCAGGTTGGGTCAGGATAACCACTAGCAGATGTTGTAGCAGAGCCTTCCTTCTGCTCTCCCCTCTCCCTCTTCCAATTTTTTTAGGGAAGAATGAATAGCATGGAATGAGCAGGCTTGAATAGTTTGCCATTATATTCCTTTGCCCCCCAAACCTCACTTAATTTTGCAGGAAGCACTATCATCCTTCTAATTTTATAGGTTTGCAGCTTCTTTCTTATCCTTAGCCAGCGATTCCTTAATTGCTAAATCTGACAGTCTTTTCTTGATCTCTCTGAAGCATTTGGCATTGTCGACTTACTCTCTTCTCTCTGGGTTGTTGTGACACAGATTTCTTTTGCTTCTCCTACCTGTCTTACCATTCCTCAGTCTCCTTACTAGCTTATTATCTATATCATGCCACCTTATAGCAAATGTACCCCCAGTGCTCTGTCATGGGCCTTCTTTCTGTACACTCTTGGTTGGTTTTTATCAGTTCCCATGGGTTCTCTTTTTGAGTGACTCTCAGATCAATTGATCTCTCCTCTCCTCTCCTCTCCTCTCCTCTCCTCTCCTCTCCTTCCTCTCCTCTCCTCTCCTCTGTATGTGTGTGTGTATATTAGAGATTAGATCGAGATATTAGAAATATAGATGTACATATAGATATACACATTGGTGTATATATATTTCTAATCTCTCTCTAATGTCAGTCTCATATCCCTATCAACTATCTATGGACATTTCCAATTGGATGCCACAGGATTTTCAAGTTCAATATGTCAGAACTCATTATCTTTTCCCACAAACCCACCCCTCTTTCAAACTAACCTATTTCTGTTGAGTATACCAATATCCTTCTAGTCATTAAGGCTCTCAAACTTGGCATCCTTGACTCTGCATATCCAATTAGTTGCTAAGTTATTTTTACCTCCATAGCATCTCTTATATCTGTCCCCTTCTTTCCCTTTACACAGCCATCACCCCAGGTATATTTAGAGCTCTGTTTACCCACCAGCATCTGTTGTCCTATTGCTTGAACCAGGACAAAGGTAAAAGCTGCTCTTGCTGACAGAATCAAGGCCATCTTTCATGTGACAAATGACCAGTTTTAACAAGATTTTATCATATCTACTCTGGCAGGATGGTGTTAAATTTGCTGTAGTTGCCAGGCAGCCCCATGATTAATAGGAAGCAGATACACTGCTGTCATGGATCCTTTTCAGGCTCCTAGTTGTATTCCAGATGTGGCAGAGAGTTACAGGTGTTTCAGGATTCCATTTTAAAAAAGGCATCACTATTACATGTTTAGTGTGATAAAATGAGGCTGAATTGGAACCAGGAGAGAAAAGTGGCTACTCTATACCTCCTAGAGATCACTAGCCCAGGAAATGACCAGCTAAATCACAGATAGCAGAATTGGACTTATATCTCTGCAATTTCATCACTCAGCAAGCATATGGTCAAAGGAAATGCTCCACACTGCAGGCTCCAAACGTGCGTTACAGATGTGTCTGGTATGACTCAGACTGCCTCCAAGAAATTTATGTCTGAGTTGCATTAAGCACAAAAAGGACACATACTCCCATGCATCCAAAGGGGGGGAAGGCAATATTTTCATTCCATATCAACAGTTACCAGTTCATAAAATATTCATTATCTTTTCTCAAATTTAACATTATCCTACCATAGATGGGAGGAGGGGGCACAGTGACAACATCACCAGTTATTTACTAAATGCTTACTGTGTTCAGAACACTGTGGCTACAACACTGATTTGAAAGGGCTTTGGGGAGCAATGGATTGAGTCTTCTCAGCCAGTCACTCTTGGGATTTATTTTTTAAAGAGTGGCAATGGAACATTAGGGTGGCAGAATAAATGGAGACAGTTTTGCTAGAGAGATTGAAATTTAATGAGGACTTGGATTTTTTTTTTCCCCAGGGAGCAGAGGGGTGGGGGTGAGGAAGAAATCTCTAGCTCAGTGAAATCATCCAAATCCTTAGGATCATTGCTCTAAAGCTGGAACAACATCAGAGACCATCTCTTCCAGTCTTCTCAGTTTACAGATGAGGGAAATGGGGCACAGATACAAAGTGACGGAGGCAAGATTTAAATTAAGTCTTCTACCTCCAAAGTCAGGGCTCATTCAGCTCTGACCTGCTGCCTTAAAGCTGTCTTCTGTAAATTGAAGATATAATTTTATCCTTGACAAGGACGCAACTGTACAAGAATTCTTGGAAATAGCAGGGTCTTAGATGACTGTTGGTTATTACACCAGGATCAGCTGAGAGTTTTAGTAGGCTACTGGAAAACAGTTCAAGGGCTGAGTCTGAGGAATTCTACTGCTGGTGGTCTGCCTGACAGAGGTCAGTGCAGTCAGAAGGGTTGGAGAAATCGTAGGATACTGTATTCTTGAGAAGCTCTTGGTTCTACTTCTAGTACAGCCAGAATCACTTGTCATCTGCTTCTTATTAATATAGTAAGTATACTGTGTAAGTATACTAGTATTACTGCCCCTCAGCGCCCTCTAAGGGTCAGAGGCAAAATTGTCTTTATTTGCATTCCAAGTTCAATATCAGATTTGATGGCTACAGTGGGGCTGTCCTTTTCTGAAGGACAAACTACTTTCAAAGTTCCAACCTTGTTAACCACAGAAGGCTACGTCAAAAATTTAATCCCAGGACTTTTTGGCTGGGCTAGAGTAAGTAGCTTTGCCCCTCCCTACACTATATAACTAAAAGGCATTGATTTGCCTGTAGAAAATTATGAAATTGCTGAGGATAAATAAATAGGCAGGATTCTAACACCCTGTCTTAATATCTGGGGTAGATACAAAGATGAAAAAAAGGTACAATCCAAGGCATTATGGAGTTCAAAGCCTGGTAGGAGGGTTTGGCACTGTAGTAGGTAGCTATGTAATATGGCAGATGGAGCTCTAGAACTGGAGGCAGGGAAATCTGGTTCAAATCCTGTATCAGATATGTACTAACTGTGTGTCTCTGGGCCAGTCACTTAACTTCGCCATACATCAGTTTCTTCAGTTTCATCTGTAAAATGAGAAAGCATCTGCTTTACAGGGTTGTTGTTTGGATCAAATTGTGTAATATGTGTAAAGCGCTTTGCTAAATTTAAAATACCGCAGAAATGTTAGCTCTTATATGGCACCTACACAAATAACTACAATACAAAATGATACATGATAAGCATGCAAGAGGGGCGTAAAGCAAGATCCAGGATCCTTATGGGTTGGCAGAACAAGGGAACACTTTGTGAACAAAATGGCATTTGATTGACACTTTAAAGGATGGTTAAGACTTCAATGGGTAGAGATAGAGGGGTGGTGGGCATTCTAGACATGGGCTATCACCCCAGCAACGGTGTGGAAGGAAGAGAGCATAGTGTACAAATGGGGAGGAAGAAGCCAAAATCTGCCTCATTCCAATCCTGCTCACGATCCTAGTTTCCTCTTGGGGACCAAGTAGAACAAATCTAATCCTTTTCCCATATGTCAGCCCTTGATTTTTTTTGTTTAAACAAGTATTTATCCAGCTCCTAATATGTGTCAGGAACTGTACTAAGCATTTTACAACTGTTAGCTCATTTGATCCTCACAGCAATCCTGGGAGGTAGGTGGTATTGTTATTCCCAATTTATAGACTGGGAATATATAGGACATTGAGATAGAGGTTAAATGACTTTCCCAAGGTCACACAAGTAGTAAGTGTCTGAACTCAGCTTTGAACTCAGGTCTTTCTGACTCCAAATCCAGGGCTCTGTCCACTGAACCACATAGCTACTTCTATTTGAATATTTGAAGTTTGACTATCATGTCCTTTTTGAGTATTCTCTTTTCTAGATCCAATCTCACCCCAATTCCTATGACCTGGTTTCCAGTCTTTACCACCCTGGTCATACTCCTTCACATACGCTTCACCTTGTTAAAGCCTTAATATGCAGGACACAGAGCTAGGTGCAGGATTCCTGACCAGCTAGGAGTGAGACATTCCTGTTCTTTGTTGGGTATGTCCTGGTGTGGATTCTTCATGTGTATAGGTGGGATTAGATGACCATTGAAGTCCCTTCTCATTCTCCAATTCTGTGCTTCAGAAATTCCAGCATCTCTCTCTTTGTGGATAGTTCACTTCTATTGGTGCAAAACTAAAGTCATATTAGATTTTTGTGTTTATCCTGGTACTATCCTGGTTCACACATATGGAGCTTGTAATCCATATGCCCTGTGTGGATCAGCTAGGTAGCACAGTGGATAGAGTGCTGGCCCTGGAGTCCAGAGGACCTGAGTTCAAATTCATCTTCAGACACTTACTAGCTGTGTGACCCTGGGAAAGTCATTTCACCCTGTTTGCTTCAGTTTCCTCATCTGTCAAATGAGCCGGAGAAGGAAATGACAAACCACTCCAGTATCTTTGTCAAGAATATCCCAAATGGAGTTATGAAGAGTCAGACGCGACTAATCGACTAAACAGTAGCAGCAACAGCAGCAATTTACTCTAACCCCTGGTACTTCTTAACATGAACTGCTTTCTAGTCAAGCCCAGGCCATCTTGTGACGCTGCTTCTGGGAAGTTAAGTGCAGAATTTCCTCTTATCCATGTTAAATGTCTCCACGTTAGCTCTGATCCCCATCAGTGGAGCCTCCTGAGAGCTTTTTGAATCTGGATACTCTGTCTGTGTTAGTTAACTCTCCCAGCTTTGCTCCATCTGCAGAATCGATAACTATGCCATCCGTGCCTTTATCTAAGTCATTGATAAAAATATTGAATAGCATGGATCCCTGGGGCATCCTACTAGAGACCTCCTTCTGAGGTGGTATTAGTTATTTGATAACTACCCTCTAGGCACAATCATTTGACCAGTTATGAATCGATCTGTATTTTCCTTTAGCTCAAATGTCTCTCATCCAATGCTTTGATAAAATTCATAGACTATGTCTATGGCATTTCCCTTGCTCTACCAGTCTAGGTAGACTAATTTAAAAAAAAAGAAAATGAGGTTAATTGGTCTGAACTTGTCCTCGATTAAGTCATGCTGGTCCTTATGATTGCAGCTATATCCCAGAATGAACTGAGGCTAAGGACAACAAGAAGGTCTTTGAGCTATGAGGAGGAGGGAGGATTGAGGGCAAGATCAGAGAAGAAGTAAGACCACCACTTGAAGTAGATGGGATGATGAATGACTCTGTGAAGGCTGAACTGTTTTGTTATTATTTTGTGTCCATTTTCTCTGAACAGGAAAGATCTTTGAACTTGAAAGGATGGAATAAAAATAGTTACTGGTAGTTGAAACCCAAGATAAATGAGAAGCTGGTAATGGAATACCTGGTATCCTCTCAATGAGTACAAGTCATTTGATCTGGACAAACTACATAGTGGGGTTCTGAAATAACTAGTGCTTGTGATTTCTGAGCCATGCTGCAGGATCTTTAAAGACAAAGAAGAATGAGAGAGACATCTCGGAGAAGGGAAAGTGTGGTGGTTCTGATTTTCTAAAAATAGAAAAGTAATAAATCCATAAATTACAAACTACTAAGCTTAACTTTGAGGTTAGCTAGGTGACACAGTAGATAGAGTGCTAGGTCTGGAATCAGGGAAACTCATCTTCCTGAGTTCAAATCCAGCCTCAGACACTTACTGGCTGTGTGACCCTGGGTAAGTCACTTAACCCTGTTTGCCTCAGTTTCCTCATCTGCAAAATGAGCTGGAGAAGGAAATGGCAAACTACTCCATTATCTTGTGTCTTTGCCAAGAAAATTCCAAATGCAGCTAAGAAAAGTTGGACATGACTGAAAATGATGAACAAGAGCTTAACTTTGATTTCTGGCAAAATTCTAGAGTGTCTCATGATTTGCTAGCTTTTAGGGTTCCTTGTAAACAGTGACCATTGAGGATGAGGAAGAAAGCCAGTGTGATCAAGAATACATCATGCCTGACTACTTTCATTTCCCTTCCTAACCTGACCTTCCCTAACTTCCCAATCTTACAATTTATGTTTTTCTCCTGCCAAAGTATTTTGTGATTTCCTCTAATCAGACACTCCATCTCCAGACTCCACACATTTTCTCTGACTGTCCCTTATGCCTGGAATGCTCTCCCTCTTTATCTTTATGAGTTCAAATCTGGTCTCAGATACTTGCTAGCTGTGTGACCTTGAGGCAAGTCACTTAACCTTGTTTGCCTCAGTTTCCTCATCTGTCAAAGGAGCTGGAGGAGGAAATGGCAAACCACTCCAGGGTCTTTGCCAAGAAAATCCCAAATGGGGCCATAAAAAGTTGGATGTGACTGAAATGGATGAACAACAAAAAAATTCTTCCAACTCTTCTACCTGTTCCTCTTCTTTTGAGTAAAAAGATTCCCTTCCAAAACCATATTCCAGGCCTGCATCTCATCCTGCCAGTGATACCAATGAGACAAATTTGTGTTTTTGAGTTAGGATCTCCAGTGTACCTTATTTATTATTTAGATTGTACATTGGTGTATTGACACCTAAGAAGATAGCTCTTATTGCTGATTCTTATTGCTAATTCTCATCTTTATATATTCTCTCATGTGAATTTCTTTTCCTCTTCACTCATATTCTTCCTGTGTTGTATCTGCTTTGCTCTGTGGTATCTGGTTTGTCAGATTTGTGTGGGCGGTTTTTCCTCTCTTCCTGCCTTTTCAGTTTATATGTTTTTGATCAGATTCAAAGACTCAAGGCAATTGTGCACGTATGTACACATTCCGTTGTCATATGTATATACGTATGTACATATGTGCATATACATACACAAATATGTGAATATGTGTACAGCTGTGTGTACATAAAACCACATTTATCATTTATTTCTAGTCATAGATCAGAATGTTAAAGTTTTGGCCCAGAAATCCAAATCCCATTCTCAGAATTTCTAGATATTCACCTGTTAAATTTATCATTCTTTCTGAAGTCACTACCTTCATTTGGTAACAGTAACAAAGAAACCAACTCTGCCCCTAAAGTCTTCCATTTTTTCCCCCATAATTTCATAATACCTAGCAATGTTTTCTGATTTCCTTCTGGGGAATCATTTGTCCCGGAATGAACCACAAGCTCTGGGTAGTGGTCTTTGTTTTTTCCAAGTCTCAGGAAATGTTCTGTCAATCTTTTATTAAATGTCAGGCTCTATGCTAGTCAATGGGGATGCAAAGATGAAAATGAGAGTTCTCTCTCTCTAGGAGTTTACATGCTATCCTCTTACTGCATTTATTATATTAAATTCTATTCTCTCATATCCAAGATACCCTACCCTGGGAACTGAGTCTATCTTCTCCATTGTTCATGTCAGATTGATAAAAATGGTTGCCCAAGCCTCTTCCCTCTCTATTCCTGGAGGACCTCACTCCTGATAGCACCCCTGCATCTACATCATTATTCTTGGAGCAAAAGAATCTGCTTCCTCTTAAGATGGTTGAGTCCCCATCTACGGGGAACACCTCCAATGTATTAATGGCTCTAAATATTTGAGTCTTTCTTCCTTGCCTTCTCTGTGTCATATTCATCCACCTGTTAACCCCTGGCACAAGTGAGAATTCCCCTCTGCTTCTTCACATTTGTGTTATTATTTTTGCTAGCCTTCTTTCCAGGATTATTTTATTGTCCTTGATAATGTTGAGATTGGAGACTAAGTTTTTTCCCAGCTCTTTATCTTCTCCTCCAGCAGGGAGGTCAACATATACTTCATTCATATAAAGCATTTACTTGCTTTATATGACAAAGACAAAAAGAAAATACTCCCTGCAGATAATTGCAAAATTTCCCTCAGCCTTCAGACTTGCTGAGAGTGATAATGTGCCAGATCTTATCTGATCTTAGAAACTAATGAGGGTCAGACCTGGTTAGTATTTGGATGAGAGATTGTCTGAGAATACAAATGCTGTGCTGAGAGGAATTTTGGTGTAGTGGATAGAGTGCTGAGCTTGGAATTTGGAAGACCTACTGAAGTTTGAATCTCATCTCAGATACTTACTTGTATCTCATTTGTAACCTTTGTTATATGGATGTGCTCTTTTTCCCCAAACCACATTTTTCTTTTCCCATTGTACAGTACTATTTCCTAGACACAGTCCTTGATTCTCTGCGCATGGAGGTGGGTGGATTGAGGGACGATGGAGATGATAGCAATACTTTTTGGCCAAACTGCCAAAGGCTAACAGTTTGCTTTAACTCAAGGACAAAGAAACAGGGGCAGCTAGGTGACTCAATAGATAGAGTGCCATGCTTGGAGTCAGGAAGACTCATCATCCTGAGTTCAAATGTGGCCTCAGATATTTACTAGACTGTGTGATCCTGGGCAAATCAGTTAACCTTCTTTGCCTCAGGTTCCTCATCTATAAAATGAGCTGGAGAAGCAAATAACAAACCACTCTAGTATCTTTGCCAAGAAAATCCCAAATGGTGGCAAGGAGAGTCAGAAACAACTGAAACAACTAAACGACAAAAAGAAAAAATCTCCAAGACCAGACAGATTTATAAGTGAATTCTACCAAACACAAATGGATGGTTAATTTCAATACTATTTGAACTATTTGAAAAAACTGGTAAAGAAGGTAAATTATTTTTATGATACAAATACGGTTTTGATACTCAAACCAGGGACAGCAAAAACAGAGAAAGAAAGAAAAATATAGACCAATTTCCTTAATGAATATCACATCTGTCTCCCTTGCTCTTATCCCCTTCCCCTCCTCCTTCCTTGTTAGGTAAGATAGAGTTCTATTACCAATTGAATATATCTATATCTGTATATATATATATGTGTGTGTGTGTGTATACACACATATATATGTATGTGTGTATATATCATTTATTCATTTATTTATCCATTTATTTATTTCCCTTTTTGGACTAATTTAGATGTGAGTGAGCTTCAAGCATTGCCTATCCCCCCATTCTTCATTGTACACCTCTTTTATGTGAAATGATTTTCCACATTCTTCCTTTCCCTTCTCCCTTCTTCCAGGGCATCCTTCTTTATTGTCTGTCCATTTTTTAACTTCATCCTAACATAATCTATGCCTTCCCATGTCCTCTTTCTATAAAGAATCCTTTTAACTGATTTAATAATGATGTAGTTTTTAGATGTTACATGTATCATCTTCCCATATAAAAAGATAAACAGTTTAATCTTATTGGGTCCTTTGTGATTTCTTTTTCATATTTACCTTTTTATGCTTCTCTTATGTTTTGTATATGAAAGTAAATTTTTCTATTCAGCTCTGATCTTTTCATCAGGAATGCTTGAGAATTCTCTATTACATTAAAGCTTCTTTTTTTCCTTTGAAAAATTATACTCAGTTTGGTTGGATAGGTTATTCCTGGTTGTTACCCAGTTATTTTGCCTTATAGAATATCACATTCCAAGTTCTCTGTGGCTTGAACATGGTAGTTGCTAAATTTTGTGTGATCTTGTAACTCCATGGTATTTGAGTGGTTTCTGTCTGGCTAGTTGATGTATTTTCGCTTTGACCTAGGCACCCTGCAATTGGGCTATAACATTCTTGGGGGTTTTTATTTGGGGATTTCTTTCAGGAGGGCATCAGTGGATTCTTTCAATTTCTATTTTTCCCTCTGGTTTGAGGATCTCAGTGCAACTTTCCATGATAATTTCTTGAAATATGATGTCCAGGTTTCTTTTGTGATTGTGACTTTCAAGTAGTTTGATAATTCTTAAATAATCTCTTCTTGATCTATTTTCCAGGTCAGTTGTTTTTCTGATGAAATATTTCACATTTTCTTCTATTTTTATACTTCTGACTTTGCTTTATTTGTTTGTTTGTTTCATGATGTCTTGTGGAATCATTAATTTCCACTTGCCCAATTCTAACTTTTAAGGAATTATTTTCTTCAGTGAGTTTTTGTACTTTCCCCCCTCATTTGGCAAATTCTGTTTTTCCAAGATGTCATTTTCTTTAGTATTTCTTTGAGTGTTCCTCTTTTATCAAGCTCTTAATTGTCCTTTTCATAATATTTTCTTTTGCTCTCATTTCTTTACCTAATTTTTCCCTCTACCACTCTTATTTGATTTTGAAAACAAATTTTTAACACTTCCAGGAATTCTTGTTGACCTTATGTCCAATTCACATTATTTTTCTTTGAGGCTTTGCTTGTAGCTGTTTTGACTTCTTTGTCTTCTGAGTTTGTGTCTTGCAAGATCTTCCCTGTCACCATAGTAACTTTTTATGGTCAGATTCTTTTTCAGTTGCTTGCTCATTTTCCATGCTATTTCTTGAATTTGACCCTTATGTTAAAGTTGGGTTACATGCCTGGTGTGTGTGTGTGTGTGTGTGTGTGTGTGTGTGTGTGTGTTTAAGGGCACTATATCAAGCTTCTGGCTTTTTAGCACTGCTATTTTTAGAGCTAATTCTGGGTGTTTGGAAGTTTTTGGTGCTTCCAAGGTGAGATAATCTGGGGAAAGGTGTGGTCACTGTTCTTCTGGTCTCCACTCTGGTCTTTACCCAGGAAGGGTTCTTGATCCCTTGGAATTGCAATCAGAACTGCTCCTCAGGGCCTTTGGCTACCTTGGGACTGGAGGTGATACTGTTCCTCAGGGTACCTGGTCCCTTGTAACTAAAAGCAATACTACTTCTCAGGGCTTTTGCTCCTTCTTGACAAAAAGTGCTCCTCTCTGCCCTTGAACTATTACCTAAAAGTGGGTTAAGATATGGATTTTTCGAACATCATCTGATCCTGAATTCAGTGCTAACTGAGGGGTCCCCTATAATCTCTTTCTGACCACTTGTCAGATCCCCTTACTGACTCTGGCTTGAGAGCTCCCAAAGCTCCCAAATGCTTCCCTCCTCCTCTTCTCAAGCTCTCTAAAGCTTTCTTTTCCAATTTAAACTGGTCCTATCTGTTTACACTAGCTGTTTGAATATGGGCAAATGATTTAACCTTGAAGCCTCAGTTTCTTCATTTAAAAAATGGGGATAATTGCACCCATCTTATAAGGTTATTGTGAGATTGTTTATATGAAATGCTTAGCAAACCTTGAAGTGATATATGCCAATTACTACTACTACTACTACTATTACTACTATTAATACTACTACTCTGTTTTTTCTTGTGGTAGTTATCATAACTCCTATGGTGAACTGTCTGCTTGCTAATCAGTCAGTAAGTGTTTATTAAATGTCTGTTATGTGTTACCTAGTGTGGCAAGTAGGTATGGGGGGAATACAAAGACTAAAATGAAGTGATCCTTGCCCTCAGGAAGCTTGGATTTTGTTGGTGGGACAGAATACATAGACACAATTAAATTTAAATATAAAATAAATACAAGATTATTTCGGTAAAGGAGGGAGGTACTGGGGAGATGAAGAAAGTCCTCTTTGAGGAGATATTGCTTGAGCAGCTTTGGAAACTAGGATGTGAAGGTGAGAGGGAGTAAATTCCAGACATAAAGGATAGATATCCTATGAGAAGAACATCAAGAAAGCCAGTTTGGTTAGACCATGGAGCTTATGAAGTGGTTGTATCTGTTTTATGTGTCATGGGCTTAGTAGTTAGAGGTTTTTGAACAAATCTATTTAATTTTATAATACTGTTATTATTGTGTTGTCATTTTAAACTAGGTTTAATCCCTTTTGACAAGTTGTAATGGGTAAGGTGGAATATGATGGATCTAAGTGTGGATTTGAGGGGGTGTTGGTGGTAGTTAAGAATGGAGAAACTGGACAAAGAGGAGTTGTGATTGAGAAAATAAAGTGAACTTTGAAAAGAGGGATGAGAGAAAGGAGAAGAATGGTAGATTTCTCTGAAGAGAAGTAGTTTAAAATTATTATAAAAAACTGAATAGTGTGATAGAGAGACTAAAAGTGAGAATATGTAATATTGACAAGAAACAAAAAAGATTTGTAAAGAACTGGGTTTTAAAATTTTTGGTCGCTGAGTTACTTCTGTTGATGTGATATTTTAAGCTTCCTGCAGATAATTCTGTGACTTTAGCCTTTTTCTGGGTATGGAGAAAGGTTGTCTGTTAGCCTCACAGGGCAGAGATAAAGGGATAAGTTGGAAGTCTCACTCTCTTTTCTTACTTTTCTCCTTACTCTTTTCATCAAAAAGCTTCCTAGACTTTCAGCTCCATGGGGGCAGGAGGAGGTTTTATCTTTTCATATCTCTAGCACCTAGCCTAGTGTATTACTTATAATAGGTACTTATTAAGTATTTGTCAACTTAAATCAAATGTCACATCCTCACTAAAAGGTGAAGGTATCATATTCACTGGAAATGATAGAACTTGAATTTAGATGTAAATTTGAACCAACAGAATCACAGGCTCAGGGAGTTGGAAGAGACCTCAGAATCTTTAATCCAATGCATATTGAGTAAGAATATCCAGCCATGTTATCCCTAACAAATAGTCATCCTACCTCTGTTTGAAGAACTCCAGTGAGATAGAATACATTCCCTCCTGGGGGAGGCCAATCCACTTTTGGAGAACTCTGATTTCTTGGAAATCTGCTTCTTTTTGGCTTCTCCTTATTGCTCCTACACAGGTCCTACACCTGGGACTAAGCAGAAAATCTCACTCCTCTTCCACATGATAGCCTTCCAAATACTTGGAAACATCTACCATGTCCTTTCTCTCTTTCATTCCTTGACCCCAGGTCTTTTTATTTTCATGCTAAAAATCCTTAAGGTTTTCAGTCTCTTCTCCTATGGCAGGATTTCAAGACTGTTCATTAACCCTGGTCACCATTGTCTAAAATCTGGTGCCCAGAACACCCCAGATATAATTCCTTTATTTCCATAAGCTTTGCCTCTCAATGCAATGTAACATTGTCTTAGTTTTTTTTTTTAGCTGCCTTGTTTTGTCTCATTGTAGTATAGGAGAAGGAATGCTAAATCCTGAGAACAAATCTTGCCTTTGATATTTACTGTTAGGGTGCCTTTGGTCAGGTCACTTAATTTCTGTTGGCCACAGTCTCTTCATCTATAAAAGGAGGAACTTGGACATTATGGCCTCCGAGGTTCTATCTGTAATTCTAATTATGAAATTCTAAGTTTGTGGTCCTTGTTTCTCATCTGGATCTTCTCTGACTCATCTCTCTACCATGAACAGGAAGCTCATTAGTAGAATAACCTCATTCTATAAGATCTCATCAGTTTTGGTGCTGATTATCGCTATCACACTATCATCACATCATCACTATCCCCTCTGATTGGAGGGTGGGGCCACGCACTCCAAACCTCTATTGAAGGGGAGAGTTCAGCTCAGACATCTCATCATTTCTCATCTGGCTATACTACTCGGAGACTTCTCTGACTTACTTTTCCCCCATGTCCTTATCTGGTACCTCTCCTCACTTCCCCACCCCAGCTTTTTAGCTTCCTTTTATGTTTTGTCTTTTCTCATTAGATTGTAGGCTTCTTAAGGGCAGAGATGGTCTTTCTTTTTTCACATTTGTATCCCCAGTGTTTAGCACAGTGCCTGGCACTTAGTAGAAACTTAATAAATGTCTACTTCACTGTTGATTAAGACCCCAGATCTTTTTCAGATGTATGGTTAAGCCAACTTTTTTCTTCATCTTGTAAATGTGTGGCTTTTAATTCTTTTTCTTTTTTTGTACCAAGGAATGTTCAGCTACTATCTACCTTTTCCAAATAATTTTTCCTTTTAAATATTACAGATCAGCTTTATATCTAAACTTTCTGCCACTGAATTGACATAAGAAAGTGCTTTGTGGATACCTATTACTAAAAAGATCCAACAAGGTTGTAAACCAAGATTCTTCACCATACGTTGGCATCATGGCCAACTATGATTCTTTGTTCTGAGCATATTATTGTATATGTTCCCATACTTCCTTAGGCAGCCAGATATTCTCCATTGAAGTTTGTGCATTCTAAAAGCTGTGCCTAATTTGCCTTGTGAAGCACCAGAGTGAATTATCCAACATTCAACCCATGAACGTTTATTGGACACCTGTTTTGTTTAAGCCTGGGCTTCCATATGTCATATCATGCCTCTGTCCAATCCACAATCCACTAAGAATATGACTATATTATCACACACTGTGACTTTTGATTACTGAACAGACTACCTGGGTCAAGACTGAGACTAGAAAGGTAGGTGTGGTAGGGAGTTGCCTTGCTCTTTTAGAACAAAAAATCCTTTTAAACATATGCTTTAAAAATACATTGATGCTTTTTGTTTTTATATCACAGTCATTTCCACATAGACCCTTTGGTTCCCTCCTACCCTACTGCCAACCAACAGTAACTATATATAATAGCACATGCTATAATTTACATCCATAGTCCCCCATTTCTAATGAAAGAAGGGAGGTGCTTTTATTCTTGTCTTCTTGAGGGCCATGTCATTATAATAGAATGGAAACTGAGTCTTCTTTTCCTTTACATTTTACTGTAAATGTAGTCACATTGTATGGCCTTACTTTCTTCACCCTCATAAACATCATTTTTAATGGCCCCCAAAGATTTCTTTCTGTAGACTCAGACTAGGGAAGACCCATTGTACAACTTAAAAACTCACCTTGTCCTTGTCATTTGGGTATGTGTCATTTGGGTTGGTGGGGAGGGAGAAGCTGAATAAAGAAATTCAAGTTTTTGAAGCCTCCTTGTCTCTGTATTTTATTGTAGTGCAGATAAATGTCAAAAAGTTAGATATATCATATTTCTGGAGAGTTCAGCCATAGGGCAATAGTATTTCATGTTCTTGGAATCAGGGAATGCTAGAGCTAGAAAGGACCATAGAGATTTCTTAAAAAATGTTATCTGGGTGGTCTTGGCCAAAAGACAGAAGGTCATGAGCTTCCTTAAATAAAGCACAGATTTTGTTTCTTTCCCAAAATAACCATTATTATTATTTTTCATTTTAGGTGCAATTAGCAAGGGTGACTTATTACATGATGAGTTTTAGAAATAGAAATTAATGTACCAGAACTGACATGTTGTCCTAGGCAAACCTAATTAGGCTGCTCCACATGTCAATGTTTTAAATCATTTTTCCCCTTTACTTTTGAAGCTGGAGAAACTCCCATGACCTCTTGGGATATTTATTCTCTCACATACCACTCTGGGTTACTGTGGTGTTTTTTCTCCACTCCTAATCCTGGTATGATCCCACTGTAGCTTGGTACATGGTAAGGTTCTTGGTGATATCTCTGTAGCTATTACATTTCATCTTAATTCCATGGCCCATGGATCCATAGGAACTCAATCAAAGGAAAGCAAGCTTTTGTAAGGTGGCTCTTGGCTATTATAGTGTTATTTCAAGTACAAGCATTACGGCCACTCCTGGCTAAGTCTTTTTAAGGACTAGAAGGGAGGAATGACAGAGTGCCACCAGCCAGTTGTACTGGAGCCAGCTCCTACCCACTCTAGAGCCAATTGCCAAATTTTCAGTGTGACCATTTACACCTTGGAAATCAGCAAATGCTACAAATCTGGGATCATTCTATCGTTTTGTTGATTATCACTTAAGAAAGTGATGGAGAAAATACTAATAATGAAGATTAGACATAGAAGTATGTTGAGCAGACATTTCTGGTTGTTAAATCCTTATCAGCACAGCCCTCATAGGGTCCTTAATAATGAAATTTCTCACAGAGATGCCCCTTAATCCCAGTTGCTTCTGAGCATTCCCGTATTTCATTTCCCTGAACCTTGTGTAACCGTGAGCCCCCTGTTTACTTTTCACCTGCCCATCTTGACCTCCCTGCTGAGACCCCTTTCCCTTTCTTTTAATTTGAATCATTAGCTTCTAAAAAATGACTTTGATCCCTGAACTTGGCTTTGCCTGCTTCATGTTCGCCTGGCAGAGCTCTTGTCTTCTTGCCTGGAAGATGCCCCTGAAGATGGAAGGGATGAGATATTCAGCAGGAATTGCCATATGCAAGCAATGTGGCATCTTTAACTGCCCGTGGGCAGTGTCCACCTTCTGTTGCCAGCTTTCATGGCCCATTGGAAGAGAGGAGTGAGGGAAAGCAGATGGATGATAGATTTCTAGAGAGAAGTCGTTTAACTTGATCGAAGGATCGTGCTACAGATATTTACCTAGAAGGGACTTCAGAGACCTTCTAGTCCAACGCTGGTCCATTTTACAAATGACAAAAAATGAGGCCTATGGAGATTAAGTCATTTTCTTAGTTGGGGTCATGCAGAGGCAGGATTTGAACGTAAGCCCCTTCACTTCAGAACCAATGCTCTTTCCACTGCACCAAGATTTTGACCCAACTGTCCTTATTCTACTTAGGCTCTTATCTTCACTCCCAGACTACCAGAAAATTAGACCTTATCCCTGGAATTTCCATGGACTTTGATAGGGCAACTTTATCTTTCTCTTGCTCAGTTCCATGTCCACAACATTGTACATAAATCCTTAGCCAGGTCTCTGTCCAGCATGCTTTTATTTGTATCTGTAGTGCATTTATCCTCAATTAGATCAGTGCCTGGCACATAGTAAGTGTTTAATAGCATCTGTGTATCATCTGTCTATCTGTCTGTCTGTCTGTCTGCCTGTCTATCTATCCATCTAATCCAGGGATGGGGACTCTGCAGCCTCAAGGCCACATGTGGCCCTCTAGGTTCTCAAGGGCAGCCCTTTGACTGATTCCAAAGTTTACAGAACAAATCTCCTTAATAAAAGGATGTAAAACTTGGACTTAGTGAAAAAGCCTCACGCCAGGACGTAGAAAATCTCATGTGGCCTTGAGGCTGAAGGTTCCTCAACCTTGACCTAATCCAATCTACCTCTCTGTCATCATCTGTCTAGCTATCTGTCTTATCTATTTGTCTAGCTGTCTGTCTATCTTTATCTCTTTGTCAATCATCTATTACCTCATGTTAAAAATAGAGTGAAATAAAGAATTGCTTTTTTTCTCTGGACACAGGGCTCTACTTTCCTTTCTAAAGTTCTCTTCCTTAAAGGAGAGTAACTTTCTTTGAAGTTGACCAGTCGGTAGGGGGCAGTGAGACAGGGGCATGATGAAGGAGCCAACGCTTTTTCATGGATTTTAGACTGAGCCAGATGCCCTTGGCAGTAGAGGAAAGGCAATCCTAGACTTGTGTGACTATAATGGAATACTTGTACCTTTCCTAGCTGATATTGACCTGTTCTGACAAGTGATGATGAGAACAGAGAAGCCTGTTTGAGCATTTGGGTTATAACTAGGAATCAAAGATCGGTAAAGCCAGAAAAAGTAAGGATAGGAGTAAGGTCAGAGGGGGAGAAAAAAATCAGATTTTTATGTCTACAGGTTATAAGCTCCTTGGAGCTAGAATTAGTAATTCTAGGGCTGAGGTAAAAATTCACAAAAGCAAACTTAAGGAAAGCAGCACACATGGTGGCCTCCAATAACTTTTGAAGTCAAATTTGGTTGAGAGTTAAAAAGACCTCAGAATTTGAGACTCAAAACCCTGGGGAGGAGAAACCACGGAACACCTGAAGCACCTGCTGGGGAAGCCTCTGTGCCAAAAGGAAAGCAGGGTCAGGTGAGGAAGAGCTTACCTGGGATGCGGTTTGTTATTTTTGTTAACTAGGTGCTAAGCTCAGTTTTTTCTATCTTCTTGGTAGCCTAACTTCCAGTTTCTTTCTGTCTTCTATATATTTATCTTTTTATCTTCTCCTATCTTCCTGGCAGCCGTGCTGCTACATTATCAGCTCCATCATCCTTTGGGGGTCACCATTAACTCTTAGCTCTCTATGGCCACAGAAGGATACAAATAATCCATTTTGTTCATTACCTCCTACTGCAGTAAATTTCTCACCAAAGCTGTTGAGAGTTAGCAAAAGAGACCAGTCAATTTTGTCTTCTTTTCAGTGTCTTTTTTTATCCTTATGTGAAAATACTAGTGCATAAGATGGCCACAAACTAAGAAAGACAAAGACCGAAAGTGGAGAAAAATGAGTGATAAGTGAATCATGACTTTCATTAGGTCCAATGTCATTAGCTAGAAGTAACAATGACCCAGTAGGAGAAGTTTTCCTTATGCTGTCACATTCTCAAGTACTAATCTTTCCAGTTGTCTCATAAAATCAAATCAACAAGTCCACAGGTCTATAAGCATTTAACTAAGCTCTTAGGATGTGCTGGGCACTGTGCTAGGTGCTAGAGTTGCAAATACAAAAAGATGCAAAAAGAAAATCCCTGTTGTCAAAGACCTTATATTCTAATGGGAGAAGAACATGCTGCAAAGGGAGTTGAAAAGCAAGGGAAAGGATGGGGACATGATAATAAAGTCCAAGGAATGAAGGATGGTTAGTCTGGACCCTTTCTCAAAGTGGAGGTTCAGGATATATTTGCTATAATTTCTGAGATCTGTGGCGCTTGTGTAAGTTACCAAAAAACCCTCCTTTTTTTAAAGGAAAAATTATCTTGAGCTACCATCTGTGAAATAGTTTTTTCCCCTTTTTATGTTTCATAGAACATCATGGAATGTTTTTTGAGGGATTTGTTGTGTTTATTTTGTCAATGATAAAAATCCAAAGAGGGAGTTGCATTTGGTTTCTGTTGAGAAGGAAAAATCCTGGTACATTTAATTTTCTGAAAGGGGTAGGATATCATCACTAGAAAAACTGTCTTTGCATCTCACAGACTTTTTCTCTTTTGAGTTTTCTTCCTGTAATATCTTCCTGTGCTGCAGATTAAAAGAACATCCCCCTGGACCCCAGTAGAGTCTGCCTGTAATCTCTGAGAAGCTGTGGCTAGAACATGTCTTTTCCTTGAGAATTCTGAGCTAAAGTGGCTAAGTCAATAAAACATCTGCACTAAGTTCAGCATTAATGTGGTGAACTCCCAAGAGAAGGGACACCAGGTTCCCTGAGGAGGGGTAAACAGGTCTGGATCTGAGATGAATAGGGTCCAAGCTCTCATCCTGAGCACAGCGGGATCCATCCTTATTTATTGATTAATAACTTCCTTTCTGACACTTCTCTGCACAGTTCCTCTGTTATAAATATGCTATAGTCTGCTCACCACCTACCATGCTCCCCTTCATTTCCTTATAGGTGAGAATCACTTTGTTTTTCAGAGGCTGTAGCGTTTCATGACTCATGCCTTTACAACAGGGTTTCAGGGGGAGCCTCAAGATAGTTTTAGTCATTGATATAATGAAGCCATAGAACATGGCTCATTTTGTGTGTGGGGTGGGTGAGTGTACTGGGTATAACATAGTTCAGTGTTTTGGAGTCTGAGAGAAACTCCAGTGTACATTCAGCTCATTTTAATTCAGCAAATATTAATTAGGCACTTACCTATTCTGGGCACTGAGATCTAAAATTTGGAGAGGATAGTCTCTGTTCTCATGGGGTTTATAGTTTAATGGGTGTGATTGGGGGCACAGGGGAGGATAACACATGCGTGGATGTATGTTTGTGTATAATGTAAGATAAATACATGTTAAGTGCATTGTGAATAGCGCCACCTCCCCCCCGCCCAAGTGCTATATCAAGTGCCAGGGGTTACAGAGTTAGTCAATGGCTGAGCAACAATTCCGCCATCTCCGCCATCCGGATCTCTTGACCAATTCCAGAGCTCTTTCTATTGAGTACACTTGAGATGGCTACATCAAGCCTTTCAATCACTTTCACCATGTCCCCAACCTTGTTACCAATTGGAGCACAGTGCTCATTTTCTTGGACACACAACTTTAATGCAGGGTCAAAAGTATTTAATTTCATCCAAAGGAGTGCTGGCATTAGGGTAAAAAAGGAAACCAGATAAGAAATGGGGTTAAAGTAGCAGAGGGAGAAGAACTAAGGAATTACATAGCCAAGAGAGAGCAACGGGAGTGTTGGCTTTTTATGGAAAGGGTCAAATGACACATGGTCTCTTCAAAAGAGTTTGGGTGATTGGCTGCAAAGGGCATAGAATTGAGTGACTGGAAATTGCATTAAAGGGAAGGAGTTAGATATCATTTTAGCCAGCCAAAGACATACAATCTCTACTTTGAAACAATAAAGTGGAAAAATAACCCTCCTCCCCCCAATTCCAGGCAGAATGCGGATTATGTAATTGTTGTTACATATAAGGGATGAGTTATTAAGTGTAGGGGAAGAGTTCTGTAATAATGAACAGAGCACAGTCCTTGACCACTGCTTTGGGGGTTAACATTTTCTTTTGTGATTTTAAATTTTCCAATAGTGTTTGATTTTTGATATAATTATTTCTCACCTACTGTTGATGCTGGTAACACATTTAGGAGACAAATAGGTTCCAAGAATAAGCATTGTCCTCAGTCATGAGACATACTTGTAGAAAGAGGAAACTGTCATGGCCACCTCACCACATGCTTACTTTTTACTTTTTTATTTTTTAAAAATTTATTTATTTTCAGTATTCCATAATCACTACCATACAACCTAGATTTTTCTTTCCCTCTTCCTCCTTCACCCCCACTGTCCCCCTTCCTCCCCAAGACAGCATACAATTTTATGTCGGTTCTACACATACATTCCTATTAAATACATTTTCATCATAGTCATGTTGTATAAAAGAATTAAAATGAATGGGAGAAATCATATAAAAAACCAAAACGTAATACAAAAGAAAATGATCTGCTACAATCTGCGATTGAATTCCATAGTTCTTTCTCTGGATGTGGAAAGCATTTTGCCTTAAAAGATCATTGGGAATTTTTTAAATCCTTGAATTGCAATGAAGTTCTAAGGCTACCAAAAAAACTCTTGCATGCTGTGGTTGTTGCTGTGTACAAAGTTCTCCTGATTCTGCTCCTTTCACTCAACACCAGATCATATACGTCTTTTCAGGCCTCCCTGAAGTCTTCCTGTTCATCATTTCTTATAGAGCAATAGTATTCCATTACATTCATATACCACAACTTATTCAACCATTCCCCAATTGATGGGCATCCCTTTGATTTTCAGTTTTTGGCCACTACAAAGAGTGCTGCTATAAATATTTTTGTACGTGTGGGACCCTTTCCCATTTTTATGATCTCTTGGAGATACAGTCCTAGAAGCTGTATTGCTGGGTTGAAGGGTATGCACATTTTTGTAGCCCTTTGAACATAGTTCCAAATTGCTCTCCAGAATGGTTGGATCAGTTCATAGCTCCACCCATTAGTATTTCAACTCTCCCACATCTTCTCCAACATTTATCATCCTCCTGTTCTGTCATATTAGCCAATCTGATAGATGTGATGTGATATCTTAGAGTTGTTTTGATTTGCATCTCTCTAATCAATAGTGATTTAGAGCATTTTTTCATATGACTATAGATATCTTTAATTTCTTTCTCTGAAAACTCCCTGTTCATATCCTTTGACCATTTATCAATTGGGGAATGATTTGTATTCTTGTACATTTGACTCAGTTCTCTATATATTTTAGAACATATCACAGACACTAGTTGCAAAAATTCTTTCCCAGTTTTCTGCTTCCCTCCTAATCTTAGTTGCATTGAATTTGGTTGTGCAAAAACTTCAATTTAATGTAATCAAAATAATCCATTTTGCACTACATAATGCTACTTTTTTTTTTTTTTGGTGAGGCAATTGGCATTAAGTGACTTGCCCAGGGTCGCACAGCTAGTAAGTGTCAACTGTCTGAGGCCAGACTTGAACTCCAGCCCTCCTGACTCTTGCAACACCACCTAGCTGCCCCAACACATGCTTACTATTCAAGTCTCTTGTAATTTTAACTTTCAGTCCCTTGCTGTTCTTTTCTCTCTCTATTTCTCTCTCTTTCTTTCCTTTCTTTCCTTCCTTCCTTCTTTCTTTCCTTCTTTCCTTCTTTCTTTCCTTCCTTCCTTCTTTCTTTCCTTCCTTCCTTCTTTCTTTCCTCTTTCTTTCTTTCTTTCTTTCTTTCTTTCTTTCTTTCTTTCTTTCTTTCTTTTTCTTTCTTTCTTTCTTTCTTTTCTTTCTTTCTTTCTTTCTTTCTTTCTTTCTCTCTTTCTCTCTTTCTCTCTGTCTCTCTCTCGCCTAATGATCTCTTAGTTGTGAAATCTGATGTCCTTTGCTCAGTTACCATTCTGTCTGACCTCTTTGCAACTTTCCCTACTGCTACTCCCCTCCACCCTGCTCACCTCCCAGCCATACTCTCTCTCCATGCGCTGCATTTTTGGTTTGTTCTCATCTTACCTGTCTGATCACTCCTTCTAGGAGAAGGGGTATGGTATAGTACAATAGTTCTAAATTTTATTTGTCCCTTGAACCTCTTTCAACAGCAGCAAAAGAATATGAACTGCCAGGGTAATTTAATATACTACTTGAATATTCTTTTAGATTTATTCATTAAGTCCTTATAATAACTAAAATGATAACTTCTTCCCCTGAAAGCTCAAAAATAAAATTTACATTATATAATTACAAAATGTAAGATTTTATTCTACTTAAAATTATGAAAACTCCATAATATTATAATTATAAAATAATAATGAATATTTTATATGAGACATTCTATAAGAACTAGAAATGATTCAACAAGACCTCATTTGCTTGATATTATCTGTGACTTCATATTAAATTTCCTTATTTTATAAGTTTTGTTGAATATAAATAATACAGTAATGAAATAAATTGCAACTCAGAAGATATTTAATTTTATCATATGATAATCATATGTTAACTTAATTTCTATGTTAATTTTCTTTATTTGAACAAAGGTTTGCAATATTTGACTCAACACCAAACTCAGTTTTAAATCTGGTTTCTCATTGAGTTTATTTCTGTATTTTGATTTAAAACAAGAATAAGATGAAAATGCTCGCCCGTATAAATATGTGGCCGAAAATGGTAGGAGAATTTTATAAGCTTTCTTGGGGATATGTGGAAATTCATTTTTTAATTTTTAACCACTTTACCAATCAACAAAAATAAATTGCTGGTTATTATATAAAGGATTTATTTTTCTGCTGGCTAATGAGAAGCATCGTATTAAGTGGTAAATGGACTTAAAATTTGGTTGTATTAAGTTGGCTTTTTAAATAGTGTTTGTATACAAACTAATCTTTGTTAAGGAAAGAATCTCTTCAGAAGTGACTTTTCTTCCCTTTTACCGCAAGCATGCTGGCTACATTCTCACATAAATGCTACCGAATGACTTACTAGTGCTGCCAACCAGTTCATTGGAAAATTCCCCAGGTAGAACAATAGTGACGTAAGCAGATACTAAGTTTAAATCCTAAGATAGCCTTATTATTGCAATGAGAGGCAATATAAGGTTTGTTTCTACAGAATGTTTGTAATGGTACATGATGGTTTTAAGATCTCTTGTAATATACATGCCCAGCAATCATAGTTTTCAGACAGCCTGCCATTTTTATGGCAAGAATTCGAATGTCAGTAATGTCTTGATTGCATGATTACACAGCTGATGAGGTATGATTATAGAGAAACAGAGGAAAATTAGGTAAGTGTTCTGCTGCAGTGTACAGAATGCAAATGAGGGAATGTGCACGAGCCTTAACTAACCATTGGGAATCAGTTTGTATTTGAATTTTAAAACCTTGTAGCGGTTTGGAAACAATTTGATGATAGATTGAAAACTCACAAAAGCACAGAAGTAGTCAATTTAATAAGTATTTATTAAGTACCTACTATGTGCCAAATGCATATGTGCTGAACACTATACAAAGAAAGGCAAACCTGCCCTTAAGGAGCTCGTGATCTAATGGGGAAGAGATGTGGACAATAAGAAAACAAATATGTGCATAAGTTATATACAGGATAAATAGGAAATAGTTAACAGAGGGAAGGCACTACAATTAGAAGAATTGAGAAAGGTTTCTTGTACAACAGGAGATTTTAGTTAGGATTTGAAGGAAACCGGGGAAGCAAGAAGGTGGAGATGAGAGGGAGAGCATCCCTGGCATGGGGAACAACTGGACCCAGAGCTAAGACATGGAGTAAGTCAGGAAAAAGGCCAATTTTGTTGAACAGAGGAGTATGTATGGGTGGGCGTAAGATGTAAAAAGACTGAAAAGGAAGGAAGAGGTTATGCTACGAAGCTCTTTGAATGTCAAATAGAGGATTTTGTATTTAATGCAGCACAAAATAGGGAGTCACTGGAGTTTATTGAATGTGAGTGTAATATGGTCAGACTTACACTTTAAAATGGTCAATTTGATGTATTTACTTCAAGAACAACAAAATCACTTTGCACATGATGACAGTTCTAATCCCTGTAGGAACAAATCTGTAATGCTTCAAATATGCATATGCTTGTTGTCACACAACAAAAAAAAGTACTTTAACGTAACTGGGTGTGTATTTACTGATTAAGACACCATTAAAGAATTTTTAGTGAAAACTCTGGATCATCGTGGGGTTCACAAACCACTCAATCAGAGCCTCTGGTGTAGTAGATAGCATGCTGAACCCGGAGTGAAGAAGACTTAAGTTCAAATCCTTCTCAGTTTAATTAATTAATTAAATTAATCCTACTCCCTAGCTACGTGACCTTACATGGGACTCAGTCTTTCTTAGCCTCAATTTTCTTATGCAAGATGGGACTAATAATACCTGCAGCACTATCTTACTGAATTATTGTCATGCTCAAATGAGAAAATGTACATAAAACACTTTGTGAATCTCAGAATGCAATATAAATGCCTTCTAGTTTTCTTTATCTGTGGTTCACTGGCCTCTTGCACCTCCAATGTCTCTCCTAAAGAATAGTTGAGAGTGCATCATGGGTCATCCTGATGAATATCACTGAATCCATATGGCTCTGGAGGTGAAGTGAGGCTGGTGACCTGCACAGCCCTCCCACACTCAACACAAAGTCAAGGGCCAGTCATGTCATCGTTCGTCTGATGGCATGGTCTTCTTTGGCAACGAAGGATGAACACAATCCTGCTAGACTTTAAGTTTCTTGAAGGTTCTCTCAGTCACACTAACTCTACATCTATGAGCCCATCACCAGCCCTGACCACAGGAAAATCTACGGACAGCCACTCCAACTACATTGAGGCCCCAGTCAGCGTTCCCAGGACACTTGCCTCCCCACTGAGTGCTGTTGGGTCTCCTTTGAATGCTCTGGGCTCTTCCTACTGAGTCATTACATCAGCCATAGGACCTCACTCCTTATCCCTGGCTACCTCTCCAGGTGTCAACATGGTTGGTCCAGCCAGTTCTCAGCTTAATGTTGTGAACAAACGTCAGAAGCTCAGATGACGTCAAGCCCTTGCCAGGAATTCAAGGAATGGGAGCCATGACCTATCCATCCACTAGCCCGGGATCCCTTGCCAAACACATCTGTGCCATCTGTGGAGACAGATCATCAGGGAAGCACTATGGGGGTATACAGCTGTGAAGGTTGTAAAGGATTCTTCAAGAGAACCATAAGGAAAGACCTCATCTACACATGCTGAGATAACAAGGATTGCCTCATTGATAAGCGCCAATGGAACCGCTGCCAATACTGCCGCTATCAGAAGTGCCTTGTCATGGGTATGAAGAGGGAAGCTGTGCAGGAGGAGAGACAGAGAAGCCGGGAGAGGGCTGAGAATGAAGTGGAGTCCACCAGCAGTGGCCGTGAAGACATGCCCGTGGAGAGGATCCTAGAAGCAGAACTAGCTGTTGAACCAAAGACTGAATCCTATGGAGACACAAACATGGAGAACTCAACCAATGATCCGGTCACCAACATATGCCATGCTGCTGATAAGCAGCTCTTTATTCTTGTTGAATGGGCCAAATGCATCCCACACTTCTCTGACCTCACCTTGGAAGACCAAGTTCTTCTTCTTAGGGCAGGCTGGAATGAATTGTTGATTGCCTCCTTCTCCCATCGCTCGGTGTCTGTACAGGATGGGATCCTCCTTGCGACTGGTCTGCATGTTCATTGAAGCAGTGCACACAGTGCTGGGGTCAGCTCCATCTTTGACAGAGTTCTCACTGAGCTGGTTTCTAAAATGAAAGACATGCAGATGGATAAATCCGAGTTAGGCTGTCTTCGGGCCATTGTCCTGTTTAACCCAGATGCTAAGGGCTTATCTAATCCCTCTGAAGTGGAGGCCCTCCAAGAAAAGGTTTATGCTACCCTGGAAGCATACACTAAGCAGAATACCCCGATCAGCCTGGCAGGTTTGCCAAGCTCCTGCTTCGACTCCCAGCTCTCCGATCCATTGGCTTAAAATGTCTTGAGCACCTCTTCTTCTTCAAGCTCATTGGAGACACACCCATTGATACCTTTCTTATGGAGATGCTGGAAACCCCACTCCAGATTACCTGAATGCATCAGTTTTCACTCTTCATACCTGGGGACTGTCCAGGGCCCAGGATCCTGTGATCCCCCTATCTGCATACTCTTCTCCCAGCCTCCCCGCAACCTTGACTTTCTTCCCATCCCTGTAATGTGATAACTTGTAATAAAGAAAGAATTTTTTAAACATGAGACCTTTTTAGGTGGAGTTTTGCATAGATGATAAACTTAACTGTTCCTTGCTAGAAAGGGGTTGAGGGGTCTTGGCCTTTCTGATGGTCCTTGGGTCATTAACCAGACACTCTGTATATATAATTGGTTTAAATTATTTTTTCACTTGCCATAGAAGACAAAGAAATACAAATAATAAAATAATATATGACATTGGCACAAAAAAAAATAGTTGATACATTTTTGTGTTCCAATTATAGTCAGACAGAATAACTTTAGGTAACTTTTCTCATGTCAAGTGTCTGGAGGCCATTCAAGCTCTATATTTCTTTTTCTTTCTGGTGCTTAAAGGATGTAGGAAACTGGGAATAGAAGGGAGTAGGAAAAAGCAACAACCTAAGTTACTTCTGCCAAGGGCATAGATAGGATGATTGCAATAGTCTGAGAGGTGGAAGGGGGCAGCTTTTTTTCTCTCTCTTTATATAGACAACAATTCTGGAGGTGACTGGGGTAGGGAATAAACGTCACTACTCTACATGTTACATGGGAAGCCACAAAAAGGTTGATTTAGAAGCTCCAATCCTTTAGGGCAGGGATTGTTTACTGAACGAAACTGAATTAAATCTGTGCAGCAGCCGACAATAAGAATGACTCAGGAAGGGGAATTTCTATCAGCCACAGCAGGAAGGGGTAACTTCTACCATGAAAGCTGTAACTTTCCTTAATCACAGGGACAGGGACATAGAGCCTTTTTTCTAGACTTGGACTTTAGACCTATTGACTTCATCTCTTCCTGAGGCACCAGATCTTCTTAGTTAGAATGAGGACCTGGGGACCCTTAAATTTGGCAAGCCAAATAACCTTGAGCTTTAGCTTTAGCTCAAGGTTACCCCTGTGTAAACAAGGGGATAAGAATACTTTTAGCACTTACTTCATAGGGTTGTTTGAAGGCTCAGATAAGATAATATATGTAAAATGCTTTCTGAACATTAAAGCCCAACATGACTGTGGGACTTTACATTATTTAACATAATTTAACATTATTTAAATAATATTTATTTAACATTATTCTTGTTATTATTATTGCTATATTGTCATCCGTAAGGGCAGGCTCATTCCAGAACATTATCCACTAATTCAGGTTTTGTCCAGATGGCTGTTCTCATTTATAGAATCTCATAAAAGATGATGTCATGACATCATCCTTCATCCTTATCCCCAAAGAATAATTAATCAATCAGCCAATATTTATTAGGGACCTACTATGTGTCAGGTACTATGCAAGGCACTGAGGATTCAAGTACAAAGAATGAAATAATACCTTTTCACAAGGAGCTTACAAATGGAGGAGACAAGTATATATAAAATATATAGGGCGTAATTATAAAGTTAATAAATACAAATATATGCAAAGTAGTTAAATACAAAGTATTTTGAAAGGGAGTATATTAGTGGTTAGGGAGACCAAGAAGGGGTCTATGTAAAACATGGCACTTGAGCTACAGGTTAAAGGAAGAAAGGGACTCTGTGAGATGGAAGTGAGGAAGAGGGAGTGCATTTCAGGTATGTGGTAGTACAAAGGCATGGAAACTGGAGACTGAATTTCTTGTTTCAACACAAGGGTACCTCTGGGGAACGTCTTCTGTACCTATTCAAATGGAATATTCCTAAAAGTTAATTTGTTTAGTGCAGGGTTGGGGATCCTGTTGCCCTCTAGGTCCTCAAGTGTGGCCCTTTGACTAAATCCAAACTTAATAAAAGAATTTGTTCTGTGAAATTTGGATTCAGTCAAAGGGCCACACTTGAGGATGTAGAGGGCCACATATGGCCTTGAGGCTGCAGATTCCCTACCTGTTTTAGTATTTTAGAGTTTACAAAGGACTTTTTAAAAAATTTTATTTTATTTTATTTTGATGTTTGTTTATTTATTTTTAATATTCAATCTTCATTTCCACAAAATTTTGAGTTCCAAATTTTCTCCCCATCTCTCCCCTCCCCTACCCCCAAACACCATGCATTCTGATTACCCCTTCTTCCAATCTGCCCTCCCTTCTATCACACCTCTCCCTTCCCTTATCCCCATCTTTTCTTTTTTCCTGTAGGACAAGATAGATTTCTATACCACATTACCTGTATTTCTTATTTCCCAGTTGCATGCAAAAATTCTCAATTCTCAACATTCGTTCCAAAAACTTTGAGTTCCAACTTCTCAACCTTCTTCCCTTCCCACTTGTCCCCACTGAGAAGATAAGCAATTCAATATGGGCTATATGTGTAATTTTGCAAAAGACTTCAATAATAGTCATGTTGTGTAAGACTAACTATATTTTCCTCCATCCTATTCTGCCCCCCATTTATTCCATTCTCTCTTGACCTTATCCCTCCCCAAAAAGGTTTACTTCTAATTACTCCCTCCTCCCATTTGCCCTCCTCTCTATAATCTCCCTACCTCACTTATCCCCTTCTTCCCTACTTTCCTATAGTGTAAGATAGATTTTCATACCAGATTGAGTGTGCATTTTATTCCCTCCTTAAGTCAAATATGATGAGAGCAAGCTTCACTTTTTCCCTCTCATCTCCCCTTTTCTCCTCCATTGAAAAAGCTTTTTCTTGCCTCTTTTATGAGAGATGATTTGCCCCATTCCATTTCTCCTTTTCTCCTCCCAATATATTCCTCTCTTACCCCTTAATTTTTTTCTTTAGATATCATTCCTTCCTATTCAACTCACCCTGTGCCCTCTGTCTGTACATATGTGTGTGTATAATCCCTCCAACTACACTAATACTGAGAAAAGTTTCAAGAGTTACAAATATTATCTTTCCATGTAGGAATGTAAACAGTTCAACTTTAGTAAGTCCCTTATGCTATCTCTTTCCTGTTTACCTTTTCATGCTTCTCTTCATTCTTGAGTTTAAAAGTCACATTTTCTATTCAGCTCTAGTCTTTTCATCCAGAATGCTTGAAAGTCCTTTATTTTATTGAGTAACCATTTTCCCCCTGAAGTATTATACTTAATTTTGCTGGATAGGTGATTCTTGGTTTTAATCCTAGTTCCTTTGACTTCTGGAATATCATATTCCAAACCTTTCGATCCCTTAATGTAGAAGCTGCTACATCTTGTGTTTTCCTGATTGCATTTCCACAATACTCAAATTGTTTCTTTTTAGCTGCTTGCAGTATTTTCTCCTTGATCTGTAAACTCTGGAATTTGGCTACAATATTCCTAGGAGTTTCTCTTTTCAGATCTCTTTCAGGAGGCATCGGTGCATTATTTCAATGTTCATTTTACCTTCTGGTTCTAGAATATCAGGGCAGTTTTCTTTGATAATTTCATGAAAGATGATGTCTAGGTTCTTTTTTTGATCATGGCTTTCAATTAGTTCAGTAATTTTTAAATTGTCTCTCCTGGATCTATTTTCTAGGTCAGTTGTTTTTCCAATGAGATATTTCACATTATCTTCTATTTCTCCATTCTTTTGGTTTTGTTTTGTAATTTTTTGGTTTCTCATAAAGTCATTAGCTTCCATCTGCTCCATTCTAATTTTTAAAAAACTGTTTCCTTCAGTGAGCTTTGGAACGTCCTTCTCCATTTGGCTAATTCTGCTTTTTAAAGCATTCTTCTCCTCATTGGCTTTTTGGACCTCTTTTGCCAATTGAGTTAGCCTGTTTTAAAAGTGTTATTTTCTTCAGCATTTTTTTGAATCTGTTGACTTGCTTTTCATGATTTTCTTGCATTGCTTTCATTTCTGTTCCCAATTTTTCCTCCACCTCTCTTACTTCATTTTCAAAATCCTTTTTGAGATCTTCCATGGCCTGAGACATAGCATATTTTTTTGGAGGTTTTGGATGTAGAAGCCTTGACTTTTTGGTTTTCCTCTGATAGTATGTATTGTTCTTCCTCATACGAAAGGATGGAAGATAATACCTGTTCACCAAGAAAATATCCTTTTATAGTCTTATTTTTTCCTCCCTTTTGGGCATTTTCCCAGTCAGTTACTTGGCTTTTGAGTCCTTTTTCAAGAGGAGTGTATACTCTGGGGACATGTAAGTTCTTAGTTCCTCCAAGGTGGCACAATCAAGGGAGAGGAGTTTACTCCTCTCTTGGTCTGCACTCTGGTCTGGGAGCTACCACAAACTTTTCTGCCCAGAACCTGTGAGTAGAATTCCCTCTTCAGTGCCTCCACCCCCTCCACCATGCCAGCCAACATTCCTCACCAGGGCTGCCACTCAGGGCTGAGATTCAGATTTGCACCTCAATTTTCCCAGGGTTTTTAAGCCAAGGGCTCCACAAATGGACACTGCCACTGAAGTTGCTTCTGCTGGTGGGGCTGGACCTTGTTCCCTTCTCCCTCAGGTAAAAGAGCTTTCTCACTGACGTTTGAAACTGTCTTTGGGGTTTGTGGGTTGAGCAATCTGGAAACCACAGCTGCTACCTGGGATTCCGCACCCCCCCCCAGTCTGTTCTGGTCCTGTCAATGCTATGCCGCACAGCCAAGGCTGGGCTGTATTCCACTCCATGCCCAGTGTGATAGACCTTTCCTGTCAGCCTTTAAGGCTGCTTTGGGCTGGAAATCTCTTTCACTCTGTCATTTTAGGGTATTTAGAATTTTTATGGGTATTTTATGGGCTATGTGGGGAACTTCTACAGGGCTGTCCTTTTACTCTGTCATCTTGGCTCCACCCCCAGCCAAGGACTTTTCTTACAAACAGCCTTGTGAGGTAGGTAATGGAAATTTAATTATTCCCATTTTCCAGATAAGAAGGCCAAATGATGTTCAGTGACTTGCTGATGGTCACCACACAGCTAATGAGTTAGAGCTGATATATACATAATGATTTTCACTTTTATTTGAGCCCAGGCATCCTAATTTGCAGTCCTTTTTCTTTGCCACGCTTTCACTTTTTCTTTTCACACACTATAGTTCCCTGTTCTCTCAATATCCAACACTCCCTTCTGAAATCACCAGAATCATTTAATATTACAACTGGAAGGGACCTTATAAGTCATGTAGCCCAAAAGTTCTCAAAATGTGGCCCAGAGACCCTTGGGGATCCCAGAGACTCTTGTAGGGAGTACTTGAGGTCAAAATTATTTTTATAATATTACTAAGATATTTTAATTTCCAATGTGGTAAATATCTATAGCTATAACCCATGCAAACAAAAACTCTTTGGAGGTCCCCAATAATTTTAAAGCATATAAGGGGTGTCCACAGACAAAAATGTTTGAAAACTGCTAATCTTCATTCTATAGGTAAGTAAATTGTTCCTTGGAAATGTGAAAAAATTGCTCAAAGTCATTGAGTTCAATAATGGGGGAGGCATGACTGTTAACTCTCAGTCTAATTCCCATTATATCTCATTGCTTTCTCATTCTCAATGAAATGAACAGTGAGCCTTGAGGACAATTACGAGGGCATGTGTTATAGTGGATTCAGGAAGACTGGACAAGTCATTTAATCTTTCTGGGCCCCACTTACCCCAATTGTAAAATGGAAGCAGATTGGACCCAAATGGCCAAATAACCCAACTCTAAAACTATAATCATTTGAAGACCTTGATCCAAATTGTTCCTCACATGCTCATTAACTATACGACTCATGGCAAATTACTTCACCTTTCTGGTTTTCAGATTCCTCGCTGGGATGTGAAATGATGGATTTGAACTTAATGACCTCTAAAGTCAACTTCCAGTCCTAAATCTAGGATTCTAGGGTCTATGAAAACACTAGCAATTGACATTGTGATAATCACCATCATCAGCATTGCACCTTACGTTCTTGACGTCTATGGATTAACCTACAAAATGTATTGAGATGAAGATAGAGCAACACATTCTGGTCAGTGGATGGGTTATTATTTGATAAAATCAATAATATCATGAACATTTTACCCTTATGAGTAGAAATGGCCCAGGGTCTGTGTAGGACATGGAAATAGGTACACGATTCTGGTAGAAGAGCAAAAGAGTATAAGGAGAATAAGAAGCACCAAATGAAGCCAGTTCCAACGTTACTAACTGTTGGACATTTTAAGAAACTGGCAGACTCTATCATGCACTGCTGCCAACTCAGTAGGTGATATCCCTAGATACTTTTCATGTCCCTAGGAGATTTCTACCAAACAATAGATTATTTTAATGTAATTAGCTAATTACTATTATAATTCCAGATTTGTCTGAGCAATAAAAGTGAAAACAATGAGAAGTTGTATATATTTGTAGAGATTTGTGTTGACTTTTATAGCAAATGCTCAATTATAAAAGAGGTAGGCCATATCGTTTCACAATTAGTTATATTCTTGATGATGTAATGTAAGCTACTTGAGGCCAGGGACCCCCTTTCACTTTTCTCTTTGTATTTCCAAAACCTAGCACAGTGCTGAGTCCATAATACTTAATAAATGGTAATTAATTGCTGGAGTGTAGTGAAGAGAGAACTTACTGGCTTTGGAGTCAGAAGACCTAGGGCTGAATTCAGGATCTGCTACCTACTACTTGAATGACCTTGGCTAAGTCATTTCATAGATCTCATTTTCCTCACCTGTAAAATGAAGGATCTTAGTAGTTCCTTCCAACTCTCAATTCTTTTGACTTAACATCATTTCCCTTTATCTCTTCTGCTCCACCTGCCTTCCTTCAATCCCTCCCTGTTATAGCTCTTCCACCAGAGGGCGGACTGGCCAAGGAAGAAGGGGAAAAAGGAATTCATCACTTGCAGGCATTAATTTCTGAATCTTGAGTCAGTAGTACCACCCCTGTTTGGGTGCTTTTCTGCACGATTCTTATATAACAGCATCACGTTTTTTCAAAATTTGTTAGCATTTTTTCTGATTTATAGGAACTGTACTATTTTCTCCTTTCTATTCTGTCACTTCCACATACAGAGCAGAGTATGTATTTCACATGCCCTCAATGTTGTAGACATAGTACTGCTACCACTCCAGTCTCTGTGTTTATGTTTTTGTGGAGGGAAGCTCTCTAGATGCTCCTTTATTAATACTTATATTTCATTGGGCCCTCAGAATTTTTTTTGTGGTAAGGATAAAGGGATAAGGATTAGAATTCTTGTTTTTTTGGTATAGAGAATTCCTGAATGAATGAATTTCTTTTGCTAAGGCAAGCTGATACCTTCTCTTAAACTTATAATTTTAGAAAGTTGCCTAGAGCATTGAGACATTTTAAAATAATTTATTTTTAGTTTTCAACATTTACTTCCATAAGACTTTGAGTTTTAAAATTTCTCCTCCTCTCTCCCCATGACAGCATGCAATCTGATTTAGGCTTTCTTTTCACATTTGTATTAAACATATTTTCACATTAGTTATGTTGTAAAGAAGAATTAGAACTAATGAGAGGAACCATGAGAAAGAATAAACAAAGAAAACAACAAAAGAAAAAGAGAGCAAATAGAATGCTTTGATACAGAATTTCATAGTTCTTTTCCTAGATGTGGATAGCGTTTTCCATCATGAGCCTTTTGGAGTTATCTTAGGTCTTTGCATTACTGAGAACAAATGTCTATCAAAGTCAGTCATTGCATAATGTGGTTGTTACTGTGTACAATGTTATCCTGGTTTTGCTCATTTCACTCAGCATCAGTTTATATGTCTTTCCAAAATTTTCTGAAGTCTGCCTGTTCACTATTTCTCATAGCAAAAGAGTATTCCATTACATTCATATACCACAGCATGTCCAGATATTCCCCAATTGATGGGCATCCTCTCAATTTTTAATTCTTGGTCACCACAAAAAGAGCTCCTGTAAATATTTTTGTACATGTGGCTCCTTTTCCTATTCATATGATCTTTTTGGGATAGAGACCTAGAAATAGTATTGCTGGGTCAAAGGATATGCACAATTTTACAGCCCTTTGGGTATAATTCCAAATTGCTCTCCAGAAGGTGTGATCAGTTCACAACTCCACGAACAAGAGCATTGAGATATTAAGTGACTTACCCAGGGTCAGTCAGCTCCTGAAAGCTAGACCAAATCTTGCTGTCTCTGAAGTTGGCTCTCTAGCCACTATACTAACTGACTGGCAGAGTGCTTTAAAAAATAGCTGTCGTCTCCTTCCTTCCCAGGTTGTGTGTTGTCATTTCTTTTAAGAGAAGAATAATTAGCAAATCAATTAGGATTCTATTATTGTATTAAGTAAAGTGCATTGTTTAGTTAAGAATATTAATGACCACAAATGAATGAAGTTCCACAGCAAAGACTAGAGGCTCACCTAATATTTCAGTATTTTACCTCTAAATTTAAGGCTACTTAAATTGACAAATGATTATGATAAGCAATAAAAATATGAACAAAACTTTGATTCTTAGAATTAATTTTCTTCAACATGGTCGTTAGTGATAATATCATCCAGGTTCTTCCATCTAACTTCACTCTTTAATTCATATAGGGAAGTGGAGCATGGAAAAAGTAACAGGGAAGTAAGCTTATTTCTTTTTCTTCCATTTTTACTATAGCTGTGAACTTATTAAGCCTGTCTACTTTAAAACCAGTTTTTCTGTCCTTCTTTAGCTGATACTTGAGAAATTGATGGAGGTGGCTGCTACCACCCTACTGCCACCATATCTTCCATTTTATATACCTAGCAACCACTTTCAAGTCATTTTTTGACAGTTACATCTTCTTTGGTTCTTCTTTTCTTTCTCCAGGGTCTAAAACCATACTCTTAATTTTTAGTTTATTTTGAATTCTATCCTGTCCATATTTTCAGCCTGTGACAGCACATTAAGTCTTTGAGATTTGTTTTGGCTAGTTAAGGAAAAGTGAGTCATTGACTTTACAAGGAGAGTCCTTAGCTTGACCAGGAGGGTCATTTGCTCTGCAAAGGGAACCATTGGCTCTACAAGGGAAGCCTTTGGCTCTACAAGGGGAGCCATTGGCTCTACAAGGGAGCCATTGGCTCTACAAGGGGAGCCATTGGCTCTACAAGGGGAGCCTTTGGCTCTACAAGGGGAGCCATTGGCTCTACAAGGGGAGCCTTTGGCTCTACAAGGGGAGCCTTTGGCTCTACAAGGGGAGCCATTGGCTCTACAAGGGGAGCCTTTGGCTCTACAAGGGGAGTCTTTGGCTCTACAAGGGGAGCCATTGGCTCTACAAGGGGAGCCTTTGGCTCTACAAGGGGAGCCATTGGCTCTACAAGGGAGCCATTGGCTCTACAAGGGGAGCCTTTGGCTCTACAAGGTAAATTACAGGTTCTTCAAAGGGACAGTTTATAGAAACCAACAGGAAGAACAGAAAACATCTTCAAGGAAACTGAGAAGGAAAAAAAAAATCCACACAAACCCTTTCTTATCATAGAGCAATTGCCAGAGCTTAAATTTCCAGTTAAACCTTGGTTGCCTTACAAATATAAGTGACCATAGCATCAAAGGAATTTTTCCCCCATGTTGATCTCTAAGGTATTCAAGAAAAAGTAATATGGCTAAGTTGGTTTAATTGTTGCAATGTCTCTTAGTTGAACCTCATAACAATGCAGTGGGATAAGGACTGAACATATCATTATCCCCATTTTACAAATAAAAGAAACTGAGGCTCAGAAAGTTGAAATGATTTGCCCATAGTCACATAGCTAATAAGTATTAAAAGTGGTATTTGAGCTCAGTTCTTTCTGACTTCAAGTCTGGCACTCTGTCTCCTACTTTATGCTATCTCATGCAAGAGTCAGGATTGTGATGAGCCTCTTTCATGTTAAGAATATAGATAAATCCTTTTGTAATCCTGTGGGATTTTGTTATAATCTATGTGCTGCTATTAAAGACCTCATCAGCTTGAGTACTGTGTTCAGGTCTGTGTGCCACAGTTTAAAAAAAACATTTATGAGCTGGAAAGTATCCCATAGAGGGAGCCAGGGTAGTGAAGTCCATATCACACAGGGATTAGTTGAAGGAATCAGGAATGGACATTTTGAAGAAAAGACTAGGGGTAGGGTGGGGTGGGTAGATAATAACTGTCTTCAAGTATTTCAAAGATTGTCAAGAAAATAGAAGAGGGATTACATTTGTTCTGTTTGACCTCGGAAGATAGAAGTAGGAGCAGTGGTTAGAAGTTGCAAAGAATTATATTTTGGCTTGATGTCAGGAGAAACTTCCTAACCAGTAGAGCTGTCCAATAGTGGAAGGGGCTTAAGAAGTCAGTTCCCTCTTCTTGGGGGTATTTAATCAAGAGGCTGGATGGCCACTTGAAGCGTATGTTATGGTGGAAATTTCTTTTATTTTGGGGGTTGGATTAGATGGCCATTGAGGTACTTTCCAACTCTCAAATTTTGTGATTCTGTGATAATACAGTCCCAGTATCCCTATAGCTGATACCCAACTCCTGTCTCTTCTGAAGTGGGCAGGACCTCTGGGCATCTGGGAAATGCAGTGGATAGGGTGCTGAGGTTGGAGTGAGAAGGACCTGAATTGAAATCCTGCCTCAAACATTTGCTACTTGTATGACTCTGGGAAAGATACTTAACTTCTCATTAGTTTCCTTATCTGTAAAATGGTGATAATAATGTCATCTACCCCACAGAGCTGTTGTGAGGATCAGGTGAGATAACATAAATAAAGTACTTGGTAAACTTTAAAGTATTATATAAATGTTAGTTATTGTTAACATTATTATTAGGCATATTTAGCAAGTGAAAAGATGTTTTCTAAACTCTGTTGGGAAAAGGGGGCAACATATATGGCCAGGTTAGAACTATGACATGAGTCTAAAAAGTTGAAATTAAACAAGAGTCAATGTAAAGTCCCATATTTGGGTTGAAAAAGCCAATTGCAGAATTATAGGGATGGGGGACATGAAGTTAAATAAAAATAATAATATATGTGCAAAAAATCTTTGTATTTTAGTAAATTGTGAGCTCCTAATGGGTTAATAGGTTAACATGGCAATAAAAAAAAGCAATTGAGTTTTTCTCAACTAGTAAGAGCATAATATCCAGAACTAAGGATGTAACCATCCTACTGTATTTTGCATTATTCTGACTAAATCTGGAGCATTGTTTCTGACTTCCATTCTGGGAACCACAAGTTAAGAAATAAACTCATAAGGCAGAGCTCATCCAGAGGAAGACTTCCAAACACTAGCCTAGTCATAGGAGAGGGGAATAGGAAACTAGAGGACTTGAAGGAATTGAGGACATTTGACCTGGGGAAGGTAAACAGGTAGAAGTAGGAGGATGGTGATCAGTATGATGCTTGTTCTCAATGTCTATCATATTCTGCTTGGCCCCAGGGGTCAGAACTAGGACAACTTGGTGAAAATAGAGGAGAGTTAGATTTTGGCTTTTCATAAGGAAGAGTTTTCAAACAGGATTGTCCAAAAATGGAGTGGGTTGCCAGAGGAGGTAATGAGTTCCCCATCACTGAGAAATTGCAGTGGAGTTTAGATGACCCCTTCCTTGTCATGATTGTTGTGGGGAAGATTACTGCTCTCAGGTGTGTGTTGATCAGATGATCTATAAGGTCCTGTTCAGCTCTGAGATTCTTTTCTAAATTTGGATGCAGAAAGCGAACACAATGCTGCAGATTTCATCTGACCAGGGCAGATTATTGTTGCTTGTTCTTCATTCTCAAAGAGGACCAGTGACATCACAAGGATGATGTCTTGACTTGTGAGTGAGTTGGATTTAAGTGAGGCAGAGCTAGACAAAGTCAACAGCCTTACTCTCTCCCCAGAGTCATCAAAGTCCAGGGCAGAGTATAGATTGGAATAGATGGTAACCGGGGCCCTTTCCAACTCTGAGATTCTATGACTTTTTTTTTCCTTTAGCTGATCTATAACTTCCTTCCTTCTAGACAGTATCATAATTCTTTTAATGCAACCCAAGAAATGTTTGTGACTGCCATGACATACTATTGGTTCATGTCAAGCTTTGTAAAATCTGCTAAAACTTTTAGGTTGGTTATGCCTCCTCTATTCCATAAGCATTTCTATTATAGATACTCATGATGGGTTTGAGTGTGAAAATGCAGGCAGGCCTGAAAGGAACAGGTATCCTGTTTCTATGAACAAAAGACTGAGATGGAGAAGACTACAGAAGAATGAGATAGAGAAGAGAGGAAGCCTCAAAAGAGAGGAAGATTTTGATATATCCCAAGAACTCAAGATGATGACAATAGTAATAACTAGGATATATATATATATATATATATATATATATATATATACGTATATATATTATATATACGTGTATATATATATAGTGCTTTAAGGGTTGCAGGGCACTTTAAAAATATTATCTCATTTGATTCTCACAACAACTCTGAGAAGTGACTGATGTTATTATCCTCATTTTACAGATGAGGAAACTGAGGCAGAGAGAAGTTAAGTAACTTGTCGGGGTTATATAGCTAGCAAATGTCTGAGGCTGGATTTGAATTCAGGTCTTCCTCATTCCAGGTTCAGTTGTGTCACCTAATGCCTAAGAAAACTAAATCATTGAGTAACACACAACCACAGGGTTGGAAGGGGCTTTAGATTACACTTATTTCAGCTCATTCTATAGATAACAAACCCAAGGCTCAGAGAGTGGCATAATATCACTCAGCTAGGCAAGAATAATACAGAGGGTCCAACGTGAATTTCTTTTCAGGCCAATTTTCTTGGTTTTTAAAATTAGTATTTTTCCTTGAATGATATTTTATTTTCTCCCAATTTTTCTAAAAAACAAATTTTAACATTCATTATTTAAAATTTTGAGTTCCAAATTCTCTCCCTCCTTCTCTTCCCTTCCCCTCCCTGAGATGGTAAGCAATTTGCTGTTATACGTGTGTAATGATGCAAAACATATTTCCATATTTAGTCTTGTTGTGAAAAAAACACAGACCCCCCCCAAAAAGAAAAGCCATGAAAACTGCATTCAGACTCCATCAGTTCTTTCTCTGGAGGTAGATAGCATAGCATTTTTCATCACAAGTCCTTTGCAATTATCTTGGATCATTGCTCATAATAGCTAAGTCACTCTTAGTCAGTCATTGTATATTGTTGCTGTTACTGGGTATAATGTTCTTCTGGTTCTGCTCACTTCACTTTGCATCAGTTCATGTAAGTCAGTCTTTAAAATTAAATCAAATAAATTTGTTCTTTCTATCTATTTCACAGGATTGTTTTAAGAATCAGATGAATTTTATATCTATACACATACATAAATATACACATATAGATATATACACATACACACATATTTTATAAATGTATGAAATCTACACACATATAATTTTATCACTTTCTATATATAGTATGACCAACCTTTGTATATCATCAACTATATATAATATATATGTATATATATACAATATATATGTATATATCATAAAATTTAGAGGTGTAAGGAAACTTAGAGACCATCTGGATATACACAACATCTTTTATTTTTTTTAAAAACAGATAAGGAAACTGAATCCAAAAAAGGAGTAGTAAGTAGTAAGTTAGGATTCAGACCTGAAAGGAACCAGAGTGATTCTTTAAATTAACCAAGCCATCACTCAATCAGCAAGTGTTTGCTAAGTGCCTACAATGTGCCAAAAAACTGTTCCAAGTGCCGGGGTTAATGGGGGAGACAAGTACATATAAAATATTTACAATATGCTTTGTAATTATCTAATGTTATTATTGATACCTAAAATGGACCTGTATTTATCACCCTCTGCACTTTAAAAAACATCATATACAAGATACTTTATATTTCTTCCAGGAGTTATAGCAAACCATTTGCTCAGGAAGAGGCAGTCAGTTAAACTCTCCTTTCAGGCAGAGCAGTCCCTGAGTCCCAAGCCCACGTCCACATGGAGCAATAGGTAATTATTTTTGTCCAGGTCCTGACATTGCAGTTTGATGTTGCAGTAATTGCTTAGTGTCATGATTAGTGGTGTTATTTGAGGGAAGATCCAGCTGTTGGATGTAACAGTCTGTTTCTTTTGCCTCCGCTAGTGTACGAGGCAAGAATCAGGGCTGGCTTTTTCTTGTGGATGCTTGTGTCAAAAGGGATGATGAAAGCAGATGCCAGAGGCATACATCACTTCTGCTGTCTTTGGGTAAAGAGCATGGTCTCCAATCAGAAGCTGACCACTATTTGCCACTTTCCCAGCATACTTCATTTTCCAGCAGGGTCTTTTTTTTGGTCATGTTTCTACAGCAACAGTATAAATTTGCAGTATAAATAACACTTCTTGCAATTAGCGAGGGAAGGAGCTGTTGTGAGCACTGCTCTAAAAACCCTGCAAGCAGAAGGAAGTCCCTAACACTATCCTGTTCCTGCTTCAAAAATCAGTTTGACTTTGTAGGCTTTTGTGAATGAAATTTCATTAGCAGTAATTTTCTCCTTTTGTATCTTGGTAAATATTATGACTCCACTAGAGGGAAGGTTTTTTGTTCGATAAGGAGATCAGTCACCTAATGAGAAACAGTTGATAAGACAGCAGAGGTAGAATATTTATTTTAAAAGACCTTAATGTGCAGTAGTTCTCAGTACCATGCTCTGAGTCATCTTTTTAATTCATCCCTGAATTCTTAAGATTATAGAACAACAACTGGAAGGGACTTCAGTGGACATCTAATTTAACCCTTTCATTTTTCACAGATGGGGAAACTGAGACCCAGAGAGGTTAAGTGACTTGCCCGAGTTACTTACACAGATACTAAGCTGCTGAAGAGGAATTTGAATGTGGGTCCTCTGACTCCAGTACAGAATCCTTTCTATTTGTCTGTCTGGGTTTCAGTTGCCTTACAAGCAAAACTAGAAATCCTTTAAACCCTCTTTCCAAGTCTTAGACTCTAATTCTGTAGTGGTATGGTAGCTGGCTAAAAGAACCTGAAGTCCATCGCTGATAATAGGTTGAATGCCTTTTTCTTACTTTACCAAGGTTGTTCTAAAGTTCTTTCATGATAAACCAAAATAACCACAGTGTGTGTCTGTGTAGGTAAAGGCAGCCATATAAAAGAGGGAGTAGACTTGTTCTGGGTTGTTCTAGAACTATGTTCTAGAGCTGTGATCTTAGAACATTTTTCATTATGTACTATATCCATAAAAAAAATTGAGCATGCACTCTCAATATTTCTAAATCATGTACATATACCACTGTACTAATATATCATACAAGTATAAAATATATACAAACTGGGAAATTAAAAAAGATGTGATAAAGATGAACAATATTTTAAGAATAATTTTTATTTATTAATGGTACAAACACTGTCCCCTCCCCCACTGCCTTTTTTGCCTGAGTCAGAGGACTCATGGTGTATATGCTGCTACTGCGATGGGAATGAAAGGAATGAGGATAGAGGTATGTAGATCCAGGGTTTAGGACTGGGTGAGGTGTAACTTCTTGCCTTCAGAGGAGCACAAGTTTGACTGTCTAGTGACTCACACTGGTTGCAGGCAGGAGAGGCAGATCAGCAAAGGAAGATGGTGTGGCTGTGACCTGGATGGCTTTGATGCTGTTGTTAGATCTAATAATTAGATCTTTGTTGTTAGATCTACTATAATATTTCCATAGTAGATCATCCTGAGCACTCCCTGGGATATATACACCCCCATTTTGGAGACCATTGTTCTAGAGGATGGAAGTAGTGCCAGTAGCTGAAAGCAACAGAAAGGTAGATTTTAGCCCTTTTTAAAGGACCCTGCAACTATACCCATTTAGTGATGGAATGGATTGCCTCATCAGGTAGTGAGCTCATTATCTTTGGAAGTATTTAAGGCTAGGCTTAAAGACTTCTCTAAGGAATGTGGTAGATGGAATTCTTATGAACTTCCCAGTCTGTAATTCCCTAAATTTAACAGGATTACATAAGTTATCTTCAACCTGCTACTTGACTCATTGCCATGTTAATTCTCATCATTCAGAGTTCTAGGATGAAAATGTCAAAATTAGTATTATTTGTCTTTGAAAGCCTACAAGTGGATCTAGTATATTCCTACAAGATATATTGTCTGTCTTTGCCTGTCCTTGTGCAGTTAGGGGAGTTCTTCAAACTCTTAGTCTTGATCCCCTCCCAAAGATTATAAGATGTTGAATGGTTCCTATAAAGTAATTAACGTTCCTTAATTGGTGGAGAAGGGTGGTTATTAGCCCCCCATAGGTGTTAGCCCACTTTCCTTGATGTAACCAGTCACATTGTCTCCATCCTTAGGATGCTGTCTATTCTGTTACAAATTGTCTTCTCTACCTACTCAACTCTGTACTTTCCAAAACTATAGGAAATATAGTTCAGGTTCTTTGTTTATTGAGAGAGACCAGTGATCCAATTTATTGCATACTGTTAGTCTAATTAATAAATTGATCATACTCAGATTGTCTCTCATTTTAAGTTAATTTTCAAACATAACAATGGTAATCCAGGAGTATGTTTGGATAGTTCGTTGTTAATTACTAAATTGCAACATTTCTCATTAATTAATCAATTAAGCTCTTAGCTTTCATCCCAGTTTATTATATAATGCTTATGTAATAAATTAGGGAAACTTCCTTACCTTTAATCAGTTGCTTATATCTTCCTATATATAAAAATTCTGACTTTTTTTAGGATTAAATTAATATTAGTCATTCTCTAATGTACAAATCATGTTTATGAAAACAAGAAATGTTATTACTTATAGTTTAACTGTGAGAAAGACATAGCCAGTGTCAATTCTAGTCATCATTGTAACCACAGAATATTTCTGAAAATATACTCCCAACATTCAGTTCACTCAAGATACCAAGTAAAAACTCTTCTCAAGAATTTTCTTCATTCTTTTCACAAGATAAAAGTTAAATATATCCTTCAGGACATAAATTTTCTACTATCTGTTTCTATATTCTCTCAAATCACCAGTCTTAATAGTTGCTCTCTAGACTTACTCCTCATGAAATTCTCTGTTTCTTCATAGTATGAGTTAAATACTTGTCCCAAAGAAAGACATTTTTCCCCATCCTTTTTAGCTCTAACTTCTCCACAGTTTCTCTTAAACTTTCTTCATTACCTCTCCCCAGTCTTTCGTAAACTGCCTGTCCAACTGTTAAATGCTCAACATTCCATCTGGCTCTTAAAGTTAAAACAGTACTAATTATAGACTCTGTAGGAAAGGCTACTGTAAGTGATATTTCCTAAGTATTTATTGAGCACATATAATGTACTAGACACTATGAAGAAAGTACAAGTGTTAGAGAGAGCTTCTACCCTCAAGGAACTTATAGTTTAGTTGGAAATTCTAGGACTCTATTCTATAATTGTAACATACTTAAAATAGTAGTACAAATTACAAGGGGATATGTTGGAATTAAATTGTAGAATTTGGCCTTGGGCAATTGATTTAACTTTGCTGAGGTTCAGTTTACTCAACTGTTCCCTTCCAGATTTAACATTCTATGACCCTATAGTTAAGTGCTGAATTGTATGTTATAGAGTATAAATGTCCTAGGATCTCAGCTGTCAGGAAAAACTTCATAGAAGTGGTAGGAACTTTAAAAAACAGTGTTTCCTACACTCTGCCAATGTAGAAAATGCAAACTTTGACAATTCCAAGAATCTCTAAAACTCTTTTATGTAGTATTTTTCTGCCTGGTGATTAATTATCTTTTTGAAGGCAATATTAATAATAATCTTTACTGAAGTTTACATAGCCCAACTAAGAAACTTGCTAACTTAAAATAGTAGTTGAGGTACCAGGTGGGGTCAGACTTGGTTGGATTTTTTTATTTATTATATTCTATATATTTTCTCTAGGTACCAAGTGAGGTCAGACTTTTGTAGATTTTTTCCTTAGGCTGCTTTATATAAATCCTAATATATCACAATTTATAACTCATTTACCTTCAACTTCAGCCTCCTGGCAGATTAACTTCTAGATGGTAGGGAGAGGCAATAGTAAAATAATGGCGGGGAAAGCATTGTGATTAGCAGTCAGGAAATAGGGGGTCTCTTTGCTCCTATTTAGCTGTGTGACTTTGAACAATTCACACTGCATCTCTGTGCCTCAGTTGCTTCATCTGTGAAATAAGTGAATTCTGTAAAAATTGAATTTTTTAAATGAGGTTGTTAAGGACATATACTTTCTTCCAATCCTATTCTAAAGTAGTATTGGAGGATAATGGACCAGAATGAGGAGAGATCAGAAGAGGGAGACCAATAAGGAAGACCAACTGTGATAGTTCAGGCAATAGGTAATGAAGAGGTGATCCAAGGTGATGGCTGTGTGAGTAGAGAGAAAGGGTCAGGTGCTGGAGATGCATTAGATTTTGCATCTGATGGAGAGTTGATGATAACATCAAGGTTGCATACTTGACAAATGGGAAGAATGGTATCTTCAACAGAAATAGGGACAATAGAAGAGGAGGGAGCTTTGGGGAAAATATAAGGGGCTCTTTTTAGGACATGGGTTTGAGATGTCTCAAGGACATTCAGTTTGAAATGTCCTTTAGGCAGCTGGTGATTTAGGGCTGGAGCTCAGTGGAGAGACTAAGCTGATATACCTCTCAGAGTGACCTACATAGAGATAGTGATTAAGGCCATGGAAACTGATGGGATCACCAGAAGAGAGAATATATAGTGAGAAAAGAAAAGACCCAGGTCAAAGTCTTTGTTTACACATGGTTTGGAGCCATGATGTGGATGATGAATTACAAGAGAATGAGAAGGAACAGAACAATAGGATAAGAACAAGAAGAGATGAGCACAATCAATGGAGTGCTGGGTCTGAAGTTAGGAAGACCTCAGGTCAAATTTAGCCACTAGCTGTGTGACCCTGGGCAAGTCACTTAACCCTGTTTGCTTCAGTTTTCTTATCTGTCAAATAAAACGGAGAAGGCAATGTCCAATCTTTCCAGTACCTTTGCCAAAAAAAATTCCAAATGGGGTCACAAAGAGTTGGACATGACTGAAAAATTACTGGAAAATAAAATATCATGAAAGTCAGAAAGAGGAGAGAGTATGTGGGATGAAGAGGGTGGTAAATCATGTCAAAGGCAGCAGAAAGGCACAAAACAATGAGGACTGAGAAAAGACCTTGTCAAGAAAATGATTTTGGGTGACTTTGGAGAGAGGAGTTTCATTTGGATGGCGAGGTCAGAAGCTAGATTGCAAAGGGTTGAGGAGTGAGGGAAAGAAGAGGAATTGGAGACAACATGTGTAGATAGTTTTTTCCCCTCTAGGATTTTAGTAGAGAAAGAGAGGAGAGATATAGGATTATAGCCCCCTCCACTGATCTTTACCCAAATGCTGTCAGCATCTCTTCCAGACTCTGGTTCCTGGAGATTTCGCTCATGAGTATAATTTCTGAATTTATTTCATCCTTTCTTTTTACTTATTTTGTTTCTTTTGAAAAAGCTATACACCTGTAGCTATTCCATCTAGCTTCGATGACAATGATGTGCTTAATCTAATCTCTTTGCATTAGGACCCTTAGTTGATTCTGATGTTTCCCAGGCTTTGTGCATTTGTATGTAGAAATTTGAGGATTTGGGTTTTTGCTTTTGACCCTTTTCTTGGATTTTTTTTTTCTCCTGTGACCTTCTGTATGTTTCAAATGCTTACTTCATTGTAATTTCTTTCTCTGGAATGTAGCTTGGTAAATATGTTGGCAATTTTCTTTTTCCATCTTCCTTTTCTGCTTAAAGCTTTTTAAATTATGCTTACAAAATTCCAGACAAATACATTTTTACAAATCTTTGTTAGGTGCCAGGTGCCTCTATTTTATTTATTCCTCTCTTTTAAGAAGTGGCCAAGAAATCTAAATCTCTGTTTTAGGCACAATCTTTTTTAGCCATCTGTTGCTTTCCCAAATCTACTTTTCTGTATTCCTTGCCTTCAGTGGGTAGTAGTGATGAGCGCTTCCCTTGTGTTCCATGAGCTTATGTTTCTTTTTTTTGTAAATAGAATTTTAGTTTTTCCAATTACATGTAAAGATAGTTTTCAACATTCATTTTTTATAAGATTTGAGTTTCAAACTTTTTTTTCTTCTTTACTTCTTCCCATTTCCCTTCCCCAAGATGGCAAGCAATCTGATGTAAGTTGTACATGTGCAGTCATGTAAACATATTTCCACATTAGTCATGTTCTGAAAGAAGCAGAACAAAAGGGAAAAGCCACAACCTCCCCCCAAAAACAAAACAAAAAAAAACAAAGTGAAAATAATGTGCTTTGATATGTATTCAAACTGTATCCACATCAAACTCTGGATGTGGATAGCATTTTCCCTCATGAGTCTTTTGAGAATTATCTTATATCATTGTATTACAGAGAAGAGCTAAGTCAAACATGGTTGATCATCTCACAAGGTTGCTGTTACTGTATACAGGGTTCTCCTGGTTCTGCTCACTTTACTCAGCATCAATTCAGCTAAGTCTTTCCACGTTTTTCTGAAATCTGCCTGCTCATCATTTCTTATAGCACAATAATATTCTATCACATTCATATACTACAACTTGTTCGATCATTCTCTGGTTGATGGGTATGCCCTCAGTTTCCAATTCTTTGCCACCACAAAAAAGAGCTGCTATTAATATTTTTTGTACATGTAGGTCCTTTTCTCTTCTTAATGATCTCTTTGGGATACAGACCTAGTAGTGGTATTGCTTGATCAAAGAGCATGCACAGTTTTGATCTGGGTAACTTTGGAGAGAAGAGTTTCATTTGGATAGGGAGGTCAGAAGCCAGATTGTGAAGGGTTGAGGGGTGAGTGAGAGAAGAGGAACTGGAAGCATCATGTGTAGATTCCTTTGGGCATAGTTCTAAATTGTTCTCCAGAATGGTTGGATCAGTTCATAACTCCACCAACAATGCAGTAGTGTCCCAGTTTTCCCACATCTTTTCCACTATTTATCATTTTCCTTTTCTGTCACACTAGCCAATCTGGTAGGTGTGAGATGGTACCTCAGAGTTGCTTTACTTTCCATTTCTCTAATCAATTGTCAGAGCATTTTTCTATATAACTATAGATAGCTTTAATTTCTTCATCTGAAACCTGCCTTTTCATATCCTTTGACCATTTATCAATTGAGGAATGACTGCTATTCTTACAAATTTGACTCAATTTTTCTATATTTGAGAAATGAGGCCTGTATCAGAAACATTTACTATAAGGACTTATGTTTCTTGCCCAAGACATCATAATTTTGCTCTGCCTTATGTGTCTTTCTGTGCCTTCATGAATCATCAGGAATGGGTAGTAATATCTTTTGACATCTCCTTGGAGGATTCCTGTTGTGTTTTACATACATGCACTGGTAAAACAACAGATCGCTCTTGTGGTTATCGAATTGACAAATACTCCTTCAATCTCTTTAGTAAGCTAACATCAACAACATTTCTTCTACTCTCTTCTTTTAAAAAAATTGTTTTCCATCAATTACTTGTAAAAACAACTTTTAACATGTATTTTTTAAAGACTATCTCTTTCCTGGTCTTCCCTTTCACTGTAAAAGTTCTGTCATACATCCTTTATGTCAGATAATTTACCCCATTCTACCCTCCTTTCCCCTTTTCCCAATGCACTTGTCTTTCTCACCCGTTAATTTTATTTTTTTAGATAATTATATCATAATATTTAACTCACATCCATGCCTACTGTCTATGTATACTCCTTCTAACTGCCCTAATAATAAGACAGTTTTTAAGAATTGCAAGTATTTTCTCCACCCTCTTGGCTCTGCTCTCTTCTTTGGACCCATATTGGGAAAGGTGTTTACAACCTGTCCCCTTGCCATTTTTCTGGTATTCTTACCCATTATTCCCCTTCACATACTCTAGGGTCCAGCCATAATGACTTACTGGTCAGATGAGCTAATATTTGTAAAACACTTAGCACAGTGCCTGGAACATAGTAGGTGCTTATGCAATCCATGCTTCTTCTCTTCCCCTTCCCTCAGGATGCTCTATTTCCCATCTCCATACCTTGGCACTGGCTCACCCTGCCCCTTTCCCCCCATACTCTCTCCTTATCTCCACTTCTTAGAATCTTTGACTTTCTCCAAAACAGCTGAAGCTCCACCTTCTTTCTCAAGGTCCTTTCCGAGTCTACTTGGTCACTCATGTCAGGTATCCCCGCAACGGTTAGATCTTATTCCCTCTGTCCCCTTCCAAACCCATCAAAGCTCTCTCTGTGTGTATGGTGTGTGTGTGTGTGTGTGTGTGTGTGTGTGTGTGTGTGTGTGTGTGTGAAATAACTTCATTATCCTTGACAACCTGGAGTCAGGAGAGGTGCTTCTTATTACCTCTAGAAGCAAATAAAAACTCCTGTTTGGCATCTAAAGCCTTTCACAATGGCCCCAAGTTTTCCAGCATTATTATTGTGTGCATTACTCCCTTTCCTTCACTCTCTCGTCCAGTCATCTGTGCTTGATACTGTGTCTGATTCATGGCCTGCCTTTCCCTATCTCCCTGCATTTGTATTGGCCATTTCTCACCCCTTCGCACTTTGTCCCTTTAGAATCCCTACTTTCATTCAAACCTTAGCTCAGATGTCACTCCCTCAGTCTCTATGTGAAATCTTTCCTGTGCCTTGCTCCTGCAAGTTACCTTATATCTATTTTGTACAAACGTATTTAAATATTGTTTTATTCCCTGAGAGAGTGTAAGCTTCTTGAGGGCAGAGACTCTTTTACTTTTATCTGTGTAACTTTACTGCCTAACATGTAGTAAGAGCTTAACAAATGCATCTCACAATAATTGATTCCTGAGTCCTTTTACTTATTTCCTAGGAGAGAGATGTGATATGTGAAATATTCAAGAGACATAGTTTCTGGGTAATTATTTACTTGATTAACTGTTGCTAGCAGATAATTAATAAAATGATTGTCATTTGGCCGTCTCTCATGAACCAAAGACTCATCATGGTGGCATCATGATCTTTATATGCCTTTGGAAGAGTGGTTGTTCCTGACAGGCAGCAATCAACTTTGATTGGTTAACAAGAGTGAATATTATAATGACAGGTGAAACTATTCTAATGAGGGACTGGGGATGCGACTCTGATTACTCAGACTTGTTAGACTGGAACAAAAATGGGCTGTATTTCACTCAAATTAGATTTTCTTTGTAAAGTTTTTCTAATTGGATGGGGCGATGGATCAGATATCGTCATGAAAGGCTGGACTTTGAATGAAGGAATAGGAAAAAAGGAAAAACCTCTGGATCTCTCCAATCATTAGTTATTTAATATAAGAGGTATAATCATTTCTCTTAGAGAGCAGCCTACATTTTGAACATAGACAACAGTCACTTGGCAATATACTAAACACAACTCATCACAAAATTCACCTTCCTTTTTATTCTTGCCAGTTCTATTCTTGAGGTAGTCAGTGTTATCTTTCAAATATCTTCATCATCATCATCATCATCATCATCATCATCTTCATGCATTTATTAAATGCTCTATATGTGCCAAACACTGTGCTCAAGAAAAGACTGGACTATTTGTTTACCAAGTTAAATCTTTTAGAACAGAAGCACTTAATGTGTGTGTGTGTGTGTGTGTGTGTGTGAGAGATGCATTAAGTTAATAAGCATTTATTAAGCACCTACTAGGTACCAGGTATTGTACTAAGCACAGAGGATAGCAAAGAAAGGCAAAAAAAAGGCTTTCTCCTCAAGGAACTCACATTCTGATGGGTAAAATAATGTGCCAACCACTATGTGCATCCAAGAATATCCTGCATAAATTGAAGGTAAATTGTTTGTGGGTGATTACAGTTCATTTAATTAGGACCTTGTTAATGCAGTTAAACACTTTAATCACCTCTTTGCACCTTTGCCCCATTTTATCACCTCTTAACAACTCAGTAATCCTAGGAATTTCCTTTCTCTTCTTTCCATGATTGGGTGGTGAGAGAACTACTGCCACCCTCCTTTCCTTTCTCCTACTTCCTCTTACTCATTCTTTCTCATTTGCTTTACTTACCTGTTCTTGAGTATTCTGCTTTATCAAGTACTCCTAGTCCTTTTCCTTCTTCAGATCTTATCTCCTCCCACAGCTTGAGTCATTCTCTCTCAACTTTCCTTCATACTCTTCCAAATTTTTCCTTCTCCCCAAATTCACTCTTTGGCTTGCATATATCCAAAGTTTTCCAAATCACTTTCTCAGATTCCTTTTCTTTTGTATGCAGTTGGAAAGCCTTCTCCAACTCCTGTTACCATTCAGCCTTCTCCTTCAGAAGCTGGAAGTAGAAACCTAGTTTTGGAATGTCATTTGTCAACAGGTTTCACATTTTTCAATTTCTAATAATAAATAACTGAAAGAGATGAAGGTTTTTGAAGCATTTTATGTAGAGAGGGTGTCTCAAAAGTTCTAGAGATGTTTAAACTTTTAGGATACTCTTTATTTCTTCTGAGCCTCACACCACTCAAATGAGATAAGTACCGTGTTTTTTTATTCCCATTTTACAGAGAAGGAAACTGAATCTCGGAGAGTTTAAGGGACTCTACTTACAAACTAGTAAATGTCCAATGTAGGATGTAAACTGAGGGTTTCTGAGCTCCAAGTCCAGTAGGTCAGGATAATGGCTTGTAAAACGCATCACTCTGCTTGGATTATTGACATTTAAGCAGAGATTAGAGTCTTAAAGCAGGGTAAAGAAGCACTATCATTTCAGGAATCCATCAGCCAGCATGATGAGAAAGCATTTGGTGGGGCTGGAATCTTCCTGATAATCATCACAGTCATACAGTGGTTATGTCATTTGACTTGTAAGCAGCTGTCTAGTCATTTCACCAATCATGCAGACCACGAACGTGCCTTAGAATAGACCAAGGAGGCTGCAGATAATTTGAGAATTATTGGAAGAAAGAACAGTGTGTGGGAGTAAGAGAATGATAACAATAGCTGACATTTATATAGCGCTTTATGGTTAAAATGTGCTTTACATAAATTATCTCATCCTATTTCTGGGCAGCTATTTTTATGTCTACTTGGAAGATAATAGGGTTGAGTCTCAAGGACTGGACCTGTGATTTTATGACATAGGGAGATGAGGAAACTCTTATCAATGAAGGTCTGAGCCTTCTCTGTAACTTAGAAACTCCCAGAGCTGCCCAGATCACTGAGAGGGTAAGTGACTTTCCCAGGGTCACTCAGATAGTATGTGTCAGAGCAGGAACATGAACCAAGGTCCTCTTGGCTCCAGGGCTAGCATTCTATCCACTAAATCACACTATAGCCATATTTACTTTTTATTTTGCATTTACTTACATGTGTGCATGTTATTCTCTGCCTCCCTCTTTCCCCCAAAGAAGGTAAGTATCTGGAGAACAGGGTCTGTTTCATTTTCATCTCTGCTGTCTCTAGCTCTTGAACAGTGCTTGATATATGGTAGGTATTTTATTAATGTGGGTGGAATATATAAATGAATGAACACAGCTGCTAAATGTTAGATGACCTCTCTAACCTTCAGTTTCCTCATTTGTAAAATGAGGGTATGGATTTGACAGCTTTTAGGAGCCCTTCCAGCTAGAATCTATGATCCCATGAAAGCAGACTGGAAACCAAGCTCTTCTGACTCTCCATTCAGTGTTCTTTTTCTTGTACCACACTACCTCTCAAAAGGAGAGACAGAGACAGAGAGAGAGACAGACACAGAGACAGAGACAGACAGACAGACAGAGAAGGGAGAGAAAGAGTTAGAGAGGGAAGGAGGGAGAGAGGAAAGAGAGAGGAGAGAAAAAAGACAGGAGAAGTAGAAAATGGTAGAGAAAGAGAAAGCAAAAAGAGAGAAGAGACAAAGGAGAGAGAAAAAGAGAGGAGAGAAAGAAAGGAGAAAATGAAAGCAGAAAGAGCAAAGAGAGAAGAGAGAGAAAGAGAGACATACAAAGACAGGCAGACACACACAGAGGAGTTGAATAGAGAATTTCAGAGACTTTGAAAAGGATGAGCATTATCTGCTTTCTTCCCTAATTGAAAGTAGGGAGGCAGGTGAAAACAGTAGAAACTGAGGTTTCTCTGGGCATTTCCCCAATACTAGCATAGTGAAAAGTGTCAGAGAAGCCTTCCCAAGTCATTTTTATTAGACATTTACCAGGGGAGAGGAAAGATAGGAACATCATTTGTGACAATGCAGGGAAATCTGCATTTCTCTGGGTTTTTGCTTCCCCTTTTTAAATGAATTCTGCTGTTTTCATGGGTAAGTAAAAGTTCTCTTGCTGGCTGTAGGAAGGCATTACTTTTCTGAATTGCTACCAGCAGTTTCTCTGCCTTCTTCACTTAAGACAAACAAGCTGCTAATATAGAATCCAACAAGCATATTTTAAAATGGTTCAGAAAGAGCAGGCAAGAAAGGAGATAAGAGTCTTGTGTTTTCCACAAATTATTTCTATTGTTGATTATGCAACCACTGGCCACGTGCCTGCCACCTGAGGAGCAGCTATGAGGCCTTGGCTTCGGATGTAGGCTATTTCCTGTAATAATTACTTCATTAGAGATGTTTAGGGCTTCATATGAAAACCACAGGCATACCTGCCCTGCTGCAGAAAGATAATAACGTCTTTCATTGAGTCACTTGAAGCAAGTAAATCTTTTCTTTTTTTATGGTAAAGAGGTATTTTATATTAGAAGCAAGTATTTTGCATGGTGAGGAAATGTTTTCTATAATAAGCAATTTGTACTTTATATAGCCAATAAGAATTTTATAAAGCAGGCAAAAATTTCATGCATTGAGTAAGTATTTTATGTAATGAGTATATTATATAGTGTGAGAAGAAACATGGAACTGTAGATGGAAGGTCAATCTCAGAGTCAAGAAGACCTTGTTTCAAATGCCAGTTCTCACTCATACTGGTTGGATTACTCTAGGTGGGTCAGCTAACTTTTCAGTGGTTCAGGAAACTCTCTAACCCTAAAATTTGCAGATCAGTTGCTGATCTACATCTGTGAAGTACGTTTCTTCACTGAGAGTTCTCTTATTAATTAACAAGCAATTTTTTTAAGTGCCTAATATGTTCTAAGTGCTGGGGATAAAAAAATGAAGTAATTTCTGCCCTCAGGGTACTTACATTTTATTGGAGGAAACACCATTAGCATGTATAGGTATATGCAAAATATTAACAGGTAAATACAAAATAATTTGGATAGGAGAAAGGTACTAAAGTGTGTATGTGTGTATGTTGTGTGTGTGTGTGTGAGAGAGAGAGAAAGAGAGAGACAGAGAGAGACACACACACACACACACACACACACACAGAGAGAGAGAGAGAGAGAGAGAGAGAGAGAGAGAGAGAGAGAGAGAGAGACCGGTAAATGTCTTATGTAGACGATGTTTAATCTACGTCCGTCAATATAATCCCAAATCCATACTGCCTCCTGAAATTATATTGTGAAAAAGTATTTTATACAGTAAGTAAATATATATATAACAGCCAAACTCTTTGTATGTATTTTATGTTCTTTAATGTATCCATGACTTCACTGGCATAATTCATCAATTTGTACAAATCACTGTCTCTGGTTATTTTCCCACGTAATCTTTTCCAGGACTTTTTATTGTCTTTATAGAGTTGATGGACTCTATCCACATGCTAGAAGTCTTAATTTTTTTCTATTCCTACATAAAGTGTATTTTGCTGGCAATTGGGTTATTATCTCATCATCACAATAGAATTAGGTCAATGATTTCTTTTGTGTCATGTGTGTTTTTGATGATGGCTTTTAAGCCACTTCTCACACATAAATCATCAATGATAAACTGTCAGGCTGCACGCACTCAAGCATCTTTCCATTGCCACCTGGGCAACTTGTATTTTTTATTTTTTTCAGTATTTGGTTGCTTTATGATCCACAGCATTATGGCATCCCTGGGAGAATGATGGCCTTTGTGCTTTTGCAGCAATGAACAGCTTATGATCACTGCACATTTTGGGCAGTTTCCAAAATGTGATCTAATCTGATCTCTTAATCTTCTCTTGTACTGATTTTGAGATCCAGATTATTATTCATCTACAGTGCCTGTCCAAAATGTGTTACGTATATAGTTGTTTGTATGTGTGAATATATATGCTCACATTTATATTCATACAAAGTGCATATAAATATGATGCAATATTATTTTGTGGTAAGAAAGATGAAGGAGATGATGTAAGAGACATCTGGGAAGACTTGTATGAACTGATGCAGGATGAAGTGAACAGAGCTAGAAGAACATTGCATATAATAACAATACCATTGTAAAAGAAAGCAACTACAAAAGACTTAATGACTAATTAATGAAATAAACTCTTTCAGAGGACTGTCAACAACACATGCTACCCAATTTCTAACAGGGAAGAGATGAATTTGCTACGTAATAGATACTTGTTTTTTCCCTAGCTATGGCTAACATGGAGATTTGTTTTGCTTAACCCTGTTTCTCTGGTAGAAAAACTTTATTTTTCTTTGTTTTGTTTTTTTTTGGGGGGGTGAGGATATGGGAGTTGGAAGGAGAGGAGGGCTAGTGATAGCTTGGTTAAAATAAAAAAATAAGTAAGAAAAGAGGGTCACTAAAGCATTTAAAAAAATGCATAGAAGAGAACAGAAAGAAGACAGCTTTGAAAATAGCATGTTGATTTCGTTGTATAATTGAAGGGAGAAGTAAGACATATGTGGGACAGATTCACAGCAACATGCACTATCCTTTCCCCCTGCTTTTCATGTGAAAATGTCCCTCTTAGTAAGTATTTTTTAGGTTCTGAATTTTTAAAAAATGAAATTTAAAAAAATCACAGGTCTGCACTATCACCTTACCTAAACCACACAATATAGATTTGTTGTATCTATATAGTGATAAATCTATATCTGTCTTTATGCCTCTGTCTACTATATTTCTATCTGTGTCTTGTTTGGTATGTTCAGAGAGAACTAGCACCTCTGGTGTGAGGGCTTGCTGAGCCCTTTTCAGGACCACTTATCCACCTTCGGTATGTACCTTCACCCACCTTTCACTTGTGGTTCCAAGAAGCTGTTGCATGCACAGTAGCCACACCCCAGTAAACTGGTAAAAACTATCTTGGCAAACAGGCTAACCTAGATGGAGGGTGACCAAAGTGGCCGCAAAACTATTGGTGAGTTGCAGAGATGAGCAGATGAGAGCAATTTATTTCAACAGCCATGAAAAAGTGGCTGAAGCAGGCACTATGGAGAGCTTAGAGCTTGGTCAGACATTGAAGATCACCCACTGCATCCCCAGCCATCACTGGTTATCTTGACTTTTATCCTTCTGCTGGACTTTGATGACTCTGGAAGATGACTTTGTGCAGTTCTGCCTCACTTAAATATAAATCATGTGCACGTCAAGACATCATCCATCATCCACCATTTTATCCCCAAATTGTGATGTCCTTGGTGCCCTTTGAAAAGAATGACTAGCAACAATTTGTATCTATATCCATATGTAGATATCAATGTACATACATAAAAATACATATAAATTGTATGTTGATAGATTAATTGAAAACACTACCCTTCCAGTTGTGTGACATAATGCCGTAATCTGTGCTGCTGATTTTTTATGTACTTTCTTTTCAGTGTTAATTTCCCAGAAGAAATTCCATAATCTTCTGGTGGTTGATTATTGCAATGTCATCTGCAAATAGGGATATTTGAAGAACCTACAATTAGTAGGGAACCCAGTTATTTGGACTCTGGACTTTGGCACAGTGGATAGAGTACCAGGTCTGGAGTCATTCCACCACAATGGTAACTAAATATCTTGGGCAAGTCTGTGGCTCTGTGTTTTACATCATGCTTCATATGAATGCTCAATAGATTACTGAACTCTGTTGTATCTAGTGTTGTTACATACGTTACAGAATCTTTTGTTATTTTATTGCATTCATGGAAGGTGCCTTAGTTGAGGAGAGCCTTCTTTTGTTCTAAAGTGATAAATCCTATGCTTTAAAAAATTAACAAGCTTCAAGTGAATAATAAATACAATTATTTAAAAAGTAGACAGGATCACAGTGTCAGAGTTAGAAGGGATTGCTAAGGCTATCCAATCCAATTTGTATCTGAACAAAGAATTCCCACTTCAACATCCCAGACAACTAGAAGTTCAACTTGCTTGAAGATATCTAATGGGAGAGAATCTGTTCTCTCTCAAAGTAGCCTTTTCCAGAGACTAAGATAGAGACTGAAGGGGCTTCAACTGGCTTGAAATTAGCTAAATGGGAAGCTACCATTTCCACTTTGGAACAGCTTTTAATTGTTTGGAAATTTTTTCCTGACATTAAGCCTAAATTTACCTCTTTGCAGTCTCCACCTCGTTCTGACTTGGTTCTTGTCTCTGGGACCAAGTAGAACAAGTCTAATCTTTTTTTTCTACATGACAGCTCTTTGGGTGTTGAAAAAAAGAACTTTTTTGACCTGCTTGCTAATTTTTCTCTTTTCCAGACTAAACATTCCTACCTTCCTTTAACTCATACATTCATATATGGCCTGTACTCTAATCCTTGTTGTTTCTCTCTAGTTTGTTTATGTAATTCCTAAAATGTGTTGCCCAGAATTGGATACAGTGTTCCACATGTGGCCTGACAAGACAGAGGAAAGTATTCAGAATTTCCTTTCTCTATTAATGCAGTTCAGAGTAGTATTAGCTCTTTTGGCTGCCATGTTACACTACTGATTCAAAGTTGAGCTTGATGTCCACTAAAACCACCAGATTTTTTTTTCCCCAAAGGAATCATCTCTTTAGTGCTTCTATATAATTGTCATGTCTGTTTCCTTGACAAAGGATTAGATGTTCAATTCATCAAGCATTTATTAAGTACCTACTATGTGTGAGAACCTGGGCAAATACAAAAAAGATAATAACAGGATGACTTCTCTGCTTTTTTGACCTCCAGATTTTGATTACTGGTTTATACTTTTTTCTAAATGAGAACCTGTGCCTTCCATTTTGTCCAATTTCCATTTTGGGAGGTGCGAATCAATATATTTAAACTGGTTGAATTGGAACTTCTATAATTTTGCGCTATCTTTTTTCTCACCTCTACTCTCTTGATTTCTTTTAATTTGGTTCTTATTTTGACCATTCCTATATACACAGTTGATCTAACTATATATAGACAAATGATTATAAAACCTGTAAAATAAAATTACAGGTAACCCAGTAATTTCTACTTGAGTTATATTCTGTTTCTGATATCTTAAGATTATAGGATTATAGAGTTGGAGCTGGAAGGGGCCTTGAAAACCATCCAAACCAACCTCTTCATTTTATAGGAAAGAGAACTGAGACTTAGGGTAGAGAGATGACATTCCCAAGGTCAGAGCTAGTGAGGGGCAAAGCTAGGATTCACACTCAGGTTCTCATTCTCTCCTGTTGGAGATCTTCTAAAAGAGGCTGAATGACAGACAACCTTTTAGGTATGCTGTATTGCAGCTTCTCTTTATGCATAGATTGATCTATATAACTGCTAAGGTCTCTTTCATCTACTCCTCTTACTTTTAATCCATGATTCTTCCCATAGAACAAATCATATCCCTAACCTTGCTACCTGCAGTCCTTTTGAACTCTCTTATTGAAGAAAATATTCAAGATACATATACATGAGGTTTCCAAGTAGGTTGTAAGTCATTGGCTTTTAACATTTCTTGGTCCTGCCCCATATTAAAAAAAAAAAGAGTCTTCAATATCTTCTCCTGGACTTACTTTCCATCAGGCACCAGACAACAGTTTGATTTAGATTGGAGGGTCTTGTTGATGTCTGTTGGTCCTTGGTCCGCATGGTGCCACCTTTATCTTCACAGTTGTGATTAGCTTCATAATGGTTGGTTTGCTCAAAATCAAAGCGAGATGACCACGTATCCTCAGAAATTTTGCTGTTGCTTTTGGTCATTTTATGAAACCAAGTTGCCAAATCCCTTTATTTGTCTCCATGAAAAGAAACAGCAAACTCTACTGCTGTTTAGCTGAAGCTTCCCTATTGGTTTTTCCTTTAATTTACTGTGAAAAATGTCACTATGTATGTTGTTCTCTTCCTTCAGTCTGGTTACTGGACAAAGGTTATAACTAAAGGTTAAATTAATATTTGCATTCAGTTGAAAAACCAAATGATTCTTCCCATTTATTGTCTCATTTTTGACCACGTTTGTGATTGTAGAATTTCAAGGAGATGATTACATAAAATTGAGAGCTTTGTTATATACTAATTAAAAACCAATTTCATGGGTTTGTTGTGATAGAAAATATTTACCACTAGTGGCTAACTTTATGAAGAATGCTTCTCTGCACTCAGCTTTGTACTAGAGTGGTCTTTGGACATACTATGTCACTGGGTCTATACTCAACACCTTCCTTCCTTCCTTCCTAGGCAATTGGAGTTAAGTGACTTACCTAGGGTCATACACATAGCAAGCATTTGAGACCGGATTTGAACTCAGATCTTCCTGACTCGAGGGCTGATTGCTCTATCTACTGTGCCACCTAGCTGCACCTCATTACCTTTCTTAGCAGGTAGAACTTCCATTGGCATTTCCTCCAATAACCTCTATACCGCAAAGGCTGGGATTCATTATATTTTATATAATGAGTCAATCGTTTATATAGTGAGTAAATTTATGGCAAGTGATGCAACAAAACATTTAATCTAGTACTTTATATAATGAGCAAATATTTGATGTGGTAAGCATATTGTATGGCAAAATTGGGATTTTATTTGGCAATTATTTTATGTGGTGAGCAACTATTTTTGTAAAATTAATAAATATTTTGTATAGCCTGAAACAGTTTATATAGCAAGGATTTTACATAAATATTTCATGTAACTAGGCAGGTATTTTATATAGAAAACAAATGTGCTGAAAATACTGTTTTATGAAGCACATATTTCCTATAGAAAACATTTCGTAAAGCATGCTGGCATTTTGTATAACAAGCAAGTATTTATGTACAGAGCAATAAAAATAAGCAGTGAAGGAAGCTTTTCTTTTAAGTGGGAAAATGGAACAGCTTACATTTAAATAGTTAGAAATAAGTATGATCTGATCATCATTATGGGAGTAAAAACATTTTTTATTTGGAGCTATTCTAGCATGCAGACTAGCTGCCTAATTTCCAAATGGATAGAAAAATGAATACGAAACTGTGTTTTTTCTTCTTTAGTGGGGCGCATTCTGTGCTTGTTGGCTTGTTTTATTTTATGTTTCTATACTTAGTGGATGTGGGATTTTATCAGTGCACAATGGTACAGAATACATCCCATGAATGTCTTCTGATCTCATGTGGCAATGGCACGCAACCTTCTGTAAATCCGCCGAAGAGGATTTTAATCCATCCAATGGGAATCCATCCAACGTAGACTTCTCCCTAAATCTCTGGCATGTTGGTTGATTAGCTGGCATCTTTCTTTGCTTTTACCCACATGCCTGGCCAGTCTCCTTATCTGGCCATTCCTGAATAGGTAAAGGAGTTTGTTTTAGTCAGTGTAAGGAACTCCTGATGTGGGAACTCCCTCCACCAGTTTTCTAGAATTTGATAAATAAAGAGATTATCTTTTTTGTATAGGACTTAAGTGACTTGCCTCAACCTTTTACTACACTCCTGCAGAGCTCAAGCAGAGTTTATAGAGCAATAGAGGGGTGTGCCAGGAAGTGTTTAATACCATGGGGGAAAATGTACGCACATACACTTTAAAGTTTAATTTGCATTTATTAATACTTTATTAGATCTCGTCAGTCAACAAAACCATGAATCAAGGCCTAATTTGTAGCCATTGTCAATTTCTGAGGTGTGAAAATTTAACAATGGTTCTCATTTAAAGCTGGTGTTAGCCCACCCCTAGATTGGGGTAGGCCAAACAGTTCATTGCTTTATTTTTTTACTTTTCAATCTCTTGTTCTGAGGTGAGTGTGTCTTGCTGTGCTCCAGAAATAAATAAAAGTGTTTTGCGTGTTATTAACAAATAACCACTTGTTAAATGCCTATAATGCAACATTCGCTGTGTTAGTTCCAAGGGACAAAAAGACAAAAATGGAAGTCCTACCCTTGTGCAAATTTCATGCTTTAGGGGCAAACAACTCATACATATGTAAGTATATATGAAACCTATGCATAGTACATTACAATTTAATTTCCAAGTGGGGTGGTCCTAATAAAAGAATCAAAAATGGCTTGATGTTGTCGTTCAGTTGTGTCTGAGTCTTCCTGACCCCATTTGGTATTTTCTTGCCAGAGATACTGGAGTGGATACTCCATTTCCTTCTTCAGGTCATTTTACAATTGAGGAAATTGAGGCAAAGAGGATTAAGTGACTTGTCCAGGGTCACACAGTTAGTAAGTATCTGAGTTCAGATTTCAATTTAGGTAAATTAGTCTTCCTGACTTCAGACCCAGCATTGTGCCACCTAAATGCCCAAGGCTTGAGGTAGGAGATGACATTTGAACCGAGGGTTATTTACTCCTTTGGAACACTAGCATATCTGCTTTCATTAACCTGGATAACGGAGTTGTGATTGTAATGTAATTTTTCAAGAAAGCACATTGGTGTTTATGTATCTTGTTGCCACTCTCATGGTTAACTTCTTAGTATGTGTAGGATGTGGGTGTTCTGAAGTACCACCCACATCATAAGTTTCTTTAGAATGTCAATAATAGCTTGACATCCAAGTAACTAGCCTTGTTGGAATTCCATACTCTTTAGTAAATAGGGGCAAACTCATTACATCTTGAGTGTATCTTTTTCTTCTCTACTTTATGTACTCTGTGAAAGGCTAAGTCAGTTCTCAGCAGGCATTTTGGTGATACAGTCAAGGAAATCTGTGATCCATTATAAAATAAGAGCAAACAAACAGCTCAAAGCCTCTTCCTCTCTTTATACTGAGGAAGCCAGTATTGACTTGCGTTAGTAGGAGTCCGAAAGTTTACGTGTGGTTATCAACTTGAGTTTTTCCTCTGCCCCCTCCCATCATTCCCACCTGCGGCACAGCGGAGAGCCCAGGAAGCCCTGCACTTTCATGCTGCTCTGTGTCATTGACTATTTCCTCTGAGCTGAATGGGCTGCCAGGCTGCGGGCCACTGGTGTTGCCTTAAAAAATCATAGCAGTTTCACTGAATGAACCTAGAAGGACAAGAAGTTTAAAAGCAAAAGGGAGTCAGCAAACAAGCAACAAGCCAGGGGGTAGAAGCCCTGTGAGTTCGCATGAATTCTGTACATTCCTGCGTTTGCTGGATGTCAGGTGTTCCTAACCTTTTTCAGTCCCTGTGTACCCTTGGCTTTCAGTAGACCCACACTGTAATTCAATATGAAAGGAAATGAATTCTAGACATTACCACATATGTACTCATGAGAAAAGCCTTCTGCTCCTTATTCAATATTCAAGGAATTAAATTCTAGCACATAATACAATAGCTAACATTTATATTGCATTTACTATATGCCATGCACTGTGCTAAGCACTTCATAATTTTCATCCTGTTTGCTCTTCACAATAACCCTGAAAGGTAGGTACTATTATTATCCCTATTTTACAGATTTGAAAACTGAGGCAAATAGGTTATGTGACTTGCATAAGGTCACATAGCTAGTAATGATAATAATAATAAATCAAACATTCGCGGTATCCTTTATGATGTTCTCTGGTATAAACAGACTGTAGGTTGAGAATCCCTGCCTGATATTAATAAGGAAGGGTATTCAATGATCAGTGGTATGATACTATCCACTTCTTTCATGTGGTTTCAACTGCTTTTTAAATTAGAGGTTTTGGTATCTTCCTGGGGTCACGGGGACACTTTTGACACAAGGTAATGGGCTAAACAAAATGAGGGCATTTCACATTTATTTGACACTTCAAGGTTTCCAACGTACTATATTACCTCACAGCAACCCTACTGGGGGATGAATTATCCCACTCAACCAAAGAGAAAACTGAAGTTAAAAAGAGGTTAAATGATTTCTCTGAAGCCACACAGCTTACGAGTGGCCGAGAAGGGCTTGATCCCAGGTCTCCTGGTTTGATACTTACCATGCTTCCTCCCAGATGATGCTGTCTTTCACCAGTGACTCAGCTGTAATACTCGTGTATCCAAATGCTCCCCAATGTAGGGAGGCACTTTTTCTAAGATCTAAAACCATCCTTGCCTTCTTATCCTGTAAAATTTCCGTATCCTTGCCTGTGTCTTTCAGTCAGTTTTCTGTGAGAACCTTCCCAAAGTCCTGGGTCTCTGCCTTGATTTTTTTTTTCAGTTACTCCAGTTTAAAAAGTGAAAATCTTTTTTTTTTTTTTTAAAAAAAAAGCTTTTAGAGGGGTATGTGGATTGGAATTTGGGAGTTTAGGGGGAAAATGCAGGGCAACTTTTAGAGGGGATATGTGGATTGAGATTGGGGGGTGGAGGCAATGGGAAGGGACTCTTGGAGCAGTGGGTAAAGTGAGTGAAAATAAGGTAACGGATAGGGTAAAAAGAGAGGCTGAGAAAGAAAAGAATGAGTAAAAATAAGATGGAGGAAAATTCATAAGTAGTAATTATAACTTGGAATGTTAATGGGATGTTTATAGCAGTTCTCTTTGTGATGCCCAAGAACTGGAAATTGCAAGAAATTGCAAAAGTATGTATAGAATAATTTTACATACATATATATATATATATACACACACCTATATGTGTCTAATGGTAGCCATCTCTAGGACCAGGGGGAGGGGGAGGAGGAAAGGGAAAAAAGTGAAATTTACACAATAACTTTGTGGTATATTTAGAGGCAATAGCAAGTTGTATGTGGTATAGTTGCAATTTCATGAGCAATCATCTTTTTTATTGTACTGTGTTATGCAAATGCTTCTTTTGTTCCATGAATTGAAAATAAAATAATTTTTTTAGGCCCAATATTTTTCATTTTTGACACAGTTCATATCACACAAAACAATTCCAACTTTTGGTCAGGTGATTTTTTTTTTTAAACATTTACAATATAGACCACAAATGGATTTTTTAAAACATTAACCAACTGAGACACAAATAATAACTATGTATGCTAACTTCATAAACTCTTGACCTAATTGTCTCCACACTATTACTAAGAATTAAAGGACCCTAACTTATTGGTGTTGGTCTAAAGTCCTAAGCCTAATAGCTTAATTTAGACTTGACCTCGGATGTTCCCCTACCAACAATCTATAATTTAATAGGTCTGGTATTAAGCTTACAAACCTTTTGACTATAGGAAATTGCCACTCAGAGTAGGGACATTGCAAAGAAACAATATCTCCCCAGCTTCATGTCAGTTCCAGGTGGGAGTAGACTGTCAACTTGCATTCAGTGAGGCTTGGAGTCTGCCAGGTGTCAGTGGGGAAATTGAGTCAGGAGAATCCTACCTTTGCCCAGGCTGAACAGCTGCTCTCCCACCCTTCCCATGAGATCACCTTTTTCAGTTCATACCAGCATCTCACAGACTTACTGGTGTCATGGAATGGAGCTCAGACCACCTTTGTTGCTATCCATCCCTGGAGTTAGACTCAGAAGAACAGTCACTTAATAGTCCTATAGCATCTTAAAATAGCAAGTTCCAATAACCAGGTTTCACATATGATTATAATTTCACATTGGCTAAGGAACGTCTTTTGAGGCAAGTCTTAAGTGGTTTACATGCCTTTCTATACCTGTTCCAGTTCCTGCTTAAATAACAACCATAAAATCAAAGTCACCATTAAAGCCTTAACTTTTCCATCAGTGCCAAATTTTACCCGAAGTTACTTGCCTCTAGGAGACTTAGACTAAAATTCATCTCCCCAAACTAAAGATTCTCTGATTTAGTCTCAGTAATTAATTCAGTCAGTTGTTTTAATACTAATTGCTTTTACATCACTTTGTATCATGCCTAATTTTTCTCCTCACCTCTCCCCTCTCCCCATCCCCTAATACCTTGCATTCTGATTACCCCTTCCCTCAGTGAGCCCTCCCTTCTATCACACCCCACCCTTCCCTTATCCCCATCTTCTCTCTTTTCTTGTAGGGCAATATAAATTTCTATACCCCATTAACCTGTGTTTCTTATTTCCCAATTATATGTAATAATAATTCTCAACATTCATTTCTAATACTTTGAGTTCCACCTTCTTTCCTTCCCTCCCTCTCTACCCATCCCCAATGAGAAGGGAAGCAATTCAATACAGGCTATATATGTGTTGTTTTGCAAAAGACTTCCATAATAATCATGTTGTGTAATACTAACTATATTGCCCTCTATCCTACTCTATCCCCCCTTATTTTTTTATTTCCTCATTTGACCTTGCCCCTTCCCAAAAGTGTTTATTTCTAGTTACTCCCTTCTCCCATTTGCTCTCCCTTCTATCATTTCCCTCACCTCACTTGTCACCTACTTTCCTGTAGTATAAGATAGATTTTCATACCAAATTTAGTGAGCATGTTATTCCCTCCTTAAGCCATATGTGGAGAGAGTAGCTTCACTTTTCCCCTCTCCCCTTCTCCCTTTTCTCTTCCATTGAACAAGATTTTTCTTTATCTCTTTTATGAATTATAGCCTCTCCATTCCATTTCTCCCTTTCTCCTCCCAGTATTTCCCTCCGTCACCCCTTAATTTTTATTTTATATCTTTTTTTTGTGGATATCATCTCTTCTGATTCAACACAGCCTGTACTCTCTGTCTATGTGCATGTGTGTGTGTGTGTGTATGTGTATGTATGTGTGTGTGTGAGTGTGTATGTACAATCCCTCCACCTACCCAAATGCTGAGAAAAGTCTCAAGAGTTATAAATATTTTCTTTCCATGGAGGAATGTAAACAGTTCAGCTTTAGAAAGTCTTTTATGATTTCTCTTTCCTGTTTACCTTTCAAGTTTCTCTTGATTCTTGTGTTTGAAAGTCAAATTTCCTATACATTTCTGGTCTTTTCAACATGAATGCTTGAAAGTCCTCTATATCATTGAATGACCATTTATTCTCTTGAAGTACTATACTCAGTTTTGCTGAGTAGGTGATTCTTGGTTTTAATCCCAGTTCCTTTGACTTCTAGAATATCCTGTTCTAAGCCCTCCCATCCCTTAATGTTGAAGCTGCCAGATCCTGTGTTATCCTGATTGTATTTCCACAATACTTGAATTGTTTTTTTCTAGCTTCTTGCAGTATTTTCTCCTTGACCTTGCAGCTCTGAAATTAGGCCACAATATTCCTAGAAGTTTCTCTTTTTTGGGTCTCTTTTAGGAAGTGATCAGTGGATTTTTTCAATATTTATTTTGCCCTCTGGTTCTAGAATATCAGGACAATTTTCCTTGATAATTTCATGGAAGATAATGTCTAGCCTCTTTTTTTGATCTTGGCTTTCAGGTAGTCCCATAATTTTTAAATTGTCTCTCCTAGATCTATTTTCCTGGTCAGTCATTTTTCCAATGAGATGTTTCACATTACCTTCTATTTTTTCAAACTTTTGGTTTTGTTTTCTAACTGCTTGGTTTATCTCATAGTCATTCATTTCCCTGAACTCAATTCTCTCTTTCAGAGAACTATTTTGTTCAGTGAACAAAATTTGAACCTTTTGAACCTTCTCCTCCATTTGGCTAATTCTGCTTTTTAATGTCTCCTTCTCCTCACTGGCTTTTGGACCTCTTTTTCCAATTGAGTTAGCCACTTTTTAAAGGTGTTATTTTCCTCAGCATTTTTTTTGGTTCCCATTTAGCAAGCTTTTCGAGCTCTTCTATTTCCTCAGCCCAATTTAAGTTCACTTTGGAGGCCCTGGAGGCAGGGGTCTTGACTTCCTGTGACAGTAAGCCTTGTTCTTTCTCATCAGAAAGGATGGGAGTAGACACCTGTTCTCCAAGAAAATAACCTTCTATGGTCTTATTTTTTTTCCCTTTTTTGGGCATTTCCCCAGTTAATTATTTGACTTCTGTCAGGAGATTAAACTCAGCTGCTTGGTTCCCCTGGGTTTTGGGTGGGGGTGAGGCTGTCACTGAGGGCTGAGGTTTAGATCAGCTACTTCCTACCACTGGAGACTTTAAGCTGAGTTGCCTGAACAATGGATCCAGGTTGCTTCCTGGTAGCTGCCTGCCATCTGCTGCCGCAGCCTCTACTGTCACCTGAGGAAACCCCATTCTCTCTCACCCAACTGGGAAAGCTCTCTCCTACTGACCTTTGGAGCTTTGTTTATCTCTTGTGGGTTGAGGTATCTTGGACCTTCCTTGCTAGGAACTCTTCCTGGAGGTCTATTCAGGTCCTGTTCCTCCCAGGGCTGCGCTCAGCATCTGGTGAGATAGACCTTTCCTGTCAGCCTTCCAGGTTACCTTTGGCTAGAAACCTCTTTCGCTTTGTTGTTCTGTGACTTCTGCTGCTCTAGATTTTGTTGAGTCATTTTTACATGTATTTTGTAGGCTGTGGGGGAAGCACTAGAGGATGTGAGTCTTTCTACTCTGCCATCTTGGCTTCGCCCTAAAATAATTTTTTAAAAAAAGCTTCAAGGAATCCTTTTCTTTTCTCCTATCTGGCTGTGGATTTTAGGCATTTGTTGAACATATACTGACATCAATATCAGGCTCCCTTGAGACATAATTTGTACCTCATTTTCCCCTCTATCTCCCCCAGAAGTGGTAGAAATCAGAATTTCCATGCTGCTGATAAGAGAAAAAATTGCTAGCCACATCTTTCTTTGTTAATCAATCTCTCCTTCTTCTGGACTCTTACATTTTTCTTGTCTGTAGCATTTATTGGACACTTTAGTCATCAATAATTTGTTCATTCAGTGTTCAGATTATGCTCCTTTGTATTGTTATTTATCTTATGTCAAATAGGTTTCTCCTCAACTGGACTATAAGCTACCTATGGACAGGGATCACATTTTCTTCCCTTTTGTGTTATACCTTCCTCTCCTCACAGTGCATAATATTATGGTTCAGCTGGAAGGTATGCAATGGATGCTTGTGGAATGAATGATTCAAATAAAAAACCTGCAGAGCACAAAGATTCCTAATTCTATCCATTTTGTAAGTCACCTCTTACATTACATTACGTTACAGAAATAATATGCAAAATAGGAGGGAGAGTTAAGCATGTGGAGGCTTTAAAAATATATATAAAAGTTGTTCCTAGAAGTACTTGGCAAGCATTTATTAAGTGTCTACTATATACCAGGCATTGGTCTAGGCCCTAGGTATACAACTACAAAGAATGAAACAGTCTTTATTCATAAGGAGATTGCATGTTAATGGATGGATCATATATTTGTCTGGTACAACTTTTGGTTTTTCAATTTGTTCAAATTATATTGCTTAGAGTTTTAAGTCTTAACATCATCTTTGATGGTGGTTGGTATACCTACCAAATAGAAATGGAAATGTGTTCTTTCTTTTTGTAAAATGTTTTTGTCTTTGTCCTTAAAATCCAGATCTCTGGCTTCCTTTTGGACTGTTTGGACTGTTTTCCACTGGAAATCAGTTTACTCTGTCAGAGAAGCCCACCTTTTCCAGAAAGATTTGGTATTAACAGTTTTCTCTGCAATGACCTAGTCTGTCTGCATCTCAGATGGGATTTAAAATATACTTAATGACCATTTTCAGTTGAAGTGACCTCACATTTAGTGTTGTTTTTTCCTCAGAAGTATTGTACCTAATAGATTAAATACCTGCAAATTCATCTCTGGAGGAAAACAAAATGTGATTAATTTTAATTAAGTATGTGACTGGTTCGTATCCAAGGCTTTTTTTTGTGTGTGTGGGATAATGACTTTTATAAAAATGTACTGTCTTCAAAGAGGATTTTAAAATCCACCCAGTGAAACTCCTTAGATCTCAGTCCCCTTTTGATATTCTAGCTTTTGCCCTGGACATTTTAACTTTAAATTTTTGGGAAAGCAGACTCAGATACCCATGACCCCTTTGAAGATATCTGCTGGAATAGCTGTCTTGAGAATTGTATTTGACCCAGAACACACAAGATGATTCTTTCTAATTGCAAACCAGTGCTCTATTCACCATACCACCTGAACAGGAATCCCTACTAAAACATCTCTATTATATCATCATCTGGCCTCACCTTGAAGACCTATATTGATTTGGTACTCATGATCTCACTCTGGGACAGGCTTGATTATTGGGAAATGTTTCCTTGTATAGACTTTAAACTTTTGTTCATTGGACCCAATTCTGTACTCTGGAGTTAAGTCTAAGTCATCTTTTATATGATAACTTTTCAAATATATAAAGGTGAAGATCACGTCCCCTGAGGTTCCTCTTGTTCAGTGGGGAAAATACCCTAGTTTCTTCAATTGGTGCTTATCTGACATTGTTTGGAGTCTCTTTCCCATCCTTCTGTAGGGTAGGATTAAGGGCTGTCCCTTTAACACTCTCCTCTGGGTGCTCGGTAGTTAATGTCCTTCCTGAAGTGTTTCATCCCCATATTAGCACAATGCTCCAGATGTGGTCTGATCAGGGCAGAGTATAAGGGAGCTCTTACTTTCCTTGTTCTGGACAATGTACTTGGCTAATGGAAGAGTTATTTTGACTGGTACATCAATCACACCGAGGTCTCATATTGAACTTGTCTACTATCAAACCCCTGGGTCTTTTTCACTTGAACCATTTTATACCTATATCTTTCTCTGTTTTCTGCTCCTTTGATGGAATCTAGCTGTGGAGACTTCTCATATATCTCTATATAAGCCTTTTGAGCTTGAATTTTTCACAGTTGTAGTGTGGGATTATTGTCTTGTCATAGGCAATGTGCATTCTTTTTTGAGAGGGTTATCTGTTTTATGTGAGTTTAACTCCTTAGTTTGGCATTCAAGGCCCTCTACAATCTTAAAGTTCACCTATTCTCCTAGCTTAATTTATGGTACTCTTCCAGTTTGATAGCCAAGGTAATCTTGGATTCTGTCCAGGAGTGAACTGTCACAAACTGTTGAGTAGGACAGGTGGTTTTCCTGGGTGAATGAATGAAGAGTTGAATTACAATCCAAATGAGCATAAACCAAAAGGTAGTCTGGATCAATATCCCTTTCCTTGGAGCACTAAATCCAAGAAACTGAAAAGAGAGGGATAAACTGGTTGTGGGAGCAGAGATTCAGACCAGCTGGGTCAGGTTTTTTTTAATCTCTGGCACATTAGAGTGCTTAATAAATGCTTACTAGTTAAGTGATCAAGATACAAAATATATACTTGAGTATTGCGCTGAAATTGATGAAATATTAAAATGACCAGAAGAAGGTGGTGGTAGTATAGGACACTGGAAAGAACATTTGTGCTGGAATCAGTGGAACTCATTCAAATTCTCCTTCTACTGTTTAGTACATATATGACTCTGGGCCAATCACTTAATCTCTTTCAACCTCTCCATACTTACCTCAGCTGTAAGAGGGTTGGACTAGGTGGCCTCTGAAGTCCCTTCTAGTTTAAGATTTATGAGTCTGTGACCTTTATGCCTTCAAAATGTTGATTGGATATTTATGGAGGATATACGAGAAGATCTGCACAAGACTTAGAAGAGCTGGATAGGGTTCAACAAGGATTGCCCACATTAATAAGATCTTGGGTGTATCAATATATTGAAGATTTGGGAAATAATAATATTACTGAATTTATATTTCTGAGGATCACATGGTACAAGCATTTCAATAAGGGGGCAAACCTGGATTTGGAGTAAGGAAGATGTGAATTCACGCTCAGCTCATATCCTTACTAGCTGTGTGACCCTGGCAGAAATGTGCTGGAGCTAATTTGAGATTGTTAAATATTCATTGCAAGTCTTTCAACCTTTTGTTATTCAGTCATTTCATTCACATCTGACTCTTTGTGACCCCATTTGGGGTTTTCTTGGCTGAGATACTGGAGTGATTTACCATTTCCTTCTCCAGCTCATTTTACAGATGAGGAAACTGAGGCAAACAGGGTCAAATGACTTGCCCAGGGTCACAGAGCTAGTAAGTGTCCAAGGTCAGATTTGAACTCAGGAATGAGTCTTTAGTCTTGGCACTCTATCCGCTGCACTACCTAGCTGTCCCTTTTATACTTTGGAAATCAGCAAATGCTACAAATAAAATCTTGATTGTCTGAACTTAAGAAAGTGATGGAAAAATGTTAATAATGCATATTAAACATGAAAGTGTGTCATGTACCTATTTTCCCCCGGAGATGTAGTAGTTCCACACTTATCAGCACATTCGTGGATCTTGGGAAAGTCCCTCAACTTCTCTGAGTCTCATTTTCCTCCTCTGAAAAATGAAAAGGTTGGATTTGGTGACCTTTAAGGTCCCTGCCAGCTCTAAATCAATGTGCTATTTTCCTAGAAGCATGGATTTCTTCAGTGTGATTAATCCTTCCACTGATGCAATTCACAGCATCTCTACAGGAAGGAAGGAAAGAAGGAAGGAAGGAAAGAAGGAAGGAAAGAAGGAAGGACAGAAGGAAGGACAGAAGGAAGAAAACAAGGATTTATTAGGTACCTACTATATGCCATATTTTATGTTTTAAAAATATTTATTTGATCCTCACAAGAATCCTGCAAAATAGGTACTATAGGCATCCCCATTTCACAATTGGGGAAACTGAGGCATAGTTTAGGTGACTTCCCCAGGAAAACACAGCTAGTAAATATCTGAGGTCAAATTTGAGCTCAGATCTTCCTGACTCCAGGTCTAGTGCTCTATCCCTATGATGCCTGCCTAAATAGTGTGAGTTGCTATGACCCAAAAAAATGCCAATTGGTAGATAGCCCCTTTGTTAAAGAATTCATGTCAATAATTTTATCTAATTTGTAGCTTTATTGAATGTTTTATACTTTACATTTGTATTTTGGACAAAGTCTCAAAAGTTGAAATTGAGTATAAAAATTAATACTTTTCTATGCATATTTACCCATGAATTTCAGTGTGCGAATGTGTCTTTTTGTTACGATTTTGATTTGCCTGCCTTTTCTCCCTTTAGATTGCAAATTCTTCGAGCTTGAGGCTCATGCCTCTTCTCATCTCAAATCCTTCACCTCTGTAAGCTTCATTAAGGTCATGAAAGATGGTTGCTCCAAAGGGTGGTAGTAAGAATTCTCAGGGAATATTATTTTGCACTAGGACAGATGCTATCGAGTGAGAGAACTGGAAGCATGAAGAAGATAGGCAAAATAGTTCTTGAAAACAAATAGAACTGTCTGATAACTTAAACAGGCTGATCTTGGAAGCAAGGAGTGCCTTGTCACTGGAGGTCTTCCAGGGGAGGTTGGATAACAGTTGGCTGGGATTTTGTAAATGAGATTCTTCTTTTGGGTGGGGGATGGATTATGAGGGGCCCTTCCAACTCTTAAGATCCCCTGGTTCTGAGATTCTAGATTGCTTTTTATAGGATTGCATCTCTTTATTAGCATTTGAAAGACATTTTGGCTTGGTACGGAAAATGTGTCAATTCTGGGATGTTTCATTTTTAAACAGATAAATATTGCAATTAGAGTTAGTATTTGTTTTCTTAACTTTTTCCCTCCAGTTTCCCTTTAAGTATACAAGAACAACATCTGGTATTTTTCTTCCTAAGAACTATGGGAAAAATTCAGCCTTGATTAGGACCAGCACTTCACAGATCTTTTAGTTGTAATACTCTGTCTCTGCATCTGTAATTGAAGGCAGTTGTTGACTAAAAACTGCTATTTCAGGAGCAAGACTGTTCAGTGTTATAGAAAAATCCTCTGGAGAGGGAGGGAGCCTGCCTTTTAAGGTAGTGGACAGTCTTAAGATACTTCATGAACTGAATCAAAATATATGGAGATGGGTGGAAATAACCCTTTAAACCAATATCTTCTGATATGAGAAATGTAGAAATAACACTTTTAGAAAACCAGAAAGATGAAAGCTTTGGAAAATTTATTTTCCCTCATCTATGAAATACACAAACTAGCATGTTGGCTATCTTTTTTATATCCCCCGCTTAGGCCTGACATTCCATTAGGCTATGAAATGAAGTCTCCCTGTCCTTAGCTTGACCATCACAGGCCTGGAAGCCCTCTCTGGCTCTCTTCCTGACCCATCACCTCTCCCCATACCCAGCTGAAAGTGATTCTTTGTCAAATAGATTGCATCAGTTTGCCATCATCTCTCCCTTTTATTAATTCTTACGTTCATAGATTTAGAGCTGGAAGGGATGCAAGACGTCACTTAGCCCAAAACCTTCATTTTATAGATAAGGACACTGAGGCACAGTTAACTGACTTACCCAAGATCACCCAATTAATATCACAGGCATGTAGTTATATCATAGTAATTTGTGTATTTTCTTTATTCTCTCCAATTAGAATGCAAACTCCTTACAAGCACTTTACATGCCATATTAGAGCTGGAAATTCTTTCAAAAATCATCTAGTCCAATGTCCTCATTTTACGTCAGGAAATTGAAGTTAAGTGACTTATTCAAGGTCACATAGGTAAGATGTGGCAGAGTCAGGATTCTAACTTATGTCCTGTTATGTCAAATTCAGCACTACATCTGTTTGTATATTTGCGTGACTAGCACAGAGTCTTTAAAAATTTCTTTTTAAATTGGATCTGTGATTTCATTGGGATAGAGACTACCTTTACCAACATTGATTGGCACCTACTTTGCAAGTTGTAGTGTCCTGGGATGCTGAGAGGTTAAGGATTTACCTAGAGCCACATAGTAAATATATCTCTGAAGTGGACTTGAATAAAGGGTGTGCTGGTAAATGTTTAACAACCAGCTCCCACCCAAAGTAACCATAACACACTTTTAAATTTAGCCTGAAATAACCTTTTATCCATAATTTTCTTAAGTCTAGACAATCAATGGAATAATAAAGCAAGACCTGATTCATAGCATTTGTTGATTTTGAAGTGTATTATTCACAACTGGCTCTGACTCTTGGACTCTGAAGTTGAGTATGCACTATGCCAAGTTAAGAGCAATTAGTATGTGCATAATAAATTAATTAATCATAGGATAATCAGTACAGAACTATGAGAGAACTTTTAAGCTATTCTAGTTCAACATTATCATTTTTTAGATGAGGAAACTGAGGCCCTTAGATGTAAAGTGGTTATGCAAGATCACAAAGTAGTAAGTAGTAAAGTTGGGGCAGTTAGGTGTTTCCATAGTGCATGGAGTGCAGGGCCTGGAGTCAAGAAGACACATCTTCCTGAGTTCAAATCTGACCTCAGACACATATTAGCTGTGTGACCATGGGCAAATCATTTAACGCTGTTTGCTTCAGTTCATCATCTGTACAATGAACTGGAGAAGGAAATGACAAACCACTGTAGTGTCATTGCCACAGAAAATCCTAAATGGGGTCATGAAGAGTCGGATGTAACTGAAACATCTGAACAAGTAAGTGACAAAGCTATGATTTGAACTCAGATTTTCTTCCTCTAAATCTAGTCCTTTTAGTACTTTAGAGGAAATTCCACTGAAATTGAATTAGACGGATTTTCACCCTCTAATTTTTATTCTTGGTGCAAGGTGAGGAAACTTCCTTAGTTAAACTAAGCATTTCCTAAAATATCCTTTCTAGCTGGTTCCAGAATGAAAAAAAGAGCTTCTCCTGTGACATTTATTTTTGTTTTGTAAAATAGAATTTCTTCATAACTCAGCATGGTCCCCCCATCTCTGGCTTGAGAGGCTTTCAGAACACAGTAGGAAATCTCAAACGGTAGGCACTGCACAGTTTGAAGTCCCGATAATGGTTCACGTAACATGTGGAAGGCTTGTGAAAGTGCCACCTCTTCTGGATTCAGGAAGAAAGAGACGCTAAAAAAAAATTAGAGTGGGCCCCACTGACTCTATCCTGAGTCAGGCTGGGTGGCACTGGTACTTCCAAAGCAGAAGTTATTGATCAAAATAACTCTTTGAAAAATGTTCTTGACTCTTGACACTAGGAGTCAGCTGAGCCCAAGATGGGGGTCATTACCTTTGATATGAGGTTACCACCACTGGTAGACACTAACAAACCCAGATCATACATAGAAAAAAGAAAAAGAAAGAAAAGAAAGGAGAGAAGAGAGGAGACCCCAAAACTGATGTGGGAGAAAAGATTTATAAAGTTTCAGTAACACATGGGATTCTAGCTTGGGTCCTGGGGTCATGGTAATTTGTCACTCTAAATTTTATTAAGGCAGACTGAGTGTTAGGCTCTTAGTCTCCAGGCTGAGTGCTGAGGACACAAAGGAAGGCAAAAGGCAGTCTCTGCCCTTATGTTTGTTGTTCTGTCTTGTCTGACTCTTTTTAGCACACTGGGCCCTTCTATTCTCCACTATCTCTTGGAGTCTGTCCAAGCTCATGTTCATTGTTTCCATGACACTATCTGTCCATTTCATCCTTTGTGGTCGCCTTTTTCTTTGGCCGTCAATCTTTCCCAGTATCAGGGGCTTTTTCCAGTGAGCCTGGTCTTCTCATTATGTGTTCAAAATATTTGTTTCATCTCTGGTATTTGACCTTCCAGTGAATATCCTGAATTAATTTCTTTAAGTATTCACCAATTTGATGTCCTTGCTGCCCAAGGGACTCTCAAAAGTCTTCTCTAGCATCACAATTTTAAAGCATCAATTGGATTCCGTAGCTCTTAGCTTTCTTTATAGTCTCTCTCACAGCCATACATTACTACTGGAAAAACCATAGCTTTGACTATACAGACCTTTGTTGGCATAATGATGTCTATGCTTTTCAGTATGCTGTCTAGATTTGCTAAAGCTTTCCTTCCAAGGAGCCAGTATCTTTTAATTTCATGGCTGCAGTTGCCATCTGCAGTGATCTTTGAGCCCAGGAATATAAAATCTGACACTGCTTCCATTTCTTCTCTCTCTATTTGCTAGGCAATGATGGAACCAGTTGCCAAGATCTTAATTTTTTTGATAAGCTTCAAGTCGTATTTTACACTTGCCTGTTTCTACCTCATGAAGAGGCTTCTAATTCCTCTTTACTTTCTGCCATCAGATTGGTATCATCTGTACATCTGAAATTGCTGATATTTCTCCTGGCAGCCTTAATTCCAGCTTTTGATTTATCCATCACTTGATGTACTCTGCATGTAAGTTAAATAAATAAGGTAACAATATACAACCTTACTATACTCCCTTTCCTATCTTACAGCAATCAGTTATTCCCTGTTTGGTACCAGCTGTTGTTTCTTGGCCGGTGTATGGTTCCTTAAGAGACAAGTAAGATGATCTGGTACTCTCATCTCTTTGAGGACATGCCACACTTGTGATCCATTCAAAGGCTTTAGTGTAGTTAATGAAGTAGAAGTAGATGTTTTTTTCTGGAACCCCTTTGCTTTCTCCATAATCCAGTGAATCTTGGCAATTTGGTCTCTAGTTCCTCTGCCTCTTCAGAAACCAGCCTGCTATTCTGGTAATAATTCTTGGTTCACATATTGCTGAAGCTGACTTGTGGCATCTTAAGTATAACCCTCCTAGCGTGTGATATGAGTGTAATTGTTCAGCAATTTGAACATTCCTTTGGCATTGCCCTTCTTTTAGGTCTGGGATATAAACTGATCTTTTCCAATCCAGCACCCACTATTGAGTTTTCCAAATTTGCTAGCATATTGAGTGCAGCACTTTAACAGTATCATCTTTTAGGATTTTAAGTAACTCAACTGGAATTTCATTCCCTCCTCTAGTCTTATTGTTAGCAATGACTCCTAAGGCCTACTTGGCTACATTCTCCAGGATATCTAGCTCTAGATCAGTAACCACACCATTATGGTAATCAATGATGTTAAGATCTTTCTTGTATAGTTCTTTTGTGTGTTCACAGCACCGCTTCTTAATCTCTTCTGCTTCTGTTAAGTCCCTACCATTTTTGTCTTTCATCATGCCCATTTTTGCATAAAATTTTTCATTTTATCTCTAATTTTCTTGAAGAGACCTCTTGTCTTTCACATTCTATTGTTTTCTTCTATTTCTTTGCATTGCTCATTTAAGAAAACCTTTTTTTATCTCTTCATGCTATTCTCTGGAATTCTGCACTCACTTGTATATATCTTCTTTTCCTTTGGTTTTCCTTTGTTTCTCAGTTATTTGTAAAGCCTCATCAAATAGCCATTTTGCTTTCCTGCTTTTCTTTTTCTTTGCAGTTTTTTTTATTGGTGACTCCTGTACAATATTGCACATCTCTGCCCATAGTTCTTCAGGTACTCTATTTAACAGACCTTATCCCTCAAATCCTCCATTTCATATTCATAAGGGATGTTATTTAGGCCATTCCTTTATGGTCTGGAGAAGGAAATGGCAAACCACTCCAGTATCATTGTCAAGAAAACCTCATGTCAGTCCTAGAATGATAAAAGACAACATATAAAGGCCCATAGAAGCCACAAAAGAATGAAGCCAAAGGGATGATGAGTGGAGCGTTTATGTGATCTTGTAGAATGATGCGATTTCCAGAGAGTGTGAGAGATTCCTGAGAAGTGCAGCTGAGTACAAAACTGAAAAGAAGGCTGCCTTGGAAGTCTTCCTTAAATGGAGAATCTTGGAGGAGCTCTCCACTGTCCACTCTTCACCCTCTCCAGTCATTGGATAAAATCAGATGATGCCACATGGAAAATACATTGAGAGGGGTGTGACATCTAGCCAGTCTTAGCCACTGGACCATATTAGCTTCCTACCATCCTGTTGCCATGGGTATCCTGTTCCTCACCTTCCTCTTTCCAGTCTTCCTCTGAGAATAGAAGTCAAATCACTATACTTCTGCAAAGGAAGAATCAACAATTAATTACTCATGGGTTCCACTCATCACTCCTTTGACTTCATCCTTTTCTGGCTACTATGGGCCTTTATATGTTATCTCCTCCAACTAGAATGTAAGCTCCTTAAGGATATATGGACTGTCTCTCATTTCTGTAGCACCCCTTCTGGAATATTTCCCCAAGCCATACTAGCCCTTGTAGGCAGGATCCCAGAAGGATAACTGCTTCCCTTCTTAGGGATCTAGGGGTAACCCTGAAGAATTGGGACTATCTAGTGTTGTTCACAAGTGCCCATCCAGTGTGTTCTTCATTGACTATTGACCTGCATCTATTCCCATCTCTCTACTTAGATGATCCCCATTCTATTCTACTCGAGACCTTCATTACTTCTGCCCTAGACTACTGCAAGATCCTCCTAATTTGTTTCCTTGTCTCCAGGATCTCCCATTTGTAGTATACTCTTCATACAGCTTCTCAACCTACATCCCTAAAACATAGCTTTATTGTGTTATGCGGAAAATACCTTCTCTCTGACTCCATGTGGTAACTGCTACTAAATATATATTCACTACAACACAGAAATTATAGAGGTAAAAACCTAGGCTTTATTATGATGCTCAAGCATAGGTTCTGTCCTCAGAGAAAACTTGAACCCAGACTAAGATTCTAACAGGCTTCTTATAGGCAAAACTCTGTCAGAGAAATAATTTTTTTACATATTGCAATTTGTACGTTACTCTTAGACCATAAGAGTTAAAGAGAAGATAACTCCATACTTCAAAGTCATAAAAGTTGAACAAATTTAGTTAAACAGCAATAATCTCCTATATCCCCTAAGGAAAAAAACCTTGTCAAACAAACTCTAGTGGTGCACTAAGTGAGGTTACAGATTAAACTACATTTAGAGGATTCACAAATTGGTTGGTTGGTTGGTTGTCCTTCGTTCTGGAAGAGGCCCAAAATGATATCACTTTGTTAAAAGCCAAGTTACATGTGTCTGACTATGGCTGATCAAACCAATATGAGCTTGGAAGGCTGTACCACAAATCAGGCACAAAAGTCCATGTGAACATTTGAAGTGATTCCCTAAATTTGTGTATCGCATGTGTTATTTTTTAGCTACTGCAATTCTGCTTTGCTCACAGAACACAATACCTTCTTTGACGTGGGCGCACCATGCTGGGGTGGTCCTATGCCAGTGTCTTCCATGTCATGCAATCCCTTCCAAAGTTCTGTGAGACCTTGAGAGTATCCTTGTATTGGTTCCTTGGACCACAATGTGAGCTCACATGGATTCACAAATAGACTGATTTAGGAGGAGGAGGATTTACATGTTGCCTCTGACATAAATCTATATGACACTTGTATATCCCCTAACTTAAGTGATGCCTGTGATGCTTGCAAGTCACTGAGCATCTCATTTCCTTTCAGGCAATTATCTAAACCTGTAAAGAAGTGCTGATCCAAGTTGGTAAAAGAAGTTTCCTCAGTGATGAGAACTGTTTGTCAATAGAACCATACACACAAATTAGCCTTTAGTTCCATACTATTTTGGATTGTTCACATTTGTCTTTTCTAGTCTTTTTAATATTTTATATATTGCCATAAGTGGGGATGTCTTCTTCTCTCCACTCTCCTCTTCCTCTAACTGAAGTGCCTAAACTCCAGGAACAGTCTCCAGCAGACCAGACCCCAGCAGACATCCTTCTCCTGACTCACACCTTCCTACCCATGTCTTCTTCTCTTCCCCCTCTCGTGACTGGACACTGGACACTGGACACTCCTTTCCACTCCTATGTAAAGGACCCTAAAATCCTTGTTTTATTTTTGCTTCCAGTGGATCCCTCTAAATGATCCATCCAGTGGAGTCAACATGACTGCTCACATGCTATATAATCCTTCTGGTAAGACAGAGGATCACCATCACATCCTAAAGTCCCTTGTACCTTAACATATACCCTTCAGATTCCTGGATACTGACCATCTGACCAAGGATTTACCCTAATGACCCCCGAACCTTGCCATTTGCCCCAATGATGTACCCTTAGAACTTCAAGGCCTTCTACACATGGTGACACCTATTAAAATGTTATTAAATTTTTTGGAGTATGTTATGACTAGGCAATCATAGGTAACAGTTCTTTTTCTATGATGATACTCCAGTTATAGCATAGCTTATCTGTTGAATTCTCAAGATATTTTGGGATTTTTATTTATAGTTCAGAGATTTATCATCTGTTTGTAAAAGATGGCAAGCTTCTAATGTGTAATTTTGGCCACTTGATTGTGTCTTTCTAAGTACTTGGCAGGTGCTAAGTTTTTAATGGTGAACAGTTTCTCTTGTTTCCTTGCAAACTCATCATTGATCAAGAAGTCTCAGGTCCTTAAGGATGACCTTTTCTAAAGTTTCAGGAAGCAGTGAGATGGTCTTGTGCTATCATAACCCCCCTCATGTCTATATACATTATATATTATACAGTTAATCAATCAACCTTTATTAAGGGCCGGGCACTGTGATACGTGCTTATTACTGTTATCATTTCATTTTATCTTGTTTGACAGAGTTCAGATAGAAATGATCCTGGGACAAGGATCATTTTAAAATGATCTTGCTCTTTTAAAAAATACACACACACACATCTAGGTATGTATGTTTATGTATGTATGTGTATGCATGTATGTACTTATATATGTATGTATGCACACACATATATACCATATGTGTAAGTGTATCTGTATATGTGTGTGCATGTGTGTGTATGTGTGTACATACATGCATACACATACACAGAGAGGGAGAGAGAGTTCTATGAGCCCACAGGTGGGTAAAGTAACAGTATTTTATAGTTAAAAAAAACCAAAAAGCATGTAAGACTATGATCTACAAGATCCACTCCTGACTCTTTTGACCATACCACAGCAAGTTCATGTCACTCTGCAGCCACTTCCTCTGATTGGCTGGATCCTCCCAACATAGACCAGACAAGTATTCATTCCTTTCCGGGCTCTACTCAACTCTAGGAGCTTTTTTTTTAAACCACATTCTGACTTGGGTGCCTTCTTTTACCCCTTCCTCAGTGTTTAGCTTTCTTGTATACCTTATATTTCCCCATTCTTCCTTAAGGAATGTGTGCTTGTCTTTGTAATTCTTGCACTTAGAACCATATTTGTTATCTTACCTGAGCTCTGTAGACTCACTGAGAGTGTCCTCAGTATAATTCCAATAGCAGGCAAAACTATAGGGATCATGTGGACCCCATCCCATTTCCACATGATTTTGATCTCCTTTTAATAATAACGGCTAGCCTTATACAGTGCCTACTATGTGCCAGGCACTACGTTAAACATTTACAAATTTTATCTCATTTGATCCTCCTTGGGAGGTAGGAACTATTATTATCCCTGTTTTATAGCTGAAGGAACTGAGACAAACAAAGGGGAAGTGACTTGCCCAAGGTTACCTAGCTAGGAAGTGTTTGAAGGTAGATTTGAACTCAGATCATCGTGACTCTAGGTGCAGCACTCTGTGCACTATGTTGCCACCTCCTCTTTTGGGTCTCTATATTTGAAAGCCTTTCACTTTATGTAACATGGAGATTATGGGTGTTTGGTATGACTATTTGATATGGTAACATTTATTAAAAACATTATATGTAAAGATTTTAGGGATCAATGATACAACTGGACGATTGTGGTCAAAAGTTTATTCTGAGATAGTGACCTAGTTCCAGTTTATTGACTGAGTTCTTCAGGATGTTTGCCAGTCTATGTTAATACAGTGGCACCTAGGTGATGCAGAGGATAAGAGTGCCAGGTCTGGAGTTTGGAAGACTCATCTTCCTGAATTCAAATCTGGCCTCAGATACTTAGTAGTCATGTGACCTGGGTCAGTCATTTAACACTATTTGCTTCAGTTTCTCATCTGTAAAAAGAACTGGAGAAGGAAATGGCAAGCTACTCCAATATCTTTGCCAAGAAAATTCCAAATGGAGTCACAAAGAGTCAGACACTACTGAAAAAGAGTTCAACACATTGTTAGTACAGGGATTTGTCATGTCTCCATTCCCGAAAGCTAGCAACTTCTGTTTGGTAATTGTAACCACCAGATAATGTCTTCCTAGGTATTCAGTAGGTGCCAAATATGACAGCTTACAGTGATATGTTGTACAGTTTCTTCCAGCTTCTTGCATACTCCATACTCACCACTAAAGGCATTTTAAGGATAACTTTCCTATAGTTTCTGGTGATAATGATCTGATAATTGCCATCACAAACCCTTCCATTTCCACCAACAAATCCACCATTACTCAGCCATTTATTTAATCCTTTGTTGACATATTGCTGACTGAGTTCATGCCACAATCTTACCAATGCAAAACCTTTCGATTCTATCCATCTTTTTAGAGTTGCTTGGCAATGGTGATATCCACTTGCCCCAAGAGTAGATTTGTAGATTTTTGACTCATTTAACATGTTCTCTGAGAATGTTTATCAGTCCTCTTCTTCCTTTTTGGTGAAAAATTGTTGATCTATAGTTTTATTTTTTTATGGTGACAGACCTTGTATTTTGTTAATATTGTATAGGTTTTTGTTAAGATAATTTCTAAATCTGTTATGGCCTACTTTATAGATTGAAAAGTGTGCACTAAGGCCCATATTGCACAAGTGTTAATGGCTTTAAACAATTTTTCCCATTTGACATTGACTTCAGGATGCCAATCAATTTTTTAACATTCAGCTTCAGCCTATTCCTTTATTTCTTCAGGTACACTGTGACTCGCCTAGAGGAGAACAAGATTTTTGTAGGTATCACCTTCATTCATTATTCAATGTAATCTCTGGATTCAAGCTTGAAACTTTCATTCTCTTTCTTTTCTTGGCATGCATTAAAAATTGTATGAGTAGGAATCCAGATGACATTTTTCTATCATTGGAGAGAATCAAACAAGTAGAAGGAGCTATTTAATGTGATTTTCAGTGCTGCCATATAATTTGATACCACTCATGCTCATCAAGTGGTTAAAAGAATTATCAATTTGAGCACCTTTAGTTCTATTTAGGAGATTGGAATGGATTTAAGAGTAGGCAGAACCAGAAGTGTTTTAAACTATCTCTTTGGAAAAGCTTTATAGCAATTGCCCTTGACATTATCTTGTTGGTGGTATGTTTAAAATAGAGAGTAGTTTTGCACATGGATATTAAGTACTGAATGTGGAACTGAATCAAAGACTTTTCTGTGGTTGACAAAGTATAAATGTTATGTGGCTATCTGATAGCTTCTTCAATAATTACTAAATTTATAATAAATTGCTTTGGATAGCTCTAGGTTGTAGCTAGTTTTTGTTTTTTTTTTTTGGACACATCCTTTTTGTTCTCAGTCAAGAGATTAAGGTTTTTTAGTAGCACTTTTAAATTATATAAACAATGAACATCTTGTGTAAATTATACAGTACAAAATTAGCCAAAGTTTGTTATTTCTATTTTTTGTTAATAGATATGTGATACCTTCTGTTGAGAAAGGTGGGACCAGGTCTATGTGTGAGATGCCTTGTTGTTAGTAATTTATGAAGCACTGTGAAACATTTGGGCCAATGATTATGGATCTTCTCTGGCCCCACTGCTTTTCAGTTTGCAGAGATAACTCAAGTTTCAGTAACCTCCGCTAAAGTAACTATTCTGTTGTGTAGTATATGAATGGTGGGCAAACTTTGTGTTTTTCATTTGATCCAACTTGTATTTATTTCTTGTGGCCACATTGATGACCACAACTTTTCTATTTCCTTCTTCTTCAGGGGCTGGTTTTTCTTACCTCCGATTGCTTGATTTCTCAAGACTAAAAAAAAAAAGTAAAGTTTATGATTATCTTGAATTCTTTTTGTTGTCATCTTTTGTGCTGCTTAGACTCCTTGCATAGCCTTTCCTTAAGAGAATCTAGAATTTTGGATATACTGTTGTTTTCTCAGTTCCTTTCCTCTGGCTTCACTTTTGTTGCCTTTAATTTTTCAATATGGCATGCATATTTGTTTTTCCTGGTGCATTAACAACCAGATACTGATGCAATGTTCTGTGTCTTTCTGCACATCTTTAAAACTTTCTAAAGGTACTTCTGGAAAGATCTTATTTGATACCCACCCTTAGGAACTTTTCTGGATAGGACCTCCTTTCTTCCTTGGGTCTTTAGTATGGCAATGGCTGTTACAAATAAGACTGAGTAAAAGTCCTGAAATGCTTTTCACATTATGTTAATGACTATAGGAGAATATGCTTCTTCATGAGAGTCATAGCAGATAATCAACTTTTTAAAATTTCTTGGTTTTGTTATAATTGGTCTGCTAGTTGGATTCATCAAGAAGGACATTTTGGAATTCCTGTCTTAAGTATGCTCATCTCCTTTTCAAAACTATTTGAAACATTAATGCTGTTTTTGTCATGTCTCAATAGGTATAATTTCTGGAGTTTGTGTTTTGACATTAGGATTTTCAGATTTTTCCTTTGCATATTTTAGCAGCTTCTAGATTTTACTTCTTTAATCTTATCTAGGCTGAGAGAAAAAGTTATTTTTTATGGTTGCTCCTCACTTGATTGGTAATATATTCTTGTTATCACTGTTGACCAAAAGCAATTCTTACCATAGCTGGCAAGATGTTTCCAATTTAGTTATATCATATTGGTATTTAATGAATATACATTAAATATACATATCATCAGTCTTTTTTATGCTCCTTCCTGGTTTGCCTCCTTTAACCATTAGCATCCTCTGCACAGAAGCATTTCCAGAAGGGGGCATTAGTATTCGTATTAATTTACTAATTAGTATTAATATTTCTGATTGTTCTGGTGGGTCTTCTCCTGATTCATGAACATGAAGTGGTACCCCTCCTTTTGCTGTTCCTTCTGTACTAAGCTGATCACTGTAATTGTTTTGTAGGGCCAGATTGCAAATTTACTTTGATTTTATTTTATTAAGCTCTTAGGGAACGTGTCACATTGATTAGGCAACTAGCCCAGGCAGAGTCCAATGGACAGGTATAGCCAGAATTGTTCATGCTAAGTGCTATTCTTCCTGTTCTAGTTCAACAATCTACCTTCCTTTTCTCCTAACAATCTTGTTTCATGTCCTGGAATTTCTCGTCATACCATTGTTTCCATGTATGTATTTTGAATTTTAATGCCTACTTTGTTATCATTAACTTACTTTTGCTGAGTACATCTGACCCTACTTGAAGCAGGAATTATTTTAAATATTCTATATGAATTAGAAGATGGGTTGGGAAATGGAAATGGAGAAGTTGATTCTAAGTATCCTATAATCATGTAAGCAAAACCAAGACCAACCCATATTTCTCACCATTAGTTATTCTGTTTATTTTTATTAATTGTTGATAAACTACTTTTTTTTTTTTAGCAGAGGAGCTCTTTCTGACTTGTGAAATCTACAGTGTGCTGTGATACAGTTACCACTACATAGGTAAGTAAATTCCTTGGATTTATTTACCTTTTTATTAAAGAGCTCAAAGTACTTTACTTTTTTTTTTTTTTTAACATTCATCTGAACCTCTTGAAGAGGTGAGCTAATTATCCCTAATTTTCAAATGAAGAAACTCAGGCACTGACAGTGGAGTGTTTTTCCATTGTTAGTGGCAGATGGCAATTCAAGCCTGTCCTCCATTCATTAGACATACACCATTGCATAGCTCAGAAAGTTACTGTTGCTACTGATAGTTGGAAGGAAATTGCAGGAATCCTCATCAGTTGGGGAATGGCTGAACAAGCTGTGGTTTATGCTTTCAGTGAAATACTACTGTGCTATAGGAAAGGATGAGTTCAAGGACCTTAGAAAGGTATGGAAAGACTTGTGTGAAATGAAGGACATCAAAGTGAGCAGAGCCAAGAAAACATTGCATATAGCAGTAATATTATTTTAAGAATGACTTTGAGTGACTGACTCATGTTGACTATTATAAATACCTAAATTAACTATAAAGGACGTGTGAAGAAAGATATTATCTGCTATCAAAAAACAAAAGAATTGATGAAATAGAAGCATATACAGAATAATTTCACTTATATACATATATACATACATATACATATGTGTGAGTATATATATATACATATGTATTAATATATATGTAAATACCTATTTGTGTCTAATAGTGTCCCTTTAAGGCGGGGGGAGGGAGGGAAGAAAAAAAGAAAAAATGAAAGAAATTTACATGATAACTCTTGTATATTTGGAGAGAATCACAAGTTATACATGGTAGATTTGTAGTTTCGTATATAATCATTTTTTATACTGTGTATGGAAATGCTTTGTTCCACGAATTAAAAATAAAATAAATTTGTGATACAAAAATAATTACAAGGGGGGTCATGAAGTAAGTGGCAAAGGAAAAAATAAAGGCAGTAATTTCACATGAACTTTTCAAGGAGTTTGACTATGAAAGGATGAAGAGATAGCTTGAAGGGATGACAGTGTCAACTGAAGCCTTTTTAGAGCTGAAGAAGACCTGAGAATGCTTATAATATGTTCTCTTGTATCAAGACTATATGGATATTAAATATAACCTTTTATGGATGTTGAAATTTATAATGTAGTAGTCATTGCCAATATTGTTCTGATTCTGCCATTTTTTGTTCTCTGTATTTGCACTGTTGTTCATATGTTTCTCTGAATCCTTCATATTTGCCTTCTTTTTTAAAGTTTCAATGATATTATAATATTTCCACTTTTTTCTTGCTACTGAAAAGATTGCTATTCAGAATATTTTGGTATTCGTGACCCTTTTTTATATCTTTGATGCATTGTGTGATTATTGGGTCAAAAGAAGGGTACAGGTTAGTCAATTATCTTGTATGATTTCAAATTGTTTTCCATTACTACTGTTTTTCATGACTAATTCACAGTCACACCACAGGATATTGGTGTCTCCTGTTCTCAATGTCCCTTCAACATCGAATGCTTCTTTTCATTTCAGGACTATTTTACTTTGCATTTCTGGTCACATATAATCTGTTTCAAGAGGATTAAAACAATCTTGGGAACAGCTTAACTTTAACTGTCAAACTAAGATATTACTACCAGCTAAAGTGATAATGATTTCATGCTTTTTGGGAAAGAAAAGGAGAAAGAGAATAAGCATTGACATAGCACCTACTATGCACCCAGCACTGTGCTAAGCACTTTTTTTAAAAAACAAGTATTATCTCATTTGATTCTCACAACAATTTTGTGAGGTAGGTGCTATTGTTATCCCCTTTTTAGAGATCTGGAATCTGAGGTAAACAGAGGTTAGATAACTTGGTCAGGGTCACACAGTTAATAAGTGACTGAGGCAATTTGAATTAGATGTTTACTGATTCCAGGCACAGTGATTCCACCAGTTGCTTCTATAGTGAACCCTCCAAACCTGAGGATGTGTAATGCTGATGTTGTACTACTGAATTCTACTTTTAATTGCTCTTACAAATTTCCTATTTCTTGGTGTCCTTTAGACTCTGAACTACTTGGGGCTGAGTCCAAGTGCTAGACTCTGCTTTGTTCTACTAGTTTCCTGCTAAGTCAGATAAATTTTGGAAATAAAATGGATTAACAGATTCTGAAGATGTGGTATCTAGTCTATATTCTACCACTTAACTTGTATTGCTGTTTGTCCTTCATTCTTGAAGAGGACCATGACATCAGGAAGGTGATGCCGTGACATGCAAGTGAATTGGATTTAAGTGACGGAGGGATGTGCAAAGTCATCAGCCTCATTTTCACATCTGGAGCCATCTGTGTCCAGTAGCCAGATATGGATTTGGAGACCTGGAGATGGCCCTGGATGCATTGGGGACCTTGGCCTCTTCAAGTTAAGGTCTTTAACATGTCTCAGTTTGACTGATGCCTATTCGGTGATTAAGGCTTAGTAAGAAATGAGGCTAAGAGTGACCTCTTTAAAAAAAAAATCTGGGAGGGAAGACCCTCAGGGCTTCTGGCCAAAACAAAAATTGCTACTTACATTTATTCTAAGCCAGTCTGAGGCCAAGCAATGACCAAGTAGGTTTTGGCCTGGGATCTTTCACTTGGTCAATCAATGAGAGCTGGAGTGATGTAGAAAACCAGAGTGATTTGGGTTAAGGCTGGTCTTTAAGAGAAGAGGAAAAAAAGTTTCAGAGATTAAAAATTTACATTCCTTTTGGGGTGATTCCCTGCATGGACAGAGGGAAATAAGAAGGAAGTGATGAAAGAAGGAAGAAAGGAAGGAAGGAAAGAAGGAAGGGAGGGAGGAAGGAAGTCCCAGCTCCACCACTTGTATAACCCTCTGCTCAAAGGTCATTTGCACAAAACACTTCTCATTGGTAGATATCATTTGCTTAATGTTCTTCACTTTTGCAATGGGTAAAATTGGTAAGAGGTTGGAAGCAAAATTCTGGTCTTCTGCCTTCTAACTTTGGGGCGAGAAGGCACAGTCCCTGAAGAAAGAGAAAGACTCTGGGAAGAAACTGATGTGACAGGATTGAGGTGCAGAGGTGCCAGCTGCTCTGTGCATCAGCTACTTCCCAGTGTTTTTCTTTCCCTCCTGGGACCTCTCCCTGAAGAGAATCTGGAATCATGTGCCTCCTCTCTCTCTGTCAAAGCTGGAAGCCAGAACACCAGGTTCTCTCTCTTCCCAAGCTCTGACCAACTCTGCTCCTCACACAGGCGAGGAACACTGAGTAATCAATCAATGAGGAGAGTCTTATGCAAATAGACCTTGAGCAGAGGATTACTCTCTAGTCTAAAGCAGCACGTGTGTGGAGTGGATAAGTGGATAGATTTCTGAACCTAGAAAAAGGAGGTCTGGGTTCTAATCCTGCCTCCAGTGCTATGGTCACAAGTCACATCCTTTCTCAGACTAGTACTGAATGTCCCCCAAATGAATGGAATTTGTGTATTGACAGGCTCAGACATACATTCTTCTTCCTTCAACCTTGTAGCAAAATATTTCCACTCCCTCCTCCCCACATCAGGAGTTCCTTTCTATACTGAACAGGTAGAAATGAGTAGGAGCAGGTTCACATTTAGCAATAGAATAATATGTTGTATATTTTGAAGTTTAGTTCAATTTCAAGTTTTGCTCAATATTGCAATTCATCACCAGAAGGCCACTGTGACATGATAAGTTTTTTTGGACACAGTGACTCATGAAGCAAGTAGGCATTTTGATACCTAAAATACAACACTTTAAAAAAATATTTTTAGGTAATTTCCTAAAGCAATTTAAAATATGACTGAAAAATTTTCCAAAATGCTGCTTTGAATTTGTTTTCATTAGTTAACATTTTAGGGAGAAAAACATTTGTTTTTTTCCCCTTCAATAGGGATCATGGTTCTCTGTGGGCTAGCCACTGAGGTCTTTACTTTATTTGATTTAGTCACATTTAATCTTTTGCACAATAATGCCATGAGCATTTTTTCTTTAGTCACATGGACTTTAATAATGAAGTTAAAAGTCATTCCAGGACAGTCCATTTTTCAGAAATATTAACCCAAGTTAGAGAGCACTTATAAAAGATATTCAGTGAAGAAAGTAAAGACCATTTTCTAGTTGGTCAATTCAAAAAGTATTCACTGAACAGAGCTACAACTAGCAATTTTGACACCTGGGGCTTAGTAGAATAAATTGCCTCCTAAAATAAAAAAAAATTTTAAAAGATAAATATAATTGTGGAATAAGTAAAAACTATGGGACACAAGGCCCTGTGGAGAAGAGATCCTGGGGACACTAGCTCATATAAGGGACATCAGAGAGCTCTTGATATCACAAGCCTTTTGCTAGGGTAGCTACCACTCAGGTTAGGAAAGGTAGGGAGCAAAGTGAGCCAGTTCCAAGAGGAGCTTATTTATGGTGGGATGGAATTGAGGAAAGAAACAGAGGGTGGCATCTATTAACTTCCTATTTTAAGTAAGTATTCTTGCTAAGCAGAGGCAGCTACGTGGCACAATGGATAGAGCTCTGGGTCTGGAGTCAGAACGACCTGAGTTTAAATTTGGCCTCAGATACTCAGTAGCTGTGGGTCTCTAGACAGGTCACTTTACCTCTGTTTGCCTCAGTCTCCTCATCTGTAACATGAACTGGAGAAACCAATGGCATACCACTCCAGTATTTTTGCCAAGAAAATCCCAGAGTGACAATGAGTTGGGTAGGGTTGAATAACAGCCACGTTCTTGCTAGCCTAGTGCCAAGCTCAGCTGTGACTATTTTGTAGAAGTGCAAATGGTAACAAGTAGTTTTCCCATTAGCTAAACTCCTTGAATGCAGGGACTGCCTTTGTTTTTATTTGTATCTCTAAAGAGCCTTAGCACATAGTAGGCACTTAGTAAAGTATTGTTTATTGACTGAGGGACTAACAGTGACTTCTAATTTTTGATGCCCTGAGGCAGAACCCTAGTTGTCCTACTCTAGTTAGGCACATATTAATTATAGTAGAATGAAACCATTAGCTGTGTTCCTCAAGAGGAGGTTGCTTTTAAAAGGTAATGTTTCATCATCCTCAAATTTGTTGGAAGATATATCTGTTAATATAGATGCAAATGACCCATTTATTGTTAAAATAGAATGTAGATTCCTTGAGGGTGGAGGCTATTTCATTTTTATCTTGGTATATCTATTGCCTCGCAGAGTGCTTTATCATCTAGTCAGGCACTTAATAAAATCCTTGTTGAATTGGCAGTGGAAAGTGTATTGGATCTGAAGACAGAGAACCTGGGTTCTAATTTCAGTTTTTCTCTTTACTACCTTGATGGAAGAAAGGAAACAAGCAATTATTAAGCACCTAATATGTGCCAGGTACTCTGCTAAGCATTTCACAACTATCTCCTTTGATCCTCAAAATAACCCTGTGAAGTAGGGGATGCTTTTTAAGAATACAAGACAGACTGTGACTGAGTCTAGGTGAGTGGGAAGGACTACAGATGATATAGGAGTTGGAAAGCCTTAGAAGTGGAATGAGCAGCAAGGTGGCACCATGGATAGAGTACTGGCCTGGAAGTGGCAAGATCTGAGTTCAAATCCAGCCTCAGACACTTTCTAGAGTCACTTAACCCTGTTTGTCTCAGTTAAGCTGGAGAAGGAAATGGCAAACCACTTCAGCATCATTGTCCAGAAAACGCCAAATGGGGTAATGAAGAGTCAGACGCAACTGAACAGCAACAGAATAGAGCCGGCTTCACAGGAGAAATAGGCTGTGAGCTAGCCAGGGAGGGATTGGGGGAACTTGGGTTAGCAGTGAAGAGAGGGAAAGGAGCTCTGGGGCTAGGCATAGCAAGAGCCAAGATTTATATAGCACAGGTTTACAAAGTGCTTTATATTTAGTAATATATAATATATATTCCTATTATATAATAATTATATAATAATAATTATATAATAATGTATATATTACTATTTTGTAAAGTAGTTGGATCAATTCACAATCTTGTAAGGTAGGCACTACAGGTGTCATCGTCCTCATTTTATAAGAAGAGAGCCTTGAACCTGGAGTCAGGAAGTCCTGAGTTCAAATTCTACCCAGACACTTACTTTGTGATCCTGGGCAAGTCACTTAACCTTTGTTGGCCCATGTTTCTTCATCTGTAAAATAGGAACAAAAATAATAACAGCACCTGCCCCCAGGATTTTTGTGAGGACAAAATGAGATAATATTTAAAAAATATTTTTGCAAATCTTAAAGCACTATCTAAATGTTAACTAGTATTATTATTATATTTTGGTAGACTGAAGCCCAAAGAAGTTAATGATTGACTGAAGGTCACACAACTAGTAAATGTCAAAAAAAATCTGAATCCATATTTTTGTAATTCTGAGCTGAGTCCATGACAATGGGTGGCATCATGAACAAAGGGTCCTATGTGGCTGAGAATGGCTGGTGGGTTTTAAAGACTCTTTGGTGCCTCAGAAGCTTGGTCACCGCAACTCCTTCTTTCAGTAGATGTCCCTGTGAAATTTGCTATAATCAGTGTCTTCCTTCTGTCAATGGCCTGTTTCTCCTCGTTGTTCTGTTATTGCAGATGCCTGTCCTCAGGCGAATCTCAACATTTGAAATTACCAATTCCACAGCTGCTCAGAAGCGTTTTTGTCATTGCTGCTCCTGACTTGGCTGGCAGAATTGTGTACCTTGTCTTGTTTTCTTGAGAATTCCTTAATCAGAGGAGACGAAATCAGGGATTATTCAAGCAGCCTTTTGCCTGGTATTACATTTGTAGAAGTCAGGTGACATTTAGTTTTGTTCCTGTAAGGCTAGTCATAAACCTTTCTTGCCTCTGTCACAGGCTATGTCAAGTAAATGATGCTTCGTCATATTAGGGACTGGACACCTCTGACTCAGGAGAAGAACACTTCTATTTTTAATTGGTTTGTGTTCAGAGCAAGGTTCTTCATTTGGCCTTTGTGCAAACAGAAATATTCCACTGAAATATTCACAATCTGAAAGTTAATGAAATATTTTCTTTATTCCCTTTGAAATGGGGTCTTTTGCACTCTTGCTTTCCTGTTGATTATTAAGACCCCCTTTCATTTAACTGTTCTGCCTACAGACATGCACATATACACACAGAATTTCTCTCTCTCTCTCTCTCTCTCTCTCTCTCTCTCTCACACACACACACACACACACACACACACACTCACAAATATGTCTAAAACAGAATTCAAATCTCTATGTCCTCCAGACTTCCTAAATCTTTCTGACAACACCACTGTCCTTTCAGTCATCCACATTAACCACCTTTGAGTCATCCTTGACTCTTCTCTCCCTCACATACCATATCTAATCAACTGCAAGTCTTAACAACATTTCTGACATCTGCTCTCTTCTCTCCACTTCTATAGCTTCTACCCTGGTTCTGCCCCTCATCACCTCTACTCTGGATTATTTTGGTAGCTTCCTAATTACTTTTCTTGCTTCCAGTTTTCCCCTTTTCCAGTCAATCCAGCGCACAATAATCAAACTGATGTTCTTTTTAAAATAATATTTTATTTTTCCCCAATTACATGTAAAGACAATTTTTAACTTTATTCAAAAAAAATGTTAGAGTTTCAAATTTTCTTCTTCCTTCCCTCACCTCCCCCTTTCTGAGACAGTAATCAATTTGATATAGATTAAATACATGTGTAATCATATAAAACATATTTGCACATTAGGCACATTGTAAAAGAAGACACAGACCCAAAGAGGAAAAAATATGGAAAAAAGTAAAGTGAAAGATAGTATACTTCTATCTGCTTTCAGGCTCCATCAGTTCTTTCTCTGGAGGTGGATAGCATTTTTTATCATGAGTCCTTTGGAATTGTCTGGGATCATTGTAATGTTGAGAATAGCTAAGTCATTCACAGTTGATCATAGTACAATATTGCTGTTTTTGTGTGCAATGCTCTCCTGGTTCTACTCATTTCACTTTGCATCAGTTCATATAAGTCTTTCCAGGTTTTTCTAAAATTAGCCTGTTTGCCATTTCTTATAGCACAACAGTGTTCCATTACATTCATATGCCACAACTTGTTCAGCCATCCCCCAATTGATGAGTACCTCCTTGATTTTCAATTCTTTGCCTCTATCAAATTGATATTATTAAAGTTTAGATTTGATGATGTCTTTTGCCCTATGCAGATATCTTTAATTGCTACCTGTTGCCTCCAAGATAGAATGCAAAGTTCTTGGCCTAGCATCTAAATTTCACCAAACATGGTACCCATCTATCGCTCCATTTTTGTTTCATATTCATCCCCTTTATATAACATTCTATTCCAGTTTAACTGGCCTGATGTGTGATACTGAATCTTTCATCTCTATTGCTTTGCATAGGTGCAAAGATGGCAGAGTGTACTTCCTCTTCATTTTATAGAATCTCTTATTGACTTCAAAGCATAGATCACATGTTTTTTCCTCTATAAGGCTCTTCTAGAGATCTCTTGCCATATGATATTGAACTATTAATTACTGTGATTTAAGTCTGACCATCCAATCAGTTCAGAATCCATCTAATTATATTGTCCGTATCTCCATTTTCTCTGTGAGAATGGGAGCGAATACTTTAGTAAAAACTTTTCTAAAATCTAAGTGAACTATATCACAGCATTCTCTTCTATTCCTGGTTTATAGAACTGTATTTCTAGAAGGCTCACACACAGCCCTCTGGGAAATGTAGTCTAGAGAATTTTTCCCAAAGAATGAAGTGCTCTCATTTCTGGGAAATGTGTGAAATGATGTTTTGGAGATACCCTACAAAGACACACTGAAAAGACAACTCTTTGTACTCTGTAACACAGAATCATGTTTGAAGAGATGCAAACAGTTATACACAATAACTGTTCTGATGAAGGCATTTCCAAGTACAGATCTTTTGGGGCTGCTTTAATAAATTGATAAGACTCATTTGTTCATAGCAATATCTCTGTGGATGAAGAGTAATACTACATAATTTCTAAAATCCGTTCCAACTCTAAATCCTGTGATCCTTGGATAAACAATGGGCTTAAATCCTTAACGTTGGTCTGTTCTGTTTAGATTAAGCTTTCTCCCCACCCCCTCCATTGTCATCTTGTTTCTGCTGTTAATTCAACAAGTATTTGCTGACCATATTGATCCCCTGCAGGGGATGTACAGGATGTACAATACAGGATGTACAAAATATAGTTACCAATAATTCATAGGTGGATTAATTTCCTTACGGATCCCACTAATAGTTTATACTCATCTCACTTAGGAATAGACTTCCATCATGGTAATGCCATAAAATAGATAGGGTAAACATTATTATCTCCATTTCATCAGTTAGACAACCAAGGCTTTATCCTTCAAACTCTAGTTCATAGCCTGACTTCACATTAAGGTCTACTCCAGCTGCTTTAGTCTTGGTTCTTCCCTTTCTAAAGTTCTTTATTAATTATGTTCTTTCCTCTTTTTGACATTTAAACAATACTGCTTTGCATTAAAATTTAAGAAATGTTATCGAGCTTCTAATGTGTATGTTTGGGGGAATACACAAAAAATTAGACACTTCCCCTTCCCTCAGAATTTATATAGTCTAATAAGGGAGTGATGGGAAATTCCCTTCGCCACTTTGGAGAGCCATACATACCAGTGGGAATTCAGTGACTATAGGTCAATGACAGAAGGCCAAAACTGAAAGCAGAGATTTATTGGCATGCTAAGTGGAAGTCTACTCTTGGTGAATAGCATTTTCAGACTTCTAGGGTACAGATTTGGTTTTTGTAACCTTTCAGCGACTCTTAAAGGACTCAATCAATCAGCAGCACTTTTTGGTAACAGGATAGAAAAGCAAAATATTTCACAGAAGAGGGAGGTAGAGAAAAAGGGGGATCATTTAGGGGAGAAAAGGGAGATATTTGAAACACAATTGGCAGGATTTATTATTGCAATAAGAAAACATCCCCTATTAAAGGACAAGAGACAAGACCAAAAACTTTTACAATTGTGACAAAAGTCCTTTCAGACGAAACTGCAGTCTTTTGTCCAAGGATAGCAAGTAGTTATTACAACAGTGGATGAGACCCTGTGCTTTACTATGCTCTTGCATAGTTTGCTAATATTTTATTTTTCCTTCAATAAATGTTGATGTGGTATTGATACAATTAGGTTACCAGGTTGTGGAAGGGATTTTTTTAATCTATCAAGATGTCATGAAATGATTACAGTTTCAATTTTTCCTTCACAATAGGACAAAGAACCATAATATAACATCCAATGAAAGTACAGTAAGAAGGAGGACAAAAGAACTATGGGAAGTCATAAGGAAGAGATGAATTACTTTTATCTAGCCTTGCATGTAGATGAGGAACAGCAGTGGCACTGTAGATTAAGGACTAGCCTTGGAGCCAGGAAATCCTCCATCTAACTGCTGCCTCTGACGTATTTTGGCTGTGTCCTGTCACCATGGGCAAATCAATTTAATATGGGTGTTTCAGGCAATTTTTTAAGACTGTAAATTCAGAGGGCTTGTTGGTCTGCATGACTGGAAGGACTTTCTTTGCTGGGATTTTCCTACACTTATGGTGTAGGTCACAGATCTGGACTTTTTCACCAAAAAAAATTTATATATGACTTGTTTTCCTTATCAGATAACAATCTGATGGCAAACTGGGAGGGCAGAGAACCTGTCTTACTTTAAATATACAGATACCCATTTATTTATACTTATGTTTTTTATAAAATTAATTTTTATACATAAATAACATTCTAAAAATAAATTTTATCTATTTTAAAATGTACATATGACTTGTTTTCCCTGTGGAAGTGTAGGGACCTTGTTCTATTTTAAATCACATTTATTAAAATGAGTATTTGTTGCATGAATTAAATTGTGTTAATTCCAGTTACCAAATTTCCTTGGCATAATAATTGTGGTAAAGACTTCTCAGATCACAAGGCAGAAATGAAGCCTTTTAAGTGTTGATTGAGCTCTTTAGATTAGGCAGTGGTTTAAAAATCAAATGTAACCCTCCCCCGGCTCAGAAATCTGTGCTATTTGTTTGTGCTATTTGCTAAGTACCACAAGTATCCTGTTTAGAGAAGTCTGCAGATATGGCTGGTTTGGAATTCTATCATCTTTCCCTTGAACTGCAGAACGGACTATGTATGCTGGCTATTACATCAGAAATGGGCTACACCCAGTTACTGGGCTTCTTTTGCCCTACAATGAAAGGCTGAAATACTGTCCCTTTTATAGACAAGCTGAGAGCCTTTCTGTTCTCACAGGAATTATCCTATTTACAAGCAGAGAAAGTCAAGCAACAGATGGAGATTAGGTGTTAGATTAAGAGGTAGTTCAAAGTTCAGGATTAAAAGTAATTTAGCTGGGTTCCTCTTGCTTCTTTCTCTCATTGATATTTTAGAGGAACTTAAATAAGAGAAAATTTTGTTTTTTAGAGCCTAAAGCGATGATGTAGGTCATCTAGTCTAATATCTTTATTCTACAGATGTAGAAACTGGAGTTCAGAGAGGGTGATTTACTTAAACTCAACCTCCCTTGGCTAGTTAGTAATAGAGGCAAAGTTAGAACCTAGTAAACACCATCATTCCTCAGTGGCCTCCTCCCTCAGCGTTTTGGAAAATTCTTCCAGGAACCTCCATTTGGGGGAAGTCCCAGACCAGATATCTCTCATTCTCTACACTTAGCCATTATGTCCCCACCCAGGTAACTCCCTCCCTCCACTCCAATGTTCAGTTTTCCTTTTGTGTGTCGTCTTCTCTTATTAGAATATAAGCTCCCTGAGGGTAGGTACCATCTTTCTTTTTCCTTATATTTGTAGCCCAAGCACTTAGCACTGCACCAGACTCACAGTAAGTATTTAATAAAAGCTTATTAACCAACTGACTGCTATCAATCTGTGCTGTACCAATCTACCTCTCTTAAGGAATGCTTTCCTATATATGTATCTGCATATACATACAACGCATATACATATAATAAATTTATACAATATACATACACATATGCAGATATGTATATTTGTACATGCATGTTTGTATGTTTATGTGTATGTATGCATGAGACATATTTATAAATAGATATGCACATGCATGTGCATATAGTACCATCTTTTGTGTGCATATGCACACACACACATATATATATAATACATATGTACTTATATATAATATAAGCCCATTTGTGTAGGTATACCTATTAAAAAACATTTTGTCATTTTCCAAAATAACCCTCACCCAAGGACACCTCCTTTCTAGGAAAGCAATACAAAAATGAATCCAGTTTCCACAGGGACTTCACCTGACAAGGTATGCCACATTCTGCTTCCATAGGTCCCCCTGCTTCCACCAAGAAGAGGGAATAGGTTTCAGGTTTCATCATTTGTTCTCTAGGCCTGTGATTGGCCAACTTAATGGTCTTGTATAAAGTTCCCACATCTACATCTTTGACTAATACCCAAAATTAAAATCTTGATACTAGAATAGAAACCTGAATTAACCTTAATAATCGCTTCCACATTGACTTTTATCGTTTATCTTGGCTTTTATTCTTCCTGTCTCAGCATGGTTGATGTTGAGTGAGCTGCATGTCCACCCTTGTATTTGAATGACAGTCCCTCATTTCTTTATTTCTCTAGTAAAAATGTATACCTCAGATTATGGTGAGTGCTTATTTTCTTAGGTGGCATTTAAAAATTGCTTCAACTGTGTTTTGGACTCACCTGGTCATATATGGCAACCTGGATTCAAAGTCTACCTCTGACACTTACCTCGGTAACCTTTGACCAGTAGTTTTATTACTCAGTTGTTTAGTTGTATCTGACTCTTCATGACCAACACTGTACATGCCAATACTGTCCATGGGTTTTTCTTGACAAAAGTATTGAGTAGTTTGTCATTTCCTTCTCTAGTGAATTAAGGCAAACAAGGTTAAGTGACTTTTTCAGGGTCACACAGCTAGGAAGTATCTGAAGATGGATCTGAACTCAGGTGTTCCTGACTCTAGGTCTGGTGTTCTATCCACTGATCCATCTAGCTGCCTCCAAGTAACTTTACCCCCCTATAAAATTAAGGGCTTGGACTTTGAGGTCTCTTCCAGATAAATAACTAGATATATGACATTCAACAGGCATCATCTGGTACCATGTGGATTGTGGATGTCTTCTAAAGAGACTGGTGAGGACAGGGCAGGTTTTCTTCCTTAGGGATAAGATAGTAAACTGTGAATAAAACAGCCTTTTTCTGTTTACTTTTCATGAGAGAGAGAGAGAGACAGACAGACAGACAGACAGACAGAGACAGAGAGAGACACGCAGAGAGAAACAGAGACAGAGAATTTTGTAAATGTTTCACTTCTTTCTCACTTACACCTGGTATGTAGGCCCTACATCTGGCATGCATCCTCTAGTTTCCTATTTGACTAAGTATAGCAGGAATGTTGGCGCCACAGCTACCATATGTACCATGTCTTAAACCCCAGAGGATGACTCTTCCACCCTCCTCATGTCTTGTGCACTCAGGAGGTACTTTTGTTCCAGCTTTTACTTCTGGTTAAGTTTCTTCTTTTTCTCCTTTTCTTGGGAAATGGAAATGAGAAAATGCTCCTGCTAAGTAACTTCATTTAGCTGCAGAAATGCTGACTGAGGTAACTGAGCTTTCTCCTGTTTGTTCAGGTTAGCCCTCTGGGAGTGAAAAGAGCCTTGGTTCACCCTGAACACAATTACAAACCTGCTCACTTTCTTGGGGGCAGGCTTCCCTAGCTCTGAGGCACAGCTTTGATCTTACCTTATTTTCCATCTGGTTTTTATTATGGTTCAGAGCAACAGATCTAAGTTCTTTGGGGGTGAAGACCGGCAACCATTTATTTCAGGTTCTTTTCAACACAACTTCAGGCTCTATAGCTTTCTTTTAACGAAAAGGGACACAGAGACAGCCACCTTTATTAAACTTTAGAGTTGGAATACATAGACTCTCCTAAGGGACATCCAGGTAGACTCAAAGGTCTAGCCATGGCTGCTCTGAGGTCAGAGACAGGAGGAACATTTGCTCATGGTATGAGGAAAGAGAAAAGGAACCTTAGGAAATCTGGAGAAAACCATCACTGTTTATACAGTTGAGGAGACAGAACCCACCATGGAGAATAACTTCTAAGGCAGCCTACCCACCGTGGGTTGTATTGTCTAGGAAACTTGAAACTGAAAAAGTTCTGGTTTTAAAATATCCTTCTCTCAAGTGGAGGAGGAAGTAGAAGAACTTGGCAGTCATTTTCATTGTAGTCTAAATACATACACCTTTTGGAGTGTTTATAAACCAGTGTCTGACTTCTAAATGTGGGCTGTAAACTCTATGTGTTCTTAATGGATAACAGGCAATGAACTTCCCATGGTTAACTTAGGTTGGTTCTTTCCTTTCTATTGCTTATGTACCTGGGGTATAATATAGAGACTTTCAGTTGCATCCATTACCACCCAGACCAGAGTGCATTTCTTTCAAATGCCCTGGATCCAGCCCACAAAGTCTTCAGATACCTCACTACCAGACATAGTGTTTTGCAGTGTACCGTGCTGGCTCTGTGGTCCATCTGAAAGTTTTCATTTACTTTGGTCTCATCAAGATCTCTGTAATTCTGTGATTTCTCAAGATAGTTAGTACTAAAGGCATGATGCAAAGAGGATGAGTTTCCTTTGTCCTATTTCTGATTCCCCTAATGTTAGTGTCTCGGACATGTGCTCTGGCTTGCTATCTCAGAGTCAAGCTCTGCTGCATCTGTTCCTTGATGTTCTAGGGGTTCTGAGGGTGAGGGTGTTTGCACATCTCTTCTCTAATATATTGCCTTGATGCCTTGCCAGTTTATTTCCCCCATCGTTGGCCAAGACTGACTGACTCTCCATTTCCATTTGACCAATTAATATCAATTAATGGTTACAAAGAGATATTTACTTTGAAAATATAAGTACTAACTTTCCTTCCCACCACCCTGGTGGTGGTATTTTCTTCCCTATCCCATCATGGTCTCCGGGGTGAGTGGGCTCACACTTAGCACAGTTTCTGCTTAGCATTGGGCCTGCCAAGCGCATTCCAAATGCAGCATTAATGCTTGAAGAGTCCTCATTCTACTAATACTGACCTGGATCCTGAAGCCACTCCCAAAGGCCACTCTTCAAATAGGGAGTGGACTCCAACTCTTGTACTTTCAAATGGCAGGATTCCCAAACAAATGGAAGTTTCTTTTCCTGACCTTTTGAAATTCACATTCAAATTCACAAATTCAGTTTGGAGCCTCCAGATGGCTGTCCTTCACCTTAAAAACATGGTGAGATAAAAGACTGATACTCATTTTCATGGGGTTATGTGTCAGCCTTGGAAGGAGAAGGTCCATCATGCTCCCTTTATAGCATTGTCTTTTCTCAGATGTTTCCAAAGGAGGCATCAAATCAAGAGGTGAGATCTAACTTCCGGTTTTACAACATCAGTCCATGAGTTCACTAGAGCAGCTAGCTGTTTATTGTCCCTAGGACAAAATCCTTAGCCCAACATTGAAAGCCCTGTAGAATATGGCTGCCCCTCATCTTTCTAGTCTTATTTAATTTTACTTTCCTTCAAGCATTCTCCCTTTCAATCACATTATCTTATCAGCTATAGACTTGTATAGAGGAACATTGGGTTCAGAGTGAAAAGATCTGGGTTCAAATTCTGCCTGTTATTAAATGTATGACCTTTGGCAGGTTACTTAACCTTTCTGGGTCTGTAAAATTAGAAGAGTGAACTAAATGATCTCTAACATCAGTAAACTCCTCCTTAGGAGCTTTTGTCAATTTTCAATAAACCTCCCTCCATCATCTTAAAGTTCTCTGTATAGTGAGACTTAGAGAAACTGAGATGAAAATAGAATCCTTGTAGCAATTTCAGCTGATAAATCTGAAAATGTTTTCTTTAGAGGGCTGTATGTGTGTGTGTGTGTGAGTGTGTGTGTATAGCAAAGTGGCAGTGCCCCAGAGATTACCTTCCTGGGAAAAGAAATGTCCTTTTCTATTTTTTTTCTTTCTTTCTAATTGGGTTTCTTTGATGGATGGTGACCTGAAATACAGACACATGACATTAAATTCATTCCATGTGTTGTCCTGTGAGGTTTTCAGATTCACCTTGACTGTCCAATTTAACTCTGCCATCCCTTATACAACTGCGATTTCACTGGGCACAGCTCCCTTTTCTCTTAGAAGATCCAGGAATAAATACTAAAACAAGTAGGAAAATGAAGTCACATTCTCCCAGCATTTTTAATGCTTGCCTTGCAGTTCCCTAGGCTGGCAGAAGAGATTGGCTTGGCTCTGCCCTGCTCTCAAGCTTTATAGCAGCAGTATTTATCTGAGCAGTGGTAAGCAATAGACTCATAGAAATGCTAATGGAAAGAGGGCAGAAGCAGATAACAGGATGTTTACTGGAGTGGACATGGCTTAAGGAGCTTAAAGTAAAGAGTCTTTGATGTATAATTTAATTGGGTTTTACTACAATTTTGATCAAGGAAATCTGGAGATCAGACTTAACTGGAGAAAAATAGCATATGACATAGCTTTGTAGAGATGGAATTGATATGCTGTGCTCTTCATTTTTCTTTTTTAATATAGAGCTGTGATTTCATTGGAATTAGGGACTCATGATAAGAAAACTCTACAGGAATGTTGATTGACACCCTTCTGCAATTGGTAGTCAGGTTATAGTGCAGTCACAGAGGGGCCAAGGGACTGACCCAGGGACACCCAGTCAATATGTGTCAGTAGAAGGCCTGGAAATCAGATCCTTCTATCTCCAAAGCTAGCTTTTCTCTGTACACCACATTACACTGTTCAGTGTTAGCATGAACAGACCTAGAGTTTTTTCTCATCTTATCTTAGCATGACATAGTGAATAGAGAGCTGACTTCAGAGAAAGGAAAAATAAGTCTTACTTCTGACACATACCAGCTGTGTATAGAGTATTCAAGGAGGACCCTGATGTGAGGGCTTGCTAAACTCTTTTCAGGGGTGCTCATCTGCCTTTGATGTCTAACTTTCACCCAACTCTCACTTGTTCCAAGAAGCTATAAGCATGTGCATTGGCTAGACCAGGTTGATGGGTTGCAAACCCATTGCTGAGTTAGGGGGATGTCTACCCCAAGCATGTGAAGACTTCCCTTGGTAGAATGGTCAGATGAAAAGAATTTGTTTAAAGGCCATGAGGGCAGCTGAAGCAGGAGTTGTAGATCGCTTAGAGTTTGTTCAGACATCAAAGACTCCAAAGTCATCCTCTGCATCCTGGACTATCACTAGTAGTCTTTACTTGTCTCTCCACCTGACTTGGATGAGTTTGGAAGAGAGTGTAAGGCTGATAAATTTGTGTAACTGTCTCACTTAAGTCCAATTCATGTGCAAATCAAGACATTATCACCGGTCCTCTTCAAAAACAAAGATGAACAACCAATCAATAAGCTGTGTTGACTGGGTGAATCACTTAACTTTTGAGTTCTATAGGCAGCTCTCTAGGAATAAAAATTGCAGAGAAAGAGCCAACCTGCTTTGGTAGAGGAAGTTCCCTTGTCTGGGTGTTCTGTATATCCGTGAAGGTAGGTAGACCTTGTATTTGAAAAGGTATACAATGGCTAATAAAAAACAACATTCATTTATATGAAAAGTTGTAATAACTCACATAAACATCAACAATAACACTTATTTTCACTGGTGGTACCAAAATGTTACCAAATCTTGAAACCCAAATTATCTTTAACTTCTCCTCCCTCACCCCCCAAAATAACCAAGCCCTGAGTTCCACCAATTTTTCTTTTCTAATGTCTCTCATGTAGTGGAAAGACCATTGGACTTGAAGGCAGAAGACTTATACTCAAGTCCCTGCTATACCGGTTTTGTGACCTTAAACATGTTGTTTAATTTTTCTGTGCCTTGTTTTCCACATACGTAAAATGGGGATAAAAATACATGTACCACCTTTCTACATCAAAGGGAGTTTTAAGGGAATTAACATGTAAATTTTATGATGCTTTGGAAATCTGAAATGATGATGATGATGATGATGATGATGATGATGATGATGATGATTAAATTGTAGAGGTGCAAGGGTAAAGTGGATAAAGAGGTAGTATAGAAGACTTGGATTCAAATCCTGCCTCTGATACTTATTAGCTGTATAATCATAAGCAAGTAACTTAACTTCTCTGAGTCTCAGTTTCCTTTTCTGTAAAGTGGACATAGTCATCCTTTCACTATGAACCTGAACCTCAAATGAGATAATTTGCCTTTGCCGATGAACCAAGTTCTTTATAAACAAAAAGCGTTGAGAGCTGCTTTGATTGTTACTGCTATTATCTTCCATTCCATTGCCATGGCCTCTGCTCTAGTTCAGGCCTTTTTTATCTGGTCCTTGTAAGGTAGGTTATTATTCCCATTTTAAAGATGAGAAAACTGAGGCTTAGAGATGTGAAGTGACTTGTCCATAGACTCACAGAAGTAACAGGGAAGCTTTATTATCTTTTCTTAGGATATCTTGTAATTCCTTTTTTTAGAATTGCTTCAAATACAAGGACATTGAGCTAAGAACACAAATATTTAATCTTTATTTAGCAGGGTAGAGCTCACTCAATGTTTTCTGGGACATTAGCAAAATAATGTATGATAATAATAATAAGCAAATAAGGAAATTTTCATTGACTATTTTGTTCCCAGTCTAAATGATTTATTTAATTAATGGCAGGTACTTTTAGGAGCTGTTAGCATACAAGGACAGTATTTGTTAAGCCTGGCTATTGTTTGTTGAATTTTGACCATGCCACACACAATGATAAGAGCTTGGTTATGGATGCCTTTGGAAAAGATGGTGCATGGCAGATAGTAAATAGCACAAGACCCTCAGATTCTATAAATTAGAGAAGTGCCACTTCTTAGAATATACATGTAACTTAATTAGTGAATTGTGTATGTAGCTTGCTATGTGTATATGTGTGTGCATATATGTATATATATATATTTATGTGTGTGTGTGTTTTTGTTTGTATGCCATCTCCTATTAGATTATAAGATCCTTGAGAGCAGCGATTGCTTTCCGTCCCTTTGTATCTGTGTAAGTGGACGAAATAGCAGAAACTTTAAGTCTTAAAGCTTTTATGTGAGTGGGAAGGCATAGGAGTTAAACTCAGGATCCCTTCAATTCATAATTCTATTCCTGTCTTTCAACTCAGAGGACCATTGCTTTTATGCAAGCAAGTGTCATAGCTGACATTTACTAGTCCTGGAGAAATCAGGACCTCTTGGGTAATTAACTTGTCATTGTTGCCTGGGGAAAGCTGTGTCAGCTTCCAGACTTATCAGGCAAATGGCAGACATAATGTTCTGGGGCTACTCACCAGTCTATCAAGTTCAATAGGATGTGTTTTTTTCCTTATTAAAAATAGAATGTTGTCTGTTCTGTGCCAGTGTTAAGATGATTCAGTCTGACCTGAACCCTTCTAAAACATATGCAAACACACACTGAGCTCCAAAGGAAAAACCACACAGCATGATGCTTAGAACAAAGGACATTGATGTCCAAGGCTATATTATAATCAAGCATCATTATGAGGAAATTTCATTTTAGATCATGATGGAAAAAATCAAGGTTGTTAGAATAACAGTGACCCAGCACCAAGAAAGCATATTGTATGGTATGTGTGTGTGTGTGTGTGTGTGTGTGTTTTCCCTAGATGAACAAGTCATAGACTTGGGTTCTAATCTTCGTTTTACCATTGGATTGTTTGTTGTTTATCATTCTTTTTTGAGGAGGACCAGTAACATCATGGGGTGATATCTTGACTGGCTCATGAGTCAAATTTAAGTGAGGCAGAGTTGTGTACAGTTGTCAGCCTCACTGTCTCTTCCAGAATCATCAAAGGCCAGTGGCAAGATAAAAGTCAAGATGACCGGTGATGACCCAGTAGGTAGTAGGTGACTTTGAGTCTTCAATGTCAGACTAAGCTCTTAGCTCTCTATGGTACCTACTTCAGCCACCTTTGTAGCCATTGGCACAGATTTTTCTCATCTGCCCATTTCACCATCCCCATGTTTGGGGTAGACATCCCCTTAACTCACTGATTGGTTTGAGGGCTTAGTTACCTTTAATTTGGTTTAATAAAATATCTGTGTCTCTGCTTTATTGTTTGTGAAGTCATCCTTGTATCTTGCTCTACTGAGTAATGGTGAGATAATATGATTCAGTTTGACCTGCTCTCTAAAACATACACAAACACACACACACGCACATACACAGAACTCATGAAAAACCACATACCATGATCTTTAAAACAACCTCTTTAGTAGGTATTGATTGGTCCAACTTCTGTCCTCTGGCATTCAGGGTTCATTAAGGTCCCAATTCAGTGTATATTTCCAGCATATCTCCCATTATCTTCTTCTGAATACTCTCTAATTTCTCCTACCCAGTCTCCTCACAATTGCCAGAACACATCTTACAAAGATCTGCCTCCACATTCCTGCTCATAGCCTTTTCCTCTGTATAGATTTCCCCCCCTTTCTCCTCACATGGCTCATCTCTTCATGTCAAAATCAAACCCCATTTTCAAGACCCAGCACAAATGTGGTGGAATAGGAAAAACACTGACTTCAGAGTCAGAAGATCTGCATTTGAATACTGCCTGTGCCACTACTGTCATGGCCTTGGTCAAGTCCCTTCACCTCTCTGAGCCCCAGTTTCCTCATCTTTAAAATAAAAGACTAAGTGGTCTCTAAGATCTTTCAACTCTAAACTTGTGATTCTATGGTCCTGAGTCTACTTCGATCTTCCTAGCTGGAAGGAAATTTTCCCTCCTTTTCCCAGCTCCCATGGTTCTTGCCATGGTACTACTCTCATGGTACTTATTAACTCTTGTTCAGTCATTTGTGACTCCAACTTTTTGTAACCCCATTTGGGGTTTTCTTGGCAGAGATACTGAAGTGGTTTGCCATTTCCTTCTCCATATCATTGTACAAATGCGATAATGAGCAAATGGGTTTAAGCGACTTGCCCAGGGTCACACAACTAGTGAGGGTCTGAGGCCAGATTTGAACACAGGAAGATGAATCTTCCTGATTCCAGGATCAGTGCTCTTCACAGCACCACCTAGTGGCTAGAGATTGCATATTACTATCCTGTCCATTACTATCTCACTTGTGATGCATAGATCATAGTGGTCTAGGTGGCCACCACCCCAACTAGCTTCCTTGTTAGAGCTATCTGGATATATATTCTGTTCCTTTCTGTGCACTGTAAGCTTCACAAGGAAAGAGAACATGAGTGTCCTCGCCATCTTTTCCTCTGCCACAAGGTGTATAGCCCAGTGCCTGACACTTAGGCTAATGAACATAGAATCCTTTACTCTATCAACCACAGTTCTCTGTCTGTAAGTAAAAGTACAACATTTTGGGTTCTGTCTTCACTGCTCATTCAATGGCGTTCCATCAGTTAGCTGGTAAGAGAAGCTGTGTCAGCACAAGGTTTACACACCCACACATCCTCAGACCCAAAACCCCAAGGAAAGCCTTTCCTCCTCTACTCAGGTGGTTGCCAAACCTATTCAAGGGCAGGAAGTCCCAGGTAGGTGAACAAGCAATGAGGTCAGAAGGGTTATCTTTCCTTCAACTTCCAATATGGCTCTTTGGTCCTTTAGATATTTTCTTCAGTGCAGTGTATATTAGTCACTCAAAAATAATTTCTAAAGTACCTACTATGTGCCAGGCACTGTGCTAAACATTGGGAATAAAAAGAGACAAAAATAGACCCTACTCTCAAGGAGTGCACCTTCTAATAGGAGATACATGTAAATAACTAGGTACATTCAGGATATGTACAGAATAGATGGGAGGTAATTGGGTTAATAGGGCATCTAGGTGGCACAGTTAACTCAGAGTGCTGGACGTGGAGCCAGGAAAATTCATCTACCTAAGTTTAAATCTGGCCTCAGACACTTAGCTGTGTGACCCTGGACAAGTCACTTACCTTCTATTTGCCTTAATTCACTGGAGAAGGGAATGGCAAATTACTCCCGTATCTTTGCCAAGAAAATCCCATGGACAGCATTGGCATATTGTGATCCACAGGATCAGAAAGAATTGGACATGACTGAAGGACTTCAGCTTCCTGCCTAAGCCTTCATATTTTCATTAGATGAATGAATGAATAAATGAAAAAGTATTTCTTAAGCATTAATTATGTGTCAGGCACTGTGCTAAGTGAAGGGATACAGATAGAAACAAGTAATACAATCCCTGCCCTCTAGAAGCTTACTTCTAAAAAGAGGGAAAACAACAGTTAAAAAGGAGTAGTGGTTAAGAGGAGAGTTTCAGATAAAGAAATCACAAATAGTATTTGGAGCTAGAAGGCAAATGATTGGCATGTTCTTCCTAGGAATGGTAGGATTGATTTGATTATAATACTAGCAGTGCTTACTATGTGCTTAAGAATGAATACTAATGAAATTATTATTTCACTTGATCTTCACAACAACCCTGGAAGGGAAAGTGTTGTTATTATGCCCATTTTACAGAGGAGGACCCTGATGCAAACTAGGTTCACTGTAATGCCAATGTGATTGATACCCATAGCAGCTACTATGAATATACATGCATATCTTCATGGTTGGTTCACAAAATATAACAAACTCTCCTTCTCCAAGACAAAACCAAAATATTTATTTGGGATACCAAGATTGGGAAAGCAAGATTTAGTAAGGTACTCATCACCCATCCAGGAAGCATAGACATTTCTCTCAAGCCTTCTCAAGAGCAAGTTCCCCTAGGCAAGTTCTTCCCTGTGCCTGTTTTTCTTTCAGGCCTGCTTCTCTCTCCACCCACACCTTTCCCTCCAAACAATACAATATATACTGTTTCCAATCAAAGGATGAGCACTTGATTGGCTTAGAGAAGCTTGGAAATCAGAACTTAATTGAGAAAGTGTGAGAATTCCTGTAGCCCAGAGCCTAATTGGCTTTGTGCCAAGGCTCCATGTGAGGCCTATTAATGGGCAAGGAAGATCTTCTATTTCATTAACATTACATTCACCCAGCTTGTAAGTATCTGAGACCTGATTTAAACTCAGATCATCTTGATTAGAGGCCTAGTACTCTAGCCACTGGAGGGGTAAGGTATATGAGGATTAGTGGGAACTGGACTTCTGATTGGAGGTAAAGATTGATGGTTGGGAAGTTCCGTGCTGGGCTACCAAGATGAATGTTCACCAATCAGAGTCCAGGGTCATGGGGGTGGGAACCTGAATCCTGGTTAGAGATGCAGGCTGGAGAGGAGGTATTATGGCAAGGAGGTGAATGGAAAGTAACATGGTAGGCTGGAGATGGGGCATGATAGGGTGAATTCTTACCAATCAGAACCACTTGGTAAGTACACTTACTGTTTTTTCATTCATTTTGTTTTCTTACTTTTGTCACCTGGATGCAGCTCTGAAACCTCTGAATCTATTCCAGTCACCTATATGGCAAGATGCTTTCCTCTCCTTAATTCTCTCCCTTACCAATTCTTCACCTCTTACCAAGACTCACAAAGTTTTTCTCCTCTGTGTCATCATCTGCTTCTTTGAGTATACACTCTGCCAGTAGTGGTCTTTATATATGATGTCAGAACTTTCTGTTGTGTTGGTTAGGTCCTCCGGCAGAGATGAGGGCTGATCTGATCTATGATGTAGAGTCTATTATTCTGTTATTTTCAGTTGTGTCTGACTCTGTGATGTTCCACAATGGGAGAAAAGAAATTCTCATAACCATGAGCTATGAGCTTACTTTTGGCAACATGTACTTTTCAAAATGAGAGTGGAGTGCTCAAAGGGAGTGCTGCACTGTGGCAGCTGACCTGGGACAAATTGGGGGTTCTTTGTGTTTGCCTGGAACCTCTGTAAAGATTCTCCAATCCAAGCATGAGTTGGGGAAAGTAGCCCCAGTAGGAGGTGCTGCAAACTGAATGGTGAGGGCTTTGTTCAGGATTTGGGGAGCCATTTGTATTTACAAGAACCCACTAGAGAGAGTCTCTATCCAGAATTTTCATTCTAGTTTTGCCTTTAGAGATCCACTAGAGAAAAATGAGCATTTTTTCCCTGCTTTTGCTTTTGTTAATAACTGAACAGTCTAGTTTTCAATGTGCTTCTTTAAAAGTCAAATTGAAATCTTTGTGCTAACCTCTGCTTGTTCAAATGCTTAAGTACTAATATCTGTCATATTACTGTACCATTAGTGTGTTCATCCTTCGCTGCCAAAGAAGACCATGCCATCAGAGAAATAATGACATGTCAAGTCACTGATGTAATTTTATCTGTATCCCAGGTTTTAGAGGGAATTTACAGATAACAATAATAGTTAGCATTTATATTATGCTTTAACATTTGCAAAACACCTTAGTAATATTATCTCATTTGATCCTTACAACAGCCTTATCTTACAGATGAGGAAATTGAGGCAAGTAAAAGTTACATGACTTTTCTATAATCACATAGCTGGAACTATCTGAAGCTGGGTTTGAATTCAGGTTTTCTTGATTCCAGGCCCAGCACTCTATCAATTACTCTCTTAGCTGTGAGGACTGCTATCTTACTTTGAAAAATCCTGGAAAACATCAAATATGCAAAAGGATTGGAGATGGGTAAATGTTATCCTGCTTTTTAAAAATAAGGTGAATTTTCCAGTAAAATACAGGAACAAAATGTAGACTTCCATTCATGACAAAAATCTAGAACACACTATTTTGTGCAAGCACTAAGAAGAAAACGCTCCTGTTGTGAGCCAGCATGACTTCATCAAGAACGAATCATACCAGACTAATTTAATTTCTCTTTTGGGCAGGGTTACTTGTTTGACAGGGCAGGGGATTGTTATAGCATAGTGATTCCCAGCGGTTCCCCACTAGGGGAGAGAGAGTGGGGGGGCAAAAAATTATTTCAAGGGCTTTGTGAATCTATGTCATCTCAAAACTAAGCAAACCTATCTTCTGTAAGCAGAATGAATAATACCTATATATGTATTGCTATTCTTCAAATATATGTAGATTATATTGTGATAAATATAAATTCACTTACTGAATTCATAATAGTTTTTGTTATTTTGTGTTATCTCAATCAATTCTAAAGTACAAGTATAATGTTATGGGGGAGGGCAATGGGAAGGTCTGATATTTTGGTTGGGAACTGTTGCCATAGACATAATTGGCAAGACATTTGTGAATATGTTCAGTCAGAATCTTGTGAAGGTGAGATAAAGATCAAATTACACAGGTAGGGGCATTCAAAAATGACTGAATAATCAAACTAAAAGAGTATTGATTAGTGGACCATTGTTAACTAGGAGGTATGTTTCTGGTAGAGAGCCCCAGGGATCTGTCCTTGGTCCTGTTCCTTTCACAAATTTTATCAATGCGTTTGATGAAGGCACTGGCATACTTAGCAGATTTATTAATGGCATGAAACTGAGAGGAATAGATAATGAATTTTAAGTTAGAATTAAGACACAAAAGATTCCTCACAGAATTGAACAATAAAATATAATTTATACTTTGAAATTTTGATAGATCATTATCTCACTCCTTTAGGCATTTTTTTCACTGGTTTTGATGGAAGCCCTTCCATATTTTTTCATTCTGTACTGTTCTTGTCCCCTCATAACTCAGAGGACCATGTGATCATAGATTTAGTGATGAACATGATTACTATAGAGTCCATTTAGCCCAATCTTCTCATTTTAAAGACAAGGAAATTGACTCCCAAGGAGTTGTTAATTGCTCAGGCGCATGAATAGTAATTGGTGAAACCAAAACCCATACCAAATTCTCTTGCTCCAAAAATAGAACTCTTTCCACTACATCACACTAACTACTGGGGGATGTTCCTTTAGGTATTTTACCATCTCACAGGTAACAGTGCAATAACTGGACCATCTATTTATTATCCTTCATTTTTGTTATGTGAACAATCTATCTCCCTTTCCGGAATTAGATAGTCATGATTGTTTCATGTAATTTCTTATATGTAAGTCATCATTACCAATATTTCTGCAGCCTGCTCCTCTCTTACACATCTTAATCTCTCCATTGAACTTTGGGTCATTATTTTGACTTGACATCATGTTGCATGATTCACAGAGAGCAGCTTGTAATTATAGAAAATACTGTATAATTTCCAAAAGGTAATGTAGTCCATATTCTTCCTGATGCCTTCTGGGCTTGTATCATTTTATATCTGTAGTTCCTGTTCAAGATATATGTATTAATTGGCCTATTCAATGAACTTTCCATCCAGATGAATGTTATAATAATTCTATGCAATGTGGATTTTCATCCACTTTGCTTTTCTATTGTGAATGTTTAATCCAATCTCTTTTTGAAAAACCATGAATTTAATTGAGAAGACTTGTGGTGTTCTGAGACTCAATATTAAAAAAAACCCCAACAACAACATTTTTCTATACTTGTTATTTCGTTAGCATAAGAAACTCCATGATATAGAAACTTCCTCTATAGTTGTAAATCAGCAACTTATCTATAATTTATAGTCTTGGAGAGATGCCTGGGGCTCTGAGAGACTAAGTGGCTTCAGGATAACAGAGCCATTAATTATGTGTCAGTAGCAAGACTTTAATTCAAGACTTTAGGACTCCAAAGACCAGCCATCCACTCTCCATATCACACTGTCCCTTTGTTAGCATATTGCCCTGTGCGAATAGGAATATCTTGGGGATTTTGCTTATGTAGATTTTGATTTATGTAGATTTTGATTATGTAGATAGGATCCTTATTCATTTAGACAGGGTCTACATTAAAATAACATGAGGGTACTTCATAGATATAACCACAGACACAACTTCACGCATTGATCCTTTTGTTATTTATACAAAAATGAGAGGACGCTGGCTTACCAAAAATTTTTTTTTTTTACCAGTGTCATGGAGAATCCTGTATAAAGATGAAATTTAACATAAATGTGAAGTCCTGTGTGCAATACAAATGAGATGTGGTTAGACAATAGTCCTTATGGAAAAAAATAAAGACCTGAGTGTTTCAGTGAATGAAAAGCTCAGAAGAAGCTAGTGGAGAGGCATAACAACCAAATAAGCCAATAAGATTGATGCAGTGGATAGAGTGCTGGGCCTGGAGTCAGGAAATCTCATCTGCTTGAGTTCAAATCTAGTCACAGACACTTACTGACTGTTTGGCCCCTGGGCAAGTCACTTAACCTTGTCTGCCTCAGTTTTCTCATCTGTAAAATGACCTAGAGAAGGAAATGACAAATTACTCCAGTATCTTTATCAAGAACACACCAGTTGGGGTCACAGAGTCGAACATGACTGAAAACGACTGAACGAGAACATTAATTTTCCAGAATTTCATCTCCAATACTTTCTACCTTCTTGACATGAGACAAGTCACTTAATCTCTCCAAGCCTCAGTTTCCCTATAAAATGGGAGACACTTGTAGTACCTAACACAAAGGCTTGTTATGAGCAAAATGGATCATAAAACTTTGTTATAGAAATGTTATTTATATAGAGATGGACAGGTTGGAATATAAATTTAGTCAGAGGATGTTTGCTAATAATAAATTACTGACAGAATGTGATTACTGCTCCTTCTTTAAAAAAAAGGCATTTCTAATTTCAGTTACTTTTAGTAATTCCTCCAATAAATAGTGCAGACTATCTGGCTTCTGGCATTGATTCAAACTTTAATCTTTTATTTCTCAAGATATTCTTTTTTTCCCTGGAGATTTGTACTGATTCATTGTTTTCATTCCAAAGACAGTATATGATGCGGTTTTTCATAGTGCTTGGGGTGGTATAATTCGCACATACCATTGACAGTTTCAGAAAAAGGGAAAGATTTTATATTTTTCTTTGACAGGACATTGGCTGGGAATTTCAGCATAGTATGGTAGATAATCCATTGAACTTGGAGTAAGTCAGATCTTCAAATCTTGCCTCAGTTGCTCACTAGTGATGTTATTCTCAACAGGTCAGTTAACTGTTCTAAGCTTTGGTTTCTGAATGTGTAAAATGGGGATAATGCTAACACTGGCTGCTCCAAAGGGTTGAAAAATTGCATAAAATCTTTGTTCCAATGAAAAATGCTTATTGAGGAAAGACCCAAAGTCTGATGACTGTGGTGTGACAGGGAGCATTGGTCTAGGGGTCAGAAGACTTGGGTTTTCGTCTCGGCTTCTCCAATAATTAGCTATAAGATTTTGATCAACTCTTTTATCCTAAGTGGCCCTCAGTTTCCTTATCTGTTAAATGACGGTTTCAGCCATGGGCTCTCAACTGCAAGGCTCACCATGTCCAAATGCTGGTGTAAAGAGATACAACATAGTCCTTCATCTTAAGAAATTGACTCTCTAATTAGGGAGATGGAACGGTAGACTACCACAAGGTAATTAGCAATACAGCTGTGAATTAAACCCTGAACTCGGAGGTAGGAATTTGAATTTCTGTTATTTAATGTCTCAGTTTCTTCAACTTTAAATGAGGATAACGTTGGCACTTCTCTCTCAAGATGGTTGTAAGGGTCATATGAGACAGTGTAAAAGTGTTATTATTATTAACAGTAACTGGGTTAGTAATACAGTCACAGTTTTGAGGAAGGGCCATGCTTCATACCTCTCCTGGCTTTGCTTCTGGCTCACTAGCCTTCACTCCACTTGGTCATCTCCATCTCCATTTCCCCATCTCCAACTTTTCAGTTCCCTTTCATTTGTCACCTTCCCACCTTTAGAATATAAACCCCTTAAGGGCAGGGATTATCTTTCTTTTTGGTTATTTTTTAATCTCTAGCAGTTATCCTGGCACGTAGTTAACGCTTAAGAAATGCTTGTTGACTTGACTAGGAGAACATTTAGCAGGAAAAAACTAGAACAAAAGAATGAATCTCTACCTTTAGGGTTAATGTGTTGACTTTTTAAAAAAGATTCTTTTTAAAAAAATGTTTTTAATATCCTTTGTTTTTCCATCCCCATGATTTCTAAATATATCTCTATCCTCTAGCCAGAAACCATTTCTTGTAATAATGAACGAAGAAAAGGGAGAGGGGGGAAACACAGCTCAGCAAAATTAAACAATACATCAGCATTGCCTGAGAATAAATACAAGCTCCTCACCTCTAGGGTTAACCTGAAGGGGAACGAACATGTCTTTTTGCAGCATAGGTGAGGTTGGAGAGCTATTTGTTACAGATGTTGTAAAGGGGACTAGTGTTTCAGGTTGGCCTTGTTGACCTCTTAGGTCCCTTTAAGACAGCTAGTGGTACACGGGCCTGGGGTCAAGAAGTCCTTAGTTCAAATATGGGTCCAGACACATACTAGCTGTGTGAACCTGGGCAAGTCACTTAACCTTTGTCTGCCTCAGTTTCCTCAACTGTAAAATGTGTAGTAATAGGGGGGCAGCTTGGTGGCACAGTGGATACTATCACTGAGCTTGAAATCAGGGAGATCCATGTTTTTGAGTTCAAATCTAGCTTCAACTTCTTACCAGCTGTGTGATCCCGGGCAAGTCACTTCACCATATTTGCCTCCGTTGTTTTGTAAAATGAGCAGGACAAGGAAATGGCCAGCCCCTCCAGTGTCTTTGACAGTCTTGAAAATTCAGACATGACTGAACAACAGGGTTATGATGGGGATCCCATGAAATAAAAATTGTCAACTTAGCACAGAGTCAGGCCTATGATGAGCGTGTAATAAATGATTATTTTCTTCTAAGAGTCCAAGAGCGCAGTAGAAACTTAAATCTTTGCTAATTGGTTTTGAGATTCTCTGTCCCTTGATTTTTTTAAGATATAGAATACTGGGCTGACCTGCCCTTAATGGAAATTTTTCTGTTTTCATGTTTTTAAGTAGGTGATCTCTAGATATTTCCTGAGCCTCTTATACAAAAGCCACAGAATCCTATGTTTATTGCTATGAGGTTAAAAAAAGGGGCAGGAACTGATGCCTCAGATTGCATTCTGGAGATAGGAAAAAAAAAACCGCACATTCACAGCCAAAGAAATGATCTGAGATGATGGCAAAAACTCCCTGGGTGGAGTTGGCCTACAGTTTAAAATTTGTCACTGTTTTGAAAAGTCAGGGATGGTTTTCAGTATTTCCTGATTGCTTTTTAAAGGAAATTGAACCACATCAGAGGATCAGAATTGCACAGTGATGGGGGACCTTAGACATACTCTAGTCTAAATCCTATCCAGATATTACATTCTGCCTCCCTCATCCCTGACAAGTGATCCTTCAGACTTTGCCTGAAGATCCCTAGTCTATTCCATTTTTATACTGCTCTAATTGGTGGAAACTTTCTTTACATTTAGTTGAAATCTCTCATGTAACGTTCACCCAATACTCTTAGTTCTCACTTCTGAGGCCAAGCAGGGTGACAGTTCTTCAAATACTTGAAAGTCATTCCTTTCTCATTCTTCTCTATGAACTTCCTCCCCTCATCTTCTCTATTTCTGCTTACATTTAGTCATTCTCTTTCACCCCTATGAGAATATTGCAACGGTCTGAACTTTTCTTTCCCCAAGTAATGAGCTTCACATTCCTGAAATCATGTGCAAGACAACTCAGATCCCACCTTCTGCGGAGGCCTTTCCCAGTCCTCTGTCCCCTACCCTCCACTGCTAATGCTTTCCTTCTGATAATACTTGCCGTTTACATTATAAATATAATTGCTTATGTGGGAGCTCCTTGAGATAAAGGACTGGTTTTTTGCCTTTGTATCCAACACCGGGGTAGCTGGTTGGCATAGTGATTAAAGTGCAGACCTTGGAGTTAGAAGGACCTGAGTTCAAATCTGGCTCCAGTATCTTTGCCAAGAAAACCAAAAATGGGGTCACAGAGAGCTGAACACGACTGAAATTTCTCAAAGACAATAAAAAGACCCAACACTCAGCACCATACCTAGCACAAATAGGCACTTAATAAATTCTTGTTCATTGACTGACTCATGCAATAGCTTATGTTCTGTCTTTGATACTACATACAGGAATAGAGAGAATCTGTCTGGAGAGGGTTGAAAGAGGTTGAGGTCCTCTGACTGATGGAAAGATTCAATGCCTGAATTCAGAGCCAATATGGTACAGTGGAAGGAATTCTGGAATGAGAGTCACAGCTGACTTGAATTCATTTCCAGCTGTATTGATTGCCGTCTCTATGTAATCCTGAACAAACCACTTAACTTCTCAGTCCTCAGTTTCCTTCTCTGTAAAATGAAGGGGTTAATCTGGATGAAGTGACAAAGAGATTGCTGACTTTCCAGATATGCCTACAAGTTTAATCTTCATGATAAAACTGTCTCCATTTCTTTCTAAAGTTTAGCCAATCAATGAGACAATAAATCAAATCCTTATTTTCAGTGTAAGGTGTAAATGATCACACTTGAGATTTAAAAATCAGCTCCCTGAAGCTGGTCAGAACCAGCTTGTTTGTGACAGTTTTTTGAGTCATCTGGGAATGGTCAAAGTCAATCCATATTAAATCCTGAACCAAGGCTATTGTCAAGACAGCTTTGTAATAATGGTAGGGGCTTAGCACCCCCCTCCTCCCTGGCCCTGGCCCCCCCTCTCCAAGTCCTCATGTCAGCTTTTCATTTCCTTCCAAGATAATATCAGTTTCCCACTTCTTATAGAGCAGGGGAAACATTGGCTACACATATTACTACTTGATGTTGTACAGATTTATATATTTTTTCATGGTGTTAGAAAACCATCTGCTGAGAGAAATCTGTGCCCTTGTCACATTGCTTCTGCAGGAGGGAGCCAGTTTCAACAGCTTAAGTGCCTGGAATGATGATGATGATGTGAGATGGTTTGATTAAGTGGAAATTTTTTAGCTTTGAAAACTTTATTTAGAAAGGGTAATTGAGTAATTGAAAACAGACAGGAACTGTCCAAAGAGTGAGGCAAAAACTATCCTAATAAACATGTAGACATGTCGTGGCCTGTTGATTTCTTCCACACCCCACAGTTCAGGATTTATAGGAGCCAATGCGATGTTTCCCTTAGGAGTTTCCAAAGGATGCCAGATTGGAGTCAGATTCTCAAGGTTAACTTTAATTTCTGTTGTTCTTTTGCTGTTCTATTATCAATTGAGGCAAACTCAGTATCCAGGTTTGCACAATCAGGCATAGGTGTGTCACTGTGAGCCTTGGTTTCCCTGTAGCAAAATGAAGGTAGAAATGCATTCTCATGCTGGTCGCTTGAGGTTAAACATAGTAGGGTTGTGCGTTCTCTATTCCCAAAGTTCCTTTCCAGGCTGTGGGGGCAGTATTTGGGGATTAGTGATTGTAGTCTTTCTTTACTTGGGCTAGCTGACCCAGATTTCCCTGAGAAAAGGAATATGAGACTTTTCTTTCAGGGACAAACAATGTTCATATAGTTAAGGAAGTACTCTCCAGTGTGTTTTATACACACTAGCCAAATAGACATTCCTAAAGCACAATTGTGATCATGTCATTCCTGTACTGGTGGATAGAATCCTGGAGTTAGGAAGACCCATTTTCCAGGTTGAAATCTGCTTCAAACACTTACTAGCTGTGTGAATCTGGGCAAGTCACTTAACTAACCCTGTTTGCCTCAATTTCCTTATCTGTCAAATGAGCTGCAGAAGGAAATGACAAACCACTCCTTTATCTTTGCCAAGAAATCCCAATGGGGTCAACAGAAAGTCAGATATGACTGAAAAAAGAAATCAACAACAAAAGGTGATTGTATTATCTTCATTTTACTATTGAGGAAATTGAGGAAAAGAGATTAAGTCACACAAGTAGTAAATGTCCGAGGCCAGATTTGAAGTCAGGGCTTCCCGACTCCAATTCCAGCACTCTCTCCACTGTGCCACCAGTTATCATGAAAGGAGGAACTTTTCTTTTTTGTCTTTGTAAGTCTTGTGTCCTAGTATCCCTGGCACATCATATCCTGGGATCATACCTTGAGAGATGGAAATGGCTATCAGACTTAACCTAGTCTATTCCCTCATTTTATAGGAAAGTGAGGTTCAGCGATGTGCCCATGATTACATATCATCCATCATTGCTGGGAATAGAATCCCAGTCCTCTGACTCTAGAGTCAGTGGTCTTTCCACTCTAGCATGCTGCCTCCCTATATAGGTGCTTCATAAATGCTTAGTGAATTTGGTTTGGATCAGACTGATGCCAGAGAAAGAGAAGGCATAATCAGTTGTTAGATCCTGAAAGGACTGGAGAAGGGATTTGGCTTAGGGGATTGTCCAGAGTTAATTAAATTTGTTAAGTGAACTTTAAGGAATTAATGAATTTTGATAAATACTCAATTCATCCCTTAGATATCCCGTAGGTTATCTTGGACATACGTAGTTCTTTGTCTCTCCTATTAGAATGTGAGCTTTTTTCTTTGTTTAGAATGTGGTCTGGGAAAGTGTTTTTGCCTTTCTTTGTATCCCTGGTACTTAGCACAGTGCCTTACCTATAATAAGAATTTAAATAATTTCCTGTTGATCGACAATTATTTTTCTGTCAGATTCTAGACTATTTCTGCTTCATATCTTTCCTCTCCCCCTTCCCACTTTTTTTTGGTTGTGAGTGCTATTCACAAATTAGAGTCTTAGCTTATTTACAGAGTAGGATCTGACAACTGAGTGGGTTTTTAAACTAGTCTTGATCATCATAGTAGTGCAAATAATGCTTTCATAAGCCTAACTAGTGAGAGGAAATGTTTTTATCATTAATGCCACATAACAGAACAGATTTCAGTTTTGGATTTGCCATAGATCCCATCCAATATGGGACCTTTTAGCAAGGCATCCCCATGGCATGGACCTAACAGAATCTTATCAGGTTTTGAAAGAAAGTTGAATAATTCTCCAACATGTAAGAAAGTTGACTGCATTCAGGAATATATGCCAAAAGCTTCTCTTGGAAAAAGAAATGTTCGTTAAGAGAAAGGCATTCTAGTTACCAAAGGAACCATTTTCAATGTGAATGAGTCATTTAAATAAACAAAGCAAGATGAAAATTTTCTCATGATCATTTAATTGAAAATTCACCTTTCTTTGATATTAATGTTTCAATTCAGAATTCCATGCAAGAATTCTCTGCAGTGAGAGATAGAGATAACTGAATTTATTTAACTATTAGAAGAATTAATTCTTTTAGAAATGGCTAGTTTTTCATGTGAAATATTTTCTTCAGCTGGATTATTCTCTTTATGTTTAGGAGAGAAAGGTAAAAATTATTTAAGTGGAATATTTTATATTTTTTCTTTTAGAAATTACGGGGATGAAAATTTTAATTGAAAGAAGGTTTTTACTCAGTAAAACTGAAGGGGTATTGATCATATAGCCAACAAATTTTGTAGCTAGAAAAGAGATCCCTGTTATTAATTATATGATTTCAATGCCATTAATTCTATGATCACTTTACCTGTGGGTCTGAGGAGAGCAGAGTGAGAAGACATAATGGAAAGGTAGTTGGAGTAGAACCTGCTGGGTGTGGGAGTTATGGGGAAATCTCATCTAATTGAGAAGATATGTACCCAGGGCAGTGATTAGAATGCCAGTTGAGGGCAATGGTGATTTTTGATTCACTCTCCCAAAGCAAAAGGAGCTACATTTTCCCCCAAGGGATTTTGAAGGGGGCCTTTAAAGTTTAGGGGTTTCTCCAATTCTATTAGTCTGCTATTGGCCACAGATGATTAGCTCTCCAATTGCATTTAACCAATTAATGTTAATTCTTTACAAAAGGATATTTAATTAAAAGATTTATCAAAAGCAGAAGGATGAACATCTTCCCTCCACAGCTAAGGTCACACTCTCCCCTATACCATGTTGATCTCTTACTCTTGCCACTTGATTTCCACATAGCACTTGTCCCACCAAATTCAGTTCTGAAAGCAGAGTGGACAGTGGGTTCCCATGTTCAATCATTTTCCAGTTGTTTCCATCTCTTCATGTCCCCATTTGGGGTTTCCTTGGCAGAGATACTGGAGTGGTTTTCCATTTCCATTTCTCCAGCTCATTTTACAGATGAGGAAATTGAGGCAAACAAGGTTAAGCGACTTGCCCAGGGTCAGACAGCTAGCAATTGTCTAAAGCCAGATTTGAACCCAGGAAGATGACTCCATTCTGGGTGTTCTATCCACTGTGCCACCAAGGGGTAGGTAAATCTATATCTCCACTACTGCTAGGTTAGGTCAGCAAAGTTGCTCAAGAACTTTGCTTCTCATTGTCTAGGTTCTGACAATTCCAGGCATGCACTATAGCTCCTGAAGTTTGATGGTTCTTGGAGCCTCTGGAGTCTTTTGAATTCCCCTGACCTTTCAAAGCTCAGTGCCATAGCCATCTAAGCCTCCTTATCTTAATGGAGTAAAGAATAAACACAAATAGGCAAAGAAAAAAGGCTGCCACGTTACCTTGTATGGGGAGCACCCAAGACCCCTCCCCCTATATCATCATCATCATCATCATCACCATCATCATCATCACCATCACCATCATCATCATCATCATCACCATCACCACTATTTATATAGTGCTTTAAGGTTAGCAAAGCACTTTACAAATATTATCTAATTTCATCCTCACAAAAACCCTGGGAGATAAGTGCTATTATGTCCATTTTACAGAGGAGGAGACTGAGATTAAATGATTTACCTAGCAGATCAGGTAAATCTTCTAGTCTTCCTAATTGTAGGTCCAATGCTCTATTCACTGGATTATCAGGCTAAACCACAGTTAGAAAGAAAAGAGCCATGTCAAAGGAAAAGATTCACTTTTTTGGTTAAAGATGTGTGAATGTACCCTGATTCCATCTATAGTCAGTCAATGGTCTGTCTTCTTACCTACGGGTAACAGAACAGAACCAGTTACAGAAGGGCTTGGTGTGTTCCAAATCTGGGAGCAGGACACTTCTACAACATTCAGTTAAATGGATAACCCACAGAGTGGGTCCATGAGTACATATATTTTTTGATGAACACCATGAATAGACAATGAACCAGCCCCCAAATTGAATAGGAGGTGAAGCCTATGCTGAGTTTGCTTTGAGATAGTGCACAGGGTTGTAATGGTTCACAAAATTCTCTGAAACAGAACGATTATTTTAATAGTAATACTCTTTCAAAGATGCTATTTGGTTTCAAGTCATGAAATTCCTAAGTCTCTAAAAATTGAAATTTCAGGTCACCTAGAGGGCAACAGAAATGTGTTTAGTAGCTTTAAGTAAATTACAACATCATCAAGAGGGATGTGAGGGAAGTGACATAAGGCCAGAGAGAAAGATGATCCCAAAAGGAAGTGGGTTAGTCATGCCGTAATAGTGAGGAATGACCAATAAATAGTTTACATGCTCCTTTGGTATCTACCCAATGTCAAGAGATCTAGAGAAAAGTGTACTGCATGTTGAGTAGTCCCCTTGTGGAAGATCTGTGAGACAAAATGGGTTAGACACATCTTCTCTCCTTATCATTTATATAGCACTTTAAGGTTTACAAAGTACTTTACAAATATTCCTCATTGTGTCTTTACAACAGCCCCGAGAAATAGGGACTATTGTTATCCCTATTTTACAGTGGGGGCAACTGAGGCAGACAGAGGTTGAGTGGCTTGTCAAAGGTCACACAGTATCTGAGGTTATGTTTGAACCCTGCAAGGCTCTATCCATTGTACTATCTGATTGTCCGAGGAAGCTCTTCCTCATTGCAGTCAGCAGTTGTGACTCTGCTTTTCTATGGATATCAGCCTCAAGTCCTTACAGCTGTAGTATGAACATTAGACCATATTCACCAAACTGAGATGAGCTTTCATTGCCCAGTCCAGCCTTATCCCAAACAGGCATATAGATTATCATGGTATCTCAGAGCCATAACTAACCATTTTTGCCTTTTTTATAGGCAGCACAAGATAAATCTGACATGCTGCTGGAGGCAGAAAGAGTGAAACAGGCCTAGGAAGGGTCTACCTTTGTGTGACCAAAGTGGGGAGCAAGTACACACCATCTGTTCACTTTCCATTTTAACTCATTACTGTAAGTGCTTAGTTGTTTCTAGGCCTTTAGGGGACTGCAAGTGGTGAGAGCATTCTCCAAAATTCAGTGCCCTAGGGAAAAAATCCCATGCACCTCCCCCCTCCCTTTAGTTCCAGTTCTTAATAGCTTTATCAGTACCATTGTTACACTTGAGACCATCCCAGAGACCTATTCCAACTGCCTGAGCTGATATCTGTTCTGTGATAAACCCAGAGCTGGTGATAGGACCATTGACCACAATGGAAAGCCTCCTTTTATTAAATTGTGCACAGGAGATTTCAAAGCAGGAGCACTGATGGGACATTGATGTGTGTGTGTGTGTGTGTGTGTGTGTGTGTGTGTGTGTGTGTGTGGCATTTAGATTCAAAAAGGAGACACATAATAGTTTGATGTATCATGAATCTATACGTATGCCCATATTGCCTTATATAAATGGAAAGAGGTACATCAACCCTGTAATTTTGAAGATATTATCTGCCTGCCAGCATCCATTTCCCAGGTGATGTTGATAATATAGGTACCTTAAAATAGCTAAAAACAAGTCGTTCCCATGAGGCACAGATTACCAGTGTGTCTATTGCTCATCATTGACAATCTTTGGCAGAGTGTATGGACTATGTTGAGTGCAGGGACACTAAATTATAGCTTATCATTCCACTGAACCCCATAGAGTTGAAGGAAAACAATGTGAACTGTCCTTTAAATAAGCCAAGAATAGTCTTCAGTATCTCATGCCTCTCCCGCTAATATATTGGAATTTTCCACTACCTTTTTCATCATGAGATATGGTTATAGTCTCAACTTTCCACCTCTCATATAGGAGAAGGAGCATGGCATAGTATGGACTGCTGTTCTGGGACCAAGAAAGACCTGAGTTCAAGTCCACATATTCTTACTGTGTGATCCTGAGCAATTTGCTGAAACTTTCAGTGTGCTAGGCAGGCAGCTCTCTAAAGATTTAAGTTACAGAGAAAGGCATGACATATTGGAAGAGGGGATTTACTCACTGGAAGTTCCCTATAGTAATAAAATAACAGGTTTTGTCTTTATCCTTGTCTTTGGAGGCAGTATGCTTAGAGAACAGGTCCTGAAATCCTGAAAGGAAGACCCGGATTCAAGTGTTGCCTCAGACACATACTAGCTGTATGACCACAGGCAAGTCAGTTCATCTTGGAATGCCCCAGGCAACAGCCATTCTGCATTGACAGAGGTAGTTTCCACACCAGGAGTTCCCTAAACCAATGAAATCATAGGTCCTTCCTCTGACCCCCTCCTCTCCACATCCCCACAAAGTCCCCACATCCCTCTCTTTAGGTCTTCTTAGAACTGTCTATAATAAAAAGGATTCTCATAGTCAGGGTTTCTGTCATCCTGAATGCACATCATTTCAATAAGAATGCATTAAGTCCCTACTATGTCCCATTTATTCTAGCTATTTCCCATGCCTGGAACACTCTTCCTCTTCCACTCCAACTACTGACCTCTCTGGATCTTTTAAAGGTCCACTTAAAATCTTACCTCCTACAGGAAGGCTTCCCCAACCCTTCTTAATTCCAGTGCCTTCAATATGTTGATAATCTCCTGTTTATCACGTGTGTAGCTTGCTTTGTTTGTTTGCATGTCATCTCCCCCCTCAAATTGTAAGCTCCTTGAGGGCAGGGACTATCTTTTGCCTATTTTTGTGTCTGTGGCACTTGATACACAGTAAGCCTTTAATAAATGTTTATTGAATTTAATTACTTATGATGTTTGATTTATTAAGTACATATCATATGCCATTTAATATTACCATTTATTAATTATTATGTGCCAAGAAGTGTGTCATAGTGGATAGAGTTCTTGGTGCTGGGAAGGTCCAAGTTAAATTTTCCTTCTTGTTTAACCTCATACATTCTGACTGTGGGACCATGAGCAAGTCACCTAACCACTGAGGGGGGCTCAACAATTGTCTGACCATAGGTCCAGTCCCATTCCCTATCTTTGTCCTTATGGGCCATGCATGGGGATCAGTGCTAGAAATCATAGGTTTTTAGCATCATACATAAATTGATAACTGAAAGGGATCTTAGAGGTTATCTAGTCCAATCTTATTCCTTTAGAGATGAAGAAATTGAGGCCTGGAGAAATTAAGTGATTCCCTCATTGCCATACAAGTAAGTGACAGAACCAGGATTTGAATCCAGATTCTGTGACTACAGAGTGAGAACTCTCCATGGTATCATGGTGCCTCCATATTAGGGCCTGATTCTTCCGAGCTTGGGTTCTTTGTAGAGGGACTGATGAATGTGACTCAGAGATCTGGACTGGATTATCTGGGAGCTGTGACTAATTTCCCTCATTAAGAGCCACTAATATTTGGACAGTTGCTTTTAGTGTTCCTGATACGCCAAACCTCCCGAGATAAGGAAGTGTGTCCTTTGTGGCATTTAGGCCAGTTGTGAAAATGGGTTAGAACTGTCAGAAAGACAAATCACCAGGATGATTCTTGGCACCTTCTCAATATATTTACACTGACCATCCTCATCTTTCCATTTGCTCCCTTTGACTTCTCCTCATGTTATTATTTGAGCTGTAACACTCTGGATCCTTCATGTTTGGAGTAGCTTGTTTTTATTTTGTATTATTTCAAAAGCCTAAAATTTGTAGCTGGGAGAAAACATTTGGTAGCAGTATTTTATGCATGAAGGACTTATTATAGTGCTAATTTGAAATAGAACTCCTTTGTATAATAGAGGCAGGGACAGGGACCATACATTCCAAATGTAGGTGGACACTTCTTACCTTGGGGCATTACCTAGAGGCCCAAGAAGTAAAATACCTTGTCCAGCCAGGACCTGTCAGAAGGATGGGACCTCAGGTCTTCTTGGCTTCAAGGTCTAGTCTCTATTCAAAGCACTACATAATGCAGGCTCTCCCTTTGTATAACAATATTCAATAAACACACACACACACATATTTTAAGTCCAGACTTGTGATTTCATACTTGTGGGGAATTCCCTCCATGGATACCCCAAAATTCTTCTGCAACTTATGGTGTGGGAGGGTGGCCTGGGGACTTTGGAGGTTAACTGATTTGACCAGGGTCCCACAAATCTGTCTGAAACAGACTCCCGGGATGGCTCTCCAGTCATTAATCTAATTGACCTACCTAATAGCAATAGTAATCACCACTTACACATCTATGGGGCTTCTGGGATTGCAAAGCACTTACCATTATCCCATTTCCTCACTTCCTACCTGCATCTCCTCCTCACTCCATTGCTTTCTGGGAAGCCCTTATTAATAAGGGAGAGGCCAAACAGACCATTTAATGCATAGTTAATCTTCAAAGCCAGCTAACTTCACTTCATCTCCTGGAGACAGTGAAGTCAAATCTAGGTTAAGCATTAGCTTCTTCATTAGGCAAATGCAGAGAATTATCAGCACTTCAGAGGAAATAATAGGAGCCATCCCTGGGGATACTTCCTTTAACCCAGGCTAAGTTATGGAAATTGGTCCCCTTTGCATTTCCCGAGATTACTAACTTCCATGTAATTTAATTTCTCCAGACAAAAACCTTACAGCAGGGCGATTTCTTGTGAGTTTGATTTTTTTTTTCATTTTAATATGCCCATTTTTAATCTCTTAATGTGATTTCTAGGGGATATGCAAAAACAGATATGAGTGTATTTTTGGTTGCAGATTGTTGCCTTGCTGTGCCCCTTAAGTGAGGCTGATTTCCTGTTTGTTGGCCCCACAGAAAGGAAAACTTGGGTCAAGAGTGTGTGGTTTTTTTGGAGGAAAAAACATTCTCTCACCTAAAAGCATTTAAAGTATCTGTCACCTTGGAGACCTTTCATTTGTGGAAGCTTCATAAGTATGGAAATTGATCTGAGGTTTCCAGTTTCTGAAAAACATCTTGTAAGGGAAAACACCCAAGCAGAGCAGGCCTGTTTCTATAGAAGGAATGTTAATAAAATTCCAGGAGACCCCAGGGAGATAGCCGCCTGACCAAAACTGTCACCTCTAGATTGTGGGCTTAGGTCTTTTCCACTCAGATGGGTCCTCTTGGACAAGTTTATTTATACATAGATCTTAAGGGCATGTACATCAGCCATCCCGGAACAAAGGTGGGAGGGGATCAGCAAGAGATTTATGGAAGACAAAAGGATATTTCAGTTATACTTCAGAGAAGGAGCTAAAATGACAGGTAGCACTCACATCCGGATTAGAAAAACAAACTTGTTGAGTTAAATTGAATGAAAGCAAGCCTGCTGTCTGTTTCCTCCCTGGGCACCACATTAAGTTCTTTTTTCTGTTCTCCCTCCCTTTGTAGCACATGTTAGTTGCGGGCTGATTCTCCAGCCAGTCTTGGAATCAAAATGACTTGGAGTTAATCTGACAAATGCTGGTTGTGTAAAGTGGCCTTTTCACTTGACCCACCTCAGTTCCCTTGGAAATTCTACGAGATCGTAAATTGCAGAACAGCTGCTGATGTTCATTGGTAGAGGTTTCCTTCCTGGGTAGCATCGTATACCTAAGAGACCATAGATTTAGACCCTTCCCTTCCTATTTAAATGGAAAAATCAGGCCAACTATTCTCAAACCTGATACACTGTGCTTTCTTTTGAGATGTTAAATAAGGTACTATTCTAAAGGAAAGGGAAAGGTGAACCAGAAAAGCAAAAATGTTCCCAGCTGAATGCAGAATTCTAGAGAATAGCTAGGGGACATAAGAAGGTTTTCTTAAATGAGCAATGCAGGGAAATGGAAGAAAATAATAGAATGGGAAAGACAAAAATGGTAGGGACTTAAAAGCAGGAGAGATTAAGAAGGTTAAATAAGCATGTACAAAAGAACTATTAAGAACTATATTAAAGAACAATATATTATTAACTATGATGATTGGATAGCAGGCACTTTAAATTGTTCCCAAGTGATTTTGATTTCTTCTGCTAGGAATCTGTATCTTGAAAACGTTTTGTCCCACAAAGCTTGCAAAGGAATAGTATTTGGCATTATGACATCTTTTAAAAACATCGTTCTTAACTTTTTTATGAATCAATGTTATATCCAGGCAATTTTTGTTCTTTAATAGGATCTATTTGAATAAATCTTTTACACTTAGTTTGGAGGGTGGGATATGTGGTCTTCACACATATCACAGATACAACTAAGAGAAAGTGCTTGACTTCTCAATGTCCCTGTCCCATAAGGGACTTGCTCCATCCTTTCCATTTGGAAACATAGACTAGCCATGTATTCCTATAATTGAAAACAATAGTGATTATTTTTTACCTTTTACCAGTTAATGAACAACCCAAGAAAGTTCTTTTATTTTCATAATGAAAAATAAAAAAATATGCATATATGTATGTGTCTTTTGTTTTTATATTCCTTACATTTTTTCCTTTATCTGTCCCCTCCCTGATGCCAGAGAGCCATGCCTTATAACATTTTTCTTAAACAAAGCAAGAGAAAAAAATCTGTTAAACCTCAATATACTGAAACCGTCTGGCATTATATGCAATGTTTCACAACTGTGGATCCTCCTACCCTTGCCCTGCAAAGGAGTAGAAGGAGCTGTCTTCTCATACTTCTTCTTGGGGGTCATGCTTGCTCTTTATAATTTTGTTAACATTCACTTTCAATTATTTTATGGTTGCATTGTTTTTTCCAAGATCAATTTCCATAGTTGCCATTGGTTCTTCCTCCTTCATTTTGCATCAATTCATGTAAAGCTTTCCATTCTTTTCTGATTCCTCATATTCTTTATTTCTTACAGCACAGTAATATTCCATTCTATTGTTTAACTATTCCCCAATTGATATCCTAGTTCTTTGCCCTGAGAAAAGTGCTACTATAAATATTTTAGACTTTGCTGTTGTTGTCAGTGAACTCCCTGGGGTACAGCTTTGCTTCTATACCCTTCTGAGTCAAAGGATATTTTTTGCTCACTTCTTTTTTTTACTCACAACATTGTACTCACTTTGTTTGAATAATTCTAAATTGATTTGCAGAGTAGTTGGATCAGTTCACAAATTCATGAGCAATACATTAGTGTGTCTATCTTTTTAACACCTCACACGGACGGTTCCTATTTTTGCCTTTTTTTTCTTTTTTACCAGTTTTCTGAATGTGATTTCTGAAATCTCAGGGTTTCTACATGGATTTATTATCAGTGATTTTTTTTCAATCATTCTTTAATTTAATTGTTAATAGTTTGCAATTCTTTTGAGAATAATTTGTTCATATCTTTTGACCACTTCTCTACTGGGGAATGGCTGTTGGTCGCATGTTACTATTAGTTTCTACATATCTTAGATACTAAACTCGTACTAGAGATATTTAAAACAAAGATTTTTTTTCCTCAGTGGCCTCTTTTAAGGAAGGTTCTTTTGATCTGAAAATATCATATATCATCTGAGGAAAAGATACAAAAAAGAGGGAGCCTCTCCCCACCAACCACTAGCATTTAGCATACCAGGTGGACTTTGCTGTGAGTACAGCAAAGGTGAGATTAATCACATTAAGTGAAAGAGGATACAGTTGAAATTGAGATCTGGCTCAACATGTTCAAAGTCAAAAGCAATTCATGAATCTGGAAGAATCAAAGCTGCAGTAATTTTTCCCATGAAATACCCTATGTGAATGGCCTTTGATGGGCCTGACTATAAAACAGAGAATTAATAATGTGATTAATAGGCAAAGTTGGAGTTCATGCTGTCAAAAATTGTGCTCTTGCAAACTCTTTTAAATCTAATTAATCAGATAGATAGCTCTTCTCTTAGGGACTGCAGCATGCTTTATAATTTCCTTCATTTTTTTGGTGAGAATTACTCTTAAAATGGCTACATATGCCAAATGGTAAATGTTACCTGGCTCAAAGCCTTAAGGGGAAGAAGGGTACCTTGGGATAGCCCAAGGTTTCTACCTTGCTGAAAGTCATTCTGTGTATGGTAAGAAATTTATTACCAGAGAGTTGAGCAAGGTAGTAGAAGGCTTGCTCTCTAAAAGGTGCCATCTGTGTCCTTTAAATGACATCCCTAGACAAAAGCTTCATTTGCCCTACCCTTGTTATGACTCTTGATCACAGCATGAAGGCAGGCCTAAAGCCATTTTGAAAAAGCAATAAATAGACATCATAAAGAAATGTTTTTTTCAATTACTTTAAGTTTCTAAAATAAAGCATGTAGTAAATGTTGGATAAAAATAGTTCAGGGATAAAAACAGAAATGGGACTGATTTCTATTCATTGAAGGAGATTGGCCTAACAACATATAGAGGAAAAATCATATGGATAAAAAACATCCATTACCTAGGCTATGACATGCATTTGAAAGGCTGCTCATTAAGTCAGCACATCAGTCTGTATAACTGGGACAGCCCTTGCAGATGGAAAGCAAATTGAATTTAGAATTGAATCAGAATAAGAAAGAAGGTAGGATTGCATTTGAGAAAGTTCTCAATGTTTTTCTTGATCCTAAGTTGCTCCCTGGCACACCAGACTCATTTTTGAAAAAATGTAAATGTTTTCATGACTGCAAAACTCAGAATAGTGTCATCTCTAATCTGATCAGTCTATATGCATTTATTAAGCACTTACTGAATGCAAGGTACTGTGCTTGCAGCTGGAGTTATAGATACAAAAATTAAGATAATTCCTTGTTCAAAGAGCTGCCCTACAAAAAAATCAAAGTCACAGGTGACTCAAAGGTCTATGAAAAGGTGTGTGCTAGGTGCAAGCAGACTGCAGAATGCTTCTATTGATGATGTGATTGTAGCAGAAGGAGTATGGGGGAATTCATCAAGAAAATGTCTGATCAGAAAAGGAGGTGAACTGGTCATGTGGAAAGAGTAAAGAATTCTCCACTGGTACTTATGAAATTATAAAAAAAAAACCCTACTATCTGGGGTAGATCCTGTGAAGGATCTTTGATAGAATATGATTAAGAATTGTACAGTGTAGGAATACATGGATGGCTTGCAATGGAGGGAATGTCCACATCAAGGTGGTCACAGATTCTTTGCTGTATTAAAGAAGATCTGGGACTTTTTCCTGATAGTCCAATTCTTTTTGAAATGACTGAAGTGGGATGAATACTGAAGTTAGGGTCTCATGGTCCGGGTCCTAACGGTGGCATGTTGATAAATGTTTAATAATTAGCTCTCTCTCAAAAAAAGTATGTGTGACACACTTTTAGGTTTAACTTGAATTATTAACATTTTCTTCATCACTTTTGTAAGTCTGGAAAATTGACAAAACAATAAATTAAGTCTTGATATGTGGCATTCATCAATTTCTGAATGATCACACCAAATGATAAATTAATGGTGGGCTCTCCCAATGAACTGACTCCAGCATATCCTATCTTGGTCACTATCTGGCATTGTGACCTTTGAGAAATCACCTGTTTGATGCCTCAGTGTCTGATGGAGATGATATTATCTAGTCTTCCTGGCACACAGGGTTGCTTTGAAGATCCAGTAACAAAAGTAGAAGACTTTGAAAAGTTTAAAGTGTTATGCAAATGAAGAGGAGAGGCAGAGAGGTTCAAAAGAAAGATTCCTGAACCTAGAGTTAGGAAAAACATAGGTTCTAATCCCATCTCTGACACTTAACTTAAGTGAACTTTTCTGCAATTCATTTTTCTCATCAGTAAAATGGGGATAATGATACCTATAGTTTCTACCTCATAGAATTGTGAGGACCATGACATCATAAAGCTGAAATTGGCCATAGAGCTAGTCAGAGGTCATCAAATAAGAAAATATCTGTGCACATTACAAATCTTAACACACTGTATAAATGTCAGCTACTCTGACTGCATCACTTCTTTGCCCAAGAAACTTTGTTGGCTCCCTATTGACTTTAGGACAAAATATAAACTCTTCTGTGTGTCATTTGAAGTCAGCAATTTGACTCCAACCTATCCATCTAGGATGACTCTACATCCAAAGTGGTGTACTTGCTGTTCTCCATATATAATATTCCCTTTCCCTTTTCAATGTGTTTTTAAAAGCTGTCCCCCATTCCTGGAATGTTTCCTCCTCACTTCTATCTCTTTGGGAACCCTACCTCCCTAGAGCTACTTCCTACAAGAAACCATTCCTGCTTCCTCAAGTTAGTGTTTCCCCTTCTAATTATTGCATATTTACTTTGTTTGTATTCTGTATATATATATCCATATAGTTTCCTCTGATAAAACATGAGCACATTGAGGTCAAAGACTGTTACATTTTTGCCTTTGTTCCTAATGGCTGGCACACAATGGGTACTTTATATGTGGATGTTGAAGTAACTGAAATTGAATATTAAGAAAGGGTTGATCATATGCTGTTCATAAAGAATAAAAGTCAAAGCTTAAATATGAAAAAAACAGATCAATATTTTTCATTCAGCACTTAGTGACACTCCTCATTCCTCAAAGACTTCATACTCATGTCTCTTGACAGCTGAATTGAGCATGTATGCCTCAGTCTGAGTGGTGACCTTATTGCATACAAAAAGGAACAGTGTTTGAAAGTTACTTTTTCTGGATTAGAAAAAGTCTCAAGTTTAATGCTGACGGGATTCAGGAACATTTCGTTCTTTTTGTGATCAGGACTGAGGCAGGCAGGTGATGTGTTCATCCTGGCCCTCAGCTGCTTCTGTCTCAAACAGGGAATGTCAGCATCACTAGATTACATGGTGGTTTTTATGACGGGAGTAGATGAGGGCTTTCATCCCTGCTCCTCTTCCTGTCTTCGCCACAGTACATGACCCCTGTGTCCAGACAGAAAATGCTTTGTTGATGTAATGGTGCCGACCTAGAGTGGGAAAGATACTTCCTTGTGCTGGATGAATATCAAAGCATGAGAAATTGGTGGACATTTGGTCTAAATGTACAGATTGATTTACTTGTTTGATCTGAAAAAAAAAAGAGATAACAAGCAAAGCTCTAGTTACCTGAGCAAAAAAAAAAAAAAAAAAAATAGCTACAAAGCTTCTCCTTAGCTCTCACCTGGAAATACAGGAATTTCAACAAACATCCATAGCAGCTGCATTTGCTCATCCTAAAAGATTTTGGATGAATTACTAGCATGTTTAAGCTTTCAGTAAATTTTATTTTCTACAGATGTAACTTCATACTAGTGCATGATGTCATATCACAGCTGCTCTTAGAGAACTGTCATTTTGTTATGGGTATTATTTTTCCTCCTTTTAAGTGTTTTGAAAAGGTTTTCCATCATAGTCACCTACAGAGAATGAGAGAAAAATGGGAAACCAAAAAAAAGAGACAAAACATTTAGTAACTGGACAAATGTTTTGTGAATAATTTCTATATTACAGACATGATGTCTAAATATCACTGAGAATAATGCAAGTTTACATCTTTGTCCTTTGTAAATATTCAAGCATCTTTGAGTTACAGAATCTCTGAGCTAGAAGGTACCTTTGAGGCTGTGCAACTCAGACATGTGAAATGGGGCACTGGCCAATGAGAGCCAAACATGCTCACGGGACCTACATGGAATTTTGGTGAGCCTGCTTCTAGGTATGCATGACAATGTGTAATGCAGGGGCCTGACTCTCCACTTCAGAGCATCCACAACTATCCTCTAACAACAGCTAATGCTTATATAGCACTTATTTTGGGGCAGGCACTGAACTAAGTGCTTTACAGTTATCTCATTTGATTTTCATCACAATCCTTGGTGGGAGGTAGATGCTATTACTATCTGCTTCTTACAGCTGAGGAAACTGAGGCAAACAAGATAAGTAACTTTCCCATGATCACATGACTTGTATATGTCTGAGGCTGCATTTGAACTCAAGTATTCCTGATTCCAGACCTGGTGTTCTAATATCTGTGCCACATAACTGCCTTTTGCTTACATCATGGTAAATAGTAGGTTTTTTGATTGGCAGATGAGCTGGAATTGAGTATGCACATAAAAGGCACTAACTGTCCACATTCAAGTGAGAAAGATACTTATTATGCATGCAAAAATAATCCCTTCTGCAACATAATCAGGAAATGGTCACCTAACTTTTTCTCAAAGACCTAAGTGAGGAGGATTTCACTAACTCCAAAGGTATTCCATTTTTGGGTAGTCCTTATTGTTCAAAAGTTTATCATTAAATCAAACTCAAATTTTTCTCCCTAAGACTTCTACTCCTTGGTCCTCATTCTGCTCTCTAGGACTGAGAACAGAATCCTAATTTCTCTACATGTAAAATAACCCATTAGATACCTCTACGATGCCTATTGTGGCCCTGATAAGTCTTTTCTTCTTCTGGCTAAGCATTTTGAATTACTCTAACAACTTTTCATATGATATCAGTTCAGAACCTACAAAAATCCCTTCACCATCCTAGTTATCCTTCTGTGGATAATATTCAGCTTTCAATAGCTTTCTTAAACTTTGGTGGCCAGAACACTGTGCCCAGCACTCCACATATGATCTAACCAGAACATAGTACAATGAGAGTGTCACCTCCCTAACCATGAAACATTATACCTTTTTTTTTTTTTTAACACAGTCTAAGATTGCATTAGTTTTCCTGTTTGTTATATCACTCTGTTCCATCAATGAACAAGCATTTATTAAGGGCCTACTATGATATACCAGTCACTATGCTGGATGCTAGAGATTGAAGACGAATGGGAAAAAGTCCCTGCCCTCAAGGTGCTTACATTCAATCATAGCAAACAGGAAGAACTCACATAAGCAAATACAAATGACATGCAAAAGAAGTACGAGGTAATTTGGGGCAGTGCAACTGGGAAGGTCAGAGAGGCAATAGTAGCCAGGGAAGTTGGGAAGGAAGTGGGTCAGGAAAGGCCTTGTGTAAGAATTGGCACTTGAAGGAAAGTAGGGATTCTGCTAAGCAAAGAGGAGGAGGGGAGGACATTCCTAAGATGGAGTACAGTGTATGCAAAGGAACAGAGATAGGAGATGGAATGTTGCATGTGAGGAATGAATAAGTAGTCCAGTCTGGCTAGAATATAGTGCGTAGGAAGGTGAGTAATATGTAATAAGCCTGGCAAGTTAGAATGGAGCCGAATTGGAAAGTATGAAGAGGGAGTTTTATTTTATCCTGGCAGCCATCTTACTGAGTCAGGAGAGTGACATGATCAGATCTGTGTTTCACTTTGGTAGTGTTGGTCAGGGCTGGAAGGGGGAGTGAGACCCCCACAAAGTCCAGGGTACCAGGGACAGGTCTCCTAGAGAAGAATTCATGGACTCAAGCATTGTTGAGATCAAGGTAAAGATTTATCACACTTTTCAATGGGCAAGAGTTCTTAGGGAACCTGCAACCTTAGAGGGGTATAGGTAAAGTTTATATAGGATATTCTATAGTGAAACATGTGCCAAAGATGCTAACTGGATGTTTTGGGGTAGGATTAGGGAGTGGTCAGTTCTTAAAGGAACATGCACTTTTGGTATCTATTACGCAGGTATTTTACCCATAGTTCATCGGGAAAAAGTGCAAAGGGAGCTACCTGGAGGTGTGGTTTTAGCCCTGAAACTTCACTAAGTCAACCAATGGTCAGGACTGGCTCAGAAATACCAGGTTGCTCTCATCAGTGTCATGTCAGACAAGATAAATATAAGGAAGTATAGGTATGTCTAAGTCTAGGATAAATATAATTGGTAAGTGAGTAGTAAATGTCGTTATGATCCAGTACACATCTTGTTCAGCCAGTACACAGCTGCTTCAGATCAATGAGTTCTATAGGTGCAGCTGACTGCTATAGCAGGAAGGGAAATAACGTTACTAGGGCAGGCTGTGTCCTTGGGCTGGGGAGAAACTGTCTGGGATAGTGTTTTGAGGCTAGGGAGAAATGTGATTTTTAAAGAGAAATGTGATTTTCGAATTGGGGTCTAAGTACATGCACCCCATCAGTGTCACTATTGAAATTAAGGTAAACTGAGGCACAAAGTACCAAGCACCATTGATTTATAAGCAAAGCACAAATTTGCAAATAAATAGGATCTCAGCTTCCTCACCAATAGCTGGGACCCCAAGGTAGAACTCACAGATCATGTTTATAGACAAAAGGAGGAGCATCCACAGAAAAATCAATATCATAGATGAGGAAAACAACGTGATTGACTGGAGATCAGGGATTCAGGACCAGTAAACACCTCTCCTTCAGTCTTATTGATTGATTGTATCCATGCACTAGATTAATTAGTGATATATGGATAAGAAACCAGGCTTCCTCAACAGACTAGACTTCCTTGAAGGACAACTAGTGAAATAGGAACAACAGATTTTCTTGACATCAGAATAGACCAGGGGTGGGGAACCTGGGGCCTCAAGATAACATGGGGCCCTCTTGATCCTCAATTGTGGCCCTGTGAATCTAAACTTCACAGAGCAAATCGCCTCAATAAAAGCATTTGTTCTGTAAAACTTGGACTCAGTCAAGAGGCTGCACTCGAGGACCTAGAAGGCCACATGTGACCTTGAGGCTGCAGTTCCCCACCATCTCTAGGATGAGGGTCTGGGGATTGAGGGAAGAAAAGAAATGAAAAAAATGAAATTTACATGATCACTTTGTTGTATATTTAAAGGGAATAGCAAGTTGTACATGGCAGATGTAGAGTTTCATGTACAATCATCTTTTTTTATTGTACAGTGTTATGGAAATGCTTGTTTTGTTCCATGAATTAAAAATAAATTAAAAGAAAAAAGAATAGGCTATTGATTCAAAGAAAAATTGAACTTCTAAACTTAACTCAGACACAATAAAATGTGACTTAGTCAATTACAAAAATATCTGTGGTAGTACAGAATGAAATCAGTTATGAAGTAGAATCAAATTTTTTTTCAGCAACAGTGTAATAAGTTGGAGATGAGAGAGATTTGAGGGAAAAAGACAAATTAGGAGGCTATGGAATAGTCTGGTCTGGAGATGAAAAGTTGCTGAGCTAAAAGTCTTGTCCATTTTCTTTTTCAGTTGAACTTGTTTCTAATCATACCTCTCCTATCTTGTACTTCTTTCTAAAGTCAATTTCAATAATGAAGCTGAACCTTCTGTCAGATATTGAGACACATTTAGAGAAGACATAGTCCTTATTCTCAAAGAGTTAACAGTCTAGGGGGCAGAGTTAATCTACAGAAAAAACAACAATATAAAATAATAAAGACACTAAAAGGTGCCCCATAAGTGCTATGTGAGATCTAAAGGGAGAAATGTCATTACTGACTATGGAATAGAGAAGATTCCACGGAGGAGTTGTCATTTGAATTGACTTTTACATTCTCTTTGAGAAATGGGCATTAAAATATGACTAGAAGTTCATTGATCAAAAGATAATACTCCAGGCACAGAGAATAATGTGAGTTAACCTACACAAGTTAAAAAGGACAGAGCATGAGTGTTTTTCTTTGCTATTAAGAATACTAGAATCAATTTCTAAAATATATAGAGAACTGAGTCAAATGTACAAGAATACAAGTCATTCCCCAGCTAATAAATGGTCAAAGGATATGAACAGGGAGTTTTCAGAGAAAGAAATTAAAGATATCTATAGTCATATGAAAAGATGTCCTACATCATTATTGATTAGAGAGATGCAAATCAAAACAACTCTGAGATACCACATCACACCTATCAGATTGGCCAACCTGACAAAACAGGAAGATGATAAATGTTGGAGAAGATGTAGGAGAGTTGAAACACTAATTCATTGTTGGTGGAGCTGTGAACTGGTCCAACCATTCTGGAGAGTAATTTAGAACTATGCCCAAGGGCTACAAAAATGTGCATACCCTTTGACCCAGCAATACCCCTTCTAGGACTGTATCCCCAAGAAATCATAAAAATGGGAAAGGGTCCCACATGTACAAAAATATTTATAGCAGCACTCTTTGTGGTGGCCAAAAACTGGAAATTAAGGGGATGCCCATCAATTGGGGAATGGCTGAATAAACTATGGTATATGAATGTAATGGAATACTATTGTGGTATAAGAAATGATGAACAGGAAGACTTCAGAGAGGCCTGGAAAGACTTATATGATCTGATGCTAAGTGAAAGGAGTAGAACCAGGAGAACTTTGTGCACAGCAACAACCACAGTGTACAAGGATTTTTCTGGTAGACTTAGAACTTCATTGCAATGCAAGGACTTAAAAAATTCCCAGTGGTCTTTTAAGGCAAAATGCCTTCCACATCCTGAGAAAGAACTATGGAATTCAATCGCAGAATGTAGCAGAACATTTTCTTTTGTATTATATTTTGGTTTGTTATATGATTTCTCCCATTCATTTTAATTCTTCTATGCAACATGACTGTGATGAAAATGTATTTAATAGAAATGTATATGTAGAACCTATATAAAATTATGTGCTGTCTCTGGGAGGGAGGTGGAGGGAGGGAAAAAAAATCTAGGTTATATGGTAGTGATTGTAGAACACTGAAAATAAATAAAAGGAAAAAATAATAGAATCAAAGAATTTTAGATATTAATGGCACCTTAGATGTTGTCTTCAACCTTTACTTTACAGATGGAAAAAATGAGGCCCAAAGAGGTTCATTGACTTGCCAATGTGGCTGGTACTCTCCTCTGAATCTTCCACTTCCCTGCATTCCTTCCTGGAGTACTCCTAGGCTGAACCACATAATTTCTCTTGTTTATTCATTGTTTTATGGATGTTAATCTTGTATCCACAAAGTGCTGTGGTCCTGTAAGCAGACACCATGCCTTATACTTATGTATCTCCCATAATGCCAAGCATATGTTAGTTTGTTGGAGGGTTTTTAATTTGTTTCTTTTTTGTTTACTAGAACTGTGGTAGTCTACTTTGAGAAAAATATCTTTCCCTAATTATATGTCATGCTTTGCTTTTTGTCTAATATAAGCTGTTATGCCTTTCTTATTCCCCATCTAAATATTTTGTATTTTTACACAGGGCACAGTGGGTCATGAAGAGAATGTGCGTTTTTATATATTTTTCTGATTCTCATGCCTTTTGTCCAAGAGAATGTAAGAGCTAGGACAAGTAGGAGGTATCCCATCTCCAAGATTGTGCCTTGACTCTCCCCCTTCCCTGAATATTCTCCCTCCTCACCTCAACGTCGTGGAATCTCTTGCTTCCTTCAAGACATTGCTCAGGAGCAAACTTGCACATGAAGCCTTTACCAATCACTGCCTCACTTTCTCAAGCTTCTAGTGCCCTCCTCAAAATTACCTTATACCAATCTTGTTTACATTGTGCATATATTTGTATATGTACATGTTGTCTCTTCCATTTGAATATAAGCTTCTTGAGGGCAGGGACTGGTGCACTTTTGTCTTTTTATCCTCCATACTTCACACATGGCCACAGTAGGTGTTTAATAACTGCATGTTGAATAAGTGAGAAAGCATTTATTAAGTACTTACTGTGTGCCACAGACTGTGCCAAGCACTGGGGATAAAAATAGTAAAGCAAAACAGCCCTTGCTCTCAAGAAGGTCATGTTCTAATGGGGGAGACAGCACATATTATAGGTCTCAGCTGCAAAGTCAGATGGAAAGGCACCCTTGTTCTTGGGGTACAGTAGCAAAGCAGATGGCAATGTATTTTCTTAATGTCATTTCCATTGATGATACCATACTCTGTAAGCTCCTTGAAGGCAGGGACAGTCTTTTGCCTCTTTCTGTATCATCTTAATTTAGCACAGTGCCTGGCACATAGTAACAGCATAATATTTTATACTTATTTTATTTTTATGTTTATTATTATGTTTATAAAATAAACATAATGTTTATTGATTGATGATATTTGTTTGTGATATTGAACCATTTTACAGTGCCAAGGACTTTGGTGGTGAACATTTTCTTTCGGGGGTCTTCAGTAGCTAAGCTTCATTGATTGATAGTTACATATTCATTTCTCTACATCAGGAAAAATAAAGAAAACTTTCCTATTAGAGCTAAAATTGCCTGTCTTAGGAAGGAATGAGTTCTCTATCAATGAAGCTGCTCCAGGAAAGGTTCAGTTATCCTTCATTGGGGATTTCACAGAAGGAATTCATACTTCTGGAAGGTGTGAGTTAAAATGACTCCTAGGGTGCCTTCAAATTGTAAGATTTTGTTGTCTGAACTGATTCAATCACTACAAATTTATGCTATATAATTTCTTGCAGTCTTCCTATTCTTGCCATATTAATTTCCCAGATTCTTAAGATCATGGACTCCAGGTTGAGAACTCTCTGGTTTATAATAGAGGTGATGATGATGATGATGACGACAAAAAGACGATGATTATATATATTTATATATGCATAAATATGTGTACCTATACATATGTGTATATACACACAAATATACATGTCTATCCATCTGTCTATCTATCTATCTATCTATCTATCTATCTATCTATCTATCTATCTATCTATCTATCTATCTATCTATCGTATCTTCCTAATAAGCTCTAGGCCATTCCTTGAAGGTCAACTCTTATGTCATTACCTCCATGATACCTTCCAGGATGCTTGTGGTTAGCCCCCTCAGACCTCACATAGCCCTTTGTTTTACTCCTTTGTGAATAATTTCCATGTAATGTTATGTGTAATAGGTGTGTTTGTATCTTATTTCCTTAGTTAACTATAGCTTTCATGATATCATTTATCTAAATTTGGTATCTGCCTATTGCCTAGCCTAGTACTCTACATACAGTAGGAACTTAATATATATTTGTTAAATGAATTAATGAATGAATAGTTCTGTAATTCTGTTAACATCATCAGCTGCTCACAGCTATTTTCTTAGTATCTTTCCTATAGGTACTTTCCTACAGTGGGTAGGGCACTGGACTTGAATCAAAAAAGACTTGGGTTCGAATTCCACCTAAGACACTCTCTACTTTTATAAAATTGGTCAAATTGCTTAATCTTTGTGATCTCAGTTTCCTCATCTGTATACATTTGAATGTATTCCCCGTGAGATTGTTGAAAGAAAAGAATTTTGTAATCTTTAAAGGCCAACTGCTATTATTTGTCTCATTGACCTGGAATCTCAGACCAGCAGGGTCTGTATCACAGGATCTGTATTTTTGAGAGCCCAAGGCTTTTTACTCTCTTTTTTTTTTGCAATTAGGAGCAAGATTAGCATATCTGTGTCTATATTTTTTTCCCTTGGACAAAAGAAAGATTTGCTGGTCTATTTTTAACTTTGTTTTCTTGGTGTCTTGGTTGTGCTGTCATTTTCCTTAGAATCTGATATTTCCAGAAGCCTTCTGTGTAGCATGTGCTATTTTGAGGCAGCAGGGGTGTGTTATGCCTACTTCAAATGGGTAAAAGTCTTGAGAGATGGAAATAAAATGAAGAGGTTGGACTAGGTGGTGTCTGAGGTCCCTTTCAGATATAGATCTATTGACCTATGAGCCTATAATTCCAAGAATCTCACCTAGGATTCATCCTGAGAGTCCATAGGCCTCATTAGAGGAAAAAAAAGACCAAATAGAAATGCAATAGAATGTTACTGTGCTATAACAACAAAACAAAACAAAACATGAATATGATAAATATGAGAAGCATAGAAAACTTAAATGAACTGATGCAGAATGAGAAAAATAATACTGACCATACCAATATAAACAAAAAGAACAACAAATACAAACAAAAAAATGAAAATGATTGTTGCCAAATTACAAAGAACAAGCATGTCTCCAGAGACAAGATATTTGAAGACATTTGTTCCCATTCTTTCGCAGAGGTGAACTTCCACAGGTGTGGGAACATTGAATATATTGTCACTATTTTTTTTTTTTGGTATATATTGATTGTCTTGCTGATTTTTTTTCTTGTCCTTTTTTCTTTTCTTTTTCTTAAAAAAAATTGTTTGTTATATGAGATGATTTTCTGGGAGGGGGGAAGGGAAAGGAAAAGGCAAGAAAAAATAGACCAAGTGGGCTGCTGAACAGCTTTTGTGTAAATCTCTTTAGTCAGTTGCTCAAAGAATGTTTTCTGATGCCAGCTGTGGACCATTTTTGGTTATTCTGCTGCTCTGTTCTTAGCTGCTCATTGCATATACCTCTGGGCAGAACCAAGTGGAGTCTGGTTTTGGTTTAATTGGAGCTCTGCATGCTATAGCCATTGAATCTAGATAAGGGAGCAAAGGAAGATCAGTTTACATCTGAAATATCCTTTAGCATCACTTCTAAGAAATTTAGAGAGATCCCTTTCTGACCCTTCACATGTCCACAGAGAAGAATCAAGGCAAAGACCTTTAATGCAATAGAATGTAAGTTCTTTGAGGGCAAGGATTGTCTCACTTTTGTGGCCCTACCTTGCTGGCCCTACCTCATACATATCAGGTGCCTGAGAAATGCTTATAGATTGACTGATAACAATCTTCAGTCAACTAATAGTATTTGTTGATTTCCTTCTATGTACCTAGTAGGGTGCTAGGTTTGATAGAGGATACAGAAATATAGGATACAGCTTAAAGTACAGAGGATACATTATAAAACATGGAAATTGATGTTAGAAGGAGCTGATTTGCTGAGAAAGCATAACTGTCATGCATGAATGATTCAGAGATTAGAGAACTGTGAAACTAGGGCATAGAAACAGGGGATAGAGTGCTGGGCCTGGAGTCAGGAAAGACTCATCTTCCTGAGTTCAAATCTGGCCTCAGACATTTGCTAGCTGCGTGACCCTGGACAAGTCACTTAACCCTGTTTACCTCAACTTCCTCATCTGTAAAATGAACTGGAGAAGGAATGACAAACCTCTCCAGTATCTTTGCCAAGAAAATCCCAAATAGGATCATGAAGAGTTGGACATGACTGAAAAAATGACTGAACAACCAGAAAAAAATGTGAAACTATCTGGTACTGAATGTAGTGAGGATGGCATGGGTCAGGAGATGGACATTTTGAGGAGGGGAAGATCAGAGTGAAGTGAAGACACGAGGTCAGGCTTCATGGTAGAGGTAAATTACAGCTGAGCTTTGAAGGATGAGTAAGACTTGGATAAAGTGAGATCATGGCGGCAGATACTATATAGACAAAATGGATAGAGGCAGAAATGAGCATAGCATATGTGAGAAACTAACACCTGTGTGACTGAAATAGGAGATGGTTTGGAGAAAGTTATAATGTAAAAGGAGTGTAGGGGAAGATGGTAGCAGCATGCAGGCTCTATTGGAAAGGGGAAATACTGAAATGAAAACAGATTTCCTAAATTGTTTCTATTTTCCTAGACTTCTGCTTTGAGATTACATATCCCAAGCAATTTAAACAAAAATCAGAAAAAGACTCTTAAAATTGTAATCACAAGGCAATCCACTATGTGCTATAGTATATATGTGGTAAGTTTCATAATTGTCCTTGTTTCCTTCAAAACAAGAATTAGAAACTAGGTTTCTCCAACAAAGAAGAATTAATTTCATCATCTCTTGCCTGGACTATTGTTATAGCCTCTTAACTGGCCTCATGCCTCTAGAAGTCTCTACTTGCCAGTGTCCCCACTTGCCAATTGCTCCTTTACACAATTGCCAGCGCTTTACTTTCTTAAGACATGGCTCTGACCATGCCACTCCTGTTTAAAAGCTTTCAATGGCTCCCACTTTCCTCTGGGATAAAATCCAGATTCCTTAGCTTGGCATGAATGATTGTCTGCTGTCTGGTTTTAGTCATATTTCACATTATTCTCCTTCATTCAACATTCAACCATTCAAGTCAACAGATGTTTATTAAGTGGCTACTAGGTTCAAGGCACCTCATGCTGCATTCTAGTGAAGCTATACCCTGACTGCAGCATACCATCTTCCACTTCTGGACTCTAGGATCATACTCCTGCCTATTCATCTCATACCTGGAATTCCAGGCAACCCCTCTCATATCTTACTGTTGAAAATTTCTCCTCCTTTAAGACTCAGCTCAGGTGTCACCTTCCCTATGAAGCCTTCCCAGAATCCCTAACTGAAAATGGTGTCTTCATTCTTAAATTTTCTTAGAGTATTTTATTTGGATTTCCTTTCTGCTCCTATCATCCCCTCCCTTGTATTTTATTTACCTACATATGTTTCTTAATGTAAACTCATTCAGAGCAGGGACCATGTTGATTCTCCTCCACTAGCCCCAGTGCCTTTCCTAGTGTGTGCAATACTATTGAGACATGTTTACCTCCTCCCCTTCCCTCATAATTTCTGATGAAGAAAGAGTCAAGGCTATGGATGCCAGCCAATGCAAGACAGAAATTCAAGACTAGGGAGACTCTTTTCTCTGGCCTTTACCAGGTCATATCCTTGTCATTTCTCAGCATTGGCAAGGAAAGTGACTCAGAGAAAAGAATTGTTAGGGAGAAAGTAATAAGAATTTCTTAAAAGCCTACCATATAAATAATAATTTACAATTATAATTTCACTTGATCATCACAGCAAACCTGAGAGGTAGGTACTATTGTTATCCCCTTTTTACAGTTGAGGAAACTGAGGCAAGCAGAGATTAAGCGATTTGCCCAGGGTCACACAGCTAAAAAGTATCTGAAGGAGGTCTTCTGGACTCCAGGATACCACTCCACCTAATGTACCATCTAACTGCCTTTGATAAAGCATTTATTATATGTTAGGGACTGTGCTTGTAAAGATAGTTATCTGAGGTTACTGTTGAAGCTTTTCCAGCTTCCAAATAGAAATCAGGTAAGTAGACTGTATGAAGGACTAAATATAGTTTGACTGAAGCTGGCCATCAAGTGGAATGGTCACCTGAGAAGATCATAGCCTGAGAGCTGGAAGAGGCCTGGAAGGTCATTTGGCTTACCTGATTAACTTTACAGATGAGGAAAGAAATGATGATGTCAGAGCAAACCAAACAGATGTGGATTTGTTTCCCTTTTCTATTGAATTTTGTCAATTCGTGTATGTTTGTGTGTGTGTGTGTGTGCATGTATGTCTGCACATGTGTGCATGGGTAGGTGTGTGTGCATGCACACATGTGTATGTTTGTGTATAGATGACGTTTAGCTAAGTATGAAGTAAGAGATGTCTGCAAGTTTTGTGCTTTGGGTCCACAGGCTTAGCTATGAATAAGCCAGCTTTGTTTATAGTATACACTGCTTTGTTTCTTTTCTTTTTTACCCATGACCCAGGAAGCATTTTTCAAGGGTAGGTATAACAATCACAGACTTTAGTGTTACTGAGAAGTCTGTGAATGACCTTTGTATATACAGGTATATACTGTGTGTCCCAAAAGTCTCGTGGAGTTTTAAGCTATTAAATTTCAACATTGTATTGAGATTTTTGCAACACTTTGTATATATGTGGGTTGAGATCTGCATTTCTTATGGAACTAACAAAATAGTTTCATTTCCTGTCTTATTATTTTGCAAAATAATGGTAATAGTTCACATTTATATAACATTTTACAAATCACTGCCTCACAACAATCCTGAAAGTAGATAACGCGAGCATTTTCCCCCTCATTTTACAGAAGAGAAAATTGAGGATGAAAGAGGATAAATGGTACACTCTAAGATTAAGAGAAAGTGTCAGAGCCAAGATCATAGATTTGGAGCTAGAAACTGTTTAGTGAAACCCTTTCATTTTACTAACAAGGCATTTATGTGGTCCAGTGGATAGAGTGCTAGGCCTGGAGTCAGGAGGACTTGAATTTTGAGTTCTACCTCAATTGCTTTCTAGCTGTATGTCTCTGGGCAAATCACTTAACTTTTCTCAGACTTAAGTTTCCTTACCTGTAAAATGGGGATAATAAGGACACTTTCCTCCCAAGATTGTTCTTCATCTCATCTCAATCAATCAATCCATTAACATTTATTAAGAACCTACTCTGTGCCAGGCACTATGCTGAGTTCTGGGGATACAAAAAAAAAAAAAAAAAAAAAGAGCAAAAGACAACCCCTGCTCTCAAGGAGCTTACAAGCTAATGGGGGAGACAACATACAAATGTTGGAAATAATTACATACATTCCATACAAATATGGAAATGATTAAGAAAGAAGACACTGGAATTAAGAGAGACTGGGGAAGGCTTCCTGTCCATACTGGGACTTAAAAAGAAGCCATGGAGGTCAGATGTCTCCAAGCTGATGGGATTTCAGGTGATGAGGTTATCCTGGGGGCAGCTGAAAGCTGGGATTCAAACCAAGATCCTAAATTCATTCCTTTTTCCATTACATGATGTCAAGACTGAAAGCTAGGCTTTAAATCCAGCGTTCTTTCCACTACTTCTGTTGAAATTCTCTTAGAAGATAAGCTGAGGTTCCTAGAAACTTAACCAAGAACTTCACCAACAATGTTAATCTTGCTGCCTCTTTCTGGGACTTTTGCATGTGGAGCTGTTCGGTTTTAGTGATGATTATTGTGATGGAATTCTTGATATAACCTGGCTCCAGCGCCTAAGGCTAAGCCTTAATTTTTCTCTGTGGAAAAAGGATATATGGTAATTAAGGAGAGAGTTAAAAAAAAAAAAAAGAAGAAAAAGTTACAGCGAAACATTCAAGAATTATCAGCTATTATTATTAAGAATGGGGGGGGCAGAGAATAATCATTTATATAGCACATACTGTCAGGCACTGTGCTAAGTGCTTCACAAATATTATCTCAGTTGACCCTCACAACTCTGAGAGGTAGGTGCTAGGAAACACAGACAAAGCTTAAGTGACTTACCTAGGATCCTACATATACTAAGTAAATGTTTGAGGCTGGACTTGAATTCAGGTCTTCCCAACTCCAGACCCAGTCCTCTATCCACTATGCCACCTAACTGCAGAAGGAAATTTACAAGGGGACACATACAAGGGGAATTTATTAACAAGTTAAATTTAATATACATTTAAAAAAAAGAAAAAGACAAACTATGTAACAGAAGTTCACAGTTTCCAATAGTCAGTCCTCTTTTCTGTTCCTATCAATAATTAATAATAATAATGATCATTTGTGCTTATATAGCATATTAAGGTTTTCAAAGTGTTTTGCACATATTATCTCATTTGATCTTTACAACAACCCTGTAAAATAGGTGCTGGTTGATTATTGTCTTTTTTTCTCAAAGAGGACTGAAATGATATCACTGTGTTGGGATGAAGGTACAGTATGTCCACCTGTGACCAATGAGCTTGAAGGGCTCTGTCGCAGGTTGGGCATAATTAGTCTACATGAACATTTGGAGTGGAGATGTCTCTGAATTTGCATATCTCACATTTCTTTTTGAGCTACTGCAATTCTGCTTTGCTCATGGAGCATAGCACCTTCTTTGACGTGGGCATGTTGTAATGGGTGGTCTTGTGCCAGTCTTCCATCATAGGGGCTAGTCTTAACTCTGTTATACGGATGGACTAACTAAGGCTCAGAAAGTGACTTGCCCAGGATCACATAGAGAGAAAGTGACTGAAACAGGATTTGAATTCTAGTTTTCCTGACTCCAAGTCCAGCATTCTATTAACAACATTGTCTGTTCTTTGTATATGGAAATGTTCATGTTTGTTGATGTTTAACTACATAATAAACAAAAAGGTGGTAGGGAAGAGATATAGAATATATAGAAATGACCCAGAAAGCTCCCTTCTTCAGCTCCCACTGGAAGAACGTCTGCTATTTGGATATTTGAGTTTCCCAGGGAAGTACCAGTACCTCCCTTACAGGTGGTATTTATGTCTCAGCAGTTCAGTTTTCAAAAAATTAATAATTAGCTTTCCATCTGAGGGACCTAGAAAAAAGTCTAACCATATTATTACTTAAAACCCATCTTTTCCTCTAACTTCACTTTCTGTCAAAGGCACCATCATCCTTCCATTCATCTAGGTCCCCAATTTTAGAGTCTTCCTTGACGCTTCACTGCTCCCCACCCCTACACATCCAGTTTCTTGCCAATTCTGCCTTCTTTGCATCTCTTTAGTCTTTCCCCTTCTCTCCACTTAAAAGCCCACTGCCACTGCTTGTTCAATTGAAATGAATTGAAATAAAACACCTAAGATGACAGTTAAAGACAGACTTAGGTCTGGAATTCTGGTCTCTTGACTTAACAGCAGTCTTTTCCTTCACTATGAGATAACACTAGATGAAACCCCAGCAATTCTTCATCCAACTGGTCACCTAAATGGAGGGTGATGGTGTATTTCCTCTTTAAATGAGTTTCATTTTTTTCCTCTCATAACAAAACTGGGTCGATGACATTGCGTTTCATAGCCAGCTGCTTGTGGAGGGGGCTTGCAGCTTACTCTTCTGTAGGTCTATTATTATGTATAAAAAGCTTCCAGATTGCAATCTCCAGCAATTTTCTCTGCTGAGCTTTTTGTTCAGCCTAGTGCCCCATTCCTTTTTTCAGTCAATGGCCATTACGCTGTGAAATAACACGCATTCACCATGGTGGACATCCAGTACTAAATGAACTGGATATAGAATGTTATTGGAACCCATTAAAATGTTCAATAACAGAGATCTTAATATCTCAGTAGATGGAACAATCCACATGTCTCTGCCCACCCCCCCAAATCAAAGGCAATCAAGATGATTACATTTCCCTCTTTTCACAATATAACCTCCTCAGAGAGCTTTATTGAGTATGTCTCCTTCAGAGTTTTGATACAAGGCTGTCCTTACCTTATAAGAAAAATAACTTTGTGACATTTGGGGTATTTCAGTCTTTAAGTAACCTGACCCTCCTGGATTATCTCTGAGACAGACTGCTTTATTCTGATTCCCATGCCATCTATATAGACTACAAGGTTTATAGGTCCATATGCTTGAATTAGAAGGGCCTTTGGGAATCTAGTCCAATCATTCCATTTTACAGCTGAGAAAACTGAGTCCCATAAGATTAATTGAATTCCATAAGTTTCATGGAGATATTAAGTGGCAAAAGTGAGTTGTAAACCTTAGTCCTCTCACTCCAAATCCAACATTGTAGGGTATGAGTTTAATTCAAAGATCCTAGATTTAAAGTTGGAAGGAACATTCAAGGTCATCTAGTCCAATGCCTTCATCTCACATTTGGGAAATGTGAAGCTCAAAGAAGTTAAATGACTTGCCTATGGTTACACAGTTAGTGAGAGATAGATCTGGGATTTGAATCCAGATCCTTTAGGTCCAGATCCAGCACTTATTCCATTTGAGCATTTTCTGGTATATAGTTATTATTGTTTAGTCATTTCAGTCTCATCATGACCCCATTTGGGGTTTTCTTGGCAAAGATATAGAGTGGGTTACCATTTCCTTCTTTAGCTCATTTTATAGATGAGGAAACTGAGGCAAATAGGATTAAGTGATTTGACCAGCTAGCAATTTGAGACCAGGAAGATGTCTTCCTGATTGTAGCCCCGGTGCCCTATCCACTATGCCATCTTGATGCTCAAGTATACCCTGAGTTGTGTAAAGTTGTATGAATAAAACAACCACTGAGTAGCCTGAGAGGACCATGTGATTGTGTTCTAAGGGTTTCTGGGAAAGACCAGCAGTCCCTTAGCAAAGAAGAGCCCCACTGTGAATTTGTATGGCCAGAAAAAAAATGTAATGAATGGCTAGATTCTGGTATAAAAACTCTGCAAACCAAAATTCAATATGGAGATCCAGATGTGACTGTTTTTGACTGTGTGGTAGGCAGGACTGCTCTTGGCACATGTAAACAAACAAACAAAAGTTTAGTAAGAATGTTCTTCCTTGCTAATGGTTGAACCTGATTTCTCAAGACCTCAGGTCATTTTGTTTCTGTTCTATAGCTTGGAGGAATCAAGTTATTTATGACTGAAAAACAAATATCCTTCAGGTAGATCAATCTGTGTGCCCGATACATCCTGATTCATCTCATAATTACTGAGATAACAGAGCCCTAGAAATAGAGGATATGCTTTTTTTGTATTTCACTTGGCATCACAATTTCAAGTTCATTTTTAGTGCTTTCAAGCAGACCTATGGAAAGAGGTACTGCTTGTGGAATCCTGGGATTTGGAAGTTGAAAGGGAGTATGGTGGCTTTCTAGCCCAACCTATACATGAAAGAAGTAGCCACTATTGTATACCTGACAGGTATATCCAATATCTGCTTACAGGTCCCCTCCAAGGAAGAGAAGCCCGCCATGTCTCAATGCAACACATTATTCTTTGGGGTGGCTCTAACTGTTAGGACGTTCGGTTTTTGTTTTTTCCTTGATACGGAATCAAAATTTGCCTCTTTTAAGCTTGTACCCATTACTCCCAATTTTTTCTGCTCCCAACAGAAATCTAAGCTCTCCCTCATGTTATGGTCTTGAAGTTGAACTAATCCTCATATAATATGGACTCAGGGCTCTTCACCATCCTGGTTGTCCTTTTTTAGGACGCTGTCCAGCTTATTAATACAGTCAGAAGTCCTAGGTTCAAATCCTGGCTCTGACAGTTAATAATTGTATAAACTTGGGCACACTCAAACTCACTTTCTTTTTCCGTAAAATGAGGCTAACATTTGCATTGCCTACCTTGCACTGTTAACAGGCCTGTAAGGACTATCAATAGACCATCACAACTTCACAAAACTTATGTGAAAACTAGGTTTGTTACAAAAGAAATGAACTTGCACGTGGAACCCAAAGCTTTCACAATCCATGCAGAAGTTTGCATTTTTATAATGGTAGGATAAAGGAAGGAGGAGATACCAGGAATCTCCATCTAAAGATATATGGCCTGGTAGGAGAAAAGGTGCAGTAAAGGTGGAAAGACAACAAAACCTCTCCCTAAGGGGAGGAGCACGGTGATGGCAAAAGCTGCATTCTTTTCCCTTGGGAACTGCTGGACTATGTATACATGAGGGTCTGCGTATCTACATGAGTTCCAGCTGCACAAATCTTGTACAGGCTGTTTGGTGCCTGTACTCTCAAGGACACGCAGGGAGTCCAGTTTGGGATGCAAACGACACATTACATCACTTGGGATGGAGGGCAGTGACTTCATCCTTGAAACATTCTGGGCCTCCTGCGTGTTCTGGGTCCAGTACTCTTGGAAAATATGGCAATTCAAAAAGACAAGTTCAGGGGACCCCTTAACATTACTTAATAGGATCAAATGACAGAATGTACATGATATAGATAGTAACCATTTATTATTAACACCGAAAAATGTATTGATGAATTGAATGAAGTTTTTCATGTGAATAATATTCTAGTAATAATAACTGCCATAGTAATACAATACTTCATCACAAGGTGTTGTATAACCACAGGCTGTTGTGGTTAGCATATTGGTACATTTGCTATTTATTTCCTGGCCATTATACTTTTTGCCTATGGAAAGCAGCATCTCATTTACCTTCAACTCTGTTTGGCTTCAGATTAGAGCTTTATGATCTCAAAAGTAATAATTTTTCTTTTCATCACCCATCTGCTTAATAGTTATGTTCTCATTTCTGGCAGGCTTGTTAGACTGACATGCCTGTATCTAAATAGAATGTCTATATTTGATTGCATTGTTTGCCACTTTCTGTTTCTCCCTATTTATTTAATTAGAATGCAGAAAATTCATAGAACCTGAACCCTCGCAATAAATACTGTAATCAAAATCAGTTACAAAAATTGCTATAAATCGACCTAAGCATTTATATCTGGCACCAAGATAGAGTAAGAAATCTTTTCTGTTCTAACAAAGTCTCATTTATTTACTTCATCTTATTCCTGTAGCTGATTTTGTCATGTTTATTTGGATTCTCAGGCGAATGTTTCTTTATTATTCTGGGTAATTCATGAACTTTTTTGGACAAATATATTTTGAGAGTCTTAACCCAACCACAGTGTGTGAGAGGACCAGTCCTGAAGTGAGAGGGGCTTGGGTTCAAATCCTGCCTCTCAACATATTAGGTCTGTGATCATGAACAGGTTACTTAGCTTCTCACTTGTTCCAGGCTACTCTTTAAGATGAGAAATTACACCAAGTTGCCATATTGCATTAGTGGAAGGAGTTTCCACACTGCAAGTTTACCACACTCATGAAATCACAGTAATTGACTCCACACCTGTCCCAAAAGAACAGTGTATAATGTGTGCATATATATATGTATGTAGAGAGAGGTACAATTTATTTATAGCTCTTTTGTAACTTTTCAGCTGCCTAATTCATTAATTCAATAAATATTCTCTATGAGGTATGAAATCTATGTACTACCACATTAAGGATACAAATGGAGAAATCTAAAAAGACAAAAGTCCCTGCTCTCAAGGAACTTATATTCAACTATGTAGTCATTTCCAAAGTTTGTGTGTGTATGTACATGCATACATAAGCACATAGAATGTTGTATATTTATGTGTTTGTGTGTATGTATTTAGAATAGGGAATGGACCTATGATTTTACTAATATAGAAAACTCCCAGGTGAGGAAATCTCCTTCTACCAATGCAGGTTGGCATCTTCTCTGCAACTTAGTCTAGAGTCACCTAGAACAATGAGAAACCAAGTGATTTGCCCAAGGTCATATGGCCATTTGTGTCAGAATCAGAACTTGAACTCAGTTTCCACAGACTCCAAGACCTGTCCAGTCTCTATGTCATCCTACTTTTCATATATACACACTGGCATGTGTGTACACACATATATGTATTTATGTGTATGCATATACACATATATACATTCAGACAAGTCTCTGGGTGTCAGTGTTGTCCTCTCTAAAATGAAGGGGCTGGCCTAGGTTCTTTCTAAATTCTTCTGCAGCTCTCCCATGTTATTAATCTCTAAATGAATATAGATAGGAGGAGACTATATTCTTTTATGTTGGCATGACATCAGTTTACTTAAAGTAGGCCAAAGGATTACTCGGACATGAATCTCTCTTCCTGAAAAGTTTTGGCTGTTGTAGAATCTGCCACATTTCTAAGTAGTCTGTTTCATTAAGTATTATATTGATCAGATTTCCTGCAGAGTTTAACTTATGGAGCCATTTGCCCATCACTGGCTCCTTGTATTCGTTCAGTTTTACATTCATTCATTCAAAATTGCCCATCGAATTCTTTCTAGTTCTTGTAGGTAGATTAAGATCCATGTGTCTATCTCTCCCTGAATTAATTGACGAGTTCAAAAGACATTGTGAGTGAAGAGGACGTGTTGTTGTGTGTCCTTCATTCTCAAAGAGGAAAATGGCCTCAGAATAATGATGTCATGACTTGCAAGTGAATTGGATGTAAGTGAAGCAGTGCTGTGCAGTCACCAGCTTCATTTTCTCCTCTGTAACCATGCGGGGCCCAGTGGTAAGATATAAATCAGGATGACGGAAATGGTCCCAGATGTAGTGGGAGACCTTGGCCTTGTATTGCCCTATTCTCCTAGCCTAGGCTGAACTTCTGATTGGTTTCTATTGTGTCTTCGTATTGTCAAACCATGCTTTGGGCCATCTTAGGTCATCCATTACAGGAACTCTGAGATCCCCATTTCAGAGTGAGAGATGAATCTCCACCAGCTGTGTTTACTTAGATAAACCTTTATAGAAACTGGTTTCTGTTAGTCCTTTATTTTAATGTACCCATTTTTCTTTCCTTCCCAAAGTCTTGTCCCCTTAGTTACTCTGCATGGAAATAGCCTTCTGTTGTATATTTTCATTTGTTTCGTTTTAAACAGCATTTCAGAAAACTACTAGCTCACAGCGGGCCTTTCAAGACTAGAGCCTCTTTCCAGGGAGGTTGCAACGTTAACGTCTGCAGTTCTTCATCATCCTCAGTCCTGTCATTTGTATTGAAAACCACATTTGATTTTTGTTGTTGCTCTTGAGTTATTTCAGATGTGTTCAACTCTACCTAGGGTAACACAGCTAGCTAGTATTTGAGGCAAGATTTGAACTCAGATTCTGGGTCTTATAATTCATTGTGCCACCTAGCTACAAGCTCTTAAATCTCTTCCAGTTTAAGTTGCCTCCTCTTAGTGGTTACTTACCTGACCAACACCTCTCAATAGGAATCCTTTGAGATTAACTGCTCCTCTGGCTGATATTCAGGCTCTCCTCCCCTCTACCCTTCCTGTGCTCACAGCCTGGACCAAGAAATAGGTCAAAAAACCTTTTCAGCCCCATGATACCTTGCATGCAGTAGGCCATCAATAATTCTCTGTTGATGGATTGATAGGGTATGGTACTACATAGAAGGAACCAGGACTATTTGACTTTTTCATCAGTGATTTAGATGATGGAAGAGAGAGCATCCTCATTATATCAGTTGCTTTCTCTTCCATCATTCAAGTGATTCATATTATAGAGAAGGGATTAGAATTTTAAAAGACTAAAAGAAAATTTAAATGATTTAGGAAAGTGAGCAGACTAAGCAGCCTAAAGTTCAGTAGAGAGGGCTATATTACACAAATTCAAAGTAAGGAATGGCAACATCTCTTTATAGTCAATTAGGAATTTGCAGACTTAGGACTGGGATGGATCTTGAAGACCATCTTCTTCAGCTGTTTAATTTTACAAGTGAGACAATGGAGGCCTAGAGAGGTAACATAGTTTACCACTTCATGTACTTTCTAAAACACCATAGGTTCATAAATGCTTGTTGGCCAGTTTATTGTCCAATGATACCTAAGTAGTTAGTGGCAGAGTCAGGGTTTGAACTCATGTTCTCTGTGTCCACATCCTGGGTTCTTTTCTATACTAATTTCCGCAACTGAATGTCTTATTCCTTTTTCCAACCTGTAACTTTTGGGACCTTTTTGCAAGTGGCAAATTGAGTGCTTAGGTGGAATGAATCTCCATAAAATGGATGTGACTTAGAGTAGGGTGTTAAACTCAGAAAGATTGGATCCCTATAGGCCATGGGTTGACTTAGAAGACCACAAATTACCATTATCTATGTTATATTGTGTTTTTATTTAAAAAAAAATTCTCAATTACATTTTAATCTGATTAGACAGAACTCAAGATTTGTCCTAGCAGCAAACTACCAGTTTGATATTCACTTAAATAGAGAGAAGAAATTCTAATTCAGAAAGAACTTGCATTAAAAATAAATATTAAAAATGAATTTTAAAAATTCATTAAATCCATTAAAAATGAATTTTTAAAATGAAGAGTACACTAATCATAAAGCAGGCTATGGAAACATTCATTCTTGCAGGTTGTATGGACTTAGATTGCTTCTCTTGATGTAGAGTGTCAGTTTCACTAGACTCTGTTGGAGCCACTGGGAGAAGGGGACAGAGGGAGCAGGAGGAAGGGGGAGTTGTCTCTAGATGATCCTTTGCCCATTGGAGAAAAGAGAAAAACTTTCTACTATTCTCAATTTTGTTAGGTTACAGGAAATTACCATTTGTCTAATTGGAATCCCTATTGCCTGCTCCTCAGCTACTCTTGAAGACTGGATGTTTTTATTTTCCAAATTCTATTCCAGATTTAACTGCCACTGGCCTCATCTTAAGGGGCAGGTCAGGTTTGAATTGAGAAGGTCTACCCTTATCAACAATAGAAAGCTGCATCCTCAGTCTGCTCACATGGCCCATTCCAATCTCTTTTTCTAAAACCTGTTATTTTAACTAGAATTTAGAAATAGGAAGTGCATGTCATGATGAGTATATTGATCCTGACAGTGTTGGTGACTAAGGAGGCAAGGGACCCATGTTCTCTATGTTGCTCTAAGGCTCAGTTCAAAAATTGCCTTCTGTGCTCCTTCACTGCCTCTCAATAACACTTCATCTGAATGATTATACTGATTTCCACTGTGGCATGGAGGTGACCTATGAATTCATGATCTGTTTCTGATGTGGTTGTACTGGTTCTTTGTAATCACTGCTTCGTTTTTTAGCTATTCACTAAAAATCCATTTAATAGTACAGGAATCATACACATTTAATGACTTATAGATTGCAGACTCCATTCTCTTCCTTAAAATAAGCAAACAAACAAGCAAACAAAAAAAAAAAAACAGGTCAGAACCGCTTCACTGTTGTTGGTTTCAGGTTCATCTATCAGATGAGTGAATTGGATCATCTGATCATTAAGGCACCTTCCAGCTCTATATCCTATGAGATTAAATGGATTGTCCCATGTCTGCAGTAAAGTGGACTACAAATCTGATGTCATTATCAGAATTATATGCATTACACTGTGATGCTTTTACTCATTTAACATTACTCATTTAACTCATATGTTGGTGAGTTGGGGTGGGGGATGTATTATCTATCCCCAAACATGTGAGGACTTACCCCAGAAGAAGGGTTAGATGAGAACAATGAATTCCTAATGGCCATGATAGTGGCTGAAGCAGGCACTATGGAGTGCTTAGGGCTTCGTCAGGCATCCAAGACTTCAAGATCTTCCACTGCATCTTGGACCGTCACCAGTCATCCTGACTTTTGTCCTGCCACTGGACTTGGATGACTCTAAAAGAAAAAATGAGACTGATGATTTTATGCAACTCTGCCTGACTTAAATCCAATTCACTTGGAAGGCAAGACATAACTCTGTGATATCATGGTCTTCTTCAAAAATGATGGAGAAACAACTTATTTAATAATTTGTAACCTCTCAACACACATATCAGAGTGTGTTATAGATATACAAATACGTACATATAGAGTAAGAATATATATTATATATAAAATATATAATTCTCTGTATTCTCTATAAGTTTATGGAGAGTAGTAATGCTATTTCACTCAACAAAGGAAGCAACGACCAGCTGATCTTCAAATTGAAGAAATAAGTCATTAGCAGTGACTTTGTTAGCAGTACCCCTCCTTGGATGATGTTCATTCAGTCTTGCTGAAGGAAGAAAGAAGAAGGTAGGAAAAGTACTGCATCATGTTGGCTTCAAGCCAATAATAAGAGATGGATAGATATCTATTGAGCCTTTATCTTGACAGCTCACATTTGTTTAGTGAGAGATTGGGGACCAGACTATGCTGCAGAGGAGATCACTGAATCATAGATTTGAGAGCAGGAGTGACCAGAGAGGCCATCTAATCCTAGCCCATCATTTTAGAGAAGAGAAAATTAAAATCAAGGAAAATTAAATAATTTGCTCAAAATCACTTGGACAGGAAGTAGCAGAATAGCAGTATAGTGGATAGAGTGGTGGGCCTGAAATGAGGAAGACTCATCTTCCTGAGTTCAAATCTGACCTCAGACATTTACTAGCTTTGACCCTGGACAAGTCATTCAACCCCATTTGCTTCAATTTTCTCAATTTGTAAAATGAACTAAAGAAGGAAATGGAAAACTGCTCTAGTTTCTCTGCCAAGAAAACCTCAAATGGGGTCACAGAGAGTCAGACATGACTGAAAATGACCCAACAACAACCTCTGACACTAGAGTTGCTTTTCTTTCCAATGTATAATGTTGCCTCCCTTTCTGCCAGCTTTGTAAGATACAGTTATACTCTGCCAGAGAGTCACTAGATTTACAGCAGTCCCAGTCCCCAAATTAGATGGACTTAAGGAAGGGAAGAGAGAAAAGGAAATTAGGAAATAAAAATGTTATTTTTTAAAAAAGAAGATGATCAACGATCCTCTTTGGTGAATGCTGACATCCAGTCCTGTCAGGTATCCTTATATAGGATGGGGGTTAGTCCCATCCCTTTCAGTTAGATATATTTTCACTTGACTGTCCTTTTCCTGTTATATCATTTCTTCCTTGATGCTCTTGGAAAATTAGCCCAAGGAAATCTTTTAGTGTCATCCCTACTCAAGTCTTTTTTCAACACATATCCAAACTGTCCACCTTTGACTTAATTTAACTTCCTCAGCTAATGTCTCTTGTCTCAAGTTAGGCTATCACCTTTGATGTCTTCTTCAGTGCTGATTAAAAACTCCTGTAAACAACAAAGTGAGCTCTGCAGCTCTTGAACTGAACAGATAGGAGAGATTGGGAAGTGAACCCTATCTGCAGTAAGGAAAAAAAAGCGGGAGAGGGGAAATATTTATTCATGGAAGAAGACTGAAGCTTCTCTATCCCAGAGAGGCCTGGATTTGCCTTGTGTCTTTAGCTAGGAAGATCACTTGGTAAAGTATAATGGTTTATCATACCTAACAAATGCTGTGGCAGGGCTTAGGATTCAGTAGCTGAATGAGGGCAAGTTGGACAACTAGGAGGTGCTGTGGATAGAGTGACAAATTTGAAGTTAGGAAGACTCGTCTTCCTGAATTCAAATCTAGCCTCAGACACTTACTAGTTGTGTGACCCTGGGGAAGTCACTTAACTCTGTTTGCTTCATTTCTTTAATTGTAAAATCAGTTAGAGAAAGAAATGTCAAACCACTCCATTCTCTTTGCATACCCCCCCCAAAAAAAAACCCTAAATGAGATCATGAAAGGTTGAACATGACAGAAATGGCAGAATAATAATAAGCAGAATCATTCTGAAGTCAGCAAATTTAGGTCATATCTTGGCAAAGGAAAGGCAGTTCGTAGGCTTGGTAGCTTTTCATGTGTCTCCTGTAAGCTAGAAGCCTATTTATGACAAAAATGTGTGAAGTGTTTAGTGCTGCTAGTGAATAAACTATGAAGAATGATCCAAGTGTAAGTTACCCATACATTCTATTTACTATTAAACTGGCAAAGCTCAGCCCCCAGTTGTCTGTGGTGATGGAAGGCAAGGGTTACTCAGACCTTCAGGGCCAATGGATGAGATGAATGCCCTAATCACCCTGGCCATTAGCTTCATCTTTCTTTGCCATCTAACCTTTTACCAGAATTTTTAAGAAGCCAGACTGGTTGCTTTCCCCCTATCCCCTTCTAACCCTCAACATGTTTTCTTCCTTTCAGTTCCACTCCCTGAAGGAGGGGGACTCACCAGAGCTGATATGGTAAAGAGGAAGGCAGGTAGAATAGAAACAAAGACTTTAGATAATCTACAAACTGTATAATCTGTCCCCTATCCTAATAATTATACTTGTTAGCACAGCAGGGAAGGCAAAGCAGCTGTTCTGAAGAGGCGGTAGGGAGCAGGTGGGCCATTTAGCTAGATGAGAAAATTGACATTACTGCCTACACTGAGACAACACTTAAGCAGAATTTTTAAGGTAGGGAAGCAAGCACAGCATTGTCTGGTATGAAATTTTTTTTTTAGTAAAACCCCATTTTTGCTGAGTGATTACAGGCGTGAGAAGGGAAAGTTCTAAGCCAGGTAGGAATAAAATACAAAGTGAAGTGTAATTGCAGTAATCTGGGGTACCTAGACACCTCCCATTTTGGAGGCAATCTGTTTGCTCTACTGGTCCACCGATCCTTTTGGGAAAGCAAGCATCAGACTGAGTGGTCATCTTTGCCACTTATTACTTGGGTGACCTTAGGCAAGTTACTTAACCTCTGTGGTTTCTATTTCTTCCTCTGTAAAATGATATCATCAGTCAGGCAACAAATGTTTATCAAAAGCCTAGCATGTCCCAAGCACTGTGCTAAACACTGAGGGTACAAAGAAAGGCACAAGACGATCTCTGCCTTTGAGGAGCTCACAATCTAATGTGGGAGACAACATGCCAATAACTGTACACAGAGGAGCTACCTAGAGGTTATGTTGGATGAGGCTGCTTCCCAGCCCCCTCCTGGCTCTAAATCCAAGATCCTGTGATCCTCATGAATGTAGTGGGTTCAAAACCACATTGAATGTGGGGATAAGCCACCACCTCAGTCTTAGAATATCCTTGGGTCATAGGCAGATAGATGTTCTCCATTCTCCATGCCTGGTCTTGGGTTCTACTTTAAAATTTGTTTTAATTTAAATTTTTACTATATGGAATAAAACAAACATTTCCGTAACATAATGCAATGAAAAAAATGATTGTACATGAAATTACAAATCTACCATGCACAACTTGCTATTCATTTCAAATGCACAACAAAATTATCTGTGAATTTCTTCCCCCCCACTCCTGCCCTACAGATGGGCTACCATTAGAGACAAATACATACATATATATATATATGTACACACACACACATATATATACACACATTTATACATATACATATATATGTATATGTATACATACATACTTACATATGTATGTATATGTAAAATTATTCTGTACTATTCTACACTTCTATTTATCCATTCTTTCTCTGGATGCCAATAGCATCTTTTTTCATATGTCCTTTATACTTAAATTTGGTATTGATATTAGACAAAATAATTTATTCACTCAGTTATTTTTGAAACGACATTGCTGTTACTGTATAAAATGTTCTCTTGATTCTGCTCATTTCAATCTAGTATTTCATGCAAGTCTTTCCATTTTTTTTCAAGTAATTGAGCTTATTTCCTGGAATGAGGAAAAAAATGGAAAAATATAAAAGCAATTGAAGAAAATTATGGTTTCTACTTACTTTAATCCCAATACCTTGCATGCTAGAGCTATTTTGTGGTGGCTGCTCAAGGGACAGCTGCGTGACAGGATACCTCATGGAATCAATTATCTTTGCTTATGTAATTGATTGTGATATGGTAAAATCTCATTAATTCAGATTTGTCAATCTCAATTTGTGACAATTAGATTGGGGATTAAGTTTACATCCTTAACTATATTTAAAAATCATTTGCTAAATGAATTAATAGTATAAATTAGAGGTTTTTAATTTGGGGTCCGTGAAATTGTTTTTAAAAATATTCAAAAATATTTCACCATGATTGAGGTAAAGGGGCCCAGTAGATAAAGGACTGGACCTGGAGTCAGGAAGATCCAAGTTCTAATCTCAACTCAGGCACTTATTGACCCTGGGTGAGTCACTTACCCTCTACTTACCTCAATTTGCTCAACTGTAAAATGGGGGTAATAACAGCACCTGCCTCACAGAATTGCTATGAGGATCAAATAAAATATTTGCAAAGTGCTTTGCACATAATAAGTGTTATATAAATTCTAGCTATTATTGTTGTCATTCCTTTGTTATTTTTATGTTTCCTTTGTAATCCTATGTATTTTATTTACATTACTCTGAGAAGGGAATAGTAGGCTTTACCAGATGGCCAAAGAGGATCTATGACAATCAAAAAAAAAAGTTAAGAACCTCTGGTATAAATCGTATTGCTTATTTACTTAAAAGAACTAAATTTTAACGGAATCTTAAAATCTTAGTGTTAAAAGGGAACTGAGATGAGACTGAGAACCCATCTACAATATCCCCATGAGAGATTATATAGGTTCTGTTGAATATCTCCAGTCATGGGAAACTCATTACCCATTCTATTTCTGAACAGTACTTCTTGTCTGGATTTTTTAAAAAAAGTTGAGCAAAATCTGTGGTTTTCACCTTTCTCCCCAAGTTTTGGCCTCTGAGGCCAAGTACAACAAATAGAACTCTTCTTCCACATGATAAACTATCAAATATTTGTAGCCACTTAAAATGTCCCTACTCTTTTCTCTTCTCCAGACTAAGCAATAAATCAATGTCATTACCTTAGATTCAGCATCCATGGACTTGTAACAATTTTTATTTTGATAATTTTATCCCATTACAACCGTTTTCTTTTGTAATCCTAAATATTTTATTTTATGCATTTAAAACCATTATTTTGAGAAGAGGTGAATAGGTTTTTACCAGATTATCCAAGGGGTCTCTGACAGAAGAAAGGTAGAGAAACTGAGGTTAAGAGGAAATAATTGATTTGCCCAGTTCACACAGCTAGTAAGTGTCTGAGAGATGGGATTTGAACTTGGGTCTTCTTGACTTCAGGCTGAGCACTCTATTCTACAAGATTCAGAGACAATTTGGAAGACTTGCATGAACTTCTGCAGAATGAAGTGAGCAGAAGGAGGAGAACAACATACCTAGCGATCTCATTAATGCAAAGGAAAACAACTCTAAAATTCTGATCCCCACAATGACCAGTATTGACTTCTGGTTCCTAATTATGAAACATACTTACCAATAATAATAGCTAACATTTGTATAGTTCTTTAATGTTTGTGAAGTGCTTTTCTTAGATTTTCTCGACAGATACCTCCACTTAGCAGAAATGTGATGGGCCCTGGTTGCAGAATACAGTAAACATTGTCAGTAATTGATGATGTATTGGTTGTCTTTGCTTCACTGAATTCTTGGTTTTAGAAGAGGCTTCTCTCAGGCGCTAGGTCATCAAACTGATGGTAAGGTTTAAAAAAGCAACAATGACATTTATTTATTTAAAAAAACAACACATGAACATACCTTTTATTCCAGTTTTTCCTAGCAATACAGAAATTTATATTCAGTAAAAACACATCTCTGTTTTTCCTTTAGTCCTTTGGAAGGCATATTTTTTTCTCTGATGTCTCCCTGCCCCCAATATTCTTAAGCATGAGTCCTACATGCCCTGTTATCCTTACTCTTTTTATGATATCAGTAGCCAATATTGTGATCATTTTATACATACTTCATCCAAGACTTGAGGGAAGTTCCTTTAGTTGCCCTGGCAACAACCTTTTGGTGCTTGCACATCAGTAGGTCTGCTTATCCTTTGACTGTCTTGGCCCTGCTTTTGCTAGTTTTCTCATTCCTGTGCCATCCTTCTGATTTGCTTCCCTCTAGTTGGTATCTAGTCAGTTCCACTGGATCACTCCATCCAGGTCCTGTCTCATCCCTTCCTGTATTTCTTGCGATAAAATGTCTATGAAAAAGAAGGCTCAACTTTTCCCAAGATAAAAGGTAGAGGAAGCAAGGTCCCCTTCTTGGCCATCTCCACACCATACCTTCTCCATTGGGACCATCATCTCCAACTCCTCCCCACCTGAACCGTGGACTCTGCCTATACAACCTTCAGCTCCGAAAGGTGGACTTCCTCCTTATCCTTCCTGGAACTAGCCCTCTACGCTACCTTCTGACCCTCTCTATCATCTTCTCCTCCTGCCTTCCAATTCCCCACTCCCTTCTATGTTGTGTCTTCTCCCATTAGAACATAAGATCTTTTAGGGCAGGGATTGTATTGTTGGCTTACACTTTTTATTGCCAGCACTTAGGAATACCATGTAAAGATTAGCTATTATTAAATGATCTGTTTATCTATCATCTGATCAATTGATTTTTCATTGATTCTACTAAGTGCAAGGGGCAGCAGGGTGCACAGTGGATGGAGCATTGTGTTGAGAATCAGGAAGACTCATCTTCCTGAGTTCAAATCCAGCTTTAGACACTTATTAGTTGCACGAACCTAGGCAAGTCATATAACCCTATTTACCTCAGTTTCCTTATCTGTAAAATGAGCTGGAGAAGGAAATGACAAACCACTTCAGAATCTTTGCCAAGAAAACCCCAAACTGAATCATGAAAAGTTGGACATGACTGAGATGACTGAAAAATAACTGAGTACAAACCAAAGCAACCATCACACCGAAGGGTTTGTTTTGTTGACTCATTATAGATCTTGGCATTTATCCCTCCCAAACTTCTTCCTAGAGTAGAGCAACTTCCATGATTCTGGTGATACCTTTTGATGACCATGTGTCATCTTCAGTCATGTCTTGATTGATATTGATGAGAGAGAGAGAGAAAGAGAGAGAGAGAGAGAGAGAGAGAGAGAGAGAGAGAGAGAGAGAGAGAGAGAGAGAGAGAGAGAGAGAGATTAAGCAGATTTTCATCTGAAAAAGTTCACCTGATATATGCATGGACCATTCAGTCAACAAACATTTGTTATACACTTACTACTGAGAACCATCTACTTCACCAAGGCAATGACATACCATATAAACTTGGTTCTCTTTGAGTGAAGTATATTTACTGTACAGGGAGAAGAGGGGCCCACCTTGACTGGAAGCTGGTTGAACTCAAGCACACCCAGAGCAGTCAAGCAAACTTAGAATTTCTGCTCTCCTAGCCCAGTCCATTTCCTAATTTACTTATTCCCCCGCTGGCTCGTCTGAAATGTTTTCTGGGTTCTATTGTTATACACTGTAAGACATTTAACAATGCTCTGTCAGATGCAATGGAAATGAAAGAGAAAATCCAGAATGAAACAGGCTCAGATGGCAGCAAGACCAGAAGGTTTCTGATCTGTGGGCTTGTCAGGGAAAACAAGCCCTTTAGGGAGCACATTGAAAAGTGCCACCTGACTTATTCTTGACACCTTAATAATCATTCTCTTTTACCTAACTGAAGCCCCTTTGGCTTTCCCTGTGAGGCACTCAGCATTTGTGCTTGACGGAGGAGACAAATGAGTTGCAGGAACTTTGATGAAATGCTTGGAGGGATGTAAATAGAGGGCTGACTCACCACTCAGTATGGGCTGTCACTTGGTACACAAAATGTCAGCCATAAAACCAGCCCTTTCTGACTCTACGTGAAGCATGATTCCATTTTTAAATGGCCACTCATCAGCCCCAGATCGTGTTTCCTTGTCCCTTCATTCCAGGGTACATCAGCTCTTTAAGTGGCAAGACCACAATACTAACTTCAGATTGTGTGGGTGTGTGTGCATGTGTATATGTGTGTATGGGTGTGTGTGTGTGTGTGTGTGTGTGTGTGTGTGTGTGTGTGTGTGTGAGAGAGAGAGAGAGAGTTTTTCCAGAAAGTAGTTTCAAATAACTATGAAAATATTTGGAAATTGTGTTCATGGTAGCATGAAACTTCTGTTTTTACAGAGATGAGAATGATCCTAAAACACAGGAACTTGTTCATTTAACTCACCAAAAAGAGGAAACATGAGCAAAATATTTTTACAGTCATCATTTAGTAAATCAACAAGAAATTATTGAGTACCTACAATTCTTGGCACTGGAGATATTAAAAGAAAACCTAGTCAACTCCTACTCTTAAGGATCTCACTTTTATAGATGAGACAATATGCGTATTTAGAGATTTATACAAAATATGTACAAAGTAGAGGCAAGATTACTTTAGGTGAAAGACATTGGTAGTTGAGGGACCAGAAAATGTCTTATGCAAAAGTGGTCCTTGGCCTAAATCTTGAAGGAAATCAGGAAATCTAGGGGAATGAAGACATCATCATTATCATCTTTACCATCACCATCATTACCATCATTGTTATTGTCCATTAGAAGTGAACCCGTCTAATGAGCCCCCAACATGAGAAGCATGTTCACCTTACATAAAGAACAATACCTGTTGTAAAATCAGGAAAGCCTTTATTAATCTTTACGTCCATTTCCCCTGAATGGATGGGTAGCCTCCCCAGTAAGATTACAGAATGACTACAACACGTGCAGAAAGATGGAGTTTCTTAACTTTGGATTTCCTAACTTTGGATCTCCTGCGATACAATTCCCCTGGCCATGTAACCCCATGTTCTCCTCTCCGATAGGCCCTTTGTTACACAGCTCCTTGGGCCTGCGCGTTAGTTTCTGACCTCTAACCTGGTCATGCTATGTGACAACCCTTATCACCTAGGAATCCTGAACAACAAAACTTTCTTGCCTACCACAAAAATCCCTCCTTTTTTTCTTTATTAAAATTTCTTTTTCCACACTTAAATCCAATCAATAAATATCTCCTCACATTCTTTCCTCTATGAGTTCTTCCCTTCATCTGTCTCCTCTTTATATGAATATAGGAAGGGAGCAAAGTTTACCAACACATTCACAAATTACAAGGGGGCAGTCCCCTTTTTATAAGTACAGATACAGAGATTCAAAAGGAAAAGGTAGATCCATGAATTGTCCATCAAGAGGTTCCATCTCATACAGCAAGTCTGGGAAGGATCATCATCTGATGCAGTTTTCTGGTCTGGATGCTCCTTCAAGCAGTCTTCAGCACAGCATCTCAGCATCTTCTTCCCTTTATCTTCTTATAGAAATTCAGATGTCCCCTCTCCTACAAAACTGACCTTAATACCATTTTAGATGACCATTCCTAAGATTTATGCACTTCTCACTTTTACAAAATCAAAACTGGAACTTTGGCCAACAGTTATGTTTAAGAAATTCACATTAGGACCCAGTTTTTATATTTTGCATTAATTCACTATTCGTTTCCCCCATCAGGAAGATAAGATTTCGTTAAGGAGTCAATAACAGGCTCCAATACTTACATAAATGTAATAAATAATCATGTTTAACACAATACATAACATATCATAAAACAATCCCAACTTCTGGTCATGTGATTCTTCTTTTAAAGCATTTACAATATAGACTACAACCCATTTTTCTTTTAACATTAACCAATGAGAGAAAATAACTATGTATGCTAACCTTATAAGCCCTTGACCTGATTGTCTCCATACTATTACTAAAAATTAAAGGACCCTAACTTATTATTGTTGGTCTAAAATCCTAAGCCTAATAGCTTTATTTTAGACTTAACCTCAGATGTTCTCCTACCAACATTCTATTATTTAACAGATCTGGTATTAAGATTACCAAACTTTTGATTATAGGAAATTGCCACTAAGAGTAGGGACATTGCAGGGAAACAGCATCTCCCTGACTTCATGTCAATTCCAGGCAGGAGTAGATTGCCAGGTGTCACTGGGGAAATTGAGTCAGGAGAATTCTACCTCAGCCCAGGCTGAACAGCCATTCTCCCAACCTTCCTGTGAGATTACCCCTTTGCAGTTCATACCAGCATCTAACAGGCTTACTGGCATCATGGATCAGTGGCCCAGACCACCTCTCTTACCCTCCATACCTATAGTTAGAAGAACAGTCAGTTAATAGTCCCATAAAATCTTAAAATAGCAAGCTCCAATAATCAGTTTCAGATATGACTGCAACTTCATATTGGCTAAGGAACATCTTTTGAAGTAAGTCTTAAGTAGCTTACATGCCTTTCTATACATGTTCTGGTTCCTGATTAAATAACAATCATAAAATCAAATTTACCATTAAAACCTTAAGTTATTGCTCTAATAGATTTACATGTGTTCTCTAAACTACTCTGTCCCTTTCTAATGCTGCTCAACCTAAAAGAATGAGCTACATGTATGATAAGTTCAAACACTAACTTCAACTTATGTTCATGAAATGAATTCATATCAAAACAGAAACATTTAACTTTTCCATCAATGTAAAACATTACCAGAGGTTATCTGCCTCTAAGAAACTTAGACTGAAATTATTTTCCCTAAACTAAAAGTGTCTCCAATTTAGTCTCAGTAATTTATTCAGTCAATTGTTTTTACCCAATTGGTCCTTGTAACATGTAAAAAAACCTTATTCCAAATTGGGACCTTTGTCCATTACCCAATAGAGTTTTATTCCCATTTGTCTAATGTGGTCCTGGAAAACTCACTTTGTCCCATGCAAACTGTCTCTCTAGAGACCCATAAACTTTTCCCTATCACTATGCCCTATCAATCCAAATCTCCAGGGTAATGGCCACTCCCATCAAGAACATCCCTGGAACCCCCAGACCACCTGAGTCCACCCTCCCTCAGTCAGGGACTCCTTCCTCAGTCCCTCTGTAGATAAGATAACAAAGTTTGACCTTCTTAAGGCATGGGTTGAATTCATCTGAGCAGGACCCAGCATGTTACTATTTTGGGATCTCAAGTACCCTTTGAATCGCAACAACTGCATACAATTACAGTTAACTTTAAATCCCAATCTTGTTCTCTGGAACAATGATACAACATCACATTTATACTTTGGTTTTCTTTCCTTTATCTCATAATTCCTACAAAATTCAGAAAGAATGTTCTATTTCAGGGATTTATCTTTCACACCAGAGTACTCATTTACTCAGTTAATTGAAAACAACAAGATTCCACTACTTGCAATGTGCTTACATTTTAAATCATCTGCTTTGATTATAAGAAACATCCATATAGATGAAAAGCAAGGACCTAATTAGATATCATCTCCACTTTATAACCAGACTTGGAAATAATCAAGTGGGAAAACATTCCTTTTCAAAGGAATACAGTGGGGAAACTGAGCCAGAAGGATTCCATCTCAGGCTGAGGACACAATAAGTAATGGTCCCCAGAGACTTTTACCAAATGGCAGGATTCACTAATCAAAAAATTTTACCAGGACTCATATATTAAATCTTAAATTTGTCCTAAAAACCAATCACTAGAGATTATTTATCACCAACACAAATTCCTTGTTTAGGAACTCCATGTACAAACAGTTTACACTTTAGAGATTACAACTTTAACAGAGTGAGGGACCATACTACTTGGGTGACATTTTAGACTCTTCAAGTCAGGCCCTGGGTGGTGCTGGTGCCACTCCTCTCCTTCAACAACAGAAAGAGTTAACATCTCTTCTCTGAGCATCTCCAGTTCAGATTAGATCTTAAGAAGTCCTTTGATAATGACTGGACTTCAAAAGGAAAGGGGGATGGGGCCAGGAGGCTTTCTTAAAATTATCACTGGCCTTCCTGGAGCCATAAAATTCCTGGTCTCTCTTATCTTGTCCCTTATCTCCCAACCCCCTATAAAACCTGAAGTTACTATAACAAAATAGCTTACAAATGTCAATTTGGTAGGTAGGTCTTTCAAAAATCATACAAAAGATTTTACAAAACATTTCTTCATACAACAAATATTTTCCTCTTTTAAGAACAGTTTACAATTTATTACAAAACCCTCATGAACCTAACTGGCAAAAATTACAAGATCTAAAATCAAGGCCTTTGCATATTTGGCCATAAGTTTCCTTTTACAAACATATTTTTGTAAATGTTTGATTCATAGCAAAAACAATTTCAGTTAAAATTTCCTTCTTAACAATAAAAATAAACTTTTTTTATATACTTAATACATCTTTAGATGGAACAGGCTTGAAAATCACACCCATATGTAAAAATATATATGTTTTTTTAAAGGACTCTCATTTTCTCAATAGGAATTCTGCAACACAGAAACTCTTACACAGAATTAATAACAGCTTTGTAAACCAGTTCATTATTAATTTAACGATGCAATTCCTAATATAAACTATTTAATCTTGCTTTAAACTTAGAATAACCTATTAAACCATTCATCTGAATGCATTTCCATGTCACCTTGTGCAGTAATTCATCTCCTTACCACCACATGGGTGAACTGTATCACTTGATATCCTTTCAGATAGAGTCTTCTCAAATTTGACTGAGCTATTAACTATCAAATCAACGTACATGATTTTTTTCTCTCTTCTTAAAATACTTCCTCACACCCTCACTACTTACTGAAGCCATCTGAAACTGTCCCATCCAGAACTATTCAAATCTTATAGCCAAATAAAATTTCAAATTATCAAATTTCTATGACATCCTTTTTAAAACCCCAATCTATATATAACAAACTCCAAATTTAAAAATTGTGTAACAAATACATTAGATTAAAGTTGCATCTAACATATACCTATCTTTATACTCATCGTTGTGTTAAGCACTTTTCAATCATAAATGGCAAATAACGATATCTTTTCTGCTTAATCCTGATAGGAAGAGCATCCTCAGGGGCTGTTTTGTATTCCTTCAGAACAGATTTTAGCTTGAAATCATATCAAACCTGGATTTATAATCACTAATGATAAACATTTTAGCCCTCTTTTTTTCCCAATCAAATACTCTTGCTGCTTAAAAGAAAAATTCATTTACAACTTCCCATAATCTCTTTTTACTCTACTTCCTTAAAGAGCTGAAAGGCCATCTTACAGCTTCCTTTCCTCCTCCAAGGTCCACCAGACCAGCTCTCCCAGTCTCATTCCAGCCTTTAAATCATATTGAGAAGCAGGAGGCAACCTTCCCCTTGTCCACATGGTCTGAGCACATGGACAGAGTTAATGCTTCTAAGAGAAATCACTGAAATTCTAAAGTGAATCTGGAATTTTACACACATAGGCTGGTATCAGATATATTTAAACATAACCATTAATTTAAAGATAAAGTACAGATTTTAGCTCTGAGATCTCATTAAATCAAAACTCAACTTTTCACACCAGACTACCAGTATTTTACTCTGCTAATTTCCATAGAAAAGAGATCCTCCTTTAGGTGAGGTCTGCCACTCCTCAGAAGAAAAAAGACCTTCTTAGATTCCAAAAAAAAATGTTTTGAATCAGATTAATTAAAGAACCCTCTTGCCCAGGCAAAAGGGCCTAAATAATTTAACACTGACAAAGTGTGACTTCCAAGCATGAAACTTGGGAACTTAATAACTAATAGTAATAATTACAAATCACAGTAAACAGTTTTTAAATCAAATGACCTACCATAACTTTGTCTATTGGTTTCCCAATCAAGCTAAACATTTTCTAAGTGGGATAGGGGCAGGGGGGAAGGAGTGCATGGATACTCCACCATCCTATCCATAACCCCCTCCTTTTATATTAAAATAAACCAAATACTCACCATTTCTTCCAGCTTCTTAACTTAAGAAGTTAAGAGCCCAACAATTTAACTTATCAATAGAGCCACATTTTTTCAAGTTGAATAATCTACAAAGAGGAAAAATCTTTCTTTTCAAAAAGTTTTCTAGCTCTCTTAACACCATTATAAAGCCAAACAGTAAAGCATTTTTTTCTCTTTTTCTAACCCACTCACTCTTCTGAGGCTGCTGAAATCAGGGGAGGAAGAAGAGGGGAAGATTAAGAGATAGCAGAATTCCAAGGGAAAGTCCAACTACAGCCCTAGCTACTCTGGCTGGATGCATGGCTGCATTTACAATTTAACAAAACTCTTCACAGACACACGGACAAACACAGAACAGAGCAATACATTCAACTATTAATGTCAATTTACTCTGACTGATTCCAAGCCAGTTTCAAAAGGATCCTTCCCAGAATCTAGATTCTCCAACCCGCCCCCCCCCCCCCTTTGCTCTCTCTCCAGAGCAGACAGGGGAAGGAATATAGCCAGCATTTCTTCAAATGGGCTTCCAAAGGAATATCCAGAGGATTATTCAAGCCCTCCTAGGTACCATTATCTTGAGAGTGCTCACTCCCCATCTTAAGACTTATGTTCTGAAGGTCCCCAAAGGACTGGTCATGCCTAAGATCCCAAGGCAGACAAGACAGTACTTAGCCACCAATTTTCCTGTCATTGCTCAGATCCCTGACTTAGCTGCCTCTGGCTGTTCAATTCTGCATTCCTGAGTTTACAACAATTCCAAACAGTCCCAGAGAAGTTAACAGTCAGAAGAGGGCAAGTGTGCCTGTGGGTGTTTGGGCCATTGAAAAATCAATGAGTGTGTCCATCCCCCACAAACAAGATTCCAGTCTAACCTTTCTGATGCTAAAGATCCCGCATGAGCACCCACTAATTGTTAGACGTGAGCCCGTCTAAGAAGCCCCCTACAGTGAGAAACATGCTCACCTTAAATAAAAATGTAAAATCAGGAAAACCTTTATTAATCTTTATATCCATTCCCCTTGAATGAACAGGTAGCCTACCCAGTAAGGTTACAGGATGACTACAACACTTGCAGAAAGATGGAATTTCTTATCCTGTTTTCCTAACTTTGGATCTCCCGTCATACAGTCCCCTGGCCATGAGACTCCATGTTCTTCTCTCTGATAGGCCCTTCCTCATACAGCTCCTTGGCCCTGCGCATTAGTTTCTGACCTCTGGCCTGTCCATGCTAGGTCACAACTCTTATCACCTAGGAATGTGGACAGCAGAATTTTCTTACTTCCCACACTGTCCAATCACTCTGTGCCTTAAACTTCTTTTATTTCAGTTTCTCCATCTATGAAATAAAAATTCTGCAAATAGCAACAGTAGTAACTAACCAAAAGGCTTATGTTTTTCTTCATGTATGGTAGTTCAGAAAGATGTGTTGATACACTTGTTTTTTTCAACCATGTATATGAACACATGGAATATCCCCCATAAATTGCAACCTCTGGGAATGTAATGGATAAACATTAGATACTGTGCTTAATGAATAATAGTAACATTTTAAAGTTTACAAAGTATTTTACAAATGTTACTTCATTTTGTCCTCATAACAACCCTGAGAGGTAGGTGCTTTAATTATTCTTATTTTATAGATGATGAAAATGAGGCTGCCAGACTTGTCCAGGGTCATGCAGCTATTAAATTTCTGAGGCTGGATTTTAATTCGGCTCTTGCTGATTCCATATCCACAGCAATATCTTGCCACCTCATTTTAGGGACTAATATTAAATATTCATAAGATTACATATTTTGAGCAAGAAGGGATCTTGGATGGCAACTAACCCAACCCTATCAGATAAGGAAACTGAGGCCCAGAGAGGCTAAGTGACTTGCCTGGGACCATATTGGAAATAAGTATCAAAACCAGAACTTGAATCCAGGTCTTTTGTAAACCTAAAGAAGAGACCACCTAGAATTTGGAAAATGTACTTGACCTGGAGTCACATTGTTTTTGAATCCCACTTCTAGCTTACTTTCTTTTTAACTTTGGGCAAATCACCGAACCTCACTGAGCTAGTTTCTTCATCTGTAAAATGGGAATAATGGTTATCGACCTGCTTAATTCATAGAGCTATTATGGAAAACATGCTTTAAACTCTGAATGCACTAAGGGAATCTGAAGTATCATTACAAGGTGATTATGAACATCTTTTGTAGTGCGTATGAAATAGCCTATTAACCTTAAGCTCTATATAAATGCAAGCTATTATTAAAAAAAACTGCCTTCCCTTCAGGAATGAAGTGTTGTTTACCAGGCTGTCACAATAGACTACCTAAGAGAATGTTTTCTAAAATTCTTATTTACATAAAAAAGTGAACATCCCACCCGCTCGGGCTAATGTTGGACATTAGCCTATTCTAGAGTATTATCTCTAGTCTTTATGTCAAAAGGATTGATGATTGTGAGTAATGATAAAACATTTTATGTAGAATTGTCATCCCTTATTTGGAGGCACAGGGAATGGCTTCGTGGTTATTAGCTACTGTCATGGAGGAGGGACAGAGAATGCACATAGCACTTTGTGAGATTTTCTCTTGTCTGTCTGAGCCATATAACCACCATATTGTTTTAAGTATCTTGAAGGAGAATCAGACTAAAAGATGGCTCCAAAGAAATGTATGGAGTGGAAAAGAAGATGGGGGTGAACTTGTGGTCAGAGCAAGGGAGGTATATGTTCCATAGGTATGCTTATGATGTATGCAAACATGAATGAAAAAGCATATAATGCGCTCTTGGTATATTCAAAGCCCATGCCAAGTGCTGAGGACTCAAATGAAAAAATAAAGAAGTCCCTCCTTCCAGGGAATTCACATTCTAATAAGGCATATCAAGAGAAAGCAAAGAAAGTCCCTGCCATGTTGGCTGCTCCCTTCACCCTCTGTGCCTCCCACTGTTCTTATGGGAAGACATTCACCAAAGTCTCCTAGAACAGGCAGAAATGAATGGATTATTACCTACATTGTTAGAAGAAACACCCACATTGCTGAGATCATAGATCAATTTAAATAAAAATCCATAACATATCCAAACAATTCAGTTGACTCCTTGAAAAGTAGTGTATAATATCTGGAATGAATGATTTCAGTTTTTTATCCTTTCTCTTCTCCTAATTGTCCCATGTTGGAAAAGAGCGTCAGATAAACAGCTCAGTTGACAGAAGGTGAGGGTTGGGGGGTGTTGTTGGATAATTTACAAAGTAGCTATTTCTTCACAAATAATGGGGAGTTTCCTATTCTGTAAAGTCCTCTGGTCAAGTCTAACACCCCCAGCATCATACACTTTTGATGATGCATTGGAAACCCTTTCTTTTATGGGTTTTAGATGTTGAAATTAGGTGAAACTCAAAAGCTCTGAAGATGGCAGCTAGTTTCTGTTCAACTTCTTTATTGTTTTCTTTCCTCAGTCAGTTATTTTGTTTCTGTAGGATGGTGGTCTGGCTTTTGTTTCTGTAGAAAACATTGTTATCGCCCTGTGGTTTTCTTCTTTGTTGTATGCACAGTTCTCAAGTAGACTAGCAGTCACTCTTTGTAACTCCAGTCACCAGCTCAATATTTTCCACAAGAACTGTTTTTTGCATTTGTTTAGGAGATGTAAACTTTCTTTTCAGGGTAACATGTATTCATCTGGTCTGTGAACTCTCTTCCTCTCCTGGTCTTTTGAGTTGAGTGTCTGAATGTTACCTACACATGAGAATCAGAACAACCAACATCAGTATTTTCTTCAGTGCAACAAGTTATCCAGGTTCAAAGTTCATGTTATCAACCTCTTTGTGCCTTGCTGAGTTGCTCCATAAAATGGACAGCAGCAGATGAACTGAAATGTGTAGCTTCATATACATCTGCCTCTCCTCATGCTCAATTTTCATGAGTCTCCTGTATATTACTGAGGGCAGGCTCAAAACATGAACCCCACTATTTAAACTCTCAAAAAATGCAAGAAGTAGTTTTTCTACTACTAGTATTTTCTATAAAAAATGCAAGAAATGTTGAGTTAGACATATCATGATCATAGGATCATAATTTTGCATTGGAAGGGACCTTAGTCTAACTCAATTTTCAGGTGATAAAACTGAGACTCTGACAGATATGAGTGACTTGCCCAAAGTCAGATGGGTAGTGTCAGAGATGGGATTTACAGATATTTAAAGAATACAGAACCCCTGTATTCTGACTTCAAATCTAGCACTCTGTCCACTTTGCCAAGCTGTCATAGAATTATATTCTTTGAAACGTAGCTTCTCCCCTTACTTCACTCTCTTTATTTGGTTTTGTTTTCAATGGGCTGGTTTTGTTTTTTACCAATTACTCAAAGTGAGATTTAATCTAGATAAAATTATATTTGTTACATAGGCAACCATATTGGATAAGTTTTTTCTTCATACACATTATACACCTTGAAGCCACTTCATCTTGTTCATTTTTCTCACCAGACAAATAAGGAATTTGATGCCAATTGTCTTGTTGCTAAGTGAATGTTTATGTTTAAGATCTAAAAGTATCATTATTAAAGTGGCTGAGCTTGTGTAAGTGGAAACTTATTGGTAGGGGCTCTAAGGACAAAAGAGGGAGTAAGCAAAGTATATTCCCTTGCAACAGAGTAATTCCTACAACCTTGAGAGTTTGAGTGTAAGGGTGGTACTCTGGAAGCCTAGACTTGTTAATGTGAGGACATTTGGGAGTCCTCAAGTCAGTCCAGAAAGTGAGTTGTTCGCTCCACATCCCATGGGAGAGGTGCTATAATGTGGGTGCCCAACCCACACACCAGCAACATGATCTTGAAAAATATTTTGTTTGTTTTTCCAAGCTTGGATCTTTATTTTCATGTGTAAAATGATTTAACTTGTCTCTGGAAAATAATAATCACATTAGCTAAAGAAACTGATGGTGACAATCTGAGTTATGGTGGAAAGTCTTGTGTTGAAGACTGACAGACCATTTTCATTGAACTCACTTGTCATGGTGTCCTCCCTCATCCCCTAATGGACACAAATTAGTGTGGTGCCATGGAAAGAGTTCTAGATTTGGTGTTTGAAGATGTGTGTTTCAATCCTGGCTGCCATTTACTATCAGAGTGACCTTTGGCAACTTTTTGTGTCTGTTTCCCCATCTGTAAATTGAAGGGTTTGGGCCCTTGGAAATGATCTCAAAGATCCCTTGCAGCTCTCATTCTACAACTAAGTACAATGTGAACAATCCTGTCTGCCATATTATCTAAAGAAGCTAAGTAAGCAGGTATGTTATTTTTCAGTCTGGTCCCTAAAGTTTTGGGGCCCTCTTTTACTGTTTGTAAGAACCATAGATAGCAGTTTATATTAAAATCGGGTGACTTTCCTTTAAATCTTTCTCTGATAAAAGGAATATTCTTTGAGTTTAATCACAATTTTCAGTGTAGGAATTTAGTAGCAATCCATTCAATGGCAATTCATTCTGTTCCATTTATTATCACTGATGCTTCATTTAAAATCCTAATGAGCCCACTGTTTTGGGGAAAAGTCACTAATCCTTCTATTAGGTAATGACTTTTTCTCACATTGTAAGACTACTGCATATATTTATTTATCATAGTTTTTCAAGTTGCAGAGTTGGAACATTTTGAGCATTTTTGTCCCTTGCAAAAGCCACTTAGCAACAAAAAGACTGAATTGTTGAAATTTACGAGCCTATCCGTGCTGTCCAGCTTGACCCTCTATTCATCTTCCGTCTGTATTTCCTGCAGCAGCTGACCAATTAGGCTCCATGCCATTCGTCCTCTGTATTGTGGTGTTTTGTACTGTCCTTTGTCTGAACCTCAGGCCTGTCTAATTCTGGATTTGGATTATCTCCTGGCCTAGCAGCTGCTGTCATTGTACCATGTTTGCCCTCCAGGCTTCTCAGATTCAGCTATGCTTATGCTGTTGACATAGGCTCAGTGAAAATAAAAGCCTGTTGAGGGTACTGAAGGAGCTGCCTGGGTAGCAGTCCAGACTGAAGATTCATGTGAAGTCAGTCATCATTGCTAAATCAGGCTTTTAAAGTCTTTGGTTGAAAGGGCTCCCCATGCTTTGGGGCCCCTTGCTTTCCTCAATAATTCATTGCAGAGCTTACCCCCCTTAGTGCCAGGAAATTCTTTCTAATATCAAGCCCGATCCTTTCCTTTTGTAGTCTACACTCATTTCCTCTGACTATTCTATTCTCAAAGGATGTTTAAATCCGTGATTATCGCCTTCATTTAGGGAGTGCTTGGATTTCATTTCCACATGCAGTATTCTGGCCCTTCTGAGTATTCTTACTCTGAATAGTAAATGGAACAAAGTCTTTTGTGCTCAAGGAGTTAGGTGAGTGTTCAGAGAAGTGTAACTTCAGCCTTGAGCTTCAATTTGCCTGGAAAATGTCCAAAAGTTTGTGACAGTTCTTTTCATTCCTTTTCCTATAGGCAATCCTTTCTCTTGGAAACTTATTTTCCTCTTCTGATGTGAATACTGGGGCCTTTGAATAGCCTGTTAACGTAAAGTGATGGTGGTTCTTTATTTTGATTTTTGCATTCTACTTGGTCCTAGGATTTTACCAGCATCAGTGGGTTACTGTCTCTACCAATGAGTACTAGCACTTTCTCTTTTAGTCCTACAGAGTTGACTGGGTACACTAAGAGGTCAAATAACTTGCCTGAGGACCTATAGTCACTACATATCAAAGATGAGACTTGAGCCTACGTCTCCCAGATTCCAAGGGCAGTTCTCTGTCCGCTACACTCTACTATATGTGGATAAATGGTTTTCATTTGATGACTAAGTCTTATTTTGATATTACCAATTCAGAATTTGTGATCATTGATCAGAATCTAGGTAGAAGGTTGCTTCTATGCTAGTTAGGACCTTAAATAGGTTGAGGCCATCAGGGCTTTGACCCAGGATGTCAGTGTCCATAGAATTCTCTTCCTTCCTACAGCATTCCAGAAGCCTTCCAGCCTTCCATCTTCATCAGAAGATGGTGGTCTTCTCCTGGTCCTAACAAAGGTCTATACCTATCTCCCAGACCCTGACTTCCTTCTTACTCCATCTCTCTGCCTTTTTCTTGGTGTTTTTTTCGTTGACCATCCCCTGAGGGACAGAGCCATATCATCTGGTGGATGGGCTGCCAATTGGGGAAAACTGTAATCTTCACCACCCTCAAAAGAGTGTTCTGAGTGACAGAATTCCTGTTTAAAGCTATAAAACATTTTCTTATTTAATTGATCTCCTATTTAAAGCCTTTTAAAAAATATTTTGCTAAGAAAATTAATACTTTAAATGATAATGGGAATACCCAGTAATGTTAAATCAACTGGAACTTCTCTAGTAATCCAGCATCCTTTACTTGTATACAATATATGTGTTAATTATGAGATATTAAAGCTGGAAGGTTGATAGAGGCCATGTAGTCAATCAATCACAGAATCAATAAACATTTATTAAGCCCCTATTATGTGCCAGGCAAGGCACTGTGCTAAGTGCTAGGGATATAAAAAGAGACAAAAGTCAGTTCCTGACCTCAAGGAATTTATAATCTAAGGGGGGAGACAAATAAATATAGACAAAGCAAGCTATATAAATAAATTTTATATTTTATATACATATACTATATAATATATGATTTATATATAATTGCATATAATGTATATAATATATACACATATATTTTGGAATATCCTAAAAGGGAATAATAAGTAGGATAAATTTGTTCTCAACAGGATAAATAGGAAATAAGAGTGGGAAGGCACTAGAATTAAGAGAGATTGGGGAACACTTCCTGTAGAAGGTGGGATTTTGGTTGGAATTTAAAGGAAGCCAGGGAGGTCAGTAGTCAGAGTGGAGAAGGGAAAGTATTCTAGGCATGGAGAACAATGAAAGAAAATGCCCAGAACCAAGAAATGGAGTGTCTTGCTCATGGAACCATCTCCTTTATTTTACCAATCAGGCCCAAGGAAATGAAATGGATTACTTGACAATTTCACACACGAAGTGGCTAAGCCTTCAATACTTGAGCCCTATTCTTTTAATTCCAAGAATAGTGCTCCTTACACATCACTATCGAATTATGACAATTTTTACTCAGTTATTAAAGCACATTTGATAGCGTGCCTAGGTATAATTATCCACTTCCCCCCATTTTTTGTTTGTCATTGGGAGTTATAAAAGTGAACTTTAAAAATGTCCTGTGACTGACATTTAATTGCCTTCAATTGGTTTTCTCTAGGTGGCTTCATTTAAAGGGGCTTTATAGTGGTTCAAAACATAACATTGAATTGACTTAAAGCATCATTGTTATCAGAATGGAAAACATTTTTTCTACCACTAATTTGGAAATTTCCCTCATCTACCTTTATTTCTAGCTTTTTGGAACTATTTTGTTGATGATAGCATAGGAATAGTGTGCTTTTCCTGGGCTTATTGACTTCCTTTACTAACATGGTCTTATATTATAGCTGTACTCTCATTTCTCTTTTATTCAATTATGCAAATATTGCAGGTCAACCCTGCCATTCATGAAGGATTCTAGCCATGTTTCCTAGAATTCTATTATCTATAGCTGTTGGAAGGAACCTCAGAGCCATCCAGTCCACTTTATATATGAAGACCTGAACCCTTCACAAAGGTAAAATGACTTGTCCAAAGCCACATGGGAAGTACCATAGGTGAGATTTCAACCCAGGACCTCTGCCAGAGCTACTACTATCTTACATGCAAAAAAAAAGCTTGTTATGGTTATAGTCAGATACATGCATCACACTCTATATTGTCACATGGAGACATAAATGAATGTCTGATTTAACAAAGTGATTTGTAACATTTTGTGATTCATTATAATCCATCTTTTCCAAATCCCTGAAATTTATTAATTCTCTAAGCTTGCATTGGAGAATGAGTCAGTGATAAGGCAGTTTGGCAAGTCCTGACTGACTGGTGGTTTCAGGGTCATGTCCTCAGACTGATGTTTGCTATTCAGACTATAAAGTGACTGATCTTTTCCACCCCGGAACAGAGAATACACAGTTGTTCATTGTCCATTAAGAAATTCCAGGGTATGAAATTAATTACTGAATATTCTTATTGCCACTGGAGAATTTTTGCCATGTTTTAATTGACTGTCATGAGGATTCCTTGAAGCATCCTAAAATGAAAAGATTTGGAATTATTTTGCATTCCTTGCATTCTAGAGGGAGGGTTTTCCCCCTCTCAGTAAAATTCTTAACTTTTCAAATATCACAAATAGGATAACAGAGCCACTTTGGCAATTAGACTGGGAAAGGTATCAGAAGACTGAAGATAAATAGATTGAATTGAACAATGATAACAAAAAGAGTATGGCTTGGAAATTGTAGATTGAGTCAGCCTGATGATGATTTCTTAGAGAAAAAAAATTAGAATGTATTATTAGAAAAATGATTTGTAAACACCTAGAGAAAAATTCAGTTGTCACTTTTTTCTTCTGTCTGCATTATATGAGTATATGTATTTGTTTGTATATTTTATATTTATTCCCTTTTCCGTGGAATCCAAAGATGTAGGGTCAAATTTTGACTGATTCTTACCATCATGTGACTTAAGACTTAATAATAACTTAGTAAAACAATAATAATAGGTATTTGTGATCTTTTAATGTTTTCAAAGCATTTTACAAATGTTATCTCTCTTTGGATCTCAGGTTCCACATCTGTAAAATGAGGTTAGCCTAAGGTTACCTTTAAGTTCCCTTCCAGCTCTAAATGTATGACCTGTAATCTCACTGGCCTATTTAGAATTTATTGACTGTGTTTTGTGAAGCAGAGGAACCAGTTCCATTGTTCCTAATGTAAGTAATTTAAGTAAGCAATGATTTCTTTTCCTGTTATGCTATTTCACAAAAAGGTATTCTGAAACTTCCATAGTATCTCTCCTTGTTCTGTATTTTATCCAATACCATCTAAGTTTGAAAACTGTTGACTTATTTTCCATTTTAAAATTTGGTAGCAAAAGCCTACCTATTATTGTTGTTTTCTAAAAAAATATCCAAATCTCTTAGTATCTTACCAACTGATTTTTTTCCAGAGAAACTTCACAATCATTTTATCAAGCTCTATAAAATAAACAAATAAACCAAAAAACCATCTACATCTACATCTGAACCCAACATTAGGGGAGCATTTGAATCTTAGCTGTAATTACCCAACCAAGACCAAGGTATGAGCCTTTTGTCCCTTCTGGCTGTAATGCTCTGCCCCTTCACCTCAAGAATCAGCTCAGATCCTCTCTTCTATAGGAAGCTTTGGTGTCTCCTCTACCCTACTCTACCCCCTACTCGTACTTCCTTCTAAGATTACTTTCTAGCAAATCATCATCTGCGTGATGGCATTGGTTCTCTTTGAGAATGAAAGACAAACAACCCAACAAAAGTTGTTGAGACATAAGTTCATCTGATGTAGGTTCACAGAAAGCATCTTTGGGATAACTCCAGCAGGCAGAATGATAGAAATGATAAGGAAACTGTTCTGTTCCCAAGTGATTTTGATGTGTTCTGCTAGGTCTCTCTGTTTTGAGAACTTTCCATTTTCCTGTAGGTTAGAAGTCATGAGTATTCAATCAACATAGCAACAATGTTGTTAAGAATATTGTTCTTGAGAGGCATGGTACCAAACACCTATGGTGCCAGCTACTGGGGTAAATATAATGGCTAGCATTTATGTATCACTCTAATGTAGGCAAAGGGTTTTACAAATGTCTTATTTTATCTTCACAACTCTCAAGATGTAGGTGCTATTATTATTCACATCTTATTGATAAGAAAATCCAAGCTAAGGGAGGTTAAGTGACTTGTCTAAGGTCTCACAAAGTTAGTAAATGTCTGAGATGGGATTTGAGCTCAAGCCATCCTGTCTCCCAAGTCTAGCACACTCTCCATTAATCCACATAGGAAGCCCAGATAGCTCAAATGATAGATTTACTCTATGCCAGATGAGAAGTAGGTATCAGAACTGAGTTTGAAACCCATATCTTTTGCTGCCATATTCTAAGTTCTCTCTTTCTCTCTCCCCTACTGCATGCTATTGACTGATTCAAATGCAACAGATTAAGTACCTTATGTGTATGTACAGTAGAACCTTGGTTTACAAGTAACCTGGTTTACGTATGCTTCGCTGGACCAGGAAAATTTGTTTTTGCAAAATTTGTCTTGCAGGACGAACAAACATCGTATTTAAATTTGAATGACTAGTGAAGGGATGACCCTCAAGTCCCTAGGGTAATGGGTTGGTTGGTTTGTTTTTGCTTTAATCACTTTTGAAAAGTACAATTCCAGATCAAAACAGCTATCTTAAAAGTTCTATCCCCCCCAAAAAACCATAAAAAACAAGCGTCATTGGATAGATTCCTAGTCAGAAACAACGTAAAGAAAAAAAGATCAGTGGGTCAGAACATGAAAGTGATTCTAAAAAGTGAAAAATAAATGAAGGTCATAATGTTAATCTTACTTTTAGTGAAAGTAACATAAGAGAGAATACTTCCAATGTTGAAATCCTTGGTGTTCTCATAGAAGGAGTTTCTCTTTCCAAGCACTAACCCTTCTTCCTCCTCCTCCCTCTGGTCTCCCTCACTCCAATCATGACTTTTCTCAAAGGTAAAGTACAGGTTAATTTATTTTATTTTTGGTTTATATTGTGTACTAATCATTTCTGTTATATTTCAGTCTCAGGGACAAAAACTTACTTAAAATTATAAATTATTTTATATGAATATTTTTTGGAATATGGTACTGATCATTTGATTTTACATTATTCCTATGAGAAAATTCACTTTGCAATGTGAATAAATCACATGATGAACAGAATCTCGAAACGAATTAAATTCGTAAAATGAGGTTAAAACTGTATATTGTATTGTTTGTGTATATTATATTATATATGTGATGTCTGTATATTATATGTGTGGCTATATATGTTATATATGTATGTTATGTGTATGTGTCTATTATATTGTGTTATATATGTATATGTCACGTGTGTGTATTATATATGTTCTGCATGTAGCATATACATCCACACATGTACACCAACACATATGCACAAAGTGTATGTATTCCCAGCTGTGTCTCCAGCACTTACCTTGGTTCTGGGTACACAAAGACATATAACACAAACTTTTCTCTCAAAAAGCTTATTATATAATAGATAATGATGACAATTAAGATGATTAAATGCTCTATGACAACAGGGAAAAACACAGATCACGGCCTGCCTGCCTGCCTGAGAAATGATAAACCTGCTGCAGGGAAGACCCTGATTGGCATGGTGATATATGGATTGATCATGATTATCATGAGAATTAATGATTATCATTAATAATATACTCGTGATAATAATGCAAACACGAGAGCAAACAAAGGGAGAAAGAAAAACTGAAAATTGTTTGGCTGTTATAGTAGACACCATCATTTACTGGAAATGCTTGCCATGTATGCCTAATTACTGTGCAGCACAATAATAATTATGCATGTTGTTAAATGTTTCCAAATAACTTTGTTGTAAGTTTCATTGGATTATAAAAGTAAACTCTCTAAGTGTACACTCAGTCGCCATAGGTTGGGTCAATAGACTCCTGCAGAGTGGGAGGCAGGAACATAAATAAAGTCAAGTGCAAGCAGCCTGAGCCAAGCCTGTGCCATGGTTCGGCAGCCGCAAAGCTGTCAGAGCTAAGAGGAAAGGAAGCCATGAGCACAGCTGCAGCAAGCTGCCTCATGAACAGCAGCTGTTGAGACTGTCTTTCCCCTTTTCCATGCTGCCCAAATCAATTACCAGTCAAGAAATAAAAGCCAGTGGAGTTACAGATCTCTGCTGGGGATGTGCTGATCGAGGGTCCTTTCCTCTGCTGTGCCAAAGACTGCATCTTGCAGCTTTAAGAGCTGTACATTTATTATATTCATTGAAGCCTGGGACCTGTGGAACATCCTCAACCACAGCTGGCTGGGGTTTCCCTTCCTGCTTATCCTTTTGTGTAATTCTTGTGTCTCCCTGGGCTCTTTGTAGCATGGACTTGTTCCAAGGTAGATAGGATTGTCCTGTTCATTTGTTTACCCATAGTGGGCTGGTTTTCTAGTCGAAGTCTCTCCATTTATATTCATATATATTTAGAAGGGAGAGGAAGCTGGAGACTGGCCAAAGCTTGGTCAAATTAATGTGGTCTTGAAGTCATTGCAAAACTTTGTGTTTAATATTTTATTTCTGAGGTTTCTTCTTTTTGGTTATGGGAAATCTAAATCTGGGAAGATATATCACAAAATTGCAAAGTTGTAAGGGACTTCAGCAACCATCTAATCTATATTATGCTTAGACATATTATACTCAACAACATACCTGACAAATGGTCATCCAGTCTAATGGCAGAGGGGAAACCCACTGCCTACCGAGGTAGCCCACTCTACTTTTGGAGGGCTCAAATTGCTAGCTTTGGTTAAGTCTGACCTTTTTTCTTTACAACCCAATTCTACTCCCTGCGGATGAGCAGAATTAATTTAATCACTCTTCTATGGACAGTCTTCCTACAACTTTTAAGGAGCCATTATTTTTCTCTTCTCCCCCAAGTTTCTTCTGCTGGCTTAACTAGCCTTAATTCCTTCAACAAATACTCGTTGGGCATGAACTCAAGGCCCTTTGTCATACTATACTAATTCCCCCTTCTAGACAATTTCCATTTTATCTCTGTCCATCCCATATGATGACAAGAGTTGAACATAATATTGAATATAATAGTTTAGTCTCACAAGAACAGTGTAGTAGGACATTTGGGTTGCCATCTCGCGCTGTTGACTTAGTGGTCTCCTTCTGGTCTGTTGCTCATTTAGTTCCATTTTCTCTTCACAACTTAAAAAAAAAAAACTAGAGAGGAAATTGGTGTTTAGCAGCTTCTGAGAAATGTACTGCCCATGGAGAAGTTGAACGTTATTTAAGAGTGGTGTAGTGGAAAGAGTGCTGGGCCTCAAAGACTCCTCTTCCTGAGTTCAAATCTAGCCTTAGACATTTACTAGCTCTGTGAACCTGGCCAAATCACTTAACCCTGTTTGCCTCAGTTCCCTCATCTGTCAAATGAGCTGCAGAAAGAAATAGAAAAGTATTCCAGTATCTTTGCCAAGAAAATCCCAAATGAGGTCGTGAAGAGTCAGACGTGACTGAAAAATGATGGAACATGATTGAAATCTTACAAAGGGGAGAAAGTGCTTGTTTACAGTTCTGCTTCTCCTCTATGGAGAAGTGAAGTTGAAAAAAAAAGAATAAAAATGATTCTCTAAGTGAAAATCCTCTAGATTTTAGGTCATAAAAATTCAAATATTCTAAAATCTGAACTCAAAAGAAATGCAGACTATTATGGAGCATGTAAGCTAATGTGCAAAAGCAAAGGAAAAGAGTGACTGAGGAACATTTGTCTGTTTTGATCAGTCAGCTGCTAAGGAAACATTGCAGATTCATGATCAAGAGGACCAGAAAAAGGGAGCCGTTTAGTTGGTTTGGAGGCAAGAGATAAGAGGTGATCATTGCATCACTTCTTTAAAAAGCTAAATGAAAAGATTCATGTGATTCCTCTTGGATTGGGTATTTGATCTTTCATCTCTTAGCTTAGGAGCTCTATCTTTGAATCATACTATTTAGCCTCCAACCAGACGCCCTTTCCCATGGAGGAAATAGAGAATATTTGCTCATGCTCCAAAATCCACGTGTGGATTGTATCAAGTTGAGCATCTATACATGCTCATATGGGCTGTGTTCTCTTTTTTACATATTTATTGCCAGACATTTGTAGAGTATGTTTTTGTGTCAGCCATTGAAGATAATCTTTGAACTTGAATCTTTTAAAGATGCATATAAAATTCTTCTTCTCAGGGTAGGATTGTGTGGGAAGGCAGCAACCTATTGAAAGGCAAAACTTGACAGCAAGCTTCTGTTGGTACAACTCAGTTCTCTGGGAGAAAACTTACCTATTGTTTTTTACTTTGGCTCAGTCCCTGCCTTGTTTTTCCAATCCCAAACTCAACTATTGATTGTACTTTTGTATGGTGATGTGCCCAGTCTTGGTTCTTAGTGATAATCTTCCTTTGACTAACGAGGCTTCATGTTTCTGGCCAGAACCTAGGTCTCCTGGCTCCCTGTCCATTGCTACTACTATATATAAACAAACAAACGAATGAATGAATGAATATATGTGTATATAAATACATATATACATAATAGCGGCAGTGGATAGAGTACCAGTGCAGGAGTCAGGAGGGCCTGAATTCAAATCTCACCACAGATACTTGATACTCACTAGCTGTATGACCTTGGGCAAGTCATTTAACCCCAATTGCCTCATCGTGGGTTATTGCCAGTCATCCTGATGAATATCTGGTCACTGAATTCAGATGGCTCTGGGGGAGAAGTGAGGCTGGGGACCTGCACAGCCCTCCCTTACTCAAAACAAAGTCAAGTGCAAGTCATGTCATCATTTCTCTGATGGCCTGGTCTTCTTTGGCAACGAAGGTTGAACACACATATACATAATAGATATATATATGCATATATACACACAAATACATATATGTATAAATAAAAATATAAAAAGTGTATATATATTTTGCTTCTCTATTCATATCTAGCATTCACTCAACTGTTTGAAGCTAAGAATAATTATAAGTGCTAAGTGCTTTACAAACATTATCTCATTTGATCCTCACAACAACCTTGCGAGATAGGTTATTAGCCTCATTTGATAGCTGAGGAAATTAAGGCAAACAGAGTTTAAGTGACTTGCCCAGGGTTACATAGCCAGTAAGTATCGAAGGCTGAATTTGAACTCAGGTCTTCCTGACTCCAGACCCAGTGCTCTATCTATGTAATGCCACCAAACTATTTCAGGATTCAAAGAGAAAAGTCATGAGAGGAACGTGCCTTTTTAAATGTGATTTAAACAGCCTGTCTTGTTTAATTCTTTCAGTTTACAGAGCAACCCCAAATATACAGAATCAGTCCATCAACAAGATTTTCTTAAGTACTTTCCATGTGTCAGATATTGATCTAGGCACTAATCAGAAGAGGATAAAAAGGAAAAAGTCCTTTCCCTCAAAAAAAGTATTGGGGAAGTAGCATGTGCATACACATACACACACATGAATGCATGTATTACAGGTAACGAGGCAGATGGAGAAATCTGCCTACAGTAGGACCTGTAGAAGGTCCTACTTGGACTGTTCTTGAAAGGAAATTAGGGATTCTAAGAGGCAGAGGTAAGAAGGTAGTGCTTTTCAGGCACAAGGGCCTTACTTAGCTGCGCAGAGACACAGGAATTGAAGATGAAATGTTATATGTGAGGAAATGAAGAGGCCAGGTGAGCTGGAATGTTGCACATGTGCAAGGAAATAATGTATAATCAGTCTGGGAAAGTATATTGGAGTCTAGCTGTAGAGCACCTTAAAAATCAAACATAGTGCAGAACCAGAAAATATGCTGCTATGTGCCAGGCACTGGGCAAAGGGCTGGGGATTCAAAGAGACAAAAGACAGTCCCTGGCCTCATGGAGCTCACTATCTAATATGGGAGATAGTATGCAAACAAATATATTCAAAGCAAGCTGCATGTGGGATTAATAAGAGCTAATTAACAAAGGGAAGAGGGGTTTTTTTTAAGAGGGGTTAGGGAAGGCTTCCCGTGGAATGTGAGATTTTAGTTAGGACCTAAAAATAAGTGGTTAGTTATGAGAATGGAAGAGAGACGTGACAAAGACCATGAACTAACTCTTACATTATTCTTGGAGGAAAATCTCTCAGGTCCCTCGTTCAGAGGCACTTAAGTCTTTTTATACATACACATATACACATACATATGCATACATTTACATATATATGTGTGTATAATATATGCACACACATCTACATATACATATACACATATATTAAATACAAATTATACATATATTAAATTTTATTTACATTTAATTGATTTTTTCAATTAATAAGCATTTATTTTCTTTCTTCCCCTTTCACCTCCCCCAAAGAAAGTAAAAATAAAAAAAAACCTTTGTAACAAATATGAATTTGTTTGAGCATTTAGTGTTTCTAAAAAACAATTCTAAGCATTTCAGTTATCTGGTTTCCCTGTCCACAGTTTAGAAATAGCAGGCTAAATATGTGGGAGGTTATCTTCAAGTATCAGGCTTCCTAGTAGAGGATTTAATCTGGTTTTGTACCATAATTGTTTTTAGAAAAATCTCCTATGCAGCCAAGAAAACTCTTCCTATGTAATTATAGATTTAGATATAGAAAGACCCTGAGAGGCCTTTTCTAATCCAATCGCCTTATTTTGTAGGTGAGCAAATGGAGGCTTGAGGATCCAAGTGACTTACCTAGAAGCACCGAAGCAGTCAGTGGCAGGCTGGGACCTAAGTCACACCCTTCAACTCTAAAGTCAGTGCTCTTCCCCCTTCTTGGGCTCAAGTACCTACTGACACAAAAATTCCATTTCTCTTTGTCAACCAGGAGTGGAAGTCAAGACAAATTGACTTAATATAGTTTGAAATTCCAGTTCTAATGGGATAGCTCTTGGCTTAGGATCCTGTAAAGGCTGGCATTGAACTAGCCGACTTCCTAAGGTGTGCACCATTAATCTTCAAATGCCTAACGAGAAATTCCCTGACCAACAGAGGCAATCTTATCATGGACAGCTACAAAGTGAGAGATGATAGCCTGAGAGTGATAGAAAAAAATACTAAATATAGACATTATAACTCAAAAAACAGCAATCAACAGGGGTTAAGGGAGTACTTTACTTCTACTGAATGTAGAAGTAAAGAGCCTCCTACACACTAGGAATCCCTGAGGGAGTCATTGTGTTCCAGTATGGCACTATAATTGATATTTATAATGACACTCCAAATATCTGCAATATTTCTTTGGAAAACCTTATTCCATTAGTCAGCAAGCAGTTATTGGGCACTTCCTGTGTGCCACTGGGCAAAACACTGGGGAGACAAAGAAGGGCAAAAATACACCATCTTTAAGGCATTCTATTGGTGGGAAGGAAACAAGCATTTATATGACTCCTACTATATGCCAGACACTGTGCTAAGCACTTTTCAGATTTTATCCTCCCCATGTTGTTCTCATTTTACAGTTGAGGAAACTGAAGCAGACAGAGGTTGAGTGATTTGTCCAGCGTCACCCAGCCAACGAGTCCCTGAGGACCGATTAGAACTCAGGTAGTTAGAGCCAAATGCTCTAACCACTGCATTACCTACGTGCCTCTGAATGACAGAAACATGTAAAGAACTAGATATATTTAAGATACTTAAAGAGTATAGAGACAGTTTGAAAGAATACATTAGCATCTGGGGAGAAAAGGAAAATCCTCCTGAAGAAGATAAGATTTGAGCTGAATCCTGAAGTAAGCCAGGTAAACTAAGAGGTGACTGCGAGGGTGCAGAGAATTGCTAGTTAGTGCAAAGGGGCAGAGGTAGGAGATAGGATATTGTGTTCCTGAAACTGTAACAAGGTCAATTTCATGGATTGTTGAGTGTGTGAAAGGAAGTAGAGTATTAGAAGACTGGAAAGGCAGAAAGGGGTCAAGTTACGAAGAACTGTAAATGACAAAGAGAACAACTTTTACTGAATGGAGAACCACTGGAGCTCATTGAGCATGGGGCTTGAAGGGTCAGACTTACAAATCACCTTGGCAGTGAGCATAAGATGGAAGAAACCCGAATCGAGGCTTGTTAAAAGACTGCTGCAATGGTTCAGTAAGAGCAAACGTGGACCTGGAGTAGAGTTGTGGCTGTGTGAATGGAGAGAGGGACACACATAGGACAGAGGTTGTGAGGATAGGAACAGCATGATTTGGCAATGGAGTGTAGCTATTTTGGAAAGCAATTTGAAACTATATCCCCAAAGTCATGTGTGTATACTTTCTGACTTAGTGGTACTACTTCTAGCCCTGTACTGCAAAGAGATCACAAAAAGAGAAAAATGATCCATGTATACAAAAATGTTTATAGCAGATTTTTTTTTGGAATGGCAAGAAATTAGAAATTGAAGGGGTTCTCATCAGGTGGGGAGTGGCTAAACAAATTATAGTATATGAATGTAATGGAATATTATTGCAAAGTAAGAAATGATGAAAAGGATTTCTTCAGAGAAACTTGGAACCAGGAGATATTAGTGTCTCAAAAACCTAGAGAGGAGAAAGCACTCAGAAAGAGAAGGTGATGAACAGTGTTAAATGCAGTGAGGCCAGGAAGGATCAGCATGGACAAAAGACCATAACATTTGACAATTAAGAGCTCATTAATAACTTAGATGAGAACAATTTTAAATTACAAAAATCAAATGAATGATGAGGTTGGGCGACAGTTTGCAGTGAGAGGGGAGGAAGTGGATTCAGCACCTGAGCTCTAAGACCTCTTTAAGATTTACTTTGCACAGTATAGTACAAAGAAGAATTTAGAATCATGGGAACTGTTTGACTACTTGCCACTTTATGACCTTATCCTCGGGGGTCTCAGTTTCCTTTTCTGTAAGATTTAGTAGAATGTAAACTACTTGAGTGCAGGAATTGTGTCATTTTTGTCTTGTATTCCCAGTGCCAGTCCCAGTGTGCAGAGTAAGCACTTCAATCCTTGTTGAATAGAATTGAATGAAATGTTTAAAATAAAATGGTTGGACTAGTATTTTCTGAGGTCTTTTCCATCTCTAAATCTTATGATCCTGAGAATATTTATGTTGAAAATGGAGAAAGGAGAAAACTGCCCACATATGTCCACTTATCTGGATATCATGAAGACCATGGGAAATTGGATATCCATAGAGTGCATCAGTAATTCATAAGGAGCAATATTCAAGAAGAGGACCAGACAGTACTCATAACCTGGGATTGCTATATGCAAATACCCAGAGTGTGGGAAATAAAAATTAACCAGGTACTTAAAAAAATTATTATTTGTCATTTGTCTTTCCCAGTGCACCTCCCACCATTGAAGAAAAATAAAATAAAATAAGATAAAACTCTCACCATAAACAAGCATAGTTCAGTAAAACAAATTACTGCATTGACTATGCTCAAAAATGTTGGTCTCTCTTACTTCTGAAGTTCATCATCTTTCTGGCAAGAAGTGAATGGTATGTTTCATCTTCAGTTTCCTAGGGTTGTGGTTTATCATTGCATTGATCAGTTACAAAATCTATCAAAGCTGTTTTTCTCTCTACCATTGTTGCTATTGTATAAACTGTTTTATTCTTAAGTTCATAGATTTCTTCCCAGTTTTCTCTGAATCTGTTCATTTCCTTTCTTATGGTACAATGATATTCCATTTATTCACTGTAATTTGTTTAGTCATTCCCCAATAAAAGAATAGCCCCTCAGTTCCCCATTTTTGGCAATTATGAAAACAACTTCTATAAATATTTTTGCACATAGAGGTCCTTTTCTTCTTTCTTTGATATCTTTGAGGTATAGACCTATTAGTAATATAGTTAGGTCAAAAGATATGTTCAGTTAATGAAGTAGAAAATTTTAACACAGGGATGTAAATTCTTCCTCATCAATATCACTGAAATTTTATGGGATAGAACTTATTTTTATTTTTAAATATATTTTATTTTCCCCCAATTACATGTTAAAATAATTTTTAACATTTGTTTAAAGTTTTGTGTTCTAATTTCTATCCTCTTCTCCCTCCCTGAAATGGTAAACTATCAAAATATAAGTTATACATGTGCAAAGTGCCTAGACTATGGCAATGGTCATTGTACAGAAACAACAACATTGTGCAATGCCCAACTTTGATAGACTTATCTCTTCTCAGCAATGCAGTGATCTAAGATAATTCTAAAAGATTCATGATGGAAAATGCTATCCATATTTAGAGAAAGAACTATGGAGTCTGAATGCAGATTGAAGTATACTATTTTCTCTTTTTTTTTCCTTTCTTGTGTTTTTTTCCCTTTTGTTTTGGTTCTTCTTTCACAACATGACTAATGTGGAAATATGTTTAATATGATTGTACATGTATAGCCTATATCAGATTGAGTGCCATCTTGGGGAGGGGGGAAAGGAGGTAGGGGGAAAAAATCTTATAAAAGTGAACATTGAAAACTAAGAATAAATACAATTTTTTAAAAATCATATACTTATCTCAACAGATGGAGTGAAATACTCATTCCTCTGAAAGGTAATTTGGAACTCAAAATTAAAAAGAAAAAAGTTAAATAATAAATTTATTTTAAAAAAGAATATGGAAATGGAAGGACAGCCACAAATAGATTAAGTAAAAGGGACATTGAAATAGCAAAGAGGATGTGGTTTTGTGAAGAAATCCACAAAACAGATGGTAGTAAGCATTTAGGTAAAGGTAAAGATAAGTGGAAGGAGAAACGAAAGTGCTATTATGGTGAGAGTATACTAGTATATCAGACACTATTTGGTCAGAAGTAGGAAATAGTGCCAGAAAGCAATCATAAATCTATCATGGAGGCATGATATTATAGTGAAAGGGTACTTTACTGTCTGGAAATCTGGAGTAGGCAGTATCCTGACTTTCAAAAAACTTTTTCAAAATTGCAGGTAAATTTGTTTTTGATTTCTGGAAAACTTCTAGAAACTATTATTAAAGAAATGATTTGTGAGGACTAAGAACATAAAATGATGATCACTATGTTAGCCTGATTTCATTAGGAACAAGTTAACACAATTTTCTTTTTTGGAATGACTATTAAACTGGCAAATTAGGGGCATGGCATACATGTAATCTAGATGTCAGCAAGACATTTAACAAACTCATGCATCCTTGCATAAAAGATGGAGAGATATCAACTAGGCAATGCAGTTAAATGTATTTGTAAGTGATTGAAAGACTTATTAAAAAGGAAGGATGCCAAGCTTGAGAGATACCTGTTAACGGGCTGCCCTGGAGAGCTATTCTTGGCTCTATGCTATTTAGTGTTTTTGTTGGTGATTGGAATGTAGGCATTGATAGCATACTCACCAAATTTATAGGTGGCACAAACCTGGGACTTACAGCTGACATGTCAGGTGACAGAGACAAGTTGTGGATTTTATGTTTTGGAAGATCACTGACAAGCAAGCTGGTGCAGGTACAGGGAAGAGCAAACCACTTGGTGAGGGGACAGCAAGTTATGTCATAGAAAAATTAGTTGAAGGAACTGGAGATGTTTTACCTGGAAAGTAGATAACTAGAAAGTGTGAGATAGTGGACATGATAACTGAACAGTTGTTAGGTGAAAAAAGGTACTTCATCTAGAGCTAGGAATCAGAGAGTTCAAGATTCCAGTTTAATTGAAAGAAACACTTCTGAAGAGTTTGTGCTGTGCAAAGTCAAAATAGGTTGCCTAGGGTGGTAGTGAGTTTCCTATTGGGGAAAAGCTTCAAGAGATGATTTTAGTGATTTGTGCACAGGCTGTCCCATGAGGTATGTTATTCAGTTGGTTCAGCTGTATCTGTCTCCTCATGACACCATTAAGGGTTTTCTTGGCAAAGATACTGGAGTGGTTTGCCATTTCCTTCTCCAGCTCACTTTACAGGTAAGAAAACTGAGGCAAGCAGGGTTAAGTGACTTGCCCAGGGTCACACAGTTAGTTAGTCTGAGCCTAGACAAACTCAGGTCTTCCTAACTCTAGGTCTGGCAGTCTATCCACTGCACCATCTAGCCATCCCCATTAGGTGTAGATTAAACGACATATAGGGTTACCCTCCCTCTTAGATTCTACCATTGTCTGATTCCTTAGTCCATCTGAGTGTATAAGCTCCTAGTAGTTAAGTACCAAATTATGATGTCCTATTTAATAATAACAGTTAACATTTATAAAGTGCTTTAAGTTGCTCTACAAATATCATCTCATTTTATCCTCAAAACTCTGAAAGGTAAGTACTATTATTATCCACATTTTACAAATGAGGGAACTAAGGTAGAGAGAAATTAAGTGATTTGCCCAGGGTGACACAGTTAGTGTTTGAAGCTGAATTTGAATTCAAGTTTTCCTGATTCCAAGACTTCCGCTGTATTCATCATCCCATCCAGCTGCCTTTATTATTATTTAGTAGTACAGATCTATTCATTATTATTGCAACTGGTGCTTGGCCAAGCATTTTACAAAATTCATCCTTTTTTATTTCTAATGTGTGGTTAATGTCTCAGTCATTGAGTAGGTTATTTTATCATTCGTTAAGATGGATGAATATAGTATGAATTGTAATTTCTTCTTCCTGGGGAACCTAGTCCTCGAAAGCAATCCTTTGATAAGTCCCAGGGAGTTAACTTCAGGTCATAGTCTAGATGATTTGCTATAGGTCACTTTGCTAGAAAGTTTCAGAGGTAGAATTTGTACTCAGCTCTTCTGGATGTCAAAACCAACAATCTGTCCAATGGGCCATAGTACTTCTATTCAGCCTATGATTTTTGACTGGAAAAATGGCCCACTGTGATTTCTCTTTGGATTTTCTGATCAGTCTTCAGTCTAGTGCTCCTCTTGGATATTTGCTAGAGTAGTAGGAAAGGACTGGGCCACACATTTTCTTTCTACTCTGCCATTTTTGCCAGTCTTCCTGTCCTTATTCCTTAAAATATTAAATGTACCTAGAAGGGACATTATAGGTCATCTAATCTATCCCACTTATTTTGCAGATGAGAAAACTGAGGCTCTGAAGTAGTGTATGACCTGACCAAAGTCATAGAGGTAATATGGCACAGTAGCAGAGCCAGGAAACCTGTGTTTAAATGAATATTAAAATGCATACTTTTTCTTGTTTAGATTAATTTTATTTGACATTGTTGCTTTATATTAGGATAATAGAACTGTGGACTGAATCAAGAAGGGAAGGAAGATAAGCAGACCTTTTGGTTGTCATTGTTCAGTCAAGTGTCCATGGGGTTTTCATGACAAAGATACTGGAGTAGTTTGCCGTTTCCTTTACCACTTTTAGGCAGTTAAGGTTAAGTGACTTGCCTGGGGTCATACAACTAGTAAATATCTGAGGTTAGATTTGAACTTTGGCCTTTCTGACTCCCAGCCTGGTGCTTTATGCCTGGTATCCCACAACTGCCCCAGATCTTTTGGTAGAGAAGGACAAATGAAAGTGAGGCAAATATTTGGAATAAGTAAGACCACTGATATCCAGCATATGGTGGGCATTGAATGTAAGCTACTAACATTTGGAAGTAAAGTAGCAGCAGTGGTGTTGAAATCTACCCAATATTTGCCAGCTGCAGAAAGCTTATTGGCATCACCTGTTCCTTGCACCTGTTTTAGCTCTTCTCAGCAGGGGAACTGACCTAATTTCCTCCCTTTGCCAAAAAAGAAAAAAAATCAGAGAGCATGGGAAACAGCCTTGGAAGAAAGTCATTGTGAATCAAGGATTGCCGTCACTCATTTTCAGAGAGATTTCTCTGGAGGGTGGGATTGGGGAGTTGTTCATTTGTGCCCTGATTAGAGAGATCCCTGAGTATCAGTAGTGAGTAAACAGAGCCTTGTAAAAGCATGTTTTCGGGCTAACTCAATACTAAGGGCCACATACCAGCATTAGACTGACCATTTCAGAAGTCAGAAGTGGGTCTGCAACCAGCCAACATGATGAGCATTTCAAGTTATCACTGTGATGCCTTCAGCAACACTCCCACCTCCCACCAATACCTACTTCTGCAATCACTCCTCTCCTCTGTACCTTGACCTTACAGACCTTTGAATCTCAGAGTCCTTGGAAGAGTTTAATCTGTTTTTTTTTTTTAACTTAAGAACTTAGAACATGTCAGAAGCAGATTAGATATTATCCAGCACCTTGGCCCAAGAGCCTCTGGAACCTCAAATTCTTAAATGAAATCCACATTCTGCTGTTTGGATAAGAAACACACTCTCTATTCTGTATTCTCTCTGCTTTTCACACAAAAACTTCCTTCCATTTTTTGGCCAAAATTGGCAGCCAGGACAAAGTTACCTAACCACAGTCCTAAATTACTGCTCTGTTAGGAAGAGACTTTGGCTGAAGATCGTGGCCCCCACTGAGGAATGCAACATCCACCAGCAACTAAGTAGCAGGGGAAATCCCCAGCCATTAATGTTAATAAATAAGATACTTCTGAGCCCTCTGACTCATCTGCCTATCCACCTGGTCATTTTTAGAGTACTAGGCAGATGAAAATTAAATGATGCCGACATACCAGATTTTAAATGCAGCTCCCTTTCCCATGGTTCCTGGGCTGTAGTTTAATTTGATTGAACTCTGCTGTTCCCTTGAAATTCATTTCCAGCTCTTGGCACCAGCAGCCCTTGCAGCCTCTTGCTTCATAATGAAACCCACGCAACAGCTTGAACATGACTCTTTTTTAAAAATATGTATACATATATTTAATTTTGTTAAATATTTCCTAATTACATTTACATTTTTAACATTCACTTTTTAAAAATATGAGTTCCCAATTCTCTCTCTCTCCCTCCTGCCCCTTCCCCACCCTTGAGAAGGCAAGCAATATATCAATTATACATGTGATGTCACACAAAACATATTTCCATATTAGCCATGTTGCAAAAGAAAACACTGTACACACACCCCCAAGAAAACAAAGTAAAACATTATGCTTCAGTTTGCACTCAGAGGTCATCAATTCTTACTCTACAGTTGAATAACAGTTTTCATCATGGGTCCTTTGGAGTTGTCTCAGATCACTGTCTTGATCAGAGTATCTAAGTCTTTCACAGTTGATCATCATTACAACACTGGTGTTGAACCCCACTGTTAATTCAGTGAACAAGACCCATTGAACAAGAGCTACCATGGAGTGTGAGAGCCCCAGTACTTTCTGTAGAGGGTGAGGAAGTGTGGTCATAGCTTCAAAGGGAAGACTTCGATTCTTTTATTGTAGCTTTCCCCACCATTTTGGAAGGGTAATGAATTTGAAGGACAGTTAAGTTGATATGTGGTTGTTCTTTAAGTAATTTTCAACTTTTGCTCAGCCCTCATGGATTCATTCAGGATTTTCCAAGCACAGTTTTCTCTATTAATGTCCATTTTTTTCTTGACCAACTTTTAAGTCTTTCCTCCTTGAATTAAACCATCGCTAGTGTTGTACATTTTAGACCTCATTGAAAATTATATTTTTCAGGCTGCATTCCAGCTCCTTAAAAAGAACATTGATGCTTTGGGAAGGAGATTTGACCATCATAAAGTATTATATATAAATATTATGTAGATGAGAGACATAGTTACAAATTATAAGGTGAAAAAAGTCCAGTTTGGTTGACTGACTGATCAAATGAGGTGTTTATTTAGGTCTCATGTAATCAGTCACTCTTCTTTGAGTTTAATTGAGTTTCTTTGTGCTCAATTAAGTTCAATTAAGCAAACAGTTATTAAAGGTACTGTGCACAATACACTGTACTAGTTACTGATCAATTCAACAAACACTAAAAGATGATAACATTTATTAACTCTTTCTGATCTCTCACTCCCCACATCCAATCAGTTGCCAAGTGTTTTTGATGGTACTTCCACCATGTTTCTTCCATCATTTTCCTTCTCTCCACTCACATGATCACCATCTTGGTATAGGCCCTCATTATCTCTCTCCAATTAGGAGAGAGCCTCCAATTAGGTCTCTGTCTCAGTTCTCTTCTCTCTCTGTTCTATAATCTCTACAACTGACAAAGCAATATTCTAAAAACACACCGAACTCCAGTGGTTCCCCATAATCTCAAGGTTCAAATACAAGTTCCTAAGATTTGCTCTTTACAATCTGACTCCAATATACCTTTCCAGATTGATTTTCTATTACTTCCCCTCACCCACTCCACATTAAATCACAAAAACAAAGAAATTTGGCTAAAATGTCACTAGCCTAAGAATGCCCATTAATTGGTGAATGATTAAGTAAGCGATGGTGATGATTGTGATGGAATATTATTATGATATATAAGAAATGATGAGCAGGATGATTTCAGAAAAACCTGGAAAGACTTACATGAACTGATGCAAAATGAAATGAGCAGGAACAAGAGAACATTGTACAACGTAGCAGCAATATTGTATGATGAACTGTGAATGACTTTGCTGTTCTCATCAATACAATGACCCAAGATTAATGATGAAGCGTACTATCTGCCTCGAGAGAAAGAAGTGATATTATCTGAATACAGACTGAAGCATGCTTTTGTTCAATTAATTTCTTTCATTCTTTTTTAAAAAATGTGAGTCTTCTTATACAAAATGACTAATATGCAAATGTTTTACCTCGTTGCACATGTGTAAACTATGTCTGATTACTTACTATTTCAAGAAGAGGAAAACAGAGGAAGGGATAGAATTTGGAATTCAAAATTTAAAAAAAACTCCCAAATGTTAAAAAATGATTTTAACATGTAGTTGGGGGAAAATAAAGTATTATATATGTATACACATATATACATATATTTAAAATGTCTATAGTTTCCTCTTTCATTCCAGCAAAAATAATCTTATTCTTCTCCATACAGAATATTCTTTCTCCAATCTCTGTACCTTCGGACAAACTATCTGCTTGCCTGGAATGTTCTCCTTACTCAACCCAGTCATTTATAATCTCTAGTTCTCTTCAAGGGTAGGCTCAATTGCCACCTTCTACACCAGGCTCCTTTTATTCTCCCCAGTTGTTATTAGACCTTTCTAGAATACTTTTTACAACAAAATACAACGCCTTGTATTTTGTTTTTTCATTTATTTATCTGTGTACATGTTGTTACTCTTAAGTAGGATGTGACTTCCTTGAAGGCAAGGAATTTTTCATTTTTGTCTATATCTCAAGAGCCTAGAACAATGTACCTGACACATAGTCAGTATGTAATAAAGAATGCTTGTTAAGCGTTTGCTATATAGGAGGCACTGTTTTGGACGCTAGGGATACAAATACATAAAAACAAAATAATCCCTGTCCTTAAGGGGGTCCACATTTTCCTGAGGGCAAAGGCAGAAAGTAGGAGATGAAGGATTGGTTTAGAGGGAACCAACAATAGGCCAACCTGCTTGTGATTTAGAACATACAAAGAAAAGTAATTTGAGATACATGGCAAAGCTTTATGGATCTAGTGCTGGCCCAGGAGTGAGGAAGACCTGAGTTCTGTCACTTAAAAGCCTCATGGCCATGGAGCTTCTTGAGAACAGGCTCTGTATTTTGCCTTTCTCTGTATCCCCAGTGCCCACTGTATAGTAGGCACTTAATAACTGTTTATTAAATGACTGTCAAGTCAACTGGGTATGGAGCAGTCTATAGAGTACTGGGACTGATATCAGGAAAACTCAAATTCACATTTTGAATTCAAAATTCAAAAAATTAAAAACCTGGCCTCAGAAACTTACTAACTGTATGAGCCTAATCAATTAACCTCTTTTGCCTCAGTTTCCCCAATTGTAAAATAGGAATAATAATAGCACCTACCTCCCCGTGGCTGTTGGGAGGATCAAATGAGGTATCTATAAAGTGCTTGGTAGAGTGTCTGGAATATATACTCGTTAGTTGTGCTTCATTCCTGAAGAGGACCGAAAGGACATCACTATGCTGGAGTCAATTTTCAGTGTTTCTGACTGGATGATCAGACCAATTCCAGCTTGCAATGCTCTACCAAAATTAGGGCACAAATAGTCTGTGTGACTCTTTGGGGTGGCTATTCTAAATTTGTGTATCCTCTGTTTCCTCTGAGCTCTTTCAATTCTGTTTTGCTCATAGAACACACCTTTTCTGATGTGGACTTGCCATGCTGAGCAGCCCTGTGCCAGTGTCTCCCATGTCACGCAAGCAATTCCAAAGTTCTTAAGAGAGACCTTGAGAGTGTCCTTGTACGGCTTCTTCTGGCCATCATGTGAATGTTTGCCTTGTGTGAATTCTCCATAAAATAGTCACGTGGTAGTCACATATACTAAGTGTATACAGATGTAACTATTACTATCGTCACCATGATTATTATTAGATGATATTCAGGGTTACTCTAAGGCCTAAATCTGTGATCCTATTATTCAAAAAGCTTGGTAAAGAAGGTTAGAGCCTTAGTTGGAAAGCTGAGTAGTTTATGTTTTTAAAAACACCGTTATTGATATCTCATTTTTGTTACCTACATTTCCCAATGTATCTCTCTCCCCACTCCCACAACCACCTTTTATAATAAAGAATAAGAGAGAAGGGGGAGGGAAAACTGACTTATGGGGAAAAAAATCTGACATTAAATTCAGCACCCATAATTTCCCACTTTTTCAAAGAAGTGGTTGAGGGAGGTATCTTTTCAAATCTCTTCTTTTGGACCAAGTTTATATTTTATTCCAAAGGTAATAAGGAGTCGCTTAGTTATTTTTTTTGAAGCAGAGATACATCATTGATAGACCCATGCTTTAGGAAGACTGTTTTGGCTGCTTTGTGGAATATGAATGGAAGGGAAGAGACTGGAAGCAGAGAGGTCAGTTAGGAGTCTATTCTTGTAGTCAATATTAACTGTAGCAGTAATTAGCTCATGGTAAGAACATAGGCAAAATTCATATAGAATAATTTGAAAGATTCAAGGATGAGGAAGAGAGATTAGAAAGAGCTCCCTGGAGAATGCAAAACTTTAACTAGATCATGAAAAGAAGGTAATAATTTCCAATAGTTGAAAAGTCAGAGGGAATCCATCCTAGGCAATGCAGATTAGTGCAGAGGAGCAGATTCTGCAAAGGCCAAGACATTATCGGGGATGGTAGGGCAGGTTGGGTACTGTAGAAAGAACAATGACTCCAGAGCCATAGGACCTGGGTTCAAATCTCACCTCTGATAATTATTACTTGGAATGAGTTCTGGTGACGGAAATTATATTAGAAGCACTCTCTCCTAACTTCCAGTATAATACTTTTTCTGTGGTGCCATGTTATCTTTCCAAAGTTAGGATTCATTGAATCTAAAGCTTGAAGAGACCTTGGGAAGAGGTAATTCCATCCAGCACCTTAATTTTACAATTAAAAAGCTGAATCTATAATGGTAAACGTGTGAATTGACATAAAAATAGAGCTTACATTCAACTCTCAACAAATATATCTTTTGTGTAGTGAGGGACACAGCACTGTTTAATTGTCTGTGGCTGCATTCAGCTACAGCTTCCATCATTTTAACCTCAGCCCTTGAGATAAAAGAAAAATGGTAATAAGGGTTTTTTCAAAGTCATGTTTGCCTCGGTGCTCCAATCAATAAATATTTACTGAATGAATAAATGAATACAAGGAACCAAATAGCTTTAAAAACTTCTCCTTATGCCTTCTGCTATGTTCTTAGAACCAACTCAGTTTCTTTTTTTTCTCAGCCATTATTTTGAATGAAAATTAACAAGGCAAGTTTCGTTCTGTGTGGGGAGTACAAGGCGCTAATTTATGACTGGTCAAAACTGACTTCTTAGTAAAAAGAATAATTGACTTCTTAGTTGTCTTAAACAGATGCTTTTAAAAAATAGTTCAAATGCATTTTCCTACAAAACTAGAAGATGTAACAATTTTACTTAATACTTTCATATGGTCTGTGTGATTTTTTTTTCTTTTAACTTTTATTAACAATGGAATCTGACATTAATAATGGAATTAGAATATCTAGTTGAAAGTTGGATACACTAGATATATATGCAATCTCTTTTATGTACAAATATTGTATACATTTGAATGGCTGCTTCAGGCAGTATCTTGTCCTGCTGACCTCTTCCCAAGAAACTAGTTCTTTCTCACTCCTCTCTCCACTCTCACGCCCCTTCCTTGTCTCTATGGCAGAGGGATGGTGGTTTTTGCCCCATTTTGTCACAAGCCCTGGTACTTGTTGGCATCAGAAAAAATACTTCAGATCCAAACTCTGCCACATATCACTGGTGTGACTGAGCAAATCCCTTAACCTCCCTAGGCCTCAGTTTTCTTACTTGTAAATGTCTGTGTGATTCTTAGCCTCTTAGTGCCCCAGACTATTTTCTAAAGCTAGAGTTATTTATCTGCATTGGAAGAAGATGCTTTAATATTTGGAAAGTGGCTGTGACAATATATTGAAAAGACCGTAAATTATGACTAGGCTGAATTTATACCAGAAATTCAGGATGGCTTTAATGTTAGGAAAACTATAAATATAATATTATATTAATAATGATAACAATAAAATCAAATATCTGCATCTGTCAATTGGTGAAAATTATTTTGACAAAATGCAATATACTTTTCTATTAAGACCATCAAAAAGTATAGGAATAAATGGATCTTTCCTTAATATAGCAAACAGCATCAACTTAAAGTTAACCTTATCTGTAATGGAGAAATGCTAAGGGCTTTTTTAATAAGACCACAGGTAAAGTAAGGATATCTGTTGTTGCTATTATTGTTTAATCTACAGTGGAGTGTGAATTACTTGGAACAAGCAATTTTGAAATGGTTTGTGACAACAGTGGTTACATATGGATATTTCTGCTTGTGCTATACTGCCTCGTAACTTCTTACCTTGAGTAGATGAAACTAGAACAAGCTCGTTTCCCTATCTTTGGTTGGTACTCAGTCAGTTATAAACTTAATTTTGGATGATAAACATTTCATCGTTCTTGTTTGTTGTATTTTTAATTTAATTTTTTTAAGAATAGCTATAAATGTCCAAAAGTTTTCATTCTTAAAGAGCACACATAAATGACTGTAAGAGATATTGCAACAGCCTATAGTTGAGGAAATCTAGCATCTTGAGGATTACTTAATCCTATAATAAAGAAAGATTAATCACAAAGGCAAGGAAAATGACATTGAAAATGAAAAGCAATGCCAAGAACTGACAAGTAATTGCTGTGAAACAGCCTAATTTGTCATCAGAAAACAAGCAGAGATCTTCAGAGGGACTTGGCCATTTGAGAAGTTGTTTTCAACTCCTCTACAGTGTAGCACAGGCTTTTCAAGGTTGGAAGAAAAAAGATGTTATAGGTAAGACAATATGGTGCTAAGTGCCAAAGTGAGTAGGGTACTGGTCCTGAGATAGAAAGGCCTGAGTTCAAATCCAACCTCAGACACTTACTTGCTGTGTGTGGCTCTGAACAAGTCACTCAAACCTTGTTTGCCTAAAAAAAAACCCTCCTGGAAAGTAGAGAAAGAATTGTGAGCCTAGTAGAGAGCCCTGATAATCCAGAAAGAAGATTGAGAAGGAACAATAAAAAATATAAGGATACACCTGAAAGAACAATGTCAGAAAAATTAAGGGAGAGAATATCCATGATGAATTAACATGTGCCTTCTGCCTCCAAGTTCCCTGGTTTCTCTATGACTTAAAAAAACAACAGAAACTCTGAGTTCATCTTGATTTAAATGAGAAAGTTCTGAATGTCACTTTTCAAGATGTAATAAGTTTACATGTCGAAAAAGAAATCTTGAAGAGAAAAAATTTCTATTAACTACTTGACAGAACTCTGTTTTTTTTTCACTAGAAAAAAAATTACATTTGAAGGGCTGTAGCTGTCTCTATTTCTGGTTTTTTCCCCAAAAAAGGAATTTAATACTCAAGAAAAATAATGCTTTGAAAATCAGACATTCCATTAAACTAGAGGTACCTCTTCTCTTTGGCTACATAACATCAATAGATTCACAAGCATTTATTAAGCACTTACTGTGTGCCAGGCACTGTGCTAAGAGTAGGGGATACAAAGATAAAGCAAAAACTCCTTTGAAGTAGGTCCTTGAAGTATCTTACATTCTAATGGGGCAGACAACATGTATCATTTGAAACATATAAGATAAATACAGAGTAGATGGGAGGCAAACTGAGGAGGTGGTACTTCTAGCTTGGCATGAGGGGTTGAGTGGTACTTAAACTTCTTAAAGGGAGCCAGAGGTTGGGAGGGAGAAAATTCTAGTCATGGGGAAGAGATGGTGTTTCATTTATTAAGAACAGCAAGTAGACTGCTGTGATTGAATTGTAGAGTATGGTGGAAGAGAGTAAAATGTAAGAAAATTGGAAAAGTAGGAAGTAAAAGACTAATCCTGGAGGTAATAGGGAATCACTGGAATTTATTGAGTGGGGAGGTTAAACAATTAGACCTTTATTTTAGAAAAATCACTTTGGCAGCTGAATGGAGGATGGGTTAGAATGCATGTATAGCGATTTGAAGTAAGGAGATTGCCTAGAAAGTTATTGCAATAATCTAGACGAGAAGTGATTAGGACACATAAGGTTGTGTAAGTAGAAAAAGAGGATATAGGTAAGAGACGCAGAGAAAGAAATGACAAGATTTTGCAGGTAATTGGATATGTAGGTGAACGAGAGATAAAAGTTAGAATGACTATGAGGTTTCTTACCTGGGTGATTGGAAGGAAGGTGGTACTTTTGACAATAACAGGGGAAGTGGGGGAAAAGGGGAAAGTTTAAGAGGAAAGATGAGTTTTGCATTGGACATGTTGAGTTTGAGGTGACTATGATACATATAGTTTGAGCTGTCAGAGAGGTAGTGATGTCTAAGAGATAGGGGATATATATATATATATATATATATATATATATATATATATATATATATATATTTGGGCAAATCATTTGATAATTTAACTCCTGGGAGTGGAGATCATCAAATGAGATAGTATAAAGAGACCAGAGAAAAGAGGCTAAGCAGAGCTTTGGCCTACATCCATAGTTATTGACTACGATGAAGAATCAGGAAGAGGGACTGAAAAGGAGTGAAGAGACAGGTGGAAGGAAGCTAGAAACTTTGAAACTACAGTCATTTAGCTACAGCTCCTTGTCACTAAAGGAAAAGGGAAAATATTGTTCTTGGGTCAGTGTTTGCCCTTTTGATAATATAAAAGAACTGAGAGTTATTAGAAAGTTGGATTTTGTCCTGTGTCTGACCACAGGAATAAGGTTGTCCTACAGGAATAGGGGAAATAGGTTTCCTCTTTCATGGTATATGGGGTGTTCAGGGAGGACTAGCTAGTGTAAGGGCTTGCTAAGTCCTTTTCATGACTGTTCATCTACCTTTGGTGTCTACCCATCACCCAACTCTCACCTGTGATTCCAAAAAGCTGTAGTATGTTCAACAGCCACACCTGAGCAAAACCATCTTGGCAGATGAGCTGAACCAGGTTGAGGCTAACTGACAGGCCTCAAAACCATAGGTGAGTTAGGGGGTTGTTTACCCCAAGCATGCAAAGACTTTCCCTGGTAGAGCGGGTAAATGAGAACAGTTTGTTCTAAGAATAATTCAGTCAGCTATGAAGGTGACTGAAGGAGGTCTTAGGTGTGGTGGGGAGATTAAAGCTTGGTCAGATATCAAAGACACCAAGTCACGTACATCATCCAAGACCATCACCAGTTGTCTTGACTTTTGTCCTGTCACTGGACTTTGATGACTCTGGAAGAGTGAAGCTAATGACTTTTGCAACTGTGCTTCACTTAAATTGAGTTCATGTGCAAGTCAAGACATCATCCATCATCGCCATTTTACCCCAATATTTTGATGTCATCGGTCCCTTTAGAAAACAAAAGACAAACAACAATGATTAGATAGTAGTTTAACTAAATATCCCTGTAAACAATAGGATTCACATTAAATGTTTGGGAGAGAAGCCACCATCCTTGGTGTACTGTGATAGATTAAGGCACTTTGGTCGCTATATTGAAATAGGTAGAATGTTGGGATTTGGGGTGCAAAGGAGTATAATTCAGGTGTTTTTGTCTCTTTCAATGATTGTTTTGGTATTTTAGAAAATTCAGAAAGTAGAGAATTTAAAAAAAAAAGTGGTTCCATCTTGCTTGGTGTTTTGTTAATGATACAATTGACACTGTGTTATTTAAGAATCATTGGTTTGATTGTTTATAAAAAAAGATTTCTGAGAGGGACTTTGACCTTCCTTACAAGGTTGAAACTATATTACATAGACTGATGAAACTGAGTAGCTAGACTTCTCCCAGGGGCAGGAGAAGGCAATTTTTCTCTGAGATTCTAAAGTACTGCTTAGCCTTGATAATGGCAAATACAAATGCAAACTTTGCCTGAAAATGCTGAGTTGGAGAGGCCCTACCACTTTCCCTACCATTATTACCAGTACCCTAGGTATTACACCCTCCTCCTTGTAGCCTCAACTCAGTTTCTAATCTCACTTGCTCATTCTTCCAGCCATTCCCTTTCTTGAGGACCCTTCAGCACTATGAATTCAGCTCATCTATTATTTTGTTCTTGTTGACCTATTCTTTTTTGTTATTTTCAAATTTACCTGAGTATGAAATGTAGCAATATGATGGAGTAGATAGAACACTACATTATGAGACTAGAAACCCTGCCTCTAACCAACCCTGACTCCCTTTGTTTCCTCACCTGGGAAGGGAGGGTATTACATACACTAGGTCAGAGATTCTTAACTGATCTACAGGCCAACCCCTAGAAGGAATCTCAAATTTGAGGAGGGCCATGAATTTGAATGCAAAAAATTACATCTTTATTTTCACTATACTCATAGTGAAATTTAGAATTTATTTCAATTATTTAAAAACGTTCTCTAAGGAGTCTATCAGCTTCACTAGATGCCAAAGGGGTTCATGTCAAAAAAAAAAAAAAGGTTAAGAACCCATCCTCTAGATTCTATCAAAGGCTCTATAACTCATTTTTAAAATAAGTACAATAGGATTTATACATCCTGGTGAACATGAACAGTGTATGTTAAGTGCCTACTATGTGCAAGGCACAGATGCTAGTTACTGACTATACAATGATAAAAATGAAACAGTTCCTGCTTCCTAGTAATTTATGTTGGGAAGTGATATGGTGCAATGAGAAACAACATGGAAGCTGTACCTCATGTGGAGCATGCGGATATCATTGTGAAGCTCGAAGTGAGGCAGAATAAACATGTCTAACTCCTTCCCATTTTCTCCCAGGAAGAATTTATTTTCTGCCAGAAGAAGTAGTGGGTTTGGCTCAGACACTTGACCATTCTGCTCTCCTCAGAGAGAGGAGTACCAAGCTAGAATTATGTCTGTCTATTCCCTTAAACATTGTTAGACTAGGGGATGTAGTTTTCAGGTTCAAGCTAAACTTCTGATCATTAATGGGGAAAGGATGATCCCAAGCTTTAGATTTAAGCCTTGACATCCTTCCTGTCAAATACCAATTCCACAGTGAACACATATAGCAAGTAGCAAAGAAGCCCACCTATCCAAGTTGATAACAAGATAGAAATCAGAGAAAGAATACATATCAGATTCTACTGAGTGAAGAAGCTATCTCATTGGGAGTGATGAAACTTAGCTGGGGCAGCAGGAGAGGGAGAGAGAGAATAAGAGAGGGAGGGGAAGAGGGGGAGAGGAAGAGAGAGCGAAAGAGAGTCAGTCTCAGATCTTACCCAAGTGGAAATTCCCTTATGTTTCTAGTGTAGCAAACTGGGGATAGGGACATGATGGCAAGTGCTAACTCCTCTCATATTGACTTCTTCTCAGAGTCTTATTCTTCCTTTAGCAACCTGAAGTGGGGTTGGCATCATCCATCTCCATCTTCATGAAGCTGAAAGCCAGAAGCATCCAAAGCTACTACAGAGGTCAGAGAAACTGAAGAAACCAAAGCAATTCAAAAGACTGAATCTTTCCTCTCTCCACCCCACCCTTCATGTAGACATGAGCCATCAATCTCCCCCAGTGAGGAAAAAGTCCCATACCACTGAGTTTTGGGACTGAGTTACATTCATAAATATAGAGTTCCAAACCCTAGAGGGATTTGCATTCTTTGGAGGTAGGAGGATCACGTGTCCATAGTGAAGTCAATACAATGCGTCCCAAAAGCCTTAGTGCAATTTTAAGCTTATTAAAGCAATTGTGGTCATTTTGGATACTTCTGGCTTCCAGTTTCCAAATTCCGAAATAATTTCAAGAGGGAGAGACCCTGGAGAGGTCAGGAAGGGCTTCTCTGTAGGAGATGGCACCTGAGTTGTGCTGAAGGTATATGAAGGAAGTGGTTCTAAGTGGCAGAGATGAGGCACAAGTGCATCCCAAGCATGGTAAGACCGCCTATGAAAATGAATGCCTCTTTGATGACCTGTTTATTCCATGGACACTGCTCTTGCTTATAATGGGTTTTTGGAGCTCCATTTTGAGGATTTCTTTCAGAAGGTGCAACACATAGATTCATAGAAAACTAGCTGGAAAAATAGCTGGTTAGGACTCAGAGTATCAATCACGCTATGCATGCTTTTAAATCAGCACTAGATGATAAACTGCTGGAGGGGGCAGACCAAATAATATTATTGAGACCTAGCATTTGCAGTGTTTTAAGGTTTGCAAGGAGCTTTTCAAAAACAGTATCTCATTTGATCCTTACAACAATCCTAGGGCTTAGGCTGTGCTATTTTTACTTCCATCTTGCAGTTGAGGAAACTGAGGCAAACGGAGGTTAAGTGACTTGTTGAGGGTCCACATAGCTGGTAAGTGTCTGAGGCTAGATTTGAACTTAGGTCTTCTTGACTATCTGCTGCATCACCTAGTATGGGATCGTAGACCCCAGTTCCCCAACTCAAAGCTAACATCTACTTTTTTGTGTGTGTTCCTCTAGAGCACCTTTTCATTTTTTTTTCTTATGGTTCCTTTTACAGAAGTCTGTGGATACTTCTGGGAGTGGTGTTTCATTACCTTTGGCCTTATTTTTCTAGGTAGTGTCTTTTCTATCAAAATCAACATTCACACTTTCCTTTCCTCCTGCCTCCTCATTTGAGAGGTTTTATTAATTGCAAAACGTAGTTAAAATGAACCTTTATAGAGTTCTATCCACTAATGTAGGTTTGAGAGAGAGGGAAACTAGGGTAAGCTGTCCTTCAAGTGTTTTTATCTCTGTTGTCCCTGTTGTCTTTTGCAGGCAGCTAGGTGGCTCAGTGGATAGAATGCTAGGCCTGGTATCAAGAAGACCTGAGTTCTAACCTGGGTTCAGACACTTCCTGGCTGTGTGACACTGGGCAAGTCACTTAACCTCTGTTTGCTTTAATCCACTGGAGAAGGAAAGGGCAAGGCACTCCAGTGTCTTTGCCAAGAAAACTCCAAATGGGGTCATGCAGAATCAGACACAACTTAAAAGATGTAACAACAACAAAGCATCACAATAGAGTAAAAAAAGTTTTCAGAATTGTGGAGATTGTGAAAATAACAGAAAACTTAAATTGAAGAGAAGAAATAAACTATGTTTCTACTTGTTTTTATTTACCAATAACTCATCAAGAATTCAATTCAACAAACATTTATTAGTTATGGTGTAGTACACTGCAGAAGGCAGGCACTGGAATAAAAAGGTGAAGGGGTCCTTCTTGCCCTCAAGAAGCTTATATCTCACTAGTAGAGTACATTGCACATTCAGTTAAGTCCATACATTCAGAACTATAAAAGGAATTTCAAGAGGGAGAGGGAGAACTGTTAACCAGCTGGGAAAGTCATGATGAAAGAGAGGGCCCTTGAGCTGTGCTTTCAAGGAAACTAAAGAATCCAAGAAGAAATGTAGAGTGGGCACATTCTACACATGAACAGCCAGCCACCTGTGTAAAGGGGTGGAAGTGGGAGATGGATTATTTTTTTGTATAGGGAACAACTGATGAAATGATTTCATTAAAAGAGAGAAGACTCAGAGGAGACCAATATACAAATAAAACTTGAAAGGTAGGTGGAAGGCATATCATGGAGGCCTTTACATGCCCTCCTTAGGGTTTGTATTTTATTGTAGAGGTATTCTGGAACAACTGAAAATTTATGAGAAGTGGTGCAACATGCTCAGATCTATGTTTTAGAAGTATCGATTTGGCAACTGTGGAAAATGGATTAGAGAGGAAAGACTGGAAAAGCTGGAAGAGCAAATGGGATCCTATTGTAATAATCCAGAAGAAAGGACCTCCCATATAATGAGGGGCTGAACTAGAATAGAAGCTATATGAATAGGGAGAAGATGGATAGGATTAATGCTACGTAGGAAGAATATGTAAGACATGGCAACTATTCCAAGTAGAATATCTAAGACTTTACAACCAATTGGATGGGGGTGGTAATGATGAGGGACTTGACTCTTGTCAAAGATGGCATCAAGGCTACAGACCCAGATCATCTGTCTTCACCAGAATTGCAGAAGTTTGGGAGGCAGATACCTTTTGAGGAAAATAGAATGAGTTCTGTTTTGGACATATTAGACATTCAAATGGAGATGTTCAGTGGGCAATATAGTCAAGGACAGAGATTAAGCCTTGGGAATCCTTTTCATCACATGTTGATTAAACTCATGAGAGCTTCAGAATCCACTAAGGAAAAGAAAGTAAGGAAAAACAAAGAGACGCCTGAAAAAAGCATTAGGCAGTAATTTGGAGGAGGAAGAAGATCCTACAAAGAATGCTGAGGAGGAACATTCAATTAGGCCAAAGTCGAATTGAGATCAATGTCTTGAAAGTCAAAGGAGAGCCTAGCAGAAGCAGAGTGGTGTCTGAGAAAAGACTATTGGATTTAACACTTATAAGCTTGAGAAAAAGATAGTTAATACGTATTATCTTCATCCAAGTCAGTTGCTAGAATCTTTTCAAATTCAGTTTGAAAGAAAATATTCAAAAGTATCCTGCTTTTAAAGTATTTAAAATATTCTACTTTTTAAAAGTATTCAGAGCAGTGCCACCCTCTCCTCCAGCAGCATACTTTAATACTGAATCACAGGCTGACTCAGAGAACTCATTTTATGATCTATGTACTCCACTCCAGGTATTGAACCTAATTAAAACACTGTAAGAATATAGTCCCAGGCCTGAATGGTGTTAAATATTGAATCTGGAAGAAGACTGATCCAGAAGGACATCTCTTAACCACTCTTTTAAAAAATATCACATAAATATAATTACATTCCCAAGGAGTGGCAGTCATCTATACTTATTTTAATTTATAACAAAGGAATCTGCCCTCTTCTTGGAAACCTGTTTCCCTATGCCTCCAACATGTCTAAAGCTCTGATCATTTGGATCATAAGAAATGGATGCATCCGCAGGCATGAGAAAGACTTCATGCTTAACGACAGCTGCAGCAAGCATAATTTGTTATTATAGGTCATTCTAGATAAAGCCCAACATAAAAGGAAAATGTGTGGAATGGGATGACTCTAACCAATGCATTTGGCTCAGTGCCACACAAGACCTTGTTAGCACTAAAATGGGACAGTTTGCATAAAGAAGTGATTAACATTATAGAAAGACTCTACTGGGAAAGTATCTCTATCCATACCACAGATGGCCTTATAACAAGTATCAACATCTAGACATAGGTGAGGCAGGGCTTCCCTCTTAGCCTCATAATTTCTAACTTAAACTGTTGGAACTGATAATACATGCCCTTACAAAGCTAGGACAAGGATATGATTTGTATAATAGGAAAATTAGGACCCTAACATATATGGATGATTTGGCCATAGGGGCTCTTCTGGCTCCCTGACCAAAATTCTGGATGACGTAAGTGAGGTTGCTTCATAGGCAGGCTGCGTTTCAATGGGACCAAATGTTTATTCTGTTTTGATTACTGGCCAGAAGAAGAAGGTACTCCCCATGCAATTCCAAATACAAAATCAAGGGATCTCAGTAGTGTCTAAGGAAAACACCTGTTCTTAACTTAGAATTTCCATGGGGTTCCATAATGGAAATTCTGCCAAGAATGTGATAACTAACATGACTATAGACATAATGGACAAATCTAAATTGTCCCCATGGCTGAAAACAGACATAGCAAAGACTCTATCTCATTGAACCTTAGAACAATGTGGTTGCCAAGAGTGCCCTCAAAATCTTAGAACAATTTAAAAAGATGCCAAGAAATGGCTACAGCTTCTCCAAAGAGCCAGTATTTAGGCCCTGAATCTCCCCTATAAAATGGAGGGCTGGATGTTGAATAGCAGTAGACCTCAACCAGCTGTCTCCTTGAAGTAAGGCTTCTGGCATCAACTGATCTGGACAAAATATCCCAGCATTCTCTTACTGAAATGGTGAGAAACAGAATCAACTATAATTGACAACTACAAGATCTGATCATTCATTTAAATGGCTCTATGGAATGAGTATTTTGATATAAGGGTGAAGCAGCATCTAACATCTTGGCCCCAGCTACAGGTAGCCTTGTGATGATTGTTATCTCAAATGTCAATTGAGTGGAGTCTTCTATAATGATGACTTAAATAATGGTGTCTTGATTCTGTGGCTGAATGACAGTCATATAACAATGGCTCTAGGACGTGTGCAGAGGAATTTGAAATGTGAGCTAAGATATTTTAAGTAGCAGTTAGTAAACCTAATCAGTGTAAAGTATAATCCATTACCTAGATGGCTGTGGTTTCACATTTCTTTCTGATGGAAGACTCCTTTACCCAACTTAAAGACTGGCAGTTCATTCACAGAGTCAAACTGAGCTGCATCTCTTGGAATGGGGTCAAGAGAATTGACTCTGGACATTAGCATTGTCATTGGTGTAAAGCATCCAATAAAATGTTCCCCACAAATCCTCTGCCACTCTGACCCTCAGCTGAGTGGGGTTATTACATAATGATATTATTTTAAATAGACTTGTTAAAGTTATTAAAGTGCCAGGAAAAAAAAGCATCCAAGATTAGGGCAAATCCAATAGTTCTAAGACTGGAAGAAGCCTTAAGACTAGATTTAGTAATCTCAGACAATCAGAACTGCATCACCACTATCATAGACATTACATACCCTTTGAAAAATAGATATTCTACCTTCTAATACACAAGGGCTTTCAAGATTGAGAAATATCAGATAATCTGTCAGCGTCTGGTTCAGAAAAGATGCATGATACATTATAATGTGTTGGTAGTGGGGGGGCATTAGGAGGATGGGATCCAACTCACAGTATTGTTTTATCTAATTTAAAGATTAGTTTGAGGTATTCTAATCTGATGAAGAAATTGATGATACAGTAGAATTCTATCAGAATTATATGTATACATATTATATACATAATACATATATGTGCGACTATATATGCATATATATATATCTTGAACAAAAACTGGAGTTGGACATTAATATTTAGAATGAGCTCTTGAGAATAATATAATGGGAAGTGCTTTTTAAAAATTAATTTATACACACAAAGTTCTATAATGTTTCCTTGTTTTCTAGTTTAGGATCAAATTATACATCTGTGATATTTATTTCTTTAGATTTTATATAGTTCTCTCTATATATCAGGTATTTGATTATTCCTGTAAAAGGTCATATGTAATCAAAACTATCTTTAAGTCTGCTTTCTTATACATTAGCGGAATTAAGTAAAAACATGTTCATCCAAAGTATCTGCCAGCCCCTTTTTACATTCAGTTCTGTTGAATCCTAGAAGCATTTATTCAGAGCTTGTACTGTATTAGGCGCATGAAATGCAAAGGCAAAAATAAAATAGTCTCTGCTCTCAGAGAGTTTCCATTTCATTGAGGAAGAGAGAGGGGCGGGGGTGATATCTACCCAGAGAAGTAAATATAAATTTGGGTGTCAGAAGACAGTAACAGCTAAGGAGTCAAGAAAGGATACTGCAGTTGAGCTCCGTCAAGGTAGGGGTTCTGAGAGATGACATGAGAAAGGAGAGTGCAAAGTTAAGGGGGACAGCTTACAGAAAATCATGAAGAAAGAAGCAAAAATATCATATATGAGGTATACAAACTGACTAGTTTAGCTTGGTCATAGAAAACACGAGATAAGTCTTTTGTAATCATCCTGAAAGGACAGTTGGGAGGTAGGCTGTGAAGAACTGCAAATGGCAAGCAGAGGAGGCTCTATTTTGACCTAGAGGTGATAGTCCTTGAAGGTCCATGAAAAGGGAATAACATGCCTATACCTGAGCTTTAGAAATTTCAATTTACCATCCACATTGATGGAATATGGATCGGAGAGGACTCGATGCAGGAAAACCAATATGGAGGATTTTTTAAGTACTCCAGGCAAGAGATGATAAGGAACTAATCTGAGATAGTTATGATGTGAGTAGAGAGAAGGGGACAGATGTGGGGGTGTTGTAGGCCTCCTCCTGGATACCCAAATGCATCTTTAAACATGATAAGGCCCCATTCATATCTTGCATAAAGACCTCTTTAGATAGTTACTGGTGCCACTGCTTTCCAACGAAAGAGCAAAACATCCCTTAACAGAATGTATACGACTTTCTGTCTGATCTTTGACACTAATATCCCATTAGGAATGGGAATTTTTCCCCCAGGCATTTCTGAGGAATGAATGCAACTTCTAGAAACTCAGTTCATTAGCAGTGCTGTGTAAAATATGACAAACTGTGAATTATAAAAATACAAATAATGTCTTCCTCAGAACCCTACTAATCATATCCCTCCTCAGCCTTAATTTGGCTCTCATTCCTTTATCCATCCTCCAAACCTCAGCATTTTCTTTTTCTTTTCCTTCCTGTAGTGTCTCCAGCTTTTCCTTTCCATTTTTTGTTTTTCCATCTAAGTCACGACTAAGCTGTAATCAGATGCTGCCTCTCTAGGCTGTTTTTGCTTTTCCTTTTATTCCTAGGTGTACAAAGAGCTGTTATTCAGGCTACTGAGGACCTAATTACCTATGGCTGCTGGGTAAAACATCTCATTTAGTAAATAAAGGTCAGAGCCTTTTTTTTCTCCTCTTGGTTTGTTTTCTTTGCAGCACTTGAGTAGATGGGTCCTTTCTGAATTCAGAACAAGTCAGAGTAAATAGAAATAACCTTTTATTCTTTTGCAAGAAACTGTTAAGTGAAAACACAGAACAGAAAATTAGCTTTTGCTGGAAGGCCACAGCACAAAGCCAGTCATGATCAGAGCTGTGTCTGGTAGGGGGTGCTGGCATTTCCCGAGTGGCAATTGGCAATGATGGCAATCAGATTCATTTTCCCTTTTGTCATAATTAGGTTTTGACTGAGACCAACTTTGAATATGTCAGTGTATATGTCTGATGTGTATCCCCATATATACATAATATTATTGAGTTTCATATAACCAGATCCCAGGTAGTTAAAAATCATATGAATTATCTTTTTTTTAAAGTCAAGATTTAAATTCTAACTCTTTTCAAAGGTTATTATGAAACAGGATTGTTGTCCATTTGGTTCAACAATTCAGTTTTTTCATTATTTCTTATAGTTTCTACCATGTACAAGTCCTCCATTAGGTGCTGGGGGAACTTAAAACCTATTCTGTGCTGTCAAGAAGCTTGCAGATTCTTGGGGGAGATAATAAAGTACTTGCTAATATCTGGGGTTCTGAAGCAAGTCCTTAGGTGATGGATCAGGGTCTCTCAGAGCAGTCACATCAGAAATGTATCCTGGCCATCAATTGGTGAATGACTGAGCAAATTGTGGTATATGCTTGGGATGGAATACTATTGGATTATAAGAAGTAGTGAGGGGGAGGTTTTAGAAAAACCTGGGAAGAATTGTGTGAATTGATGCAAAATGAGCAGAACCAGGAGAACCTTATACACAGTAACAACAGTATTGTAAAGATGATCAACTGTGAAAGACTTAGCTACTCCAATCAATATAACAATCTGAGACAATTACAAAAGACTCATGATGAAAAATGTTATCCCCCTTCAGAGAGAGAACTGAAAAACTTTAAATGTATATTGATGCATGCTATCTTTCCACTTTATTTTTCTTGACTTTTTTTGTAACATAGCTAATAGAGAAATATGTTTTGCATGACTTCACATGTATAATGGCTATCACCTTGTTTGCCTTCTGAATGGGTGGTGGCGGGGCTAGAGGGAGGGAGAAAATGTGGAACTCAATTTTAAAATTGAATGTTAAAAATGAATTTTAAAAAAGAAAAAAGGAAGTTACTGCAAAAAAGAGAAAGAAATACATCCTGAACTATATGAATTACCTTATTATCATTGACTCAGCCTTTCCTAGAAGAATGACCAAAGGAAGCCACAAGCATCATAAGGGTGATGCTAATGAATTGGCAGAGTGAGGCAGAGCTGTGCCAAGTCATCAGCCTCACCCTCTCCTTCAAAGTCCTCAGAGTCCAGTGGCAAGACAAGAGTCAAGATGACTGGTGATAGCCCAACCATCCATAGATGTAGCATAACAAGATATCCAAGTGAGGGAAACACAAAAACAAAATCCTGCTCCCATTGATGAACACCCTAGGTGAGACAGACAGAAATGTGCTTCTATTGGGAAAACTTCAGCAGTGGTATCTTTTCCCAACTCTCCCTCCATCACTCCCAGGCTTACCTGGGCCTGACTCTCACTTCCTAACCCACCCACTCCAACCAAAAGCAACGGGATGGGCAGCCAGCCAAATTAGCCACATGTTGCCAGTGTGTTTGCTCATAAAGTCTAGCAATTGGTCTCTCTGAACCTTCTCCAATTACAATGCTTATAATGATGTTTTTATTTTTATGGATTCATGATTTCACAAGCGTCACTACTCCCAGTAGACTAGACCTTCTCATCCTGAACAATTTTCATTCACATCCTTTCATAATAAATGAAGCTTTAAGGGTGAAATATCTAGTACTGAGATAGGTAGCAAAGCAGTTGTCCTGGGAGAAGTGGGATAGGAAACGAAACAAGCATTTATTAAATACCTCCCTTAAGTAGTGTGCTAAATACTTTTACAAATATGATTTTATCTGATTCTCACAGCAGTCCTGGGAATTAGATGCCATTATTATCTGCATTTCATAGTCGAGGACCCAAGACAAGTGGAAATTAGATGATTTGCCCGTGGTCGTGCAAGCTAAAATCTGAGTTTGGATTTGAACTCGGGTCTTCTTGACTCTGGGTCTAGCACTCTTTTCCTTACACCACTTATCTGCCTCAAGTGCCTAGCAGGCAACATCCCTTAATTCATATCATTTTATTGTTCTTTGGACATCTCAGTCATGTTTGACTCTTCTTGACCCCTTTTAGGGTTTACTTGGCAAAGATACTGGAGGGGTTTGTTATTTCCTCCTCCAGGTGAGGAAGTGAGGCAAACAAGGTCAACTGACTTGCCCAGGATCACACATCTAGTACATGTCTGATATCAAATTGGAACTCAGGGCTTCCTGACCCCAGCGTCTTAATATTCTGCTCACTGTGCCTACCTGCCCCAGCTTCCTATTACCTCTCAGATAAAGTACAAATGCCTTAGCTTGATGTTTAAGGTTCTGTGCAAAACCTCCAACCTACTTTCCTAGGTTTATTTCCCATTATTCTTTCAAATTTTATGTTCTATCCCATAGGCTGTTTCCCAAATCTGATAGTTACTACATCTCCATCTCCATGTCTTTACATGGGTACTCTCCTCTGCCTGGATTATATTTCCTTTTCACTTCTGCCTCTTAGAATCTCTAGCTTTCTTTAAAGTTGGCTTATGTGCCATATACTTTGGAGCAGCCCTTCTTGACCTCCTTAATTATTAGTTCTTATTTCCTTTTCTTCAGATTATCATGTATGTATCTACTGTTTATATAATGAGGAATGTAAACTCCCTGAAGGCAAGGGACTCTTTTTATTGTGCCTTTATCTCCTCTAGCACGGTGTCTTCTACTTAGTAAGTGCTCACCAGGCTAACTGTAGGTAACCTCCCTCCCTGGACCAGCTAATTTTTTCATCTATAAGATAAGCAGGTTGGAGATGACCTCTCAAAGTCCTTTCTAGCCCTAAGTCTTTGATCCCTTCTCTCTATCTGATAAATGCCTGTTAGCCTGAATTGGATGGATCTGCAGCTATCTATCTTCCTAGGGTTTTTGATTTTGTGCTATGGAGTTTTACATAGTGGGAAATAACCAAATTCAGTCCCAGGACATGTTCATTCATGCAATTACTATACAGCTGGGAAGTGAAGACTGATTCTGTCTTTATCTCCTTGAGGGTTGGAATCCTGAAAAGAAGATTGGGGAAGTGTTTCTGCCCTTGGTATACCTGCCCACATCACAAACTGAACTACGAAAAGACAAAGAGCAGGCCAAGATATAATCTATAAATGATTTATGTGTTTTCCCTGCATGTGTGGGTCTAGGAGGGGAAAATAAAAGGGAAATATTTTGGTTTCCAGGAAGTGATGCTAAAAAGGCAGATCAGAAGAACCTGGTGGTTATTTGTGAAAGTGATGTGATTTTGGATGGTTGAGCAGGCAACAGGGTATCTGCAGTGGAGTGAGATGGGAGGAAAAACTGAGGCATAGAAACTGGGAAAAGAGTTTGCCCTCAGATGCCAAAGCAGGGTTGCTGGCAGAATGAAAGGGATCATGGCAAATTCTAGCAGCCACCTGGTTTTCTGGTTTAACACTTGTCAGAGTTCTCATTGTTCTGTGTTATGTTGTCCTTACTTGAATCCTGTCTTATTGTCCCTGTTGAAATTGAGAGCTTTTAAAAAAGGCTCTATATTTTCCTTCTGCTGCCTTTTAAGCCTCGCTTCCCTGCTGTTTACAAGATTGATCCCTTTCACTCTTTGTAGGGAGTCTTCTATTCCTGGGTATCTGGAGTTGTAGTAGGAGTTCTTGGGCTGAAGTACACCAAAACAGTGCTCCCCTGTGGAAACTGAGAGCTTTGTGATGCTTCCCCGGTGGAAAGGGGAAAATAGCCAATTGGATTCTGATTGATAGAATGTAAAACTGTGCTCTTTCAATGATTAGGCATGATTAAGAGAGCCTACTGTCCATGCCTAAGTTATAGAGAGCCCATCCTCCTTGCTCTTTGGAACTGGCCTTTCCCATCTTGTGCCATTTCCAGCCTAAAATGTACTCCCTCTGTACTGGTACCTTTGATGTCCCTAGCATCCTTCAAGACACAGCTTAATAATTTGGAACTATGCCCAAAAGGCCATCAAACTGTGTATAACCTTGGATTCAGATCATTACTGGGTCTGTATCTCAAAAAGATCATAAAAAAGGAAAAAGCACTGACATGTACAAAAATATTTATAGCAGCTCTTTTGTGGTGGCCAAGAATTAGAAATTGAGGGGGTGCCCATCCACTGGGGAATAGCTAAACGAGTTGTGCTATATGAATGTAAAGGAATACTATTTTGCTTTAAGAAATGATGAGCAGGTGGGTTTCAGAAAAACCTGGAAGGATTTACATGAACTGATTCAAGTGAGGTGAGCAGAATTAGAAGAACATCTAACATAATAACAGCAGCATTGTGTGATGGTCAAGTATCATAGACTTAGCTCTTCTCAGCAATACGATGATCTAAGCCAATTCCAAAAGACTCATGATGGAAAATGCTGTCTACATCCAGAGAAAGGATTGATGGAGTCTGAATGCAGATGGAAGCAGACTGTTTTTACATTCTCTGGTTTTTTTCCCTCATGGCTTTTCCCTTTTGTTCTGTTTCTTCTTTCACCACATGACTAATGTGGAAATATGTTTAATGTGATTGCACATCTATAACCTGTATCTTGGGTAGGGGACAAGGGAGTAAGAGAGAGAGAAAAATTTGGAACTCAAAATTTTATAAAAATGAATGTTACAAATTATATATCTATAGATAGATACATAGATACATAGATAGATAAAATTGGAAAAAATAAAATATTATTTACCTGTTCAAAAAGACTTAAGTACTGCATCCTGCATGATAATTTTTCTGGGTTCTCCAGTTGCTTCCCCTCCCCACTCCAATGAAATTATCTTGCATATGTAAGGTGTACTGCCCCTTCAGGGCACTTTTTGGTAGGGAGCAATTTAATAATAAAAGAATAGAAAAAATTTTTGACAGAGGGAAAAATTTACAATTGTCAAATGAGGTAAAATCACTGCTATAATGAAAATTCTGGGACCTAATAGGAATAGGAAGAGGAGTTTCTTTTAATAAAATAATAGCTAGCATTTATAGAGTGCTTTAAGGCAGGTCTTCATAAACTTTTTCCACTCACAACCTTTTTAGCACTTCTTAAACTGTGGGTCATGCCACAGTTTAAGAAGCATTGCTTTAAGGTATGCAAAGTGCTTTAAGTATATTAACTCATATGATGTTCATAGCCCTGTAAAGTAGGTTCTATTAATATCCCAGATAAGAAAACTGAGACTTAGAGGTTGACAATTTGCCAAGGTTACATAGCTAGCAGGTATCTGAGGTAGGCTTTGAACTTAGGTCTTCTGACTCAAAGTTCTGTGCTCTATTCACTGTGCCACTAGTGCCTAAAGGGCCCAAAGTCTCCCAGTGCATCCTGGGCCATCTCCAGTCATCCTGAGGAATATCAGGTCACTGGATTCAGATGACTCTGGAGGAGAAGTGAGGTTGGTGACCTGCCTAGCCCTCCCTCACTCAAAACAAAGTCAAGGGCAAGTCATGTCATCATTTCTCTGATGGAATGATATTCTTTGGCAATGAAGGATGAACATAACTTCCTTATTCACCAGAATAAACTGCTGATATAGCTACATGAAGAAGCACAGTTGTCAGATGGGATTTGCACAGTTTTGGACAGGAATAAAATCTGTAGAATAAATATCAAGACTATATTTTTGCGAATGATGTAGAATTATAAATGACTTGCTCATGTGGGAATAGTTTGACATTTTAAATAAGCTGAGAAAGGTCTTTTATCCATTAAAAATGGAAAATATAAAAGTAACAAAAAATAATTACAAGAACATGATAGAGATGGCCAACCATGTTGAATCTTCCACAGCTGCAAATCATTGTGGCACCTTGCTTCACTGGCATAAAAATAGTTTTTATCTAAGAGGATGAGAATTCACATAAACATTTATAAATAAAGTATATTTTTAAAAGGATTAAAAAGGAGCAGCTAGGTGACACAGTGGATAGCCTAGAAAATGGAAAACTCATCTTCCTTTGTTCAAATCTGGCCTCAGATACTTACTAGCTGTGCGACCCTGGGCAAGTCACTTAAACTTGTTTGCCTCAGTTTCCTCATCTGGAAAATGAACTGGAGAAGAAAATGGCAAAGGATTCCAGAATCTTTGCCAAGACACACCCAAATGGGATCATGAAGAGTTGGACATGATTGAAAAATGACTGAACAGCAATTGATTTGATAGAGAAAATTGGGGAGAGCTGGGACTTCTTAAATGAAAAGCTATACATTGAAATTTAAGAAGTTCTCATTTAAGCCACTGAAGATATAGGAACCTGGGCAGAACCAAAGACAAAGCAAGAGGGATGAAAAGCTGCTTTATTCGGAGACTGTAGCAGTTAAAAGCAGTCATTGGATAGAATACTTCAGTTGACTGATTCCTGATTGGTTGGAGGGAGAAGTAATTTCATTGGCCAAGAGCTCCAGTGATAGTTTTTCCCCTTCAGTACCACCTAGATTTGGAGAAAGGTACTGTTTTGGCATCCTGGTGAGCTGGCTTAAAAAAATTCAACCTGGGGGAGGCTGACTGAAAGAGTTGATCTGATGGAGTCATGAGCTCCATTCTGATTGGAGAGTGCACCCTCCTGTTGCATGATTAACTGACTGAACTAGTCTCGTAGCCCAAAAGTTTGTTAAATTTTACAATTCTCTGGCTTTAAAGAGAACTGATAGTGCCCTTTTAAGGATGACAGCAAATCAAAGAGCCTGTAAATGCTCAATTAAATGTTTGAATAGAGAAGAGAATTTTTCCCAGCTAAAGAATGATGATGATCAAAAAACACTAAAACAGTGAGCAGAGAAGCAGTTTTATGTGTAGCACATAGTCTTGTATGGATGAATAACATTGAAAGCCACAGCCCAGGGCTGTAAGGTAGCCTAAGCACAAAGGTTTTCTTCCTTCCTAGACTTTCCTTCTAGGATCCTATAAATGTGCTCACTTTTCACCACAGGTGCACTGTTGGGATAGGGTAATCTGAGTTTATGTGTATACTATGACATATATTCTGCTTTAATGTTAGAATCTATAACTTTTTTTGTCTTTTTGTTAAATGGTTATGTTCAGGATCAAAAAGTGCCATTATTGTAAGTGGTTGGATGTGTAAATGGAACACAGCCATCTTACTTTATGAATGGCAGGTTGGGTAGATTAAAAACACATTGTATGGGGGCTCCATAGCTCGAGTGATGAGGGGAAGTGTATTTCTGTTCAGCAGGATTACCTTTAGGAGAGAATTTGAATATAACTGACATAAATGTGGTGGTGACCTATCTCTAGGAACCTAGACCTGAAATTATTTTAGCTTTGATACTCAGTAGTTCCTTACCACCCTCAGTTGCTTCTGTCCTCTGATTGGAGGGCTGGAAGATGGAGCAATGAACCCCTTCCAAGGTCTCCCTTTATGGAGAACTGTAATTCGAGTTAAAGATCTTCCTGACCCATTAATAAACCTCAGGGGAAGCTCATTAAGGGAAGGTTGATTAAGGGAGGCCTGTTTTGTGGGAAGACCCACACTTTTTTTTAATTAATGAGGCACTGGGTTACCAGGGTCTTGATGCCCTCCAGCTCTGAAAAGTCTGAAGTGAGATTTTGCTTGGGGCTTACTCTTTGGAAGAAGGTTTATGTGCCAAATAACATTCTGGGTAGCCGTTAAGGAGCCCCCGACTTTGAAAACTCAGATATTGGTACCTCTGTCTCTGGTAACTATGTTGTATGTAATGTTCAAATAGTTGGATCTGTCTGTTGATCTGTGATGTATGTATTGCTGGCCACGTTGTTTGAATGTCAATTGTATGCTTGCCAAAAAGGCTATTTTATGGAGAACTTGCATGGGGCTGGCTATCACAAGGTGGCCAGAAGAAACTATGCAAGGATGCTCTCAAGAACTTTAGATTTGACTGTGCAACATGGGAGACACTGGCACAGGACCACTTAGCATGGCATGCCCACATAAGAAAAGGTGCTGTCCCTCTTTGAGCAAAGCAGAATTGAGACAGCACAAAGTAAATGCAGAATGCACAAATTTGGGATATCCACCCCAAATATTCACATGGACTATCTGTGTCCAACCTGTGATAGAGCATTCTGAACTTGTATTGGCCTCATCAGTCACAGTTGGACACACTGAAATTCCACTTTACAATGGTGATGTCATTTTGGTCCTCTTTGAAGACAAAAGACAACAACCAACCATGTATTGCTTATGGTAAGACAGTTAGAAGCCCTGTCTGTTGGGCTTTATTTCTCCACTTGTGTTTTCTCTGTTGGTATATGTGATAACAGAAGATTGTTGACCCCTCAAAAGTTATTTTCCTTTTAGAAAAGCAGATCTAAGAATCTATACTAGCAGGCCATCCTGGTTCTGTCAGGGTGCTTGCTGTTACAAGGTCTTAGACCTTTCCAACTAACTCATCATTTTCCAGCAACTGCTCTACTTGGTTTCAACTCCACAAAAATCATTCTTGTCCCCCACCCCCACTCCTGGCCAGGTACCCTCTGGCGCCCTCCTCCTCTCTTCAGCCTCTTTTGTATACTGTCTTCCCCCATTAGATTATAAACTTATTGAGATCAGGGACTGTCTTTCTTCTTCTTACTTGTATTCCTAGTGCTTCACAGAGCCTGGCACATAGTAGGCACTTAATAAATAAAAATTACATATATATATATAAAATAAAAATAATAATTAAATGTTTACTGACAAGTGACTAGATCTGCTAATGTGAGAACAGGTTAGAGTAAAGGGGCTTAACCTGGAAAATGAGATATTGGCATGCCAACTGAGAGGTATGAGACCCCTGACACTACTGTAATGATGACACTACTTTTGTTGTATTGCACCTATATTGTCTCTTTGCTTATATGAGCACATATTTTTTTCCTGATATCATGTAAGTTCCTATGGGGCAAGAATTTGTTCCTTTGCTGCCTTTCCCTATTCCTAGTGCCTGGCACGTACATTGTAAGCATTTAACAGACATCAGAAGGAGCAATACAAAGACTCTCTGAAATACTTTGGAATCAATAGTGAGACATGGAAGACACTGGCACAGGATTATCCAGCATGGCATGTGCTTATCAGAGAAGGTGTTGTGCTCCTTGAACAGAGCAGGATTGTAGTAGTTTTAAAAGAAACATGAGAGACATCTCTACCCCAGATGTTTATCTGGACTATCTGTGCCCAAGTGGTAGAACATTCCAGGCTCGTATTGGTCTGATCAGCCACAGTTGGACACACTTGACCCCAATGTTGTAATGTCATTTTGGTCCTCTTTGAGAATGAAGGACAACAGCCAACCACCAGAGAGAACCAGGAAGGTGAATGGAAATGGAGGCCAGAGATGTTTAACATGGACAAGTCTCAATGGGAAATTGATGGGTTTTTTTTTCCTATATTTGAAGAGCCATCATGTGGAAGGATCAGATTTATTGGACTATTTGTGCTTCACCTGTGATGAGCCTCCTGAGCTCCTATTGGTTTGATCAGCCACAGTCAGTCACACTGTACCTTGACCCTGATGTACTGTTGTCATTTTGGTTCAATTTGAACAAGAAAACAAAATCAACCAACCAGCAGGTGTTTGACAAAATCTTGCTGGTTGATTAATTTATTCTTCTCTCTTAAAGGAGTAATGAAATGAGGTTTTTTTCCAAAGAGAAGCAGTCCTTGCTGTTTTGTTAGCATTTTTCTGGAAAGGAAGTCAGGGATCAGGGCTTCTTTTCTCATCAAAGCAAACCCTTTTTGCATGAAGCAGGATTTCAGAAGGACTATTGACTTGATAGGGGGGAACTTGGGGAAGTTGTGACTTTTTAAACAAAAGGTTGTTCAGACTCATTGTTGAGTAGGTGAATGATATGATCAGATCTGCTCTTAAGGAAAAATCACTTTGGCAGCAGTGTGTGGGTGTGGTACAAGAGAAAATTTCAATGGAAAATAGCAGAATCACACTGGGATAGCTGTTAACAAGAGTTTAATGCTACTCACAAGGGGAGGAGAAGAGATGCCAAGACTTAATAGTTTAGGTGTGCAAACCTATTGTCCTGGACAAGGGTAGCACACAGTGGGGTGGCTTCCAGACATGAAAGTGAACAGTAGATTTCTTACTCCAATCTAAAGTCCAGGGTCCCTCAAAGCACAAACTTAAGTAGAATTTTAGAAAAGAGATAGCTGGCATGAATAAGAAACTGTCCTGTCATCCATAGGGGAAGACAGTATATTTTCTACATATTTTTATAAATATGACAATTACAAATATGAAATATTACATATTTTCTAAATTTCCTAATAAGGAGTAAGGAAGGACAAGCAAGGATTTGGGAACTCAACTCTAACTCTGCCAATCCAGTCAGAGGCTGGACATGGGGAGAATGCCCAGTCTCTGGATTTATTATCCTTGGCAAATATATATCCTAGGTGACTGGGGTCATAAGAGTTATAAATTTCCACTCGTTCACAATAAGATAGACTGGAATTGGGAGAGACTTAAGGTAAGAATATCAATTAGGAGACTCTTATGATAATCAAGGTGAAAGGTTATGAGCCTCTGAACTGTGGTGGCAGCTATGTGAAAAAAAAATGGATCAGATATAAGAGTTGTTACTCTTGGATTAGAAATGACAAAGTTTGACAACTAATTGGATATGGGGAGTATGAGAGGGTGAGGGCTGAAAAGTAAAACCAAGATTCTGAACCTAGGAGAATAGAAGGGTGTGGCGATATCTTCAACAGAAGTAGAGAAGTTTGGAACAGAAGTTTCAGGGGAAGAAAATAAGTTCAATTCTGGATGTGTTGAGTAAAATGTCTCCAGGAAATTGGTGATGTGGATTAAAGCTCAGAGGAGTATCTGGAGTTGTATAGATAGAGCTTTGAGTCATCTGCTTAGAAACGATAATTAAATCCATGGATTTTGATGATATTATCAAGAGAGTTTGTGTAAGAAGAGAAGAGAAGAAGACCTAGAACAGAACATTTGGGAAGACCCACATGATTTGGTTAATGGGGCAGCAGGAGTTGGAGAAGTGGTCAGAAAGGTATGAAGACAGTAGTGTCAGAAAACCCAGAAAGGAGAAAATTACCAGGAGAAGGTAGTTGATAGTGTTAAGTTTCAGGATGAGAAAGATGGGGGACTGAGAAAAGATTGCCAGACTTGGCAATTTAAGCAGTCTTTGGTAACTTTGGTGAGAATAGTTCCAGTTGAGTTATGAGGTCAGAGACTAGATTGAAAAATATTGAAGAGTGAATGAAAGTAACGGAAGTGAAGGCATCAGTTGTAGACTACTTTTTCTAATTTTTCTGAAAAAAAGGAGGAGAAATATAGGACAATAGCATGGGGGATAGTAGATTCTAGTAAAAGTGTTTTTTTCTTTTTAATATGTGGGAGACTTAAACATATTTGAAAGGAGTAGAAAAGGAAATGCAATCCAACCAAGTGTTCATTAAGCTCCTATTATATGATAGGTATTGTGCCAAGCACTGGAGATGCAAAGAAAGTAAAGAAACAGTTCCTTCTCTCAACAAAGTCACATTCCAGTGAGGGGAAAACATGCAAACAACTCTGTACAACCAAGATATTTGCAGGATAAATTGTATATATTATTAGAGAGAAAGAGTTAAGATAAAGGAAGACTGGAAAAGGCCTCTTTAATAATGTAGGATTTTAGCTGGAACTTGAAGGAATCCAGGGAAGCAAGGAGGACAAAAAGAAGAGGGGGAGCATTCCAAGTATGGGGAACAGGCAGGGAAAATGCCCTCAGCTATAGATGTAGTGACATGTACAAGAAAATAGCCATCAGGCCAGTGTCACTGGAGTGGTTATGTGGAAAGGAACAAGGTTGAAGAAGACTGGAAAAGTAGATTTTATGTTTGATCCTAGAGGGAATAGGAAGCCACTGGAATTTATTGAATAGGGAAGTGACATGATAGCACCTTCACTTTAGGAAAATCACTTTGAAAGTTAAGTGTACAATAGACTGGAGTGAGGAGAGACTTGAGGCAGAGAGACCAGCTAGCAGGCTGCTTGAGTGATCTAGGCATGAGGTGATGAGAAACTAGTAGATAAGGAGAGCTTAAAAATTAAGAGAAAGAAGGAGGATGATAGATAATTTAATCTTCTGGAAAAGACTGAAGGGGAATGGGATCAAAGGCTTACGTAGATATTATGTAGACATCTTAACCAAGAGAGTGGGAGATAATGAAGAGATTTTGAGATAAAGAAGAAGGGACAAGAGAGAACTCAATTCCAATGGCTTCAATTTCTCAGTAAGGAGGTAGGGTCCTTAGTTTAGAGAGAGGAGGGAGGAGTGCTGTGGGAGGCTTTGGGAGGGAAGTCAAGATTTTGAATAGTTTCTATATGGAGTGGGATTGGGAATCTACTAGGAAAGAATAAAAGGACATGTAGAGGGTGTACTCAGGTAGTTTCTTCAGACCTCTTTGACTTCATTAATGAGGACTTTTTTCTAGCATTGGCGTTGCCTGCCTGTGTAAAGAATAAAAGTTACTGTTGCCAACCTTCTTGATAAGGAGTTTGCTCTGGCATTGATGATGTCTCTTATCCTTGCTCCCTATTGCTACTTTCAGATTCTCCCCTTTCTTATATCACTTATAACCTTTCTTCCTTTGAGGTTCATCATGTCTACCACCTAATCAGATTCCTGTTAGCTGTCTTCTACAGATCCTCAGGTCACCCCCCTTCCTCAATGAATTCAATAACTGGCTTACAATTTTTCTCTCCTCCCCAACTCCTATCCTCATACTAGGAGACATATATGTTCAACTCATTCTTCCTCAAATACTCTAACCATTCAGTTCCTCAACCTACTCACCTCCCATGAGATACTACTCCTCCGCCCCACCTCAGTCATACACAAAGATGTTCGATCTGGCCATCACCCACAAATATACCATCTTCATGTTCAAGAATTCTGAAATCTCCTTATCTGACCATATCTCCCTCTGTTTTCCTTTACATAAGTCTATTCTTCATTTGCATCATGACCACCAGTCCCTTGACCCCTCCATTCTCTCTGTCATGCCATCTCCCCTACACTAGCAACCTTCTCTTTTTTTCACCATCTTGATTGCTGGTGAACTAATTGAATTCTACATTGTTCTCCTCTCTTGAATCTCTACTTGCCTTATCTTATTACTGATTACACTCAGGAAAGCCTCAGTCTTGGATTATTCCCACCATTTGTCACATGTTGTTGAATGAAGGTGGAGAAAATCATGCCACCATTTTGACTTGGTCCACCACAAACTTATGTAACATAACCTCAACTGGGCCTTCACTGCTGTTAGGCAATCCTATTATACTTCGTTTTTCAATTCACTATACCACTCTTCACAGAAGCTCTTCCAATCTTTTTTTATCTCTCCTCAAACTTTCCATGGCTCACCCTCCTACTCTCTCAGCTGAGAACTTCAACTCATACTTTATAGAAAAAAAATGAGACCATTGTCTATAAGTTCCTTATTCTCCCCTCTTCCTCATCTCCTATTACTCAGATGCCTTCTGCCGCTATCTTCTCCTTCACCTCTGTTTTACATGATGAAATGGTCTTTCTCCTTACCAAGATTAACTTCTCTACTCATTCAAGTGATGCCATGCCATTCTGTTTTCTCCAAAAGATTGCTACTTCTGTCATGCCCACTCTTGCATTTTATTTGTAATCTCTGTCTGTCTACTGGCTCATTCCCTACTGACTACAAACATACCCACATCTTCCCCATCCTGAAAAAAAAAAACCCTCACTGAAAAAAAAAGTTCATCCTTGCTCTCATTCTATTATCTCTTATGTGTTTTGTAGCTAAACTCCTCGATAAGGCCATCTACAATAGGTGCCTCCACTTTTACTCCTCTCACTCTCTTCTTTACCCCTTACAATCTGCCTTCCATCTTCCTCATTATACTCAAATTGCCCTCTCCAAAGTTACTGATGGTCTCTTAGTTGCCAAATCCAATGGCCTTTTTTCAGTCTTCATTCTCCTTGACTAAGTTATGATCAGTTTATACATGTGATCTACATTTAGACTTGACCTTTAAAAGAAAGAAGCAGAAACATAAGAGACAGGGAGAAAGGAAGAATTATACATCAGACAGACACGTATGACCGATAGTTCTCTGGAGGAAAACCTTTGGAGCCATGTGTCTCCTCAAGACCACCATATGCAGGAGGGAGCAATATGCTGAAGAGTTCCTGTACTAAGTCTTCTGGCTCAGGAAGAAATTTCTAGATCAAGCAGGAGATTTCCCTGAGTAGTAACAAGGTCAGAAAGAGCCTTGCTGGGGATTGTTTAAGGTTGGACATAATTCAAGTCAGTTTGGTGATCTAGGCTTAGGATTAGAACAAAATGATACTCTCAAAGACCATAACATATGACAAAATATGTTTATAATAATGTAGAAAGGATATTCATCAGGGATATAACAGTGGTTCAAGTGGATGTAGTTCCCCTTAGCCCCTATATAGTTCCCTGTGGGAATGCACCCAGGCAAAAGTGTATGTTGTTTCACATGGGAGTGGGAGTCCATCCAGGCCAAGGGGCTTGACTACTCATACACTGGACCTTTATATCTTTGGTACCTGAGAAGTTATATCAGTTGTTCAGGCTTCAGGCCCGTGAACCAACAAGGTCCTTAAGAGATATTTCTTTCTTAATTGCTTACCATTATTGTTTTTGCTTATTAATGTGTCCTGCCTTTTATATAAAAGAAAATCAGGGGAGGCCAAGCCAAGATGGTGGAGTAGAAGCAGGGACCTGTTAGAGCTCTCCCCCAAAACCTCTCAAAAAAACTGTAAAAAATGACTCAATAAATTCTAGAGTAGAAGAAGCCACAAAGTGATAGATTGAAGCACATTTGCAGTCCAAGACAATCTGTAAGGTCAACAGAAAGAGTCTGTTGCACTGGACTGGGAGCAGAGTGCAGCTCAGATGAAACTGGAGCAGGTTTTAGGGGACTGAATCTCTGGTGATTGCTATGGTTCCAGACTTCTCAACCCATAAATTCAAAGGACAGCTTTGAAGGTGAGTAGGAAGGGTCTCTCACCTGCCTGAGAGAGGAGCCTGTTCTGACCCCAGCCCTGGCCCCAGCCCCAGGGTGGTGACAGCTACTACTGAAGCCAAGGCTGCTTCTGGGGCTCTCCACTTAACAAGGAGCTCAGGAGTCAGATAACTGGCTAGGAAAAGGAACAGATGGGGAAAAAAGGAACAGACTTTCTCAGTGAAGAGGTATTTTCTTATGTTATTGGTGACAAGGAAGATCAAAACACACAACCAGAAGAAGATAACAAATCCTAAGCTTCTGCATTCAAAGTCTCTGAGAAAAATACGAATTTGTCTCAGGCCATAGAAAGATTTTGAAAATTAAGTTAGAGAAGTAGGGGAAAAATTGGGAAGAGAAATGAGAATAATGCAAGAAAATCATGAAAAAAGAGTCAATATCTTGCTAAACAAATGTTTAAGAATGCTGAAATGTTGAAGAAAATAACATCTTTAAAATTAGACTAACCCAAATGGCAAAAGCAGTCCAAAAAGCCAATGAGGAGATGAATGCCATACAAAAGCAGAATAGGTCAAATGGAAAAAGAGGTCCAAAAGCTCAGTGAAGAAAATAATTCTTTAAAAATTAGAATAGAACTAATGGAAGCTAATGACTTTATGAGAAATCAAGAAATAAAACAAAACCAAAAGAATAAAAAAATAGACAATGTGAAGTATCTCAGTAGAAAAACAACTGATCTGAAAAATGAATTCAGGAGAGATAATTTCAAAATTATTGAACTACCTGAAAGCCATGATCAAAAAAAGAGCCTAGATGTCATCTTTCAAGAAATTATCAAGGAAAACTGTCTTGATATTCTAGAACCAGAGGGTAAAATACAAATGGAAAGAATCCATTGATCATCTCCTGAAAGAGACCTCCAAAGGAAAACTCCTAGGAATATTGTAGTCAAATTCCAGAGTTCCCAGGTCAAGGAGAAAATATTGTAAGCAGCTGGAAAGAAACAATTCAAGTATCTTGTGGAAATACAATCAGGATAACACAAGATCTGGCAGGTTCTATATTAAGGTATCGAAGGGCTTAGAATATGATATTCCAAAAAATAAAGGAACTAGGATTAAAACCAAGAATCACCTCCCAGCAAAACTGAGTATAACACCTCAGGGGAAAAATGGTCATTCAATGATATAGAGGACTTTTAAACATTCTTGATGAAAAGACCAGAGCTGAAAAGAAACTTTGACTTTCAAACCCAAGATGAAGAGAAGCATGAAAAGGTAAACAGGAAAGAGAAACCATAAAGGACTTACTAAAGTTGAACTGTTTGCATTCCTACATGGAAAGACAATATTTGTAACTCTTGAGACTTTTCTCAGTATTTGGGTAGGTGGAGGGATTATACAACACACACACACACACACACATATAAAATTAAGGTCTGAGAGGGGAATATATTGGGAAGAGAAAGGGAGAAATGGAATGGGGCAAATTACCTCTTGTAAAAGAGGCAAGAATAAGCTTATCCAATGGAAGAGAAAAAGGAGAAGGTGAGAAGGAAAAAAGTGAAGCTTACTCTCTTCACATTTTGCTTAAGGAGGGAATAACATGTACACTCAGTTTGGTATGAAAATCTATATTACACTACAGGAAAGTAGGGGAGAAGGGGACAAGTGAGGTGAGGGGGATGATAGAAGGGAAGGCAAATGAGAGAAGGGAGTAATTATAAGTAAACACTTGTGGGAGGGACAAGGTCAAAAGAGAGAATAGAATAAATGGGTGGCAGGATAGGATGGAGGGAAATATAGTGAGTCTTACACAACATGACTATTATGGAAGTCTTTTTGCAAAACTGCACATATATAGCCTATATTGAATTGCTTGCCTTCTCAGTGGGGGATGGGTGGGGAGGGAGGAAGGGAGAGAAGTTGGAGTTCAAAGTATGAAGAAAGAATGTTGAGAAATATTTTTGCATACAAGTGGGAAATAAGAAATACAGGTAATGGGGTATAGAAATCTATCTTGCCCAGCAAGAAAAGAGAGAAGTTGGGGATAAGGGAAGGGAAGGGTATGATAGAACAGAGGGCATATGGAGGGAAAGGGGTAATTAGAATGTAAGATGTTATGGGGTGGAGGAGGGGAGAGATGGGGAGAAAGTTTGAAAGTCAAAATTTTGTGGAAATGAATGTCGAACACTAAAAATTAATAAATGAACATTTAAAATTTAAAAAAAACATGTTGAATTGCTTGCCTTCTCAATGAGAGTAGGTAGGAAGGGGAGAAGGGAGAGAATGTGAAACTCAGAGTTACAAAATTAATGTCAGAAATTGTTTTTACATGTAATTAGGAAATAAGATATATGGGCAATGGGGTATAGAAATCTAAATTGTCCTACAGGGAAAGTAGAAGGGAAGGGGGTGGGGGGTGATAGAAGGGAGGGCAGACTGGAGGAAAGGGTAATCAAAATACATACTGTCCTGGGATGGGAGGTAGGAGGAGATGACGAGGAAAATTGAAATTCAAAATTTTGTGCAAGTGAATGTTGAAAACTGAAAATAAATAAATTTTAAAGAAAAGAAAATCAAATAGCCAGTATGACCTGGGAGGAGGTTTTAGTTTCTCTAAAGAAGCTGGAGACACTATCCCTACTTGAGAGCAAAAGCATGGAGAATAAAATGGAAACTGATACCATTTGGGTGTTTCATAAGCAAGAGAAATGTACCATAATCATACCCATGGGCAAGTAAAAGTTTCTCATGAACAGGAAAGCACAGAAGCAAACACCACAATAAAGAGACAGATTATCTACCTACCTACCTACCTACCTACCTACCTACCTACCTGTCTCTTTACCCCCTCAATGCCCTCTGACCTAATATTGACAAGCCCTTGAGATAAACATAAGCTCAAGCTTCTGTTCCATGGGACAACTCTATTTCAACTGGGACTGTGCTCCTATACGTAGATAGACAGGGAATAAAATGAAGGTATGCTGCAATATAGGAAGGAGGGCACTAAAAATGGAGTGGAGAGGCCATGAAAGGCCAACTTAAGAATTTTACATAGAGTCATCGCAGTCTAGGTTTATACCAGTTAGAGCAGTTGGCTCATGAGAGAATGGTGAACCTTTATTCCTATGAGAGCTGCTATAGCAGTGCCTCCTTCATTTCCCCAGATTTGTTTCTCCCTGACCACCAGCACAAGGGACTGTTTTATGCTCATAAGAAGTGGTAGAAGGTAAACTCCTTGAGGACAGGCCTATTGGTTTTTTCCTTTTGTTCTTTGCATCTAGCTGAGTGTCTTACACACAATAGCCAATTGATAAATATTTTGGGAAAAAGTGAGACAAATGCTCCCTAAACTTCTTGATCCACAATTATCATTGTGAAAGGAAGCATTGTCATGGGGGGTGAGGTTGATATTGGGGTTGAGGATTTGTTAAGCATAAACCTTTTGGTGGTAAGTGCTTAGTTCAGAAATAGTATACAGGAAGTTGGGGGTGGGGATGGAGATGGGGATAATACTCTGGGGCTGGAAGTAAAACCACAGTTTCCTCTAGAAAGCCAGAGTAGTAAGCAGTGTGCTAGCAAAGGTGGTGAATGGCAGGCAATTCTGTGCTGATCTTTTTTGCTCCATCTTTCTCAGTTCTTGACGGAAAATAGTCCTATCCTCTTTCCATCATCCATTATTGTCCTTAATTATATTTCCACCCTAAGTCTGTGATGCCCTTTCTTTGATTTCCTCTTGTCTCTAACATAGCTTAGAAAGCTCTTTTTCATCACCCTGCCTTAACTCATTTTGAATTCTTACACTCTTGATGCTATTTTCATAGAATAATGCTAGTTATTATTATTATTGTAGGGGATGGCTCGGATGCCTACTTAATTAATTACTCAGATGCCTCTCAAAGTGATGACAGAAAGTTTATTTATTCGATTCTCGAGAAGTGGGGCAGTTCCTGTACCAGTTCACCTGGAGCAGGAAAAGCCGAAGACAAAGGAGAAGCAATGATATATATAGACTCTAATGCAAGTCCCTCCCTCCCCATTGACCATTATCCTCATTAGCTGAGAATATGATCTTACATTCTAGACGTGAAATCTAGCCAATCCCTTTCAAAATGAAGACATCAAAGAATTATGTAAGTTTCATCCAAACATTTAGACCCTAATGTACTACACAGTTTTATATCTTTATATGGAATTATTCCACTCTAAAAATATTGTAACCTTGAGCCTCTTGGTCTTACCTCACCCCTGGGAGAAGAATTACAATCTGAGAAGTCTTCACTAAACCTATTCCACTCATTATTAATTCTCAACTACCTATCCTTGCTTTCATTTTCTCTATATGTCTTAAAAAATAATCTAAGTTGTCCAGTCAGGTTCCTATACCATCATATCAGTCTCTTTACAAAATGTTCTTTTTTTCTCCATCATCCGAATTGTTTCTCTTTGTATCTTCAGAATTTTACAGAATATTAGAATTTGAGAGTTAAAAGAAACTGCAGTACCCATCTCATTCAGCTCATACACAAAAAAGATTTCATTCTCAGGAACTTCTTTTTAATGTTGATTTCTATAGTAGAGTTTTAGCCAATGGGATCTTAGGATCATAGATCTAGAGCCAGGGAGGACCTTTAGAGGACATCTAGTCTACCCTCCTCAATTTTACAGATAAGGAAAATGAAACTCAGGAGTCTACCTGTCCTTTTCCTAAACTTTAGAAATCTGCTTTCCTAAAATTTAGGGCTTATGCCACACTATTCCTGACTTTCCTCTCCTTTGTAACAAGTTCTAAGGTAGATTGATCATTTCTTCCCAGTTTTCTCATCATCTCATGATCAAAAACCAGTTCCTTATTACTGACAATTGGGTCCTTAGTAGAAATTCCCCCTTGTGGTTTCTTCCACTCATTTTAATTGTACCTTTGTTACTTTTTAAGAAAACAAAATGGGGGACCTGGGTCCTGGCAGATTGACAAATGTTCAAAAAATAAAGGAGGAATGGAAGAGAGAAGGTAGGAAGATCTTCAGCTGGTGGATGGTGAATAAACCCTTTATAACTTGACCCTTTCCGACCCTTCCAGTCTTCTTACATCTTACTCTTTCCTACATACTCTTTGATCCAATGATCACCATCTCTTTAACATTCTCACTCAAAGATGCTTCATTCCCAGTATTTTTGCTGACTTTCTCCTATGCTTAGAATTTTCTTCTCCTCTCTACCTCCTGGTTTCCCTGGCTTCTTTCAAGTCCCAATCAAAGTGCTGCTTTTCTCAAGGAATCTTTTCTAGTCATTAATATTAGTGCCTTCACCTTGAGATTATCGCCAGTTTGTCCCATATATATCTTGTTTGTACATAGTTATTTGCATGTTGTCTGTCCCCTTAGAATGGGAGTGCCTTCATGGTAGGGATTGTTTTTGCCCGTCTTTGTATCTATAGTGCTTAGCCACAGTACTGAGCACATAGTAGGCACTTAATAAATGCTTGCTCACTTGACTTGTGAGGTCCTGAATGGGTGTGCATGGCTGTATACATGATTAATGAATGCTCCGCTGTTTGGAATTGTAGTGTGGAACATGGAAAAATGGAATTGGGCAGTAAGTTTATTTGGGGGAGGAGTGATAAATAAAAAGGGTATAAACTTAAGTCTAAGACATTTCCTCTTTCAAACTTAGTGCCAATAGAAGGACAAATACAGCATCTTAGTCAAGAGCATGGGGGAGGGGATCAGAGGACCTATGTTTGAATTCCGGTTGGACTGCTTCCTAATTGTATAACCTTGGGCAAGTCATTTCATTTCCTCTGGAACTCACTTTCCTCATCTATAACATGAAGAGATTGCACAACCTCCTTTCAGCTCCAGATTCTATAGTGAAAGATGTTCCTAATTCATCCAGATTTCAAATATCTACTTTCCTAAAATCTTTAGTTATTTCAGTGATAATTTTGGCTTCCTCTTGCTCATGAATTCTATGGGAGCAGCTAGGTGGTACAGTGGATAGAGTGTTGGACTTGGAGTCAGAAATACCCAAGTTCTAATCCTGCCTTGGACATTTACTAGCTATTACCCTGGGTAAGTCACTTAACTGATGTCTGCCTCAATTTTCTCATGTGTAAAATGGTGATAATAATAGCACCTACCTTTCAAATCTATAATGAGAAATCAAATGAGATAGCATCTACAGTATAGAGCACTTGCGAATCCTAAAGCATTATATAAATGCTAACTATTATTAAATTATTGACAATTTAATTATTACTAAAATGGTAATGATTTACCTTAATTGCTCAGTAGGGAAGGAAAGCTAGAAGCTGAGTTGAATAAGGTTGGGGGAAGATCCTGTTTCCTTAACTCAGTAAGAACTGACTGAAAAAAAAAGATCATTGTTATCTATCTACACAATATGCATAGTCCTTTAAGTAGTCTAGAACCCAGAGACATCTTGGCGCATCTGGAATGGGGGAAGGTGGTGAGGTGAAGGGGCCAGCACGACCACTTTTGACTCCCTGTGACGCTCTCCCAAGCCATTTAGTATATGCCCTAATGGCTCTGTTTTTTTCATTTTCAGACTCTGACGTATGCATATGCATTCCCAAGTACACATAGGATCTCACAGTGCCGGCTTATTCTCTCTCTTTAAGCTTTATCATATACCTTAACCTCTCAGTTCCCCAGTCTACTCAGTTCCTGTGGTGTACTCTTCCATTACATTTAGCCACATACAGTGATGGTCATTCTCTTCATCTCATCATAACTCAATATTGTTCAATTTCTGTGATCAAGAACTCTGAAATACACAATCCTTCCTCGTTTTTCCTTCCCTGTGTCTGATGTATCCTAAACTATTCTTCCTCCTCATTGTAACCGCTGATCCTTTTGTATTTTCCAAGGCTAACACCACTAATTTGACTTCACTTTCCTTTCTTCCCAATCTTGTCCCTTTAACCAATTCAACTCTACACTATCATCTACTCTCAAACTCCTTGTTCCCATGTGCCATTTGACATTCAGGCCATGCCAAACCCTATCATCTTCCTCTTCTGATCCTGCTTGCATGCTACTAAATGTTACTGAAGAAAGCCAAGCGACTATGTTGACTGGATCCAGTACAAATCTATGTTGTCTAATCTCAAACAAGCCCTCACTGAAGTGAGGTAAAAGTTTCATTCCTCGCTAATCGATTTTCTGTCCTACTCTTCAAAATGGAAATTGCAAACCTTCTTTTTGCTCCTTAAGTCTACCACCCTCTATGCTGACTTACATCTGAAGGCTTTGTCTTGCAGAGATCAATCTCTATGGGTTCCTAATTTCCCCCTTTTCTTAGTCTTGCAACCATTTGACATCATCTGCCAGTCTTTCTTCCACTCTCTGATGACGAAGCCGTCCGTTGGCTTACCAGGGTCATCCTCTTACAAGCACCCCTAAGCCTATTCTCTTTTTGCCTTTTTCAGTGGATTTATTCCCTCAGTGGTCTCTCTAATCTTTCATCTTTCTCTTGATTCTAACTCCTTCCTTGATACTTACAATACGCTCAAATTTCCCATATCCATTAAAAAGAACAAAGACCAAAAGCTCACATCATTATACTCTATCATCCTCTCAAGTTAACACCCCGTATTTCTCCCTCTTTTCTCAGACAAACCCCTAGAAAAAAATAATAAACCTGTCTGTACTTCTGTTATCTTTTAAATCTGACTTCTGACTGTAGGACTCAGAAACTGAGAGATTTTAGGATCAAAGATTTAGAACCAGAAGAAACCTTAGAGAGGATAGAGAGAATAAGCATATATTAAGTGCCTACTGTGTGCCAGGTATTGTGTTAGGTGCTTTACAAATATGGTCTTATTTGAGCCTCACAACAATGCAATATAATCCCCATTTTACAGTTGTGAAAACTAAGGCAGATAAGAGGTTAAGTAGCTGGCCCAGGGTCACATAGTATCTCAAGCTAAATTAGAACTCGTGTTTCTGACATTAAGCCCAAAGTTCTATCCACTGAACCATCTAAATGCCACATAGTCCATATTTCCATAGAGGCCATATAAATATAATCTCATAATTTTGCATTTTTGGACAATGAGGCCTGGAGATTGTAAGTGACTTGCCTAACGTTCATAGGCAGTAAGGTGGTATAGTGAGTAGAGTGTGTACTTGGAGTAAGACAGACGTGAGTTGGAATCCTACCCCAGATACTTAGCTTAGTCACTTAATCTCTTTTTGACTCAGTTTCCTTATGTGTAAAATAGAATAATAGCATCTGCCTCACAGAGTTGATATGAGGATCCAATGAGATAGCATATCTAAAGTTCTTTGTTAACTTTAAAATGCTCTATAAATGCTGACTATTAAATGACAGAAGTAGAAATAGGGGCTTATGGGGTAGGATAAAAAGGGAAACTGATGTGTAGCAGTGAGGATCCTTGTCCTGGGACTGTTAATTATCCTGTTCTCTGTGGCTCCTGTTTCAGGCTATCACAACTGAGCCTTATGTGGAAGTCTTCTGGAGATGAAAACCTAAAACGTGACTGATCAGGATTAGGGGAATGGGAGGCAGATAATTTTTTTGGCAGAGGGGATTTGTCTGACATATGCTAATAGTAGCCACTGTGCCAGCAGTGGGCAGTCTGGGAATACAGCCATTTCATCTTTTCAGCCTCCTATAAAATCCTTCCATTAAATCTCTGTTAATGGAACTCCTGGATCACTTTGTTGATTTGCCAGAAGGTGGTAGCAGTATCTGATACCTTCAGTTAGCTTTTTTCCACTTGAATCCTATTTTGATCAGCTTTGGCTTTCTCCATAATAGCTCCTTCTGGTCCTTTAGAATGTGAAGGAAAAATTGAGAAAACCAAGAAAAATGCATCCTTCAACTCTGGTGAGCATAGGGATAACGGTCAGTTCTTCCTAGACAGCTCCTGAAAGGAAACGTCTTTACTAGAGTTAGATATCCTTGGCTGCAGCATCCTTTGGCCTTAGATGGTTCTGGAAATCTTTGCTTTAGCATGATAAGCCTGTAGGTTGCTGAGCTGCACTAAGGGAGTCAGGGATACAAAGCAGATCTGTGATTTGATATAGGGAGCTCCTGCAGGTAAGCCACCTCTTGACCAATGCAATTGAATACCACCTCTCAAACTTACATTGCCTGGAGCACTGAGAAGTTAAGTGATTTGCCCAGGGTACCTCTGCAAGTCAACACGTATATTAAATGCTTATTATATGCCAATTAGGTGGCACAGCAGATAAACCACTAGGTCTGGAGTCAAGAAGACTCCTCTCATCTTCCTGAGTTCAAATCTGGCCTCAGATACTTCCTAGATGTGTGACCCTGGGTAAGTCACTTAATCCTGTTTGCCTCAGTTTTCTCATCTATAAAATGAACTGAAGAATGAAATAGCAAAGTGCTCTAGTACCTTTGCCAAGGAAACCCCAAATGGGGTTACAAAGAGTTGGACATGACTGAAAATGACACATATGCCAGGTACCATGTTAAGCAAAAAAGAGCAATAGTCCCTCCCCTCAAGGAGCTTACATCCTTCCGAATAGGGGAAAACAACACATAAAATGGTGCTTAAAGGATGGGAAGTAAGGAAGGAGATACCTGAACTGAGTCATATTCATTAAGTTCAAAGAATGAGGAATGGTTGGCTTGGGGCCTTTCCCCAAAGTGGACAGTCTTGGAAACACTCACCAGTGGTACATAGAAGCAGAGTCAGTCTGTATCAGAGATGAAACTTGGACCCAGGTCTTTCTGGTTTCAAGGCCAGCCCTTGAACTATTTCTCACTAGGGGGAAAAACATAACAAAACCAAGCAAAGTATGGCTACCATCCTAACATCATTTGGCCTCGGTGACTTGGATCAACGACAGATTGACACGATGTTGAAACATGCATCTCCTGAGATGAAGAATACAGATAACCCAGCCTCTGTCTTCTCTGCTGTTTGCTAAAATAAGTCTCACTGAGTTCAGTACAGATACTCTAAAAGTCTTAAGACTCCCCTCCCCCACTCCTTCCCTGCACAAACCAACCAGTCTGGTTTTTACTGTGTCATGCTTTTCTCTCCTTTCAGTATCTTCGGCTAGGTAATTTGATGGAGTTGAAATCCTTGTATGTTTTTGCAAATTCTCACACATATACACACACACACAAACACACACACTATACCAAATAATTGTTTAGATTAATATATGTAGGTCTCCTGGAAGGAAGTTTACCCTTGGGGGAAAATGAATTCTTACTGGTCTTCAATTAAGATTTTATTCATCGGCTCCAAGGTCACCTTCATAAGGCCTTTCCTCATCTCTCCAGCTGTTTGTGCTTTCCTTTAACACTCTATATTGTATTTATTTTGTGTATACATATATATATATATATTACATATATTATACATATTTAGCAGACAAAGAGTTGGCCTCAGGGCCAAGAGACTACGTTTCTAGTGCTTCCTCTGAACACATACTGACTGTGGGAAAATCCCTTAACTTCTCCATGCTCTAGGCAACTCATTAATGATGATATGTTGCTGAGAAGATCCTTAACTGATGTGGTAGAGAGACTGTCCTTACTAGGAAGATCTCTGTACCTACAAAAAAATGACTTGCTTCAGGTTATAGTTCATAGGCAGTAAGGTGGTATAGTGGGTAGAGCATTGGAATTGGAGTAAGACAGACTTGAGTTGAAATCCTACCTCAGACACTTACTTAGCTTTGTGTGACTCTGGGCAAGTCACTTAATCTCTTTTTGCTTCAGTTTCCTGAATATTATAGTAATATATCATATTACTATAATGGCATTATAGTAATATGATATATTACTATATTTATAGTAATAGATAACAGTTCTATGCATCCAGGAGACAAGAAGACCTGAATTCAAATGAGGCCTCTTACTTACCAGCTATGTGATCCTGGGCAAGTCACTTCACCCCATTTGCCTCAATTTCCTTACCTGTAGAGTGAGTTGTAGAAGGAAATGGCAAACCCCTTCAGTACCTTTACCACGAAAACCCCAAATGGGGTCATGAAGAATGAGACCCGACTGAAACACAACTGAACAGCTATAATATTTCTATACTCCTCTAATGTTTGCACAGTTCTTGTGTATGTTATTTCCTTTTCACAACAATCCTGTGATATATGTGCTATTACTATCCCCATTTAACAAGTGAGGAAACTAAGGCAGACCTGTGGAGGGTCACACAGCTGGTAAGTATCTGAGATGGAACTCAAACTCAGGCCTTCCCAGCCTCTAGTCCAGTCCACCGTACATCAAACTACCTACTTATAGTACAGAATATAACTTCCTCAAGGTCAGAGAATATTTGTCTCCTTATGGTTGTACATGTTGTCATCCCCAATAAAATACAATGTCCTGAAGGTCAGAGGACGTTCCATTTTTGTCTTTTTATCCCCAACACTGAGCGCAGTGCCCATCACATAGGGCTAATCACTAGTATTTACTTCCCCTCTCCTTTATTCTAATCAATCAAGATTTGTTGTTTGACTGTGATAAAGGCGGGGGGTGTGGAAATACTAGTGACTAATATGCCACCTCTGACATCTAAGGACTTTTTGGCATTTGTCCATAAGCCCTGCAATCATTTTGAAACCAAATTCTCATTTATTTGAGAGATCTGTGCCCATTAATCTCATAGAAAATTCACGCTTAGTCCATTTTGAACTAAAAAGCCTACTGTACTGGTGTGTGTGTGTGTGTGTGTGTGTGCTTTTTATAGGTATATTTCCTGTTTCCTGTTTGCAGAGCCAAGTGTAAAAAAAATAAAAGTTATCACTCTTACCTCACTCTTGTTTCTCTGTCAAATGATTAAATAGAAAATATTCATTGATTATGAGTGATCTTGATTGCAGGACTGTCAAGCCGCTGGTTGTGAGATCTGCCCTGACACTGAGGAAAGCTTTGCCTGCTGTGGAACTCTGGGTCCAAATCTTGTGAGTCTTCATTTTTTTTAAAATCTCATTTAAAATTGTCAGTTAAAGAAAAAAAAGATCTTTTTAGCCTTTTTCAGAATTCAAACGTGCTGTATTCTCGCCATTTGACTGGTGAGGGTGGTCTTTGCTTTTTGGCTCTTTCAGGCAGAAGTGACCCCCTTGCTTTATTTGATGTTTTTTAGATGGGCCTTCTATTTCCATTTTCAATCTTTGGGTACCATGAACATGGCTGCCAGGAAGAGTCTTTCTCTACTCCCCCCTGAAACTTCTTTCCAGAATCATGCCTTCCTTACAGGGGCTTGGATGAGGTGGGATCCTTACTGGTGATGTATTAGGAACCGTAATGGAGATATATGTGGGATCCTTTGCCTATAGCAATGGTACTTAACCTGGGGTCATGTACTTTTAAAAAAATATAATTTGATGACTGAATTTTGATATAATTGACTTCCTTTGTAATCCTATATATTTTATATTAAATATTTGTAAATATTATGCTGAAAGGTAGTTCATAGTTTTCACTGGACTGCAAGAGGTATCTACCACACAAAATAAAAGTTAAGAAACTTTGCTGGCTGGTTCCTTCCTGGATAAAAGAACCGGTCAGTTGTCTACCTCCTCACTTTCCAGTATCTACATTTAGTACAAAAAAACTAAAAGGAGATGGTGTAATTGAGAGCAGCAAGTTTTTCCTTTCTTGTTAAGATCTTTCTGAAATAACTTTTGTGAGTAACATTTCATTCTCTATCAATTGTTTCCTTAAAGACGATTTTACATTGTAAGGGAAGATATGACCCTGTGAACCGTACTGTCCGTGGGGTTTTCTTGGCAAAGATACTGGAATGGTTTGTCATTTCTTTCTTCAGCGGATTAAGGCCAACAGAGGTTAAACGACTTGCCTAGGATCCCACAGTTAGTAATTATGTTTGGCTGGATTTGAACTCAGATCTTCCTGACTCTAGCCTCTACCTACTAAGTTACCTAGCCGCCTCTAAGGGAGGGGGCAAGCCATAAATAACTAGATACATACAAGATATATTAACTGGAAGGTAATCTGAGAGGGGAAGGGACTAGCAGCTGAGGATGGGGAGGTAGGAGAGACCTCTTGCAGAAGGTGGGATTGGAGCTGAATCTTAAAGGAATGCAATGAGCATTTTTAATAAGAGCATTACTTATCTTTTAAAGGACCTCAAAAAGAGAGCTAATCTCTATGGTTGACTGACCAGTGTGGGGAAATGCTTGTCTAGCCCTTAGTATCATTTTACCTGATTATCAAGAGACTGAGTCTAAGTGAAATGATTGACCTAATGCATCAGTGGACCAGACTTGTGGTACATGTGGCAAAAAATAAAATGTTTGCTAAAAGTGGACATAGGCAAGAACCAAATGATGCATTTCATGTTGCATTGACATTGACCAGAAAGGAGGAAAGTCAACAGAAAAGGAAACTTTTATGGCTCACTTTTTCTTCGACTTAGTCCCTCCTGGCCATGTCTTTGTGACTTCGTTAGACATTTATTTGGTGAGCAGCCTAGATTTTCCTCAGTGTGAGGTGAAAATGAAACAGCCCTGATGCTAATTTTAGACGTTGGGCATTTGACAGGAAACTTATTTCAAAGTTATTAAACATCCTGATTTAAGTTATATGAAATTTACTGTTGGTTGATGGGCTGATTCTTGTAATGTAATTATACAAAGCATCGGTCCCACTCCTGAAGGTCCATATCAACTGAGGGCTTAAGAGAAAAGATAGATGGATTACAGCTTAGAAGAGAACTGAGATAAACTGTAATTAGAAAGAGTCACATTTTAATCCAAAAAATCAACAAAGGATTTTTAAAGCACCTAGTCATATCAGTTACTGTGTTAGGAGATAGCAATACAAAAGCAAAAATGAAATTGATCTCAAGGACTCCACATTACCTGGAGGATAGATAACATATATGTAAGTACAGATGAGTAAGATATATGCAGATAATTTGTGGTGGGGTGGGGCAAGCAGAGAGGGACATCAAGAAAGACTTGCAGAAGGTGACATTTTTGGTCCGAGACCTGGAGATTCTGAGAGACAGAGGTGAGGAGTGTATGAAGATGTTTAATCAGAAAATAACCGAACTGGAGACTGTGAGTGCCTCGAGAGTGCCCTGTATTACCTAACTCTTTGTGTCTCCTACGGTGCCTTGAACAGTGCGCTGGACACAGGAGGAATAAATGATTGCTGTTAATATAGCTAATGTGAAAATGTGTTTAATAAGAATGTATGCAAAGAACCCATATAAGATTGCATGCCATCTCAGGGATGGAGAAGGGAGGGAGGGGGACAAAATTTAAAATTTATGGAAGTGATTGTTGAAAATAAAAACAAATAAATTAATTAAATTTTAAAAAATAAAATACTTAAAAATAATTGATTGCTATTGTTAGGATAGTGTTCAAGAGTGTTTTAATTCTTTTAAATCTTGTTCCTTAGTTTTGTTTTTTTCCCCTTATCCCTATCATATAAACCCCACTGAGTCTGAAAAGCAAGCTACCTTCCACTGATTTCTTTTCCATGTTTGAACTGGGTTATCTATTTATCAAAAGTCCATTTTGTTGTGTAGCCTTAGTCCTGCCAACTGGTCCATCAGATTAGGTAGCAAGGGGAGGGGAGATGACAGAGATGATGGGGGTGGGGAACGCTATATGAACAAGGGCAACTAAATGTAGGATCTAAAGATCCTAAATTTAAAACTAGTAATAATATGGGTATATTGGTGCCAACTTGAACTGTTATGTGAAACTCATTAGTTAATTTTTGGAAATTAACCTTGGAAATTAGCAAACACTACAAATCAAGACTTAACTTATTGCTTTATTGATTATCTGGATTCAATACATGATTGAGAAAATGTTAATGATTCAGATTAAACTTAAAGGGCTTCCTGCTTCTCGGAGAACCAATTGTCAAACATTTACCAGCACACCTCTGGCTAGATGAGACCTTAGAGGTCATTGATTTAACTTTTTCACTTTTACAAACGAGCAAAGGCTTGAAAAGGTTAAAAAAAAGCCTGTCCAAGATCACACAGGTAACAAGTGATGGAACTGAGATTCAAACACAGGACTTCAGGCTCAAAAGCCACAACTCTTAGAAATTTATAGAAAAGGAAACTGAGGCACAGAGAAGTTTAAAAAGAAAAAATACCCTCAAGAGATTGAAAGCCCATGTGGCCGGCAATGAATTTTAAATTATGAACTCTATCATGATAATTGATGAGTGGTGAATACCTAACTCTAAATTATGACATTAGGGGAAAACCACAATGCTCTTAATGCTTGGGGGTTTGTCTCTCTAGATCAGGAGTTATAAAAGGAGAAAGAATCCATTTTAGCCTCTGAGAGATGGGTCAGGAGGTCCTATCATATATATGAAGATTTGACAACATTAAAGCAACCTTTGTTGTTCAGTTGTTTCAATCATATCTGACTATTTGTGACACCTTTTAGGGTTTTCTTGGCAGAGATGCTGGAGTAATTTGCCATTTCCTTTTCCAGTTAATTTTACAGATGAGGAAACTGAGGCAAATAGGACTAAGTAAGTTGCTCAAAGTCACTCAGCTAGTAAGTGTCTGAGGTCAGATAGAACTCAAGTCTTCCTGACTCCAGGCTTGTCACTCTATATGCTGTGCCACTAAAACAATCTAGTAGTGATCAATCCCCTTTGCTGTGACCATGTGGCCACTATACTCTGCCCCCTAGCAACTTCCAGGAGGAAGAACACTGCTTTAGCTTGTCTTCCAAAGGTAAAAGTGAACCAAGTCAACCAACCTCTCTTTGCAAAGACCAGTACTCTTCAGATGTCTACTTGACCTGTCTCTTAATAGGGATCTTAGCAATCCATATAAGTCTCTACATACACAGCAGTTTCTAACTACCACTCATTCAAATTCATCTTTTTATCAAAACCTGTAATTTCTTTGATGTAGGCAAGTCCGCAGGAGGAAAGTCACACATCAGTGCAGATCTGAAGTTGTTCTGCTGCTAAGAATATTAGAAAGTTTCCTGGATAAGTATTAGGTAAAGTGACTTGACCAATGTCACACAGTCAGTATGTGACGGAGGTAGCAGTTGGACCTGAGTCTTCCTGATTCACAGAGATTGACCTTCTATCCACTATATAGCTCAGTGCTTTTCACTCTTTGAAATAGGTGGTATGAATATTAATATTCTCATTTTACAGTTCATGAAACCTAAGCTCCTTGACTTTCCTAGGTAGACATGAACTAATTTCAAGTAGACAGAGAGATGGATGGATGGGTGATTGGTAAATAGGTAGGTAGAGAGGCGGGCACAAGTGATAGTGGAGTCAATCCAAGCTGTATAGCTGGTGGCAAATGAAGAGCTGACTGGGCTTCTATCTCTGCATGAATAGAAAGAAGCTTTGGGGGAAGCTTTTTATTTTTTGGTCCCACCTTCCAGTCCTCTAACCAGAAGGACAGAGAAAATTGAGTGTTCTGATGAAGGGTGAATACCAAAGCTGATGCAGTCTTTAATGATGCGTTTCCTAGTGATGAGTTTTTCCTAGCAGAAGGGGATAGGATGATGATTAGTCAAAATCAAGTAATGCAGCTGATAAGGAAATGAAAATTTCTTTTAATAAAGAAGTCAGTCATAGAACTCTTCAGGTCCTCCTACTTCTCCGATTTCTCATCCTCTTTCTCTAAGACTATATGTTTCAGTATTTATACTCAGTTCTTTTCTCTTTTCAATCTTTGCTCTCATTCAAGTCTCACTAATTCTTGGACAATCTACCCAGATGACTCACAAATCCAGATTTCTAATTGAACCTCCCTCTTGAGTTCTAGTATATATTTCTATTGGTATATGACTTGTTGGCTCCTCAAACTCAACATATCCTAACTTTTCCGTTTCCATCAATGTTGGTGCCATTAGCAGAAAGGGAAAGGCAGCAGGAGGAATTGGTTTCAATATAAGTTGATTTTGGTTTTGGATACGTTGAGTTTGAGGTACCAACAAGACCCAGAGTTTGGAGACCTCAGAGCCATCTTTGATTCCTTTTATTAACCCTCTCACCTCAAGCATCAAATCAGTTACCAAGTCCCATTGATTTTGCCTCTTACTTGTCTTTGACCGACATTCTTTTATTCCGTTCCTTATGCCATCACTTTAGTTTAGATCCTCCTTACCAATCTCTTGAATTGCTTCCCTGGTTTTCTAACTGACCTTCCTCTAATCTTTTCTAAATGCTGCTAATATGTTTGTATTTCTAAAGCACAGCTCCAGTGATGTCATTTTCCCTCATCAAAAATCTCCAGTGACTGTCTTTGGAATAAATGTCCAAACTCCATAGTGTGTCAATCAAAGCAGCTTCCCAAGTCATAGATACGTTTTGATTTTTATTGTAGAGAGAGTTACCACACTGGGAGCTCCCCTAAACTGATAAAATCATAGATCTTTTGTATATTTTCAGCATAAAGATCACAGAACTATAGAAACTTTATGACAGCAAATGATCACATATTTAAAACTGTGGAAACTTTAGAGATTGGTATCATGGAACCCTTTGGCAGTCTGGTGAACCCAATGGACCCCTTTCCCAAATAATGTTTTTAAATGAATAAAATACAGAGAATCACAAACAAAATTAATTATATTGAAACAGACTTACTAAAAGAAAAAAAGTTCCCGGGCCCCAAATAAAAAGCCCCTGATCTAATCCAGTGCTCTTTTACCAGTGATTTTACCAGTGAGGAAACGGAGTCATATACATGTAAACAAATTCATCCCCAGAGTCGTACCAGGGAATAAGTAGCAGAGCCAGGATTTGAAGCTTGAGCACTTAAATCTAAATCCACTATTACCTTGCCCTGGTTTTTCAGTGTGGGTATTCCACTGACCTAGATGACAGCCCTCCTAATAAACCATCTTTGTAGGTTGCTGCCAAACAAAATCAATACATAGATGGCAAGTCTTCTTGTGATGAGCATTTCAGAATTCAGATATTCAGTGATGAGACCGCAGGCTCCTTTGAGTCTTTACTCAAATCCTTTCCAAAAATGGTAGGACTACCTTGGTTTGCATTTGGCAGAGACTCTCAGTGTCTTCATGCCATGATGAAGCAATGGAATAAATCTTTCAATGGAGGAGAGGTTTTTTATGTAAAATGAAACTCAGAATCCTGAATTAATTAACAATGTCTTCGGTATTCTTTATCTGTACTATGTATCAGGACACTCAGAGCTCAGAGACCTAAACATTTGGGTTGAGGATGGAAACAAGAATAACAACCATCAATCATTCAATAAGTAACTAAGTATCTACTATGTCTTAGTCGCTGTGCTAAGCCCTGAGGATACAAAGAAAGGCAAAGATAGTCCTGGCTGTCAAGAAGTTTACGACCTAATAGGAGATGACGGAGACAGACAGACAGATAGATAAACATTTATATACTTAATATGTTCCAACTATGGTACAAAATGCTTGAAAATTATTATGTTATTTGATTCTCACAACAGCCCTGGGAGGTAGATGCTATTATTACTCTAATTTTATATATGAGAAAACTGAGACAAACTGAGGTTAAGTGACTTGCCCAGGGTCACACAACTAGTAAGTATCTGAGGCCAAATTTGAACTCAAATCTTCCTGATTCCAGACCCAGCAATAGAAAGATAAATAAATAGACAGGCAGACAGTTAGCTAGTGAGAGAGAGAGAGAGAGAGAGAGAAGACAGAGGTAGATAGATAAAAGGATGGATAGATAGATGGAAAGATAGATGATAGAGAGATGGATGATAGAAAGAAAGAAAAGTGACTTTAAAGGAAAAGGCTTCATATAGTAGCTGGGACTGCAGGGGGTAGGCAGGAATTGCTTTTTGCAGAAGGTGACACTTGAATAAGGTCATGAAGGAATCTCAGCGTTCTAAAACACAGAGATTAGAAAGGCATGGAGAACAGCCACTGGAAAAGGTACAGAGATGGTAATTTGTTATAATTTAGTGCTGTGACCTGCCTTGTAAAGGACTATGACAACAGATGAATGTCTCCCCTCATTCCAGGAATTGTCGACCCCAGATTATACATAGCTGAATGTTGTTTGTGACAAAGGAAACTCTTATAGGTATAAGGAAATTGTGATGAGTTGTATTTTACAATTATTGGACATTTTAAAAGATGTGTTTCTTTAGCTATTGTTTAGAATATATGCATTTAATTGTAAAATAATATATTCTGAGCCAGATATGGCTACAATTCTGTATATAACCCATGGGAAAAATGTGTTTTTGGAAGATGTAAATGTTCTTTGTCAGACTGTAGTAAACATATTTTTCTTCTCTTGTGCATAAATTCTAAATTTGGTTTTCTGCATAAATCACATTGATCTATAGAGTTTTCCCTCTAATTCCTTTAATTTTTTTTTCCTTTGTAAATTTGGAAATGTGTGTTGTAGACTTCTGTTATTTTGGAATGCTCCTTGTCTATGCCCAAATATGAGAAATTTTATAGTCCAAACCTTGATAAGTATGTATTGTTATTCTAATGATACTAACGGGATAATATTTAAATCCTGCTTTTTTTGCTTTTACTTAGTAAATGGCAAAGCAAATGGATACATATTCCTATAATCTCTGCCCTCCAAAATCTTTAATAGCCCCTGAAATTCAGAATAGTAAAATAGCTTAATAAAAACATTCATCTTCTTGGTTTTTCTAGTATGAATAGTTAGGCAGAAGTCATTGGGATGATTATGAATCTCATTTAGAAAGTTCTACAGTATTCTGGAATTTGATGTGGTAAACACACTGTCATCTACAAACAAGAGTGCCTGGAGGCCCTCATTGTCTGCATGGACCTTCTCTTCTCTTTGGACTGTATATTGGATATCATCTGTGACAGGCAAACACTTCTGTGGGTTATATCTGTGTGTGTGTGTGTGTGTGTGTGTGAGAGAGAGAGAGAGACAGAGAGAGAGAGAGAGAGAGAGAGAGAGAGAGAGAGAGAGAGAGAGAGAGAGAGAGGGAGAGAGAGAGACAGAGACAGAGACAGAGAGACAGAGACAGTTTTGTATATTTTTGGGTGCAGATTTTGTTCACCTAGTCCTTTTCTCAGAGGAAACTGACAGTGAACAAACACAAAATTCATATTATGCTCAAATCAGAGCACACGAATTACTGAATAAAGTTATCTCCACAGATACATCTTTTAAATAATCTTGTGTGATCTTGGCATACGCCTGGGATGCATCTTGTCAGGAAGGGATCTTCGTCTTTTGTCTCTATCCATGTTGTAGAATGATAAGCCCCTTGAGGGTAGGGATTATTTATTGTATCCCTAACACTTAATGCAATTCCTGGCATGTAGCAGGCATTTAACAAATGTTTATGGATTTGTGGCAGCAAGATGGATAGAGAGCTGGGCTTGGAGACAGGAGGACCTCAATTCAAAATTGGCCTCAGATACTTACTTGCTGTGTGACCCTGGGCAGGTCACTTAAACTCTGTCTGCCTCCGTTTTCTCAACTATAGAATAGAGGTAATAATAGAACTTGCCTCTTGGGGTTGTCTTGAGAATAAAATATTAGTGAAGCATTTTGCAAACTTTAAAGTACTAGATGAATGTTAGCTGTCATCATCAGCATCATTATCAGACTATAAACCGCAGGAAGCTAGCAGTCATCACAGATTCTCAGAGTTGGAAGAAACCCTAGAGCCCACTTAGGCAGTCATACCTGAACAAGAATCCTTTCCACAGTGCCCCCAGTAGGTGGTCATATAACCTTTGCTCAGACAGCTCCAGCGAGGGGGAACCACTAACTTCTGAGACAGCTCATTCCTTTTTGAATTGCTCAGATAATTACGAAATTTTGCCCTCCTTCAAGCTTTAATCTGCCCCTGTAGTTTCCACACACTGATTCTAGTTATGCCCTCTTGGGACACAGGACGGGTCTAATCCTTCTAGCAATCATTTGCTCAATGAGCATTTTTAAAAAGTGCTTACTATGTGCCAGACACTGCTAACGTTTTGTTATTTTGTTTTATTGGTGAGGTAACTGGGGTTAAGTGACTTGCCCAGGGTCACACATCTAGCAAGTGTCAGATGTCTGAGGCTGAATTTGAACTCAGGTCCTCCTGACTCCAGGGCCAGTGCTCCGTTCACTGTTCCACCTAGCTGCCCCTCCCCTCTTTTTTGGTGAGGCAATAGTGGTTATGACTTGCCCAGGGTCACACAGCTAGCAAGTGTCAAGTGTCTGTGTGCTAACCTTCTGAATGCTTGAAAACAGCTACAATTAGTTCTCTACCTTCACCTCACATGACTTGAGGTCCCCACTATGTCTTTTAGGCTAATAATCCCCAGTTCCTTCAACTAATTCTCTTATGATATCTTCTTCAGTCCTTACCATTCTGCTTTTTTCTTCAGTATACTTTCCAGTGCATCTATGTGTTTCTAAAATGTATCACCCAGAACTGAACTTGTTTTTAATGAACTCTTACCAGTCCAGCGAACCCATGGTTTCATCAATGTGAGTATTCTCTCCAATAATACAGATGCCACCATCCTTGCCTGCCTGTGTGACTTGCCCGTGCCCTCCCATAAGTTCACCTGAGGGTGGTCCACCAGACATGCTGGGAACCTCCCTCAAGATACCCTGACACCCTGAATAAATTACTGGAGAACACAGTCTGTCCATTGTTCTTGTCACCTGACCAACTCATCTTTTCTAATCCTACCCTCCTCTGATGACAACAATACTGTGGAGACTTCTTCCAAATTCCTTTCTTCTAATGATCTGCATGCAACCTGTTCACGTGGATGCTGCAATGTAAATCCATCATTTCCCCAGTAGTCGACATAAAGCTTGTTTCTAGCTTTTCCACTGTTTCAAATCAAATCATTACAAATGCCGTTCCATTTCTGGTCTTTAGACCTGCTTCTGAGGTTAGTCTTCTGTGATAAGGGTGTTGAGTCGGAGTGATCGTTGCTGTAATTTTCCAGAAACGTCTGATGTAAGATGAATGATGGAAGTGCCTTTATTTAATTCTTATTACAGTAACTCACTAAGCTTTTGCTTTGACTTTGTGTTGAGAACATACCCAATTTTAGGCATGCAGCTCTCAGTTTGTCCAAATAGACTCAAATCTGGCCTCAGAGTCTTTCTGGCTGTGTGACCCTAGGCAAATCACCTAACCTCTATCTGCCTCAGTTTCCTCAAATGTAAATGGGGATAATAATAACATCTACCTCCCAGGATTGTTGTGACAATCAGATGCTATCATGTTTGTGAAGCGTTCATCATGGTGCCTGGCGTCTACCTGTTTGATTCTGAATTTGTTCCTTTATCAATATAATTCTATACATCTTAAATCGCAAGTGAAAATAACACAAAGCAGACTTAGGTAGCAAGCTAATATGTTTGGGAGGGTGATAGGGGAAGGGCTCAGTACCTGTAAATGTATCACTATGGGGAGCTTCTGCTGTGGAAACTCTTAATTCTCCTAAACCAGTTCTCCTAAAACTTACAGTCTTTGAACATTTTAGGTGAGGGCACCAAAAGGTTAAATGAATTAATTGCCCATGGTCACACAGCTATAGTGTGTCAGAGACAGAACTAGGACCCAGAAGTGTCTGTCTCTAAGATCAGGCCTCTCTATCTTCATTCAGCCTCTCAATAATCTTTCTCCAACATAATTAAGAGAGCTTGAGGCCAACGGAGTGGTTTATTTACCTACAGGTTATATAACACAGAGGTTTGAGAATTCAGTAAGTTCTCCATAGCAAAGGAATTTAAAATATCACTTCGCTAACCCAACAAATTATTTTAGTTAAAGATACACTTCTGGGGCCTTTAACATTTCAGAAGAGGATGGTTTAGGCAGCTACAAAAATTAATCGCCTGATGGTGGCACCGAGAAACTTAAATGAGGCAGGCTTAATGAGTCCCATTCTAGCTTTATAGGAGAAAGAAAATAACATGGAGACAAAAGTATCGCTCTTGGGTCCTTTGGTGACAGTGCTTAATATTTTCATGTAAATTATCCCAATGTATATTGGTCTAATGTTCTCCTAATATCTGTGGTTTAATCAAGAGTTTCTGGAAGGGGTAAGGACACGTTCCTTCTGTCACTGTAGTGCTGAGAAACAGCATTTTAAAATTTCTTTGTTGATGTGTGATTAGATCTTCTTAAAAGGACTCTTATTATATTGTTCTACTTAGGAATACCTAGGAGCCTTTCTCTTAAGTTTACCTAGATGTGAAATTAATATTTGACAACACTGAGATAATTATTTTTAAAAAACCTCCTTTTTTTGCCTTCGTTTCCAACTGCAACAAAAACTCTCAAGTGTTACTTCTCAGCTGGCAGGTACAAGCATGTAAGTAATGGGATTGTTGCCTAATGCACTTTTGTTTCATGTCCAGTAGGTGAGTCCAGCCATGTAACCCTTTTCATCTTCAAAATGTCATTGGCTAAAAATATGAAAATAGACCTTTTTGTAAAAAGACTTGAGTTTATACATTTCTTCCCACTGTTCCTGCGTAACCCAGATGAACTAAGAGTTCTGCTTTCCTTATTTCCATATAAAACAACATACACCGTATTGTACATGTAAAAACAAATTTGGAAAGCAGTCTCAAGCTGGCCTCTGAAATTGTGTAAGCAATCATCATAGTTTTGTGCACAAATGCAGTAATTATATGTGTAATTTGGCAGCTGGGTTTGAAAATTTGGCCTTAAATAGAACACAGATAGGAAAAATAAATGTTGGAAAATGACAATGTTTTGTAAAGATTTTGAATCAAATAATGGTGGAATTATTGCAAGCCACCTTAAATTTTTATTTTATTTTTAAAAAATTTATATTTTTTTAGTTTTCAACATTAACTTCCATAAGACTTTGAGTTTCAAATTTTCTCCCCGCTTCTCCTCGCCCCCTCCCCAAGATGGCATGCAATCTGACATAGGCTCTACTTATGCATTCGTATTAAATATATTTTCACATCAGTTATACTTAAAGAAGAATTAGAAATAATGGGAGGAACCACAAGAAAGAAGAAACAAAATGACAAAAGAAAAGGAGAGCAAATAGTGTGCTTCGATTTGCATTCAGACTCCAAAGTTCTTTCTCTGGATATGGATATGGTGTTTCTTTTGGAGCTGTCTAAGATTCTTGCATTGCTAAGAAGAGCTAGGTCTATCAAAGTCAGTCGCTGCACAATGTGTCTATTTCTGTGTACAGTTTTCTCATGGTTCTACTTACCTCACTCAGCCTCAGTTCATAGAAGTCTTTCCATTTTTTTCTGAAGTCTGGTTGCTCATCATTTCTTTTTCTTTTCTACTTTTCTAAAGTAGCTTATTATAACAAATAGCCTTGAATAGACTTTGGTAAAGCATTCCATTCTAGATCAGTTTTCTGAGGACAAGGCAAAAACAAAAAAAAAAGTGGTTTGTATACTTCCACCTTTGGAAGTACGTTTCACTAAATACATTAAGGATGTGATTCATGGGGTTGCAATAGGAGGAAAGACAATTAGAAGCAGCTAGTCATAGTTAATAAAACTTAAACCATGAACAAATGAACAGGACCCTTCAACAGCAAGACTATAGTTACTGTCTTGTCCATCTTTAAGCCTTTTTCACCCCAGGGTTCACCCCATGAATTCTGGACAATCCAGCGTTGTGTTCCATCATGGCCAGCGCCCCACCTAGTACAGAAATGACATGGTTTATCATGGGTCTAGGACTCTATTCAAAATAGATCCCACCAGTCTAATTATCCAACAGAATGTTGCCATTATGCCACTACTAATAGGACCATTTGCATATGTTTCTGCCATCATCTTTTCCAGCTTTCCAGAGGGTATATTAATGAAACAACAATGATAGAATTCATTGTATGTGCCACATTCCTTAAACTTGTCATATTCTCGGTCTTTGGCCTGGTGGTTGTTGGAGGTCTCATTAGGAATGCCATGCCTGTTAGCGTACTCCCACATAAACAGATCATTCTCCCCTTCGCAGGACCCAGCATTGTCACAGTCAATGACATGTTGCACAGACAGGAGTGTAGATGGCCAGTCTTCCTACCTCTTAATGTTGATTCCATGTGCCAGGGCAATGGTGTTGCTGTGGATCCAGCAACAGCCACAGTAGTGGGGGATGTGCTGGTGATGCTGACATGGTTGACCCCCTTCATGTTGCACCAGTCCCAGGCTTTGGGCAGCTTAGAGGGAGACAAGTACTCAGGGAGTCTGGAGTAGGTCCTGTGCCCCTAGGGTGGGTCCCCTAGCAGCTCTGGTCCTCTCGGTAGTAGATGCCTGTAGAGCCCAGGCTCCAACTGTCCCAGAGCACCAAGAGCAGCAGCAGCAGCCCCAAGAGTGGAGCCATCCCCTGTTCCCTCTGGATTCCTGGTCCTTGCGTCTCCTTCTTTCCTAGACGTGGAGTTGCTCATCATTTCTTATGGAACAATACTATTCCATTATATTCCTATACCACAACTTGTTTAGCCTTTCCCCAGTTGATGGATATCCCCTCAATTTCCAAATCCTTGCCACCACAAAAAGAGCTGCTATAAATATTTTTTGTAAATGTGGGTCCTTTCCCCATTTTTATGATCTCTTTGGGATACATACCTAGAAGTGGTATTGCGGGGTAATTTTTTAAACATATTTTTATTGATGCTTTTTGTTTTTACCTCATTTTTTGGATAAATTTTATTATTTATTTTAAACACAAAAAGGCTATAATTAAGCCTATATATACCTAGATATAAACACACACACACACACACACACACATATATATATATATATATAATATACGCTCATACACATATATGTAAGACCTACTATGCTTATTTCCACTTGTCATCTCTTTCTCTGAAGGTGGATAGCATCTTTCTTCAAAGTTCAGATCTCCTCATGTTTTTCTAAATCAACTAACTTCATTTCTTACACTACAGCAATATTGTAACCCAATCACATCCTATCTGAGAGATTGTCTATGAAAACTCTTCCCCAATTTTCTGCATTTCTTTTATTCTTGGCTGCATAGGTTTTATTTATACAAGAAAATTTTAATTTAAAGCCATTGGAAATATCCATTTTTATACTTCAACAGTACTCTCACTTTATAATATAGTTTAAGATCTGATTCTGCTGAATCTACTTCTTTTACATCTTTTTTTCCCTGGTTCCTTTGAAGTCCCTGACCTTTTGTTCTTCCATATGAACTTTGTAATTATTTTTTTCTAACTCAATAAGATAATTTTTTAGTAATTTAATTGGCATGGTATTGAATAAGTAGGTTGGTTAGATAAAATTGTCATTTTTTTATTATATTGGCTTTAGTTACTCATGAACAATAAATATTACTTCAATTATTTAGATCTGACTTTATTTGCATAAAAAATATTTTATGTATGTTCATATAGTTCCTGTGTCTGTTTTGGCAGGCATACTCTCAGGTATTTTATACCATCTACTTATTTTAAATGATCTAAAACAATATTAAATAATATTGCTGACACATAATATAGTTTCCCTAGTTTTTCTCTTTTAATTAATTCTACATTAGCTTTAACTTTATTTGAAATTACGATTACTACCTCTGCTTTTTTATATAATAAATTCTACTCTTGACCTTTATTTTATCTTTGTGTGTCTCATTTTTATATCATTTCCTGAAAGCAACATACTGTTGAATTCAAGTTTTTAATCTGTTATCAGTTTCCATTTTATGGATGAATTCATCCCCTTTCACATTCTAAGCTATAATTACTTGTGGTTTTTTTTCTGCTTCCTATTTTTCCTCACTGTCCTTCTCTCTCTATCCCTCTCTCTCTTCATCCTTTACTTTACTTCTACCCACTCTCTTGCCCTCCTAGCCTAATTCGCTTTCCAGTAGTTACCCTTCCTGGCAATATCTGCTGACATGAAAGCTTGTTTCTTCTTAGCTTCAATGAAAACTTCTGATCAGAACAAATCTTGCTGCCTTTGGCCCAATGTCATTTTTCTGTCAGTAGGTTCCCAGCACATTAGGTGGACCCCCTAATGGGAATAAACTTATGGGAGGATCATAGAGTTAGAGCTAGAAGAAACATTAAAAGTCTATCTCATCCAAATCCTCTCACTTTACAGATGGGAAAACTGAGGCCCAGAAAAGTTAAAAGATATTCCCAATATCAGTTCACTAATTTTTCAGTCATGTCCAAAGCTTTGTGACCCCATTTGGGGTTTTCTTGTCAGAGATACTAGAGTGACTTGCCATTTCCTTTCACTACTCATTTAACAGATGAGGAAACTGATTTGTGCAGGGTCACCTATCTAGTAAGTATATGAGGTTGAATCTGAATTTAGGAAGATGAATCTTCCTGACTCCATGCCAAGTGCTCTGTCCACTGTGCCACCTAGCTACTCACAATATCTCATGGGTTGTAAATGTCAGAAATTTGAACCCTATTCTTTCAGACATGGAAGCCAAGCCTCTAACCACGGCTTCTCAATAATGCTGTTGACACTTAATTATGAGGACCAGTTCCTCTGACTTTATCAATGAGAAAACCAAAGCTCTTGGAAGTTAAGTGACTTGACCATGGAAACACAGGAAAGTGACTCAGGTAGAATTTGTACTCAGGTCTTTGAGGTCTCAACCTCTCAAATGCTCACTCCAGAATCGTTGCTTTTTCTAATGCCCTGAACTTCCTTCTCATCACTGGATAGATCATTCAGATGATGAGATCATAGATCTCTTGGAGTATTTAACAGTTATGCTATGTTCACTTAACCCATGATTGTGTCAGAAAACAAATTGCAAAAATGGTGAAGCTTAAAAGCTTATTTTTGCACCTGCTAGATTACCATATGAATTCAAGAGTTGGATATATGGCAGAATGTAAGCTCTGTGAGGACAGGGGTTGTTTTATATTTGTCTTTGTAGTCAGTCAGTAAACATTTATGAAGTGTCTACAATGTAAAAGGGACTGTGCTATGCACTGAAGATACAAAGGAGAACTCTCATGGAGTTCACAACACTTCAAATGGGCACCTGGTACATAGTAGGGCCTTCATAAGTACTTGTTGATTTGGTTAATTTTGTTTCCTAGCAATTTGTTAACAGCTTTACATAGTACTTGGATACGTAGCTGGATCTCTGTCCTCCTATAAATCCAAGGCAGAGAATTTTTCCTATTTTTTAATACTTTTTGAAATCCAGTGGAGAATGAGAGCTTCCCACTAGTTTTTCCTTCCTTCTTGTAATACATTGTTAGCCCCTTGAGGGCAGGGACTGTCTTTTATCTCTTTTTGTATGTTCATTGTTCTGCACATAGTAGGTGCTTAATAAATATTGGTTGATTGAAATATGACCAGCCCATCTTTTTTCCAGTTGTATGAAATATTTAATGGGACTGCTGATATATTTCACCTTCTCAGCTCTGTACCATGTCAGTCTCTCAGAGTCTATGTCTTCAAATAAGACAGTCCAGGTCTTATCCTAATCTTTCCATTGGTAGATGTCTTTAATCCTGAGAAGTACAGCAAATGGCTACAGGTAATTCTTCCCACAATGCTGCTTACACCTATTGAAGGAACAAGAGCTCCTTGACCTCTCAAAAGATTAACCCCAAAGCTTCAGCATCCAATCTTATGATAGCTCAATTGCCTATGCTTAGGGAAAGTAAAATGGAAGTAGCAGCCAGGGACCAGAGATCAATGCTCAGGTTCACCCAGATGGCCATATGTGAGGAGCAGTCACTATGGAGAAGGGAAGGTGGGATGAGAGGAAGGAGGAAGGATGCCACCCCACAAAGTCCCACATTCTAACAAAAGGAAAAAGAGAGGGTGAAAATAGAAGCTGACTTTTCCTTTAGAGTATATTGCATGGGCAACTCTTCTTGCCTCAGTGGAAAATCCTCATCTGAATCATCCAGCTTCCCTCTGCTTGCATCCCAATGTCTTTCAGTACTGAGCCACAGTACCCATGATTCACTGCATCTGACCTGAGGGAGCACAACTCAACTTGTCTGCTTCATGGGAGATGCTTCCATCCAACCCTTTCTTTACATTTATTTCTTGTAAATTAAGTTTTATTTTTTTATTGTCAATTTGGCAATCATCAACAAAGATAAAAATTAAAATATGCAAAGGAGAATAGGAAAGGGGCCATGCATTTTATGTAGTGCATGTTTTGTAGTACTTCTGTATAATTAGATTATCTTCAACTCCAGTTGTTTTTATTGATGTCTTTTATACCACAATAATTTCCTTTTTTATTTCTATTTTTCTCTTTGCCCTTCTTCCCTATCACCCTTCCTTATATTATCCCTCAAATATTCAAATGCAATCACAATCTCATGAATTTGGAAGATTCTTCTAAGATGGCCAATCACAATCTATCCATACCTCCCCCAACCTACTTGTCTCAATAATACCCTCATCAAGGATGCCCTAGATCATGTACGGATGATTCTGATAAAGATTTTGTATTGATGGGAGGCTAAACATATGGCTGGGTAGTGACTGATATTTTCTTGGTCATCTTCTTTCAGTATTAAGCTGATCTAATTTTTTTCTACCTCTTTAGGGTCTTTCCTTCCTTCAGATAACTTATGTACTGATTCCTGAATGTCCTCACAATTGTACCATCCCTAGTATGGACATCCTCTCTACATACTTGGCCCAGTCTGACTGGTTTTCCCAATATTGTTCTATTTGGTGCAGTGTCTAACATATTTATAAACAACTGAGGAATAGTGATGTTAAGGGTCAAGTGGAGGAGTTCCACTATTCTTGATGGAGTTTGTTAAAATACTTCTTGCAAATATTTTCAATTTTTCTTCTGTTTGGTCTCCTCCTATTTTCTTCTCTGGATGCCTACGATATCTTTGCGTAGTTGGATGCCATTTAGGAGTTTCTTTAAACTTTTTTTGCTCTCTACTGCTTCTTTCTGATTTCTGAGATGATAATTGTTCATAATCATCCATCATTCTTTTTGGTAAGACTTTACAGATGACTTTTTATTATATTTGAGATTAGGTAAAGCATTTATTAAGTACTTGCTATGTACCAGGAATACTGCTAAATTCTGAAAACAAAAATACAAGCAAAAAGAAAGTCCCTGACCTCAAGGAGTTTACATTCTACTCAGTGACAGTGGCCTCCTAACATTGCACAAACAAGACATTTCTGGAACATGCCTGGAACACTTCTCAACTCTATCTGCTGACCTCCCTGGCTTCCTTTAAATCCCACCTTCAGCAGGAAACCTTTTCCAACTCTTTTTAGTTTTAATGTCTTTCCTCTTTTAATTATTTCCCATTTATCCTACATATGGCTTGTTTGTATGTGTGCTTGCCTGTTTTCTCTTCCATTAGATTGTAAGCCCCCTGAAGGTAAGTATTATATTTTCCCTCTTTTTGTATTCCCAGCAGTTATCACAGTGCCTAGCACATAGTAGCTGTTTAATAAATGTTTAAATTATTTGGCCTTTCCTTTCTAAGTCAGTCGGTCAACAAGCAATTATTAAATGCTTACCATATACCAGACTCTATACTAAATTTTGGGAATACATAGAAAGATAAAAGACAAAAATCTCTATTCTCGAAGAGCTCACAGTCTAGTAGGAGAGATAGCTTGCAAAGAACTACACACAAGATATAGAGAGGAGAAATTGGGGGCAATTTCAGAAGAAAAGCACTAAAATTGGAGGAGGTCTAGGAAAGTCTTCTTGAAGAAGATGTAGCTTTGGCAGACACTTGAAGGAAGCCAGAAAAGCTAGGAGGTGGAGATGAGGAGAGAGTTCCAGACAAAGTAGACAGCAAGGGAAAGTGCCTGGAGTCAGGAGATAGACTATCCTATATGAGGAGTAACAAGATGGTGTTTGTCATTAGATCATAATACATGTAGAGAAGTGTGTGTGTGTGTGTGTGTGTGTGTGTGCATGTATTCCTCCTTCGTTGATGAAGACCATTCCATCAGAGAAAGAGTGACATGACTTGCACTTGGCTTTGTTTTGAGTGAGGGAGGGCTGTGCAGGTCACCAGCCTCACTTCTCCTCCAGAGCCATCCGAATCCAGTGACCAGATATTCATCAGGATGACTGAAGATGACCCAGGATGAGGCAGTTGGGGGTGAGTGACTTGCCCAAGATCACACAACTATTGAGTGTCAAGTGTGTGAGGTGAGATTTGAACTCAGGTCCTCCTGACTCCTGCACTGGTGCTCTATCCACTGCACCACCTAGCTGCGTAAGGTGTAACCAGAAGAAGGGAGGAAGTGTCCAGGCTAGAAAAGATTTTAAAAGTTAAATGGAGGATTACTTTTGATCCTGGAGGTGATAGGATAGATTGGAGTTGATTTAATGGGAGGGAAAGTGATATGACCATTTCTGTCTGCTAAGTCAGTCTAATGTTTGCTAAGAACTTTTATGGATTTGTTTCTCTTTGTTTTTATTTTTGTTTTTGGTCTCCTTACTGTGGATTTTAATTTATATTGGTTAATCGGATGGATGAAAGGATGTCAGTTCTGTTATCTATTTCTTATTTTGAATTATTTGCTTAAATTATTTAGAGTTCAGTTCAATTTAACTGTACTCCATATCTTTCTCTAACAAGGATTATTCCTTCTTGTTTCATACACATTCTTAGTTCTGATGGGTTGATGATCTGACTATTCTCAGAAATAATCCCTCCCCCATCACTAATAAGTCTTTTTTCTTTCTGGCTGTTAGAATCTGTTTCATTCTTTTAGTCAGTTAGGTTGCACAGTGGATAGAGTAGGTGAGCTTGGAATCATAAATACATGAGTTCATATTTAGCTTCAGGAACTTACTATCTGAGTGACTTACTATCTGACAAGTCACTGAAACCTTTGCTTGCCTCAGTTTCCTCATCTGTAAAATGGGGATGATAATAATTGCGCCTATCTCACAAGGTTGTTGTGAGGGTCAAATGAGATAGGATATGTAAAGCACTTTGCAAATCTTAAAGCACTGTATAAATAGGCTTTTATTATTATTAAAAAAAAAAAGATGGGCCTTTGTCATATGGAGAAAAATGTGGTATCATTCAAAGAACTGCATGTTTTCCCAAAGACCATTCTACCTGCTCTACTCTTTATTCAAACAGCAGCTGCCTTTAAAACCTAAAAATAGCCACTTCACATATTATATCCCAAAATGAGTCTGATATGGAAAGAGTCTGATTTAGGCTGAAAAATAATAGGAGGGAAAATAGCTAGGAATAATGGTGGCGATGGACCAGTCTTCCTCCCCCCCACCCCCGCCGCAGTTTAGTTCTGATAAGAGGCACCCCTGATACGAGGGACACCTGAGTACAGATAATAGATAATTTGGAAATACCATTTCAAAAATATGCTGGGCCCCACACTGGACTGAGCTGAGCTGCCGTTGTAGGATGTTCAGGGAAGTTCCTTTTTAATACTAACCGTGTGGTAGGTGTTTTTAATAGTTTTATTTCATGAAAACATTCCATCAGGTGAGCAAAGAAATATCATGACATTTAATATAGATTTTCCCTTTGGTTTTCCCCCTTCACTCCACCATATTCTGTCTCCATATATTACTTGTCAATTCTGGAGAGCCCAGGGCAGACTCCCAGACCTGTAATCAGTGATGGTCTGATATTGTGGTTCTGGAAACTTCTTTGTTTCTGGTTTCACTGGAACAGTGGGTGTCTCTAAAGGTAAAAACAGGAAATATGAACTCCAGTAATTTGAGGGGAGGGGGCTATTTGTTTGAATTTTAAAAAAAGAATAAAGTGAATGTCAGATTTTATTCTAGTTTTCCTGTGAGTGGGAGGAGGGTTTCTAGGAATCTTTTATGTTTTAATCAAAACTGACAAAAATCCCATTATCTAGGAGAGGAGATATGCTAAAAAACTAATTACCTGACGCAGTGTTCTCATTCGGTAACTGGACTAGGCTGGTTAGTTTGGCATATATCAGTCTGGTAGCTAGAGAACTTTAAGATTTAAAGAGGGCTTTACTTACAATATCCCCATGATGGAGGTAATATGAGTGCTATCATTCCCATTTTATAGATGAGGAAACTGAGCCTCAGACAAGGGAAGTGATAGGCCCTGGTGACCCTGTTAGCAAGCTGCAGGACTAGAGTCTAAGTTCCAGGTCCTTTTTACTGCACTAGGTTGCTCAGTAGACAGACGGCTAAGCTTGGAGTCAGGAAGTCCTGAGTTCAGATCCAGCCTCAGACACTTATTAATTGTGTCTGTGACCCTAGGCAAGTCATTTAAGCTCTCTTGCCCTCAGTTTCCTCATCTGTAAAATGGGGGTAATGATAACTTTTTGTGAGTGTCAAATGAGATAATAATTGTAAAGTCCTTGGCATGCTGCCCTGGCACATAGTAGGTATTATACAGCTGTTAGTTATCGTTATTTCTCTAAATAGTGATTCTGACTTCCTATGTGATGAACGGTAGTGAGGATGCTAGTAGAATATAGGAGCTCAGCAAAAACATTTCTCAGGCTTTCAGAATCTTTCCTCCAACCTCCAACGCAGCAGTTGAAGCTTTTATTAGCTAGGTAGGATCATGGCCTTTGCTTTTCTCCCTCGTTTGAAATGTTCTGTGAACAGTGCTTTTCCTGGGGAAACCAGTCCTTGTTTTCCACTTTTGGACACATCTATTGGGGGAAACATGTTTGCTGGTATTCATTGAGGATTTATTCTGAGTGGTCTCTTTTCCAACTCTCCTCCTCCCACTCTGTTCCCCTTGCAGAGACAAATATACCCAACAGAAATAATGATTATCATTTTATAGTATTTCCAATTTTGCAAAGTGATATATTCATGCATTATCTCACTTTAGCTTCTCAACAATCCTATAAGTCAGAATCTGCAAGTATTTCTACTACTACTGTGGCTACTACTACTGCTCTACTGCTATTGTTACTACTGCTGTTGCCACTACTACTACTACTACTACTACTACTACTACTACTACTACTAGGCATCATTTACATAGCAGTTTTAAGGTTTGCAGGACCCTTTGCATATGTTATCTCATTTGATCCTCTCAAAAACCTGGTGAGTTAGGTACTGTTAACATCTTTGTAGATGAGAAGTGAGGCCAAGAGAGAGGTTGGGTTACTTGCCTAGGGTCATCTGGATAGTGAGTGTCCCAAGATTTGAACTCTGATCTTCCTGGCTCAAATACTCTGTCTACAGTACCACTTAGTCTCATTTTATACATAAGGACACTGGGGTTCAAAAGAGGTTAAATAACTTGCTTAGGGTCACATAGCTAGTAAGTGTAAGAAATGCGATTTGAACTCAGTGCTTCCTGAATCCAAATCCAGAATCTGTCCACTACTATCCTCTACTGCCTGCAGTCAAGAGACTATTTGAGAGATCTAACTTTTTTCCTTTTTATCAATCTTCTGAGTTTTAACCTAGTTCAGTCTCCTTAAGACCTAAATTGTCACTGGAAGGAAGAATGTTTTTCATTGATTTGTTCTGTGGTTCTGGAAAAGAAATCCTGGGTAGGGGGAAGGTAGGAGCAGTGGGGAGAGGTGTGGAGAGAAGTAGTCATGGCTCTTGAGGAAGCTTAATACCTCAGGAAGAACCAGGGATGCTGAAAGGAAGGCGGGGTCAGCTTTTGCAGGTGAGAACAATGGGAGATAGGGTATAGATCAACCAACTACAAGAAAAGTGTTGGCAGGAAATCATCAAACCTGGAGGGAAAAATCTCTTCTTGACAAAGTTTTTCAATAGCTGCTCCTAAAGGTGTGTGCTGCCCTGGGGGAGCTACAGAGGGTGGCTTTGCAAGATACTGATCAAATATTTTGTCTTTCTTCCTGGGGACAAATCCCAGAAAGAGTCAAATGAATAAATAAATGAGTGAGTGAATGAACTGATGAAAAAGCATTTATTAAGTAAATTCCATGTCCATCACCCTATGCTAAATTCTTTAGATATAAATAGAAAAAAAATCAAGACAGTCTCTGTTCTCAGGGAGCACATATTTCAATGTTTCTTCATCCCAGAGTTTCCTTTCAGTGTTTTTGTATCCCTTTGCAGTTCCCAGGTTTTGACTTTGCCTTACTTTGTTCTGGAATTGCTAGTGAATTATGGGACCTAGTCCCTTATGCTGTCTGGCTAATTGAATGTTTTGGAAAAATAGCTCCATGCTGATTTCAATAATGGAGATAGAATTAAAAGGCTGAAGGGTGCCAGAAAAGATAGAATATTACAGTGGTGTGGAAATACAGAAGAGATGAGTATGGGCCATCTGTTGCCTGAGTAGCCAAAGAGAAGGGGAAGAGAGGGAGGACACAGGAGAGGGTAAGAGAGAGGGCAAGAAGAGAAGGGAGTGAAAAAGAAATGGTGAGAAAGGATGGAAGGGGGAGGAGAGGTAGGAGGAAGAAGAAGTAGAGGAGGAGGAGGGTTGGAACAGTGGACTTGAAAGAGAGAACGAATACAATGAGGTAATAGAAGATGTTGTCTCTCCTGGAAGAAACCTTTTTGAGCCTAGGGAGCAATATTTCACTTGAAGGACGTTCAAGTTCCAACACTGCTGTTGACTAACGCATGGTAGACTCTGGAAGGAACATGCTGGTCAAGAGAATGTGTGCCATCCTCATGGTGCTTGTCTTTTTCCTCTTTTTCCAAGGTCTGTCCCTTGCTCAGGGAAAGAAGTATTGTTCAAAGTATGAAAGGGCAAACTCTGAGCATACAGTGGGGAATCTCAAACTCATAGGCTGAAGGTAAAATTATCGGATGGGATTTTCAAGAACCATCCACCAGCATAACTTGGGAGGATCTTTTAGGGAGCCAAGAGAATAATAGGTCTTTCAAACACCTTTGTATTTAGCTACCATTTTTCCTTCCTTCCTTCCTTCCCTCCTTCCTCCCTTTCCTTCTTTTCTTTTTTCTTTTCTTGCTTGCTTTCCTTTCTTCTTTCTTTCTTCCTTGCTTAGCAATTAGGTAAACCCATTAGAATCATACGAATATAGATACAGAAATGAAAAGGATGTTTGAGGCCATCTGAGACAACACTTTTCTTTGAAAGATAAAGAAATTAAGGCCCAGGGGTGTTATATGAATCGTAAAATCATACCATTATGTGGGGTTCGAACTCAGGCCATCTGACTCCAGAGCAGGGGTTCTTAAGCTGGGGTCCTGTGAGATTTTATTTTTAAAGTATTTTTATAACCATACCTCAAAAGAATTGGTTCCCTTTGTGATGCTATGTGTCTTATTATATGCATTTAAGAACATTGTCCTGAGAAGGGGTCCATAGGCTTCACCAGGCTGCCAGAGGGGTCCATGGCTCCCAAAAGGTTAAGATGCCTGATCAGTAGACAATGCTTTTTTTACCTTACCACATTATCCTTTTGTCACCTGTTTCCAAATAGACACAAATAATGCCAATTCAAAAAACATTTGTTAAGTGTATTCTGTGTGCAGAGCATTGTAGTAGGCACTGAGGGACATACAATGTATAAATGAGATATGGTCCCTGCCCTCATGGATCTTAAAATCCTTAACTATAATATGGAATAGAATGTTATGTATGTACTGTTAACTACATAAAAGAGGTTTAATCAAAGTGCTTTAGAAATTCTCAGGGCAGAACTGTCACTTCTAGTCTGGAGATGCAAGGGTGGGCTTCACGGCAGAGGAGTCACTTAATCTAACATTTGAAGGAGGGGTACAGTTTCAACACATAGAAAATTGGGGTGGAGGAGAGGTTATTCCAAGCGTAAAGGATGGTCTGGAGAAAGGCACCAATGTAGGATGCAGTAAGACTGTGAAGGAATGGCAAGTGGACTGCGCTGCCTGGTACCACATAGTGTGCATATTGTACCTGGCCACCATTATAGTTCAGCCTTTGTCCCCTTGCCTGTACTCTGTTTCAAGAGTCCCCTAACTGGCCTCTTTGCCTCACGTCTCTCCTGAAGCACAATGATCTTCCAATGCTCAAATGGCTCTCTGGTTCCTTTAGAATTAGTACCAAGTCTTTGGTTTGATTTTTAAGCCCTTTATAGCCTGGCTCCAACTAAGCTTGCCATCCTTATTCTATCTTACTGCCTCATCCCCTTCACATATTCTGTGGTCTAGGAAAATAATGACCTTCCCCGACCATACTCAACACCCCATTTCCTATCTCCTTGCCTTTGCATTAGCTGTTCATCATTCCTGGAATTTATTTTCTCCTCAGCCCTAACTCTTGGAATCCCTAGTTTCCTCCATAACTTAACTCAGGTACCAGTTTTTGAATGAGACCTTCCTGATCCCTGCAGCCTTTTCCTTCCCATCCCCCCCAAATAATTACTTTTTATTTATATTGTCTATCATATGTATATATGTATATATCTATATCTATCTATTTATCTATATTGGTGTGTACACAGTGTCTAGTCCCAAAGAATTTAAGCTCCTTGAGGGCAGGAACAGTTTGATTGGCAGTCTTTTTATTCCTATTATTTAACCTTAACCCAATGTCTAGCAGATAGATGTTTAATAAATCTTTGCTCATTTATTGATAGTAGTGTAATGTAACGTTGGGAAGGTAGGGCAGTATGAAATCTAGTGACTTAGAGTGCTAAGTCAATTATTGTGAACTTTTAGAGGCATATAGGTGGCTTAATAGATAGTTAGGAAGACCAAAGCTAAAATCCAGTCTCAGATGCATACTAGCTGTGTAAATTTGAGCAAGTCAGTTAATCTCTGTCTGTCTTGGTTTCCTTACCTGTAAAATGCAGCATTGTTGTGAAATTCAAATGAGATATTTATTAAAAAAAACACTCTGCAAACATTAAAATGCTAATATCTTAAATTCTGATCTGAGGGAGTCTGGCCTCTAGTGGTCCTGGGAAATAAGAGTTCCTCTATAGGTCTCTACTATCTTGAGGTAGTTATAAAGAAGTGAGTCCTAAACTGGCCAATTTACCAAGCTTAGGTAACCACTAAGAAGAGCTCAGAGTTGAATTAAGAGCTCTATCCAATCCACAGGCTTACATCCTCTTTCTTTCCTTCCTCTTCTGTCTCCCACCCAGATCTTCTCTCCCCTCTCAGCTAGTTGTAGAGGGAGCAGCCAAGGGAAAGACAGTGTCCTCACAATTGCTAGCAGGGAAGGTGTTATCCATAGAGTTTTCCAAGTCTTTACCATAGGTAGCAGGTCCCACTTTGTGACCTCACTGTCACTAACATCCCTATTCTTCCCTTCAGTGATCTCAAGGCTTTAAGTAAAGAACCAGAAACTCTTTCTCACCAGGTGTTGGAAAGATAACATGGTAGAAAGAGCATTAATTGGAGCCACTAGAACTGGTCTTGGATCTTGTTGGTATATTTTATCTTGTGTCTCTGTGAGCAAATCACTTCTCATCTATAAAATGGGAAGAAGAAGAAGAACTCTGCTCCTCACAGGGCTGTTGGGAGGAAGGTACTTTATAAGCTTTAATGTATAATATGTATGGAAATATTGATTGAATTGATCATATAATTTGGGGAGCCCTTCCTCTAGCAGGTTAGAAGTTGATTGACTTCCTTTAGTTTGGCCTAAGTGGACTCCAGAAAAGGTACTTTGAGAGTGAGACCTAAGGCGGTCCTAGAAAAAGGAATGAAGGTGCCTTTTGTTATTAAGGGACAGGAGATTATTTCAGAACATCAGGTCAGGGGCATGTGCGAACTGGGAATGAGGGCCAGAGAAAAGAGCACATTAAAAATGAGGAAAAAGAGCTCTTGATCCCAGTAGAGACAGAGATCACTGGATTTGACACTCAGTGTTTTTGCCTCTTCTGTAATTCAGAGAATCTAGATTTAAATCCTGGAGTTGTCACTTAGTACCTGTATGACTTTGTGTGAGTCACCTAAACTTCTTTGGGACTCAGTTTCTTCATCTGTCAGATGAGGGGATTAGACTACATCAATTCCAAGACTGTGATGCTATGAAATGAAGTGTTTAAGCTTCATTTAAGAGCAAATGAGAAAAAAATGGGGAAATATATTGAAGAGAAAAGATCATACACCCTATCTTGTAGTCAGGAGCCCAAATCTGGCCTCAGTTTCTAGGTGTGCCCATTTGCTGGGGTACTTTTATTGGAGTGAGGAATTGCCCAAATCAGAAGCTGCCATAAAGTTCTAGATTGTCCCTTGAGCACAGAAGAAGCCCCTCGGTCTGCCCACCTCAGTTCATCCACCCCAAACTGGGCAGGCCCAAGGAACTTAAAATATGAGTCTAAGGCCAGGCACACTTAAAACAGGGGGCAAAAATAAGATAAAGAAATCCAGTAAAGCATAAAGTTCAGAGCTGAGATACCAAATATTCAGCAATAGTTATCTGAAGACAGGCTGTCTCTTTGTGGTGTTTCTCTCGTTCTCCTTCTCAATTTTCAGTATATATTTATTAAGAACCTACTTTATGCTTAGGCACTCTCGTAAGTACGAGAAACATCCAAGTGGTAGAGTGGATAGAGCTAGAGTAGATTTGGAATCTGGGAGAGCTGAGTTCAAATCCAACCTCTGACACTTACTAGTAGTGTGACCCTGGGAAAGTCACTTATCTGTAAAAAGGCGATATCAAGAGAACCTACTCTGGGATTGTAAGAATCAAGTGAGATAACCTATATAAAGCACTTTGCAAAACTTAAGCCACTCTATAAACACTGGCTATTAGCATCATTATCTTCATTATTCTTGTTATAGGGGAGGTACAAAGTGAAGATAAGATGTGGCCCCATAAGGATAGAGCTTACAGCCTAGTAAGGTGATAAAGCACATTCACAGGCACATGTAATTCACAATCTAATAGGGTAAATGCATCAGAGAAACAAAAAACACAAGGTCAAGTGAGGTCAGTGGGGGGCAGTGACAATTTTTGTATCCAGGCAGGAGAACCAGAGCCTTAGAATCTAGTTCTTTAAAGATAATGACAACAAAAATAATGCATTTCTACCATCCACTTCCATTGATTCTGAATAGAACTGAAGGAAACAACACGATGGTACTGAGGAGGTCCGCTCAAAATTTCTGTTAAATAATCTCAAAAGGGCAGTTGGATGGTGTAGTAGATAGAATACTGTGATTGGAATCAGGAAGATCTGAGTTCAAATCCAGTCTCAGACAATGTGATGCTGGGCAAGTCACTTAAGTCCTATTTGCCTCAGTTTCTCATCTATAAAATACACCCTGGAGTATTTTATATATAAAAGGATACCCTGGAGAAAGAAATAACAAACTACCCCAGTGTCCTTGCCAAGAAAACCCCATGGACAAAGTCCATCAAAAAGAGACAAACGTAACTGAACACCAACAATCTCAGTTCAGTGCACCAAGGCAAGCATTCTCTTCCTCCCTAATCCATGTGCTATCCCGTTATTCATAGCGGCTGACCTCATCTCTCCCTAAGCCTCCCATGGTACTCTCCTCCTCCAGCCTCTCAGTTTAGGATCTTGTTTCATATTTCACAAAAATAAATAGATAAATTAATAAGTTATAGATAAATAAGAAAATCAAGATGAATAAATGAACGAATGGACAGAGACCATTTTCCAGTGTTCTCCCTTCTCCCACTACATTTTGTAGCGTTCAGACATCTTTCCTTGTATTTCCTTATATCTCACTCCCATCTCAGATGCAGAGATGGTCCTTCTCCTTTATAAGTTGATCTCATTCCCTCAGGTTTTCTCCAGATGATTGTTCTCAGCTGTTTCCATGCTATCTACAAATATGCCCATCCTTAAAAAACCCTTACGTGATCAGACAAGAATGGCTAGCTATCATCATAGATCTCTCCATCCTACCCACCCTCCAGCCCATCTTTGTGACCTGATACCTCTATTTTCTTTCCTCTCACTCTTCTTTTAAAAATTAATAAATTTATTTTTAATTAATTAAAATTTTTTTGAGTTCCCAATTCTCTCCCTCCCTCTCCTGCCCCATCCCCACCATTGAGAAGGCAAGCAATGTGGTATCAATTATACATGTGAAATGATGCAAAACATATATTGCCTTGTTTAAAAAAAAGGTAAGAAAAATAAAGCTTTCCCTCTCTTGCTAAATGCTCATCTAGATATGATTCAGCCAAAACTCCCAGCTCCAAAGTCACCAGTGATCTCAGTTCTCCTCCTTCTTGACCTCATTGAAACCTTCAGCACTGCCCATTACCCTCTCCTCCTGGATACTCTCTTCTGTCTAGGTTTTTATGACACCGTTCACTCCTGGATCTCCTCCTCCCTCTCTGACCACTCCTCCCCCTCTCCTGTGCTGGATCTTTGCCCAGGTTATACCCCACTATCTATGGCTGTCCCCCAAGGCTCTGTCCAGGGTCCTCTTATCTTTTCACTCTAAGCTGTGTCATTTGGTGATCTCATAAATTCCTATTAGTTCAAGGATGCACTGGCAAATGCTAAACAAACAAATTTTTTAAAAAAGGCTCTCTGGGGAAAAACATGTATGTTTTTTAAAGTTTAATACACATTATTAACATTTTCTCCATCATTTCATTATTTCTAGACAATCAGCAAAACAATAAATCAAATCCTGATTTGTAGTGTAAATGAAGTGTAAATACTCACACTGAAAATTTAGCAATCAGGTTAGAGATTTCTTCAACACGCTCCTGTCTAGATCCATAAACTGCTCTTACTTTGCTTCCTTTCTCTCCTGAATTTCAGTCTCACAAAAAGTCTTTTGAACATCTCAAATCAGATGTCCTATGGACATCTCAGACATGCTAAGACTAGAACTCATCATTTTACCTTACTTCCCCAACTCTCCTCTTCCCAAATGCCCTGGTATTGTTGGGGACACCATCTTCCCACTGACCCAGGCCCCCAACTTCAGTGTCAGCCTTCACTCCTCACTTTAATTAACCCAATGTAGCCAATCAATTGCCAAATCTCTTTTCTTACCAGCATCATATATGTGTGTGTATATGTATGTTTATATACACACACGTGTGTATGTATGTTTGTATATTTATATATACATACATATATGTGTGTATGTGTGTATATGTACATATGTAGATTCCTTTCTCTCCAGTCATGCTTACCTCTCAAACCTTGAACCCTCTGCTGTCTCATCTCTGTATCTTCTTTTCTCTGGCTTTTTACAAGATTCAGCCCAGAGCCTACCCTGGCCAGGAGCCCTCCTGGGTCCCTAGCTACTAATCTCCCAGAGTAATTTACATCCCCAGAGTATATATTTTGTATGTAGCTCGTTATTTGCATGTTGCTTCTCCATTAGAACACAAGTTTTTGTTTTCCTTTGTGTCCCACATGTTAGCACAGTGTCTTGTATACAGTAAGAACTTCATCAATGCTTGTGGATTAGACTTGACTAGTAAGAATAACTGTGCACATTTGTATAATTCTTCAAGATTTGCAAAGTGCTTTATATATGTGTGTGTGTATACATATATAATATATAGAATGTATATATATATAGAGAGAGAGAATGTGTATATAACGAGAGAGAGACAGACAGACAGACAGACAGAGAGACAGACAGACAGAGACGGAGAGAGAGAGGGAGAGGGAGAGGGAGAGGGAGGAAGGAGGGTCTCCTGTCCCAATTTGATTTATTTTAATTAAAGGAGACATCCCTTGGTTCACTTCTTAAACAGCCCTAATCACTGAAATGAGCATTGCCTCAGTCAAAGTGAGAACTTGGAAAGACCTTATCTTAAAAAGGTCAAGATCTCCCCCTGCATCCTGGGCCATCGCCAGTCATCCTGATCCATATCTGGTCATTGGACCCAGATGGCTCTGGAGGATAAAGTGAGGCTGGTGACTTGGCACAGACCTCTGTCATTTAAATCAAATTTTCTTGCAAGACATGACATCATCTTCCTGATGTCATGATCCTCTTTGAGAATGAGAATTTCCCACAATCTGGGAAAAGGGAGTTAGCATTTAATAATTACCTACTCTGTGCTAAACACTTTAAAATATTATCTCATTGGATCCTCACAGCAGCTCTGCAAAGTAGGTGCTATTTTTTCCCCATTTTTTACAGCTGAGGAAACTGAGGCAGGCAGAGGTTAAGTAATTTGCCCAGAGTCACACATGTAATAAGTGTCTAAGGCTAGATCTGAACTCAGGTTTTCCTGAGTCCAAGCCCAGTGATCTTTCCACTCTGACGCCTGACTGACTATATTACCTCATATATATGGTAGACTACTCAGGAGCCAAAGTCAGAATGCTTCACAAGAGTCCCTTGTTTTCTTCTTTCTTTCTTTATACTTGGGATCTGCCTTCATTGTGCATGGGCTGTTAAAGTTCCATGCTAAAGACCTTAGTGTCCTACTTGTAATGTCAACACTGTAGCTTCTGGATTGGGAGACCTAGATTAAATTTGTTTCTATTGATTTCTTCCTGACAAAATATGTGTTGGAATGAGTCAGTATCTTCCCTGTATAAGAATGGATTGAACATTCCAAAAAAATTGGCCTGATCACTGAGCAATAGCAACAAAAAAATAAGATGAATTTTAATAGGGACAAAGATAAAATTTTATACTTGCTTAAAAAAATCAACTATTTAAGTGCAGAATGGCTGAAATATGACTAGACCAACACATTAAATGAAAAGAGGCTTTAGTGAATTTCAAGATCAATGTGAATCAAGAACGTGTCACACTAGTGAAATAAACAAAAAACCAAAAAACTCCCACAGCCTTAAGTGGCATTAAGAATTAAGATAATCATGGTACCCAGAACAAAGGAAATGATCATCACAGTTCTGCCTTGGACAGGATGAGATGCCCATAGGACATCTGATTTGAGATGTCCAAAAGGTTTTTGGTGATGTGAGACTGAAGTTCAGGAAAGAAAGGAAACAGAGTAGGGACAGTTTATGGATCTAGGCAGGGGTGTGTTGGAGGCATCTCTAACCTAGAATATTGTGTTTGATTCTTGATGAACTAGTGTAGCTCTATAGAAAGGCAGAACTGAGGTCCTTTCTTGGGCTAAATTGCCAAGCATTCAAACTATACTGCAAAAAGTGCATTTGGGTTGGCTACATTGTTCAAATGCCAAACCTTCTAAAAGCCTATTTTATGGAGAAAAGTAGGAAAGCCTGTTAAAACACTATTTTATGGAGAACTCAAGCAGGGCAAGTGATCACATAGTGGTTGGAAGAAGCTATAAAAATATACTCTCAGGGTCTCTCTGAAGAACTTTGTAATTGATCATTTGACATAGGACACACTGGCACAGGACCATCCAGCATGGTTGTCCTTCATTTTCAAAAAGGACCATGCCATCAGGAAAGTGATGCCATGACTTCCATGTGAATTGGATTTAAGTGAAGGAGGTCTGTGCAGAGTTACCAGCCTCACTTTCTCCTCTAGAACCATCTGGAGACCAGTAGCCCGATGTAGATTAGGATGATTGGAGATGGCCCCTCAACCAGCATCATGTACCTGCATCAAGAAAGTTGCTGTGCTCCACAAACGAAGCAGAATTGAAGTAGCTTAAAAGAAATAGGAGTGATGCAGATTTAGAGTCATTACCACTCTAAATGTTCACATGGACTATTTGTGCCCTACTCGTGGTAGAGCAGGGCTTGTATTGGTCTGCTCAGTCACAGTTGGACACACTGTATCTTGACCCCAATATAGTGATGCTGTTTTGGTCCTCTTTGAGAACAGTCAACAAAGACAACCAGGAAGGTGAATGGAGCTGGAGACAATATCATATGAGACCCAAGGAACTGAGGATGTTTAACACAGACAAATCTTAAAGGAAAAACAATAGTTATTTTCATATATTTGAAGTGCCATCATGTGGAAGGATCAAATTTGTTGAACCATTTGTGCTTGAACTATGGTAGAGTCTTCTGAGCTCCTATTGGTCTGATCAGTCAGTGATGCTGGGATATAAGAAAAGTTACTATGAGCCTTAGACATTAGAAATACTGGCTCCTAGATGGTCTTTGGGAAAATAGAAAGCACAAAACCACTGCAGTCTTTATCAAAGTAAATTCAGCTCAATCCAGCAAAATGGAATTATATTTAAGTCAGAAGTCTGGACTTTTGTGAAGTAAATCTTAACTCCACAGGATTAAGATGTATGCAGTTCAGAACATCTCTCTTGGCAAAAAACTGGATAAACTTCAAGAAAATAACTGAAGGAGACTTCTAGATCTGTTGTTTCAGCAAAATCTTCTTATTTCCCAGTGTGCATTGCTCCAAGTCATTCTCAAAATTACTGAGCAACAGTCTCATGGAGAATTAGGAAAGGGGAGGGAGTTAAGGGTCATCAAGTAATGATGGAGTGAGCTTGTAGCAAGCAGATACAGGGACACCAGTTGCAAGAGGCATTTCTACATGGCAAAGCTTGCTATCTCAACCTCAGTGTCAGGTTTATGGATTTGAAACTAGTGAACCAGAGGAGCCTACCAAATGCTTTCTCTTTTTTTTTGTGATAAAAGGGGTTGAGGAGACACTTGGGAAGGTCATTAGGAAGGACAAGTGAGAACCTCCAGAATTCAGTTTGGTTCTTGGAGTCAATAGTCAGTCAATGAACATTTATTAAGCACCTACTAGGCCCTACTAGGGATACAAAGAAAGGCAAAAAATACCTGCCCTTGAGGAGCTCATAATCTAATGGTAGAAACAGAAAAATCCAGAAGCTGTTGGCATTGTACCATTCTGTGCCAAGTGGATTATTAATTATATTTCCCCTGTTTTACATGATTGCACATGTGTAACCTATCACATTGCTTGCCATCTCAGGGAAGGGGGAAGGAACAGAGTGTGGGAGGGATAGAATTTGGGACTTAAAATATTTTTAAAAGTGTAAAAAATTGTTTTAATACGTAATGAGGAAAATAAAATATTATTTAAAAATAAAATATAAATATAATAAAATATTGTATTAAACATTTCCCAAACCTCTGCTGCCACCCCAAAGTGAATTTAGGAAAACCCCAAAGATTCATGTTCATGCAAAACCAATGAGAACTTTCACTCATCTAAGGCTCTTTCAGATATTGACGTTGGGGTATTTACTGTGGTTCAATTTATATCCAAAGCTAGAAGAGAACACTCATATACACCTTTTTTTTTTTCCAGAACAATTTCTGTCAGATGTTACCTAGATAAATTCTGGGGATTTTCAGGGACTTACTTCTTTTCCCCCTATCACTGGGAGGGAAAAGCAGTTCTCTCTTTTCTCCTTAGTTCATTGTTGTCTGAGGACAGATAGAAAGTGGCCATCTTTTGTTTACATGCATTCCCATCCCCATCCCCCAACCCAAATACTAAGTGAAGTCTTTGCATAGGGCCTAGTACCAAGTCAAAAGCCCTGTACACAGTCAGGCAGGCGGACAGGCAGGCAGGCCATGAATCAAACCAGCAGCAAGAGGTTTGTTTGTCTTTTCCAGAAGTGCATTTATCATATGGGGCAGCCCATTTTGTTAAAGTGGGCTTGACAGATTAACACCCGGCCCCGTTTCCCCCCCTTTTCCTTGGCCAGTTGAGTAAGAGATTCAAGTTGCTGGTAATTTAGTACTTTAGAACAATCATCTAACCAGAAACTGTTAGGGGGTTTCTTAGTCTCCTCTTTCTCTCTTTTCTTCCCATAGTCCCCTTCTCCACCCACCCTCACCCAACCTTTTTGTGACTGTAGTTTTAAGTCAACAAAGTGATTGTGTTGGTGAGAGGGTGTAAATGTGGTTCAAGATTTTTAAAAATGAACCTGTGAAGACACATAAAACCACTGAAACTCTTTGCCATTTATTTAGGAACTAGGATCATAGACTTAGAGTTGGAAGGGATCTAAGAGGCCCTTGATTTTACAGCTGAAGAAACTGAGGCCCAGAGAGGTTATGGGATTTAGCCTAAGGTGGTCCTGGTAGCTGGTGGCAAAACCTTCTCTTTGAATCCTTATTAGCTGTTTGTTGGGCCCCACTTTCTGAGCCCTCCCTCCATTCCCATGCGCCATATTCCCAGGTTGGACATGGACATTCTCCAGGGCATGCTTCTGGAGAGGAAAACAATTGAAGCCAGAGGCATGTGTGATGACCAAAACCAGAAAATAATAAAATCATGTCAAGTGCTGGAAATGGAAAAAAACAAGAGACAGAGAAGACTGAGGGAGGCACCCATGCGCCAACTCTTGGACCCTCAGTGGATTTGTATTGCACTCTTGTTGACTGTATGTGGTTTTCTGTTTTTAATTTCCTGAATTTTTTGAACAGTAGTCTAACATAATATGCTGCCTGTTTCCTGGGAACAGAAAACACATGTAAATATTTGAGAAACTCAATATATAGTAATTTAGTTTGAAGCTTGGCAAATAAGACCCATGAAACCAGGCCCCCAGTGAGTTTTTGCCTTCTTCTGCCTATGCTTTGCCATGATTTAATGGGATTATTTGGTTTCCACCCCAAAATAATTTTGTATCCTGCCATAGAATTCATTATTTTGCTCATCCAGGGAACATTTTATTAAGCACTTACTTATGTTAGGTATGCAAATATTTGTCTTTATGTGTGGATATATATTTAGTCATATGTGTATATGCTTATTGGTTGTTAGAACTAAAAGAACAATTCACCTATTGATAAAAATAATGTGCAGAAAAGCAAAATTTAAAGACATCAGCTATTGCCCCCAAATGTATGTATATGTATGTATGTATATATATTTACATATGTATATCTGTACATATGTATTTACATTTATATTTAAATGGATTTAATGTACATACATATATACAATATATTTTTAATATACATATGTATAAGTATACAATATGTATTTACAATTTAGTATACATATGTATATGTATATAATAGGTATTTTATATATAAACATTTTTATGTGTTTGTGTATGTGTATATAGACATATACATGCATATACATACACATATACATATGTGTGTTGTGTATATATATATATAAAACACACACATATATACCACATATGTATATAAAACACACACACACATACACACACACACACACACCAGTAGCTGAAGGTCCATTGTTCCTATACTTACTCCCAAGTAAACAAGCTCTAGTTTTCTTTTAAATCTTGCATGTTTTTGTTAATTCATAGGCATGATGCACATTTATGTAATATGGATAAAAGAAGAATCTAACCACAAACTTTCAGGACTGCCTGACATCCTAAGACTCCCAGGATTTTTGCTTTAGAGCTAGATCAGACCTTAGAGATTCTCTGAGCCATGCCCTTCCTTTAACAATTGAAGAAATTGAGGTCTTAGGAGATAAAGTGATTTACCTGAGGTCAAACAGGTAAATTATATAAATGACAGAATCAAGATTCAGATTCAGAGCCTCTCCGTCCAAATCCAAATCCACAGTATTCTTCTTTTCTGAGGCAATCAGGGTTAAGTGATTTGCCCAGGGTCACACAGTTGCTAAGTGTCAAGTTTCTGAGGCCGGATTTGAACTCAGTTCCTCCTGACTCCAGGCATGGTGTTCTATCCACCATACCACCTGACTGCCTTGACCATGATATTCTTAAAGGCAGTATCCTCATCTACCAGTCATTTAAGTAAATGGACACAAAAGTACAAAAGTCTAAGTATAGAATCCCTGTGTTTTTTAGGTACTTGCAGATTCTAGGAAAACTGAACTCTTCTCAATATCCTATGACCTCTGCCCTTCTCATAATCCTTCCCTCTCTTTAATATACATATTGAAAATGTTCTGACAGGTATGTGGCATCTCAAGTAACTTGTGTAGTCAGGTGTTGTAAATACATATCTGTATGTATGTGTGCATGTATACATACACTATATATTTGTGTGTATGTGTATAGGTGTATCTAGGTGCATACATTATATATGTGTGTGTGTGCATACACATATGTATACATATATGGTTTTATTATGCATGCAAGAAAATATCCATGTAAGTTTTTTAACTTTATTTTTAAAAAGTTGTTTTATTGATGCTTTTTAAAAAAAAAAATGTCACTACCAGCTTCCATACACTCCTTTCTCCCTCCGCCAAATAAGTATACTCAGGCAACACAAATCAACACATTGGACACTTCTGAAAAAGCACGACTAATTCCATATCTCCAGTATACCATCCCTATGCTGAGGGACAAAAGACATGTTCACCATTGGTCTTTTGAAGTTATGGTCACACTGCATTGACTAGAGTTCTGCATCTTTAAATATTGTTTAAACCGTTGGTGTTTATATGGTGATCCTATAAAGTGTTCTCTCAGCTCTTCTTACTGGCTGTCCCTCAAGGCTGGAATGCTCTCCCTCCTCCACCTACTGGCTTCCTTCAAGTCCCACCTAAAATTCCCCCTTCTACTTAGAGATTTTCCCTCTCCCGACAATTCTTGTGTCTTTCCTCTGTTATTCCCCATTTATCTTGTATATACCTTTTTCGGATGCAGTATTTTCATGTGGCTTCCCCCTTTAGATTGTACACTCCTTGAATGCAATGACTGTTTGTTTTTGTTTTGATTTGTTTTCTTTTGTTTTTTGAGGGGAGGGGAGTTGAGGAGGCTTTATCTTTCTTTGAATTCTTAGTACTTAGCACAGTGCCAGGCACATAGTAAGCACTTAATAAATGTTTATTGCAAATTTTAATCATCAATAAGTATTTATTAAATATTTCTTAAGTGTCAGGCACCATGCTAGGCATTGTGGATCCATAGACAACCAACAAAACAATCCTTGCCTTCAAGGAGCTTACATTCTATGAGGTGAAACACTGCGTACACAAATAGTTATGTGGATAATATAATATATAAATAATAAATACAAGGTAATTTGAGAGGGCAGCACTATCACCTGGGGCAGTCAGGAATCACTGAACCAACGAGCATTTATTAAGCACTTAACTAGGTGGTGTAGTAGATTGAACCGGAGGATACGAATTCACTTACTAAGACTCTGGGCAAGTCATGTAACTTTTTGCCTCGATTTCCTCATCTGTAAAATCAGCTGGAGAAGGAAATGGCAAATCGTACTAGTATGTTTGCCAAGAAAACCCCAAATAGGGTTGCACAGAGTTGGACATGACTGAACAGCCAAACACAAATATGCCAGAATAAAAGATGTCATCAAGGAATTGTATGATAAGAAGAAAAGACAAGAGGAAGGGATGACAAGGGGACAGTCAGAGTGCTCCTAATATCTTTGCAACATCAGAAGAAAGTGAAGAATATGCCCATAGAACATTTAATGGATTCCCGGAGGCAAGTTTATGGGAGGATGTGGAAAAGGATCCCTGAGGATGAGCAGAAAGAGATGAGTTGTCTTGCGGGAAGGAATTTCCAAGTTAATGAAGTCATAGGTTCATTGAATATTTAAAGAACTTATTATTTATCATCATATGTTACTTCTCCTTTCTTATTTCACCTTTGCTTTTCCTTTTCCAAAGGCATTCATGAGATTTCACATTTTTAATTGCAATTACTTGTAAGGAGGAATTCTAAAGGAGAAAAAAAGAGAAAAAAACATTTATTAAGAACCAACTATGTACTAAGTACTTCGTAAATGTTAATTCATATGGTCCCCACAACAACCTTGAGAAGTAGTTGCTGCTATTATCAGCATTTTACAGTTGAAGAAACTGAGGCAAAGGGAGGTTAAGTGACTTGTCCAGGGTCACACAGTGTCTGAGGCCAAATTTGAACTCAGTTCTTCCTGACTCCAGGCCTGATGCTCTGACCATGGTATCACTTAGTTGCCACTGGTAGAGAAGTAGAAATGCTATGCTGGTAAATGTTTAACAACCAGCTCCACAGAGAAAAAAATATGTGAGAAACACTTTTCCATTTAATTGGCATCATTAAGATTTTCCCCATCACTTTCTTAAGTCCACACAATCAACAAAATAATAACTCAGGTCCTGATTGGTAATGTTGGCTGGTTTCTAAATGCTTACACTGAAAGTTTAATAATCATCTCTCTCAAGCCGTACCTCTGGCACACCCAAGTAAAAATAACAACAAAAAATACATAAAATACTGGTGCCTACAATTTCTAGACATAACACTTAAATGCTTAACACATAAAAACTTAAAAACAACATTTTTAATAGCTACCACCATCCCAAGCACACATAATCTCCAAACTATGCGGAATGAGAAGCTTTCAAAATATAGAGATTATTTGGAAGGAATTTTTAAAACTATGGGGAACAGATCAAGGTAGGTGTCCTCTCTATCATCTTGTCTGCTGATGAATAGCCCCATTGCCATTTTTAGTAAGAGTCTAGAGAAGATGAGCTTCCATCCCCATACTATTACTCAGTTACCAAAGCAGGCACTTTATCTACCTGCACAGCAACCCACAGAACTTTCAGTAAATGGCAGGATAATGACTTGTCCTTAGACAGTTTCTGCCTGAGTCCTATTAAGAATGAGATAGCAGCAATGATAATAATGATGACAGTACCAACTGATATTTACATAGTACATTAAGGTTTGCAAAACACTTTACACGTATGATTTCATTTGAGTCTCACGAGAGCCCTATGAAGCAGGTTCTATAGGCATTATCCATTTTATAGGTAAAGAATCCAAGGCTCAGGGATGATAAGTGACTTGTCCTGGGATCACCCAGCCATCGAGTGCTGAAGCTGATATCTGACATACGATTGTTGATCCAAAGCTGGGTGGAAGTCAAGGAACCCTGAGTTCAAATCCATCTTCAGCTACTTACTGTGTGACCCTGAGCAAGTCACTTAAACTTGGTTTCTTCAGCTGTAAAATAAGGGTAATGATATCACCTGCCTTCCAGGGTTATTATGAGGATCAACTGACATAATATTTGTAAAGCACCTAGCAAAGGGCCTGGTACATATTAGGTGCTTAACAATGGCTTGTTTCCTTGCTTCTTTCAGCTGGGAGGGACCTCAAAGACTGTGCATTTTATAAAGGAGGAAACTGAGACCTAGAAAGGTTGAGTGACATACCCAAGGTACTGCAGATAATAAGTGACATAGGTGGGATCTGAGCCCAGGTCCCATCACTCCAGATCCATTGTTTTGTTTTTCCCATTGTACCATGTTTTTATTGTTCAATTTTTAGTTGTGTCCGACTCTTTGTGACCTCATTTAGGATTTTTTTTTTGGAAAAGGCCCTTTGTCATTTCCTTCTTCAGCTCATTTTACATCTCAGGAAACTGAGGCAAACGGGTTGACTTGCCCAAGGTCACTTATGCTAGTAAGTGTCTGAGGCCAGATTTGAACTCAAGATGAGTCTTTCTGACTCTAGACCAGCACTCTATCCATTGTGACAGCTAGCTGTCTCCTGTATAAAACAAAACTAAGGTACTCAGACGTCTTGATTTCTCACCCATTCCAATGATGTTGCCTTTGTTCAAAACATCTTTGGAATTATCTTTTGGAATTGCCTTTGGAACCAATTTATGAACTTCAGGAAAACATCATTCTGTTACTGCCAAGTCACATTCCAACATTTCTTTCCATGTAGTATACTGAAGAATCTTGACTGAGCTATGTGTTTCTGTTTTATGAATTTCCTTAGATGCTCTATGCCCTTAATATTTATTGTATGTTCCTGACATTTTCAATTTCTCTCACCTACCAACTCTTAACCTATTCATCCTTCCTAAATGAAGACCAATCTGAAGTATTCCAGGGGGTCTGTTTCCTTACCCTTATGCAGTATGTGAATTTCTGTCCTCTTATAAAGGCAGTATTTTGTGGTGATTGGTATTATTTCCTCCTAAACCTTGCCTTCTTGTTTTCTCTTTTTTTTCTTGTCATATCCCTTTGTCATTCAAAGGATTTGTAATCAAGACAATGTCATCTGCAGGCATCAGTGTCTCAGTCCACTCCATGTTATTATTTCTTACTTAGACAGCCTTGCTCATGAGCAATCTGAAATGTTTCTTCCTGTGCTGAAATTAGCATGTGGAACATTATGTGATTTTAAGGTTATTTGCATCTCAGATGGGGTTACCAGTCAGTTCTCTGAGCCAGGAGGAAATTGTCTGTGTAGGTTGAAGGTGAGGAAGGACTGCCTTAATTCCATCATGGGCAGCATAGGATAATTTACCAAATATCTTTTCTCAGTAGTGCTGATGGTATTGCCAATGTCTTCCCATTTTGGACAAGGATCTATTAATATTCTAGGCTGATCCACCTGTTTGGGTTTGAAGACCTAGATTGGTCTTCATTCTCT